>CM034146.1:640552176-641922176 GCA_019776745.2 Taxus chinensis | reverse complement strand
TGTATGGGTAAGCTTTCCTATTATTTACACTTAAAAATGAAGTTATGCATGTATTTTGCCAAACTTTCGAATCAAACTACGCTCATATTTGCTGAGGTATAATAATATACATATCATTGAGGTGTAATACATATACATCATGACATAGATGACCGTCTAAATTTTTTTGCATCCTGTGACTGCCATCATTCTTGGATACTTCTACCAGCCAACCTCTTCGATCCAACCTATTTCATCCATCCTTTTTTTCCAACCTCTTTCGTCTAACCTCACCTATCCAACCAGTGTAATCCAACCTGTTCCATCCAAGATTTCCTCTCCAACATTAATCTATCCAAATTGTTACCTCTTCCACCCATGTGTGTCTAACCCTAATCCATCTACCTCAAACCCATCCCATCCCTATTATTATTACCCCTAGCTCATCCTACCCCTTGACCGTTCTACCTCTATCATGTTAATATCACCCAACCCTCTACCATTAAGGCCAATAGTTGCTTGTGACTCTCTGTACAGTCAATATCTATGACATATCCATGGTTTATGGAAAACAAGGTAAGAAGGTTTTTGTGAGTTCAAAAACTATTAACAAGAAATTATTTAGCTATTTTATCCACTAAAAAATCAGACTTGGTGTTGACATCTACAAAAAATAAAGGTATGTACTATCTACAAATTTATATAATTTTTTTAATAAATTTTTTGTATTGTATCTTTCTTCTAGTCTCTAGTGTTTACTCTTTGTACTCTTGATTATTTATTTGTATTAATGATATAAATAATTAATATTATATTTCTATACAACTTTTAACTGCATACATTTCACAAACTTATTCAGAAGCTAATATTTTTGGAGTTGATCCTATTGATGAAAAGATTTGTTCCCTTGATGACATCAAACTAGGAGAAGACTCATAAAATTCTCATCTAACACCAACCTCAAAGGAAAATTCTACACCAATGTTTGTTTCCAAAGAAAGGAGATGTGAAGATCAAGATATTCCTAATGAGAACATACTTACAGAAAACAAAGAGGATTTAAGTGAAGAAAGTAAGAAAAAATATGTGAGAAGAAAGAGGAATAGATGGACAATAGGAATGAATTTTAGGTATAACTCGGTAGCTAAATATCCTCTTATTAAACATGTGGTGTCAAAAAATGGTAAAGATATTCCAACTCAATGTCGATGTAAAATATGTAGTTTTAAACAAGGTAAAGATCATACATCGCAACTCAAATTACACACCATTGAAAACTACCACGGGAAAATATATATTTAACAAAACCAAAAGGTTGGGCACATATTAAGATCTCATCAATGGAAAAATGAAAAATAATTATTTCATATAAAAAACATAGAAGATTATGAAAAAGAACAAAAAGATTTAAAAAATCTAAATGAAAAAAGGTGGCGTAATTGAAGAAAAATTAGCAAAAGTTATGCTGAATTAAATACTTGCCAAAAGTATTCAATTTTCCCCAGTATTCCATATATTGACAAAGGGAAGACTTATTTAAGATTTCTTAGATTATTAAATTTAGTAAAAAGTTATTGGATTACAGAATGTTCCACAATCATATTAATCAGATATTAGTGGTTGGGAAATTGAAAAATGTCATGCACTATTAGAAAATGAGGATTTAAAAGAGGCTATTACAAAAGCTATAGAGACTTCCATCTAATATAGAAAAGATGAACATCTAACCTAGATTGTGGAATAAAGAAGAAACACTCGTCCAACATTTTACATCTAGTAGACAATAAACAGACGTGTAATTGTACGCCCAACCTATTCTAAGTATAGATAATCAAACATCCAATATTTTCCACCTGATGTGGAAGAGAAAGTTGTCCAACCTATTCCAAGATAGATAGACGTCCAAAACTATCTGTATAACATGGTAGGGACAACTGTCCAACATAGTATGTCTGACATCAAAATCACAGATGTCTAACTCTATCATTTGACTACAGATAAATGATAATCTAACACCATTCCAACTATACGAAATCAAGGAAAATTGTTACCTGCCAAATCACCTTTTCCACGAAACACATTTTTGGATATACTTAATTGTTTCGAAAGTACATTTTTAAGATTCGGAGCCCATTCTATAATATTTTTTTAGTGGAGGTCTTAAAATGAACCCTTGTAGTTTTTCTATGAGTTATCTAGCGGAAGAACTAGATTATGGAATAAGGCCTCAGAAAATAGGATCTTCTCATCTTCTATAGAAGAGAGTAAAACTTGAGAGAATTCCTTATCCCTATAATTTTTAAATGTATGATGATATGTTAACCATCCTAGTTACATGTTTTACCTTTCTTCCTCTATAATAAAAACATATATCTTTGGTGTAACTCTACATGATGAAAGTTGAGCTCGGAATTTACCTGCGTTGATAAAAAAACCTATAAAACTTTGATTCGAATCTCACAACTACTTATTTATGTAATTATTTTTAAAAAAAAATCCTTTCACCTCCTTGAATATTATTAATAATTGAATTCTTCTCTCATCTAGTAAAAATTAAAAAATTCAAGATCTTGTCTCATCTTTAACAGAGATGTATCCCTCTGTCCAAGTAAAACACTTGATAGTAGGTAGCTAAGGGGAAAGAAACTATTGTATTGGAATGGATTTATTCTACATGATTGAAACGCCCACAAAATTTTCCACACGAAACCCACAACGAACATAGATCATACTTGAAAAATTATGGAATAACTTTATTTTGTAAAACCCACTCACAACAATTGGTTAAAATTACGGTCAACAGTTTCTCAATTTAAAATTACATTTAATTTATATCATTAATTTAAAAATGAGGTCAACAATCCCCTTAGCTTCCTTCTTAAATAAATTAAGAAAATATCTCAATATCATTTAATAAGCTAATTAGTTTATGGAAAGGCTTAGAATTCCCTCCCTTTTGTTTTAATACAATTAAATTCAATCTTAGTTATACACAATCAAATTAGTTTCAAAAGTATTGTGGTCTAGTTATATAAATAATAAATTTTTATTCCACCAACAAAGGGGTCAAGGCTTGCATAAAATAAAAAGTCTACAATAAAAATTTGGGTTAGAAAAGTAAAAGTAATCACCCCCTACATCACTTAATTGGCCCCAATTAAATCTTACCCATGCATTTTAAATTAGAAAAATTATCTCACCCACTTCACACCTAATTTTTGTAAGGATGCATATCATCCATTAGATGGATTCATTTAGAACCCTTGGATTTAGGGATCCAACTAATCCTAAGTATGCTTAATAAAAGCTCTTTTCTCCTATATTTTTGACTTATTTTTTATTTTATTGTTTTACAAGTTTGAGGAGAAAGGAGGTGGAATCCCTGGGAGAAAATCTCAAGCTCACGGAGGAAAAAAATATTATTTTAGTGGGGATTCCATTTATACACTTATCTAGGGTTTGCAAGTATTTTTATTGTTTTGGTACCCACTTGAAAACCTCAAAAACTCCATCAAATCCCCAAAATCTCTTATGCCTCCCTATAAATAAAATATCTCTTATGCCTACCTCACTCTTATGTCTCCCACAATGAAAAAAATAACAAGATGCGAACAAGGTGTCGGGGGGGGGGCACCCAACCCACTCCCTCCTAAATACCCAAGAGAAACTATTATCCCTCATAACAAAATTTATCCCCATTTCACTTTCTCATACACATCCTAAATCCATGTCACTACCCAACAACATCATGACATAACACATTCATTCAACACATAAACACACAAAGAAACAAAATAAACCAAGGGTGAATACCCTACCTTGCCGTAGCAAGAATTCATTCCACAAGAAATTTCCCAAAGTTTTCCAAGCCCAAGAAATTTCAAGCAATATTCAACTTCAACAAGCACTCCAAAAATAATGCACCCCAAAAATGGGAGATTAAAAACAAAGCAAGTAACCCCCAAAATCTCACAAAACTAGAAATAAATAGAAAAGAAGAAGAGGGAGATGATGTGGCTCTATGTAGGATGCCAGATCATGTCTACTCCATCCCAGGTCACCAAGTTCAAACCCAAACCCCAAAGCATAATAAATTGGTGGTTGGGGAAATGACCACCCCCTTACACACTCAACCCAAACCCACACCCCTTAAGGACAAAATTAAATACCCATGTAAGAAAAGTGTAATTAATTGGTCTTTTCCTTCATTAAAACCAAAAATAGGACCTAAAATAAGTCCCTCGTATCATATGCCAAGTGAGTGGGTTATTTTAAGAGGTGTGGGATAAGCTTAGCTTGTCCCACAAGTCTCCAAAATAGCCTAGAAGGTAAAAATTAGAATTTCATAAGGAATATTGAGTACACACAACCCCTCAAGAAATTTAAATCATCCTAAACCAACACACATTAAGGCTACCTACTCACATTTATTTCCCCACTTTTGTCACATCCTAATTAGCACTAGTTAAACACTTGTATATTAACTTAAGAGGGGTGCTAAAAATATTAATAAAAGTGACTCCAAATACTAATAAAATACAATAATTCAAAAGACAAGTCACAAACTTACCCAAGGTCACATTTGAGCTCACCCCCCAATGGGAACCTCCAAATAAACAACAACAACATACAACAAACAATACACATATTGCGATGGTCATCTGTTGCCAATACTTCATATTCCTTCACTATTGGTTTCCTATCTTCCTTTGATTGTATTGCAAACACCTGCAAAAGTCGAGACCATACCTTTCTAGCCTCATGGCCATATTAACGACATCAAAATAGTAAAAATACATGCATATACATATAATCAATTATCGTAACTAAACCATCTCAAAACAATCAATTTTCCATTGTTCACAATTTCATGTATTTCATTTTCATTAATTTATCAACTACCAATAAGATTATGACATCAAATACATCATCTAGCATCATGTAAATATCGAATTAAATTCATCAGTCCAATATATGCTCAAAACCAAGAATTTGATATATCCAAACATGCATATAATCCATCCTGTAATTCATGTCATAAGTCTAACATCCATACTATCTATCAATTACATAATCAAAATAACAATGTGCATCTTTCAATATCTAAACTGTGATAGGAATGTCCATAACTCTAATCTATAATAAGCATAATCATAATCATATAAATGTCGATGAGTAGTGGACACTATAGTGATGAAATAGTTCATGATCATCTTAGTTACCCAACCATTTCCATAGCATCTATACTTGTTTGGGTTCCCATATTATAAAATACCTATCCTCCTACACATCTAGCCTGAATAAGTAAATTAACATCCTAAATATCCTCCTGAGGAACCCTAACTATCAAATTTACTTTATCAACAATTATATCTAAGGCCACCTAGTTTCCTTCTCTAGAAGTAATATTGGCTAGAAAGTCAAGTTGACCATCATGTTAACTTTCAATGTTGGTTACCTTTAACTTTAAAGATGTCATCCCAGATTTAATTTTTTCAACCATTCGATCAATATCAAAGTCCCTTAGTTACATTTATTAACAAGTATAGGCTATTTTGTCTTTTCTTGAGAATTGTTAGCCTTCTCTATACTATGTCCAATTCCATACTCCTCTTCAATTATAAATTTCCTCTTACTCCTTTCCTTTCTAGTAGCTGATATGAAATTTGTATCATATTATTTTTTTTCCTTTTAGTAATTTTGAGTTGTTAATCAATGGTCATTGTAAATTAATAATAAATGTTTACATTTTAATTGCATGGAATACCAGTTGTATATGATAGATCCATTATTGTAAAATGTGTTTCAAATCATATTTGCCTAAGTAAGAAGTAATATAATAGGAGGAAGGAGACATAATAGGTTGGAGGTCAA
Organism: Taxus chinensis; assembly: GCA_019776745.2. Lineage (NCBI taxonomy): Eukaryota > Viridiplantae > Streptophyta > Pinopsida > Cupressales > Taxaceae > Taxus > Taxus chinensis. The sequence continues at coordinate 641,916,323 of CM034146.1, read as the reverse complement.
ACAACAACCTCCCATTAGATGCTAGTGATGGGGACACATACATCATTTATGACATATTCTATTTAATTTTATTAAGCTTTGTGTTATATAATAAGTGAGCATAATTATGGTGTAAAGCCTTATTTGAAACATGTAGTCCAGAAATCTAAAGAACAATGTACTGTATCACCATGATACTTATTTACGTTGTTGGAATTCCTTTAAAACCATCCTTTTAGGTTGTTGGTCAACCTCATAAAACCCTATTGATTTTAAGGTTTTTCGTTTACTTCCAAAACCTTCTCGGTGTTTGGGTTGTTGGACAACAATATGTAAAAATATCCTTTTAGAGGTGTGAAATATGGATATATGTGTGGGTACCTATTCATATCTAGGTAGTTATTATATCCATCCATGAAATATATTTGTAAGAATGCAACTTTTAGAAATTGTGCGACACTGCACATGAATTGAGTTCATGAACAAGCAGAGGAAACAAGTTTTAGGTAAGGAGTGTGGTTATTTTTCTACAATTTTTTCACTAAGGAGGAATGTTACAATTGTTTGTAATTAATGCTAACATTAATATCTTATGCAAGTGAGTAATTTGTTGTGGAGATACAACTCGCGTAACTAGATATTTTAAGACTATTATTTAAAAAAAAATGTAAGTGAATATAGTTGAGTGAGTTATTAAACATATCTCACATATATAAAAAAAACTTAAGATATTTGTAAAGGTTATTCTCCTAAAATATAAGAACAACTTCACTTATATATATATATATGCAAGTACCGAATGAATTGGTGAAGTAGATTAGTATTTTATTAACTTATGTTGTATAGATTGTAGAGTGTATGAGTATGATGATATTTTTACATAAAATATTGATAGAGATAACTTTTTCCATGTTTCACTATTCAACGAAGGGGGGATTAAGTCCTAGGAAGACTACACAACTTCCTAAAGCGCCCACATTAAGGGGTAGCCTAAATCTAAAAAAATTTGTTGTATGTTTCTATTATTAGAACTTAGTATTAAATTTTTCTTTTTACCTAAAGTAAATATTAATTGACCTTTTTATTGATATTATTATAGAGTATTATAAATTTCAAGTATACACAAACAATCTACTATAATATTTTTACAAGTAAAAATAAATATACATAATTTATTTATTATTGGTAAATAGTTTTTTGATGGGGCCCATACTCCAGAGCATCAAAAGGTTCAAAAAATAGGATACAAACATAAAGTGCAAAAGTAAAAGGGTCTAAGAACCCAGAATACAAATGAGGCACCAAGAAAAGAGGCATCCTAACTACCCAACAAAATAAAACAGGAACATAATAGGCCCACAACCAACCCGCAGCCAACCAAAATACTGATCATAGTAGAAATAGCTGGCCTCTAGCCCAAAAAGAACAATAACAGTAAAAAAAAAGTTAGGCAAGAAGATAAAACAACAATAGACACCATTAAAAAACAAACGTCATCAGAATCCCAACAATAGCTTCACATCATCCGAACAGAACAGGCAAGTATTTTGGTTTTGGGGTGCATGCGGCACCATAGTCCGCCCCTACCTCGACTCGTGGAATCCATAGATCCCTTCATCTTTCCTCCACTTAGGGGTTAAATTTGATGCCCGTTTAGACGTTTTTAAAGATTTTAACCGTAAAATAAAGCCAAATTATATTATCAACCATCGCAAAGGATGGGCTATTTTTATTAAAACCTGTCAAATTGACGTTTACATTTAAATATTGACCATCTTTCATTTTTCGCATATGTCAATTTACTAGTAGTAATACCTAGGCTTAGCATTGAAGCTCGGGCATGGGCATATGGAACTTGGGCCTTGGGCCATTGGCCAAGTGGCAAGTTAGTTGTCATTCATTATCTGTGCAGGCTGCTATACTCCTAGCAGCTAGTAGTAGCACCTACCTCTAGCGGCCAGTACCAACCAAGCCCATTAATATCCATTCTCTAAACTGAACAATACATTGCACATTACTTACACGCTTGTCAATTCGCCACTTATTACCAGCATTCCAACTTTAATGACTTCTACTTCAAATCTTTCATGAACCAATCCATGTCAATCGCGATTCGCAGTATAACATTTTAATATATTTTTATAGACATAGTCATATATGCAATAAATGTTTTTTGTTTTGGAGTCATACATAGACATTAATGACTTTAATGAGTTTGTTGTTTTGTTGTTCATATATTTTGAAGTTGAAGTCATTAAAGTTGAAGAAATAGGTGTTTTGTTCATATTATTCCAAATCTTGAGCTTCAAATCAAGGTTTAGAAATTTATGAAAGCTGGCCGGAAAGAAAATTTTAATTAAATGATGTTGCTATAACCTTAATTACCGATCTGATTCGATGCAACTAAAATAGATGTTTTCTTCGGAAACCGAGTATCATTTCTTTATCCGTAGGAATACTAGCCAATGTAGCCATACTCGTTGAGATTATTACATCCTATTTTGAAGCGTTATGTTTTCCAAGGTAATGCCAACTTCCTTTTATTATAATATTTTTCATCTTGATCCGAGCATTAAGTATATTTTCTAACATGGGTATTTCCTAGCACTCTATGGTGAAGATTATTTTTGGTATTGTGTATGTCCTAGTATGTAATGCCCCCTTTCGGTGTTGATCTCCATCCTTAGGCCTGGATTTCACTTGTGTGTAAGAAGGGAATGGTATTCTCTATTTTTTTTTGGTGGCGCATTTGTTAGGAAGTAGATTGCATGGTCAATGTTTGGAATACAGACTTCAACCACCTACTTTCAGCTTGGAAACTACTGGCCTCCACGCATGATTTGTTTTATTTAGCAAATGCAATGGTGAATTTAATGTCTGAAGGCACCTCACCATTTAATCCTCTCTGCTAGCCGTATACACGCAATTTATTGTTTTATTTATGACCTGTTGGTCATTAGTGGAAAACGTGCTTGGCATATAGATTGTTGGGCTGCACGCAAAATTAGACGTTGGCCACCTTTTTCTTTTAACTATTATTTGAGTGTAAATCTGCTCAGGCATTTGTTGGTCTGCATATGCCAGATTGGACTGAAAGCGTGAGTTTGGTGGAGTTATCTAGATGGGGTTTTTTGTAAAAAGGTTTGAAACTTCCAAACAAAGGCATATCCTTGGAGGTGAACTCTTACCTTTACCGTATATCCCCTGCCTGTGCAAAAATGTGGCCGCTAACAGAATATGGTCATCTAACAAGCAAAAAATAGGGAGATTTTACTTGGGTCGCTGTTACATAAGCCCAGAGGAAGCGTTTTCGAGTTGGGGAAGCGCTTTGAAGGCATGTTGAGCACTACCCACGTAAACATTTACTAGTATTATCAATCTCATGAAACGAATTGCTCTCTCTTTTCTGGAATGGAATTTTTCACGGGCCTTTATCCCCTCATTCTGTGGCTGTATTTTTATTTAGATGCATGTAAATAAGTTTTCTTCTCTCCTTTACTTGGGCATCCTCCAAGGTGAAGTACTAATGGTATTGAGAGTTTTTATTTAATTTTTTTCTTTTTGAAAGAATAAAGGGAGGACTGTACTGGACTTGTACTTTTATTTTTTTTAGTTCTACAAATAAGATTACTATGGAAAATCGTGGGTGTAAGGATATGGGTCTCTGTTCCTTGGGCTAAAATGGGCTCCTTGTAATAATTGAAATAATAACCAAATATGGATATGTTTGGGGATTTTCTAAGTTGTTAAATCGATGGCTTGTTGTGGGATTTTATGAGGGTTCAAACAAAAAGATATAATGGTTGTGGACAGTTACCTGTGATATGTTTTAATAGAATATTCCCTGATTACTTCGTTTTTTTTCTTTGATGGAAAAAATCGTGTATCCTAGTTTTCACTATGATCATTTAGTTCTTAAACCGTCTAGTTGCACTCTGTTGAGACGTAGCTCTACAGTAAGCATAGAATTTGTTGCACTCCTATACAAATATCTCGATTAATGAAAGGCTATAACTTTCACTTTGCCCCATGAGCACAATGATGATTGAATTTTATAGTTTGACCTGCCCAAGTCATCTCTCAGCTGATGTAGTGTAGTTGTTTCCTTAAAAACCTATATGGGTTCTACTTTTCGTATATGGGTATGTTGAAAAAACCTACCTAGTTTTTTTTGTTACCTTTTCTCTAGCGAGTATCCACTGGTGCGAACTCTGATCCGGGTTGGGAGAGACTTATGTTTTATTTGGGCACTTAATCACTCTTTCTGGTTATGTCAATAAATAGTGTGATGACGGTTGTTTCTTTGGTGTTGCCAAACCTTGAGTGGTGAGTTCATCCAGTTCCGTTGGATCTCCTTTTTTGTCTTTTCATATGGACTACGTAGTTGTCCCTTTGCTATTTAAATCACCTTGCATGTTTACAAAACAATTTAAGTGGTTGACTAAAGTTGTTAGATATAAGTATGGAGGAAGTATCGAGGATATTAGTGTCTGATTACTTAATTTATGCATCTTGAATATTACTGTATATATATAATTACCTGATGATCATCAGCATTGGTTCAAGAGGTTTAAGTATTTTCTTAAGGATCACATCGACTGTAACTTATAGAGCTTGAACTGTAACTAAATATAGCCACTAAGATTTAAAGATACATATGTACATTTATGTATAGTATTTAGTTATTATTAGACCTACCTTTCCTAATTCTAATAAGGGATGACTGATGGAACTTGTTAATATTGTTAATGACAATTGGGTGGTGTGTGTGTGTGTGTGTGATAGAATTTGTTAAGATTGTTAATGACATTTGAGGTATTTAGATTTATATATACTTTGTTAATTTATGAAGGAAATTGTTGTTAAGATAATGACATTTGGTGATACATGTAAATGCATATATAAGTGTGGCTTTGACTATCGTAACGATGGTTACTTTAAAGGGATTTTTGATGATGAAGTGGTGATCCTTTTTTTTTATAAACCGAAACTATAGATTTATTTAGGAAGATGATGAATCTAAAGAGCTATAAAACTTGGATGGATGTTTAGAATACTAACTTATATGAAGGACTTTGGTGGTTATGATACTTGTCATTGTTCTGTACTTAGATATACCAAGTAACTATATTGTTAGGAAATGCCTATTTTGGAAATTTTGTTAGCCCTTCCTTTCTTATCTTTATAATTATGGAGTCACTTGTTAGATAAGAAAATTTTGGTGGATGGTTGGAGATTTAGTTTTCAATCATATAACCTATATGATTATATGATTGAAATCCTAATGCACTTGACAACCTGTGTACACATTACCAAGCCAATGGCCCTTCTTGAATGATTGTTAAAATTGTTTTTCATTGTAGAGAACAATGATCATAACTGATGCATATGACTTCTTTATGAAATTGTATATGGATGGGTTAAGTATTATATTTCAATCATGTAATCTATGGGAATAAATGATTTAAATCTCAATACACTCGACATTTTGTTCTAACTTATAATGTCTATGGTTTTACCTGATTGGTTGTTAAAATCTTGTTGTTTTAGAGTCATTGTTCATAACTGAAGCATATGATTTCCTTCTTAGTTGAATAGAGTAACTTTTATTTTTTGTTAAGAAGTTGAATTTTGGTTAGAGCTTAGATCCATTCATTGGAATAGAATATTTCCTTTCATGATATTGTTAATAGTAACATAATGTTTTATTGTGTAGGCCTGAACAAGCTCAATTATCGTAAACTGACTTAAGTTAATAATTGTTGTAGATGGCTTATGCGAGTAGATGAGGAAAAGACTTATATAATATTGCATCACACATGGTTGTGAAGTTATTTTGAATGAATAATTTTATGTTTTAAAACTCTGGAATGGGTTATGTGGGGAATTTAGATTAAAACTAGTGTCGTAGTATTATGTGTTGTGGAGTAATGTGGTCGCGACTATTGAAACTTTTGCTTGTTTTGTTATCATGGAAAATATAAAAGTTGATTTTTTGCATGGTTATGGCTGATTCTAATGTATTATGGAAATTCTAAGAATAGTATAACATGGTGTGACCAATGTTATTACTCTATTGTTTCCTAGTCATGGTTCTATAGAGTTGGTTTGTCCCTCAGGGTTGTGCATCTTATTGGAAAGAATTGATGCAATCATGTATAGTTTTCACAAACGAGTGATGAAAAACTTTTCTCTTGAGATAAAATGTTGAGTTGTAAACCCTTATAAGATATAATAACAATGTATTCCTGAGCATAATAAAATGGTTGGATGATCCTTATAAAAGTTATAAAAGTTAAACAAAATATATACATGTAAATAAATTAATGTATATGTGATCTTCTTGATAACATGGAGCCTTATGCGATCAAAGAGGAAACTAGCTTTTGTAATAAAAATATATTTACCTTGTTTTTCGCCAAGCTAAAATAATCAACATTATCCTTTGATGGTGAATTCTTAAATGATATTATGGTGAAATCAATTATTAGTTTTTGAAAGATAAGAAGGTTATATAAATAGGAAGGAAATTGATTAAGAAACCCTACATGCTCTTTCAATCATTTTGTATGTAAATTGTTTTCCTTTGTCAAACTTTATCAAGAAAAGTGTAAATAAAACTTTTAACTAATCTTAATAATTTCTTAGCCTAAATAAAAGGCTGGGTAATAACCCATGAGACCCTGAAGCTGAATTCTTTTGACTTATTTCCCTTAACCCTTTCCTTGGTTCATAGTGATCTTTCTTAATTTATGTTAATTTTTTTATCCTTAAACAAAGAAGATTGTTGTTCTGAACCTAAAACAATAATTTCCCTTCATGAGAGCTTGTTCTTGTCACCTATGCAATGGAGGTGTGGAACAAGTTTTAGTGGCTTGAATAAGATTATTTTCCCTCGTGAGAAATGGAAAATGTTCTTAAATCAACGAATTAAGAAAGTTATTGACATATTATAGAATGTTTCTCCTTCATAAAAATTGGTCTTAAGATAATAAGTCAATAGTATAAGAGAAATAAGTTCACCTTTGTAAAAGAATGGTGTGAATCAAAACATGAGTCTTCTAGATCGTAAAGTCAATTTTGAAAGACATTTTTGTAAATATATAACCTTAAAATATTTTACACCTATGGATGTCCTTAACTATAGCTGTGTAATGTGTTTGGACTTTTACGTTGTGCCTTATCGAAATGAGAAAATTGATTTGTTCATGTTGGATGTTGTATGTTTCCTTGTTTCCTATATTGTCAAGGTTACGTCAAGCATATTGAGACTTGTTCATAGCCCCTTTTGGTCCCCTGTGTTGACGTGTAAACTCCAAGTAAGTCAAAAAAAAAGTTATCCAAGTTTTTAAGTGTTGTATTTGTGTGTGTTTTAAGCTGGTGTTACACTTGGTATCAAAGTGGAGGTTCATGCTCTCGAACCTCTGGGACATATTGGAGTGGTGGATAGTATTGCTCTATGGTGGTAGATATTGGAAGAGTAATGTGATATAAGCATGATGTGAACTATGTCGCAATTTTGATATTGTAAGCGCACATGTTGTGTATGACACTTAGTGCATAACTATTAGAATGTTGATGTGTTGGAGATGAGAGTATTCTCTCTCCTTTTCATGAATTATCTGAGAATTCAAGTTTGATATACCATATTGTTATGTGTGGGTGTGCTGATATGTTGTATGACTGGGTTGGTTGTATTGAACTAGATTTCTTAATGATGTCATTATCATTTGTGTAGAAATGTGTGTATTTCCATGGATATGGCAGCTGACTGTATGTTGAAATTGTGCTAATCATAATTATAATTCATGTAATATGTAATGATTCATGTCGTGAATTTAGGGACATATGGTTGGTATATGATCCCTATCGTACAATGATTGCACTTTGGGTGCAACACGTGGTGATGTGGTGTGTTGTAAACTATGAATGTAATGTATGTGATATACTGTATATCGGTACCATGTGTAAGATGTTATGGTTAATGTGCGTGAACCACCATTGTGTTAATGATGTAGTTTTATGTTATTTTCTGAACCTTACACTAACCGACCCTAAGGGAAATTGGTAAAAGTGTATGTTTAGAGTGAGGGGATGTGTACAATGGGCCAGTAACTTGGGTTGAACTTAGGCTCAGTAGATGATGACTTTTTCTCCTTTCTCCCTCTCTCCTCATGGTTGTTGTATGGATGTAACCTAAGTGTAGCTATGACTGTGTTTAGCCTTGTTGAAGTGGTGGTGGGATGATTCAGATAGAGATGATGACAATTGTACTATTGATATGTTATTTTAAGAGCTGAGGATTGATGTTTTGAGTGCTAACAACTTGTTGAGTAACCCCTTAGTGGCCAGATAAGGCCACATAGTTATCATAATGAGCTCTTTTTATATGTGTTTTTTTTTCGTAATTTAAACTTTATATTTTAATTATGTAAGGACTAGCAGTTTTCTTGATTTTCATATTTTATATTTTGGGCATTTCCTGTGTTTGTGGTACTAACATGTGGATTGTTTTACACTAACTATGGCTATTTGGCCATTTTTTTTGCTTATATTTGGATATTCCTTTAAATTTTAATATCTTGCTGCCTTTCCCAAGTTTTTTACATTTTCACTTGGCATTTGAATCGGATTACTATGCTAGTTCGATTGTTGTGATGTGTGGAATAGGGTCATGAGATGCACCATGTAATGGTTGGACCTATGGACCCGCTTCATTTTATGGGGATATGCACCAATGAGTTACAAATAACCAACGGGTTGTTGAATCATGATTTATTATGTCACTTGGGTTAGGGGTGTCTAGACTATATTTACCTAGGGCTATAGGAAAAATGGCCTCTTTGGGGAGGAAAAAGGAAATTTATTTTATTGATTACTGCTTAAGGGAGGAATAAGATAATTTAGGGAGGAACAAGAGACTTGAGGGAGGCATAAGGGACTTGAGGGTCACATAAGATATTGAGGGAGGCATAAGAGATTTGTGAGTGTGTGATTGTTGTTTTGGGAGGTATGTAGAGTTGTTATGATGTTTTGGTTTTGGTGTTATGATGTATGTGTTACTCAAGTTAGCTGGATATGTTCTGTTATGTGGTGGATATGGTGTTGATGCCCTTGTTAAGACTATGTACATGTAGCTATTGTTCTGAGTTATGTGAGATCTTAATTTGTGGAATTGTGTAATTTCTGGTTGTTGTAGTACACTTTTGTTTGAGTATTATATGTCAGACATAACTATATGGCAAGTACTATGTTATGTGGAGCGTGCCTGTTTCCCTTCCATAATTTGGTTAAGCTCTTGTGGTGTGGTACTGTTATGAAATTATGTAAAATTATGCTTGTGAATCATTCATGTTGTGTATGACCCTGGTAGAGTGTTGTGATTACAGTTCATGTTAGGTACCCACAAGAATGAATAAACTAAAATTCTACAACAGTGAAATTTTAAAGAACCTAAATTAAGAATAATGTAAATGGTAAGAGTATAATTAAATAAAGAATAAGAGGGAACTACCAATCTTCACAGAACTTTTAAAGTTTAAAATTCTGCCAAAATGTTTCTAAGGCTAACCCGTGGTCGTGCTTTGACTACTGAAATTTTAACAATAAGGTGCACTTTCACCTTTTTTTTTTCTTGATGCTTACCACATTTCCTTCTTTCAATGTTATGTCGCATCGAGGATGATTCTTTAATAAGGGGAGGAGAATGAAATGCCCCCTTTCGGTGTTGATCTCCCTCCTTAGGCCTGGATTTGGCTTGCGTGTAAGAAGGGGATAGTATTATCTGTTTTTTTTGGTGGTGCCTTTGTTAGGAAGTAGATTGCATGGTCAATGTTTGGAATAAATACTTCAACCACCAGCTTCCACCTTGGGCTACCCTCCACACATGATTTTATTTTATTTAGACAAATGCAATGGTGAATTTAATGGAGGCATCCACCCACCTTGCCCACTTTTGAAGGCACCTCACCATTTAATCCTCTCTGCTGGCCGTATACACTACATTTATTGTTTTATATATGGCCTTTTGGTCATAGTGGAAAACGTGCTTGGTATACAGGTTGTTGGGCTACACACCAAATTGGACGTTGGTCGCGTGTTTAATTATTTTATTTTTTTGATTGTAAATATGCTAAGACATTTGTTGGTCTACATATGCCAGATTGGACTGACCGTGTGAGTTTGGTGGAGCAATCTAGATGGGTTTTTTTGGAAAAACCTTTGAAACTTCTAAACAAAGGCATATTGCAGGATTTGAACTCTTACCTTTTCCGTATACCCCCTGCCTGTGCAAAAATGTGGCCGCTAACAAAATATGGTCATCTAGCAAGCCAAAAATAGGGATATTTCACCTGGGTTACTGTTACATGAGCCTAGAGGATGCATTTTCGAGTTGGGGAAGTGTTTTACAGGCATGTTTAGCATTACCCACTTAAACATTTCCTAGTATTATCAATCTCATGAAACATGAATTGCTCTCTCTTTTCTGGAATGGTATTTTTCATGGGCCTGTATCCCCTCATTTTGTGGCTGTATTTTGATTTAGATGCATGTAAATAAGTTTTCTTCTCTCCTTTACCTGGGCATCGTCCAATGTCAAGTATTAATGGTATTGGGAGTTTTTATTTAATTTTGTTCTTTTTTGAAAGAATAAAGGGAGGACTGTACTGGGTTTGTATTATTATTATTTTTTTAGTTCTGCAAATAATATTACTGATGGTAAATCATGGGTGTAAGGATATGGGTCTCTGTTCCTTGGGCTAAAATGGGATCCTTGTAATAATTAAAATAATAACCAAAGATGGATATGCAAGGGGATTTTTTGAGTTGTTAAATCGATGGCTTGTTGTTGGCTTGTATGAGGGTTAAAAAAAAAATACAATGGTTGCGGACAGTTGTCTTTGATATGTTTTAAGAGAATATTCCCTGATTACTTAGTTTTTTTTTCTTTGATGGCAAAAATCATGTATCCTAGTTTTCGCTATGATCATTTAGTTCTTAAACCATCTGGTTGCATTCTGTTCAGACATAACTCTATAGTAACCATAGAATTTGTTGCACTCTTATACAAAATTTCCTGATTAATGCAAGGCTATAACTGTTCACTTTGCCCCATGAGCACAATGATGATTGAATTTTGATAGTTTCAACCTTCAGAAGTCACCTCTCAGCTGGTGTAGGGTAGGTGGTTTCCTTAGAAACCCAGTACGGGTTCTAATTTTCGTATATGGGTATGTTGAGTAAAAGTTACCTACTTTTTTTATGTTAACCTTGCTTTAGTGAGCAGCCACTGGTTTGAACTCCAATCCGGGTTGGGAGAGACTTTTGATTTATTTGGGCACTTAATAACCCTTTTGGGTTATGTCAGCAAACAGTGTGATGACGGTTTTTTCTTTGGTGTTGCTAAACCTTGAGTGATGAGTTCATCGAGTTCTGTTTGATATCCTCTTTTTTCTTTTTGTATGGACTATGTAGCTGTCCCTTCCATATTTAAATCATCCTGCATGTTTAAAAAACAATTTGAGTGGTTGACTATAGTGATTAGATTTAAGTATGGAGGAAGTATCGAGACTATTAGTGCTCGGTTACTTAGTTTATGCATCTTGAATATTACTATATAATTGAATATGAAGGAATATATATATATATATGATATATATATTGGTTCAAGATATAATGGTATATTATACATCGACACTTGATAATCATCGGTAACTTGGTTCAAGACTTTTAAGGGTTTCCTTAATTAGTCACATCGATCATCACTTATAGAGCTTGAACTGTAACTAAATATAGCCACCACAGATTTATAGATGCATATGTACATTTATGTATAGTATTCAGTTATTCTAATAAGGCATGTACTGATGGAACTTGTTAATATTGTTTATGATAACTGGGTGGTATATATATATATATATATATATATATATATATATATATATGTGTGTGTGTGTGTGTGTATATGTGTGTGTGTGTATATATATATACAGAGTATCTATGTATGATATATATATATTAGACACACCACACACACACACACACACACACATTTGTTGACTTATGATAGAATTTCTTAAGATTGTCAATGACATTTAGAGTATTTAGATTTATATATACTTTGTTGATTTACGAAGGAAAGTTTTGTTAAGATAATGGCATTCGGTGGTACATGCAAATGAATATATAAGTTTGGCTTTGAATATGGTAATGATGGCTACTTTAAAAGGAATTGTGATGAGGAAGTGGATAGATTTATTTAGGAGGATGATGAATCTAAAGTGCTATGAAACTTGGACGGATGTTTAGAATAATAACTTATATGAAGGAATTTGGTAGTTGTGAGACTTGTCACTATTTCCTACTTGGATATATCAAGTAACTAGACATCTAGGCAAATGCCTATTTTGGACATTTTGTTAGCCCTTCCTTACTTATCTTTATAATTGTTCGAGTTACTTGTTAGATAAGGAAATCATAGTGGATGGTTGGAACGTTATATTTAAATCATATAACCTATATGATTAAATTATTGAAATCCTAATGCACTTGACAACCTGTGTTTGAATTACCAATCCAATGGACCTTCTTGAATAATTGTTAAAACAAATTTGTTATAGAGAAAAATGATTGTAACTAGTGCATATGCCTTCTTCAAGAAATTGTAGATGGGTTGGTTGAGTATTATATTTTAATCATGTAATCTATGGGATTACATGATTGAAATCCCAATACACTAGACATTTTGTTCCAACTTATAAAGTCTATGTTCTTACCTGATTGGTTGTCTAAACTCTTGTTGTTTTAGAGTTGTTGTTTATAACTGATGCATATGACTTCCTTCTTAGTTGCATAGAGGAACTTTTGTTGTCTTAAGAAGTTGACTTGTGGTTACAAGCTTAGATCCATTCATTGAAATAGAAGATTTCCTTTTGTGATATATTTAAGAGTAGCATAATGTTTTATTGTGTAGTTCTTAACTTGCTAAGTTCTCGTGAACTGAATTAGGTTAATAATTGTTGCAGATGGCTTATGCGAGTAGATGAGGGAAATACTTTATAGAATATTGCATCAAACATGGTTGTGAAGTTATTTTGTACAAATAATTTTATGTTGTAAAACTTTGGAATGGGTTATGTGGGGAATTTAGAAGAAAACCAGTGCCTTAGTATTATGTGTTGTGGAGTAATGTGGTCATGACTATTGAAACTTTGGCTTGTTTTGTTATCATGGAAAATATAAAAGTTGATTACTTCATGGTTATGGGTGATTCTAATGTATTATGGAAATTATAAGAATAGTATAGCATGGTGTGACCAATGTTATTACTCTCTTGTTCCCTAGTCATGGTTCTATAGAGTTGGTTTGTCCCTTTGGGGTTGTGCATCGTATTGGAAAGAATTGATGCAATGATGTATAGTTTTCACAAACAAGTAATGGTAAAATTTTTCTCTCGAGATAAAATGTTGAGTTGTAAACCCTTCTAAGATATAGTAACAATGTATTCGTAAGCATAATAAAATGGTTGGATGATCCTTATAAAAGTTAAAACAAAATATATACATGCAAATAAATTAATGTATATGTGATCTTGTTGATAACATTGAGCCTTAGGTGATCAAAGAGGAAACTATCTTTTTTAATAAAAATATATTTACCTTGTTTTTCCCCAAGCTAAACTAATCAACACTATCCTTTGATGGTGAATTCTTAAATGATCTTATGGATAAATCAATGATTAGTTTTTGGAAGATAAGAAGGTTATATAAGTAGGAAAGAAATTGATTAAGAAACCCTTCAATCTCTCTCAATCGTTTGTAATGTAAATTATTTTTCCTTTGTCAAACTTAATCAAGAAAAGTCTAAATAAAACTTTTAACTAATCTTGATAAATTCTTAGCCTCAATAAAAGACTGGTAATAAACCATGAGACCCTGAAAGCTGAATTAATTTTGACATGTTTCCCTTAACCCTTGCCTTGGTTTATTGTGATCTTTCTTAAGTAATGTTAAATTTTTGATCCTTGCAACAAAGAAGATTATTGTTCTAAACCTAAAATGGTACTTTCCCTTAATTGGAGCTTGTGCTTGTCACCTGTGCAATAGAGGTGTGGACCAAGTTTCAGTGGCTTGAGTAAGATTATTTAACCTTGTGAGAAATGGAAAATGTTCTTAAATCAATGAATTAAGCAAGTTATTGACATATTATAGAATGTTTTCTCCTTCAGAAAACTTGGTCTTAAGCTAATTAGTCAATAGTATAAAAGAAAGAAGTTCACCTTTGTAAAAGAATGGTGTGAATAAAAACATGATTCTTCTAGATCGTAAAGTCAAGTTTGAAAGAAATTTTTTGTAAATACATAGCCTTAAAATATTTTACACCATGGGATGTCCTTAACTGTAACTATGTAATGTGTTTGTACTTTTACGTTGTGCCTTGTCGAAGATAAAATTGAATTGTTCATGTTGGGTGTTGTATGTTTCCTTGTTGCCTATGTGGTCAACGTTGCGTCAAGATTATTGAGAGTTGGTCGTAGCCCCTTCTGGTCACCTGTGTTGACGTGTAAACTCCAAGTAAGTAAAAAAAAAAGTTATCCAAGTTTTTCAGTGTTGTATTTGTGTGTGTTTTAAGTTGGCGTTACAACTCCCATCTAGTTGATTGTTTGATATAGTTTACGAAACATGTTGAGGGTACAAGGATCCCCATTGGGAAAATAATCATTTTGAATTAATCATGACATGTTGCATCAAATTGGATTTCCTACCATTTTATTCATTTGAATGCAAATGATATGTATTTTCCTTATCTACATATGCTAACTAAAAAATTATGGTGAAAGAAGAATTTTTAGGGAACAAAATACATGTCACATATTGTTTGAGTTTACCCTCAACATGGAATAGCAGTAGACTATTTTTCAATTTGAATGTTTCATTTGAGGTGTTAAAACTAGTATCTAAAAATGTAAATGAAGAGGCCATGATTAGAACATCCACATTTGATCCTTCGTTTGTTGGATATAAGAACATATTATTTTCCATGGAAAATATTTTTCTTATTGACACAACTAATATCTTGGACATATAATCTAACACAAAAACAGATTACAAATGGGATGCAAAGACTATAATAGCTATTGTAGGATTATTCCCCGGTTTTCCTCAACTCCTGTGCGTGAATCACACAAATGGGATAAATTTTGTTGGTCATAATTATTACTTTACAGTGCATTTGGTAATATAGATTTAGAGATATTGGGCTTGATGTGATGTAATAAAATCAAATTGGGATCATTCAATTATAATCCTTGACATGTCAAGTGAAGGACTATTCCAAAAGATATGTTAAAACCATAGTGATTATGAAGATGAAAATAATCAACCTACTTGTGTCACAACACAAATTAAGGGGAATCATATTTAGACTACAACGTTACCAAATTATGGAAGTAAATAAAATATATCTTAGGAAGAAGAGATATTGATTGAAAACAAAGAAGAGATATTGATTGAAAACAATGGAAGTTACAAATATTGAGGTGAAAACTACATGAATAAAACAATAAAATTCATAAGCACCATGAAAGATGATGGGCTTTTTAATAGATGATGATATATTACCAAATATGAATTATGAAACCTTACGTGCCACTTGATATGGAATTATGACACATTATCATCAAGTTCAAAATGCTTACCATTATTCATGATAATGTAAGGAACAACAAGAAATGAAAAACATATACTAATTGGCATCATTTGTTAAAATCTTCAAGATGTATCAAGAATGAGTATTCTCCATTTTTATTATTTGGCACCAATGAGGAGTTGTTGTAAATTCAATATTGGTGTGTGTAATGATCCATTCCCAACTATGAATCCCAATCAAAGGATATTCCTTGCAGGAAGTGCATTCACCACATAAAATACATTTAGATTGATGAAATGAGCATCATAAGAGCAGAATTGCTAGAAAACTTGGGGTCTTGATTTTGTCTCACGAGGGATTTTCAGCTATCAAAATTAGATGCATAATCCCCTATTTCCAAATCTAAATAACAAACTCTTGCAAGAAAGAAAGTAATACAATAATACTCATCAAATATTATGTACAAGAAGCCTAAGAATTTCAATATTATAAGTATTGCAAACCCTCCTGATACAAATTTTGAATTATAAAATACCGCTGACATTTTCCCTATGACATTTTTCATGAATATCCCTTTTTATTTCAACCTCTTCAATGTCTTACATTTTCAAAAAAAATAATTATATTCCCACTTAAAACTTTGATCAAATTCTTATTTGACTTGAAAAAGTAAAAACAATCTCATTATGGTATAATTTGATCTCTTTTACTCTCTTTTCTATCTACATTTGTCACATAATCAAACTTTGTATAGTAATGTGAAGGGTCATATGTGGCTTCAACATTGTTGTTAGTTAAATTTATTAAATCTTCATAACATTTGTTCTCCTAAAAATGAAAAATGTAAATTATGCTTTAGTGATGATATATGCAACAAGATGATTGAGAGTTTAACAAAAAAAATGGTTATAATACTTGCTACAAAATAAAAACGGTACATAATGCAAGGAATAGATTTTTACAAGGTTCTCAAGTTTCAAAGTAGAGGTGCCAGGACTGAATCGTACAGATTGTAAGCACACAATAATATACATTTCAAACTAAAAAAACTTTTCATCCTCCTTATCACTCTACATATCCTACCCCCAAATATATGTAAAAACCTTTATAATATAAAGATAGCCCTTTTTATGGTGCAATATATTGGGTCAATATTCACTAATATTTAAAACCCCTATACAACTCACGTGATAGGTATTGGTTTGGATTGTGAATCTTGTGTGAAGTCATCAAAGAATTCCTAATTTATGCAAACATGTTTTGGAGCATATATCTATGTACGTTTTTGTGGGAGATTTGGGACAATTTCCTTCTGGTCAGTGATAGACCAACATTTTCTAGTAAACATCATGCAAAATTATTCATGGGGAGAATTCAAAATAAGTTACCATGGATAAGATATTTAGACAATAAATAAGGACAAGATATTCGATAGGTCACTATACTATAAGATTTTAGATTACATGTAATGCAACTTGGAAAACTTGATAGATAGAAGAATTTATAATTGAAAGAATACTTTGAAATAGGCCCCAATTTAAATGTATTATTTCTTTTCTTAAGTATGTTCATCATTGGATAATCGTTCTTTTTGTTTTTGATGTGTGGGCCCCTTTTTCCTCAAATATATTTTTTCAATAACAAAATGATGGTGCAACTAAAATGATGTCGTTTGTCACAAATCAGTAGAAAAATTACAGAAAAAAATAATGAATTAACTAAGCAATGATGCTATGTGTAATTTTTAACATAGGAGCCTTGAAATTCATATTTATTTGTGTATTTTACAAGGAGACCTCAACCTTAAATTTTACGTCTATTTGAGTATCGTTTAGAAGTTTTTATTTTTTTCATTGGAATACTTATTCAGAGAGGTGATATTTCACAAAAAAACTTGACAATATTGATTCCTTGCATCTATGATAAGAGTTATAAATTTTATGACACAAAAATTTTCCAACTTCAGTCAAAATGATTTCTTCTTATGATAACACTATTCAAGTAATTTTTCCTTATGTGTTTTTTGCTAGATAGTTTAGAAAATGAAGTTCATGAGATAACACAAAATTTGAAACATTTTTATATGGAAAGGAAATTTACCACCAAATAATTGAATGCAAAACTCATAGACCATGTGGAGTTTGAATACGAGATGATAGTATTTAATAGAAAAATGATAAAGCTACAACAAATGGTTTTTATTATTAATAGAAACATAGCAACAAGTACAGGTTTACTTCAACAAAAACATAGAATGGATCTCGTGGCCCTAGTACAACTAAGATATAGTGAGCCATTAAATTCTTCACTAAGTTTGAAAAAATTGAATAGGGAATTAAATGAAATGAATTCACATCGCAAAAAGAACAGCTCATAATGATAAAAAAATAGAATTGTTATTATATGTTAAGGTAGAATAGCTAAAAGAAAAATAACATTCTATACAAAAAGATTGAGATATACTCAGAATAGAGACTCTCTACTTTTTCATTTAAAAAAATACACAAATAGACTGCTGCGTACAAAAAATATATTTTTTATTATGTTGTGTTGTTGCATTCTACACCCAAACTAAACAGTTATTTAAAGGAAAGAAAATACTTGCTTAAGCCTCTGTTGTGGAAATTTTTTATTGATACTTGGAAAATTCAATTTTTGATCTATAGTTTGAGTGTCTTAAAATTGACAAGTGTTGATAGACAAAAAATTAGTCATCGTAACTTTTAATTTCTCCCTTGATGCGAATTTTTTAATTCCTAACAGTGATCGAATATGCTCCAATCTATCCTGTGGAAGGGCCTTAGTAAAAATGTCTACAAATTGATCTTCAGATTGACAAAATTCGAATTAAATGAATTATTGTTGAACAAGTTCCTAAATGAAATGATGTCGGATATCAATGTGTTTACTTCTGTTATGGAAAACAAGATTCTCTGTCATGGATATTGTGCTTTGATTTTCACAATAAATTTTAATGGGCTTACATAATTCAATTCCTAAATCTTCAAATAGTCTTGCCATCCAAATGTCTTGTGTTCTTGTTGATTATGTCGTTATATATTCTTCTTTAGTTGTAGATAAAGCTACAATGATTTTCTTTCTACTGCTCCAAGAAATGAGATTTTCTCCATAGAAGAAAGCATATCCAGAGGTACTCTTTCGATCATCCTAGATACCTGCCCAATCCGCATTTGTGTAGGTTACAACATTGAAATTATTAGTAGCTTTATAAAACAATTCAAATTATTTAGTTCCACTTACATATATGAGAATTATTATAGCTACATGCGAATGAGACTCTCGATGTTGTTGCATGAATCTAACAACTAGACTTACAACAAACAAAATGTCTAGTATAGTAGATGTTAGATACATAAGAATTCCAACCAGAGATCTATAAAGAGTGGCATTTCAAGGCGGAGTTTCATCTTCCTTCATCAATTCACTCCCAAAAACAAGAGGAGTGCCCACTGATTTACAACCTTGCATATTAAACCTTTTCAACATATTTTCAACATATTTGTATTGACATATAGATATACCAACAACTTCTTAAGTAATTTCCAAACCCAAAAAATATTGCATTCTTCCCAAATCAGACATCTCAAATTCAGATTTAATAGCATATTTGAACTCCTCCACAAGTGAGAATGAGGTGCCCAAAAATATTAAGTCATCCACATATAAGCAAAGAATGATGAAATTTGATCCTACAATTTTTTTTATAAATAATACTCTCTGAAGAACATTTAACAAATCCATGATCAAGAAAATAGTTATCTATTCTAGAGTACCAAGCTCTCGGGGCTTGTTTAATACCAAAAATAGCCCTTTTAAGCCTATAAACCTTATCTTCATTTCCCCTAGGAATGAAACCTTGTGGCTGGTCCACATAAACTTCTTCTTTCAAATATCCATTTAAGAATGCAGATTTAACATGCACTTCATAAAATGTTGACTGTAACTGAGACGCAATGGAAAGAAAGTTTCTTACAGTTTCCATTATTTCTAATCGAGCAAATGTCTCCTCATAGTCAATGCCTTCTTATTGCACATATCCTTTTGCAACTAACTGTGCTTTATATTTTGAAATACTTCTATCCATATTGAATTTTATCTTGTAAATCCACTTTACTCCAACCGTTGATTTTCCATCAGGAAGATCAACTAACTCCCATGTATCATTCTTATTAATCTAAGACATTTCAGCATCCATGGCTTGCATACATAGCTCATTAGTACAAGCTTCTTTAAAATTATAAGGTTCAACATGTGTAGAAGAACGCAAAGCAAAATTATCATCTACATACCTGGCTAACTCATATATTTCCTTCAAACTTCTTGTTTTTCTATGAGGGCTGCATGTAGTCCTTACTTGGGTGTCAACATGAGAACTATTTGATGAAGAAGAAGAGGATTCCTTTGATGTAGAATTCCTTGAAGGTGAGCCCATATTTGTTGCTGTAGAGGGCTGCACTGATTGGATACTATTATCAATAGTTAAATTTTCAATATCAGGAGTAATTATCTTATCTTCTCCTTCATTTTTAAAATAAACTCCCCCTTCATCATAGATCACATCTCTACTAATATGAAACTTATTAGTAAGAGTATCATGCCATCTATAAGCTTTACTTTCTTTAGAATATCTAAGAAAAATGCATTTCATAGATTTTTCATCTAACTTCTTTCTTTGTTGTCAAGGAATATGAACAAAACATGTAGACCCAAAAAATATTAGATGAGAAATATTAGAATTTTTTACCATCTTTTTAGGACTTCTATTGAGAATATAAATAGTTGATTGCACTCCTTATCCCCAATACATGTTACGTAAACACATTTCTTTCAATATACATCTAGTCATCTCTAAAATGGTTCTATTTTTCCTCTCCGATACTCCGTTTTGTTCAGGAGTATAAGCTATAGTTAGCTCCTTTTTAATGCCATGGGAAATGAAAAATTCTTTAAATGCATTAGAGGTGAATTCTTCACCTCGATCTGTTCTTAAAACTTTCAAATAGAAAACCGATTCCTTCTCAACAAGTGATTTAAACATTTGAAAGCAACTAAAAGCTTGAGACTTCTCACTTAAGAAATAGACCCAAGACATCCTTGAAAAATCATCTCCAAAGACAAGAAAATATTTGTTCTTTCCAAGAGAGAATGTTTCCATGGGACCAAAAATATCTGCATGTACTAAAGCAAAAGGCTCATGTGATGTAAAATGATGATTAGGAAAACTTTCTCTATGTTGCTTCCGTATTACAAAACCTTCATATACCCTTTTTTCTGGCTTTATGAAAGATGGAAAACCTCTCACAAAGTTCTTCTTTTCCATGAATGAGAGAGATCAAAAATTAAGATGCCTAAACCTCTTGTGCCAAAGGCAAGGCTCATCAACAGATACCTTTAAACAAGTTACATTAAATTCCATTTTTAGCAAAAACATCCTATTATGTGTAATAGGAGCTTTGTCAACTAGTCCATTATTGTTAAAAATCTTACAAGAGTTTCCTTCAAAACCAGTCTGGTAATTTTTAGTATTTAGTTGCCATATGCTAATCAAGTTATGCTTTAAGCTTGGAACAAACAAAGTGTCATGTACATACATAGTACTCTCATTCTTCATTTTTAAAGCAATAACACCTTTTCCCATACTTCTGCTTGATTATCATTACCAAAATTGACTTTACCCTTCACACTCTCATCTAACTTTGCAAACAAAATTTTATTTCCAGTCTTGTCATTTGAACATCCACTATCTAAATACCAAACAAAATCATCTTCGGCTTCAAAGCTATTTGATGAGAAAAACAATGATTGAGATTTCTCACCTTCGTCTTTACTAAAATTTTCTTGAGAGCTGTTTCTTTTCTTTTTGAAACAATATTGTTCAATATGACCATCTTTACCACAATAGCTACACTTAAGGTGGCCTCTTTCAGGGTTGTTGCTTCTTCCTTTACCACGACCTCCTTTTCCATGAAATCTTCCATACCCTATACATCCTCTATATGATGAGGAAAAAATAGAAGCCTCATTCATGGAAGATTGCTTTTTCTTGTCATCAACCTTCAACTTGGTTTGGAGGGCTTGTTCCCAGTGCTCCTCATTCCTTTTGAACCTATTTTCATGTACTTGAAGGCTTCCAAATAAATCACTAAAAGTTAGTTGTGATAAATCGCTTGACTCTTCTATAGCAATGGTATTGGGATCAAATTTTTTAGGAAGACTTCTTAACACTTTTTCAACAACCCTCCTATCTTCAAGAGATTCAACATGGGCATGAATAGCATTCACAATATTTTGAACTCTAGTAATAAAAGCTTCAACACTTTCACTTTCTTTCATAAAAAGCGACTCAAAATCTCTTCTTAACATTTGGAGTTTGACAATTTTTATTTTGATGAAACCTTTGTAGGCCTTTTCCAAGGATTCCCAAGCATCATGTGACATCAAACATTCTACAATATTTGGAAATATTGATATGTCAACTCCTTTTTGAAGAATGAATAGAGCTTTGGCATCTTTTTTTTTATTCTCCTTCAACTCCGTCTTTTGATCAGTAGATAGAAGATTATAGGTGGCTTCATTAGCTGGCTCTGAATAGCTTGAAGAAACAAGTATCCACAATTCTTGTGAGATTACCAGAGTTCTCATCATCGCACTCCAATACTCAAAGTTCTCCCCATTGAAAAGAGGAATCTGATACTGCACAGTATTGTTAGTCTGGGCAATTATACTAGCTTGCAACAGTCAAATAAACAACTTATATATGCAGCTCTGATACCAATTGAAAAAACTGAACAAGGACTTAAATGAAATGAATTCACAACCCAAAAAGAACAGTTCCAGAATGATTAAAAAACATAATTGATATTATATGTTCAGGTAGAATAGCTACAAGAAAAATAGCATTCTATAAAAAAAAAGATTGAATTATACTCAGAACAGAGACTCTCTGTTTTTTTCATTTAAAAAATATGCAAATAGACTGCTGCATACAAAGAAATATCTTTTTTATTCTACTATCTTGTTGCACTCTACACCCAAAATAAACAGATATTTAAAGGAAATCAAAGCCTCTGCCATGGAAAACATTAATTGACACTTGACAAATTCAGTTTTTGATCTGCAGTTTGACTGTGTTAAAATTGACAAGTGTTGATAGAAAAAACAATTAGTCATCATAGCTTTCAGAGTTGAGTTTGTAATTGATATGGTCAAGTCAACAAATAAGTGCAAATCAAGCTCAAACCATGCTAATACGTTAGTAAGAAGAGATACATGCTACAGGGTGAACTTTTAATAAAATACACTAATTTACTGACACAAAGTGGCAAGCTAGGTATTTGCAGATACTGAGCATGGAGAGATGGTTTATAATATAGAACAATGCGACTTAGGTGAGGGAACACAGAAAACTCGAATACATAAAAATTCTAACTTTACCACCCGAAAAAGAAACAGATCTGTACAAGCTTGGAAAACCACAGAGCAACCCTCAATGCTAGAATAGAATAGAGTTTGAAAAATGAATTAATGGCTAAGAAAGACAGAATAAAAACCGAGGTGAGTTTTCACAGGGTCAAGCTGGGTAAGCCCCATTGCGAGCTGAGATTAAGTATCAAAGTAGACTTGGGTTAGGGATGCAACTTCACCCAGATAAAGAAGCTAAAAGCAATGATTCGGTCCAAAGAAAACCAACCTGAGATAGTACAATGTAACCAAGCTATAGGAAAATATAAACTCATAAAAACTGGTGATAAAACCTAAAGTTCGAGCTAATCGCATAGCCATAAGTTAAACACAAAATAAAAGGAGGATCGAATTGGGTAAAACTCCGACGAGCCAATAAGGCAAGCTTTGAAAGAAACACAAACCCTGTTTTTGGTAGATAGAAAAATATAGCCAAGAAAAATATATTATCGAAATACACATAAAATCTTGATGCTTTAAAGGACATAGCTTTACCCTTAGAATGATGGACGTGACGATTGACAGTAATTGTAGGAGCTTTACTACAGATTTTAACTCGAGCAATGGAGTCAAACTCACAATATATTGTTTTCATTCTCCATTTTATAAGGAGATAGAATGGTTATTATATAGCCATGGAGATAGGCATAACAACCTCCTACTAAATAGGTAATAATATACCCGCTAATAATAATCCAAGTAAAACAAACATAACAATATGAGTTGTTATTCAACAACTCATTTATAATTTACCAACATAACTATGAGCACTAATAAATAAATTCATAATATTCCCCCCCTTAGTGTGAACATGGGGAAAACATCCATTTTTCACTGCACCTAATTTTGTGATGGTGTGATTTTCCATTGGTTGATCACAAACCAAGACAAAGAAGTGGTTTTCTATTGGTTGACCAAAAACCAAGACAAAAAAGGTTTTCAAATGGTTTACCCCAAACCATATCACGATGTGCAGTACTACTTCAGTTATGATCATGTCTTCACCTTCAAGAGATAACTTTGGAATGGACATACATATCAATCAACTCAAACTGAAACATTGTGTTACTCCCCCGCCCGCCCCCACCCTCCCCCCCCCCCCCCCCCCCCCCAAAAAAAAATGTGAAGTTCAATAACACATTATTCTGAATAAAATCACACTGAAATAAACACACACTCACACATGTCACCATAGCAAAAGCGGCCCCATCGTTGGCAACTGACGAGAGGATGTTGATTGTCTTTCATCCTCATGTGCCTTCGTCCGCTAGTGTACATGTTGATAACTCAGCAGAATGCAAACATGAAGCACATTTGTTTCCACATTGAGATTGTTCTTTTCTTCCCTCCCTCAATGTGAAACAGTTTATTTTTCGGCCGTCAAGTAACACAAAAAATGCGTCCATGAGGAATGTTTTTTTAATTTTTACAATTTTCGACTCTGACTCTTGACAACAACTTTTACAATGGCATGGACAAGAAATACACTCTTACAATGATTGATCAGACAAAGTTAGATATGACGATACATCAATAAGTGAAAACATTTTACACTTTGATGACACGCAACAAAGATGACAATTAAAAAAATAAAATCACCTATATAATTTTGATTTTTTTTTTTTACTTTTACAATGGATCTACATATATAAATTTTTTTGAAAATTTGAGCAAGACACAAAATTAAAATGACTATCGAGGATACTTAACTTGACTATTAATAAACTAAAAGACTCTCGGATAAATTGTATAAAGAAAAGACACTTGACTTCACACAAAATTTTGAATAAATTTAAATTTAGTATTATAAGAGAACAAATTAAGCTCGAAGTACGGATCTTCAAAACTTTGCAATGATAACTAAAAGTACCCAGATCTCTATTAATGTTGAGAAAGCATCAAAGAAATAAGAAGTACATAGTTAGAGAGTAGTAATAATGGCAAGCTTGGAAGGCTTGAACAAAAACATAACGCTAAGTTGAAGAAAAAGGGTTTCTAGCTTGAAAATGGAGCTCACCAGAACAGGGACCACGATGAAAGCCTGAACGCAAAGAAGAATATACACGGTGGAGCTCCAATCAAATTCTACTCGAGCCAACAAGATCATAACATAATAAATTTGAGGGAAGAGTAAAACAAATGCACAAGCTCTTACCAAAGGTGGCTAAGTGTAAACCAGAGTTTCAAATAATCAAAAATGGCCGCACAAACTTTAGCATAGCACCCCCCTCCTCCTCTCGAAGCTTCAGACATCACATAGGAAAAAATGAAGAAACGGCTAGTTTTAGGGAAATGCCCTAATGAGTTACGTCTTGTAACCTAACTAAGTAGTTGACTATGGTTAAGTCTGAATTGACTTTGGTTTAGGATCTTTCACCTTTGCAATGTTAAGCCACGAGTTTTACTTTAGGATAATTGTCTATTATTAGCATGGGGTATAAATTCACATTTGTAAATGATAAAAATTATGACACATTATTATTAGTCATGCCTTATAAGGTGACAAAGCAAAAACAGATCAATTATACCATCCACGCTGACGATGCCAATCAGAAAGGGAGAAAGACATATTATTACATGTTTTCCAAAGCTCAAGTAGCTAATAAGTCGAAACATGCATGTGTTCAAGATCAAAATAGCCATCATGAATCATGCATGGATGGAAAAATAGCCACTTTATCTTGACTTTTCTATGGTTAAAAAGGCAATTTACCTTAATCCCCCCAAAAGACTGTACACCTTCATTAGCCTTGGCAAAAAGATAATTCAAGAGTCAGTTTAAACAAATAGAACAAACCATGCAAGGATATTTTTTTCCCTTTTTGTGCATAATAATAATTGATTATTGTTAGAAACTTTGCAATTTTGAAAAGGTTCAAAGTGTGCATGTGAAGACAAAATAAGCTATGCATTAGATTTGTTTTCAATTGGATATTTTAACTAGATGATTCAAACGGAAGTTACATGAGTTATTTTTGGATCTTGGGGAGTGAATTGTTATTATTTATACCTTCCTTGTGCAAGGAAGAGTAAGAGGGGACTCATCATTAAGGTCATGTGTTAAGGCCATGCTAATTTGTACCACGTCACCTATTTGATGAATAAAGACTAATTTCCTCCACATGTAGCTTTTCGAAGTCTGTCACAACAATTTATTGGTATGTTTCAATGAATTGTTCTTTCCGTTACATTCTTAATCAATTGTTAAGCACCTCCTTTAAGTAATTGTGAATCTTTTATAGGTCAAATTAAGTGCAGATTTAGTTTCTCAATCAGCCAGGAAATGGAAATACGCCCTCC
This sequence comes from Taxus chinensis, assembly GCA_019776745.2. Lineage (NCBI taxonomy): Eukaryota > Viridiplantae > Streptophyta > Pinopsida > Cupressales > Taxaceae > Taxus > Taxus chinensis. The sequence continues at coordinate 641,889,914 of CM034146.1, read as the reverse complement.
AATGCTTGACTGAGAGGTTTTTCATGCCTTTATTGAGTGTCAAAGTTAATCAAACTATTGTTGAAATGAACCTTTCTAGTATTTAGAAGTCAATTAGTGTGCTTTTGTGCAGCAATACGTCCAAAAACCTTGGTGTATGAACTTATTTACCCACTTTCTTTAAGTCTTTGTTTTTTTCTTTCGATCAACCCCACCAGAGAATTAGTTTAGTTGATCCATAAAGGGAACTAGCCCAATATGGAGGTTATCCTCAACCTAAGGCACCCCTAACTTAAAGGAGATCCCATCGTACCAACCAAAGATAGAGTCAAATTAATTTCCTTATCAAAGTGTGCAGTTCGGTCCCATAGCAGTTTTTTGGCATGTTCGGTTGGACGAAAAATCATACTATTTTTATATGTGTTCCATAACATCTTGGTCTATAATTTTCATAATTTTTCCATGTTTTATTTGTGCATGGTAAGCTTCTCATAATTTTAGAGGTATTTTGTAAATAGATCAGGTCACTTTACTAGTCCAAAAAGCATGTTTTCATTTTCAACAAAAAATTGTTTTCAGTTTATTTACCATATTTTATGAGGTCATGCATTCATGATGTCAATTCCTTAGTGGAATTCCTTTCTCCAAGAGATGTATCATCCAAATCCGCTAGTAATTTACCCATATCCTCCTCTAGATCAGAACTATAACCCTTAGCACAATAAGTATACCCATGATCCATACCTTGTAAATTATTATGGTCATCATTACAATCTTAATGCTATTTAGGAATATGGTTATGTAGGGTATATAGAACAATAATATGTAGGTTGTGGAAGCAATTTCCAATCGAAAGATAATTTTAAAAGAAGTGTTTAGAGAATAGAGAAAACTTAGCAAACAAAATATGAAAAAATACAAATTTTACGAAATAAATATTGTGTTTTAGAAAATACCTATCCATGGGGAGGTCTTCTACCTAGGTGGCTTATCCGTCAACAAAACATTTAGGTAATAGAAAACTCTCTCCCTCAATTGGTGGATTGTTTTACATATATTCAAGCATTAGAGGCTAATGAACATAAGGTTGAGGAACATTGTCAATGGGATGTTCCTACTCACCTTTCCCATCCAATTCTAATATATATCCCTTATTAACCAACACTTCCCATCTATCATATTCAAAGGATTTGAAATGGTGTCCAAACATTGCCTAATGAGGATGAGACCCAACCCACCCCACCTCTCTCATTGTCCAGCCTAGTTTGAGAAGAAATCAAATAGAAAATAAGTTAGGGAGGGTAGTCTACTATAGAAACAATCATAGATGAATATACAGAAAATTTTAATTAGGGAAAATTTTAGTGGTGAATATTTGTTAATTAAGGAATATTCAGGTTTTTAAAATTTGAAATTGTCAAATTTTTAGGGTACAAGTTAGGACCATTCAACCAATATTTTCTAGCTAGAGGATAATTGTAGGGGTTAATTCGCCATTCCCACGAAATATAAATTCGTAAAATTTTCCTGAATATAGTCAGTCAGTAGTATATTTTTATGCTATCAGCCAATATCATATAGTATGTTGTTTGCCAGTAACATAACAATTTTGTCAGATGGTAGCATAAAAAACTTGTCAGTCGGTAGCATTTTTTATCCTACCGGCCAATACCATACTATATGTTGTAGCAAGTATCATAAAAATATGCTAACAACTGATAGTATATAAAAAATCTACTATCTGGTAGCATTTATTAATGATGTCGTGATATCCAGATATTCACCATTCATGTGAAAGATAATTTTCAAGGATTCACCAAATATTTTCCAAGATTTTTTGTTGGAGGTACTTTTTAAAAATTTCCTGATTTGAATTATTGGGTTATGAAGTTTGGGTTTAATCAGAGTCAATAATTCAAGAAAGAGTGTAAGAAATAGGAGCAAGTTACAACGCATCAGGAGTACTCAAATTAGCGAGAAAATGTTAGAAAATGTTTTCACCATTCTCTCGAGCTACAAGGTATAGTTAATGTTTTCAATGAGCATGCAGAAGATCGAGAATCTCAAACAAGAAATGTTTGGGTTGTATTCTCTTCTAGTTTAGGAAATGATCGAGTTACAGTTTTTGATTTAAAAAATGAAAAATTGCTAACCATGTATGTACATCTACATACAAGTGATCATGAAACAAATTTTAATGGAGAAAACTTTTAGAACCAATCTGAGGAAGGATTAACAAAATGAGAGATACCTCATGAAAGGTAACAAGATGATTTCAGCCTCGTAGCCTATTTTCTAGATTAGGGTAGCGATAAGAATGAAGAGAATAATGAGAACAATGATAGAAAGGAGGAAGAACAATTCCAAATTTAACGTGAGGATGCAATTGAATGTAATGACACTTTTTTCCCTAGATATTTATAAATTGCTGCACTTTTAAAGAATCACAATGATTCACAAGGAACATTAGAACACACTACAAAATAACAAGAAGAGCAACAAGATTGCAAGAAGGATTTCAAATTTACAAGATGCATGGCAAATCATAATAAAGAATAATATGGTCATGATATTATTAAATCGGTTGATAAAGGAAACATACAACACTTTATAGGAACATATCATATTTCCTATCTGCTTCCAAATGTTATGAACAATGAGAAAAAAATAAGGAAAACACACAGATCAAAAAATCATTTTACAAGTATTAAAAATACCATGTCCCATCAAATATTTAACTTATTTAACACTAAGATCAGTAGTACCAGCAGTTGTGTTAAATTCAAAACACAAATAAGATCTTCATGTTCTCAAAATTCAGCCCCAATACCCCCTAAAAAAGATTACATATCCGATAGAGGTATTTTTCACATTTTGGACTTATGTTTTTTACAAGTTAAATGTATAAATATTTTTTCCATCCTTGCCACGTGATCTAATTGTCAAGTTGGTCTCATGGACTCATTCTATTAGAAAAGGAAGTTATTTCTCTCTTCTTATATCAGGATTTTTTTAGATTCACTTTCCAACTGGTAAAAGTAGGATTAGTGTTGGTATCATTTTTACAAAATAATTTCTTCTGCACACTATGCGTGTTCCACTCTGAATGTGTATGATTTTCCATGAAGTTCTAGGAGTTGTTTATTTCCTCCAAGTTTAGTTTTACACATGTTGATGCTATTATTATTTAGTTGTTTTGGATAATTTTAATTCATTATCATTTCTATTCAAACTTAGGCACACATTATCAAGTTATAGGATGGTTTTAGATTATTTTCATGGCTGAAAGTGAGTAGATTAAGGGATTCTTGCCGATTAACAAGCAACCAGTTCTAGAGATCTACCAAAGATATTGACCATTTTTGTCACAATGGAGAAGGGGTATAAATATTTATCTATTTGCTCAGGGTTAGTGGAGAAAAGGGAAACATATGTCAGTAGAGGAATATTGGAACTGCAATCAAGTTACATATTTGAAGTGACAAGTACAATATAGTTTACAATTAGTTTTGTTGACTTACGTTCTGAATGATTTAATAAGGGTACAATTAATTCATTTTATTCCTTTATGACTATTTGGAATTTTCTTAGTTTTTTGAGTTGTAAAAGGTTCATTTAACATCATCTTAATGAAAATAAATGCAATGGAAACATGTACAGATCATCACATTAAGAAATTTTAATTTATTCATAAAGGAGTATATGGATCCCACAAAATCCATGGGATATGATTGAGAGAAGAATGCATGTAAATGAAAAAATGACAATGTAAGGAATTAAAGAGAACCCATTTTTTCTTGTAGAAGACAAGGGTCGTCTCCTTGCAGGTTGTGCTCCATGATCTCCATCAAATTGCTGTAAATTCCTGAAATAAGAAGGGGATAAGAGTTAAAGCTCGAGATTTTCTTTATCTCATTATATTTTCAGCTTCAAAAGTAAATGCATTCTAAACAACAAGAAGGAAAGTACCAAAGTAATAATCATAAAATAATCAAGTACAAGAAGTGTTGTTAAGAATTTCAGATATGAAATGTAGTACAAATTCACATGACATGTCAATAACAACCTCAAGAATAATCCAAGTAAACTACAATATGCAATCTTTCAAGAAAAGTACAGTTTTGCAAGTGCTCATTAATGAATTAGATAGAAATCAATAATGCAAGCCTTCTCTAGAATTTTATATTGAATATGTATAACATGATTAGGGAGACAAAATATTTCACTATATCATTCATCCACTTTTGAAAGTTCATAAAACAGATCTGTAAAGATAGAACTTTACTAGGAAGAGATTAATACACCTTTTTATGGTCTTCAACACAAGTTTAAAATTTCAAGCTCTTTATTAATATGCATGAGATCATAAGAAAAAAAGAAACTACAACCATATCTATGCAATAATGAAAATCTTTAGCAAAAAATTGTTAAACTAATGCTACAAAAGGTATAGAATGCAAGAAAGAGACTTTACAAGATTTGTAAGGTTTTCAAGTTTCAAAGCAGAGGTGCTGGATGGATGTGAAGATTGCAAGCTTCAAAGGAATATAAATTTTAAAATAAAAACATATTTTCATGCAACTAAGGCTTATTGTTAATTAAGTTCTTCATTTTTGCAATATTAAAAGGAATTGACAACCATTCAATGGGATAAAGTATATCATCAAACATTCAAGATACATCTACAACCATTAAGTATAAATTTGAGAAAAATCACAAGAACTGTAAAGTTCCTTTCTCTCAACAACAAGTATGTAGGAATAGATGAAAAGTTACATCTTTGATACACAAATCTGGTTAGCATCTTCACCAACCAACCAGGCCTCTGCCTGAAAACCACCTGTATCACCCAAATAGTGAGATGGTCGTAGCTTCAGGATCTCACTGATATGGTCTACAGCTGACGTATGACGAATCCCAGGTCTCTTTGTATGCTCCTCCCTCTATCTAGGGCTCCGAGACCTGTCCCTATGTCCTGAGATCCTGTCCCCATGTCCTCTCTGTGGTCACTCTACCCTAGCCGACTCCGCACGGAAGTTCTTTGCCCTGTGCTACTCGCTGTGTCGAGGGGATGCCTAGGCATCTACTGATGGCTCCAAACTATGTCTTGCAAGTCGCCTTCCCAAGGGCTCTCCGCGTATAGCGGCATTGACATCCTGGAGTGTCTGCAAGATCTGAGGTAGGATGGCTGCTACGGCTTGCTCTGGCGGTGGTATGTCTAGGTCTATATGAAGAGACCCCTCGCCCAATCCGCACCTCCTGCACAGATCAAGGCGAGAGTTAGTTCATTTTTCTAGGTCTTGTGCCAGTTTTCTAAATTTGTTGTTTACTATAATTATCAACATTTTGGTTTTATATTTTAAAAGAATCAGCTCTGTACTAAGTTAAATGTTCCTGTTTTGTGTTTCCTACGTGTGCCCAAGGGTCCAAGCTTCGAACCCCTGGCTCTGATACCAAAATGTGAAGCCGCCAAAAAGAACGAATGAAGACGACGAAGAACTTGCTATCACAAACATACAACCCGAAAATGTGACTAATTTTTTTTTGAAGGGTGTGCCCGTATACAGGCTCGAAACTACAAAAGTCACGATAATGCTTCTAGGTCAAGGATATTTAAATTTATCCCATTTGACGTTTCACTAAAGTTAAGAAGGACCGTCTTTCGAGTTGATTAGTCTAATGTTGGAATAGTTATTACTCAAACCGATGGCCTCCTATTTAAATGTTAGTGCTTTGATATTATGAATGGACCAGCTAGGAATCAAACATAAGGCCTCGTATTTGCATGATAGAGTTCTTTACTACTAAGCTATCAAACTTTTTTTTTTGACTTTTTTGTGACTAACATTTTTTGTAGACTCTTTACAGTTAGCTCCAAGTTCTAAGTTTAGCCCTGATACTACATTGTTTTGCAAGGATGTACTATAGGTATAAGTAAATAAAAAACTATATAAATTTAAAACAATAACAAGTTGAGAGAAATATGGTTTTGCAAATACAAAATTCTTTTAAAAGAGGCTTTTCAAAATTAGTGGTCAATTATTAGAAAGATAATAGTTGATTATTGGGTTGAGAAGTTATACTATACGTATATAAAAGATGATTGATAGTAAGTCAACGAAATTTATGAGAAAGTACCTCTAATTGTATTTTTTTATGGACTAGTCTAGAGACCCAATTTGGACATTTACGATACAAACTCATTGTGAATCAATACTTTACTATGTTACTTATGTGTACGCTTACAAAAAAACATAATTAAGATCTGGTGCATATGAATTTGGGTTTGAAAACAAGCTTGGGGTGGGTGAAAGCCACCTAAATCCATCCCCTTGCGTGCTGGAGTGCTTCATACAACTTTCAGAGCAAGATCTTTTGAGAGTAGGATGTGTATGCCAAACTAATCCCAGGTAGCGTGAATAGTGGAGGATTATAGTTGGTACAGGTGAATGTAGCAGGAACCTCTTTTCATTTGCGCCAGGTGACTGGTTGATTACAAGAAGCTACAGGCGAATGATGCAGATGCTTAAATGAAGTGAAGATCATGGTGGAGTGTTGCCTAGATGGAGCTACGGTCCAACGAGAGATGTCAGGCTAAACTAATCATCAGTCCCCTTCTTTTTCTTTTTTTTTAGTACATTATAGCATAACTAAGTTGTGCAATGCTAACATTGCAATCTGTTACAGACTAGGAATGGCATCCACAAATTCCGGGTTAGGACCTTCATGAAATGCACATCAAAAATGCACGTGGGAACAGTGAAACTGTCTAAGTCCAGAGATTTACCAATAGAAATCAGATCATGACACAAAGCAACCTTGTGAGTGTCACAGAGATATTGTTTCAGAATGTCTCATGGAATCTCCTATGATACAGTGCAGCTCGCATGCAAATATATTATGTGTGTTTGATCAGGAAGGGATTACCACTTGTCTAGATATCTTAAATGCACCTCAATCTAGGTTTATTAGCATATATGTTTACTAGAGATTATTTAGTGGTTGTGGTTCATAAAAATAACTTTAGTTAATACAAAGGAATATCTAATGATATTTGTTATTACATACCAAATTGATTAATAGTAAGTCCCCATTAGTTGTCGTACTACTTAGGGCATGCTAAGTTTAAATTAATTAGTTTCCTTATTAAACATTGAGGAAATATGGGTAGTTAACTCATTAAGCTTAGTATTTTTGCATTAAGATCTCCTTCTACACATATTTAATAACATTGTATGGGATTTCAAATAGGTTGATTTCATTTCCTTTATTACGATTTGCAATGGATTTTACAATGAATTCATAAATGAATAAAAACATAAAAGAGCTAGAGCTTAAAATGCTTCATTGGCATATTAAAAGCCATTTAAAAACTTAAGTCATTTCCATCAACTATACAAGAATGAGATAATGCACTATTTTTCCAACCTTTCCAATACATCACTTTCAAGTAACAAAACAATACATATTAATATATTTTCTAAATTGTAACTTTCTTTCCAACAATTTTCCATTAAGTTTTAAGAATATCAGCATTTCAATAATTTCAACTTATTCATAAGAGGTTCCAAGCCAAGTAAGGAAATAAATAGATTGTCTTCCTTTCAACTTTTGATTCCATCAATTACAACCTTACTAATGAAGTTCAAAACAAAATTCCTTCAAAATCTTGTTACAACGTTTCCTACTTCATGTGGAAACAAATTTACAATATTGGAAGTTAAAATACAAAGCAATATTACATTTTTCCTCCACTCAAGGTGGGTAAAGTACATGGTGGTTTCACATTATCATCAACAAGGTTCCATTGCTCCAAATATCAACAAGGTGGCTCCTCCATAGTTTTCTTGATTCACAACAAAATAAGGGGAGAGGCAACGCTCTCCTCCCAACCAAGATACCCAATGGAGAAGAGAAGCCATCCTCTCCATTGGCCCCCGAGCCCCAACCACATCACAATGGGAGAGAATCCAACTCATGGTAACTACAAGCTTCCACATAACTAAACATAACATTTCACATGCATTCCATAATCCTTCAAAATAAGAGAATCAACAACACAACAAGAGGAAAAACAATCACAACAAGTAGTCACAAGGCTTACCAAGAAAGCCACAAGAGTGAGACATATGGGGAGGCCACTTATGCCTCCCAATGGGAATGGGTGCCACCTAAAAGCCTCCAATGCAAAACACAATACCCCTAACAACTCTTATGCCTCCCTCAAGTACCCCTTATCCCTCCATTCACTCTTATGCCTCCCTCAACTCTTATGGCTCCCTCAAAGTAAGAAAAGAAGAAAATGCAAGCATTTATCTTACAAGGTGGGCACCCAACCCAAACTCCCTCCTCAAGAACATGATCTCTTATTCCTCCCTCAATTAAGCTCCCCATAGTCTCCTCCCACTCCCAACTTAGGCATTCTACCCATTCCCAACAAGCATTGCAACAACAAAAAAATTCAACACAACATATGTACTCATTCATATAACAAAAAGAAGAAAACATAATACAACAAGGGTGAAGCTCCTACCTTTCCATGGTAGAGCTTGCTCCAAGTATGAAGTCTCAAATCCCTCCAAAGATCAAGCAAGCATCCACAAGCTCTCACAAAATTCCCACAAGTATCAACAAGCTCCAAAAATCCACAAACTCTTTCCAATTCCTCTCCTCTCCAAAATACACAAGACTAAAAAATGAAACTTCCAACCCCCAAAACAAACAAGAGGATCAAATAAATAGAGAAAAGAGAGGGAGGGATGATGTGGCTCCAAGTAGGATGCCACCTCCTTTTCCCTCCACTCCACATCCTTTGGTCAACATCAAATTCCAAAGCACCATTAATAAGTGGTTAAAAGAAATGCAAGCACCTTACACACTCCAATCTAAGCCCACTCCCTCAAAGGACAAAATTAAATTTTGAAAGGAAGTGCAATTAATTATTTTACCCTTTTATCCCCCCAAAACACCTAAAAGACCCTAAATTTGGCCTTCCAACCCATAGGTAGGGTTGGCATGGGGTTTTAAGAGGTGTGGGACAAGTTTGACTTGTCCCACAAGCTTTGAAATTTGGCCTCCAAGGCCAAATTCGAGTTTCCCATGTGGGGTAGAGTGTGCTACACTCAAACTCAAACACACATCAATCCACACAAAATCTCAAGTAAATCAAATCCTAATAAATGAACTCTCTTAGGTCACATCTTTTAATTAGTTTAGGACAATTTCAAATTAACTTAATTAACCCACTACAACCCATGGCTAACAAAGGGGTAACACTCCAATCCAAAGAATATGAATAATAAGACAAGTAAAATTTCACTTACTAAGAGCAACACATACTAACATAATAAAAGGGAAAAATTAAAACAAAACAACACATGATCCCTAGGTCACAATTTTCCCTTTACCAGATAATTCTAACACACACACAATTACTTGTTGCCATGGTGACCTTAGCTGGATTCTTCTCGAATTCCGATGTGGTTGGTCTCCACTCCCCAATATTGTTGTGAATATAATATACCTGCAGAACAGAAAATACCTCCTTCGGCCTGTTGGCCACATTAAAACATTCATGCCAAATATACAATATAATCTAAAATAAACGACACATGATTTACTATCATCTATGCAAGTACGATATCACTAACACTTCCTAGCACATTTCTATTCCACATATCATTTATATCAAAACGATCATCACATTAGTCCAATTATCAAGTTCTACTCAATATGATTAAATATATCACATGTCATAATTAAGATAAATAACCCTATCAAAAGTATACAAATATCATCATCAAATGTCCACCAGTAAACCATATGCATCATATAAAGATCAAATCAATAACAGTCCAATGTCTATGATATCTACTAGCATGTTAAATCAAGAAGCCATAATAAATCCATAGTGAAGTAATCAGTCTCGAAAAGAAAAAAAGAAAATGAGGTCGAAGGGAAGTGGGCACTACATCCCCCTTTCCTTAGACTCGACTTCCTCCTGGAAGTCACTGGAAAAGGTGTGGAAACTATCCTCATAGCAAAGTAGCATCCTCCCAAGTAGCTACAGTCTCATCATACCTGTCCCATTAGACCGGAACCTGATCAATCTCTCTACCGCGAAGGCCCAGGGTCCTGCGATCTATAATGCGCACGGGCTCCACCATCACCTACCCCTGATCCTGCACCTGCAATACAGTCCAATCTAGCACATGTGAAGGATCAGAAATATATCTCCTAAGCACAAAAACGTGAAACACATCATGGACGTGCGAGATAAGCTAGGTGGCAATGCTAGATGATAGGCCAAGGGACAGAGGCGCTCCAAGATCTCAAAGGGACCCAAAAACCTAGGAGCAAGCTTAGAACATTTTTCCATAACGGATAGGGCTCTTATGCAGTCTGACATGAAGAAACACCTTCGTGCCTACCTCAAAACTGCGATCTGTCCTATGCTAGTCTGCATACTTCTTCTGTCTATCCTGCGCCTCCTGCAATCTCTGTCTGATCAAGGTAACCTGCTGCTCCATATCCTGTAATAATGCTGGCCCAAGGGAAACCCTGTCCTCAATCCTATCCCAACTAAGAGGTGTCCTGCACTCTCTACCATATAATGCCTGAAAAGGAGCCATGCCTATAGAACTCTGGAAACTATTATTGTAGGCAAACTCCACCAAATACAGATACTCCTCCCATCTCGACTGATGATCCATCACGTACATCCTGAGCATATCCTCCAAAATCTGATTCACCCTCTCTGTCTGTCCATATGTCTCAGGATGATAAGTTGTGTTGAAATTAATCCTCGTCCCGAGGGCATACTGCATGGTGGTCCAGAAATGGGAAGTGTACAAAGGGTCGCGGTCGCAAATGATCTTCCACGTGAAATCCCATGTAATCTGACAATCTCATCAAGGTATACTCGTGCCACAGCACTTGTTATATAGGTGGTCTTTACTAGAGAAAAATGAGCTACTTTTGTCAATTTATCCACCGTGACCATGATGGCGTCGTGATGGTATCTCGACGTAGGTAACCCAACGATGAAGTCCATGGAAATGGTGTCCCACTTCCACTCCGGTATGGCGTGAGGATAGAGAAGGCCAGCTGGATGCTGATGCTCGGCCTTCACCCTCTGGCACTCTAAATAGCATGACACAAATGAAGCCATGTCTCTCCGAAGTCCTCTCCAAAAATACAACTGTCTCAGGGTGGCGTGCATCTTCTTCACCCCGAGATGGGCTGAATAAGGTGCACGATGAGCCTCTGTCAAAATGTCATGTCTCAAGCCTCCATCTCTAGGAACATATATCCGGCCTCTGTGTCTGAGAAGACCATCTGCCTCTAATGAAAATCCATCAAATCTCCCCTCAAGGGGTCTCTGAGACTCAATCTCTGCTCTGGCTGCAAGGTAGAAACTATCCTGAGGAAGTTGCTGCAAGATCCTACTCCGCAAATCTGTGCCCACTGAGGTGGCCATAGCCACATGTCTCCTCCTACTCAAGGCGTCTGCAACCACATTCTCCTTCCCTTTCACATGCTCTATCTCCATGTCATACTCACAGAGCAACTCCATCCAACGCTGCTGACGAGCGTTGAGATTGGGCTGCGTGAAGAGGTGGCGAAGACTCAAGTGATCAGTCCTGAGTGTAAATCTCCTGGCCAAGAAGAAAATGTCTCCACCGCACTAAGGCATGTACCACTGCTGCAAGCTCAAGGTCATGGGTCGGATAATTGAGCTCATAATCTTTGAGTTTGCGAGACTCAAAGGCAACTACTCTACCCTCCTGCATTAACACACCTCCAAGTCCTGCCAAGGAAGCATCTGTGCAAACGTAGAACTCACCCTGAGGATCTAGCACTGCAAGAATAGGTGCTCTCGTGAGGTATTCCTTCAGTGTACTGAAGGCCTACTCACATCTATCTGACCATAAAAACTTCTTCCCTTTCCGCTGAAGAGAAGTGATAGGGTGCACAATCCGAGAAAAGTCCTGAACAAACCTCCTGTAGTACCCTGCTAGACCCATGAAACTACGCACCTCGGTCACACTAGTGGGTGCTGGCCAATCCATGATGGCTCGAATCTTGGAAGGATTGACTGCAATACCTTCCCCAGAAATGATGTGGCCCAAATACTGCACCTCAGGCTGAAAGAACGCACACTTCTCCAAGTTCCCGTAAAGGCGCTATTCGCGAAGACACTGAAGAACCTGGCGAAGGTGCTCCTCGTGCTCCTCACGTGTGCATGAGTAAATCAGAATGTCATCAAGGAAGATGAGCATGAAGCGATCAAGGAAGGTCCTAAATACCCCATTCATCAAACTCATAAACACTACGGGGGCATTCGTCAAACCGAAAGGTACCACTGTGAACTCGTAGTGGCCATATCTCGTGCGAAAAGCTGTCTTGTGAATATCCGTCTCTGCAATCCTGAGCTGATGGTACCCTGACTTAAGATCTATCTTAGAGAAAACTGTAGCCCCCTTCATCTGATCAAATAAATCATCAATGCATGGAAGGGGGTAACGATTCTTGATCGTTACTTTATTCAGCTGACGGTAGTCAATACACAACCGAAGAGATCCATCCTTCTTCTTTACGAAGATCACTGGTGCACCCCAAGGGGATACACTAGGACGGATTAGGCCTTTCTCCAGAAGGTCCTCAAGCTGCAACTTGAGCTCACATAACTCAGGAGTAGTCATCCGATAGGGTGCTCGTGAGATAGGCTCTGCGCCCAGAACTAGATCTATATGGAATTCGATCTCACGTGGGGGAGGTAACCCTGGTAGCTCCCCTGGGAACACATCAGCAAACTCTGATAAGATGGGATGGTCATCGAGGGAAGGTCCTCTGGACTCATCCTCTGATCTGTCACTGACCGTAATAGCAAACAACTGACAACCCTGTCACGCACACCGCTTAAGCTGCATAGCGGAGATGGTGCGAATGGATACGGCCCTCCTAACTCCTGATATCACTGACTCTACTCCAAGATCATCTATGCAAGAAATAGTCTTATGGTAACAATCCACTCTAGCTCTTGTGAGCAGACAACCAATCCATGCCTAAAATGATGCCATAAGATCCTAATGGAAGGATCCGAAGATCGGAAGTAGTGGTGAAGGGTCCCAAATCCACTACACACTCCTTGACTAAGGAGTCTACAGAAATTTTGGCTCCAGAAGCCATCTCAACGTCCCAACTACGGCCTTGCCTAACTGCCACCAGCCTACAACGCTCTACTAAGGATGGTGCAATAAAAGAATCAGAAGAACCAGAATCAAATAATATAGAGGTGGAAATACCACCAACACTACCTGTCATCTCAATCACAGTACTCTGATGCTCAGCCTGGCGGTTCTCGACCATTGCATAGATCCGATGACTCCGTGCCATATCTCCAACAGTAGGCTCTGAGCTCTGTGTCTTACCCTTGTTAGGGTTCTGTGGGAAATCTCTCCAATGATGTCCAACAACACCACAACCATAACAGCTGCCTGGTCCTCTCCAGTGGGAAGCAGCTCCAGCTGGTACTCTAGATGACTGAGATACAGATCCTGACGATCCGGCTATGGACTGCTGAGGTCTCTGCTGACGAGCTCATGCTGACTGAGCTCTCGTTGCACCCTGTGTCCTGATGAGACCCCTAGGAGGAGGCCCCATACTACGTCCTCTATGTGCATCAAATCTCTGAGGAGGTCGGTAAGGTGGGCAGGTCTGCTGTTGCTGCTGCTGCTGTGGTGGCCTGAATGAAGACTTGCCCTAAACTCTGTCCACCTCGTGGAGGAGGAACTGACCCCTTTGACCTACCATCCTGCATCTGCTAGATACGGCTCCAAACTCTGTCTCTAGCCTGCTGCGTCTTTCCCCGTGTCTCCTCTGCAATATAGGCCTTCTCCACAACCTCTGCTAATGTCTGTGGGTAGTGAATGCACACTGCGCCACCTAAATCCAAGTTTAGGCCCCGATGAACCTGTGAATCCGTACCTGCTCATCCTGCATATAGTCGACGTACTGGAGTAGGTCCAGAAATCGACTCTCATACTCAGCTACTGTCATCGATGCCTGACGGAGGTCATGAAACTCGTCTATCCGCTAATGAATAAATCTCCTGGGTAAATACCTGCTCCCGAAACGCTCCTCAAACAGCTCCCAGGTAATCGTTTCCAAGTCAACATGGAGCTTCTGCTCCTCGGTCCTCCACCAGACTCCTGCTCCATCCTTCAGAAGATGGATTGCAACACAAGCTTTCGTGTTGCTAGTACAAGGGCAGAGCTTGAAGCATCCGCTCAAGCTCACCAACCAGGCCTCTACCTGAAAACCACCTGTATCACCCGAATAGTGCGATGGTCGTAGCTTTAGGATCTCCCTGATATGGTCTGCAGCTGACGTATGACGAATCCCAGGTCTCTCTGTATGCTCCTCCCTCTGTCTAGGGCTCCGAGACCTGTCCCTATGTCCTGAGATCCTGTCCCCATGTCCTCTCTGTGGTGACTCTGCCCTAGCCGACTCCGCACGGAAGTTCTCTGCCCTGTGCTCCTCGCTGTGTCGAGGGGATGCCTGGGCATCTACTGATGGCTCCAAACTATGTCTAGAAAGTCACTCCTCCCAAGGGCTCTCCGCGTATAGCGGCATTGACATCCTGGAGTGTCTGCAAGATCTGAGGTAGAATGGCTGCTACGGCCTGCTCTGGCGGTGGTATGTCTAGGTCTATATGAAGAGACCCCTCGCCCAATCCGTGCCTCCTGCACAGATCAAGGCGAGAGTTAGTTCATTGTTCTAGGTCTTGTGCCAGTTTTCTAAATTTGTTGTTTCCTATAATTATCAACATTGTGGTTTTATATTTTAAAAGAATTAGTTCTGTACTAAGTTAAATGTTCATTTTTTGTTTCTACGTGTGCCCAAGGGTCTAAGCTTCGAACCCCTGGCTCTGATACCAAAATGTGAAGCCGTGAAACGTGTGAACAACGACAACGAAGAACTTGTATCACAAACATACAACCCGAAAATGCGACTAATTTTTTTTTTTTGAAGGGTGTGCCCGCATACAGGCTCTGAAACTACAAAAGTCATGATAATGCTTCTAGGTCAAGGATATTTAAATTTATCCCATTCTACGTTTCACTAAAGTTAAGAAGGGTCATCTTTCTAGTTGATTAGTCTAATTCTGGACTAGTTATTACTCAAACCGAAGACCTCCTATTTAAATGTTAGTGCTTTGATATTATGCATGGACCAGCTAGGAATCAAACATAAGGCCTCGTATTTGCATGATAGGGTTCTTTACTACTAAGCTATCAATCTGTTTTTGACTTTTTTTGACTAACATTTTTGTAGACTCTTTATAGTTAGCTCCAAGTTCTAAGTTTAGCCCTGATACTACATTATTTTGCAAGGATGTACTATAGGTATAAGTAAATAAAAACTATATAAATTTAAAACAATAACAAGTTGAGAGAAATATGATTTTGCAATACAAAATTCTTTTAAAAGAGGCTTTTCAAAATTAGTGGTCAATTATTAGAAAGATAATAGTTGATTATTGGGTTGAAAAGTTATACTATACGTATATAAAAGATGATTGATAGTAAGCCAACGAAATTTATGAGAAAGACCTGGAGATTTAACTGTATTTTCTTAGGACCCAGTTAGGAGACCCATTATTTGACAACGATATAGCATTCAAACTGTGCTTCAATTTTTATGGTTGGGGGTATGGGTGTCAAAAACCTGACAACAATTAAGACTTCATTCCTTTGACGTGCAAGCCACTCCAATTGGCCGCATATCTTCATTGAAGTCAATTTATATTTTGCAACATAGATTTTCAAGTCGGCCTGTTGGATGCCTCTGTCTCGGCCGCGTGGAATCAATATGGTGGTTGAAGATGAAGCTATTGCGATTGAGATGACTGGTCTTACAAACGAAGCTATAGGCGAATATGGCAGGTGCCTTGACTGTTTTTTTTTTGTCCCTGGACATGAGGAATCTGGTGGAGGTTGTAGATGTAGCTATGGGCGAGAGGAGAGATGTCTAGGCCGCGAACAACCACAGTCCCCTTATTTTCTTTTTTTTTAGCGCTTTAAGCAAGTAGGTTGTCCAACTAAGTTGTTATCTGTTCAGTAACGAATGCATCCTCAAACCCCGGGATCTGCCTTTAAGTTATTCAGACTAGGAATGGCGTAAGGGATAGGAAACTCACTGAAATTGCACATGTGCACATTTGATAATAGAAGACTAAGACTCGAACGATTACAAGTGAAAGTCAGAGTCATGACGGGGGAGCAACCTTTTGGTGTCACAGATATATTTCATGGAGATGTCTCAAATCTCCTATGAGGCAGCTCGATGCAGAAACTATCACAGATGTGGATCTGTTTGATGTCAGGATAGGGATTAAGCACAATTTGTCTAGACTATCTTAAATGCACCCTCATATCTAGGTTTATTCATAGGCTTCATTGAGATTATTTAGTGGCTTGTGGTTCATAATGATATACTTTATTAATATAAAGGGAATATCTAATGGTATGTTGTTATTACATACCAAATCTGATTAATAGTAAATCCCCATTAGTTTTCGTAATACTTAGGGCATGAATAATATTTAAAATAATTAGTTTCCTTATTAAACATTGAGGAGTATATGGGTAATGGTTAACTCATTAAGCTTAGTATTTTTGCATTAAGATCTCCTTCTACACAATTTAATAAACATTGTATGGGATTTCAAATAGGTTGATTTCATTTCCTTTATTACGATTTGTAAATGGATTTTACAATGAATTCATAAATGAATAAAAACATAAAAGAGCTAGAGCTTAAAATTCTTCATTGGCATATTTAAACGCCATTTAAAAACTTAAGTCTTTCCATCAACTATACAAGAATGAGATGAATGCACTAGTATTCCAACTTTGCAATACATATCCTTTGAGTAACAAAATGGGATCATATATATATATATATATACATATATACATATACATATATATATATATATATATCTATATTGCAAATTCTCAACTTTCTTCAACAGGTGTCCAACAATCTTTCAATTAAGTTTTAAAGCAAGAACTATTAGCATTTCAATAAGATCAACTTATTTATAAGAGGTTCCAAGCCAAGTGAAAGGAGAATAAATAGATGGTCTTTCTTTCAACTTTTAATTCCATCCATATTAAAACTTTCCTTCAAAATCTTGTTACAATGTTTCCTACTTCATGTGGAAACAAATTTACAATATTGGAAGTTAAAATACAAAGCAATATTACATTTTTCCTCCACTCAAGGTGGGTAAAGTACATGGTGGTTTCACATTGTCATCAACAAGGTTCCATTGCTCCAAATATCAACAAGGTGGCTCCTCCATAGTTTTCTTGATTCACAACAAAATAAGGGGAGAGGCAACGCTCTCCTCCCAACCAAGATACCCAATGGAGAAGAGAAGCCATCCTCTCCATTGGCCCCCGAGCCCCAACCACATCACAATGGGAGAGAATCCAACTCATGGTAACTACAAGCTTCCACATAACTAAACATAACATTTCACATGCATTCCATAATCCTTCAAAATAAGAGAATCAACAACACAACAAGAGGAAAAAACAATCACAACAAGTAGTCACAAGGCTTACCAAGAAAGCCACAAGAGTGAGACATATGGGGAGGCCACTTATGCCTCCCAATGGGAATGGGTGCCACCTAAAAGCCTCCAATGCAAAACACAATACCCCTAACAACTCTTATGCCTCCCTCAAGTACCCCTTATCCCTCCATTCACTCTTATGCCTCCCTCAACTCTTATGGCTCCCTCAAACTAAAAAAAGAAGAAAATGCAAGCATTTATCTTACAAGGTGGGCACCCAACCCAAACTCCCTCCTCAAGAACATGATCTCTTATTCCTCCCTCAATTAAGCTCCCCATAGTCTCCTCCCACTCCCAACTTAGGCATTCTACCCATTCCCAACAAGCATTGCAACAACAAAAAATTCAACACAACATATGTACTCATTCATATAACAAAAAGAAGAAAACATAATACAACAAGGGTGAAGCTCCTACCTTTCCATGGTAGAGCTTGCTCCAAGTATGAAGTCTCAAATCCCTCCAAAGATCAAGCAAGCATCCACAAGCTCTCACAAAATTCCCACAAGTATCAACAAGCTCCAAAAATCCACAACTCCTTCCAATTCCTTTCCTCTCCAAAATACACAAGACTAAAAAATGAAACTTCCAACCCCCAAAACAAACAAGAGGATCAAATAAATAGAGAAAAGAGAGGGAGGGATGATGTGGCTCCAAGTAGGATGCCACCTCCTTTTCCCTCCACTCCACATCATTTGGTCAACATCAAATTCCAAAGCACCATTAATAAGTGGTTCAAAGAAAGGCAAGCACCTTACACACTCAATCTAAGCCCACTCCCTCAAAGGACAAAATTAAATTTTGAAAGGAAGTGCAACTAATATTTTTACCCTTTTATCCCCCCAAAACACCTAAAAGACCCTAAATTTGTCCTTCCAACCCATAGGTAGGGTTGGCATGGGGTTTTAAGAGGTGTGGGACAAGTTTTACTTGTTCCGCAAGCTTTGAAATTTGGCCTCCAAGGCCAAATTCGAGTTTCCCATGTGGGGTAGAGTGTGCTACACTCAAAACTCAAACACACATCAATCCACACAAAATCCCAAGTAAATCAAATCCTAATAAATGAACTCTCTTAGGTCACATATTTTAATTAGTTTAGGACAATTTCAAATTAACTTAATTAACCCACTACAACCCATGGCTAACAAAGGGGTAAACACCAATCCAAAGAATATGAATAATAAGACAAGTAAAATTTCAGTTACTAAGAGCAGACACATACTAACATAATAAAATGGAAAAAATAAAACAAAACAACACATGATCCCTAGGTCACAATTTTCCCTTTACCAGATAATTCAAACACACACACAATTACTTGTTGCCATGGTGACCTTAGCTGGATTCTTCTCGAATTCCGATGTGGTTGGTCTCCACTCCCCAATATTATTGTGAATATAATATACCTGCAGAGCAGAAAATACCTCCTTCGGCCTGTTGGCCGTATTAAAACATTCATGCCAAATATACAATATAATCTAAAATAAACGACACATGATTTACTATCATCTATGCAAGTATGATATCACTAACACTTCCTAGCACATTTCTATTCCACATATCATTTATATCAAAACGATCATCACATTAGTCCAATTATCATGTTCTACTCAATATGATTAAATATACCACATGTCATAATTAAGATAAATAACCCTGTCAAAAGCATACAAATATCGTCATCAAATGTCCACCAGTGAACCATATGCATCATATAAAGATCAAATCAATAACAGTCCAATGTCTATGATATCTACTAGCATGCTAAATCAAGAAGCCATAATAAATCCATAGTGAAGTAATCAGTCTCGAAAACAACAAAACAGAATAAGGTCGAAAGGAAGTGGGCACTACACTATTCAAGAAATTTTACCTTCTTCGTTTTTGGCTAGATGCTTTAAAAAATTAAGGTGCAAAGATGACATAGATTTTAAAACATTTTGATATGGAAATAAGATTTACTACCAAAGCAACAAATGTCAAACTCATACAACATGTGAAACTTTAATACGTGATGGTAGAGTTTACAAAAAAAATGATCAATCTATATCAAATGAAGTTTTTTCATAATATAAACAGAGCATCAAGTATATGTTTACTTTAAAAAACACATAGAATGGATCCTAAGGCGCAAGCACAGCCAAGATATAGTGATCCATGAGGTTATACACAGAGCTAGGTTGGTAAGTGATATGGCCAAGACAACAAGTACAAATCAAGCCCAAACTGAGCTAACGGGTTAGCAACAAGAGATACATCCTACAAGGCTAAGTTATTAAGAAAATACAATGAGTTATCGATATAAAGTGTCGAGCTGGGTATTCGTAGAGACCGAAAATGGTGACCTGGTTGATAACACACAACAATGCGACTCAGGTAAGGGAATCGAGCAAGCTTGAATAATTAACATTGGTGATTTCATCACCCAGGAAAGATATAGGTCTGTACAAGCTTGACAAACCACGGAGCCAGCCACAATGCCAAAATATAACAGAGCTTCAAAAAACCAATGATGGCTAAGCAAGAGTACAGAAAACAAACCAAGCTAAGTACTCGCAAGGTGGATCTGAGTAAGCCCCATTGCGATATGAGATTAAGAATCAAACTATAGCTGGATCGGGGAGGCAACGTAACGCAAATCGGCAAGCTAGGTCATGACTCGGTCCAAATAAAAACAATCAAAGACAATACAATGTAACGAAGGTACAGTTAAATCTTAACTTGGTCAAACTGGTGATAAAACCTAAAGCTGGAGATAATAACAAAGTCATAACTTGGGTAGAGTAAAACAAATTCCCAGGATCTTAGCAAAGGCATCTAAGTGCAAATCAGAGTTCCAAATCATCAAAAATTGGTGCCCAAATTTTGGCATAGCCTCCCTGTGTGGAAGCTTGTACGCATCACAGAGGACAAAATTAAGAAATATGGAGTATTAAGGAAAATCCCTAATGATTTATGGTTTGGAACTATGGGAGAAGAACCACGAATCTACTAATTCAAAAAATGAACAGGTGAATTATGCGAGACGTGAATTTTTCCAGCACAAAACAATGTTAATCAATTTTTCTTGTCTATACACAGGGTACAACCATGGATCTGCACTACAACGCTTAAATTTGCACAAATATAAATGTAACAAACTACTCTGTCATGAGACTAATTTTTTTTTTGACTCAAGCTAGATGTTCAATGCGTGTATGGGTTATTGGAAACTTTGGTTTAGGTCTAGAAATGCCTTTTGATCAAGAAAAATTCTGTTTTCAAATTTGAGCATGTATGCAAAGCACTACCAAAGGCAAAAACACCCTTCATAGGTATGAAATAACCTAGATCTGGATAAATCTTTCAAGGATTCTGCAATAATGATTTAGGACCTGCTAAAAAGAAATCTCTATAATTTTAGGTGCACTATCTAGGCTTGTAAACCACAGAAGACTTCAAATAGGCTATATGCCAAAAAACCATGCAAAACCAACACCAAAAACACCTAAATAATTGTAAATAATGACCTAAAATTAAATTAAATTTACAGAATAATTAGTTGACAAGTTCAATACCAACTTGGCTCTGATACCATATCAGAGAAGCGCCATAGATGTACTGGTTTGAAGAATGCATAGGTGAACAATGCGAGGCATTAATTGTTCCAAGAACAAATAATGTAAGCATAAAAGACTAAAATTATGAAAATACAAGAGAGATAATTGAAATAACATAGAAATAGCTTCAAATCAATATGATGAAATAGATAATGCAAGAGATATACATATAGGAGGTGAATGTTTAGCCTCCTCCCAAAATCGTGATAATCTACACCTAGAATAATAGTAACCAAAAATAAGAATGGTATAGTCAAGTGGTTACTAACACCTAGAATATTGTAGTCAAGTGGTAACCAACACCTGGAACCATGTAGTCAAGTGTACAACTAAGAAAGTATATCCCATAAGTATAGGGAAACTACAAATGAGGTAGACTATCTCAAGTAGGATAATAAAATTATAATGAGTATAATAAATGCTATATTAACACCCACATAAGCATAACTTAGGTAGGTAGTGAAAAATGAAAGTGGGTCCTGAAAACAAGGCCTGATGAGGTACCCACGCAAAATGTAATCTATCATTAGACAAAGTAAAAAGAGAAAACCCATCAGGAAAAAATCCCGCCCAAAAGAGATACATGAATAAGTACAGAGGCTTAAGGGACCTTCCTGAAGATGACGAAGTTACTAATGTAGACCACACCCAAAGATGAGCTCATAGGTGAATGAACTTGCTCTCAATGAAAGGTTTGGTGAAGTTCTCAACAACCTACTCTGAATACTGACAAAGTATCACATCGATGACCTGATCTTGAATTAGATCCTAAATGAAGTGCATGTGAATCTCAATGTATTTGGTCCTCGGATAGAGAACTAGATTCTTACATATTTTAATGGCGCTCTGGTTGACACAAAGATTACTATAGGTTTTCTGATTTCGATACCAAGCTCAAAAATAATCCACTGAAGCTAGATAGCATCACTAGTTGCATTTAAAAATCCCCTTTGCTATGCCTCTTTGGATGATAGAGAAATAACATTTTGTCTCTTACTCAACCAATTGATAAGACCAAAACCCAATAAGAAACTATAACCCGAAGTCAAATTACGACAGTTAATATCACTAACCTAATATGATTCTAATTATCTGACCAAATCATTGTCTAAACAAACTATGTATCGAATTCAATATATGTGTGAGCCCTAAATGTAGAGAAATATCATGTCAGATAATTTTTCAATGCAGCTCAAGGGGTTCCTTCATAAACCTTAGAACAATGAAAATGCAATATGAGATATCAGGTCTCGTGTGAGTCAAGTAAATAAGGCTTCTAAAAAGTTGTTGATACAAAGTAGCATCAACCAAGGGTGTGGAAAAATCCACCTACAGATTCACTCCAGATAAGAAAGGAGTTGGAGATGGATTGCATTCAGGCATGTGAAACCAAGCCAGAAGATCGAGAGATTACTTGGGTTGTGCATGTGAAATCCTTGAATTAGATTGTGTGATCTCAATTCCAAGGAATTAGTGAATTAGACCCAACTCAAGGATGGCGAATCTACCCTAAAGAGTTGTCTTCACTTCCAAGATATTTAATGAGGTACTCGCAGTGATAAAAATGTCATCAAAATAAAGTACCCGTATCAGTAATGAATTAACTCACCATAATAGATATACATTGGGATTTTAATGACACCGAGTGAAACAAGAAGCTAGGAAGAAGGAATCCATCTTGGCATACCAAGCCATAGGGGATGTTTAAGGCCATAGATATATTTTTTAAGTCTTCACACTAAGGATGAATCGTTAATAAACCGTATTATTTGGTCCATGTAGATCCTTCGATAGGTATTTTTGAATAAAAACATTCTTCACATCTATCTAGTGTACACTCTAACCGTGTGTTGCGGTTAAAGAAAGTGTGAGTCTAATTGAATTCATCTTAGCTACGGGTTCAAAGTTATCTGAGTAGTTTATGTCAGCTCCCTGTGAAAAGCCCTTCACTACTCACCGAGCCTTGTACTTATCGAATGACCCATCTGCTATAAATTTGGTATGATATATCCATTGACATTGAACCATATTTATTCCCTTAGGTAGTGTAGTCAAATCCCAAGTGTGATTAATGATTAATGAATTATATTCCTCATGAAAAATACTATCCCACTCAGGTATTCCTAATTCCTCTCATAATTTCAATGGATTTTTCATAGAAGCATAGAAGGAGTGTGTCCTATTACGATAGTCTTCCTGAGTACGTTTTTCATCCTTTGGATCCCCTTCCCAAATTCCTTCACTCTGAAGTGTCTGCTTAGCCACAAGAGGACCTAAAGTGGGTGACTCATTTGTCGAATCCTCATCCTCTAAATTATTTCAACAAGTATATGAGGACAAATCCTCATTTCCTTTTTCCCCATTAGATGTTGCCTCAAAAACCTTCTCTAGAAGATCTAAATCCTTATACTACTCATCAAAACTGAGTGAAGCCAAAGCAGATGGAGAAGTGTCAACTAAAGAGTTAGTGGGACTCTATTGAAACTTAACAATTATTTCCCTACCATAGTTATTCTAATTCAATGCCTTGTGAATTTCTTTTTTTGTTTTATATATGTAATTTGTTTTCTCGAAGGTTGAACACACCAAGGCAACTCATATTCTTTGCAAAAAAATAACATATTTAATTGAGATATAAGGTCTCTAAGAGAGGCATTATTCTGAACCTCAAATCCTATTTTTACTCTTATATGTTTTATTTTCTATGTCACGTTATGGCCTTACTATTAGCATTGTCTTGTGAAAGGAGTTATGAAGTGTTTGTCCAACCTCTTGAAGACATACAAAATTAGAAGACTTGTAGATACACACGAACCCAAGTTAACATTCGACTCAACTGAGTCTTAGATTAATTCCAACTTCACCTAAGGGTCTACCCCTCAACCATATATGTGTTTTAAGCAAGAGGACATATTTATGCTAAACCACCTTTAGAAAAGACTAAGGTGTTATGTTGAGAGAAACCAGGGTAACACATTAAGCTGAGCGGAGCTAAGGAGATCATTAACAAAATTTTAAGACCTAGGAAAAATAAGTCACAACCTCCATCTATGTCGTCTGGATCCAACATGGATTTCATTTGATGAAGAAATTTAATTCTAAATCTATCTTCGGAAGGCAAGGTAGTCGGCTAGGCAATGAAGGAGGATTTTTCTCTACACACTCCAAGAAAAGTTTGACTGTGTCACTCCTATCAAACAGGTTTAAGACAATGTGACTAAACATTCTGACTAAGATGATAAACCCATTCTTAGGCTCTTGTTTACTCAAGCTAGGAGATTTCCATCGAGTGCAGGGTTTAAGTTCACTCTACATTTCTTCAATGTCTTTTATGGTAAGGATTTTCACACATGAAAACAAGTTGTGCTCTGATATAGAACAAGTGTAGAGTGTTTTGATTAAATTCTCTTTATTACATTTACAAAGTATGAATGCACAAGATGAATCATTAATCATTTATTGAACACTAAATATGTGCTACAGGATATTACTTCAAATTAATTTACTTTATATGAATATCAAAATTTTTACCAGGTGTACTATAAATCAAAATGGACCTATGATTAAATGCACATTTCCTAGATGTCCTTGAAACAAACATCTCATACATAGAAACAAATAATGAAATATAACCTTCTATAACATGAGACTACATTATACATTTATTCATTTAACAAAGAACTATATAAATTACAATGACGATTAATGAATTTCACATTGCCTTTTGTCGTCATTCTTTCATCCTGTAAAACCATGTGAGCATGATATCAGTGATATTTTTTTGGCATGGCATCCACCCTATTCAATCATAATTATCATTTTTCAGTTTCCCATTTACATATGATAATAACTACAATTTTTCAATCAAAATAAAAGGTTTAGAGACATGTATTCGTTACATTTCATTTTACTTCTTTTTGTAACCTAGGAGAGAGAAAGAGAAGGTAAGAGAGAGAAAACACCATTTTTCAAAAGTTTTATTTCACACAAGTTACACTATAGAGTTTTAAACAATTATTTGCATGTGTTAAAATTTTCTAGGGTGTTTTTGCAACCCTAGGAGGGTCCTGTAGCTTTCTATTTTAACATTTTCTCACTAGCTACAAAACGTTCAAAATGGGCTCAGAGGCTAGAAACCACTTCCAAAAGTTATCTTTCTATGAGAACACACACCAAAATCAACTTTCTACATGTTCCCAGATATACCAAGAGTTCATAACAACTGACGGAATTGAGAAAAAGTGAATGGTTTATGTTTTGCGGCTAGTTTTCAGGGGCCACTAGTCGTAGTTGGCCCAATGCAAATTGAACAAAAGTGAGCTTGAGGGCTCAGAAAACCACTTCTAAAATTGACGTTCGATGGATGAGCACACAACGAGACAGTTCCTACAAGTTCCCCTATATAAGAAGAATTCATCAGAGATGACGAGACTGAGAACTAGAAAACCATTTTCAAATAGTGACAAGTTTTTTGGAGTGAGAAGTCAAAATTGGTGCACTTTGACCTCTTTAAACTGCGACAAGAGGCCTAAAAAATGGCTTTGCCAAACTATCCAGAAAAGTTCTTTTCCCTAAACTGAATGTTCCATGCAATTTTCTAGTATAAAAACTAGAGGTTTGCGAAGACGGGAAATAATTTCTCTATCCAAGTTTCAAATGGCAGTTCAAAATGAAAGCCAACTTTCTAGATTTAACAACTTTCTACTACTATAAAACAATATAACACGACTCCTATAAGAGTGTCGATCTAAAGGTCAAGGTGACTCCTCGCATACCAAGGTACATGAATGAAGCTTAACATCTCATTTTTAGAGAAATGAAGGGTACTTAAAGAGTTTCCGAAAAATGTAAAAATTAAATATTTAAACAGGGAGTATCAAATTTATTACTGGGAAGTAAATTGTCTGGTAGATAAAACAATATTGCAGTGATCTAGTTGGATAAGAAGTTTTCTAAATAACATCAGAAAGAGGGTGGGAGCTCTTGGTTTAATGCAAATGATTTATTTTGACTTCGTAAGTTATGGCATGACATTTCATTGTTTTGTAACGAGTTGAAATAAAAATATAATTGTATTATAATCCTAATATTTTAAAATTCTATTAAGTTGCAAAAGATAACAAAAACACGCTAATTATGAGCGGTAAGGGAAGATGAACCATGCCTGGAAATGAACTAGCAAGGTATAAGTCGAGGAGTTGACATCACACTGATTGATTTCACTTGTTTGCATCCATGAAAGGAAAACCCAAAAAATAACATCCACAATAATTTCAAAATCAGTGGCTAGTTCTATTAGAAAATCCTCAGGTGGCAAGAAAGGAACAACAAGTTCCTCTAGCTGAGTAACAAGCCCATGGTAAAGAGGCTTATCAGTGTGTTTGGGATAGAAAACAAATTCCATGTGTACTATGAATCCATTATGTGCATATCCTGCAATCATGGCATTCCATGAGACAACATTTCTTTGAGGGATTCTCCCAAATAATTCACTCACCTTTTCAACAAATCCATTTTGTGCATTCGAATACTATGAGGAATAGCTTTCAAATACAATGCACAAGAAGAATTAATTAATGGTTCTAATAGAACTGATAATAATGGTATAGCTTAGATACCAAATGATAGAATAGAATAAGATTGCAATGACCAAAGAGGGACGGAAGCCTCACAAATATTATTGATCATGAAATCAGATTACATAACAATGCAAGAGCTGTAATATTTATAGATATTAGACAACCTCATATGGATAGACATGACACCCTAGCAGACACCAACTACGAGATGATAAGACCCATCTCACATGCACATGTAATTACTGCTAATACCAATATTGAATGTTATCCAACATAACAATATTGAATGCAAGTCACTAGACTAGAGTGCACATGTTGCACATTATTAAATAAAAGACAATACAATAAAATGCAATAAATATGTCTATGCTAAATTATGCTAACATTCCCCCCCTTAATTTTGCATAGTTTCCAATGAAGTGGAGAGGAACTCTCTGAACAGTGTGAATTTGTCACGTGCAAGTGACTTAGTGAAAACATTTGCCTTCTGTTTAGTTGTAGGATAGAAATGGAGTTGTATGTTGTGATTCAAGACATGCTCACGTATGAAATGAACCTGTACTTCAATATTCTTGGTTCTCTCATGAAATACTGGATTGTGAACAAGCTTTATAACTCCTTCATTATCAACATATACTGGAGTAGATTTATTTTGTGGTAGACTAATTCCTTCCAGTATTTGGTGTAGCCATATTGCTTCACAAATAGCTTCACCTGCAGCTTGATACTCCACTTCTGTAGAAGAGCAAGAAACAAAGTTATGTTTCTTGCTTCCCCATGATATCGGTCTAGATCCCATAAAGAAGACGAAGCCTGATGTTGAATTCCTATCATCCATGTTTCCTGCATGATCTGAATCTGAATATCCTGTCAAGAAGAAATTGTCATTCTTCTTGTACTCTAGACCAAGGTCAATTGTACCCTTTAGATATCTTAGTATTCTCTTTGCTACTTTCCAATGAAATATTTTCGGTTCTTGCATGAAGCGTGATAAATAGCTGATTGCAAAGCTGATATCTGGTGTAGTATATGTCAGGTAAATGAGACTCTGATCAACTACCGATAGAGAGTTACATTCACCGGTGGTGATGGATCAGAACGAGATAACTGAAGTCTCGCTTCCATAGGTGTAGCAATAGGAGTGCAGTCCATCATCATAAATTTCTCGAGCATTTTCTTGGTGTATTTCAACTGTGACACAAAGATATGATTCTCTTTTTTCCATACTTCCAACCAAATACAATAGTGCATGAGCCCAAGATCTGTCATGTCGAACGATCGATTAAAATCCTTCTTTGTTGCATCGATCATCTTCACAGAACTTCCTGTAATGACTAGATCATCAACATAAACAACCACAATGACAATCTCCCCCCCCCTTTCTTTTTGAGGTAGAGATTGGGGTCATAAGGATTCCTTTCGAATCCATGACTTATGAGATGCTCATCAATTTTGATGTACCATGCCCGGGGTGCTTGTTTTAGGCCATATAGAGATTTCATGAGTATGCATACCATCATCTCTTTTCTTGGTGTTACATAACCCTCTGGCTGAGTCATATAGACTTCTTCTGGAAAATCTCCATTAAGAAAGGAACTTTTCACATCCATTTGGTGGACTTTCCAACCAAATTGTGCAGCTAGAGCAAAGATCATCCTAATTGTCTTGATCTTGGCTATGGGAGCAAATGTCTCCTCATAATCAATGCCTTCTTGTTGTGCATACCCTTTTTCTACAAGCCTTGCTTTATACTTGTCAATAGTCCCATCTGATTTGTACTTAGTCTTGAATATCCATCTGCATCCAATGGGTTTCTTCCTTCGTGGAAGGTCAACAAGTTGCCATGTGTTGGTCTTCATCACTGACTGATACTCTGAATCCATGGCATCTTTCCAAGCTTTTGATTGTAGGGCTTCCTGAACTGTAGATGGCTCAACTGTTTCAACAACTCTGCTCATTAGGGCATAATTGACCTCTTCACGAGCTTGAATACGAGTTCTAGGTCCAGGATTGGACAATGTGCTAGGTGCTTCATCCAAATTTGCATCTCTTATTAATTGAGTATACCATTTAGGTAACTTATTAGCTGTTCCATTGGATTGTGGTGGATCCAAGTTTTCACCATCATCCAATTCATCACTGTCATCTTCAGTGGAAACATCAAATTTTGTCTTCACAAGAGGTGTATTCTGCATGTTTGTTGAGTCGTTGAGTGGATCATCTGCTTGTTTCTTCTCAAAGAACTCAACATCCCTACTTGTGTATACTTTCTTTGCTTTCGGATCCCATAATCTGTACCCAAGTGCTTCTTCACTGTATCCAATGAATATTAGTTTCTCAGCTTTCGTATCTAACTTTTTCCTGTTCTTCTTGGGTATGTGCATGCTAGCTTGACACCCAAATACTCTTAGGTGTGTAATTGATGGTTTCTGATTTGACCATGCTTCTTGATGTGTCACTCCTTCAAGAGCTACTGTGGGCACTCTGTTCAACAAATAGACTGTAGTTCTTGCAGCTTCTGCCCAAAATGTCTTTGTTAAACCTGAGTTGTCAATCATACATCACACCATTTCCATGATAGTACGATTCCTTCTCTCAACTACACCATTCTGTTTTGGTGTGTGAGTAGGAGGAATTTGTCTACGAATCCCATGAGCTTCCAGGTAAGTCTTGAACTCATTTCTTGTGAATTCCCCCCCTTGATCTGAGCGGAGATTTTTGATCTTGTGACCAACTTCATTCTCAACAAGTGCTTTGAACTTCTGAAATGTCTCAAAGGCTTGACTCTTGTTTCTTAGACAATATATCCACATCTTTCTTGAGTAGTCATCAACACAAAGCATGAAGTATTGACAACTAGAATGACTTGGTTGCATGGGCCCGCAAAGATTGGTGTGCACCAAATCAAGCTTTCCCTTAGCTCTATATGTGTTCTTTTGGAAGGGTACTCTGTGTTGCTTTCCAGCTAGGAAATTGTGACACTTGTCAGTGTTGTGCTTGAGTGTAGGAAATCCTTTCACCATGTTTCCCTTTTGAAGTGTTTGGAGATAGCCAAAACTGATGTGACCATATCTACGATGCCATAGTTCTACAGATTGTGTGTCTTTGGCCACTAGAGCTTGATCATCCTTGTGGACAAAATCAAGTTGGAACATGCGTCCCACATTGGAGGCTCTTGCTACAATCTTGGAACCTCTTGAATTATCTCTTATCAAGCACACTTTTTCTCCATTCTTAATGTCAAAATCCAACTTCAAGTTGTGATCAAGGAGTTGACTAACTGATAGCAAATTCTTGGTCAACCCAGGTACACACAATACATTTGTGATTTTGCAGTCATGCTTTCCAAGAGGTAGTGAAATGTTTCCAATCCCCTTGACACTGTATGATGAGTCATCACCTAATGACACATGGTTCTTTTTAGGTGAGTCACGTAGTATGTAGAACCAATCCTTGCATCCAGTCATGTGTCGAGTTACACCCAAGTCAACATACCAGATATCTTGTGTGGACTTGGTTTCTTCATCAAATTGAGCAGAATACATGTGGTGTCCTTCATCTAAATCATTCTCATGTTCGGCAATGTACCCTTGTTGTTTGAGTTTTCTTTGCCAATTACCATTTTTTGCCCTTGATTTTTGTTGTTGTTGGACTTCCCTTTATTTGAATTATTGTTACCTTGTTGGTTATTGGGTTTTAAATTGCTTGATGAACCCTTTTTATAGGAATTGTACCAACAATCTTTTATGTCATGTCCCCCTCTATTACAAATGGGACACTTCTTGTTCTTGTCTCGTCGACTTTGATTTTTTTGGGACTTCTTGTGATTGGACTGAAATTTCCCCTTTCCTTTATGATTAGATGATAGTGCTTGCTCATCTTCATGATCTTTCTTATTCATTGCCTCTTCTTGTTGGAGTAGATTGACCAACTTCTCAAAGGTGACTATGTGTTCACTCATATTGATAGTTGTCACAAAGATTCTGTAGGAAGTAGGAAGTGCTCGCAACACAATTGGTACGAGGTCTTCATCACTTATCTCTTTTCCCAATGCGAATAGAGATGCCCTCAAAGTAGCAACTCGTCTCAAAAAAACTTCAACCTTCTCATTGTGCTTGAACTTGAGAGTATGCAGTTGTGATAGTAGGTTGAGGATGGCATTCTTGTTCTTTGCCTCATAGACTATGCTCAACTTATCCCATGCATCCTTGGCCGATGTGGCATCTCTAATGTGGGGTTGTACATCGTCTGTTACGCAAAATAAGATGATCAACTTGGCCTTCTGATTGGCCTTGTCAAATTGAACTTGTTGTCTTCCATCATCAAGTGATCTTGTTGTTTTTCCATCTACAACTGTCCATAGCTCTTCAAACTCAAGTAACACCTTGATCTTCGGTTTCCATGTAGCATAGTTGTCTCCTCTAAGCAGTTGTGAATCTGGCAAGAAGAACTTTGGTGCTTGTGCACCCATTTCTGCAATTTGAATTTCTGAAACTCTGAATTTCTGACAAAGGGTAAGGCTCTTACCACTCCAGGTTTATGGTCTCCCTCTCAATATACCATCAGCTCAATATACCAAACCTTTCTATATACGCTCCCTTCTGATATACCCATCGGTACGTGGAATAAGATCACCCTTTCAATATACCCGTCAGTACGGAAAGAGGTGTTAACACACATGAAAGAATTTAGTATGTGGTACTTAGATAGTACGAAGAGGGGTTTGTGCAAGAACAAACGGATGTGAGGGATCAAATGTGTGTGTATTGTGTCCTTATTACTCCCCATCGATTTTATAGGGTCGATGCCCAGACGACGTTTAGGCAGCTGTGTTAGGCGTTAAATGTAGTAGTAGTCATGACGACATCACCCTTAAGTGCTTCCCATAGGCAGCATATATACCAAACGCTACTATGAGATCAAAGATCTCGTGTGATAGAACCAAACATAAAATAAAAAAATTGCACCCTTTTTTTTTTTTTTTGACCTGCAATTTTTTTCAAGATCTCTCTCCTTTTTTATTTTATTTTTTTATTTTTAAGATCTCTTTTTTTTTCACAAATATATATATATTTTTTTAGATCTGCAATTTTTTCCAAGATCTTTCTCCTTTTTTTTAAAGATCTCCAAATCTGAAATATTCTACCAATATGTTAGATCAATTGGCTATGCCAATGACTAATAAAAAAAAAATTTACCTTCCAAATAAGTGGATAGGTCAAATTTTAGTTGATGGATGCTTGGGAGGAATGGAGGCTGCGGGATGAGCTTCAATGGCTCTCCTTTGATGCAGATCTTCTTCTCCAATGGATCCTCTCTAATAGTTCTCCTCTTCAACCTTTCTTGGATAGAACCTGCTCTGATACCAAATGATAGAATAGAATAATATTGCAATGAACAAAGAGGGACGGAAGCCTCACAAATATTATTGATCATGAAATCAGATTACATAACAATGTAAGAGCTGTAATATTTATAGATATTAGACAACCTCATATGGATAGACATGACACCGTAGCAGACACCAACTACGAGATGATGAGACCCATCTCACATGCACATGTAATTACTACTAATACCAATATTGAATGTTATCCAACATAAAAATATTGAATGCAAGTCACTAGACTAGAGTGCACATGTTGTACATTATTAAATAAAAGACAATGCAATAAAATGCAATAAATATGCCTATGCTAAATTATGCTAACAAGAACAATCCAAAATATTACACTTGGAAGAGGTGAGGCAATAATTCTTGGCATCAGAATTTCATCTAAATGGTAATGATAGAAGGAAATCACATCTCTAACATCCATCCTTGAACTGCCATGTTCTTACCTAGAAGGTCTCTAATTTATAGTGACACAGGAATCTGATATATTTGAAAGAAAGTGCAAATTATCATGCGAAATTCATAGATATTCATCTCGTTTAATAAACATTAATCAGGTATTGAAATATATCTACCTCTTTTTTTTCCTCTTTATGTTGCATTATAAAGTATCTGACTTTGGATCATGGATCTCAACCAGATTCACTACTAAAACCAAGTCTATTGACTGAGCCTTTGCCAACAGAAATAGAGGCCAGTGATGAGGCCCGTACCCTTACATTCTTCACACCTTCATGAAAGTTCCCAATCTTAGAAAGTTGTAAATGACTACAAATTCTATTATTCATACCCTATTCCAATACTCATATTTTGGCATAGGCTAGATGTATGATGGTGAATGTAGACAGATCTAGGTTGGAGAAAAGGGCCTGTGAATGGCGTAGAATTATACACGTGTTGTCTATTCTTCTACGTTTTGCATACATGTCTACTAGGGCAGCTACCAGTACAATATCTGACAAATCCCTCCATCTGTTTTGCTTTGATAAATGTCCATGCAGGTTCATAGGCTCACGTTTGACGCAAGCTAGGAGGATGCTGTGAAACCTAGTTTTCACAAACTGCCACTCACAAATCTGACCTAGGTTTGCATTTTTGCCGCCCCCCAACTCACCCATTCCAAAAAAAAAATAGCGATAAACCCTAACTGAAAAAGTTCTAGAGCTTATTCGCCCTCCTCCATTTGGCTTTATTTTTATTTTATATTAAATTATAAATATGTTTTTATTGGATTAAGTGACTATGGAGAAACATTTTTACAAGCATCAATTGGGAGAAGTGGTTGACATTGGTGTGTATATTCAAAATTGAATAGGAATGATGGTTTGCTTTGAGTCATGGTTGGAGACCCATCATTAACAAATTAAGGGAGAACCCCTCAGTTTAGTACACGAGCATTTCATGTTTTTAAACGTAGTAGGTTACAAAATAATATAAAAGTTTTAAAAACTAATTTTGCATTTAATATGTCTCCTATTGCGAGCCCAATTGGCATGTTGTACTACACTAGAGTTATCTATAGAAAAATAAAAAGTTGAATAGGGATGATGATTTGGGTTTCAGTTATGCTTGGAAACCCATCATCAATAAGTTAAGGTTGAACTAGGTAAGATTGGAACCACGTCCTAGTGATTCTTGAGGTCCAGGACTCAAAGTAGAATGTGGCATCTGAGAAGGCAACGAGAATAAGGGGGCACTATATCTCCCTCCCCTTACAAGAGCATCAACCTCGATGTGACAAAACACCAAATCTCGAAGGGGGGGTACGTAGGAAAGAAGCTAATAATGAAAACATGTTGGGTAACAAAACAACTATTTGTTAAAACATGACCACAAAGAAGAAACTAATTTTGGCAATATCTTAACTTATAATGTTCTGTGAAGATTGGTAGTTCTAGTTTACTGTGTTACTTTGTTTATATTTTCCTTTATAGTATTTCGTATCTCAAGATTATAATATTCATTGTTTAGAAATTTTTAATTTCCTTATGTTTGCGGATGCCCAACAGTAACTAACATCAAGATGTCACACGAAACGTAACACAACACAAACAACCCACGAGACGTCTTGTTATCTACTTTCATGATTGCATCATATGACAAAGTCTTTTAATTCCCCCATAGAAAGACAACAAGTAGTCCACATAGCAAATAATTTTCCCACACTTATATCACATACATGGCTCCAATACACAGATGTGACTGACAAACATAAATCATCACACTGATGCATATACAATGAGTATCACAAGACCCCAAGAAATTCATGACTATACCAACATAGTGCCAAGACAATATCCAATAGTCCATACAAAAGGAAATGTCAATACTCAATCATAACAATGTCTAACGAGACTCATAAGAGTACACATAACTCACTATACCAACTCCACACATCTCAAAATATCAATAAATAACTCCATATGTCTCCTGAAGCATCATAAAACAACTCCATATACCTCCCTAACCATCACCAAATAACTCTATATACCTCCCAAGGAGAAATAATCATAGTGCCAAAACCAAGTTGGGTCACTCAACCATAGAGCCCCATCAAGAATATCAGGTCACTCCACCATAGAGTGCCATAAAGAATAACAGGTCACTCAACCATAGAGGCCTGTCTCCTTTCTCCTTTTAATGAGGTCAAGTCACCCTATGGCCCTGGGCACATAGAGCCCCGTCACCCCCAACCCAAGTGATATAATAACTCGTGGTTCAACAAACCGCTAGTTATCTGTAACTCCTTGGGGCGTACCCCCATACAACGAAGCGGGTCCATAGGTTCAACCACTCCATGGTTAATCCCATGACCCTATTCCAACACATTACGACATTAGAACCAACATAACAATCCAATAAAATGCCAAGTGGCAAAATCAAAAGCCTCGGGCTAGGCTACAAAAATTTTAAATATGAAAAGAAATTTTTAAAACTAAGAAAAACAAATGGCTAATTAGCCATGGTTAGTGGAAAATCCAAATGTTAATGCAACAATCAAATAAATGCCCAAAATATAAGAACATGTCAATCAAGAAAAACAGTTGGTTCTAGCTAAAAGAGATAATGATCAATTTAGGAATAAAAATACACATAGAGAAATAGCACATTACAATCACTATGTGGCCTCATACCGCCACCAAAGGGGTACTCATTGAGTTGCTGGCACTTGGACATCGAGCCTTAGCTCGTAAAAATATACATGTAACTAGAAATGAGTATCTCAGGTAATGTAACTGTCATCATCTCTACCTGAATCATTCCTCCATACTCCCACAAGGATCAACATAGTCAAAATCACATAGGATTTTCCAATGAACAATCCAGTGAGAAAGAGCAGGGAACTTTAGTTCCATAAGTTGAGCCTAAGGTGGTATGCACCCATAATATATTGAGCAAGCTCGAAGTATACTAAACATATAGAAGTGGGTTTTCAGTCTATATAAGACTCCACTTCCTCACTCGTACTTAGCTCAAGATTATGAAAACCTAGTCCATGCCTCCTCTCTCCACACATACACTTTTGACAGTTTATCCCCTTAGGGTCATCTAGTGTAAGGTTCACAACATACACATAACTACATCACTAACATAATGGTGATTCACACACATTAACCATAACATCTTGTGCATGGTATATATATACAGGGTATAACACAATCATTAATTTCACGGGTTTCGATACATCACATTACCACATCCTGCACCCAAAGTGCAATCATTGTACACTAGGGATCATACTCACCATATGCCCCTAAATCACGACATGAATCATCACATATTACATGAATTTTATGTATGAGGAACACAATGTATAACCTTACAATATATAGTAAACTACAATACAACATGACGAGGCACACAACTAATCACAATATGGTGATGACATCACAATACACTGTGATTCACTTTACATCAATTTAGTCATGTAATACATAAATACATCTTCACATCACATAAGGTCAAAATGTTCTAACCCTTAGCAATCCACAATAACATTCCATTCACAAACAACAAGGCAGTACATTACAATTGAATCCCCATTGAATCAACAACATAGAGAGTGAATACTCTCATCACAAACACATCAATAAGATAAAAAATACACACTAAGTGACATACATAACATGTGCATTCACATTTTCACAATTACGACATAGTTCACATAACAACATATATCACATTACTCTTCCAATATCCACCATCATCATGCACAATCATCACAACTCCAATCCATCCCTGAGGTTCGAGAGCATGAACCTCCACTCTAATACCATATGTAGTGCCCACATTTTTCACACACAATTACAACAGTAAAATACTAAGATAATTTTTTTTTGACTTGCATTGCTCACTACACACAACACAACATGGGCTTCAAGTATAGAAACTCGACTTGCAAACGAAAATCACATAAGTAATCGACTCACATAGACACATGAAAACAACATAGGCATGTCGATGCCACACTTTTCCCAATGAACGAATACTAGAAATGCCCCAACCACAGAAAGAAGACTCAAGGATAGGAAAACCCACAACACATCTTTTCTTTAATTGTATTTTAGTTATGATTAACACTCTAAGAACATTATTGTGTAAGGATAAATTTCTCATTTTTCCACCGATAGATTCTTAAGTTCATACCGTGGTTAAATTATCATTCACCCCTTATACGATGGTTTCTTATTCTTTACAAAAATTTCCATAACTTGCATTCTTATTTTTCATAATTCAAAAGCATATAAAGTACTTAAATATCCTGTCCTTATGTTAAAAATCTTCTTCTCGAACATATAATCAATGTCTACCTTTTTGTACTCTTACAACTCATGTGAATGTGACTTGGTGTCCATATAGCGATATTAAGATTTAACGGAGATTTAAATACATGATAGATATTTTTAACACAAAACATTCCTTGATCATGGTAAGGTTATTTCCCTACCACAGTTATTCTAATTCAATGAATTTTGAATTTCTTTTTTTGTTTTATATATGTAATTTGTTTTCTCGAAGGTTGAACACACCAAGGCAACTCATATTATTTGCAACAAAAGAATATATTTAATTAAGATATAAGGTCTCCAAGAGAGGCATTATTCCAAACCTCAAATCCCATTTTTACTCTTATACGCTTTATTTTCTATGTCACGTTATGGCCTTACTATTATCATTATCTTGTGAAAGGAGTTACGAAGTGTTTGTCCAACCTCTTAAAGACATAGAAAATCAGAAGACTTGTAGATACACAAAAACCCAAGTTAACATCCGAATCAACTGAGTCTTAGAATAATTACAATTTCACCTAAGGGTATACCCCTCAACTATAGATGTGTTTTAAGCAAGAGGACATATTTATGCTAAACCACCTTCAGAAAGGACCAAGGTGTTTTGTTGAGAGAAACTAGGGTAACACATTAAGCTGAGCGGAGCTATGGAGCTCATTAACAAAAGTTTAAGACCTGGGACAACTAAGTCACAACCTCCATCTATGTCGTCTGGATCCAATAGGGATTTCATTCGATGAAGAAAATTAATTCTAAATCTATCTTTGAAAGGCAAGGTAGTCCACTAGGCAACGAAGGAGGATGTTGCTCTATACACTCTAAGAAAAGTTTGACTGTGTCACTCCTATCAGATGGGTTTAAGACAATGTCACTAAACATTCTGACTAAGAAGATAAACCCATTCTTGGGATCTTGTTTACTCAAGCTAGGAGATTTCCATCGAGTGCAGGGTTTAAGTTCACTCTACATTTCTTCAATGTCTTATACGGTAAGGAGTTTCACACATGAAAACAAGTTGTGCTCTAATGTAGAACAAGAGTAGAGTGTTTCAATTAAATTCTCTTTATTACATTTACAAAGTATGAATGCACAAGATGACTCATTAATAATTTATTGAACACTAAATATTTGCTACAGGATATTACTTCAAATTCATTTGCTTTATATGAATATCAAACATTTTTACGAAGTTTACTATAAATCAAAATGGACCTATGATTAAATGCACATTTCCTAGATGTCCTTGAAACTAACATCTCATACATAGCAACAAATTATCAAAAATAACCTTCTATAACGTGAGACGACATTATACATTTATTCATTTAACAAAGAACTATATAAATTACAATGATAATTAATGAATTTCACATCGCCTTTTTGTCGTCATTTTTCATCCTACAAAACCATGTGAGCATGATATCAATGATAATTCACTGGCATGACATCCACCCTAATCAATCATAATTATCATTTTTCAATTTCCCATTTACATATGATAATAGTTACAATTTTGCAATTAAAATAAAAGGTTTAGAGACATGTATCATTACACTTCATTTTACTTCTTTTTGTAACCCAAGAGAGAGAAAGAGAAGGGTAGAGAGAGAAATCACCATTTGTCCAAAGTTCTATTTCACACAACAAGTTACACTATAGAGTTTTAAACAGTTATTTGCATGTGTTAAAAGTTTCTAGGGTGGTTTGGCGACCCTACAAGGGACCCGTAGCTTTCTATTTTAACATTTTCTCACTAGCTACAAAACATTGAAAATGGGCTCAGAGGCTAGAAACTGCTTTTAAAAGTTATCTTTTGATGAGAATGCACACCACAATCAACTTTCTACGTGTTCCCAGATATACCAAGAGGTCATAACAACTAACATAATTGGGAAAAAGTGAACGGTTTGTGTTTGGCGGCTATTTTTTTGGGGCCACTAGTCGTAGTTGGCCCAGTGCAAATTCAAAAAATTTTATCTCAGGGGCTTATAAAACCACGTCCAAAACTGACGTTCGATGGATGATCATGTAACGAGACACTTCCTACAAGTTCCCCTATATAATGAGAATTTGTCAGAGTCAATGGGACTGAGAACTAGAAAACTATTTTCAAACAGCGACAAGTTTTCTGGAGTGACAAGTTGAAATTGATCCAGTTTGACCTCGTCAAACTATGACCAGAGGCCTACAAAATGCATCTTCCAAACTATCCAGAAAAGTTCTTTTACCTAAACTGAATGTTCCATGCAATTGTCTAGTATAAAAACTATGGGTTTGCAAAGACGGCAAATAATTTCTCTATCTATGTTTTAAATGGGAGTTCAAAACGAAAGCCAACTTTTTAGATTTAACAACTTTCTAGTACTGTAAAACAATATAACAAGGCTCCTATAAGAGCATAAAAAACATCTCATGTGTTCACTCGAGGTCGATCCAAAGGTCAAGGTGAATCCTCACATACAAAGGTACACGAATGAAGATTAGCATCTCATTTTCAGAGTCATAAAGGGTACTTAAATAGTCTCTGAAAAATATAAAATTTAACTATTTAAACAGGGAGGTTATAAACTTTATTACAGGGAAGTAAATTTCATCTGGTTGATAAAACAATATTGCAGTGATCGAGTTGGATAAGAAGTTTTCTAAATCACCTCAGAAAGAGGGTG
The DNA here is from genome assembly GCA_019776745.2 of Taxus chinensis. Taxonomy (NCBI): domain Eukaryota; kingdom Viridiplantae; phylum Streptophyta; class Pinopsida; order Cupressales; family Taxaceae; genus Taxus; species Taxus chinensis. Next base: position 641,850,256 of record CM034146.1, on the reverse strand, counting down.
AGAGTTCTTGGTTTAACACAAGAGAGTTATTTTGACTTTGTGAGTTACAACACAAAATTTCATTGTTTTGCAACGAGTTGAAATAAACAAATAACTGTATTATAATCCTAATATTTTAAAATTCTATTAAGTTAAAAAATAGAACTAAAACATGAGAATTATGAGAGGTAAGGGAAGATGAACCATGCCTAGAAATGAATTGGCGAGGTAGAAGTTGAGGAGTTGACATCACACCGATTGATTTCACTTGTTTGCAACCACGGAAGGAAAACCCAAAAATAGCATCCACAATAATGTCAAAATCAGTGGCCAGTTCTATTGGAAAATCCTTTGGTGGCAAGAAAGGAACAACAAGTGACTCCAGCTGAGTAACAAGCCCATGGTAAAGAGGCTTATCAGTGTGTTTGGGATAGAAAACAAATGCCATGTTTACTATGAATCCATTATGTGCATATCCAACAATCATGGCATTCCATGTGACAACATTTCTTTGAGGCATTCTCCCAAATAGTTCACTTGCCTTTTCAACAAATCCATTTTGTGCATTAGAATACTCTAAGGAATAGCTTTCAAATACAATGCACAAGAAGCATAAATTAATGGTTCTAATAGAACAGTCCAAAAGCTTGCACTTGGAAGGGGTGAGGAAATAATTCTTGGCATCAAAATCTCATCTAAATAGTAATGATAAAAGGAAATCACATCTCTAACGTCCATCCTTGAACTTCCAAGTTCTTACCTGGAAGGTCTCTAATTTACAGTGACATAGAAATCTGATATATTTGAAAGAAAGTGCAAATTCTCGTGCCAAATTCATAGATATTCATCTCGTTCAATGAAGATTGTTCAGGTATTGAATTATATGTACCTCTTTTTGTCCCTCTTTATGTTGCATTATAATGTATCTGACTTTGGATCATGGATCTCAACTAGATTCACTACTAAAACCATGTCTATTGACTGAGCCTTTGCTAAGAGAAATAGAGGCCAATGATGAGGCCCATACCCTTACATTCTTCACACCTTCTTGAAAGTTCCTAATCTTAGAAAGTTGTAAATGACTATAGATTCTATTGTTCACACCCTGTTCCAATACTCATATTTTGGCATAGGCTGGACGTATGTTGGAAAATGTAGACTAATTTGGGTTGGATAAAAGGGCTTGCGAATGGCACAGTTCATACACGTGCTGTCTATTCTTCTTCATTTTGTATACATGTCTACCAGGGTAGATGTAACTACAATATTTGAAAAATCCCTCCATTATTTTTTCTTTGATAAGTGTCCATGTAGGTTCATAGGCTCATGTTTGATGCAAGTTGGGAGGATGATGCAAAACCTTGTTTTCACAAACTACCGCCCACAAATCCGACCTAGGTTTGTATTTCCACCACTCCCCCAACTCGCCCATTCCAAAAAAAACAGCGACAAACCCTAACTAAAAATGTTTTAGAGCCTATTCGCCCTCCTCTAGTTAGCTTTATTTTTATTTTATATTAAATTATAAATATATTTTGATTGGATTAAGTGACTATGGAGAAACACTTTTACAAGCATCAATTAGGAGAGGTGGTTGACATTGGCATTTATATTCAAAATTGAATAGGAATGATGGTTTGATTTGAGTCATTGTAGGATACCTATCATAAACAAATTAAGGGAGAACCCCTCAGTTTAGTATATGAGCATTTCATGTTTTTAAAGGTAGTAGGTTACAAAATAATATTAAAGTTTTAATAGCTAATTTTGCATTTAATATGTCTCCTATTGCTATCCCAATGGGCATGTTTTACTACACTAGAGTTATCTATAGCAAAATAAAAAATCAAATAGGGATGATGATTTGGGTTTCAGTTATGCTTGGAAACCCATCATCAATAAGTTAAGGTTGAACCAGGTAAGATTGGAACCATGTCCTAGCGATTCTCGAGGTCTGGGACTCGAAGTAGAATGTGGCATCCGAGAAGGCAATGAGAATAAGGGGGAACTACACTAATACACTGATACAAGATGAGTGGAAAGTGAAGGTACACTAAGACCATTTGTTAATGTTTCACCTTCAACTTGAATAGACCCTATCCCTGAAATTGTGGCAAAAGTATCATTACCCAAAGTGATGGAGGACATGTTGCAAGGATATAAGGAAGAAAACTAAACTTGGGATCAACCCATGTGGTGTGAAGCACCAGAGTTGATTACCTAGGAAGGAATAGATGAGGATTCAACTACCACAAGTGTCTTTCCCTCATGTTTCTCTTTATCGTTTTCTTTTTCCTTAGTATATACCTGTGTTCATAAATACTATTTGATAGATTCAGAAACCCCTATGTAGTTATTCTTAAGGAAATGAAAATGGTGGTATATTTCCTTATTCATACATTATTGCTTATCGTGAAAAATTTCCTTGCAATAAGTACACATAACCTTTTCCTTATTATTCTTCCCTTTGTAACTTGAGGTTTCACTAGTACACTTAGAAGAGGTAGTGGATTTAGGTTGTTTTTCATTTTCTAGATCTTTGCTCTTTTTCTTCTTCTCTTGGTTGCTAGAGGATTTTTGTTTCACATTCTAGGAAATGAGGGCTTGATTTTTTGATGAATTCAAGTTTCCCATTTGGATTATCTTTTATTAATCCTTAGTCAAATTAACAATAAATTCATCTAAAGAATGCATAGACAATTTGGTTCCAAGAACCCTCTTGGTAGCATAACATGTAGTGACAAAGATAGAGTAGTCATGACCTAGTTTTGCAAGCACTGAAAGAACTAGTTGTTCATCCTTCTTTTCTATTCCACATTATTTTAACTAAAATAGTAAGGAATTGAGTTTTCTAAAGCTATATTACAAGGTGTCAAAGTTTCTAGGACTTAAGGTAATAAGTTCTATTTCTAGCTCATGACCTCTCATAGTCCCAAATTTTCTAAACAAAGTTTCTAACATTTTTCACACCTTGTTGGGAGATTTGGATGAATCAATGCTAAAGAGGAGTTCAGGAGATACTGAAAGAAAGAAATACCCAAAGGATTCGCCACACTTATTAAACTACTTAACATTATATGCATCTATACTAGGCTCTTGTTCTAACCCGATTGTGATACAAGAAAACCCTTTACTCCTTAGTCCAATGGATATTTTGTATTTCCATTCATGGTAGTTGAAAGGTGTAAGTTGGTTAATTAAACTTAGATCTATTATTGTAGAAAGAAATGTTTTGTTAATTGTTACATAAAATAAAGAAATGTGTGGAGGAAAGAAGTTCTTAACAAGAGAGGAAACTCTTTGTACACCCCTGGGAAACTATAACAAGAAGCCCCCACCACCTAAATTTTTGGCGCTTTATAAATTAGTGTGTTTTACAAAATAAATAGCTCCAATCCTTTGCGAAATGAAAATTATTTAACTTTTTCAAAAAAGGCACTCAATGTCAAGGTATGAATCAAAGGTTTTACAACAACTATTTCCCAGAAATAAGCCCTATTTTAAATGAATTTTCACTAAACTTGAAATGTTACTTTTTTTCTAAAATATAATTTTAGAAAAAGAAGGAGGAGGGTTTTGATGAACCAAAGGATAATCAATTTTTTTCTGTACATAGGCTACGACCATGGATTTGCAACGGATCTCCTAAATTTGTACAGATGTACATGTAACAAACTACTCTTTCATGGAACTTACAAAATGACTCAGGATGGATCCTAAATGTGTGTATGGGTTGCTGGAAAATTTCTTGAAGGTATGAAAAATGCCACTTGATCATGAAAATTTCCCTTTTCAATTCTAAACATGCATGCAAAGCACTACCACAGGTGAAAACACCCTTCACATGTCTAGAATTATCTAGATATTGATAAATTTGTCAAGGATCCTTCATTAATTATTTAGGACCTATAAAAGAAATCTCTATAACTATATAAGAACTATGCAGGCATGTAAACATCAGAAGACTACAAATAGGCTATATACCCACAAACAAGGAAAAACTGGCATAAAAAAACCCAAATAATTGTAGGTAATGGACTCATATGAAATTAAATCTAGGTAATAGTAACCTGAAAAGCTCAAAACAAACTCGACTCTGATACCACATCGGAGAAACAGTATAGATATACTGGTTTTAAAAATTTACAAGTGAATGATGTGAGATATGAATTTTTCTAAGACATAATAATGCAAGTATACAAGACTGCAAATTACAAAAATACAAGAGAGATAATTGTAATAACATAGAAAATAGATCCAAATCAATATGATCAAATAGAATAATTCAAGAGATGTACATATAGGAGGTGAATGTGTAACCACCTCCTTGAATCATAGTAATCTCCACTTGGAATAATGGTAACCAACAACTAGAATGGTGTAGTCAAGTGGTGACTAACACCTAGAATAGTGTAGTCAATTGGTAACCAACACCTAGAATATTGTATTCAAATATACACCTAAGAAAACATATCCCATAAGTGTAGGGAAAATCCAAGTGAGGTGGAATATCCAGAATAGGATTTGTTGATGCGTAATCACATGACCACTAAATGTCTATAACTTGATGGGTTGAAAATATCAGTGTGATTACATAACATGGATATTTTCCCAAAGTGTGGGAATTTACAATCAGAAAATTTTTCCGAATGAAGGCCAATTTCTATTCCTCTATTCTGATGCACACATACAAATTGTAGAGGATCTACTTTTAAAACCTACTCTATCTCACCAAGGAGACAGGGTTGAGAAGATTACAAGAAAATAAACCTAAACTAACAGAGGTGATGCGCTAAAGAAATGTTGAACACCTAATTTTCCATTAAACGTAAACCATTAAAAATGTAATACAACCACCATGCACAGATAACTAGGATTGCAATGAGAGATCAAGAAGAAAGAAATGAACATAAGGGAGGGTTGAAAATCATCTGCAAACTTTTCTTATTGCTCCAATGATTTGATATAGTGCATTACAATGGCCAGGAGGAAAGATTACATTTACAGTTTAGATGGGAGGTTTTAACTCCTCAAGATCAATTACAAATAAGAGAAGAAGGGAGGGTGCAAAGCTAAATTGTCCAACATTAAAAAAATTCCCCTCCTTACAATATATAGGAAGAATGAGAGAAGGAGATGATAGAAGAATTCAAATTATTTATTTAACCACCAAAAATGAATTAACTTCACCTTCCACAATGATGGGTTCCACTGAAAAATGCATACCCCCATGTACTATTACTTGTTGGGAAAGAAATGAAACCCATACCTCATTATTTTGGTAGGTGAGAAGTCTGACACCCTAAAAAATGGCGGACTATATTTCTCCATTTTGAATAACTTAGTCTCACCTAAATTAATATAACTAGTCATATTTTTATAGAGGAGACTGTGACCTTTCCAAAAATTCCTTTCTTATGAAAATGTGAGTTCCGAGTCAAAAGTTATGGCCATTTGAAGGTCGTGGTGTCATTCTACAAAAAATGTGAATTGTTGATCTTCCTTTTTTAGAAACCAAAATGCATACAACCTACAAAATTCTAAAATTCAAACTTTCAGACTTTTTGGTTTTGGAAGTTGAGTTACTGTTCATCTTCTTAGGCACTCGAAAAAATTTGAAACTCCGAAAGCTGAAAGTCCCAAATTTAAGACTTTTGGTATTTCAGAACTTTTTACTTGCTCATCTCCCTAATCGCCTCGAGAGTTCTAAAACTCTAAAACTCTGAAAACTGAAAATTCCAAAATTTTGGACATTTTCCCTTTTCAGACCTTTTTCACTGTTCATCCGATTTTCCTCCCCAAGAGTTGCAAAACCTGAAACTCTAAAAATTTAAAATTTTAAAGTCTAAAATTTTAGACTTTTAGAATTTCATACATTTTCCCTTTTCATACCTTTTTCACTATTCATACCATTTTCCACCTAGAGAGTTCTGAAACCCCAAAACCCGAAACTCCAAAACCCATGTTGAATTCTGAAATCTGAACCCTTTTAGGTTTTGGACTTTCAGGATTTCAGACATTTTTTGTCACTTTTCCAATTCTTACCATCGAAGACTCCAAAACTCCTCGTTCCGCATCTCCAAAAGTTTGAAACCTAAAATTTTGAATTTTAGACTTTCAAGATTTCAGACATTTTGGTTTCAGACATTTTAAAAAACTTTTCCCGCCTTGTCTCCCAAATGTCAAAAATGTGAATTCTGAAAAATTCAAGCCTTCCTCCATTATTCAACTTGAGCTCTAATCTCCATCGATGTTCCGTTGGCCATTCATTCTTTTACCTTGCATTTCCATTATCGACCCTTCCTGCACCCTGATTTATGGATTCAAACATGAGCTTACATGACTAAACTAACCTCTCCATTTTGTCCTGTTCAAGGTCACATTTGATCAAATTTTTCCAGAGGGGAAAAATTGGATAATAGGATTATGCAAATATAAATCAGTTAAAATAAATCCTACATAAACAAGAACCTAACCCAGCTGTTGAATGTGGTTAAGTCATAATTGACTATGGTTTATAATCTTCCACCTTTGCAATGGTAAACCACAAGTTTTACTTTAGGGTAATTGTCTATTATTAGCATGGGTTGGAATTCAACTTATGCAAATGATAAAATTCATGACACATCATTATTATCCATCTCTTCTAAGGTGAAAAATAAAAAATAGATCAATTATACCAACCACACACATGATGCCAATCAAAAGGGGAAAAAGACATAATTATTCCTATTTTTTGTTCAAATCTAAAGGAGCTACTAATTTAAAGCCCTCATGTGGTGAAGACAAATATAACCATCATGAATCATGCATAGATGTAAAAATATCCACTTTCTCTTGAATTTTGTAATGGTTAAAAAGGCCATTTACCTTAATCCCTCCAAAAATTTGTACACCTTCCTTAACCTTTACAAAAAGCTAAGTCAGGAGTTAGTGTGACCAAATAGAACAAACCATGCAAGGATATTTTTAGTCATTTTTGTGCATAATATTAATTTATTGTTGTTATAAATTGTGTTATTTTTAAAAGGGTCAAAGTATGCTTATGAATTTTTTTTTATCCATGCATTGGATTGGTTTCCAACTAGCTATTTTTAGCAACTAAGTTAACCTAAAGTTGGATGAGTTATTTTTAGAGCTTAGGTGGTGAAGTTTTATTACTTATACATTGTTTTTGCAAGGGTAAGGGGGGATTATTTTTCTCATCATTTTCTTAGGCCATGTCATTTTTTACTACTTCACCTCTTTGATATATAAATATTGTTTTTCTCTAATTACAAATGTTTGAAGAGTGTCATAGCATTTTATTGGTATGTTTTAGTGAATTTTTATTTATTGTACATGTTTAATAAACTATAAAGCACCTCCTTTAAGTTATTGTGAATATTTTCCAGGTCATATTAAATGCATATTTAGTTTCTCAATCAGCTTGGGAGTGGAAAAACATCCTCCCATGCTTCACTGAGAGCTTGTGCACGCCTTTAGTGAGTGTCAATTTAATCAAACCATAGTTTAAGTGAACCATGTACGTATTTACTAGTAAATTAGTGTGATTTTGTGTAGAAATAGGTCCCAAGATGTTGGTGTATTATCTTATTTACCAAATTTCTTTAAGTAAGTGTCATTTTTCTCTCCCTCAACCATGATAAAGAGTTATTTTAGGTAATCCATCGAGGGAATTGACCTACCTTGTAGGTTTTCCTAAACCTGAGGCACCCAAAACTCATAGGAGATCCCATTTTACTAGAAAAATTTAGATTCATATTTATTTCCTATTCAAAGTGTGGACTTCAAAATGATAACATGTAGGTTTTTGGTGTAGGTTGTGGGCTCTTTACCTCAAGTCACTGCTAAATCATTACTATCTCAGATGGTTTTTAAGATATCCTTGTTATCTCCTATAGGGGTTTTGAATGCTTGTGGACATGATCTGTTAGTCCATAGTCATGTATACCTTTTAGGGGATGTGAAAGAGTTGGTGGATAAATTTTGTTTGGATGTCATGTTTACAACTGGAAAAGGTCCACTGAAAGGCTCTAATGGAAGAACCTATCTGGAAGTTGCAAGGCTTGGTCGTCTCCCTTTTAAGCTTATACTCAGGTTACCAGGAGATTTACAGGATATACAAAGAAGGTGGCCAAACTTACCATTCTTCAAATAAATCTTCAAACCCACGAAGCACTAAGGTAAAGGAAAAAGAACTCAAGTACCCATAACCTATTTTTCTTCGGGACACTTTTAGAAGGTTTTCACAAAAGCAGTGAACAAAGTTTAAAATTTTTCAAAGAAGTTCTAGAATATTATCAAGGAGAAGAAAAGAAATGAAGGAGTGACAGATTAAAAATCTTGAATGAACTAAAAAATGCGTCTCAAAATAGAGTTTGAATGGTGCCCAAGTGATTACCACAAAGTTCAAAATGATGACATAATGAAAATAATTCAAGCTACGTGCTTGGAACTTACCACAACATCAAATTTTATAGTGAATAAATCTTGGGAGAACGTATTGATGGTGGCAAATGGAAATTTATCTTGGGTTTCACCATCATTTGGCTCAACCTCACAAATTAGCAAATGGCAAGTAAAAATTCCCTTTTATTACCTTGACCCATGGGTTTGGTCAAAATTAACCCATTATATATTCGAAGGCTAACATGACCATAGATGAAGATCAACGATCAAGATTACAACCTAGCTCAACTACCATGATCACCACAAAGCATATAATCAATGGTTCTATATCCAAATAGTAGTAAGATCAATGGCCATGTTTCAATCACCAGATTCAATACAAACTCAAGCCCTAACCACAACCAACTTAGGTAAATTTTAATCATGGTTTGAGAACCAATGACTCAGATCAACTAGTCAAAAGATCAATGATCATCAAAGAACCAACGATATTCATTATAGAATGAAAACCGTAACCAAGGGTATATCAGGATTGATGGTCAAAGATCACCAGTGCAAAAATCAATGGTCCTTATCAAAATAAGATACCTCAATCATGGTTCAAAAATTCACTCAAGTTAAGTATGCCACCAACATTCATGCAAAGGATCAAGTCATTGTTGAAAGGGGCCATCCCAATTAACAAAAATTGTCATTTGTATTGACCTAGGAAAGGTCCAACACCATAGTGCAATAAAATTCAAATATCAAAAACAATATTCAATCAAATATTTATTCCAAAAGGGCCCGAAACTATGGTGTTTTCGGGTTTTTAAATGGTACTTTAATCAAAACCATAGTCAGGGGACAACAAGTCCCTCCTCTTTATGGGAGAGGTTCCTTTATTGAAAGCAATCAACAAAGCTTATATACAAATGTATAGTATTCATCTTAAGGTTGGGACTTTGACATCTTGAAATGCTTTTATACCAAAATATTATCAATACAAACAAATGGAAGAACTGAAGAAAGGAAAGAGTAGAATATAACAACAGTTTTAGGAAATATAGAGAGTAGAGTATAACCCTATAAAGAATTAAGAAAGAGTGATACAGAATAGAATCATTCACATTCATAGCATAAGATATCATTCCATAGACACAAAGATATAGAAATCATGTCAACAAGAACACAAAGTCTCTTATTGCAGAAGATAAATGATCCACAAATTTCAGGTAAGCAAGAAGGGTAATGGAGGAAGATAGGGAAAAGGGGAAAATCCTTATGTATTGATTCACTTTCGACTAAAATTACACTTGAAAATTATCAGAGTATAACCTTTTATAATGAGCCAAGCTCTTACATTTATAGATAAAGCCAAGAGAGGAGAAGAAGAGAAGGAATAAAATCTGATTTGACACTCAACCACCAAACATCAATGCCCCTACAAATCCACCCTCAATCTATCAAATATGGTTCTGTATGTCTTTCGCGTGCTGAAGAAGGAAGGATAGAAGATCGTATCATATTTGATCTAGTTGAAGCAGTCGGATCTCGTATTAAAGGTTTGAGAGACGTTTTCTAGATCTTCACCCAAATCAAGATATCTAGTTGGTTTCCCATGTTTGTTTGGGGTGTTGGAGAAGAAAGGATGGTAATCGGATTAGATCAAGGTAGTTGAAGTAATCAGATCCTGTATTAATGGAATAAAAGGTGTGTTCAATATTTCAAACCACCAAATGTTGCTAAAAACAATATTTTATGCTTCCATAGTGTAGAGGAGACCAAGACCTCTCCAACAATATAAAATTTGTCAAAATTTGAGCACTAGAGCGAAAGTTATGCCCATTTGAATATTTGAATCGAATCCATACAAAAATGGTAAAAATGCAATAATGGATCTACGGGCCCGAAATTGAAATTACAACTTTAGCACAAAAGATGCAAAAGTGCAAAATTTCCCCATAGTCCCACAAGCCCACAACTTCATATTTTACATTTGGGTCTGACACGTGGCTTTACCTGAGTGGTAACAAAGTCGTGGCTTAGTTTATAATTTTACTTATTTTGGAAACAAGACTCAAAGTCTCAAAGTTCTCCATTGGCCCGCCTTCCCACTTTAAATTTTCAACTTGTATTCATTACCTTGCTTCGGTAGGGTTGTATCTCATTTTTTCACTTTAAGCCTTTTATGGAAATAAGGCTCAAAGTCTAAAAGTTCTCCACTAGCCTGCCTTCCCACTTTGAATTTTCAATGTGGGCTCAACCTTTGATTTTATCCCTTTTGCATGAGCGGGGTTGCAGCTCATTTTGTAACTTTACTTCTTTCGGTAATAAAGCAAAAAATCTCAAAATGCCCACTTCCCCAGTTTTAATTTTCAATGGATCTGTCCTTTTTTTTGACCTTAGACATGTGGAAGTCTGGTGCTTATTTTTAAACCGCATTTAGATTTGACATTTGAAAGTGTGCTGAAGGGACACGTGGATCCTTCAACATCTTCGCTTTGTTTCTTTATGTTTTGGCTAAGTCCCTTTTGTTTGGCAAGGTCATCAGTCTGACCCTGGACATGTGGAGGCTCAACAGACATTTGGGACCTGCCTCTAGATTTTACTTTTGAAGTTGCGCCAAGTTGACACATGGATGATTCCATAAACCCTTCTATACTTAACCGATTTAACAGCCGATTCTATATCCTTTTTGGACCTAGGACATGTGCAAAGATGGTGCTCATTTGGGGTCTCGCCTTTGGCTTCGACCCTTGAAGGTGTGTCATTTTGACATGTCGAGGCTTCCACTGTCTCTTAATACTTATCTGATTTGAACCTGCTACCCATTTGACTTCTATCAGACCCTAGACACATGGAGGGCTTGCGCTAATTAAGGGGCTCTCTTTGGGTCACATATATAAAATTAAATCGATGAGACATGTGGTTCCATCTGCTGATCCTTTTTAACTTAACCAATTTGGACCATTCTGCTTATTTAGGAGTGACTATGTTGGGTTCTGAACATGTGGAAGCTTTGTGCTTTTTTGGGGAATCACTCTGTATTTCACCTCTTGAAAGAGCGCCAAAGATACATTTGTTTCTTTCTGCTATCCTTACACCTTTCAACGAATGATTTAACTTTTTGATGCTTTGAACATGTGGAGGAATGACGCTCATTTAAGTTTTGTCCCCATGGTCTCAATTTTGAATTTGCATAGATGAGGCATGTGGCGATTCTACACTCACTTAGGATCCTACTTTAAATTTGGCCTTTAGAGGTGCTCTATTGAGAAATGTGAAGGCTTCCACCAGATCTCTATACTTAGCCGATTTATCGGCTGACTTTATCTTTTCGGAATCTAGACACCTAGAGGGGCCTGTGCATGTTTGGGGTCTCCGCTTTTGTGCACCATACAAAAAGTGCACCGAAGAGACACGTGGCACATTCCGCAGTTCTTCTATACTTAGCCAATTTTGGGCCTTGATTTAACACTGCCTTTCTTCATACAAAACTAAATTTCCAAAAATGACCCAATGACCCGCCCTCCCACATCCAATCATATATGTCCACGTACTCGTAGGGAAGAAATGCCCATCATTCACGAATGTAGAAAATACATAGGAGTGGAAGCTCCACCATTTATGCCCAGAAAACAATTACTCCTCATCGAAATAAGAACTATAAATAATACCAGGCTCGATGTGATCCACGACCATAGAAGAAGGATTTGACAATTTCATTCTAATGTAGGAAACAATTTTTAAGCTTCTGGATGGGAACCATGCGGACTACGATATTCTAAATTAATAGGGCGAGATTGTAAATGAGCACCCACTTCTTCAAAGCACTAATCTTTGTATGTCTTAAGATTTCTCACTCTGCTCAAATATCTATCAAAGGCACCAACTCAAAATTTTCAAAAGTTAGACTTGAAAAATGAGGGGAATTTTGAGGGTGGTAATAGCTGGCTCTTTTTTGGGATAACTTGGATGGGACAGAAGAATGAGGTAAGATCAAGAACCATAGAAAAAATATGGGAAAGTAGATCAGTGCCTTATCCATTGGTCAAATAGATTCAAAGGTAAAACCAATATAGAAGGCAACACACACGGAAGGGAAACAATCCAAAGACGAAATACAAAAACAAATAAAACACCGCACACAATATATTAAAAAGGGCGGCCTAATCACCTAGGAATGGAACAAATTCAAATATTTCCCACTATAGGGAAGTGGGAGAGAGGATCCATCCATATAATCCAAGTTGAAAGAATTTTCTATAGAAAAGTGTTTGATTTTGAAAGGACCAAGCCAAAGAGAATCAAACTTACCATGGCATCCTCAAGGTTCATGTCTTTTGTACCACAACAAAATAATGTCTCCCACTCAAAAATATCTGGGCCTAGCCTTCTTATCAAACAAATATTTCACCTTCAGTTGATAAGCTGAGATCCTATGAAAAACTTGCATCTTGTCTTCATCCAACTTCTGAAGATTCATGATCCTCTTATCCAAGTAAATGATGAAACTTTCAAATCCTTAATAGCCATCATTAAGTACAAGGCTAGAAATTACACTATTCCTGGCAGCTGAGCTTCAACACCATACACCACCTAGAATGAATATATCCCATTTGCTCTTTTGGGTGTAATTCTATCTACCCAGAGAGCATCATAGAGCTTTTGGTGCCAATTCCTTTCAGATTCATTGGCAAGATTCCAAACGATGGTTACTAGATTCTTATTTATTGATTCTTCTTAATCATTCACTTGAGGATAATAATCTAAAAAGTGAGAAAGGGAAATTCCATAGCCATAGCAGAAATCCATCATCCCAGAAAAAGAAAAATTGGAAGCATTATCAGCCACAATCTTGTTTGGTACCCCAAACCTTATCAAGATGTTCTCCTCGATGAAATTACACACCACCTCAGAAGTAGTGCTTTTTAAAGGAATAGCCTCTACCCACTTTTTGAAGTAATCTGTAGTAGTTAGAACATGAGTATGTCCAGCACTGGAAGGTGGGTTAAGAGTTCCAATGAAATCCAATCCACACTTTGTAAAAGGGTCATCAATGACTACTGGTTTGAGTGGTAAAGTGTCCAACTTAGGTCTCCCAACAAAATTCTGATAGGCTTCACACTTACCTACCCACTTTGATGCATCTCTAAAGAATGTAGGACAATAGTACCCTGCATGAAGGATCTTATGGGTAGTGATAGCAAAAGAGAAATTCCCTCCATAAGCTTGATCATGAAAAACTAAAAATAACTTGTTTTGTTTCTCTTTATCCACACATCTAAGGAATATTCCATCTATGCCTTGCTTGAACAAATCATTTTACCATAATACATATTGTGCAAAAATTAGATTAATAGATTTATTTTCCTTGGCACTCAAATGGGATGGACATTATCCATAAGAAAGAAAATGTGCAATATCAGAATACCACTCATCTATTGAACTAAGGAAGAGGACAACAAGGACATCAATTGCTTTTGTGGATAGTTCTTCATTATCCCCTTCAATAATAAGATCACACAAGCCTTTACCCCAGACTAGCTTAGTTGGCTTGATATCAAGGTCATACTCTTCAAACTTTGCTACAAAATTGTCTCTATTAGTTCCAAACTCATGTTCTATAAGAATAGACTTGATGGTTGTATTAGGTACAAGCACAACAAAGTGAGAATTAAGAATATAAAATGAAACTACTTAATAACTTTGACCACTGCAAAAGCATGTTTATCCATCATAGTGTATTCTGATTCATGATCTTTCAGAACATATCTCATGAAGGAAATTGGAAGTTCATGATTCTTAGAATTTCCCCGAGTTAGCACAATAACTAAGGGATTCATTGTAGCATAGCAATAGATAGTAAAATTCTTGCTGAAATTAGGACATGCTAAGATGGGAGTTTTAGCAATGGCTTTCTTGATATCTTTGAATGCTTCTTTACCTTCAGAAGACCAACCAAATTCTTTCATTCCTTTCATCATTTGAGAAATTCTCATAGTCAGTTCTATAAAGTCTTGAATGAATCTCCTCAGATAATGTATCTTTCCAAAGAAAGAGTGAACACCATTTTTTACTTGTGGGAAGAGGAATTTGTTGGATTGCTTGAACTCTTTCTATATCTATCTTGATCCCTTCTTTGGAAACAATGTGACCCAATAACTTACCTTCAGTAACAAAAACAATAGACTTCTTAGGATTGAGAGAAACTCCATGTTCTCTGCATTTTTGGAGAACTGTTTCTAGATGTTGAAGATGATCTGCCCTTATTTTGGAAAAAACAATCAAATCATCAAGGTACACAACAATACACCTTCCCTTTACATTGCCAAAAGCTAAATCCATTTTCCTCTGGAAAGTAGAACCAGCAATGATAAGGCCAAATGGAATTCTCTTGTAGGAAAAGGTGCCCCAAGGGGTAATAAAAGTAGTCTTGTGCTGATCTAGGGTACTGACTTCCACTTGGTTGTATCCAAAGAATCCATCTAGGATAGAAAACATCTTAGAGCTTAATACAACTTGCAAAACTTGATCCATCATGGGGAGTGGATAGTTTTATTTTAGAGAGGCTTGATTCAAATTCCTAAAATCCACACAGATGTGAATCTCACCATTCTATTTCCTGATAGGCACAATGTTCGCAATCCAAGTTGAATGATGTATAGGGAAAATATTATTGGCTTTTAATAACTTTTGGATCTCTTGAAAAATAGTATCAGTAACCTTACGATTATACTACCTTTGCTTCTACTTGAGAGGTTTGATCCCAGGTCTCAGAGGGATATAGTGTTACATATCATTTTGTTCAAAAGCCTTAAGATATTCATGTGAATATGTAATAACATTAGCATACTTCCTTAATAGGATTATTGCTTTCTTCTTTTCTTCTTGATTGTAGCATTTTCCAATATTGATCACCCTGGGTTCATCATTGCTTCTAATATTGACCTTCTCATACTCAAAAAATTGTCAAGTCCCTTGAGAAGCTTCAGATTTGATGAAGCTATCATGTTTGTCAAACAGATCTTCTAGACTCACTAGTCCTTTGGGAATCTTGTTACCCTTCAACTTAATATAACCATCCTGATCCATCTCTTCCTTGATATCTTCCTCATTAGAGGGCACATATTCTCTAGGAAGAGTTTCACTTCCTTCAAAATATAACTAATTAAAGTTATCTTTAAGCTCCAATAAAGAGATCAAGTGTTGATCATCATTTAAAACGTTCGAATTGCTTGCATTATATGGCACACTAGGCCTATTAATCATTTCAATGGTAAATTTCTCTTGAGATAAATGTGGATGAGGAATCAAAAAATATCCTCAGATAGCTAGAGAATCAGCTCTAATATTATTTTCTCTTGGCATAACTTTAATTGAGAAAGCATCAAGGAATTCAATGGAATCCAAAACAAGATTTCTATAATGTTTTAATCTTCTATTCTTGACTTGGTAAAGATACCTTAGTTGTTTCACAATAAAAATTGCATCACCACGAGCACAAATATTCTTTACTCCTATTTATTTTGCCATGCTCAATCCAAGGATGAGAGCCTCGTAATCAGCTATATTTTTTGTATTTTCAAAATGAAGCTTGAAAGAAAATGGATGAACCTTCCCTTCTGGAGACATTAACACCACACCAGCTCTAGAGCTAGCTGAAGAGAAGCTTCCATCAAACTCTAAAGTCCAAAATCCATTGGGATCATGTATCACTACCTTAGGAATATTTTCCTCATCTCCTGACATGATCATATAGTTATCATGTCCTATATCTTCATAGTGTATTTGTGCTTTTGGATCATCAGTCTTTTGCACAATATACCCAGTTTTATTTTCTGGCAATAAATTCTTCATTTTCCCATTGAACGAGATCAAGGCATGTGACCAGTACATCTTAATTTCACTGCCTACCTTTCTACAAAAATTGCTATTCAGAAACATACCATATGAAGGAGGAATATCAACAACCAAAATAGTGATGAAGACCCTTTTCTCTGGAAAACCAATGAATGCTACTTGTGCATCTTTAATCCTTCCAACCAAAGGAACTTCTCTACTCTCCATGAAATAGCAGGAACCAAAGGCACATGTTAAAGTTAGGCCCAAAGCATGAGATAATTTTGCAAGTATTACATTGTCTAATGCTCATGAGTCTATAACATAATTACTAAGTTTATTGCCAGCTATGAGGAGAGTCACATAGAATGGTTTAATTTTCTCAGTAGGGGAAGTGGCTACAACCATAAGGCTTGCTTGAGGTGAGGAAGAGGGAGTGGGAAAAATACCTTTAGAAGTATTAGATGAGGTTTTGGATTTGGAATTAAATTTTTTTTACCATTTTAGCAAAGGATACACTGCCTCTAAAATTTGGATTTTGGTCTTTTTGAGGTGATCAAAAATATAAAAAGACCCGGAGGTGGATGGTGCATCACTTCTAGGAATAGGAGAAACCTTTGATTTATCAACTTTAGGAATTGAAGGATAAGAAATTTTTTAAATACAGGTGGAAGGAGGGAGATTGGAATTACTCACCTTTTGTGTGGAGGTGGTGGGAATAAGGGATCCTCTTTTAGCAAACCTTCGGATAGTTACAGGAAACTCCTTGGATTTCTTAGTAGGCTATATTGCCTTTTATTTTTTGTTCATTTTCTACCAAGTCATAATAACATATGACTCATTATTCATCTCTGCCACTCTTTCGTCATATTCATCTTCATCATCTATACCTTCAGTGGTGAGGAAATGAACTTGAGATCAACCGAGCTCTTCCATTTCTTCATCGACTTCTTCTTCTGGGTCTTCAAAGTCTTCCTTAAACTCCTCATCATCAGGTTCTTGAACTTCACAACTTACATTGACTGGAACCTTGATAGGTGGGCCTTTAATAGCCAATTTATTCTGAGGAGAAGGAAAATGATTACTGGGATGAAAACTCTTCCTTGGAATATCCTGGTAAGGAGTGTGCTTAGCCAATTTTTTCTTGATAGTAATGAGATCATTTTTTAACTTCTACACTAAATGATCTAAATTGGCTCTAGGAGAGGAAGAGGATGATGTTTTAAACTTGGAGGATTCTCTTCTCAATTTCCTAGACATTATTAAATCATCCTCAACACTGATAGCCAATCTTTGATCAACATCAAGAGTTACAAGGTTAGCCCTCCTTAGTGCATACCTCACTTGAGGTACCTGAGCATTGAGGAAGAAATTTTTTTGGATTTGATCTATAGGGTGAGTGTTCTATGGAATTTTAAGAACTAGCTTATTGAATTTAGCCAAAAAATATCTCATGGGTTCATGTGGTTCCTTCTTGATATGAGAAATTTGAGCCAATCTTCAGCAGGTTTGAAACATTGCTCAAACTGAGTTTTCAATGTGGTCTAATTAGTAATTGACCTAGCAGGGAGATGATAGAACCAATCAACAACATTATTCTATAATGTTTCCATAAAGATCCTGATAGAAACATCTTCATGTTCAACCCCAAGAATCCCACGTCCAATAATGAAGGCTATAATGTGTTCATCTAGTTGTACTTTCCCATCACCTCATAATTTAGGAAAACATTTCCTACTACTCTTGGATAACTAATTCAATTATTGAGAAAGAGCAAGGGGCCCAATCCATTGTCCCTAAGGAAGAGGTGATGCCATTGATGGCAAGATTGTCTGAAGGGGAATTGAAACACCAATAAGTATCAAAGAAAGAATACTAGGATGTAGTCATTCTAGAGGAATGTTATTCTTAGAGTTTCTATCTTTAACAGGAGGTGTGCTTGAAGAATGAGTTACTTTGTTCCTTCTAAGAAGAGAGAAGTTTTGTTGCTCCAGAAGTTGAAAATGAGATTCTTCAACCCCAAGAGCTTTTTTCCCACGTGTATAACGTAGAGTCTCTAGATCAAAAATTATCTTGAAGTTGTTCTTTTAAAAGGGATATGTTTGAACCAAATCCCAAGAAGAGTCACCAAAAACTGTTGGGATTTAAAATGGTACCTTAATCAAAACCAAAGTCAGGGGACAACAAACCCCTCCTTTTTATGGGAGAGGTTCCTTTATTGAAAACAAGCAGCAAAGCTTATATACAAATATATAGTTTCCGTCTTAAGGTTGGGCTTTTGACATCTTGAAATTATTTTATACCAAAATATTATCAATAAAAACGAATGGAAGAACTGAAGAAAGGAAAGAGAAGAATATAACAACACTTTCAAGAAATATAGATAGCAAAGTATAACCTTATAAGTACTGAGCAAGAGTGATATAAAACAAAATCATTCACATTCACAGCATAAGATATCATTCCATAGACACAAAGTTCTAGAAATCATATCAATTAGAATAAAAAGTCTCTTATTGTAGAAGATAAATGATCCATGAATTTAAGGTAAGCAAGGAGGGGAAATGGAGGAAGATAGAGAAAAGGGGAAAATCCTTCTCTATTGATTCACTTTTGACTATAATTACACTTCAAAATTATCAGAGTCCAACCTTTTGCAATGAGCCAAGATATTACATTTATATATGAAGCCAAAAGAGGAGAGGAAGAGAAGGAATAAAATTTGATTTGGTGCTCAACCACCAAACATCAATGCCCCCGCAAATCTGCCCTCAATCTATCAAATCTGGTTCTGCATGTCTTTGGCATGCTGAAGAAGGAAGGATGGAAGATTAGATGAGATTTGATCTAGGTAAAGCAGTCAGATCCTGTATTAGAGGCTTACGAGATGTTTTCCAGATTTACACCCAAGTCAAGATATCCATTCGGTTTCCCATGTCTGTTTGGCGTGTTGGAGAAGAAAGGATGGTAATCGGATCATATCTGGGTAGTTGAAGCAGTCAGATCCTGTATGAATGACATGAAGAACATTTTCCATATTTCTAACCATCAAATCCTATTGAAAACACTATTTTATGCTTGCATGGGATAGAGGAGACCAAGACCTCTCCAAAAGTATAAACTTTGTCAAAATTTAAGTAGCGGATAAAAATTTATGCCCATTTGAATATTTGAATCGAATTCCTACAAAAGTGGCAAAAATGCAAAAATGGATCCGTGGGCCCAAAATTGAAATTGCGCCTTTAGCGCAAAAAATGCAAAAGTGTAAAAGTTCCCGCAAGCCAGAAAATTCATATTTTACATTTGGGTCTGACACATGGCTTTACCTGAGTGGTAACAGAGTCATGGCTCACTTTATAATTTTACTTCTTTTGGAAGAAAGACTGAAAGTCTCAAAGTTCTCCACCATCCTACCTTCCTTTTCTACGTGTATTCATTACCTAGCTTCAGCGAGGTTGTGGCTAATTTTGTCACTTTACAGCTTTTATGGAAACAGGGCTCAAAGTCTCAAAGTTATCCATTAGCCCGCCTTCCTGCTTTGAATTTTCAATGTGGGCTCAACCTTTGACTTTATCCCTTGGGCATGAGCGGGGTTGTGGCTCATTTTGTAACTTTACTTCTTTTGGCAATAAAGAAAAAATTCTCAAAATGCTTTGATGACCCTCTTCCCTGGTTTGACTATTCAATGGGTCTTTCCTTTTTTCAGACCTTGGACACGTGGAAGGCTAGGACTTGTTTGGAAACCATCTTTTGCTTCGACATTTGAAAGTGTGCCAAAGGGACATGTGCCTCCTTTAGTGGCTTCATTTTGTTTCTTTGTGTTTTGGCTAAGTCCCTATTGTTTAGTGGGGTTATCGGTTTGACCCTGGACATGTGGAGGCTCAGCGCACATTTAGGACCTACCTCCAGATTTTGCTTTTGGATTTGTGTCGAGCTGACATGTGGAGGCTTCCATAAACCCTT
This sequence comes from Taxus chinensis, assembly GCA_019776745.2. NCBI lineage: Eukaryota > Viridiplantae > Streptophyta > Pinopsida > Cupressales > Taxaceae > Taxus > Taxus chinensis. The sequence goes on along the minus strand of CM034146.1, from coordinate 641,830,078 downwards.
ATATAATTAGTTGATTCAACGGTTGGCTTTGTTCCCTTTTTGACCTTGGACACATGAAAAGCTGGTGCTCGTTTTGGGCCCCACCTTTGGTTTCGACCCTTGAAGGTGTGTCATTGAGACATGTGGAGGCTTCTGTCTACTCTTTATACTTAGCCGATTTGGGCTTGTTTCCCATTTGAATTCTATTGAACCCTAGATAGGTGGAGGGATTGCAGTAGTTTAGGGGCTCTCTTTGGGTCATGCTTTTAAAATTACGTCGATGAGACATGTGGTGCCATTCACCGATCCTCTTTTACTTAAACAATTTGGAACCACTCCTCTTTCTCCATATTTTGGCTGAGTCCCTTCTGCTAATTTAGGAGAAACTATGTTAGGTTCTAAACATGTGGAAGCTTTGTGCTTGTTTGGGGACTCACTCTGTATTACACCTATTGAAAGAGCTCCAAAGAGACACTTGGTTCTTTCTGTTGGCCTTATATGTTTCAATAGCCAATTTAACTTTTTGAGGCTCTAAACACATGGAGGGTTGGTGCTCATTTAGGGTCTATCCATTGGGTCTCACTTCTGAAGTTGTGTTGATGAGGCATGTGGTGAGTCTACGCTCACTTAGGATCCTGCTTTAAATTTGGCCTTTGGAGGTGCGTTGTTGAGACACGTGGAGGCTTCTACGGGGTCTTTATACTTAGCCAATTTATCGGTTTGATTTAACTTTTTGGAATCTAGACACGTGGAGGGTTTTCACATGTTTGGGGTTTCTTTTTTTGTATGCCATACAAAAAGTGTGCTACAGAGACATGTGGCACTTTCTATGCTCCTATAATTAGCCGATTTTGGGACTTGATTGAACAATGCCTTTCTTTATACAAAACCAAATTTCCAAAAGTGACCTAATGACCCGCCCTCCCACATCCAATCAGAGATGTCCACGTACTTGTGGATGTTGGGGCCAAAAATGGATAGGGAATAAATGCATGTCATTCAAGACTATAGAAAAATATAGAGGGGAGGATCTACCATTTACGCCTAAAAAACAAACTGATCCTCGTGGAAAGAAAAATTGTAAACAATACCAGGCTTGATGTGATCCATGACCATAGAAGAAGGATTTGACAATTTCATTCGAATGGAGGAAAAAAATTTCAAGCATCTAGACAGGAACCATGCAGACTACAAGATTTTAAATTAACAGGGCGTGATTGCAAATGAGCACCCACTTCTTCAAAGCATGAATCTTTCTATCTCTCCAAACTTCTCAATCTGCTCAAACATCTCTCAAAGGCACCAACTCAAATTTTTTGAAAGATTGACTTGAAAGATGAGGGGAATTTTGAGGGTGACAATAGGTGTGTAATATGATTAATCAAAAGGGTCCAAAACAATGTGCTTTCAACAAGTAAAAGATGAATGAGTGGTATATGACAACCAATGATTATAAAAAAGGTAATCCTTAATTTATTTTATTTTATGATGCTTTGGTTAATTAAAAGGAGCCAATGCTTGTTGACAAGTCAATAGGAAGGTAATACCTTACCTAAATACATCCAAAGATACCTTAAAACTTGCTATAGTGAGGCTAAAGTTTCCTCAAACTTTGCAAAGGTGGTCCCCATAGTAAGAAAGAATATTTTCCAAAGTATGTATTGTTGCAGGCCCTTGTAGTGGACTCCTTGCATGGTGATCCAGGCCCTTATCTTGTAATAGACTGAATTGTGCATACCAGAAAGCAATAAAATACAAGTTTGTGGATGTATCTTCCCCTGCTGTGTTTTTCTTGCATTCTTCTTGCCCATTTAATCTTTCTGCAAGTATATTGTGTCTATTTATTATGTTCTTGTAAGAATCCATTATCATTGTGTGTGCTTGGAATATTGCTGTGAATGCATTTTGCTGGATTATGGTGAACTGTCATCACCTCTCCTAGTGTGCATTTTGCCTCTGTATTTCACACATTTGGAGATTACTCTCCCACCCTCCTTTTCTGGTGTATCACCGCTTTAGTGTAGGCTTTCATTTTATGCATTCTCTCTCTCTGGTCCCTTGGAATTTTAGGTTAGAATAGCTAATTTCTCCTGCATTAGAGTAGATTGTGGCAGGTAGTTTAGGAGCAAGAACCAACTTTCTCTGGAGGTCTATCTCAAGTAGCAAGTCCCACAACTTGGAGATAGTACCCATGTTATCTAATCACACTGGATGCTTAGAGTGATCAAACTAGAAATCTGATCAACATCCAGGGGTGCTGTGATTCGGTGATAACAGTTCTGGCACGCCCGGTGGGACACTTAGAGGTCTTTAATTTCATTACAACAAGATTGATGTGCACTTGTTGTAAGTTCCAGCTTTGAAGGAGCTTTAAAATCGCACATCTGGCGACTCCAAAAGAGGCATAATCCACTGGTTTCTGCAGTCCAAGCCTGGCAAATTTATGAGAAGAATACAGACCAGGTCAAGAACTAGGGAGGAAGGATTGTTTGTTTATCTGCATCTATCTCCAGGCAGAGAAAGAAGGGGAAGAAGAGCTCAAAGATCTGCGTCTCCACCTAATCGGACTTTGTCTACACCTCCACCTGGTAGACCTTTTCTCGCATCAACAAGGGTTCTCAGGCCAATCAGAATGGCGCAACCACTAAATCCCTTCGTCAATTTCACTGGCAGCAGCCCACTTGCCCTCAATGCACAGAATCCAGTTCCAATTGCAGCATTGAAGAACATTCCATTTTTCACTGGAGAAAATCATACCACTCCTGGTGATCATGTCAAAGACATTGCTAACGTCTGTGCAATCCATGAGATAAATGAAATGAATGTGGCTGTCAAACTGCTGGCATCATCATTCAAAGGGAAGGCATTGCAATGGTTCAGAAGCCTTGAAGCTGGTTCTATCACGAATTGGAATCAGTTATGCATAGTTCTCCATGAGCAGTTTGGAGAGAAGGGAGACAACTTGTCTCTTCTAGAACAATTAACAACTATCAAGAGAGCTCCCAATGAGCAGCTGACTGACTTCAACTTCAGATTTCAAAGGTCTTGGGATAGGATTCCGGTGGCAGTCAGGCCAACAGCAGAAGGTGCTTTTCTATACTATCTTAAAGCTTTGAATTCTGATATTTCTATGTTAATTCAATCTATGGGAGGCACAACCTTACCTGCTGCTTATAGTATTGCCATTAGAGCTGAAAACTGTCTTATTCAAGCTGGTAACTGGCTCCTAGGCCCCCAATGCCATTATATCCAAGTTTAGAGAGCCCAAGCACTAGCCAAGCGCCTGTCTTAGCTCCTATTCCCATTCCTAGAAATCAGAGTTCTAATGAAGCTTCTACTTCATCTTCTAGTGCCCCAAATGAGCTTCAAGAAGTTATGAAACAATTGCAAAATTTAGGTAATGAGCTCGTCACACTCAAGAGACAGCAAGCTCAAAGTTTTAGACCTTCCTATCAGCCTCAGGCTCAACCAAATAGGCAACCATATCAACCTCAAAGACCACCCAATCCAGCTGTAAATCAGAATCAAGCAAGGCCTCCTGCCAACAGACCATTTCAGCCCTATAATCCCAATGTTGCATCTGCATCCAGAGCTTTGGTGCCAGTCCAAAATAACATGGCCCAAGAATATGATTGGTGTTTCCCGTGCAGTCAGCCACATAACCAATCAATGTGCTTTAACGGTGCATTAAATCAGGCTCTGATGGTGCAAACCATTGGTGGGTCGCAAGAGTCCAGCCACGAAGGAGATCAGCAGCAGGAAGCACCTCAGCAAGGAACATCTCCGAACGAAACTACTCTTGTCAATTGGCAAGCTGAAGATTTCTGTGGTATGAATCAGATACCCTCTCAAAGTGTTGCAGCCAACACAAGGTCAAAGAGGAGAAATTTGGGTGAAGAACAGCCATTGGCTTCAAGTAATCCACAACCTTCTACCACTCCACAAGCCGCTGGCAAACAAACTGTAGCTCCAAACATGCAAGGAGCAACCAAACCAGCTCCTAAACCTACTCAAATGCCAGCTACTGCTGCCCATATGCAAGGAATGAATGTGCAGGCCAAGGGACAGCAGAGAGATACTTCATCTCCATTCAACATCATCGATCAGATGAAGAAAACAAACGTCAACATATCCATGTGGGAATCACTATCTATCCCAGGACAGAGAGATCTGTTACAAGCCGCCATGAAGGACTGGCCAGCTTCAAATCAGCAGATGCAAGACAAAGTGCTTACAAATGCTGCCCAATCTGAAGGAAGTCATGGAGGACAACAAGGTAAGATGTTGAAACCCCCTCCCTTCTATATTTCATTAATCATTGGAAATCAGCTAGTGCACAATTGCATGATAGACTCTGGGGCAAGTAGCTCAGTAATGCCTAAACAGATAGCTGATCAGTTAGGGCTCCAGTATGAAATAACATCTAAGGGAGTAGTGCAGTTGGATGGGACTGCAATAGCAACAGTTGGAGTGATTAGAAATTTGAGTCTTACCTTGCACGCATGTCCAAATGTTGTGGTTTTACAAGATGTGTCAGTTATAGACCTTCCACCACTCTTTGCCCTATGTTTGTCAAGGGACTTCACTGCCAAGATTGGAGGATATTTGTCCGCTGATTGGTCTCACATGCTATTCAGGACAAGGTATGGAACCAAAGCTACAATCAGGTCTGAACCTATTGCAAACTTCCATATTGAGCCTTACACTCCAAGCCAAATCAATGCCAACTGCTCAGCATTTGATCAAGAAGATCACCCAAGCACTGATGAAGCTGACACCAAGGTTGGAAGCATCCCAGATTTGACTCTTGATGAATGGGCAAGCAAGGTGCATGCTTTTGATCCCTATCAAGAAATAGAAGAATCTGAGCTAGGAGTCTATTGTTTACATGAAGAAAGTCAACCTATTCCCAGCATCACCAAGCCAGATCATAAGGACAAGAATGAAGTATGGCAGCTGTTCTTTGATGGGTCAAGGAGTAGACAAGGTGCAGGAGGAGGAGCTATGCTCATTTCACCGCAAGGTATAAGGTATTACTCAGCCTTTCGTTTCCAATTTTCCTGTTCAAACAACACAGCTGAGTATGAAGCCTTAATTCATGGGTTGCACTGGGCAAGGAAGAAAAGCATCAGGAATTTACAAGTATTTGGTGATAGTGAGCTGATCATAAACCAAGTCAAAGGAAAAAATGCTGCCAAAAATGATCTGTTGAAGAACTACAAAAATCGGGTATGGGATCTCATTGAAGATTTTGAAGCTTTTAGCATCATTTCCATCCCAAGAAAAAAGAATGAAGCCGCTGACAGACTGGCAGCAATTGGGGCTGCGTTTGATGTTGTAGAAAGTATCAAAAGTGAGAAAACTCAGCCTCATATCAAAGTGGTTGTGAGACCAGCTGTTCCAGATAACAACACAAGTTGGCAAGTCTTCGAGAATGATCAGCAAATTGTTAATTTCCTGCAAGAAGAAGCTGAGTTCTCCATGAGAAATCAAGACAAGCTGGAGCAGCAGTATGGCGACCAAGTGGTGCAGCTGAGGACTAACAAATTGCCAAAAGGCCTCATAACCTTGGAGTCAATCTTCAACCCGAATGATCAGTTCCGGAAGGAGAAAGCGAACATTCAAGTAAAGGGTGAAGATTCAGAGCCTATTTTTGTGGAAGAAGGCAAGACATTACAAATTGGCAAAGTAAGTACTCCACAAGAGAAATCTGATTTTGTTCAGCTTTGTCAAGAATTCCCAGATGTCTTTGCTTGGACTTACAAAGATTTAAGAGGTTTCAATCCAAAGTTGGCACAACATACTATTGAGTTGGATCCGGAATCCAAGCCTGTCAGGCAAAAGCAAAGGCCAGTAAATCCTCATATCGAGCCTCTCATGAGAAAAGAGTTAAGCAAGCTCATTGAGGCCAGTATCATCTTCCCCATCAAACACTCAAGTTGGGTTGCAAATTTGGTGCCGGTAAGAAAGAGAAACGGAGAAATAAGATTGTGTGTGGACTTTCGCGATCTAAATAAAGCATCGCTCAAGGATCATTATCCGCTTCCATCAATGGAACAAATATTGCAGGTTGTAGCTGGTTCAGAAAGGTTTTCATTGCTAGATGGATATTCAGGCTATAATCAGATAATGGTAAAGGAAGAAGATCAATTCAAGACGGCCTTCACTACAAAATGGGGTACGTATGCTTACAAGAAGATGCCATTTGGACTGTCAAATGCCGGAGCAACATTTCAGCGAGCTATGGATATGGCGTTCAAAGGCTTGATCAACAAGATAGTGCTGGTATATCTAGATGATATCACTGTCTTCTCAAAGAATGCAGCAGACCATCTCTTTCACCTCAGACAAGTATTTCAGAGGTGTAGAAGGTTCGGAGTGTCATTGAATCCCAAGAAGTGTGTATTCTTGGCACACGAAGGCAAACTGTTGGGCCACATCGTCTCTAGGGAAGGGCTAACAATTGATCCTGAAAGGGTTGAAGCCATCCAAACGCTTCCATTGCCACACCACAAGAAATCTCTCCAAAGCTTCTTAGGAAGGATAAACTTTGTCCGCAGATTTGTGCCTAATTTTGCCACTCTTGTGAAGCCTCTAACAATGATGTTGAAGAAGAATCTGGCATTCAAATGGACAGCAGAAGGCAAAGAGAGTTTCGAAGACATCAAGCATGCAATATCACAAGCTCCAACTCTTATCAACCCAGATTTCTCAAAGGACTTCATGTTGTATGCGTTTGGAGGATCAGACACAATCTCAGCTATCTTGACACAGCTGAATAGAGAAGGTTCAGAATAGCCCATAGCATTCTTCAGCCAAACCTTGGAAGATTACGAAATAAAGTATTCTTTCATCGAAAAGCATGTCCTTGCTGTCATCAGGAGCTTGAAGAAGTTCAGACACTTGGTCTCAAACAATAAGATTCAACTGCTGGTGTCTCATGCTGGTGTCAAGGACTTCCTCCTAAACAAGGATTTAAATGAGAAGAGAGCAGGTTGGATCACTCGGGTGATGGAATATGATATTGAAATCAAAGTGACCAAGCTGGTTCGTGGCAAAGGTTTGTGTGAGCAGCTCGCTTCCAAACAACCAGACGAGTCAAAAAGTGAAGAGGATGCTGTCTTGCTACTACAGAATGATCAAGAACAGCCAGCTGATGATGCACCCATCCCATGTTGGACCCAAGACTTGGTGCACTACCTCCAAACAGGCTTGTGCCCCCCAGAAGTAAGCAAAGCAAAAAGGAGATACTTCAGATTACAAGCCATTCCATATGTGCTTGTTGATGGAGTTTTGTTCAAAAGGGACATCAATGGTGTTCTATTAAGATGCATTGGAACAGGTCAAGTTGAGAAAATCCTACACGAGTTCCATGACGGGGAAGCAGGAGGCCACTTTGCTCCACGAGTAACAGCTCTCAAAATCATGAAAGCTGGTTACTACTGGCCAACTGTGTTCAATGATTGCTACTCATGGGTCAAGAAATGCAGGAAATGTGCATTCTTCACGGGGAAAGAAAGGTTAGCAGCGCTGCCCCTTCGTCCAATTTTAGTAAATCAGCCATTCATGCAATGGGGATTGGACTTCATTGGGGTTATCAATCCCAATTCAAGTCAGGGCCACAAGTGGATACTAACAGCAACAGACTATTTCACCAAGTGGACTGAAGCAGTGGCACTCAAGGAGGCAAATGAATCTAATATCTTAGATTTCTATGAAGGGATAGTCACGAGGTTTGGTGCCCCTGCCACTATCATATCAGACAATGCATTGGCATTCCTTGGCACAAAGATCACTGAATGGGCTGTCAAGAATTGTGTGTATCTCAGCACTTCATCAAACTATTACCCTCAAGGTAATGGCCAAGCCGAGTCTACGAACAAGAACCTACTAAGAATCATCAGAAGGACTCTAGATGAAAACCAAAGGACTTGGCATGCAAAGCTCAAATCAGCTCTATGGGCTGATAGGATCACACCCAAGAGATCTACAGGAAGCTCTCCATACAAGCTTGTGTACGGGAAAGAAGCGGTTCTACCTATATCACTTGAGTTGCCAGCACTGGAACTCATGAAACAGTTGGAACTGGCTGAGTTTGAACCTATGGAAATCAGGTATGCAGAGCTAATGGAATTAGAAGAGACAAGAGAGCACGCAATGCAGACCATAGAAAAAGATAAAGCATTGGTCAAAAAGAGTTTTGACAAGAAAGCTAAGGCCAGGATATTGCAAACTGGAGATTTGGTACTGAAGTGGGATGCTGATCGTGCAAAACCAGGAAAGCACTCCAAGTTTGATGCCATCTGGAGTGGCCCGTACATGATCATTGAATGCAAAGGTAGCAATGCTTTCCGACTGGCTAAGTTGGATGGTGAAGAATTGCAGATTCCGGTCAATGGGATCTATCTCAAACGTTGCTACTAGAAAGATAGAATTTCACCCTTGTAAATATTAATTTAGAATTTCCATTCCTCTAAGTGCTTATGCACATTGTACTGCTGTTAGAGTAGTTTCTATTTCCCTAAGTGCTTGTGCACATGTCCTATTGCTTCTAGTATGTGCATGTTTGCAGTTCATCAAGCTCCTGGAAAAGAATTTGCAGCCATGAGAAGACCAGTTCAACAAATGTTCAAATGGCTCAAGAACATAGGTTTTCAAATTTCAGATCAGCTGAGAGGCTATCAAAAAGACTCCATGCCCAATGGATTGTTTCAAACAGCTGGTCGTTCCTCATCTAGCAGGCAGATGACCCCGCTGAGTCGCCAAAATTGTTATCCAAAATTCACCCCCCAAGGTAATTTTGATAACATGCAAGCAATTATATTGATTCAGGGCGAAAAGTCATGTTTCTAGGGTCCCCTCATATTTTTCTAACTCCCCTGTCCAAGAGGAAGAGAGTAAGTTCTGAGGAAATGCGGAAAAAAAAGGGTTCAAGAAGGCAAATAGGTCGATCCAGGAAAAATCGTGAAAATTGGCTAAGTCCTGCTCAAGGTCGCCTCCGGGACGTTTGGGACAAAAAGGGCCGATCCGGCCGAAATCAGTCAAGACGGTCCGAAACGCAAATGGGACAATCGGGCCAAAAGTACGCGGCGGGCGCGAAAAGCCGATCCGGCCGAAAGAGGAAGAAAATTTGGCTAAGTGTTGCTCGGGACGTTTGGGACAAAAAGACCCGAACCGGCCGAACCGGCCGAAATGAGCACAGGCAGTCAAAAAACGATTGGGATGTCTGGGCCGAAAGGGCGCGAACCGGCCGAACCGGGCGAAAAGGGTCGAGTCAGTCCGAAGGCAAATGGGACAAGCGGGACAGATGGACGCGAACCGGCCGAACCGGCCGAAATCAGCACAAGGCAGTCCAAAACAAAGGGACGGGGACACGAAAAGGCGCGAAATGGAAATCAGCGAAGCCCATTTCGGGTGGATCAGAGGTTTTTGTCCCAAACGGTTTGGGACATCCGGGACAAATGGAGGCGAAGTACGAAGGAGCCGAATCAGCCCGAGGACCAATCAGAAGCTGCCACGTGTCACAGGAGGAAAAGTCAACGTTTGGTCCGGAAACTTCAAACGGCCATAACTTTTGACTCCGAGCTCCGATTTTGATAAAATTGGACTTTCTGGAATGAGCACGACGTCCTCTACGCCACAGAAACTGGATTTCTTATTTTTAATGAGGGTAGATATATTTAAATCAAGGAAACGTGTTCGGCCCCAGTCAGTAAATGCTCTTTCCCGTCAAATGACAGAAAACGCCTGACAGGCCCAAAATAGCTGCCCGCACTCAGAAGGCCATAACTTTTGCATTTCTCAACGAAATCACACAAAATTGGTATCGTTGGAATCGTGGTTCCGAGCCCGATGCACAGCAATCAAAAATTTACGGATTTGATCAGAAATTGGTTGATATTTTTAAGGAAACGTGGCCAGGTTCAGAACAGTGTTTTATTTGGTAGCTGGGAGTGCAATTAAGAGGCATGGTCATCATTCCTTCTCTGCTGCAGCACATGGGACAGTATGGGGAGCCTTTTGCAAGTAATGTATGCCCATTCCACTCAATTTAATGCCTCTTACAGGTGGTTGAAGGACAGATTTCGGGATTTCCATTTTTCCCTTCTCTTTTCCTTCTCATTTTTGGCTATAAATTGGAGTGTTGGGCTCATTGTAAAGGGGGGAGTTTTTGGGTAGCAAAGCTCTGTCAAAATTGCTTTGTGAAGCCAGTGTGTTGCAGGCCCTTGTAGTGGACTCCTTGCATGGTGATCCAGGCCCTTATCTTGTAATAGATTGAACTGTGCATATCATGAAGCAATAAAATACAAGTTTGTGGATGTATCTTCCCCTGCTGTGTTTTTCTTGCATTCTTCTTGCCCCTTTAATCTTTCTACAAGTATATTGTGTCTATTTATTATGTTCTTGCAGGAATTCATTATCATTGTGTGTGCTTGGAATATTGCTGTGAATGCATTTTGCTGGATTATGGTGAACTGTCATCACCTCTTCTAGTGTGCACTTTGCCTCTGTATTTCACACATTTGGAGATTACTCTCCCATCCTCCTTTTCTGGTGTATCACCGCTTTAGTGTAGGCTTTCATTTTATGCATTCTCTCTCTCTGGTCCCTTGGAATTTTAGGTTAGAATAGCTAGTTTCTCCTGCATTAGAGTAGATTGTGGCAGGTAGTTTAGGAGCAAGAACCAGCTTTCTCTGGAGGTCTATCTCAAGTAGCAAGTCCCACAACTTGGAGATAGTACCCATGTTATCCAATCACACTGGATGCTTAGAGTGATCAAACTAGAAATATGATTGACATCCAGGGGTGCTGTGATTCGGTGATAACATGTATTTTCTATGAGAAAACAATTCATGGAAGGATGTCAACATCATTGTGTGACATGGATCAATGAAAGGGAATGAATTTAATTTTTTCCAATCACCTTATTTTTGCAAGTGGTCCCAACAGTGGGTGAATTTAATTTGAATGAATTTTGCTAAGTCAACACACAAAGCATTATTTTTACTTGCAGGAGAATAATATCAGGCATGTAATCACAAAGGGACAGAGATGTCATTATCAACATGCGTTATCCTTTTTACATAAATGTCAACATGAAAGACCAAGAAGACCCTTGCTGACAAGCTAATTGCCTTATTTTTCAAAATAAGAGTATTTTTACTGTGCACATTCCTATAGGTGGTCCCCACATTGGAGGGTGAATGTTTTGTAAAGTATTAAAGACAAAAAAAATTCTCACACAGGAAGATTAAATTTTAGATGTGAATCTAAGGGGTATAACTAAATAATGCCAAATTTATCATTACAGGTGGACCATATTGCAAGTGTCACATCAAGTAGAATAAGAACAAGATTGTAATGCCTGCAAAATGACGTTCTAGGAACACATTAAAACCTTAAACACTTAACCTGAAATTTGCAACAATTTTTTATTTATTTAAGTTATAGGGTTATAAGGGTGTCAATACCTTGTGTGCATTAAATTAATTATCACCAACAATCTATACTTTACAAAGGATGAACCAGGTCTAAGTTAAATGATTAAATATTCTTAATTTATCTCTAAGGTCAAATAATTAACATTCACTTAGGGAGGTTCCATAATTTAATTTACTTGGTTAGATGTCTTTCTACTCCTTAACTAGCATTCGCACCCTAATACTTTACCTTATACTTATTTAATTTAGTTCCATTATCTTAATAGCTTAGAAGTCCATTTCATTTTTTTTCTTAAAACATACTAGGAACCTAATTAAAGACTTTGCACACCAAGGTATATAAATGGCCCCCTTCACCAATCTACACATACCTTTAATTTTTAATCAAAACATCTATAAAATTCATTCCTACCAAACAATTGTATGGTTGATCCTCAACCCTTGGATCAATTCAACTGAGGCCACTAGATCATAGGGTTCCAAATCTAACCATAAAATCCTTATGAATTTCTATCAAATCCTTTTCTTTACTTTCGCCTCCTCATTTGGTCTATTTTATTTTGTTTAAGTTGTAGGTTGGAGCAATGGAATCCATGGGTTCAAGGAAGGAAGAACAATGGAGGAATTTACAAAATCAAGTTTAGTTTAATTTAGGTTGTATATTTTTTCATTGTAATATATTTCATTTAAGGATTGAAGCGGATTCCACTGTAAAGTTAGAGTTATTCAAAATTTATTTGCATTTTTAGTTCTTTATTTGGGGAAAACCCTACCCCCATTAATATATACAAGATTGAGTACTTGAATTTACCATTTGAAGATTTATTTTCTTTAAACAATGAGATTTAGCCATTATTTGTTTGCTGGAGGTTTCCTTGTTTTTTTTACATGATTAAAATTTAGTTAGAACAAATTAAAATTTGCATAGCTGTGGATGTATGTTTTTCCTCTGTAAATGATAGAACTGCCACCCAGACCAGGTCGGCGGTCCTGGGACTGCCGCCCCACCTAGGTGAAAATTTAAAAACTGTTGCCTTTCCTGTGCGGCCGTTCTAATACCATCGGCTTACCTGACTAGACGTTACTGTTGATGGTGAATCATAGCACCCTTGAATGTCTACAACTTGATGGGTTGAGACTCTCAGTGCAATTTCATAACATGGAGCTTTTCCCAAGTGTGGGACATTGCGAAATCAGAAAAGCTCTCTAGATAAAGGCCCATTCCTATTCCTCTGTTTAGATGCACATGTAAAAATGCAGAGGGTTTACTCAAAAACCTAAACTAAATTTCTAAGGATACAGGGTAAGAATATGTATAAAATAAAACCTAAACTAATAAAGGTGATGCATCGAGGAATGAAGAACACCTGTCTTGCTAATAAACACAAATCATTAAAATGCAATGCAAGATCATGCACAGATAACAAAAATTGTAGTGATATATCAAGAGGATGCAAATGAACACGGAGATGGTTGAGAATCATCCACAGACATGCATTATTTTCTCCAAAGATTGATATAATACACTACTAAATGCCAAGAGGCAAAGTTGCATTACAGTTTTAGATGGGAAGTTTGAACTCCACAAATTCACCTACCAAAGAGAAGAAGAGAGGGGCAAAACAAGAATTTCCAACCTTTAGAAAGAAGCCCCCCTTACAATTTATAGGAATAATGAGAGATGGAAAAGAGAGGAATTCCAAATCTACCCCAACCACCTCCAGATTGTATTTAATTCATCTCATTATGGTGGTAGGTGAGAACCCTAGCAAACCCAAAAAATGGCAAATTGTATTTTGCATTTTTGAAGAAATTTTTCTCACCAAATTAAATATATCTTGTCATATTTGGGTAGAGGACCTTTTAATATTTCCAAAAAGTCCAACCTTGCATGAATTCGAGCTCCCTGTGAAAAGTTATGGCCATTTGAATATCTGCGTCAGAGTTTGCCTTCTATCGGAGTGTCAACGCTCAAAATGTTGCACCTCCTGAAGATGCACCTCAGCGCATCCATCCTCATGTCAACATACTCTTATGTGTGCCATAGGCACTGAAAATTTTATGTTGACATCTTCTGTTGTGCGCCTCCAACCTGCACTAGGGCGCAAATTTTTCCATGCCAACATCTTCTGCTGTGCGCCTCCAACTTACGCCAGGGCGCAAATTTTTTTGTGTCGACATCTTCTGTTGTGTGCCTTCAACCTATGCTAGGGCGTGAATTTTTCCATGTCAACATATTTTTCTATTTGCCTCCAGCCTATGCTAGGGCGCAAATTTTTCTGTGTCGACATCTTCTGCCGTGCACCTCCAACTTGTGCCAAGGTGTGAATTTTTCCATGTCGACATCTTCTGCTGTGTGCCTCCAACCTGTGCCTTTGTCTATATTTACCCAGGGAGGGAGATATATACAACAATTATAAGACCTCTACTTTGCAAAGGGCGGCGGTCTTGTTTCTTACAAATAGAAGCTTCATTTCTCAGATTTCTCAAAAAACAAAAGTCATTAAAATGTTTAAAAATTCATTCCGAACTTAATTTTACATGCCTAAAGTTTCCATTTACAAGATTTAAAATTCATTTACTCATTTCATAGTAAACTTTAGTCAATCTAAAACATTTCCTAATTCAATATTAACAACTATACGAACCATTTTCAGTTTGTACAACAAATTTCTTTCAACAATGCAAGAAAATGAACAAGATAGTCTAACTTCTTCCTTTACATGTAATTCAAGTAACACAATGAAATGTAATATTTCTTCATGCAATTTTTCCAACATTCCAAGCAAGATTTTCAAAAATATTTCCAATAATTTATTTAGAACATGGCAACACACTTTTATGGGGAATAAAATCAGCTATAATGAAATAAGATATTTTCCTTTATAAACTTCTTTCCTATTTTAAGAAAACTAGCTTTAAAAACACAAATCTTTCTTTCCCTTTTTCAACATACAATACCTCTTTAATATCAAATAATGAATACAAATTTTCTTTACAATATTAAAACAATATCTTCCACTTAAAGTGTGAAAACTTACAAGAATGAAAGCTAAAAGGAATACAATATTACAGTTCTTCCACCCTAAGTGGGAATAGCAAGGAGGTTTTATCAAAAGGAAGTATTTTTGAAGGACAAAAAAAATGCTCCAAGTTTCACATCACAAACAAGAGAACTTCACCATGCTCTCCACCCAACCAATAATCCAATGAGGATAAGAATCCATCCTCCTCATTGGCCCCTGATCCCCAACCACATTACAATGAAAAATCGATCCAAATCATGCCACAAAAACAAGATTTCACATCACAATAAAAGATTTTACAATCATACCGAAACACACTCAATAAAATTACAATCACAAGAAGGAAAACAACAAAATACACAAGGCTTCTAAATGCAAAACATAAAGGAGCAAGATCTATGTGGAGGCCACTTATGTCTCCAAATGGTAAATAGGTGCCCACCTTAAAACCCTCCAATATATATCTCAAAACCCCTACACACTCTTATTCATCCCTCAAGAACCTCTTATGCCTCCCTCATAAAAAAACAAAGTAATAAATGAAAGCATTTTCTTTTCCAAGGTGTGGGACCCAACCCAAATGCTTCAAAAAAATGAAGTAAACTCTTATGCCTCCCTATTTATAAGATCCCCATAGTCCCCTCCTACACCACACTTAAGGAATCTACCCAAGAAACCAACAAGCATACCAATACACACAAAAAACATACACAAATACACAATATAAAAGAAAACATTAATCAAGAGTATAGCTCCTACCTTTCCAAGATAGAGCTTGATCCAAGAGTCACACAATAAGATTATTCAAGCCCAAATAATCACCAATAAGCTTGAACAAGATCCAAAAGAACTCCAAAATCCTCCAACTCCCAAAAAATTCAACAGCACAAAAGAAAATAAGTCACCCCGAAACAAGAAAAAGAACTTTAATAAATAGAAAAGAGAGAGAGGAGGGTGAGGTGGCTCCATGTAGAATGCCACATCACTCATCCTCAAATCCACCTCCCAAATCAAACCTCAACCCCAATGCACAATAAATTTTTGGGTGAGAGGAATGAAAAATTACTCACACATACAATCCCAAGCTTATACCCCCTAAAGACAAACTTTAAAACACATTTAAGAAAAGTATAATAAATTTTACTTTTTGACTTATAAAACACATAATGGGGTCTATGTTTTACCCTTCAATCCATAGGTAGGGTTGGCATAGTAATTTAAGAGGTGTAGGAAAAGTTTAACTTGTCCTAGAAGCCTCCAAAATTGGCTCTTAAGGCCAAATCCGAATTTCCATGAGGAGGTAGAGTGTACAACACTCAAGATAAAAAATTCTCCACTTACAACACATAATCGAAGAAGCCATCAAATCTAATAAATGAAAATATTATGACCCATTCATAATTTAGTTTAGTAAAATAATTAATCTAATAATTTATACACAAAACACGTAATTAATAAATGAGAATACATCACTTTAAAATCACATACTAAAATTAAATAAAGGAAACTAAATGAAAGAATAACACATAACCCCTTGGTCACAATTGGAGGTGATCCTCTCTATGGGGACCCCCTAAAAACAATTCAAACACACACACAAAAAAAACATGTTGCCATGGTGACCCTTGTTGAATTCATCTAGCATCCCAATGTGGTTGGTCTCCAATCACCCCCGTTGTTTGGTGTGATATGTTTACCTGCAAAACACATAATACATCTTTTAGCCTCGTGGACACATCAGAACATTCGAGGTAAAATATACTATATAAATCCACAATCATCTACATATGCATCAAATCATCATCGAGGCAAGTAATGGTATCATTTACAATTTCTAACAACATCTCAATTCTACATTTCATTAATATCAATACGATCACAAGATTAATTTAATTGTTAAGGTCTACACAATATGAAAAAAACATCGCATGTTAGAATATATAGCTATTTCAAGGACATATCATCATCAATATAAAATTTCACTAATAATCCACACACATCATACTATGAATCTAAAACAACAATCGATCGAGTATCTCTATCCTCTAACATCATGCTAAGTCAAAATGATACTATCCATAATTAAAATCAATAGTATCAAAATCAATAGTATTAGATGTCAAAGGGAAGTGGGCACTAAATCCCCCTCCCATTAGACTCGACTCCCTCCTGGAAGTCAATCGAACATGTGTGGAAACTGAACTCGTAGAAATGTAGAATCCTCTCATGTATCCAAAGTCTCATCATATCTATCCCGCTGGACTTGAACCTAGTCAATCTCTCCACCTCGAAGGCCCAAGGTCCTTTGCTCTAAAATACAGATGGGATCTACCATCACCTGCCCTTGACCCTTCACCTACAAGGAGGTCTAATCTAGCACATGAGAAGGGTCTACAATATATCTCATAAGTACATAAACATGTAGCACATCATGGATGCGAGACAAGCTAGGTGGAAACACTAGATCATAGGCCAAGGGACCGATACACTCCAAAATCTCAAAAGGACCCAAAAATCTAGGAGCAATCTTAGAGCCTTTCCTGTCATGGATAGCACTCTTATGAGGTCTAACACGAAGAAACACCTTCGTGCCCACCTCATAAGTAAGATCTATCCTATGATGATCTGCATACTTCTTCTTCCTATCTTGTGCCTCCTGCAATCTATGCCTGATCATAACAACCTGCTGCTCCATATCCTATAGTAAAGTTAGTCCAAGAGAAACTATTATAAAATTTTGCCTTTTAGGCAAAATAGACAAACATAACCATGCATGCAGAGGAGCCGATGGGGTTGTTTAATTCATGGAGGATTAAATTTTGGAGTTAGGTGAATGAATATGTGAATTCTCCAATTTTTGGACTTTTCACCTCTCAGACAGAACTCCAAAATCAATTTTCAAGGGTTTAACTTGTGCCAAACAAGTCCAAATTTCACCATTTGCTAGATCGAGGGCTAATCCTTATAACGGTATTTTTAGTTTTTTAAAATTTTAGAGGTTTTGAATTTCAGGTTTTAGGATTTTGGGATATTGGGATTTTGGGATTTCAGGATTTTAGGTTTTAGGATTTAAGGATTTAAGGATTTTAGGTTTTGGGATTTCGGGATTTTGAATTTCAGAATTTTAGGATTTGGGGTTTCAGGAGTTGGGGTTTCGGGATTTTAGGATTTCAAGATTTTGGGTTTTGGGATTTTGGGTTTCGATATTTTAGGATTTCGGAACTCTCAAGCTCCTAAACATAAAAAACAAGACTAAATATCTAAAATTCTGAATTTCGAGAATATGAAATTTTGGACTTTCATAATTTTGAGTTTCATACTTTTAGAACTCTGAGGCCATTTTGAGCGGTGAATAGTTGCTCAACTTTTGAAACCAAAATTTCTAAAATTTTGAATTTTAGGATTTCGGAGGTTGCATGCATTTTGGAATCCAAAAATAAAGAAATACATTTTGCTATTTTTTGAGGTGTCCCAGGTTTCTCACATACCACCATTATGAGGTATGGGCTTCATTTCTTTCCAAACAAGGAACAACACATGGAGGCACGGGTTCTGCACTAGAACCTAACTTTGTTAGAGGTGAATTCATTGCTCTTTTGGGGTGGTTAAACAAGATTTCAGATTTCTTCTATCTCCTTCTCTAATTCTTCCTATATATTCTAAAGAGGGGCTTTTTTCAAAAGGTTGGAAAATTTTGCCTTGCACCCTCCCTTCTTCTCTGATCTACAAGTGAGTTTGTGGAGTTCAAACCTCCCATTTCAAATGGTAATGCAATCTTACCTCTTGGCCATTGTGATGCACTGTATCAAATCTTTGGAGAAATAAAATAAGTCTGTGGATGATTTCAACCCTCTCTTATGTTCATTGCATCTTCCTGATATCTCATTGCAATCCTAGTTATTTGTGCACGGTGGTTATATTTCATTTTTAATCGTTTGTGTTTAATGGAAAAGCAAGTGTTCAACATTCCTTTGGTACATCACCTCTATTAGTTAGGTTTTTTTTCTTGTATCTTTTTGTCCCTGTCTCCTTGGAAAATTAGAGTAGATTTTAGAGTATATCCTCTACAAATTATATGTGTGCACCTAAACAAAGGAATAGGAACTGGCCTTCATCTAGAGAACTTTCTCGATTGTAAAGTCCCATACTTTTGGGAAAGCTCCATGTTATGCAATCACACTAAGAGTTTCAACACATCGAGCTGCATACATTCAAGGGTGTTGTGACTATGCATCAACAATTTTGGTACACCCGCTAGGATAAAGTGGTCATTCTACAAAATTTTAAGGAATTTTCATTGAATTCAGACTTAGAAATTATAAGTTCTCCAATTTCAAACTTTTCACCTCTCAGGCTGAACTCTGAAATTGATTTTTAGGGGCTTCACTTGCTCAAATCATGTCCAAATTTCACCTGCTGATAAATCTTGGGATAATATTCAAAAGGGTATTTTTAGTTTATAGAAATTTTGATTTTCAAAATTTCATATATTTTTGAATTTCAGGTTTCGGGATTTCAGAATTTTGGGTTTCGGGATCTCAAAATTTCAGGTTTTAGGGTTTCGGAATATCAGGATTCTTGCATTTTTAGGTTTTCGGGACTATCATTACAAATCAATTTTCAACCTCTAGAATATCAAACACATAAGTCGTTCAAGGTTTCCATTTTTATTCTGTTAAGTTTGGTGTGTAACTTGTCAAAATCTATCCTTTAGAGGCTCATTTCCCAACACAACTAGTGATTTTTAGGGGATAGAATTAAGTGATGCAGCAGCACAGGTTTCCCAACTACATGAGAATAATTTGAACTAGATCTGATACTCAAGAAGAGGGATTGTTTTTTTACCTAGAAACATCACCAGGTAGAGGAAGGAGAGGAAGAATACCGTAAAGATCACCATCTCCACCTAACAAGTCTTTGTCTACACCTCCACTTGGTAGACAACCCAATCCCTATGTCAACTTCACAGGTGGTAGCCAACTTTTCCTAAATGCTCAAAATCTAGTTCCAATTATGGCATTGAAGAACATCCCATATTTCACTAAAGAGAACTAGACAACTCCGATTGACCACATCCAAGACATTACAAATGTCTATGTAATATATGAAATCAATGAAATGGATATTGCAGTCAAGTTGTTAGCTTCATATTTTAAAGGAAAAGCTTTTTAATGGTTTAGGGGCCTCACAACACAGTCTATCTAGAATTGGGATCATTTATGCACAACCCTCCATAATCAATTTGGGAAAATGGAGATAATTTGTCTTTATTGGAACAATTGACAACTATTGAGAGGGATCTGAATAAATAGTTGACCGATTTCAACTTTAGATTCTGGTGAACATGGAACAGGATTCCGGTAGCTTTTAGACCAACTACCGAAGGAGCATTCCTCTATTTCTTGAACGCTATAAATTCAAATATAGCCATGATGATATAATCAATGGGAGGTATAACCTTACCCACAACCTATAAAATTTCCATTAGAGCTCAAAACAAATTGATTTAAGCTAGTAAGATAGCACCAAGGCCACTAATGCCTCTCTATCCATATATGGGAGCTCCTACGACTACTCAAACTCCAGAATTGAATCCCATTCTGACCCTAGAAATAAAAGTAATAGTGAGGCATCTATTTCTTCAAGCACTTCAAAAGAGATATAAGAGGTTATGAAACAACTGCAGAACCTAGGAAATGAGCTAGTGGCTATCAAGAGATAGCAAGCTCAGAGATCTAGACTATATCAACATCAAACTCAATATCAAGCTATACCCCCATATAAGCAAAATAGACCACCAGCTCAGGATTTAAATCAAAACCAAAACTAAGGACAATCTAAAACTGCTAGGTGATTCCAATAATATGATCCAAACACAGCTTCAACATTGAGGGCCTTGGTTCCAACACAAAATAACATGGTGTTGGTGCTCAATTTTATCTTGCCCCATTTGATAAAAAAATTCTTTAATCTACAGGCTCTGTTGTATTTTCTATTTCCCTTAATGGATGTGTGAAAGGTTTTATTCATTTGTATGATGTTGAAGATCCTTCTCCATGTTCGTGGATCACATTTGGGCCTTGTATCATTTCCAAATTATTTTTCCTTAAAGAAAGAATCATTTCTAGGCATAAATGGGGAAGTTTCCCTGCATTTTACGGTTTGACAGGTATGTTTTCCACGTCAATTTATATCTCAGCATATGTGGAAAACGTGGTCATTTCTGATTCATTGCAGTTTAGTGGGTCATTGTAAAACTATAAGGCCCACTTAAACTCATGTCTTGTCCACATGGAGGGCCAGCGCTCATCTCAAAATTCACCTCTTGGTTTGACTCTAGGATTTGCGTAAGGGGGACTTGTGGAGGTTTCCACTGGCCCTGCCCAGAGTTAGAAATTTTTTCATACAACCAGTACAGCTTTTTAAGACCATGGACATGTGGAGGGCCGACACTCATTTAATGTTTCACCTCAGGGTTATACCTTAGCAATTACATGAAGGAGATACGTGGTGAGGATGTGCTTGTTTAGGGTCTCCACTTTTGGGCACCATCAAAAAGTTGCGCTAGGGAGACACTTGGAGGCTTCCGCTAGCTCCTCTTTATACTTTCTCAGACGCTAGGCATGTGGTGCCTTCTGGTGGTCCCTAAATTCTTTCAAAAACTCTTCCAGACTGAGACACATGGTGAGTACACACTTGTTTAGGGCCTTTGGTTTTGGGCACCATATCAAAAATGCATCATTGAGACACGTGGAGGCTTCCTCTAGCTCCTTTTACACTGAGACTTTTCAAATGCCAAAATGCAATTTTCTTGGGCCCAAGGCACATAGAAGGGCTGCGCTTGTTTGGAAACTTGCCTCTGTACTTCATCTTTGTAGTTTCACCAAGGAAACATATGTACGACTCTAATCTAAATTTGAGAAAGCACAAAATCAATGGTTGTTGTGCATTACATATGATTTTACCACCTTTTTTGTTCCAAGACTCTTGGAGGTGAGAATACACATTATTTTTCTTGAAAATCAAACTCACAGCATAGGTATGTGGAATAATCCATGCACGGACACTCATTTCTTAGAGGAAAAAATACAGGCATCCATGAGAGGGCATTCTTTTCTTAAGTTTTTGCCTTGCAGGTGAAAATGATTTCCTATTAGATCAAGCTATACGGAGCTACCGTAAAATGATTAAAACAAGGAATTTCTCATATGACAGAATAAGAATGATTAGAAGGAATATCAAAAAATTGTGGCATGGCATCTCATTCATTAGTTGATGGTCTGAGAAATGTGATCAGTTCATGATTTTTCTACATGCCAGCTACGAGTGTAAATTTGTTAAACG
Organism: Taxus chinensis; assembly: GCA_019776745.2. Classification (NCBI taxonomy): domain Eukaryota; kingdom Viridiplantae; phylum Streptophyta; class Pinopsida; order Cupressales; family Taxaceae; genus Taxus; species Taxus chinensis. Next base: position 641,808,288 of record CM034146.1, on the reverse strand, counting down.
TCACTTTCTAAGAAAAATTGGGTAACAAGAAAAGGTTCCTTGAATATTATTAATTTTTGGGGAGAAAATTTGGGATGAATGAGCGAGTGATATGTATAAATGTAATGAGAATACTCTTACAAAGGGTCAGGGATTTAATTCTTAAGAGAAAATTTGAGAAATCCCACCTTCCTGAGAGACCACTTGAGAAACTTGTTAATTTCCTATGTTTTAGATTTGTTCATGTCATGTTGGTTGTAAGTGTATAGCCATTGAAAATATCTAAGACTGTTCAAAGAAACTTTCCCCTGTTGATGAATCTAACCAACTTCAAATTAATCTATGTCAATCTTGGGAAAATTTGTGTCTACTTTATTTCAGAATGTTTGCAAGTAGTTTTTCTTGTTCCTATTGAAATCTTGTGTTAAAGTCCTTCCGAATCATATAGGATCTCATCCCTATGATAGTTTAGTGGCATTTGCAATCTCATTATGAGAATAACCTTCATCTTGTAGTGAGATAAACAATTTAATATCACTTCACTGTCATTTTGTTGATAAATATTGTGTGTCAGCCTTTGAGTGTATCTTAGGCATGAGAAATCAGGGTTCTTTAGTGTTTAATTGACTCTTTAGCTCAAGCCTTCATGTTAAATTCTTCGAGATTGTGTGAAACCATGCAAATCTAGGCCTCCATTGATGTACACCTTCTAGTTGAAGGAATATTTTAGCTATTATAAAGCTTTCTGTCATTTAGTCTTCTAATTTTTGTGAAGGTCCTCAAAGATCTGGGAAAAATCAAGTTTATCCTACTTAATCTCCAACCAAAAATTATTCAAAAATAATGAATCCTAGCTAAATTATCCATGTTTTCCCTATGTGTCCCACAAACTAATAAATTCTACTGCCAAAATATGCATAAGCAATCAGGATTCCATAATTTCTATAATAACCTTAAACCTATTTAGAAAATATCACCATTCTTTATAAGTGACAACTCGTGAGAGTTAAATTGTGGTCCACTAATCATATTTTCTCAAGGTTTCCTTTCAAATTTGTGCAAAGAAGGATATTTTCATTCTCCTTCACCAAAAGAGGTTACAAAATGGGTCCTCTCACCCTTATTGAAAGGCACAACCCAAAGTAGTGAGGATAGATCAAATCCTTAATGAAGGTGCTATCCATTTCTCTGATGCATGAGTGACAATGAGTCATACGAATCCCCTCCCTGGCTACAAAACAAATCATAATATGATATGTTTGTCTCGTAATGTCTTGCTAAATCTTCGATGCTGATTAGTTTCCAAGGGATAATCAATTTGGATAACAATAACACAAGATTGGCGTCGTTGCCAGGGATTATTTGAGCTCCGATATTTATTTGTGCGGCACCAACACCAGAATGGCACCACTTCCAGTGACATGAAGGTGTATGCAAAGTGTTAACACCATCAACAACACATATATACCATGGTAAATTCTTCTTACAAATTTTAAAGTGCAAATATGATGTTGAAACGTCATCCTGTGTCTAAATTTGTAATAATCAAGAAAAGTTACATGTTCTGCATGTAATATTTCTAGTTCTTGTTGGTTTTTTCACTAAGTTTACATTATCAATGTCAAATACGGGTAAAGGAAGGTCATATATATGAAGCTTTGAATAAATTTAGAGTTGAAAAATATTTAATAGATCCATTTTAGTGCATTTGCACAACTAAGGTGAAAATCCTTAGTGGCAACTCCGTGTTCAATTAATTTTTGATAAATTCCAGTGTCTTAACCTCTGTCAATGTAAATTTATCACTAATATTTACAAATATGGAAGGAAAAATATATCTCTTCATTGAATAATTTTCTAAAAGGTTGTTTCCAGAATTAGGAAAGACAAATTCTGAAGGAAGATAAATCTAGAAAGTTGTTGGAAATCAAAAATCAAGAAAGAAGTTATCAATTGTGGAAACTGATTATCCTGTCATTAAAGATTGTCATACTTCCTCAAGTGCTTTTGGATTAGGTAGTCTTTTTGCAAATCTGAATTTTCCATCTGGAGAGGGGCCTTCTTTTGTATTTTGAAAAATTTATGTCTCATTCTGTCCCTGTGCTTTCAAAAGCTAATAGGATCTTCCAAGAAACAAATTTTTTTAGAGAACATTCATTCTGAGAATTGTATTCCTATGCCCCACGGACCCCTCATTATTCATCATTATGTTTCTCCTGTGAGATCACCTCCCCCAAATAGTATGGCCCATCCCCCACCTAGACCTCTATTTGTTGTGTTAACACTTTTGGTCATATAGATTTCAGAGGTATGGTTGCATAACCAAATGCTATGCCCCAAGATGTTAGAAATATACTTGCTAAATTTTAAGGAAATAATGCTATTACCGGTGATCAACGCTTAAATCTTTTTGTCAATATGATGGAGGAATTTGAGATTGAATTTGAGGATGTGTATATGAATTTTTTATTCATACTCTAGAGGAGGATGCACGGGACTGATATAAATTGTTGCCAGACAACTCCATTGATTCATGGAAAACAATGAAGAATACTTTTAGATTGCAGTATGGAGATAAAACAGACCCTAGGTTTCCTTTATCATAATTTGAAAATATTAAAAAGAATCCTAATGATTCTATTCATGACTTCAATACAAGGTTCAATAAGGCCCTAAATAGGCTACCTGTGCTCCTGAGGCCAAGTGATGTTTCTTGTTTAATTAAATAATCTGATGCTTTTGAAAAGAAGGGTGCATATTCTTTAAGGGATAAGAACCCAACAATAGTGAGGCAGGCATTCACCATGGTTTTGTAGATTAAAAACAATATCAAAGTAGTTGGTAAGCCTCCTAAGAGGGAAGGTATCAAGTTGATCAATCTAGAGAAGCCTCAGTCAAGTAAGTCTATGGATCTGGAAGAGGTTTGTAAAAAATTTAGCCAGAAATATTAAGGAAATATCTTATAAACTAGCAAGAGAAGAGAAGTGGATTAGATAAGGTTCTGAAGGTCAGCATAAAGCAAAAGGCCAAGAAAGATTTCCAAACCATCCTAGGGGTGATCATAGATCTTATGACAGAGGAAAAAGACCCATGGGATAAGGAAATAGATAGCACTAACCCAAGGAAAACTAATTGGTGCCTGATCCTTTAGCTACTAGAGTTTTTGTTGTTGTAGAATTCAATGAAATTGAGTGGTGTGATATATGTTTCTTGCAAAATTCGCCATGTGTTGTTGACAAGGAAGTCGAGGAATAAGTTTATGATGATATAACTGATGATGATGCATGCATGATGGATTTCTCTACAAGTTCACAACAGGGAGAAACCTCAATTGTGTTGATGAGTGCTGAAACTATTAAAGATTTCTTTGATTGCATTCGCCTGGTATTACCTCTTCCTCCCACTCACACTTCTAATATTGATCTAGTACAAGATTTTGAATTTCCTAATAAGGATTTTGAATACTTAATGAAATTAATTATTAATAAGTATGATGGAGGAATCCCTTATAAAGAAGAAAATAAGTTGTTAATGAATGTTGTGGTTGGCCACAAAAAAGAATATAATACCAAGAGAAAAGTTGAAAAATGGGAAAGGCCTCAGACCAAATAGAAAATTCCAGTGCTTACCAGTATCCCTAAGGAAACACCTAAAAAAGATGCATCTAGCAAAGGATTTTTCACCCCAAATAAAACTTGTGTTCCTCCTCATGCTCAGACTGTGAGAAATCTTGTGCCATCAGATGAATTTGTAAACCTCCCTCCCAACATTGCATTAACCTAATATGTTCCTTGTGAAATAGCCCAAATCTTGAGTCAGATCTAGATTTCTATTCCTATTGTTGAATTTCTTGGAATCCCTCAACATAGGAACAAAGCATTTGAGTATTTGGGATTTAAAGAAGAATAGGTCACCCAGGGGTAAAAATGTAAACAATGTAGAGGTTCCTCCTACCATTGCAGAATTAGAAAAACCAAAAGCATTGGAGGAACTAGGTGAGCCACTTGAAGTATATTTGGGAACATCCTTGGTTGAGTCTGAGCTGAAGGTGGATCCATTTTTCACTACTCTGATTATCCAAGATAAGTTGTTACACAACTGTATGTGTGATTTTGAAGCATCATGCAATGTTATGCCTCTTGAGGTCATGAATGAGTTGGATCTCAAAGTAACATCAGCTTATGGGAAGTGAACTGCCAGGATTCCAAAGAGGTTCTAGTTAATGGATGTGTCAAGGGTTTGACAGTGCAACTTGCAGAATACCCAGGCATGAATTTAAAGCTAGATATTGTTATTGTTGATTACCCCACCAAATGGGGAATGATTTTATCAAGAAAATGGGCTACTAGTTTGTGTGGAAGTGTGCAAATGGACATGTCTTATCCTATCATACCATTATAGGGAAGCCTTGTGAAGTTACCTGGTGAAAATAAAATGTTATTATTCATTGAGGACCCTGACAATGCTTCTTATGAAGTATTGCAAACAGATATTGATGTTGATAACTTGGTGAGCTATGTTGTTTTCAAGGAGTATGAAATTGATCAACGCAGATATCCTGAGTAGATTGATTTTCCTAGGACTTTGATGTTTGATGCAACCTCAAGAAATGTTGAAAAACTTGACATAGGCACAAAGGATAAGCCTGAAAAAAATGTGGTCAGATAGCAACTTGGATGGAAAAGAGAAATAATCATATGCTAGTTGTTAAATACATATTAGAACTGCTTCATGTAGTCATATCCAGAATGACAGGAACTTGAAGATTTTCCTTGATTTTTTTCTTTGAATTAGGATGCTCGCCATTGTACAGTGTATAGTCTTCTGGTTTCATTTTTCTTTTGTGTTTTTCTATTTTGGTTTGTCTTGGTCCCCACTCACTAATTTTTTTGGTCTCTTAGTTCATCTTTGGGGAGTTGTTTATTATTGTTCTACTCTGCAAGCTTGTTCTTGACTCCATTGCCCCATGGATTTTTGGCACTTGGTCTACTATTTGTTCTTATGGCACTCACAAGGAGTGCTCATCCCCGATTTAGATGCAATGTTGGTGCTCAATTTGATCTTGCCCCGTTTGCTCTAAAAATTCTTCAATGTATGGGCTCTGTCCGTATTTTATTTTTCCCTAAATGGATGCGTGAAAGGTTTTATTCATTTGTATGTTGTTAAAGATCCTTCTTCATGGTTTTCAATCACATTTGGGCCTTGTATCATTTGCAACTTCTTTTTTCCTTAAAGAAATAGTCATTTCCAAAAGAAAATGGTGAATTTTCCCTACATTTTACGGTTTGATGGGGTGTGTTTTCCCTATCAATTTATATCTTAGAATCTATGGAAAACGTGGTCCTTTCTGATTGCATGTAGCTCAGCAGGGAATTTTAAAACTCTAAGGCCCACTTCAACTAAATTCTTGTCCATGTGGAGGACCTACACTCATCTAAAAATTCATCTCTTTGTTTGACCTTTGGAGTTTTGCTAGGGGGACACGTGGAGGTTTCCGCTGGCCCTTCCCAGACTTAGACATTTTTTCATGTGGATGGTGCGGCTTCATTAGACCATGGACACATGGTAGGGTCAGTACTCATTTGAGGATCCACCTCAGGGTCCTACCTTAGAAGTTATGCCAAGGAGACACTTGGTGGAGCCCGCACTTATTTAGGGTCTCTAGTTTTAGGAATGATCTCAAAGTTATGCTAGGGGAAACACATGGAGGATTCCGTTGGTTCCTCTTTATAATTAAAATTTTCAATCACCTTTGTAAGGCCTGTGACACATGGAGGGCCCACACCTATTTTAGAACTTGCCCCTAAATTTTATTTTTGAAAGAGCGCCATAGCGACACAAGGAATTTTCCACTCACTTTACCCTTGCTTGGACTTTTCAACGGCCGAGGAAACTTTCTTGGACCCTAGGCACATGGTGCCTTCTGATGGTCCCTAAATTATTTCAACAAATCTATCAGACTGAGACACGTGGTGAGTCTGCACTTTTTTTGGGGTCTTTGGTTTTGGGCACCATATTGAAAGTGTGTCATTGAGACACATGGAGGCTTCCACTAGCTCCTTTAACACTAAGATTTTTCAAAGGCTAAAAGGAAATTTTCTTGGGCCAAGGGCACTTGGAAGGGCCACGCTTGTTTGGAAAATTTCCTCTATACTTCACCTTTACAGTTGTGCCAAGGAAACACGTGGATGACTCTAATCTAAAGATGAGAAATGGTAGAATCAATTTTTATTGTGCATTGCATCTAGTTTTTGCCACCCTTTTTTCTCCAAGACTCGTAGAGGTGCGAATACACTTCGCTTTTCTTGCAAATCAAACTCATAGTGCATGTGTATGGAATAATGTGTGTGCAGAAACTCATTTCTTAGAGGCACAAATACAGGCGTCCGTACGAGGGCATTAATTTCTCAAGTTTTTGCTTCGAGGGTGAAATGGATTGCATGTTAGATCTAGCTATACAGAGCCACCAAAAAATGATTGAAATGGGGATTTCTCACATGACAGAATAATAGTGATTAAAGGGAATGTCAAAAAGTTGTGGCATGGCATTGTAGTCATTGGTCAAGGGTTTGAGAAATGTGATCAGTTCATGAATTTTCCACTTGACAGCTGCAGGTGTAAATTTGTGAAACATCACTTTCTTGAGAGAAATTAGTAACAAGAAAAGGTTTCTCAAATATTCTTCCTTTTTTTGGGGGGAAATTTGGGATGAGTGAGTGAGTGAAATGTATAAATGCAATGAGAATACTCTTACAAAGGGTTGGTGGTTGAATTCTTAAGAGAAAATTTGAGAAATCCCATCCTCCTGAGAGACCATATGAGAAACATGTTAATTTCCTATGTTTTAGATTGGACCATGTCAAGTTGGTTTGCAAGTGTATAGCCATTGACAAGCTCTGAGATTGTTTGAAGAAAATTCCCCTACTGATGAATCTAATCAACTTCGAATTAATCTATGTCAATCTTGGGAAAAATTGTGTCTACTTTATTTTAGAAATTCTGCAAGTAGTTTTTCTTATTCCTATTGCAATCTTGTGTAAAAGTCCCTCCGAATCACACATAATATCATTCCTATAATATTTTAGTGGCATTTTTTAATTTCATTACGAGAAGAGTGTTCATCCTGTAATGAGATAAACAATTTAAAATCACTTCACTGTCATTTTGTTGATAAAAAATTGTCTATAATCCTTTTGAGTGTATATTAGGCATGAGGAAATAAGGGTAATTTAGTGTTTAATTGAGTCTTTAACTAAAGCCTTCATGTTAAATCCTTGGAGATTGTGTGAAATCCTACAAATTTTGGCCTCTATGGATGCACACCTTCTGGTTGAAGGAATATTTTAGCTATTCTGAAGCTTCTTGTCATTTAGTTTTCAAATTTTTGTGAAGGTCCTCAAAGATCTAGGAAAATCAAGTTTATCTTGCTTGATCTCCCACCAAAAATTATTCAGAAACAATGAATCCTACCTAAATTACCCATGTTTTTCCTATGTGTCCAAAAAATAATAAATTCTATTGCAAAAATATGTAGAAGAACAATCAGAATTCCATAATTTCTTAAGTAACCTTAAACCTTCTTAGAAAATATCACCATTCTTTAGAAGTGACAACTCGTGAGAGTTAAATTATTGTGAATTGATCATATTTTCTCAAGGTCTCCTTTCAAATTCATACAAAGAAAGATATCTTCATTCTCCTTCACCAACAGAGGCTAACAAATGGGTCCGCTCACCCTGGTCTGAAGGCACGACTTGAAGTAGTGAGGATAGATAAAATCCTTAATGAAGGTGCCATTTATTTCTCCGATGCCCGAGTAACAAAGATTCATATGAATCCCCTCCCCAGATACAAAATGACTCATAATATGATTTGTTTGTCTCTCAGTGTCTTGCTAAATCTTTGATGATTTTTGGTTTGCAAGGGGATAATCAATTTGGATACCAACACATGGCACATTACTACGACTGGTGTTACCCTTGCAATCGACCTCATAATCAATCAATGTGTTTCAATAGTGCACTAAACCAGACCTTGATGGTACAAACCATTGATGTGTCCCAAGAACAAATTCAATGAAGGAAATCAACAACATGAACCTAAGAAAGAGGTACCTCCAACATAAACCACATGTGTTAATTGGCACACAGAAGACTTTTGTGGAGTTAATCAACCTCCTTTTCAGGCTGTAGCTGCTAATACGCAAATCAAAAAAGAGGAAAATTGAGGAGGGAAAACCAACTAACCCAGTTGTTTATCAGCCCACTCCTACACAACAAGGAGTTAGTAGACCAAATGTAGCCCCCAATGTGCATATTCACAACACCAGAAAAGGTTGCACCAAGTAAGGGAAAAAAGAGGATATTTCAACCCCTTTCAATATTATCGATCAAATGAAGAAAACAGATGTGAAAATTTCCATTTGGGAGTCACTAGCGATCCTAGGACAACAAGATTTGTTGCAAGATGTAATGGATAATTGGTCTACCTCAAATAGATTAGACCAGAGTCAGGAGAAAGTTCTCACTAATGCATTGTAACAGGGTGGAATTCAACCAAGCAATAATTTGAAGCCTCCATAATTTTATGTGTCATCGATTGTTGGGAAAAACACAGTACATAACTTCATGATAGATTCAGGTGCAAGTAGCTCAGTGATGTGGAAGTAAATAGCAAATCAATTGGGTTTAAAGTATGAGCCCAGTACTAAGAGGAGTAGAGAAACTTGATGGGACAACAATAAGAATGGTTATGGTCATGAAAGGGTTAATCCTAACACTACATGCCTACCCAAATGTAACAGTTCTACAAGATGTATCTGCTATTGACTCACCACCACTCTTTGCACTATGTTTATTAAGAGATTTCACTACCAAAATTAGTGGATATCTATGTACGGATTGGTCACACATTATCTTTAGGAAAAATTATGGAGCTAAGGCTACAATCAGGTGAAAACCAATTGCAAAATTTCACATTGAGCCTCATGTGCCAAGTTCTATCAATGTAAATTGTTCAGCCTTCAATCAGGAAGAATGTTCAAATGATTTCTAAACTAGTACTAAGGTTGAGGGTATTCCATATTTGACTTTGGATGAATGGGAAAACAAAAGGCGTTCATTTGACCCATACAAGGAGATGGAAGAATCTAAATTGGGTGTATATTTTGTACACGAAGAAGATTCCCCCATTCCTAACATCATCAAGCTAGAAAATAAGGATGACAATGAAGTTTGACAACTATTTTTTGATGGTTCAAAAAGAAAATAAGGTGTTGGAGGACGGTGCAATATTAGTTTCACCATAGAACATAAAGTATTATTCAACTTTCATATTTGAGTTTGCATATTCAAACAACACAGCTGAATATGAGGCTTTGATTCATGGAGTTCATTAGGCCAGGAAAAGAGGCATAAATAATTTACATGTATTTGAGAGATAATCGTCAATCAAGTCAAGGGGAACATGCTGGAAAGAATGACCTAATCAAGAGCTACAAAATTAGTGTATGGGACCTAATTGAAGAGTTTTGAAGCTTTCAACATTGTGTTAATACACAAGAAGAAGAATGAATTTACAGATAGGCTTACAGTAGTTGGAGCAACATTTGATGTGGTTGATAGTATCAAAAGAGACAAAATAAAACCACATATCCATGTGATTGTAAGGCCAGTAGTGCCAGATAACAACACAAGCTGGAAAGTGTTTGCGAGATGATCAAGAAATCATCCATTTCTAGCAAGAAGATTTTGAATTCTCATATAGGAATTAAGAAAAATTAGAGCAGTATTACGGGGACCAAGTATTGCAGCTACAAAAAAACAAGCTTCCAATGGGTTTGGTAACATTGGAGTCTATCATCAATCCTACTAACCAGTTTTGTAAAGAGAAATCCAACATACGGGTCAAAGGAGAGGATTCAAAACCTATTTTTGTTAGGGAAGGAAAGACACTCCAAAATTGGCAAGGTGGTCACTGAGCAAGAGAGATATGAGTTCGTACAATGTTTCCAAGAGTTTCTAGATGTCGTTCGCTTGGACTTATGAGGACCTAAGAGGATTCAATCCGATGCTGCCAAAACATACCATAGAACTGGATCCAAATGCTAAGCCCATCAGGAAGAAGCAAAGACCAGTCAACCCACCACATTGAGCCTCTTATGAAGAAAGAGATAAATAAGCTAATAGAGGAAAGCATTATATTTCTATTCAAGCACTTGTGCTAGGTTGCCAACTTGGTTCCAGTCAGGAAGAAGAATAGGGAAATCAGGTTGTGTGTGGACTTCTTAGACCTGAACACGACATCTCTCAAAGACCACTATCCACTCCCTTCAATGGAACAAATCTTGAAATTGGTATTGACTACTCGGGGTATAATCAAATAATGGTAAAAGAAGATGATCAGTTCAAAATGACTTTCACCACTAAGTGGGGCACCTATGCCTATAGGAAGATGCCATTTGGGCTGTCTAATGCCGGAGCCACTTTCCAAAGAGTGATGGATATGGAATTTAGGGGGGTGATCAAAAAAATAGTATTGATATATCTTGATTATATCATTGTGTTCTTAAAAAATGCAATGGATCACTTTTTTCTTCTGAGACAGGTATTTCAAAGATGTACGAGATCTATGGTATCATTAAATCCCAAAAAATGCATATTTATTTTCTCACAAAGGCAGGATCCTAGGACATATTGTGTCAAAGAAAGGATTGATGATCAACCCAGAAAGATTTGAAGTAATTCAAGCATTTCCTTTGCCAAGTCATAAGAAGGCTCTTTAGAGCTTTATAGGAAGAATCAGTTTTGTCTGCAGGTTTCTGCCAAATTTTATCACTCTTGCAAAGCCAATAACATTGATGTTGAAGAAGATCATAGCATTTATGTTGATAGATGAGGGAAAATAAATTTTTGAAGCCATCAAATAAGCCATATCCCAATCTCCAACTCTCGTCAATCCGGACTTCTCCAAGGTCTTCATGCTTTATGCCTTTAGTGGTGGGGACACAATTTCTGCAATCCTAGTTCAACAAAACAAAGAGGGATCTGAACCACCGGTTTCCTTCTTGAGTAAAAGTTTGGAGGAATATTAGGTGAGATAATCCTTCATTGAAAAGCATGTCCTTGTAGTGATCAATAGTTTGAAGAGGTTTAAGCACCTAGTTTCAAATAACAAGATCCAATTACTAGTCTCTCATGCGGGAGTCAAGGAATTCCTTTTGAACACATATCTGAATGGGGAAATGTACAGGATGGATCACTCATGTCATGGAATATGACATTAAAATTAAGGTAACTAATCTAGTCCATGGAAAGGGGAAATGTGAATAGATAGCCTCGAGTCAATAAGTTGATGCAAGCAATGGTAAAGAGACTGTCCTTGTACTACAGGATATTCAAGAACAAGCAAATGATAAGGTTTCTATCCTTTGTTGGACTCAAAACATGATACACTTCCCATAAATAAACCTATGCCCTCTAGAAATGAGCAAAGCAAAGAGGAGATAGTTCAGATTACAAGCCATTCCATATGTGCTTATTGATGGTATATTATTCAAGAAAAACATCAATGGTGTTCTACTGAGATGCATTGGAATAGGTAAAATTAAAAATGTGTTACAGGACTTCCACGATGGAGAGGGCAGAGGTAATTTTTCCCCATAGGTAATAGCTCTCAAGATAATGAAGGCAGGCTATTATTGGCCCACGATTTTTAGTAACTGCTACACATGGATAAAAAGGTGTAAAAAATGTGCATTCTTCACAAGCAAGGAAAGACTAGCAACACTCCCATTGCACCCAATTTTAGTTCACAACCCATTCAAGTAATGGGGATTTGATTTCACTGGGGTCATCAATCCAAACTCAATTCAATGTCACAAGTGGATTCTCACAGCAACAGACTATTTCACCAAATGAACTGAGGCAGTGGCACTCAAGGAAGCAAACGAGTCTAACATACTAGACTTCTTTGAAGGGATAGTGAATTGGTTCGGATTGCTGACCACTATCATATCAGACAATGCATTGGCATTCCTAGGTTTGAAGATCACATAATGGGCTGAAAATAATGAAATCTACTTGAGCACCTCTTCAAACTAATACCCACAGGGTAATGGGCATGCAGAGTCCACAAATAGGAATTTGCTAAGAATCATTAGAAGGACTCTAGATTAAAATCAAAGGACATGGTATACAAAGCTAAAATCAGCATTATGGGCTGATAGGATCACACCAAAGAGGTCAACAGGTAATACTCCCTACAAGTTATTCTATGAGAAAGAGGCAGTGTTGCCTATATCATTCGAGATCCCCACATTGGAGCTCATGAAGTAATTAGAGTTATTTGAGTTTGAACCAATGCAGGATAGGTATGCAAAACTGATGAAATTAGAACAAAAGAGAGAACATGTATTTCAAATGTTGGAGAAGGATCAGGCCTTAGTCAAAATATTGTTTGAAAAGAATGCAAGAACAAGGACCCTTCACGAGGGGGATCTAGTTCTAAAGTGGGATGCAGATCGGGCAAAACCAAGAAGGCATTCCAAGTTTGACGCCATTTGGAGTGGCCCCTACATGGTCATAAGATGCAAAAGTAGCAATTCATTGTAATTGTCTACATTTGATAGAGAGGAGCTTCCGATTCCGGTTAATGGGATATACCTTAAACATTTCTGTTGAAAAGGAAAGGTTTCACCTTTGTAAATATTAGCCTAGGATTTTAATTCCTCTAAGTGCATATGGACATTTGTCTTCTTGTAGTTTAGGTTTTAGTTTCCCTAAGTGCTTCGGCACAAATTTTATTTCTCCTAGGTTGAATCATTGTGCAATTCAATGTCCCTCCAAAAGGTGAATGTTGTAGGAGTCTATTTCAGGGACAGGTGAAAGATCTAGGTCAATACAATTTTCTACTCTCACAAATCTCACCTTCAAGATTTTCTTATAAGAATTGAGAGTGCAAGAAGTGGAATAGGTTTGAAATAAGCAAGTGTAAGCAGTTAGGGAGAATTTTCAAGAAAATAATTAGTATCAGACTACCATTCATGACTCCGTGCCTAATGGATAATTCAAGGCAACTGATCTTTCACCTAGCAGGCAGGTGATCCTATGAGTCGCCAAATTGTTATTCAATTTTACCTCATAGGGAAAAATAGAAAAACATGACCTTGTATGTAGAGGAGATGATGGGGTTTTTTAGGTCATGGAGGATTGAATTTTGGAGTTAGGCGAATGAAATTGTGAATTCTCCAAGTTCAAACTTTTCACCTTTTAGGAAGAACTCTGAAAGAAATTTTCCAAGGGTTTAACTTGCTCAAAAAAAGTCCAAATTTTACCACTTGATAGATTGGGGGGTGATCTTCAAAAGGGTATTTTTAATTTTTTGAAAATTTGATTTTTGAAATTTTAGAGTTTTTGAATTTCAAGGTTTGGGATTTCAGGATTTATGGATTTCTGGTTTCAGAATTTAAGGATTTAAGGTTTCAGGATTTCAGGATTTTGGGTTTCAGGATTTCAAGATATCAGGATTTTGGGATTTTGAGATTTCAAGATTTTAGGTTTCGGGATTTAAGGATTTCATGTTTTGGGATTTCAGGATTTCAGGATTTTGGATTTCCGGATTTTGGGATTTTGGGTTTCAAGATTTTGGGATTTCAGGTTTCAGGATTTTAGGTTTTTTAGAATTCTCAAACCTCAAAACATAAAAAGAAATACTAAAAGTCTAAAATTCAGAATTCTCAATGTCCCAAATTTTGGACTTTTGGAACTCTCAGGCCATTTTGAATAGTCAACAGTTGCTCAACTTTTGATACCAAAATTTTTGAAAGTCTAAATTTTGGGATTTTAAAGGTTGCATGCATTTTGAACTCTGAAAATAAAGAAATACAGTTTTGCCATTTTTTGAGGTATCCCTAGTTTCTCACCTACCACCATTATGAGGTACGGACTTCATTTCTTTCCCAACACAGAAACAACACATGGATGCATGGGTTTTGTAGTAGAACCCATCATTGTTGCAGGAAAATTCATTGCTCTTTTAGTGTGGTTAAACAAGGAATTTGGATTTCTTCTATCTCATTCTCTAATTCTTCCTATATATTGTAAGGAGGGGATTTTTTCAAAAGGTTGGACAATTTTTCCTTGCACCCTCCCTTCTTCTTTGATCTACAAGTGAATTTGTGGAGTTCAAACCTCCCATTTCAAATTATAATGCAATCTTTCCTCTTGGCCATTGTGATGCACTGCATCAAATCTTTTGAGAAATCAAAATAAGTTTGTGGATGATTTCAACCCTCTCTTATGTTCATTACATCTTCTTGATCTCTCATTGCAATCCTGGTTATTTGTGCATGGTGGTTGTATTTCATTTGTAATGGTTTGTGTTTATTGAAAAATTAGGTGTTCAACATTCCTTTGGTGCATCACCTCTATTAGTTATGTTTATTTTCTTTTATCTTCTTAATGTTGTCTCCTTGGAAAATTAGAGTAGATCCTCTACAAATTATTTGTGCACCTGAACAGAGCAGTAGGAACCGGCCTTTATCCAAAGATATTTCTTGATCACAAAGTCCCACACTTTGGGAAAATCTCCATGTTATGTAATCACACTGAGAGTTTCAACCCATCTAGTTATATACATTTAAGGGTGCTATGATTATGCATCAACAGAAACCCTCTCCTTTAACCTATCCTAACTAAGAGGTGTCCTGCACTCTTTACCCTACAGTGCCTGAAAAGGAGCCATGGCTATTGAACTATGGAAACTATTATCGTAAGAAAACTCCACCAAGTAAAAATACTCCTCCCATCTCGACTGATTTTCCATGACATACATCCTAAGCATGTCATCCCAAATTTTATTCACCCACTTAGTCTATCCATTTGTCTAAGGATGGTAAGTTATACTAAAATTTATCTTCATCCCGAGAGCATACTGCATCACAGTCTAGAAGTGAGAAGTGTACAAAGGATTGCAGTTGTAAATGATCTTCCACGGAATCCCATGTAATCTGATAATCTCATTAAGATATACCTTTGCTATTGCACTAGCTTTGTAGGTGGTCTTAACTAGAGAAAAATGAGCCAATTTCATTAATTTGTCCACCGTGACCATGATGACGTCGTGTTGGTATCTTGATGTCGGTAACCCAACTATGAAATCCATGGAAATGGTGTCCCATTTCCACTCTGGTATGGCGTGAGGAAAGAGAAGAACAGTTGGATGTTGATACTCGGCCTTCACCCTCTGACAATCTAAACACTGTGATACGAACTGAGCCACGTATCTCTGAAGTCCCTGTTGTATATATCTTCCACAAAGGGAAATAAGTCAGAGAGGTCAAAAACCTGACACAAGGAATTTTGGGTTTCGGGTTTCGGGAAACATGAGAAATGAAGCATGCAGATCGTAAAGGATCTCGTGATGCTTGAGAGTTCCACAAACCCAAAACACTACATAGGAAAATTGGGTCTTAGATTCAGGGAAACAAGTCGGGAAAGCATGGGACGAAAACATGTCGAGCCATCCTCCAAACCCGATGCACATACAAGTCCATTTTCTGACCCCAAAACAAAGGAAATCTTGGAAATACCGGAGGAAGCTAGTTTCGGGAAAACACAAGCATCAAACACATTTTGAGGCATCCTTCAAACCCGATGCAAATGTAGAGGAGAACCCTGAACCCGACAGGAAAAATACCCTGACGTGGGAAATATTCAGATGGCCATAACTTTTCACAGGGAGCTCGGATTCACATAAGGTTGGAATTTTTGGAAATATTACAAGGTCCTCTATCCAACTACGACTGGATATCTTTAATTGGGTGAGAACAAGTTCTTAAAAAATGCAAAATATAGTTCACCATTTTTTGGGTTTGTTAGGGTTCTCACCTACTGCCATAATGAGATGAGTTAAGTGTAGTCTAGAGGTGGTTGGGGCAGATTTCGAATTCCTCTTTCTCCTTCTTTTTTTTTCTCCCTATAAATTTTAAGGAGGGGCTTCTTTCTAAAGGTTGGACATTTTTATTTTTCCCCTCCCTTCTTCTGTTTGGCAGGCGAGTTTGTGGAGTTAAAACCTCCCATTGAAAACTGTAATGCAACTTTGCCTCTTGGCATTTTGTAGTGTATTGTATCAATATTTGGAGCAAATAATGCATGTCTGTGGATGATTCTCAACCCTCTCAGTGTTCATTTGCATCCTCCTAATCTTTCACTGTAAATTTGGTTATTTGTGCATGATCCTGCATTGCATTTTATGGTTAGTGTTTATTAGCAAGACAGGTGTTTCTTCATTCCTCGGTGCATCACCTTTGTTAGTTTAGGTTTATTCTAGGCATCTTCTTACCCTGTCTCCTTGGAAAGTTAGATTAGGTTTTTGAGTAAACCCTCTGCATTTTTATGTGTGCATCTGAACAGAGGAATAGGAACCAGCCTTCAACTGGAGAGATTTTCCGATTTGCAAGGTCCCACACTTGGGAAAAGCTCCATGTTATGTAATCGCACTGAGAATCTCAACCCATCAAGTTGTAGACATTCAGGGGTACTGCGATTCAGCATCAATAGTTGTGGCACACCTAGTGGGACCAAGAGGTCATTCCACAAGATTTGAAGGAATTTTCAAGAAATTTGGACTTAGAAATTGCAAGTTTTACAATTTTATATTTTTCACCTTCCAAGCTGAACTCCGAAATCAATTTTCAAGGGCTTAACTCGCTCAAAACAAGTAAAAATTTCACCAGCTGGTAGATCTAGGGGTAATCTTCAAAAGGGTATCCTTATTTTTTTGAGATTTTGACTTTCAAAATTTCATGGTTTTTTGTGTTTCGGGTTTTCAAGGTATGAGGACATCAAAGAAGATCTGACAATCATTTTAGGTTTTAGGGGATGCATTGTATGGTCCTATTCCCAACAATAGTCATTTCAGGTTTTCTGGGGTGTTGAGCATGTCCCAAGTTTCGACACATGGCAATTCAGGTTTTGTAAGTTGCATTGCATGACCTGAGTTCCGCCTGTACCTTATGGGGATTCGCAGTTGCACAACAAGACCCGAATTCTAAATTGAAGATTGTCTCCTCTGGATCCTTCGAAGATTAAATTATATTTTTAATATTGTCAAGTTTGGTGTGTAACTTGGCAAAAGCTAGCCTTTTTGAGGCTTGTTCTCTAGCACATCTGGCGACTCCGAAGGGATAGAATTCAGCGATGTAGTAGCGAAAGTTTCCCAGGAACATGAGAAGAATTCAAACCAATTCTGATACTCGAGAAGAGGGGCTATTTTTCCACTTGCAACTATCACCAGGAAGAGGGAGGAGAGGAAGAAGACCACAAAGATCGCCATCTCCACCTAACAGGAATTTGTCTACAGCTCCACCTGGTAGACCTTTTCTCGCATCAACCAGGGTTCTTAGGCCAATCATAATGGCATGTCTACCACCAAATCCTTTTTTCAATTTCACAGGTAGTAGTCCACTTGCCCTAAATGCTCATAATCAAGTTCCAGTGGCAATGCTAAAGAATATCCCCTATTTCACAAGAGAAAATCATACTACTCCTATTGATCACATCCAAGATATTGCTAATGCATGTGTAATCCATGAAATACATGAAATGGATGTTGCAGTTAAGTTATTGGCTTCATATTTCAAAGGTAAGGCCTTACAATGGTTTAGGATCCTAGCAGTAGGGTCTATTATGAATTGGAACCAACTTTGTTCAGCTCTTTGTAACCAATTCGAGGGGAGGGTGGATAATGTGTCTTTATTGGAATAACTGACAACAATCAAAAGGGCTCCTAACGAACAAATGATAGATTTCAACTTCAGATTCCAATAGAAATGGGATAGGATTCCAATAGCCATTAGGCCAACCACCGAAGGTGCATTCCTTTATTTCTTAAAGGCTATAAATTCAGACATAGCCATGATGATCCAATCAATGGGAGGAACAACGTTGCCAGGGGCCTACGAAATAGCTATTAGAGCAGAGAACTCTTTGATCCAAGATGGCAAGCTTGCACCAAGGCCGCTAATGCCTCTCTATCCGGATATGGGAAGTCCTACAACCAGTCAAGCATCAGAGTTGAATCCCATTCCAACTCCTAGAAATCAAAGCAATAATGAGGCATCGACTCCTTCAAATACTTCAAAGGAATTGCAGGAGGTTATGAAACAACTGTAGAACCTTGGAAATGAGCTAGTGACTATTAAAATACAACAAGCTCAAAGTTATAGACCATATTAGCCTCAAGCACAGTACCAAGCTAGGCCCTCATACCAACAAAATATACCACCACCTTAGGCTGCAAATCAAAACCAAAACCAAGGACAGCCTCAAGCTTCCAGGCCATTTCGACCGCATGATCCAGATGCAATAACATCCTCATGAGCCTTGGGCCAAACACAAAATAACATGGCACAGGAGTACGACTTGTGTTACCCTTGCAATCTACCTCACAATAAGTTAGCATGTTTCAATGGTGCACTAAATCAGGCCTTGATGGTGCAAACCATTGGTGTGCCTCAAGAACTAAGCTAAGAAGGGAATCAGCAACAAGAAACACAACAAGAAAGACCTCCAACATAAACCATGTTCACTAATTGGCAAGCGGAAGACTTCTGTCGAGTTAACCAACAACCTTTTCAAGGCATGGCTGCCAACACATGGTCAAAGAAGAGAAGCATAGAAGAGGGAAAACCATCCAACCCAGTTTTTTCTTAGCCCAATCTTACCCAACAAGGGGTCATTAGACCAAACGCAGCTCCAAATGTGCAAAATCAACCCAAGGTACCTGTTGTAGCAACACATGCACCTGTTCAAGCTCCAGAAAAGGTTGTGCCAAGTAAGGGACAACAAAAGAAAAATTCATCCCCTTTCAACATCATCGATCAAATGAAGAAGACACATGTGAACATTTCCATGTGGGAATCACTGGTGATCACAGGGCAACGAGATTTACTACAAGCTACAATGGCTAATTGGTCTGCCCCAAATATATCAAACCAAGGACATGAGAAAGTTCTCACTAATGTAGTGCAACATGATGGGGGCCAGACAAGAAAAAATTTGAAGCCTCCACCATTCTATGTGTCATTGATTGTTGGGAACCACTTGGTACACAACTACATGATAGACTCAGGGGCAAGTAGTTCAGTGATGCCAAAGCAAATAGCGGATCAACTGGTTTGAAGTATGAACCAATGTTGAAAGGAGTAGTACAGCTAGATGGAACAACAGTTCAAATAGTTTGGGTCATAAAAGGGTTAAGCCTAACACTACATGGCTGTCCTAATGTTACAGTTTTGTAGGATGTGTCTGTGATCGAACTTCCGCCACTCTTTGCGTTGTCTCTATCATGAGACTTCACTGTAAAAATTGGTGGATATTTATCTGCAGATTGGTCACACATGATTTTCAGGATGAGGTATGGGGCCAAAGCAACAATCAGGTCAGAACCAATTGCCAATTTCCATATTGAGCCTCATGTACCAAGTCCTATCAATGCAAATTTCTCACCTTTTGATTAGGAGGAGTGTTCAAATGATATAGAAACAGGTACTAAGGTCGAGGGAATTCCTGATTTGACTTTAGATGAATGGGAAACAAAGAGTCATGAATTTGACCCATACAAGGAAATTAAAGAATCTGAATTGGGCATGTATTGTGTACACGAAGAAAATTCACCCATTCCTGACATCATTCAGCCTAAACAAAAGGATGAAAATGAAGTTTGGAAATTATTTTTCAATGGTTTGAGAAGAAGACAAGGTGCTGGAGGTGGTGCAATGTTGATTTCACCACAAGACATCAAATATTTTTTAGCTTTTCTTTTCCAGTTTTCCTATTCAAACAACAGGGCTAAATACAAGGCATTGATTCATGGACTTCATTGGGCCAGGAAAAAGGGCATAAAGAACTTGCAGGTGTTTGGAGATAGTGAGCTAATCGTTAACCAAGTCAGGGGACAACATGCTACAAAGAACAACCTGCTGAAGAGCTACAAGAATAGGGTATGGGACCTCATTGAAGATTTCGAAGCTTTCAACATTGTGTCCATACCCAAGAAGAAAAATGAAGCCGCAGATAGGCTCCCAGTAGTTGGAGCAACGTTTGATGTGGTTGAAAACATCAGAAGGGAAAAAACACAACCACATATCCATGTGATTGTGAGGCCAGTAGTGCCAGATAATAACATGAGCTGGCAGGTGTTTGAGAACGATCAACAAATCATCAATTTTTTACAAGAAGAGGCTGAATTCTCAGCTAGAAATCAAGACAGACTAGAGCAGCAGTATGGGGATCAAGTAGTGCAACTACGGAAAAACAAGCTTCCTAAGGGTTTAGTAATGTTAGAGTGTATCTTCAACCCGAACGACCAGTTCCGTAAGGAAAAGGCTAACATACACGTCAAGAGAGAAGATTCAGGGCCAATTCTTGTTGGGGAAGGCAAAACACTTCAAATTGGTAAAGTGGCCACTAAACAAGAGAAATCAGATTTCATACAGCTTTGCCAAGAATTTCTAGAGTCTTCGCTTGGAGCTCTGAAGACTTGAGAGGATTCAATCTGAAGTTGGCACAACATACCATAGAATTGGATCCAGATGCTAAGCCCATCAGGTAGAAGCAAAGACTTGTCAACCCTCACATTGAGCCTCTAATGAAGAAAGACTTAAACAAGCTAATAGAGTCAAGCATTATATTCCCGATCAAGCACTCAAGCTAGGTTACAAACTTGGTTCCGGTCATAAAGAATAGCAAAGAAATCAGGTTGTGTGTGGACTTCCGAGACCTCAATAGGGCATCTCTCAAAGACCATTACCCACTTCCTTCAATGGAACAAATATTGCAAGTAGTATCCGGTTAAGAGAGATTCTCTCTCCTAGATGGCTACTCAGGGTATAATCAAATAATGGTGAAAGAAGATGACCAGTTTAAGATGGCTTTCACCACCAAATGTGGCACCTATGCCTATAAGAAGATGCCATTTTGGCTATCAAATGCTGGAGCCACTTTCTAAAGGGCAATGGATATGGCATTCAAATGGTTGATCAATAAAATAGTTCTGATATATCTTGATGACATCACTGTGTTCTCCAAAAATGCAGTGGATCACCTTTTTTTATTTGAAGCAGGTATTTCAGAGATGTAGAAGATTTGGGGTATCATTGAATCCCAAAAAATGCATATTCTTGGCTCACAAAGGAAAAATTCTAGGCCATATTGTTTCAAAGGAGGGGTTGACGATTGACCCAGAAAGAGTTGAAGCAATTAGAGCATTGCCATTTCCAAGTCACAAGAAGGCTCTTCAAAGCTTCTTAGGAAGGATCAATTTTGTCTGCAGGTTTTTTCCAAACTTTGCAACTCTCGTAAAGCCAATAACACTGATGTTAAAGAAGAGCATGGCATTTAAGTGGACATCTGAAGGCAAGGCAAGTTTTGAGGCAATAAAAGAGGCTATATCTCAAGCTCCAACTCTCGTCAATCCATACTTCTCCAAGGACTTCGTGCTATATGCCTTCGGTGGTGGAGACACAATTTTTGCAATCCTGGTACAACAAAACAAAGAAGGATTAGAACAACCAGTTGCTTTCTTCATTCAAGGCTTGGAAGAATACAAAACTAGGTACTCTTTCATTGAAAAGCATGTCCTTGCAGTAATCATGAGCTTAAAGAAATTTAAGCACCTAGTCTCAAACAATAAGATCCAATTATTGGTCTCTCATGCGGGAGTTAAGGACTTCCTTCTAAACAAGGATCTGAATGAGAAATGTGCAGGATGGATAACCCGTGTCATGGAATATGACATCAAGATCAAGTTCACAAAACTAGTACGTGGAAAGGGACTATGTGAACAGCTAGCCTTGAGTCAACAAGTTGAAGCAGGTGATGAAAAAGAGATTGTCTTGGTACTACAGAATGGTCAAGAACAGGAAAATGATGATGTGCCTACTCCTTGTTGGACTCAAAGTATGATACACTTCCTACAGACAGGCCTATGCCCTCCAGAAATGAGCAAAGCAAAGAGGAGATACTTTAGATTACAAGCTATTCCATATGTGCTTATTGATGGTGTTTTGTTCAAGAAAGACATCAATGGAGTTTTATTGAGGTGCATTGGGACAAATCAATTGACAGGGTGTTAGGAGATTTTCACGATGGAAATTCAAGAGGACATTTTACCCCATGGGTAACTGCTCTCAAGATAATGAAGGCAGGGTATTATTGGTCCACGATGTTCAATGACTACTATACATGGATAACAAAGTGTAAGAAATGTGTGCTCTTCACAGGAAAAGAAAGACTAGCAGCACTTCCATTGCACCCAATTTTGGTTGACCAACCATTTATGCAATGGGGATTGGACTTCGTTGGGGTCATCAATCCAAACTCAAGCCAAGGCCACAAGTGGATTCTCACAGCAATGGACTATTTCACCAAGTGGACTGAAGCAGTAGCGCTCAACGAGGAAAACGAGTCTAATATTCTAGAATTTTATGAAGGAATAGTGAACAGGTTCGGTGTGCCAGCCACTATCATATCAGACAATGCATTGGCATTCATAGGTTCCAAGATTACAGAATGGGCTGTCAAGAATGGAATCTATTTGAGCACCTCTTCCAATTATTACCCATAGGGTAATGGACAGGCAGAGCCCACGAACAAAAATTTGCTAAGAATCATCAGGAGGACTCTGGATGAAAATCAAAGAACATGGCATACTAAGCTAAAATCAGCGTTATGGGCTGACATAATAACACCAAAGAGATCTATAGGTAATTCCCCTTACAAGCTGGTATATGGGAAAGAGGCAGTATTGCCTATATCATTAGAACTACCTGCATTAGAGTTCATGAAGAAGTTAGAGCTGGCCGAGTTCGAACCAATGGAGGCCAGGTATGCAGAGTTGATGGAATTGGAAGAAATCAGAGAACATGCAATTCAAACAATTGAGAAAGATCAGGCCTTAGTAAAAAGATGGTTTGATAAGAAAACAAGAGCAAGGACCTTCCAGGAAGGGGACCTAGTTCTGAAATGGGATGCAGAATGGACAAAACTAGGAAGGCATTCCAAGTTTGATGCCATTTGGAGTGGCCCCTACATGGTCATGGGATGTAAGAATAGTAATGCCTTCCAATTGTCTACATTGGATGGAGAAGAACTCCCGATTCCAGTTAACGGAATCTACCTTAAACATTGTTACTAAAAGAAAAGGTTTACCCTTGTAAATATTAATCTAGATTTCAATTCCTCTAAGTGCGTATGCACATTGTCTTGTTGTAGTTAGGTTTCAGTTTCCCTAAGTGCTTTGGCACAGGTTTGTTGCTCCTAGGTTGGATTTTCTATAGTTCAGCATGCTCTTAGAGAAGGAGTTGTGGTATCAGGCTCGGGATCAGATATTAGGTTGGTTTCAGGTTATTGCTTATGATTCCATGCCCAATGGATTGCTAAAAAGGCCACTGATCTTCTACCTAGCAGGCAGGTAATCCCGTTGAGTCGCCAAATTGTTGTATATATCTTCCACAAAGGGAAATATGTCGGAGAGGTCAAAAACCCAACACAAGGAATTTCAGGTTTCAGGTTTCGGGAAACATGAGACATGAAGCATGCAGATTACAAAGGATGTCTTGATGCTTGAGAGTTCTGAAAACCTGAAACACTACCTAGGAAAATTGGGTCTTGGAGTCGGGGGGAAACAAGTCGGGAAAGCATTGGGCAAAAACATGTCGAGCCATCCTCTAAACCCGATGCACATGCAAGTTCATTTTTTGACCCTAAAACAAAGGAAATCTTGGAAATACAAACAAAAGCTGGTTTCAGGAAAACACAAGCATCTAACACATGTCGAGGCATCCTCCAAACCTGATGCAAATGTAGAGGAGAAACCTGAACCCGACAGGAAGAAGACCCTGACGCGAGAAATATTTAGATGGCCATAACTTTTCATAGGGAGCTCGGATTCATGCAAGGTTGGAATTTTTGGAAAGCTTACAAGGTCCTCTATCAAACTACGACTAGATATCTTTAATTGGGTGAGAACAAGCTCTTTAAAAATGTAAAATATAGTTCGCCATTTTTTGGGTTTGTTAGGGTTCTCACCTACTGCCATAATGGGTTTTTTTTTGGCATTTTGTAGTGTATTGTATCAATCTTTGGAGAAAATAATGCATGTCTATGGATCATTCTCAACCCTCTCAGTGTTCATTTGCATTCTCTTGATCTTTCACTGCAAATTTGGTTATTTGTGCATGATCCTACATTGCATTTTATGGTTTGTGTTTATTAGCAAGGCATGTGTTTCTTCATTCCTCGGTGCATCACCTTTGTTAGTTTAGGTTTATTCTAGGAATCTTCTTATCCTATCTCCTTGGAAAGTTAGATTAGGTTTTTGAGTAAACCCTCTGCATTTTTATGTGTGCATCTGAATAGAGGAATAGGAACCAACCTTCAACTGGAGATATTTTCTGATTTGTGAGGTCCCACAGTTGGGAAAAGCTCCATGTTATGTTATCAAACTAAGAATATCAACCCATCAAGTTGTAAACATTCAGGGTTTCTATGATTCAACATCAACAGTCCCCTCCAATGGTACAACTATCTCAAGGTGGCATGCATCTTCTTCACCCTGAGATGGGATGAATAACGTGCATGATGAGCCTCTATCAAAATTTCCTATTTCAAGCCTCCATCTCTAGGAACATATATCCAACATCTGTGTCTGAGAAAACCATATGTATCAAGTGAAAATCCATCAAAATTCCCTTCAAGGGGTCTTTGAGACTCAATCTTTTCTCTAGTTGTAAGGTAGAAGTTATCGTGAGGAAGTTTCTACAAAATCAGTCTCCATAAATCTATACCCACTGAAGTAGCCATAGCCACATGCCTTCATCTACTCAGGGCGTCTACAACCACATTATGCTTCCCCTTCACATGCTTTATCTCCATGTCATACTTAAAAAGTAACTCCATCCAACGCCATTGATGAGCATTGAGATTGGGCTGCATGAAGAGGTGGTGAAGACTAAAGTGACCAGCTCTGAGAGTGAATCTTTAGACAAGGAAGTTTCTCCACCACACCAAGGCATGTACAACTGCTATAATCTCATGATCATGAGTCAAATAGTTGAGCTCATAATACTTGAGTTTGAGAGACATAAAAGTAACTACTCTTCCCTCCTGCATCAACACACCACCAAGTCCTACCAAAGAAGCATCTATGCAAATGAAGAACTCAACCTGAGGGTCTAGCACTACAAGAATAGGAACTTTCACGAGGCATTCCTTTAGTGTTTTGAAGGCCTAATCACAAATGTCTTACCATCGGAACTTCTTCCCTTTCTATTGAAGGGAAGTGATGGGGTGTGTAACCCAAGAAAAGTCCTACACAAATCTCCTATACTATCCTGCCAAACCCATGAAGCTGCACACCTCGGTCACACTAGTGGGTGCTAACCAATCCATAATAGCTTGAATCTTGGAAGGATCAACTACGATACCTTCCCCAGAAATTATGTGGCCCAAATACTACACCTCTGTCTGAAAGAATGTACACTTCTCCAGGTTCCTGTAGAGATGCTACTCATGAATAAATTGAACAACCTGGTGAAGGTGCTCCTTGTTGTCCTCACGCATACATGATTAAATCAAAATGTCATCAAGGAAAATGAGCATGAAGTGATCCAACAAGGTCCTAAACACCCCATTCATCAAGCTCATGAACATTGTAGGGAAATTTGTCAAACTAAAAGGCACCAAAGTGAACTCATAGTGGCCATATCTTGTACAGAAGGCAGTCTTATGAATATCTTCCTCCATGATCCTTAACTAATTATACCCTAACTAAAGATCTATCTTGGGGAAAATTTTGGCTCCCATAATCTGATCAAATAAATCATCAATGCGCGGAAGAGGGTAACGATTCGTGATCATTACTTTATTCAGCTGGCGATAATCAATACACAACCACAGAGATCCATCCTTCTTCTTAAAAATCACTGGTGCACCCCATGGGGTTACAGTAGGATGGATTAGGCATTTCTCAAGAAGGTCCTCAAGTTGTAACTTGAGCTTACAAAGCTTAGGGATAGACCTCTGATAGGGTGCTCCTAAGATAGGCTTTGCACCCATGTGAATTACTCTATGTTTCCAAAGCCAAATTAAATTTTTTAGTGCTCATGCCATTCATTGGTGTTTAAGCCAAATTAGAGAGTCAAGAAATTAGCAAAGGTCATGCTCTAGTGTTGTTTAAATCTTTGCTCTGCTCATTTTGAGAAATTCTCCATCTCCTGGTCTGTGCACGAGATTTCCTCTTTACAACCTCCTCTACGATCAAAATTATTCACTTATTCTATGGCTTAGGTTGTAAATATCATTAGACTCAAAATGATGAAGTTCTCTTCCTCTCTCTATTTTTCCCCCAGTCAGGATTACGGGTGTATTTTCCACATCAATTTTTTGCCGTAATGAATGCTGGTACGTGGTCAGATCCTATTGGATGGGGAGGAATGGGATTTTTTGTGAACTTAATACTTTTGGTCACTTTTGGAAAAAATGATAAATTTGCCCGGTAGACCCAAAAATATGAATCGCTGTTGAAAAGTCTAAGCTTAGTAGATGGCTCCATGTGTCAAAATGACGTAACTCCAAGGGCAGGGTCTAAGGGATAGTCTTCAAATAAGTGTGGGCTTTCCACATGACCTAGGTAAAAAATAAAGGTAAAATTGGCTAAGTATAGAAGGCTCAATAGATAGCTTCACGTGTCGCAACATCACAACTCCAAGGGCAGGGTCCAAGGGATAGTCTTCAATTAAGCGTGAACTTTCCATGTGTCCTAGGTACAAAATAAAGGTAAAATCAGTTAAGTATGGAAGGTTCAGGAGATGGCTCCATGTGTTGCAATGGAACAACTCCAAGATGGGGTAGAAAGATCCAATTACCAAATCAGTGCCAAATTGCCACATGGTCAAAGTCATTGGAGAGGAAAATCCTGTCGTTGAAAAGTCAAAGTGGATGAGCTGGCCATCAGGGGAACTTGTGTTTTTGAGCCTCTTTGAAAAAGGGTGAAAATTTAGAAAGTGACCCGCAACCTCGATCATGATTTAAAAGGAAAAAATCAAAATAGAAGCCCACAAGGAAAAAATCAAAGATGAAGCCTGTCGTTGAAAAGTCAAAGCGAAAGAATGGGCTGGCAGTGGAAATTGACTTTTTGATCTTTTTTCCAAAAAAGGTCAAAATGTTGAGAAAAGGGCCACGACCCCGCGTACAACTAGAATGTGCCACGTGTCCTAGTAAAATCAAAGCAGTGGGCCAGTGGAGGTATATTTGTTTCTAAGCCATTTTCCCAAAAAAGGTTAAAATGTTTAGAAAAGATCCATGACCCCATTTCTAATCAGAGGGTGCCACGTGTCACCATTGAAAGGTCATAGTGGGGATGCAGGTGAATTTGTTTTAAATCTCCAAATCTCTAAAAAATAAAAAAATTCGAAGGTCTTCCCCCTATAACCGCTCCAATTCCTTCCTGCCACGTGGACAACCTGATTTCAAAGCTATAGGAGAAAATCAAATGGTCGATATTCAAACTAGGAAATTGAATGTAATAGTTGCTTTGCAAGATCTAGTTTTTATCCCGCCATGGGCATTTTCTTCGCAATAGAGGAATTTGAAAAGTCGTTAAGGATTTGTGAAGTTGTAATAGTTTCTTGCAAAGAATATAATGGCTTCTTGAAGCCATTCCAAAGGGCTGGCAATTGATTTCAAAAAATACCAGAGTGCTCTATACCTGGAAAAGATAGAAAATGCCATTCTTCTTCTATTTTCTCTTCTTCCTTGAATTTCTTCCATTCTCAAGCTATGTTAAAACTCTGTTTGAGCTTTAATAAGAAAAGAAGGAATTTTTTTCTCTTTGATTGAGGAATTAATTGGTACTTTACGGCCAATGAATTTCATTCGGTCTTGTAGCTACTCATGCGGATTTTTTTTTCTTCTGACTGTAAATGCATGTAAATGAATTTTCTAATTAATGTGTGTGGGTATATGATATTCTACTCGTAACATTAGTTTCTCCTACCTCCATTCTCACTCCCTTTCCCCTTCTCAGAAAAAATTCTTCTCTAATGAGAAATTGTTAGCTTTACCATAGGGTTAGCGGAACGCCCCTGTTGGATCTCAGGTCGAAAGGCCACCATTAAAATCCACTTTTTCACGCATGCACATATGGAATTTGTACCATTCAAGTAGAGGGACTTAGATTACCATAGTGTTGGTTTGAAACCCACAAATTTTTCCACAAGAAAAAAAATTCTCGCCAATAGTAATTAACACCCACTGTGGGGCAGATTTTGCAGCATCTACACCTAAAAATGACCTTAGAGTCATAAAATAAATATTTTAGAAGAAAATTTTATGAAGATTGAATAATCACACAAACTACATGCATGTAAATCATGTCCATTCTAGGAAATCCTCCTATTGAGAGACCTTGTTTACTCTTTCATATCCAAGAAGACATTGTTTAAGATCTGAGAGAGGCTATTTGGCATAAGAAACAAAGTGTTAATCAATACTTTATTACCATAAGGATTCTGGACCTGGAAGAGGAACATGTTGTTGAACTGGAAAGGTAGAGAGAAATCCCAGTACCCCAGAGAAGAGCGTAAACTTTCAAGTTGGATGATAGAAGATACACCTGGCAACTACGGCAAGGAGGAAAAATTTATCCCACATTTAAAGAGCTTGAAAGAGAGGCAGTTCCTGAAGAGGAGATAAGGGCTCAACTTGAAGAAATAGAAAGACTCAAAATTGAAGCAGAAGAAAGAGAAACAATAGAAACAACCTTAGAAAGACTAGAGGATAGAAACAAGAATAGAATGGGTGATCATGAGCATGAGGAATGAAGGCCCAACGTACCATAGGGAAGAAATACCAGTCCACTGGCTCTTGCTCAACCACTCCATGAGATCCTAAGAGGCTCAAGAAAGAACTTCCCAAAATTCAAAGGGGATGGTTCTCAGCTCCTCGAAGAACATGTTGCAGCATTAATCACTACTTGTGGGGTGTTGGGAGTTGAAGATGAAGATGTTTCAGTTTGGATATTTGTGGAGTCACTCCAAGAAAGAGTTTTTGAATGGTTCTACATGTTGCCCCCAAAATCTGTCACATGATGGGAAGATATAAGAAGTGCATTTGAACATAGGATCAAGAGCACAAAAGATTATCAGGATCTGCTAGTCCAATTATTTCAGATGAAGAAGGAGACATCTAAATCAATGACATATTTTGTAGCAAGGTATAATAGGTTGACAAGAAGGATCCCATAAGATGAGGTACCCCTTGAAAGTAACTTGAAAAGGTTCTCCATCAGTGCTTTGCCACCAAAAGTTGGTTTCTTCCTTAGAAGATCCCAACCAAGAACATTGAGGCAAGTTCAAGAATTTCCAATTGAGACTGATGTTCATCTAATCCTTTCTAGAAAAGTGAAGGGACCAAATGGGAAGAAAAAAGGTCAGAGTTCAAATTCAGTCACCACTGATCCAATGTTCTAAAAAATGGCAAATGACCTAGTTGCTTTGAAGAAGTAGTTGTCACAAACCAAAATGAGGAATGTTCTAAGGATACCAAATACTCCTGATAGACCAAGAGTTCCTACACCTCCTTATTGGCTTTCTCTTGAAGAACCACCAATCAATTCCATCTGTGATACTATGGAATCAGAAGAAGGAACAAACATTGAGGAAACTGAAGAAGAAAGCATGGATGAATATGAAAACTATCTTGAAATTTAAGAGGTTGACATGTACAATGGCTTGATTGAATACGTAATGATGAGGATGAAGGTGATGAAGAAGCTCCAAGTTTTTCATGTGTTCTTTTCACTTGTACATAGTCCAAGAATGGTGTCTCAGCCTCAACAATTGTAACAGAGAGTAAGAGGAACAAAGAAGATAGCTCTTCAAAGCCTCCCCTAAACAAGATCATCAGTAGGGGATCACCATTGCCACCTTCCATGGAATAAGCTAGAGAGAAATCAAATTCACCAGTTTTCAAGGATCACACTATTGTGTCAAGTAAGTTATCTGATTCTTCTCCCAACTCAAAAGCTGTTAAGAGAAACTCTCTTCTAAATATTGGTTTTGCAAGAACATCCAAACTTCAATCAAGGGGTACACCCTCACCTCCTCACAAGCAAATCACTACCTTTGAAAAGGAGAACCCAACACCAAAAGTAACAAAACCTCTACCAATTAAGTCCTCATCTACTGCTACAACCTCTTCCTCATCTACCATAACTCCATTTGACTTTATGGACCATGCAAGCAAAACCAAAGTTCATCTCTCTGAGATTCGATACCTACAAACACATCCTTCTGAATTTGAAAGATTCATCAAGGCAATCCGAGGTGGTAACTCTACATCCGAAATCTCTAATTACAAAGGCTTTCTTCCCACACCATCTATACCACCTTCTCAAAACATGTTAACCCTCAGTGTCTTCAACACCAATAGAGTTGATCCTTTTTACCTTTCACTTCTCATCAAAGGCTTCCCGTTGAACAATTGTATCATAGACTCTAGAGCCTTAGATAATGTGATGCCAAATAAAGTTGCAAATGCTCTTAACATCACTTTGACCTGGGTAAATGGCACATTCTATTCAATGGAATCCAAACATGTTCCATTGGTAGGAAGAATCAAGGATGCTTAGGTTGCACTAGCTAATTACCCAGACAAGAAGATACTTCTGACCATCTTGGTGGCAGACATCCTAGCATCTTTTGGTATGCTGTTGAGTAGAAGTTTTTGCATAGATCTAGGTGGAGAAATAAAAATGGATTGGTCATCTACAACTATCCCAGTGAAAGGAGAAATAAATAAATTGCTACCAATCAGGAAAATGAGATTCACAGTAAGGAAATATGATGATCCAAGAGCTAACATCGTCTTTCAAGATTGTGGGCTAGGAAACTACTTCCTTACATTACAAAACGAAGAGAACTTTCCACTCCTCATGGAAGAAGAAGAAGATCATATTTGGACAATGGAGTTTAGTGGTAGTCATTCCAAAGAAGGTTCAAGAGATGGTGTAGTATTATACTCTCCCTCCAATGAGGTATATCCTTTTGCCTACAAGCTGCAATTTGACAATACAAATAACAAAACTGAGTACGAAAAATTTATCTTAGGAATGAATGTTGCAGAAGACATGGGAATCAAGTAGATGAGATGTGAAGGTGATGCTGAGATTGTGGTGAAGTAGGTCCACCAACCATATCAGGTAAAAAATCCAAGGCTCAGGCACTATAGAAACAGAGTGTGGGATTGCATCGAATCCTTTGATGCATTCTCCATTGAAGATATGCCTACAAAGTAGAATGAAAAGATTGATTCTCTAGCTAGTTTCATCTTCCTTAGTGACACCTCATCCTTCTTTTGGCAAGGATAAAGTGACCATTGAGATGGTGTTCAGACCCAATGTACCAGACAATGAAAATCACTGGTAGGTCTTCAATGATGACAATTAGATCCTAGCCTTTTCAGAACAAGGGGATGACTTCAATAATCTATTCTTTGAAGGAATTAAAATTCCACATCATGAATCAGTCCCCAAATAAGATAAGGAAGGAATCGAGGGAATTGATGAAGAGGGAATAATCAAACTGAAAGGAAAAAAAATCCCTGAAGGCCTAGTTTCTTTGGAAGACCTCTTTGACAAGCATAACAAGTTCATCCAAGAGAAAGAAAGATAGTCTTCTCGGTGTCCATATGATTTTGATCAATAAAACATTGGCACTTCAGAGAATCAAAGGATGATGAACATTGGTAAATGCTACTCACCAGAAGAGAAGAGAAAGTTTGTTTCTCTGCTAAAAAAGTACTCAGATGTCTTGGCCTACTCCTATGATGAACTCAAATCTTTTTAGCCATAGGAAATGCATCACTCCATTCCTTTGAAGCAATGACCCAAGCCCTTGAGGAATAAACAAATGCCCTAGAATCCAAATATTACCGATGTTATCAAAGAAGAGGTGAAAACTATTCTCAATGCTAGAATCATTTTCGCCATCCACCATTCAACATGGGTGGCTAACATTATGCTAGTAAGGAAGAAGAACGGGGAAATAAGGATTTGTGTAGGATTTTGAAATCTAAATCAGTCATCTCTCAAGGAAAACTACCCTCTTCCAATCATGGATAATATTTTACAAGAAGTCACTGGATCTGAAATACTCTCTTTGCTTGATGGATTCTCAGGGTACAACCAAATCAAGGTGATAGAAGAGGATCGCAAAAAAATAGCCTTCACAACACCTTGGGGCAATTTTTCCTACATCAGAATGCCTTTTGGCTTGATCAATGCTGGAGCCACTTTCCAAAGAGCAATGGACTTAGCCTTTAAAGATTTGAAACACTGCATTGTCATTTACCTTGATGACCTCACAGTTTTCTCAAAGAGGAGGGGAGCTCATATCACTCATTTGGAGCAAGTCGTTTCAAGGTGTAGGAAACATGACATTTCTCTTAATCCAAAGAAGTGCATCTTTGGAGTCACAGAAGGTAAGTTTTTGGGACACATTGTGAACAAACATGGAGCACACA
This sequence comes from Taxus chinensis, assembly GCA_019776745.2. Lineage (NCBI taxonomy): Eukaryota > Viridiplantae > Streptophyta > Pinopsida > Cupressales > Taxaceae > Taxus > Taxus chinensis. The sequence goes on along the minus strand of CM034146.1, from coordinate 641,775,727 downwards.
TTGATCCTGAGAGGGTTAGAGCTATCTAAGTACTAGCCTTACCAACCAGCAAGAAGGAAGTTCATTAATTCTTTGGAAAGGTAAACTTCGTTCGTCATTTTGTGCCTAAGTTTTCTAAATTGACTAAGCATATAACTTCCATGATGAAGCCTCAAGCAAGTTTCAAGTGGAATAAGGAAATAAAAAAAACTATTAAGGAGATCAAGAAAGCCATCGCCAAAGCTCCAATTCTTGTATCTCAATATTTCAACAAGGAGTTCATCATGTATTGCTATGCATCAGAACATACACTCTCTATTGTCCTTGTTTAGAAAAATTATGAAGGTTTGGAAGCACTCATTGCTTTCATCAGTTTTCCTTTGAAAAATCATGAGCTAAAGTACATCCAATTGGAAAAACATGCCTATGCAGTGGTCAAAGCTATTAAAAGTTTCATATTCTACATTCTCAATTCCCATACAGTGGTGATGGTCCTTGGAAGTGCAATCAAGTATATTTTGACTCAACAAGATCCTGGGGCTAAGAGAGGAAGTTAGATTACAAAGACCAAAGAGCATGACTTGGAGATTAGGCCCTCTAATCTGGTGAGAGGAAATGGTTTGTTCGAGCTCATTGCTGAAGATGAAGCTATAAAAGCTCAGCAGGAAGAAAAGGATTGTGTTTACTCAACCTATTCATGAGACAGTCCATAGGCACTCTTTGTCACCACTATTGAGGAGTGGTATGATGTCATTTCTTACTACCTCACTTATGGAGAATGCCCTCCTCATCTTGATTACAAATAAATAAGGACACTTAAGCTAAAGGTAGCCATGTTTGTGATCTAGAATCATGCACTTTACAAGAGAGGCCTAGATGGATGTTTCCTCAGGTGTGTAGATAAGAAGCAACAAGAAAAGTTACTCAGGGAATATCATGATCAAGCTTGTGGTGGAAATTTTTCAACTATGGTCACCACACATAATATCCTCAGAGGGAGATATTATTGTCCCCCCCATATTTGCAGACACTCAAGATTAGGTTTCCAAATTTAAATCATGTCAAAAATTTGTTGGAAAGCCACAACTAGCTGCATTTCCACTCAGGCCTGTGGTGATTGAAGAACCATTTTAGCAATGAGGCTACATTTTATTGGTGTTCTAAATCCTCATTCTAGTGCAAGGCATACTTATGTACTCACTGCAACTGATTACATCACTAAATGGATGGAAGCCATCCCAACCATGAAAACCAACTCTGAAATAGTTTGCAACTTCATCAAGGAAAATATTATTATTCATTTTGGGATACCACATTAAATTGTTGTAGACAATGCCACCTATTTCACTTCCAAGGAGCTCACAAAGTTTTGTTATGGCTTTGGAATATCCCTATCTCACTCTTTTGACTACTACCCATGGGGAAATGGGCAAGATGAGTGAAGTAATAAGAACATTGTGACCATTGTTCGGAAGCTGGTAGATGAGAATCAAAGGAACTGGCACAAGAAGCTATATGATGCATTGTGGTTCGATAGGATCACTCCTAAGAAGGAAATTGGTATGTCACCTTTCCAAATGTTGTATGGATTTGAGGTAGATATTCCCCTCACAATTGAGATGCCAGTAATCAAGTTGTTGTAAGAAATAGAAGATGGTCAATATAAAAAATCCATTGACAAGAGGATTCTCTTCCTAGAAAAGTTGGAAGAAAGCAAATGCCAAGTGGTGGATAGAATTAAGGAGCATCAGTTGAAAGTGAAGGATTTTTTTGGAAATAAGATCAAAGCAAGGAATTTCAAAGTTGGAGATTTGGTCCTATTGTGGGAAAAGAGAAGAGAACTAAGGGGCAGCCATGGAAAGTTTGATTCATTGTGGTTGGGCCCATTCCAAATTCATGGAGCTAATGGTGAGAATGTTTTTCTCCTCTCTTACTTGGATGAAATGCCATTGGAATTACATCAAAGTGGGCAATACTTGAAAATGTATCATTAGTGAAAGTGGGTTGTCCCCCGCCTTGTACAATAGGTGATTTACGTAGGTGTGTTTTCCCTTTTCTGTTGTGTGGTTTTGGCTTAAGATTTTTTGGTTTTTTTTGTGTGTAGCTTAACTTGTATGTTTCCTCCTTTCATTCTTTCCCAGAATTATACATGACTCTGCAAGGCCCAATGGATAAGGCACTAGTCAACGTAATATGTTCTGAAACTTGAGATTATGAATCCTCATGTTGTGCCCTAGCCATGCCTAGTTCACGCCATGTCCCCAAGCTATAGCCAACTATTGTCTCCTAAAAAATGATCTACATTTCTATAGCCAAATTATTATTTTTTGTGCTCATGCCCTTCTTCGGTGTTTAAGCCAAGTTAGAGATTCAAAAAATTAGCAAAGGTCATGCCCTAGTACTTTTTAAATATCTGCTCTACTCATTTTGAGAAATTCTTCATCTCCCGGTCTGTGCACGAGGTTTCCTCTTTCCAATCTCCTCTACAATCAAAATTGTCCACTAATTCTATGGCTTGAGTTGTCAAATCATTTTTTTGCCCCCATGCCTTTGGTCTATGAAGGAAATTCAAGAATTGGACTTAAAATGACGAAGCTGTCTTCCTCTATGTATTTTTCCGATAGTCAGGATGATGGGTGTCTTTTCCAAGTCAAATTTTGGCCCCAATGAATGATGATACGTGGTCAGATCCTATTGGATGGGGTGCAATGAGATTTTTGGTGAACTTAACACTTTTGGTTGATTTTGACAAAAATGGTAAATTTTCCCCGAGGACGCGAAAATCCAAATCGTCATTGAAAAGTCTAGGCTCATCGGATCACTCCACGTGTTACAATGATGCAACTCCAAGGGAAAGGTCCAAGGGACAGTCTTCAATTAAGCATGGGATTTCCACGTGTCCCAAGTACAAAATAAAGGTAAATTTGGCTAAGTATGGAAGGATCAACGGATGGCTCCATTAGTCACAACAGCACAACTCTAAGGGCAGGGTCCAAGGGACAGTTTGTAATTAAGCGCAGAGTTTTTACGTGTCCTAGGTACAAAATAAAGGTAAAATCAGCTAACTATGGAAGGATCAACAGATGGATCCATGTGTCATAATAGCACAACTCCAAGATGGGGCAGAAATATCCAATTACCAAATCAATGCCAAATTCCCACGTGGTAAGAGTCATTGGAGAGGCAAAGCCCGCTGTTGAAAAGTCAAAGCAGATGAGCAGTCCATCAAGGGAACTTGTGTTTTTGAGCCCGTTTGCAAAAGGGTGAAAATTTAAAAAGTGACCCGCAACCCCGATTAGGATTTAAAAGGAAAAAATAAAAGTTGAATCCCACAGGGAAAAGTCAATGATGAAGCCCGCCGTTGAAAAGTCAAATCGGAAGAATGGGCCGGCAAAGGAATTGATTTTTTGAGCCTTTTTCCAAAAAAGGTCAAAATCTTAAGAAAAGTGTTGTGACCCTGCCTATAACCAGAATGTGCCACGTGTCATAATAAATTCAGAGCAACAGGGTGGTGGAGGAATTTGTGTTTTGAAGCCATTTTCCCAAAATAGGTTAAAATGTTGAGAAAAGAGACGTGACCCCATTTCAAATTAGAGGGTGCCATGTGTCACCATTGAAAGGTCAAAGCCGGGGTGCGGGCCAATTTGTTCCAAATTTCCAAATCTCTAAAAAATCAAAAAATGTAAAGGTCATCCCCCCGTAACCGCTCCAATCCTTTCTTGCCACGTGGATGACCCGATCTCAAAGCTGTAGGAGAAAATCAAATGGTCTATATTGTAACTAAAAAATTGAATGTAACAGTTGCTTTGCAAGATCTATTTTTTAACCATCCATGGGCATTTTCTTTGCAATAGAGCAATTTGAAAAGGTGTCAAGGATTTGTGAAGTTGTAATAGTTTCTTGTGAAGAATATAATGGCTTCTCGAAGCCATTCCAAAGGGATAGTGATTGATTTCAAAAAATACCAGAGTGCTCTGTACATGGAAAAGATAGAGAACACCATTCTTCTATTTTCTCTTCTTCCTTGAATTTCTTCCATTCTCAATCTATGTACAAACTCTTCTTGAGTGTCAATAAGAAAAGAAGGAATTTTCACCTCTTTGATTGAGGAATTAATTAGTACTTTGTGACCAATGAGTTTCATTTGGTCTTGTAGCTTCTCTTGCGGATTTATTTTTATTCTGACTGTAAATGCATGTAAATGAAATTTATAATTAATGTGTGTTGGCATCTGATATTCTACTCACAACATTAGTGTCTGCTACCTTCATTCTCACTCCTTTTCCCCTTCTTAGACAAAGCTCTTCTCTAGTGAGAAATTGCTAGCTTTGCCACATGGTCAGCAGAATGTGCGTGATGGATCTCAGGTCGAAAGGACACCATTGAAATCCACTTTTTCACACATTTACATACAAAAGCTGCACCATTCAAGTAGTTGGACTTATATTCCCCTATCATTGGCTTGAAACCCACAAATTTGTCCATAGGACAAAATTTCTCACCAACATCCCAGAACTAGATCTATGTGAAAATATATGTCATGTGGGGGTGGTAACCCTAGTAGCTCCCCTACAAAAACATTAGAAAACTCTCTCAAGATGTGATGGTCATGAAGGAATAGTCCACTAGACTCGTCCTCAGATCTGTAGCTAACCGTAATAGTATACATCTGACAACCTTGTCGCACACACCGCTTAAGTTGCATAGCGGAGATGGTGCGAATGGAAATGGTCCTCCTAACTCTTGTTATCACAGACTCAACTCCCAGATCATCTGTATGAGAAATAGTCTTAAGGTAATAGTTTACTCTAGCTCTGTGTGTAGAAAACAAGTCCATGCCCAAGATGATTCCATACAAACCCAAGGGAAGGATTTGAAGATCCAAGGTAGTGGTGAAGGGTCCCAAATCCTATACACATTCCTTAACTAAGGATTCTATAGAAATTTTGGCTCCAGAAGCCATTTCAACATCGCATTAATGACCCTACCTAACTTTCACTAGCCTAAAATGCTCTACAAAAGATGGTGCAATAAATGAATTAGATAAACCAAGATCAAATAATATATAGGCGAGAACACCACCAATGCTACATGTAGTCTCTATCATGGTACATTGGTGCTCAACATGGTGGTTCTCGACTGTTACATAGATCCAATGGCTATCTCCCATGTCACCAACAATAGGCTCTGAAATCTATGCATTATCCTTGTTACTAGGGTTTTGTGGGAACTCTCTCTAGTGATGTCCAACAACACCATAACCATAATAGCTTCCTAGTCCTCTCTAGTGAGATGCAACTCTAACCAATACTCTAGAGGTTTTTGCTATGGATCCTAATGACCCGAATATGGAATGGTTGGGTCTCTACAGATAAGATCTTTCTGACTTAAGCTCTCGGTGCACCCTGTGTCCTAATGGGACCCCTAGGAGGAGGCCCCATACAACGTCCCCTCTGAATTTCGAAACTCTAAGATGGCCTAAATGGGGGGCACATCTTCTATTGTTGTTATTACTAAGGTGGTTACTGGGGTGGCATGAATGAAGACTTTAATAAACCCTTTCCACCATGAGGTGTATGAGCTGACCCCCTCAACCTACCATCCTCCATCTACTGGATGCATCTCTGAACTCTATCCCTGGCCTGCTGCGTCTTCCCCCATGTTTCCTCTGCAATATAGGCCTTCTCGACGACCTCTACTAATGTCTATGGTAAATTAATGCAAACCACACCACCCAAATCTAAATTTAAGCCCTTGATGAGCATGTGAATCCATACATGCTCATCCTGAATAAATTTGACATACTAGAGTAGGTCCAATCATACTCTCATACTTAGCTACAATCATAGATGACTGACCTAGGTCGTGAAACTCGTCTATCCGCTGTTGAATAAGATTCCTTAAAAAATACATGCTCCTTAATTTCTCCTCAAAAATCTCCCAGGTAAATGTCTTAGAGTCAACATGGAGCTTCCACTCCTTAGTTCTCCACCACATGCCAGCTCCATCCCTTAGAATATGGATCGTAAAACGAACTTTCATGTTGCTAGTGCAAGGGTAGATCTTGAAGCATCCACTCAAGCTCACCAACCGAGCCTCTTCCTAAAACCTACTTGTATCTCTAGAATAGTGAGACGCTCGTAGCTTTAAGATCTCCCTGATATGGTTTGCTAATGACGAGTGACAACCCCTAGGTATCTCTGTATGCTCCTTCCTTTGCCTAGGGATCTAAGATCTATCCTTATGTCCTGGAATCCTATCTCCATGTCCTCTTTGTGGTGACTCTTCCCTATCCAAATCCACATAGTAGTTATCTTCCCTATTCTCTTTGTTGTGTTAATAATATGCATGAGCCTCCATTGGTGGCTCCATATCATGTCTAGCAAGTCATCCTCCTAAGGACCCTCTATGTATTATGGCATTAACATCCTGAAGCTTCTCTAAATATGAGTTAGAATGGTTGTTTCCACCTAATCTAGAGGTGGTAATTCTATATTTATGTGAAAGTACCCCTCATGTGGTGTGTGTCTCCTATATAAACTAATGTGAGAGGTTTTTATTTCAATTTTCTAGGTTTTCTATATTATACAATTTTTAGACAAAGTCATTTTCTAGGTCTACAAAAATAAATATATTTGTGCTAGGTTAAATGTTCATCTCTTGTGTTTTCTAGGTGTGCCCAAGGGTCCAATATTTGAACCCATGGCTCTGATATCAAGTGTAACTCTAGAAAAATAATGTTCTAGGAACACATTAAAATCTTAAACACTTAACCCAAAAGTTGCGGCAATTTTTTTTGTTTAAGTTATAAGGTTACAATGGTGTCAACCCCTATTTTGCATTAAATTAATTTTCACCAATAATCTATACTTTACAAAGGATGAACTAGGTCTAAGTTAAATTATTAAATATTCTTAATTTATCTTTAAGGTCAAATAATTAACATTCAACTAGGGATGTGCCATAATTTAATTTACTTGGTTAAATGTCTTTATCCTCCTTAACTAACATTCAAACCCTAATACTTTTCCTTATACTTAGTTACTTTAGTTCCATTATCTTAATAGATTAAAAGTCCATTTCATTTATTTTCTTAAGACATACTAGGAACCTAATTAAAGACTTTGCACACCAAGGTATATAAATGCCCCCCTTCACCAATCAACACATACCTTTAATATTTATTTAAAATATCTATAATATTCATTCCTACCAAACAATTGTAGGGTTGATCCTTAACCCTTGGATCAATTCAATTGAGGCCACCAGATCCTAGGGTTCTAAATCTAACCCTAAAACTTTTAAGAATTTCTATTAAATCCATTTCTTTACTTTAGTCTCCTCCTTTGTTCTATTTTTTTGTTTAAGTTACAGGTTGGAGCAATGGAAGCCATGGGAGAAAGGAAGAAAGAAGAATGGAGGAATTTACAAAATCAAGTTTAGTTTAGTTTAGGTTGGATATTTTTTCATTGTAATTTATTTCATTCAAGGATTGAAGGGGATTCCACTCCAAATCTGGAGTTATTCCAAAGTTATTTGTATTTTGAGTTCTTTATTTAGGGAAAACCCTACCCCCATTAATATATACAGGATTGAGTACTTAAATTTACCATTTGAAGATTTATTTTCTTTAAACAATGAGATTTAGCCATTATTTGTTTACTGGAGGTTTCCTTGTAATTTTTACATGCTTAAAATTTAGTTAGAACAAGTTAACATTTGCACAGGCGCAGATCTGTGTTTTTCTGCTATAAGTGACAGAACCCCTGCCCAGAGCAGGCCGGAGGTCCTTGGACACCCGCCCCACTTGGGTGACAATTCACGAACCACCATCTTTCCTGAGTGGCCATTCTGATACTGTCGCCTTACCTAAGTGGTAGTTACGAGACTACCGCTCTGTACTGGGTGGCAATCCTATTTCTTAGAAACAAAACCTTCATTTTTGAGATTTCTTAAAAAACTAAAGTCACTAAAATGTTTAAAAATTCATTCTGAACTTAATTTTACATGCCTAAAGTTTCCATTTACAAGATTTAAAATCCATCTACTCATTTCATAGTAAAATTTACTCAATCTAAAACATTTCCTATTTCAATAATAACAATGACAAGAACCATTTTCATTTTATACAACAACTTTCTTCAACAATGTAACAAAATGAACAAGATAGTCTAACTTCTTCCTTTACATGCATTTCAAGTAACACAATGAAATGTAATATTTCTTCATGCAATTTTTCCAACATTCCACAAAATAGTTTCAACAATATTTCCAATAATTTATTTAGAACAAGGAAACACACTTATGTGGGGAATAAATCAACTATAATGAAATGAGATATTTTCCCTTATAAACTTCTTTCCTATTTCAACAAAACTAGCTTTAGAAAAATAAATCCTTGTTTCCCTATTTCAACATACAATACCTCTTTAATATCCAATAATGAATACAAATTTTCTTCACAAGATTAATACCATATCTTCCACTTAAAGTGGGAAAACTTACAAGAATGAAAGTTAAAAGGAATACAATATTACAAGTCTTCCACCCTATGTGGGAATAAGAAGGAGGTTTTATCACAAGGAAGGATTTCTTAAGGACACCAATAGAAAAGCTCCACCATGTTTCATTTGATCCAGAACAAAAAAGGGGTGAGAGGCAATGCTCTCCACCCAACCAAGAATCTAATGAGAAGATGAAGCCATCCTCTTCATTGGCCCCGAGCCCCAACCACATTGTAATGAAAAATGGATCCAACTCATGATAAATAAACCAAATTCCACATCACAATACAATATTTTACAACCATAAAAAAACCCACTAAATACAACTACAATCACAAGAAGGATAACAAAAAAATACGTAAGGATTCAAAATGTAAAAGCCAAAGTAGCAAGATCTGTGGGGAGGTCATTTATGCCTCTCAATGGGAAATAGGTGCCCACCTTAAAACCCTCCAATATACATCTCATAACCGCTACACACTCTTATGCATCTCTCAATAACCTCTTATGCCTCCCACATTCTCTTATTCCTCTCTACAATCACTTCTTCCTCATAAAAAAAGAAAGTAAGAAATACAAGCATTTTCTTATCTAAGATGAGGCACCCAACCCAACTCCCTCCAAAACATGAAGTAATTTCTTATGCCTCCCTACATGTAAGATCCCCATAGTCCCCTCCTACACCACACTTAGGCAAGCTACCCAAGCACCCAACAAGCGTACCAAAACACACAAAAAACATACACATATACATAATATAAAAGAAAACATTAATCAAGAGTATAGCTCCTACCTTTCCATGGTAGAGCTTGATCCAAGAGTTACACACTAAGGTTATTCAAGCCCAAATAATCACCAACAAGATCCAATAAGATCTACAAGCATTTCAAAATCATCTAAATCCTAAAAATGTAAGAGCACAAAAGAAAAGAAGTCACCCCCAGACAAGTAAAAGAACTTGAATAAATAGAAAAGGGAGAGAGGAGGGTGAGGTGGCTCCATGTAGGATTCTACATCAGTCATCCTAAACTACACCTCCTAAGTCAAACCTCAACCCCAATGCAAAATAAATTGGTGGGTGAGAGGAATGAAAAATTACTTACGCACACAATCCCAAGCCCATACCCCCTAAGGAAAAAATTTAAAAACCATGCAAGAAAATTACAATAAATATAACTTTTTGAGTTAAAAAAAACATAATGGGGTCTATTTTTGAACCCCCAATTCGTAGGTAGGGTTGGCATAGTAATTTATGAGGTGTGTGACAAATTTAAATTGTCCCACAAGCATCAAAAATTATCCCTTAAGGCCAAATCTGAATTTCCATGAGGAGGTAGAGTGTATAACACTCAAGATAAAAAAAATCCACTTAGAACACATAATCTAAGAAGCCATCAAATATAGTCAATGAAAATATTTTTACCCATTCATAATTTAGTTTAATAAAATAATTAATTTACTAATTTAGACACAAAACAATTAATTAATAAATGAGAATACATCACTTTAAAATAACATATTGAAATTAAATAAATGAAACTAAATGAAAGAATAACACATAACCCTTTGGTCCCAATTTGAGGTGATCCCCCCATGCGGACCCCATAACAAAAGTTCAAACACACACACAACAAAATACATGTTTCCATGGTGACCCTTGTTGAATTCATCTAGCATCCCAATGTGGTTGGTCTCCAATTCCCCCGTTGTTTGTTGTGATATGTTTATTTGAGAAACACATAATACCTCATTCGGCCTCATGGCTGCATCAGAACATTCGAGATAAAATATACCATATAAATCCATAATCATCTACATATGCATCAAATCATCATCTAGGCAAGTAATGTTATCATTTATAATTTCTAATAACATCTCGATTCTACATTTCATCAATATCAATAGGATCACAAGATTAGTTCAATTGTTAAAGTCTACACAATATGACAGAAATATTACATGTCAGAATATATAACTATGTCAACAACATATCATCTGTAGTGTCCACTCTCCTTTGACATTGTTTAGATACTGATCCTGACACCATTGATCATATTTTGGACATTATTATGTTTTGATGTAGTATGATGTATCAAGGATTATTATGGACATTATTATGTTTTGATTAGTATGATGGTTAGATGCTAAGTCCTAGATTAGTATTGATCTAGATTCAGATATTATGTTTGATGATCATTGATACATTATGGTTATTTTATGGATGAGGATATACCGGTTGACATGGATATCATATTGCTTTTGATTTTAGACATGTGACATTGAGATTTTAAATAGCTCTAGTATAGAGGTCTATTGGATGATGATATAGTTGCAATTGAATTTAAATGATAAATGTTAAATTCTTGATATTGTTGTGATTTGGATTTTATAATTCTATGTTGATTTTATATCATTTGGATGTTCTGATATAATCACGAGGCTGAAGGAGGTATTTTGCATTTTGTAGGTAAAAAATCACAATAACGTCGGGGGACTGGAAACTAACCATATTGGAATTCAGTGTGAAATTGACAAGGTAACCATGACAATTGTGTTTGATTTGTGTGTTGTGTTATGTTAGGATTTCCCATTGGGGGGGGATTTCCATTATTGTGACCATGGGGCATATGTGTGTTTTATTTATGTTCCTTTTTATTATTATTGTGTGTATTTTTATTTGTAGGGTGTTCTTTCTTTTAATTATTTAAATATGATAGTATAATGTGAGAGTCATATAATTAAAATTTAATTAAATTAAAGGGGATGTGGAATGTCGTATGTGAAATTAAATGTTATTGTCTTGGTTGAAAATGAAATTGATTTATATATTTTATAACCATATGGTAATTAAATAAATCTTATGTCAAAAGGCTGTCATAAATAAATGTCATAGAAGTTAATACATTTCAGAAGAGTATGTAAGTTACCAAGTATGGGTTGTGTAAGAATTTGTAAGAGGTTGGAAGGCTAGTTTTGGAAGGTCAAACACTCCTTCCTTGTTGAAATTCGAATTTGAGCTTGGAGGACAAATTCGGAGGCTTGTGGGACAAGTTAAACTTGTCCCACACCTCCCTAAATCCTCCACCAACTATGTCTATTAATTTGGAGTCAAAATCAAATTATTTTATTGCATTTTGACATGATTTTATGAAAGAAGTGATTGCACTTGTCTTACAAATTTTAAATGCATTTTCCTTTTGAGTATGGGTTGAGTTTGTCTATGTAAGTAATTTTTTCATTCACATTTATTATGATGTATTTACATTTGATGTGAGTTCATTTTGGGATGAGGAAAAATGATGTGGCATCCCACTTGGAATCCACATCATCCTCCTCCATCCTCTCCTTTAAAATTGAATTTCTTCCTCATTTGGAGGTTAGTCTCCAATCCCCCCCATTTTTTGTTGTGATATGTTTATCTGAAAAACACATCATACCTCATTCGGCCTCATGGCTGCATCAGAACATTTGACATAAAATATACCATAAAAATCCACAATCATCTACATATGCATCAAATCATCATCTAGGCAAGTAAAATTATCATTTATAATCTCTAATAACATCTCAATTTTACATTTCATCAATATCAATAGGATCACAAAATTAGTTCAATTGTTAAGGTCTACACAATATGAAAGAAATATTACATGTCAGAATATATAACTATTTCAACAACATATCATCTATAGTGCCCACTCTCCTTTGACATTTTTTAGATACTGATCCTGACACCATTGATCATATAGTGGACATTATTATGTTTTGATGTAGTATGATGTATTAGGTATTATTATGGACATTTTTATGTTTTGATTAGTATGATGGTTAGATGTTAGGTCCTAGATTAGTATTGATCTGGATTCAAATATTATGTTTGATGATCATTGATACATTATGGTTATTTTATGGATAAGGATATACTGGTTGACATGGATATCATATTGCTTTTGATTTTAGGCATGTGACATTGAGATTTTAAATAGCTCTAGTATAGAGGTCTATTGGATGATGATATAGTTGCAATTGAATTTAAATGATAACTGTTAAATTCTTGATATTGTTGTGATTTGGATTTTATAATTCTATGTTGATTTTATATCATTTGGATGTTCAGATATAGTCACAAGGCCGAAGGAGGTATTTTGCATTTTGTAGGTTAAAAATCACAATAATGTCGGGGGACTGGAAACTAACCATATTGGAATTCAGTGTGAAATTGACAAGGTAACCATGACAATTGTGTTTGATTTGTGTGTTCTGTTATGTTAGGATTTCCCATTAGGGGGGGATTTCCATTATTGTGACCATGGGGCATATGTGTGTTTTATTTATGTTCCTTTTTATTATTATTGTGTGAATTTTTATTTGTAGGGTGTTATCTCTTTTAATTATTTAAATATGATAGTATAATGTGAGAGTCATATAGTTAAAATTTAATTAAATTAAAGGGGATGTGGAATTTCATATGTGAAATTAAATGTTATTGTCTTGGTTGAAAATGAAATTGATTTATATATTTTATAACCATATGGTAATTAAATAAATCTTATGTCAAAAGGCTGTCATAAATAAATGTCATAGAAGTTAATACATTTTAAAAGAGTATGTAAGTTACCAAGTATGGGTTGTGTAATAATTTGTAAGAGGTTGTAAGGCTAGGTTTGGAAGGTCAAACACTCCTTCCTCGTTGAAATTCGAATTTGACCTTGGAGGACAAATTTGGAGGCTTGTGGGACAAGTTAAACTTGTCCCACACCTCCCTAAATCCTCCACCAACTATGTCTATTAATTTGGAGTCAAAATCAAATTATTTTATTGCATTTTGACATGATTTTATGAAAGAAGTGATTGCACTTGTCTTACAAGTTTTAAATGCATTTTCCTTTTGAGTATGGGTTGAGTTTGTCTATGTAAGTAATTTTTTCATTCACATTTATTATGATGTATTTACATTTGATGTGAGTTCATTTTGGGATGAGGAAAAATGATGTGGCATCCCACTTGGAATCCACATCATCCTCCTCCATCCTCTCCTTTAAAATTGAATTTCTTCCTCATTTGGAGGTTAGTCTCCAATCCCCCCCATTTTTTGTTGTGATATGTTTATCTGAAAAACACATCATACCTCATTCGGCCTCATGGCTGCATCAGAACATTTGACATAAAATATACCATATAAATCCACAATCATCTACATATGCATCAAATCATCATCTAGGCAAGTAAAATTATCATTTATAATCTCTAATAACATCTCAATTTTACATGTCATCAATATCAATAGGATCAAAAAATTAGTTCAATTGTTAAGGTCTACACAATATGAAAGAAATATTACATGTCAGAATATATAACTATTTCAACAACATATCATCTATAGTGCCCACTCTCCTTTGACATTTTTTAGATACTGATCCTGACACCATTGATCATATAGTGGACATTACTATGTTTTGATGTAGTATGATGTATTAGGTATTATTATGGACATTTTTATGTTTTGATTAGTATGATGGTTAGATGTTAGGTCCTAGATTAGTATTGATCTGGATTCAAATATTATGTTTGATGATCATTGATACATTATGGTTATTTTATGGATAAGGATATACTGGTTGACATGGATATCATATTGCTTTTGATTTTAGGCATGTGACATTGAGATTTTAAATAGCTCTAATATAGAGGTCTATTGGATGACGATATAGTTGCAATTGAATTTATATGATAAATGTTAAATTCTGGATATTGTTGTGATTTATATTTTATAATTATATGTTGATTTTATATCATTTGGATGTTCTTATATGGCCACGAGGCCAAATGAGGTATTTTTTATTTTTTAGGTTAAAAATCATAACAATGTCGGGGGACTGGAGACTAACCATATTGGAATTCAGTGTGAAATTGACAAGGTCACCATGGCAACTATGTTTGATTTGTGTGTTGTGTTATGTTAGGATTTCCCATGGGGGGATTTCCATTATTGTGACCATGGGGCATATGTGTGTTTTATTTATGTTCCCTTTTATTGTTATTGTGTGTATTTTTATTTGTATGGTGTTCTTTCTTTTAATTATTTAAATATGATAGTATAATGTGAGAGTCATATAGTTAAAATTTAATTAAATTAAATGGGATGTGGAATGTGGTATGTGAAATTAAATGTTATTGTTTTCGTTGAAAATGAAATTGATTTATATATTTTATAACCATATGGTAATTAAATAAATATTATGTCAAAAGGCTGTCATAAATAAATGTCATAGAAGTTAATGCATTTTAGAAGAGTATGTAAGTTACCAAGTATGGGTTGTGTAAGAATTTGTAAGAGGTTGTAAGGCTAATTTTTGATTGTCAAACACTCCTTCCTCTTTGAAATTCGAATTTGAGCTTGGAGGAAAAATTTGTAGACTTGTGGGACAAGTTAAACTTTTCACAAACCTCCCTAAATCCTCCACCAACTATGTCTATTAATTTGGAGTCAAAATCAAATTATTTTATTGCATTTTGACATGATTTTATGAAAGAAGTGATTACACTTGTCTTACAAATTTTAAATGCATTTTCCTTTTGGGTATGGGTTGAGTTTGTCTATGTAAGTAATTTTGTCATTCACATTTATTATGATGTATTTGCTTTTGATGTGAGTTCATTTTAGGATGAGGAAAAATGATGTGGCATCCCACTTGGAATCCACATCATCCTCCTCCATCCTCTCCTTTAAAATTGAATTTCTTCCTCATTTGGAGGTTGGTCTCTAATCCCCCCATTGTTTGTTGTGATATGTTTATCTGAAAAACACATAATACCTCATTCGGCCTCATGGCTGCATCAGAACATTCGAGATAAAATATACCATATAAATCCATAATCATCTACATATGCATCAAATCATCATCTAGGCAAGTAAAATTATCATTTATAATTTCTAATAACATCTCAATTCTACATTTCATCAATATCAATAGGATCACAAGATTAGTTCAATTGTTAAGGTCTACACAATATGACAGAAATATTACATGTCAGAATATATAACTATTTCAACAACATATCATCTGTAGTGCCCACTCTCCTTTGACATTGTTTAGATATTGAGCCTGACACCATTGATCATATTTTGGACATTATTACGTTTTGATGTAGTATGATGTATCAGGTATTATTATGGACATTTTTATGTTTTGATTAGTATGATGGTTAGATGTTAGGTCCTAGATTAGTATTGATCTATATTCAAATATTATGCTTGATGATCATTGATACATTATGGTTATTTTATGGATGAGGATATACTAGTTGACATGGATATCATATTGCTTTTGATATTAGACATGTGAAATTGAGATTTTAAATAGCTCTATTATAGAGGTCTATTAGATGATGATATAGTTGCAATTGAATTTAAATGATAAATGTTAAATTCTTGATATTGTTGTGATTTGAATTTTATAATTATATGTTGAGTTTATATCATTTGGATGTTCTGATATAGCCATGAGGCGGAAGGAGGTATTTTGCATTTTGTAGGTTAAAAATCACAATAATGTCAAGGGACTGGAGATTAACCATATTGGAATTTAGTGTGAAATCGACAAGGTCACCATGTAAACTGTGTTTGATTTGTGTGTTTTGTTATGTTAGGATTTCCCATGTGGGGGGGCGGGGATTTCCATTATTGTGACCATGGGCATATGTGTGTTTTATTTATGTTCCCTTTTATTATTGTTGTGTGTATTTTTATTTGTATTGTGTTCTTTCTTTTAATTATTTAAATATGATAGTATAATGTGAGATTCATATAGTTAAAATTTAATTAAATTAAATGGGATGTGGAATGTGGTATGTGAAATTAAATGTTATTGTCTTGGTTGAAAATGAAATTGATTTATATATTTTATAACCATATGGTAATTAAATAAATCTTATGTCAAAAGGCTGTCATAAATAAATGTCATAGAAATTAATGAATTTTAGAAGAGTGTGTAAGTTACCAAGTATGGGTTGTGTAAAAATTTGTAAGAGGTTGTAAGGCTGATTTTTTAAGGTCAAACACTCCTTCCTCTTTGAAATTCGAATTTGAGCTTGGAGAACAAATTTGGAGGCTTTTGGGACAAGTTAAACTTGTCCGACACCTCCCTAAATCCTCCACCAACCATGTCTATTAATTTGGAGTCAAAATCAAATTATTTTATTGCATTTTGACATGATTTTATGAAAGAAGTGGTTGCACTTGTCTTACAAATTTTAAATGCATTTTCCTTTTGGGTATGGGTTGAGTTTGTGTATGTAAGTAATTTTGTCGTTCACATTTATTCTGATGTATTTGCATTTGACGTGAGTTCATTTTGGGATGAGGAAAAATGATGTGGCATCCCACTTGGAATCCACATCCTCCTCCTCCATCCTCTCCTTTAAAATTGAATTTCTTTCTCATTTGGAGGTTGTTGAAACTTTTCCATTTACTTCTTGGGGTCAATTTTTTCTCTTGCATTGGGAGCTTGTCCTTGTGGAAGGAGCTTGGACTTATTTGCATGCTTGAATTGATTTTTTTGGACTGATTTGTACAACAAAGAACCTACTATTTGAAAGTAAATCTCCATTATGAAGAGGTAGGATCTCATTCCTTTAAATTGTTGTTTTTTCCCTTTTTGCATGTAAAATATTGAATGGTAGTGTGTTTGCATTCTTTGAGGGATGGGTAGAATTCCTATGACATGGTGTAAAAAGAGAAGACTATGGGGTTTCAAATGGGGGGGGGCATAAGGGATTGCCATTGGCATTGATTCTTTGTGGAGGGAGTGTTTATTTGGGATCTACCTAGGAAAGGAAATAGCTTGCATTTCCTACTTTTGGGGGGGGGCGGGGGGGGGGGGGGCATAAGGGATAAATTTGGGGGGGCATAAGGAGGGGTTGGGAGATATAAGGTTTATGGGATTTGATTGTATTTATGGCAGTTTACTTTTGGTGGATGCCCAATTCCAACATGGGAGGCATAAGGAGACCCCCATATATCTTTCTCTTGTTTTGCTTGCTTGCTTCGAGAAGAAGCCTTTTTGTTGGTTGAAAATTTTCTTTTTGTAGTTGAGAACCACACCTATTTTCTTGTGTTTCCTTGTGTTTGTGAAAATATATGCTTGTTTTGAAGAAGCCTTGTTGCCATGTGTTGATGTTCATATTCCATTCCAATATGGTTGGGGCTTGGGGGCCAATGGGGAAAGATGGCTTCTCTTTTCCCATTGGAAGTCTTGGTTGGGTGGAGAGCGTTGCCTTTCCCCCTTCCTTTTTGTGATTCAAAGATGAATAAAGATGAAGAAATCAGCATGTTGTTGTTTGGAGCTTGGAGAAAACAGTTTGAAAATCATCCTTTCTGTAAATTTTGAATGAAATCCTTCCCACTTCAAGTGGATGAATGTAATTGATGTTGAGATGTTAAATTTATACCTTGTAATTGGAAGCTATAAATCACTTTGAGAAATTCTAAGAAGAATCATACTTATCTATTTTATTTGGAAAAGAAAATGTGAATGAATTTCTGTACCTTGCATGTGAAATGTGAAAACCAAATAAGTAGAAAGGAAGTTTAGTTGTAAGTTTACTTGAATTATAAATCAAGGATAGCATTGATCCTTTTAAATTTGTATTTTTGTTGATGAATGAAGATCTATTTGAAAAGGAATAAGAATCTTTGTTTTCGAATGTAAAAAAAAAAAGATGATTATGAAATGAAATTCAACGTTATTTTCTTTACAAACTGTCATGCTAAAATTGAAAATCAAAGATGCATTTTAATTAGAGTTGAATGTTTGAATTGTGAAGCAATAAAATGGATCAAGTCATAATCTTTTTCTCACCCAAAAGACAAATCACCAAACTAGTAAACTCACTGTTTTGAAGTCAAAATTGGTAATGTGCATTTGATTAAATGAACAGTTCATATTTATACTTCTCAATTAATTTTAAAATACCATATGTTACTATTCTTAGACTATACCAAACCCAATTTGACGAAGTAAATTCGTGGAGACAATTTAACCAATGTCAATTTTGAATTAATCCCCTTCCTAGGTCATTTCTCTGTCCCTTGGTGGATAAAAACATAACTTGAATAAATTGTTAAATTTACACCTTGAAAACATTCAAACTCTTCCCTAAATTGATCCTCCATGTCCGTTTGACATGTTGAATGAAGGAAGAGTTCAATTTTTATAAAATTTGCAAGTTTAAAACTGCCAGTTTGTAACTTAAAACCCTGAAGATTTTATTCTTAAAATTGACCTATAAAACTTAACCAAAAACCAAAATTTACAACTTGTGTGTAAATAGGACTCCGAGATATTTCTAGAAAGTCCAATTTTGCCAAAAATGGAGTTCCCAATCAAAAGTTATGGCCATTTGAAGTTTTGCTTCAAAATGGCCATCCAAAACCTAAATGAATTAATTCAACCTTAGAAAAATTTAAATTTTGCACTTTAGAAAAATTTTCTAAAATTTTCCCTGGCTCCACCACCCTCTTAACCAATTAGGTGATGCCACGTGGCATCTGGGAGGGGCAGACTTTTGAAAACTTTAACTTCTCAAAAATTTGGTCTTGGGAAAATTTCCCCAATCTTCACCACCACTCCGCGGCCCCAAACCAATCACGTGATGACACGTGGCAGGGTGGGCACATGGAATAAAATTGAAAACTTAACTTTTTTCCCGTTGGAGAAATTTCACGTTTTTCTGTACTTTTCTGTGGCCCCCCAGACAATCACGTGTTGACACGTGGCTTGGCAGACACGAGCAAGAAAACCCAAAATTTTGCCTCTCGGGAAAAATATTAAGTTTTTCCCAGTGGCCCACTATTCCCCGCCCTATCACGTGTTGACATGTGGTGGTCTCGACCTTGGCGGGTGTGCGGATTTTTCACCGCTTTTGAGATTTTAAAATCTCAAATCCCCGTTTGTTTCTGTAGACCTCCCTAGGGAAATTTTCCCACTAAAACTCTGCCCAGCCATATCTTGAGTTATACAAGGAGTTAGGAGGACTTCTTTATATGGTTGGAAAGGTGAGGAAATTTACTATTCAATGAGCCTAATTTATGAAAGTTTTTTATGCTTCTAAATGTGTGAGAAATATGGTTGAAGTCCTGAGCCTGTAAGAGACCCGACATGGGGGTAGAATGCTCCCTGAACCTAAGTAAGACATGTAACCCTAATTTTGAAACCTTGTGAACTTGTGATAAGTTAAAAATGGAAATTTTTTTGTTGTAGTAATTAGTGTTGTTCTGGAATTTGTTAAGTGCAAACTGATGTCTTACAACTTAGTTATAGACACTTCTAATAAAATAAAATAAAATAAAAAATTATTAGATAATTTTCCTAGTTTGTTTCTTGGTCTCAAGTCGTAGTTGAAGTAGACATTACATCATCATCATTATAAAATGTCACTAATAATCCACACACATCATACTATGAATCCAGAACAACAATAGATCAAATATCTTTATCCTCTAACATAATGCTAAGTCAAAATGATACAATAATATCTATAAGTAAAATCAACAGTATCGAAATCAACAGTAATAGATGTTGAAGGGAAGTAGGCAGTACAAAGATTGCATGCACATTGGATAAGACTTGAAAAACAAGCAAGTATTTAATTTTAACAAAAGTAATCACCCAAGTTTTATTAAAAATAGATCATTCAACTGCAATTTGAATTTAATTTATTTTTATAACCAAGGTTATTAACGAGTCATTGTAATCAACATGTATATTTTTATTCCTTTATTTATTTGCGATAAATGGGTAAAATTAGCATCCATGGGTGAGTACAAATTTGAGCCTATTTTTAGGATGGGTTGGGTGAATAATTTTTCTATATATTGTGTGCATTGGCAAAGCACATGAAGGGAATTTTTTGGACATAGGAGTGTTGAAGCAATTTACTGCCAAGTTTTCCTTTAAATGAGAACTTATTTCTGGTTTTCCAGCTATTTACAGTGGTGTGTATA
Organism: Taxus chinensis; assembly: GCA_019776745.2. Taxonomy (NCBI): domain Eukaryota; kingdom Viridiplantae; phylum Streptophyta; class Pinopsida; order Cupressales; family Taxaceae; genus Taxus; species Taxus chinensis. The sequence continues at coordinate 641,755,240 of CM034146.1, read as the reverse complement.
TCTTTATTAATTCTTGTGAATGCCAATACCATGATTAATCATCTTACCTTGTTGCAAATCTTGTATTTCTTGCATAGTATTAATGTGCATAATTATCTTATTGTGTGGTTGTGATTTATCCCTCAATACATAAAATGTTTTACCTTAGTATTTTGTTGGAAACCATTGGTTTGTGTATCCAGAATTAAATCTCAATTTTATTGTGCATATACTTAGTCAAATCACTTAACAAGTTTGGTGTATCACCCATTTCAATTTTAGTTATAGTCATCTTTTTACCCTCAAAACCCTCAAAATTAGTTTAATATATATCAAAAAGTAACCAACCTTGATACATAAAATAAACCTCAACAATATGTATACCCACAGACCTGAGGTGTTTCCATTGAATCTACAAAAATGAGCGATTCAAAGCAAGCTTAGAATTGTTGTTGTCATCTCTCAATTAGGGTTCACTTTTGAGAGATAATAGGAAGGATTCTCTCTCTTTTTGAGATAGGTTCACTAAAATGGCACATTTCATTGCTTGTATGACAACTAATGATTCTTCTAGCGTTGCGGATTTTTTTTCTTCAGAAGTGGTTAGGTTGCATAGAGTTCCAAGAATGATTACTTCAGATTGGGGAAAATAAATTTTGATTCACTTTTAGAAGACTGTGTTGAGGAAAATGGTGACACAACTACAATTTAGTAGTACATATCACCTCAATATTGGTGGATAGAAAAAAGTATGAACAAAATCTTAGCAAATCTTCTACGTTGCATAGTTGGAGAAAAGCTAAAACAATGTGATTTGGCTATACAACAGGCTGAGTTTACTTATAATGTAACACCCACTATTAACATTTACATGAGACCCAAGAACAACCTAGGGTTAACTAGAAAAATTATGGAATATTTTTTTTTTAAAAGCATGCCCACAAAAGGTTTCGAAAACAATGGTTTTCACAATAACGTTTCTATGCAATTATATTTAATAGGTAGAATGTTCTCGTTATAATAATATTAAATGCACATTAAAACAAACAAGTATAATTAGCTCAAGGATGGTTTAGTTCTTTCTAAGTGTTAATTTAATAAATAATTAAATTCTTACTATAGTTAAATATTCCATATTTAAATTTAATGGGTAGAAGGGGCCACAATAAATAAATACCCAAGGTATTTAATTCCACAAGGTTCAAACAATTAACAAGGTCCCCATTTTACATGTGGTTAGAATAAACATTCTCTTACCCCATATAGTGACCTGACATCGATCAGGTAGTAATTGAAATTTCTTACCTATCTGGGAGTGTTTTATTTATAAGTCAAGGGATTTAATATAGCTTTTTTTAAAAGGAAATCTATTGGATGTAATTACATGGCTATTGTGCCCTATGTTTGTTTAGGCTTATATAAGTTAGAAAACTAGGGTTATAGGAGTTAGAAGTGAATAAGAGCATAATCCTTGGTTGAAAGGATGAAGAAGAAGAAGAAAAAAAAGAGCAGATTGCATGAAGACAAGAGATTTCATAAAGAGAAGATGAACAAAAAGAAAGTGTAGGTACATTGTTCATGAGGAGATGGTATTATCCTCTATTGTATTTCCTTTGTATTATTTAGTCTCATGTAATGGCTTGCATAATCTACAAAGAACTTTTAGTTTGATCTTATTATATCCAATTGTTGTTGTGAAATCTTTTTATTACTCATTCTTGTAGATCCACATGTTGTGAGATATTGTATTAAAAATCCATGACATAATGATGTACTGTTGATCCATCGTAATCTAGTATTATAAAGGTAGTTGTCTTCATTTTTTCATAGGTTGATGTAATTATGATGGCGAGACTTATTTCTTGGTGCACGGTTATGGTTGCACATTGGTAGACCCTTCTAGAGGTCTTGTTTGCAGATTCACAATATAGTGAGAGATAGGTTGCATAAAAGGAAGATGAAAGGTAGCTTCATGTATGTGAGATTTGGTTGTTTTTCAAAGGCACAATTATAGTGCACTAAGGTAGTTCCGATTAGAGATATGGAGGATACACATGTAGTGGTGTGGAGGAACGATTTAGTGTACTTGGGAAGATCTAGTTGGAGATCTGGGAGGAAGAGATACATGTACTCTTGTGCAGAAGATTTGGTTTGTAATTTCTTGTTATATGATATATATGAAATCTCTATCTTTGGTAGACATAGCCCATATTGGGTGAACCACAATACATGTTGTGTTATGTGTGTGTACTTTTGTGTGATTTGGATTATTCTTGTGTATACTTCCACTGCTGTTGTTTTTTTGGGGATTGTTAGATTCCTATTTGCATGTTTTGGATTTGATATTCTATAGTTGCGAATGTTATCACATAGATCCATCCTCAACAATTGGTACCAGAGCGATGGTTTTTAGTTTTCCAGAGAAAGGGTTTGCTTAAAGGTTTTTGTATGGGTTTACTAATAGGTGTATGAGAGAAGGGTTTGTTTTTCCTGATGTGAAAATCACATGAAGAGACTGAATCTCAAGTGGGAGTAGGAATATTAGGGTTGCTAGAGAATATAGTGACAGGAGTCAGTTAGGTGGCAACTAACATTGGCAGGGTGACCGTGACTGGTTACTAGGCAACTTGGGTTTTAAATAGAAAATCAAATATTTGAAGAAATTGAGAGATGTATGGAAGAGGTCTTGTTTGCTGAGGTGTCCCTTGTTCTTTGAGGTAGAATCATGGTGGCCAAATTATAGATCTAGGTTATAGAGGTATGGTTTTATCTTGGTTTTACAGTGCTTTGTGGTTTAATTTCATATGCATGGTTTTGGATTATAGGTCTAGAAAGAGCAAAGGATCAGGTATGCATCCTTGGTGTAGTTAGATGCACAGGGATTTTGCAGAGAGGTTATCGCAAAGAACAAAGACTAGGATTTCATTAGAGAGGAAAGTTCTTCATTTGAAGATCCATGTTAGTATATTGGTACTCGTAAGGTGAGTTATTTCACCTTGATACAATTTATTGCATGGTTTATTGTTTTAGTGCTTTTGTATGATTTGTATTCTTGTTGAAATGACTCGCTCAACTCAATTATTGGCTTCAATCAAATTAGGAACCTATTGTGGTATTTTATGCCAAATTGTGTGGTGTTGGGTTCATTCTTGCAACATTGACATCTGTCTGAGAGTCAAGGTTGGTCACAGAAGAACCGGTATCGGTCAGCTAACCATGGTTGGCTAGGGGATAATCGTGGTCGGTATCTGTGGAAACTTATCTATACAGATTTTTTTGAAGAAAGTGAGGGAAGATTAAAAAAATTACCCTAGTTTAGAGGATCGAGTTTCTTGCACAGAGTGTACATGATAGAAATGATGTAGATCACTTCATGGTTTAGATCAGAAAGAGGATAGAGTTGTCTTAGTTAGTCCATTGAAACTTTGAGTCAGGTATCTCTATATGATTCATGTTTTATTTCTTTCATTTGGAGCAACCGATATTGGTTTTAGATAGTGTGCAAAAATTACACCATGGTTTTTGGTGTTGTTTGAATTTGATTTCTCTATTTTTTGGAATCTTAAGGACAAGGATTTCTAGTCTAACGATGAGATCCTCAGTGAAAAGTGATGAATAGACATAGTTCCAAGTAATGAGAGATGTTGAGTACTGTACGATAGAAAATCAACATGTGACCTTCTTTGCACCCGACCTCCTAAGGTCATGCTGCGACAACCAGTGTAGAGTTGAAATGTAAGTGAAAGTGATGTAAAAGATAAAGATAATTGGGAAACCTTATGTCTTCGACACACAATACTGGAATTTGTGAATCTAAGGTAAAGAATGCTCTCTTAACCTGAAGGGGCATATTGGTATGGTCTGATATGATAGCTACTCAGAGACTCCAATCAATGTCTAGTTTTGTTGAGATTCTTTTGATTGGTTGTGGAATACATGGAAGGTAACCTGCAGGTGCCTCATACAGATTTCTAGAAAAGGTCGTGGAAATGGATACAAGAGGTGTAGTGGAGATACAGTGACTATGGGTGATTTTCTAGTCTTGTCCAGAAAGTATTAGCCTGATCGGTTGCTATATTTAACAATAAAAGTCATGTAATAATATCGGGTGGAAACGGTGAAGATATGAATACCAATGTGCATAAACTAGTGTTAATATATAGCTAACTAGTAGACCCGTTTTGTTACGGGACCTGTGGATCACAACCAAAGACTTGTGGGGGATGTGGCCCTTATATGTTCATGCATGCAATTAAACCCTATTTCCAGGAGTAGTCCAAAAGTCGTAGGCTTGATTAGCAACTATGTTGAATGTATCTAACTGTCTTATTTTCTCAACGTATGTTATAGGTGTGTGTAAAACTATTAAACGCAAACTTGTGTCGATGTCAGTTATTAGCTCTGGCCTGTTGGGTTGTGGGACTAGGGGATCACAACTGTAAGTCTTCTTCTGTGTTGGAGTGTTGATGGTCATGCAAGATGAATTGCTTTGTTTTTAGTAAATAAATTTTCTATCAAAGGAAATCTAACCTATATTTTTGGTATTTTCTCAATATATCATAACAAAGCAGTAAAACAAGCTAATCTATGGAAATTAAATGTTTTTTTTATTTTCTAACTTTTCAGACATTACATCTAATCTAATAAACAAATTAAATACAAACAATTAGCTAGATGTAGCTAACTATTTGTGTAGATGTATAAATCTAAATCTAAAAATCTATTCTAATTCAATCAAAATCCTTCCAAACCTACCTCAGAAGTGAAGAACAAATCATGACCCTAACAAAGCTATTGTTCCCCAAAGCTTCCCTAGTAATGTTGACAAGACAACATCCTCCTGATTTGATCTACTTGAAATTATCTAGCTAATTGAAATGAATTGTTTCTCTACTCTATTTGATATGCAATTGAGACTAACAACTCGTAATTGACAATTTGATAAACAAAGCAAATAAATACACAACTCCAACCTAAAAGAGCAAAAACCTTAGAAAATCTAGTAGTATCAGTATCTTTCCCCTCAGTTCTTTCCTTTCATTCTCTGAGTGTTCATGTGAGTCCAAAGGATTAGGAATGAAAATAAAAACAACAAGAGGATGGCTCTTGAGCAATGAAAAATTGAAAACAATCTGGATGCAATGCAAGTAGAAGAGAAATAGCACAAGAGATTTGAGTTTGGCTATGCCTTTCCTAGCTAGATTATGGCAGCATAACAATACAAGATACAAAAAATTCTCAAACCCTTTACTTGAATATAAGCATGGAATATATAGGAATAGAGGCTAGGAGGTTACTTCATGCACAAGGCAAGAAGAAGTAATTCCAACTAATTAAATCTTATTTTTAATAGAAGAATCAAGAACTAAGAAAACAAAGTTATTTTTAGCCAATTTGGCTCACAGATGCATGAAAAAAACAAACTTAAGTGAACCATCTCATGTTTAAAACACACATGAAGAATTTTGAAAAAGCAGGTAGGACTATTGCCCTACGCAGGGCGGTGGTTCGAGAACTGCTGTGCAGGAAAGGCGGCGGTCCTAGCACTGAAGGCCAAAATAAGCACAAAAAGAAGTGGGGAGATGGGAAAATGCATGGAAAAGTTAAGTAAGGCTTAAATTTAAAAAATTTAAGCTAATCGAATATATACCGTGAATGGGTTTTTGGAGCTTGAACACCTTCTTGAAAGGATTTTTAATTCTCATTGGGGACTTTTGTAATTATTTTCCTTAAAATGTAGCATGTGTAATTTTGGGTGCATACATATTTCCCCCTCGAATAAGAATCTTAGCCATGAAAAGGCATAAAACATGGAGTCTGAGTATTGCATTCACGAAATGGTGAGTTAGAAGCTATACCTGACACACTCGTGTGTCAAAATGTCACCGTCAAAGCTCCCGCTTCCTGTAAGAAGAAGAAGAGATTCAAGTGTAGATACATAAAAATATTAGAAAATAAACACTAAACCAAAATGAAAAGAGGGATTACCATCTGCATGGGGATGTATAAATATAATTGTGCCAATGCTCCAACCCTATAAGCACATACACTCAAAACGAGTTTAAAATAACATATATATATATATTGAAACAAAATTATTTTCAAATTCATCTGTGCATTGTTGATTTGGTGAATTTGGGGCTCTGGACATATGTGACCGTTGCAAGATAGAAATCATGCCTCCATGAGCGGGAAATCAACTGGCACACTCCCAAGTTAATTATATCCTATTTTTTCTTTTTGTGCCCTAGATGTTAAAATGTTGAAAATATCACCTAGGGGGGACATTTTAAAATTTTATTGTTTCAAAAAAGTCCTTAAGGGGGTTCCCATAGTGCATTCTTTTATTTTTTTAGAAATGGTCAATTTTTTCCTAATTGGGCATTTTTTGGGTTAAAGGCATGCTTTGAGAAATCGGGTCAAGACCGTCACCCAGGACAGGGCAGCAGTCACATGACCGCCACCCTACATTGAGCGGTGGTTCTAGACAGAATGTCTAAAATGTAACTTAACTTTAATTTTTTTGTGTTTTCAATGGTTTACCATGTTTTTGATGAGCTCATCATGTGATGTACATTATTAACTTGCTCTTTTCTCATCTTTTAGTGGATGTAAAAGAAGGTGGAGTACATTCATTTGAGTAGAGAGAGAGTGTGTGATTAGCTCCCTCAGATTCTAGACCAGTTGACCTAGGATGAGATGAATCTTCTATGGCAAGCGGGCATCTAGCGGATAGCACTGGTACCTCATGTTGCTCATGTCAGTCACATTCTGTGTGACTTATTCTCTTACTAGGATGCAGACCAGGACACCTTCAAGTTTCTAAGCCTTAGGGTTGAGTGGACTATCACTTTAGAGGATGTATACCACATCCTTGGACTCCCGGTACTTGGTAGGAGGCTGACATTGGAGAAAATGGGCTCTAGGGCCATGATGATGTAGTGGGCCACATACTTGGGAGATGCCATTGTCTCATCTACCTCAAAGAAGGGAATGAAAGTTTGGTCCATTGCTATTGCTCCCATTCCTATCCTTCGGAGAGCCATCATGGGTATCTTTTCTTCCAGACTAGTTGGGGACAAGGGAGGAGATGCAATTTTATATTGTTAGGCCCCCATCGTTGCACAGATCAAGGCTCATGGCCGTAAGTTTGCTTGGGGAGTAGATATTCTAGGGACTACATACCATGATTTATAAAAAAAATTCAAATTGCAGGGTCATTCTTTGATCCACCCTGCTCTAGTTATGAGTTGGTTATATGAGTGTTTCATCCCCTATGATAGAGGGGTACTAGTATTAGATATAGAGGCTGTCCGGGAAGCTAGATGGATAGGCATGTCAAGGCTCTGGACACCGCATCAGTCAGTGGCCGCTTTGACAACAGAAGACATGACTGCCACACCCTACCATGACATGGCAAGGGTATGGGTTGATGAGGCTACGATGATGGTAGCTTACTCTTCCATGAGTTACGTAGTTAACAAAGCTAAGAGATTAGAGGTTCACCCATTTGACCGGGTACCTCAGCCATTTGGTCTTCCATACCCTGCCATGCTTCCTCTAGTGGAGCCTATTCACAAGACTATTCGGGAGGTACAAAGGGGTCCTAGAGGGGATCTTGGTTGGACGGTTATTACTCCTAGTGTGCTTATTATATTTAGGTATGTAGTCCAGGATCAACAGGAAACTGGTGCCCCTCGAGCACCATTACTTCAGATTGGGGCAGCTCTTTCTCATAATGCAGAGGAGGATGAGCTGATTGATTTTGAATACGAATCTGAGGAGGATGTAGGAGATGATATGCAGGGGGATTTGGCTAGAGAGGAGGATGAGTAGGAAAGACCTTCAGAGGGAGTGGAGAGTGACCCTAAGTGGCATGATGCTTAGGAGATCCTCAGAGAAACACACGAGAAAGGTAAGCACATAGAGAGAGACACTGGTGTTAGAGGAGACACTGGGAGGGGATGATGAATCTATGATCAGACAACGTCATGCCTCTAGATTTGGTGAGGCTCTGCGGCCACTAACAACACATGTAACAACTGTCACTCATCCCACATGGATGCCTAGGGACTCGAGTATGTTTGATACTCCTTTCTCAATTTTGTCTATCAATTTTCATATGTTTTAGCTTAGCATTCTCCTTTTGACTTGTGTTCAGTGATTTTATGGCTCATTATCTCTCACTTTTTTTTTACAGCGTCCACACACGAGTGACGAGAGATTATTTGTCAAGTATTGTGTGGACACTTAGTTGATCCCCTCGGGGAAGACTCAAGCTGAGTTGACTGTGGATTCAGGACAGCCCTTAGCCACCGGCCGACATACCAATGGTTCGCTCCCATCTAAAAGGTTGCGGAGATAGTGACCTCCCTTTGTACCACGGTAGTTAGATACGAGACTACCAAGTGCCTGATGAGGCGGAGGCATTCACATAGTGAGGCTACGGGAAGCGGGCACCACCATGAGCACTCACAGCATTAAGTCCATTCTCAGTGCCGTCACATCTATAACAGGATCCCCTAGATGCGGTCACGCACAATTTGACAGATCCCACAGGGATTGATAGGCCATTGAGCCTTTATTGCTTTAATACCATTTTTGACATTATATGATTTTTTTGTCGTATATTTTTGGCTCATTGCAGGCATGTTGACCATAGCTAGCGCATGATGACATTGGACACAAACTTGATCTACTATGATATATATAGACTCTATTTCTGGTTCAACATTCCATTGTATCCAAGTTGACTCTCTTTGGCTTATCTCTTATGTGTACTCTAGATATTTAGAATTTCCACTTTTTAATGTTTTTTTAGAATGTATGCAATGGATGTGGAATGATAACAAAATGATTTATTTCTGTATTTCATAATGTTGATATATGACGTTGCATAACACAATGTGATCTTAAACTTAGTTTCTTTTGCAATCTTTGGTACTTCATATTGTCTTGAAAAAACGTGATGATATAATGATATGATAAATAGATGTGCTTGCCCCTCTCCTAACCCCAAACAACTAGTAAGATGCGAGGGCTCAACACCAAGAGTTAGAAAGGGCACAAGCTATGAAAATTTGTTGAATGTTAGTGATGAGAGAAAGACATATGTTTGATATAACCAAATTGGGACGCTACAACCTTACCCTACTCAAGATACTTCATAGCTTAGAATGTGATTTGCTTTGTAGTTTATCTAGACTTGGATATGTAGATGGCCACTTGGTTGACAAAATCTGGTTTTTGGGTTTTAAAATCTCTTGGAATTTTGGACATCTAACTCACTTTGTTTTTTATTTATGATTCCACAATGTTTGACTAGTTTTTAACTTTCAAGTTTATCAAAGAGACCCTCTATGCCTTGCCCCACACTACCAATATGAAGCGTGGGATTATCACCATGGACAAGGCACATATGGGTAAGGGCATCTCCCTCTTTTCCCAACCATACGTCACTAGTAAGAGACACAGGCTCACCACCGAACGTTGGTAGGGTAGAGAAATGTGTAAAAATAAAATTTTCTGTGAATTTGCATTTGACTTACTTATTTGGGAAAAATGTTTAGAATGCCTTTATTTTCAAGGAGGTGTATGTGGGATAGATGTGACATCATGAAGCTTCTAGAATAGACCATGAACAAAAGACAGCTATCCTAAAAAGAGACCAAAAGTAGAACCAAGTATGCAAACCTTGGTATGGTTACTGTCAAAATTTTGTCTTATCTTGTTTGGATTGATAAATGATTCAAAAATAGTTGATGATACTATGAAGGTTTGAAGAGACATGATTTGAATGTTTTGCCAATATTTTTAGAAGTTTTTAGGAATTTCTATAAGAATAAGCTCCTTGATCACACTTTTTACAAAACTAACGAACATATGAAAATGCAATGCAGATGCAATAATGTACATATGAGAATTTTGATGGATCATGCATATTACCTATATAGGTGAAGAGAGTTTATGGATTTGCTAAACTCCTCACCTTCTTGTGTACAAAAGCGGAATGCGCCATTTTTATAGCCTTCGACTACTTGATATGGACCTAACCACCTAGGTCCGAACTTTCTTCCCTCACCGGTCTTCTTTTCTATTCGGCTATCGATTCTTAATACCAAATATACTTTGTATATCTCACGTTCATACACCTTTTTATTGTATTGCTGAGCCATATGGTTAGTATAAACGCTGTGCCATTTTTCAGCGTCCAGTCTAGCTTTGTCGGGACTTTCTAATTGGAATAGTTACACTTCTCGATAACCCTCCTCTCCTAGGATTCCATGTAGCAAAATGTGGAGACTAGGTATTTTGACTTCAATTTGCAGAACTACCTCAACACCGAATACTAAGGAAAAGGGGTTTTCCCCCATTGGTGTTCTAACCGACGTTCGGTAGGCCAACAAGGCTGGAAAAATCTTTAGGTGCCAATCTCATTTATTCTCCTTAATGTTTTTTAGGAGAATGGACTTTAAAGTCTTATTGGTAGCCTTGGCTTGTCCATTAGCCCTAGGGTAGTAGAGAGAAGCCGTGTGATGACTTATTTTGAACTTTGTACACAACTCATGTACCTCGTCATTTTTGAAAGATGTTCCATTATCTGAAATAATGACGTGTGGCACTCCATACCTAGAAATGATCTGGTTCAGGATGAACTTAGCGATTATAGAGCCTGGAATAGTAGTAAGGGGCATGTCCTCTACCGACTTGGTAAAGTATTTTGTGGCCATAATTATGAAATTATGGCCATTTGTTGATGAGGGAGAGAATTTCCCTATCAGATCCGGGCCCCACGTGGAGAAGGGCCATGGAGTTGTGATTGGTTATAAAGCTTGTGCCGATATGTGGATCTTGTCGGAGAAATATTGACATTTGTAACATCTACACACAAACTCTACCGCGTCATGCTCGAGGGTGGGCCAGAAAGAACCCATTTAATGTATCTTTCGGGCAGTGGCATGACTTCCAAAGTGACCTCCACATACCCTGATATGTGACTCATAAAGAATATTTTCAGATTCTTCGGCATCAACGCATCTCAGCAACATTCCGTCAAAGGCTCTGTAATAAATCACTTGTTCCAAGATAACGTACTTAGTGAAAATGAGTTGTAACCACCTTCTTTGTTATGATGTTGCCCCTTCTGGGTATGTGTGGTCCATGATGAAATTATTAATGTCAGTGTACCAAGGGAATATAGAGATAGGGGGCCTAGTTTCGATGAAATATATGCACTCATCAGGAAATTCCAGGTCTACCAAATCACCCCTATCCAATGGATTATCGGCCAACCAGTCTATAATGATTTGACCCTTAACAAATTTTTGATTTATAAACATTAACTCAAACTCACCCATTAATGTAATGAAAAGCCCATCCTTTTTAGACAATGATCCCTGCATGAGGAATGTCCGTAAGTGGTCTAACTTGACAATCAACCTTGTTTATTGATTGAGCATATAATGTCTTAAACGCTTGGTTGTAAAAACTATGACAAGGCCTTCTTTTTTTGCATGTGTGTAGCATGTCTCATAAACAAGTAACATGTGAATGATAAAGTAAACTGCCCATTCTCACTTATCATCATTCTCTTGAGCCAACATGCAGGCTAGCAAAACATCTATAGCCTGTGAATACAAGATCAAATGGTGATGTGATCTAGGAAGCATTAGTGTGGGAGGGGATAAAAAGAACTGTTTAACTGCTTTGAAGGCCTCATTGCATTCTTCCGTCTAATCAATGCTATAATCCTTTTTCAACAATTTTTTGATTGGATGAACGAAGAAGGTCAAGTCAGGGATAAACCTTCGGATTGCACCAATTTTTCCAAGAAAATATCTAATACTAGACTCATCTGATGACGGAACCATTTCTAACACAACCCAGATTTTGGACGAGTCAACATCAATCCCTCATGAAGATATAATGTAACCTAGAAGCTTACCACCTATTACACTGAATACACATTTCTCTGGATTCAACGTGACACCATACTCAATCAAGCACGAGATAATGATACGAAGCACCTCTGGGAACAAGTACATGAGAGGATAAGGGAACAAGAACCAAATAGAAGAATAGCCAAGATGATGGAAACACAGAAAGCATGTAGAGGAAGAGAGTTGAAGGCTATTAGGCCTCATGAGATCAGACTTGACAGATGGTGAAGATGAAGAAGAACCAACAATAGAGATGGTTCAGGGATTGAAAGAGCTAATGCGGTATAAGAAGAGAGAACAAGAGGATAGAGAGAGAAAAATGAAAGAAGAAAGAAGGAAGAAAAGAGAGATGTGGTTTTAGCAGGAGATCACAGAGTTGAGGTAAGAGGTAGAGCAACTGATGATGCTCATAGAAAGAGAGAGAAGAGAAAATACAAGATACGTGAATATGGATGAAGAAGAGAGCCAAGTGGCCAGCTAGACAACTTGTAGAGAAAAGGAAAAGAAAAAAATTAAGAAAAAGGATAAGACAACAAGAAAGAATACTGAGACAGATGGAAAAGTGAATGTGGAAGTAAGGAAATGAAGTGATTAAAGATATTGTGCTGATAGAGGATAAGAATGAAGAAGAAGAAGTTATAGAAGCAATTTTGGCTTCTTTTGAGATGGATGAGCATGATGAGGACAATTGGTGTGCAGAGATAGAGGAAGAAGAGTTCAAGAGAGATCAAAGTGAAGTGATGGCAAGCAAGGAAGAGATTCTAGGGGCAGAAAAGCCTCAAGTTTTTGAATCTAACAATGTGTGCAGGTGTGTGTTTGCAGGTATGAGGCATGAGATTGAGATAGAAGATGAAAGAAAGCAAACAATAAGCAAAGAAAAAGAAAGGATGGATGAAAAAGAGAGTGTATATGTTTATGAGAGTTGGGAACAATTATAAGCAGAGAGCAATGTTGAAGCATTCTATAAATATAGTGAAACCATGTGGAAAAGAGATGGACATCAATTCTAGAATAGAGAGAGAGCAGCAGTTAGAAGCTCAAAACAAGAGGATGGAAGAAAAAGATGAAGAGATAAAGAAGGAAGAGACGTGAAGTAAGAGTGTAGCAATAAATACAAAGATGTATGATGAAGAGGATGAAGTCAGATATGAACAAGTCATAGTTAAGCAACAACAACACAAGCAAGAGGAATATGTGATGAAGGAAGAAGAAGAAGAAACCTATGAAGTACCAGACCTCAGTCCTGAAGATGAAGAGAACCATGAAAATCATGCAAGGCATAAGAAAAAAACAATACAAATAAAGTAAGCTGAAGGTGGAGGTCAAATTATAACAGGATGAAGACACCAAGAAATTGATAAAAGAAGAAGAAAAGCAAATAGTGGATTTTAAATTCTTCTTACCTCTAGAGTATGATGCAGGAATATCACTCCATTTTGTACATATGGTTATGAGTTAGGAAATTTTGGATTAAAATGTGTCATTATGTATCTCAAGCCCTTGTGGGTCCTTTAGGTGTGCTAGTTTGTACTTGGAATTTTCAAACTTTGAATCTTGTAATTTTCCCTCCAAAAGACAAATTCAAATTGGAGGACCATTTTTAGTTTCCTTAGGGCTTTAGAATCATTTTATAGGTCATTCCTAGTGTTTCAAAGTTGTATTAGGAGTCTTAGGAGTCAAAACAAGTGTGTTAAGGGGTTAAGATCTTGTAGGTTAGCAAATTTTAGTGTTGTGTACAAGGTAGCCATATGACCATGTGGTCTCTAAGTTATCCTATTCGATTGGAAACTGATTTGAAATTATATAAAAAGCCAAATGTAATTGTTTATGAACTATCATTTGAATGATCAAGGAGAGAAAATTAAGATTTTAGGATGGTTGGATGCTCAACACAAGTATTTACATTGATTTTGTGAAGTTTCATCATCTTGAGTGTGGAAACAAGCTTGAGTTATGGCATAACCTGTTGAAGTCTGAGTACTCTGTAAGGTTAGTATAAGTTTGAAGTTTTAAAAGACAAGTAATTAAAGGGAGTGTGTGGTTAAGTTGATAAAGATAATATAGTTTCTAAGGGTCACATGCAACCTTGAATACCCTGTAATTTATGGTTGAAACTATTATGAATTTCTCCTTATGGTAAATATGTGTAGTGTTGACAGTGAAGCCCAAAAGCAAAGAGAAACATGTTATGGTGAGAGATTGGAGTGACACGAAATTCAAGTGAGTTTGATAAGACTAACATGTCTCATAGGAACCATTAGGTCCTGCACAACATCAAGAAACCCATGTTTTTTCTTTAGAGACTCTTGAAGCCTGAGTAAACCCTTTTAGGAGATATTAACTGATTTTCGAGACGAGCCTACAATTAGATGGAGAAAGGTACTTTACTGATAATATAATAAGATAAAAAAAACATGTACAGACCTCATGGAAGACATAACTCATCTTGACATTATTCCTAGTTGATGTTATAATCAAAATCTTGCCCTCATACTTGTTTAGAAACCCTCTTAGGGTTTAGGTAAAGAAAGGTGAATTTATAGCTTAAATCATTGAATCATGGCTAAAATATTGTAGCATATGATCTTAACCTCCTTCCTTATAAGTTTATGGAGTATTAGAGCTCTGGTATTAAGGACAAGACCATATTAGACTTGACAGTACTCAAGCCACTTGTAGGCCACAATTTGGATAAAGAGACAAGGGAAGAAATTGGATATGAGGAAGATTTAGAAAGATTGAAGCCTTGAAACGGTATACACAACATTTTTATAGGGATTGGATACTATTTGTAAAGGTCAGAAGTGTCAAAAAGCTCATAAATACAAGATGTTCATAACAGTCTTATTACATAGGTCAAGTAATAGTCTAGAGACCAAGAGTCTGTTGGAACATAATGATTAAGTGGTCTGGCCAACCTTTAATGTATATGGGTCCATCACTAATATATAGGTTAATATTTAATAATATGAAATATTTATATTTCTATTATTAAATATGCTAACCTAAGTATATATTTTAGGTTAAATATTTAATATCATGAAATGATTATATTTCTAATATTAAATATTATAAAATTAGGTGTATATGTCAACCATTTTAGGTTGAAAAGGTGGGTGGGGAGACATACCCGATCACCTTATATAAAAAGGACTTTAGGTCCTCATTTGATATATTTGAGAAATATATCAAAGGTGTGCAAATCAAGTGATTTGGTTTTACCCTTGGTAAATAGGATTTTAAAGGAGGAGGTGATCTTACTAGATGTAAAATAAGTTCTCTGAAGTAAAAGAATACTGTCACATGTGTTATTTATTTCATGTAAGTATTTCTTTATTTACTTATGTTATGATGTAATCTTTATTTAAATATTTATTGCAAGATTATGTAATATGTAAGTTGATTAAATCCGTATTTATTAAAATTCTCAAATTCTAACATAATAACAGAGCAAGGTAAATTAAATAAATTAAGATCAAATATTGTGTATTTTATTTATTAATTTATATGATTTTTTTCAACCAACCTGAAAGGATATTTAAAAGTATCCAGTCCCCCATTTTTTTCCCCAATTTATTTTGGCATTACATTTGTGTAATTAAACTCTCAGTAAATTTTTTAGGGTTTTTAAATT
Organism: Taxus chinensis; assembly: GCA_019776745.2. NCBI lineage: Eukaryota > Viridiplantae > Streptophyta > Pinopsida > Cupressales > Taxaceae > Taxus > Taxus chinensis. The sequence continues at coordinate 641,739,688 of CM034146.1, read as the reverse complement.
TTAAATCCCTAATTTTTTGGGCTATAATTTCAAATGTTTGCAAGTTAAATATTTCGGAAGGTAAATTTATACTCGTATTTTTTGGCCCCCTCTAAAAAGATTTGATTTGAAAAACCATAGTTTATAGTTAATCTATAACTATATCCTATATAATTTGAAAACTATATATTATATATATATAGAATAATGTTTATATAATAATTTATATAAACATCATATTAAAATTTATATAGTTTTGAAAAAAACTATATATTAAAAGCCTTAAACCATATTAAAATTATATAGGATTGATGGAAGAGTCAAAAGACTATATTCTAAGTCTCAGTTTAAATCATATTTAAACTTAACTTATAAATTTAGACATATATAGTTTTTCTTAAATAAATAAATAAATAAACCTAAGTTTGAATCATATTTTATACATATGATTATTTTAAACTGCTTAAAATATAAATTTTATTAGATTTGGTTTATATATGTTTAAAAAAAAACCTAAGTGCTTACTTTTTTTAGTAAGGGGTCCCATGTTTATTGCTTGGCCATGAAGTGATTACTTTTTAAATCTTAATACTTATTAAATAAAACCTAACATATGTCCCTAACCATTTATATTATCCATATAAAGGGGCGACCCCATTCATTTATATCTTATAGTTTATAAAAAACTATATAAATAAACATATTTAAAGGTTTTCTTTTATATAAGGGTGGGAGTGAAGAATAAAATGAGATAATATCTCAGGTATAAATGTGGAACTCTCAAGTATAAATGGAGAATTAAAAAAAAGGGCTAGTTTAATGGTGGCCCATGTGAAGTGTGGTAAATATTTATTGTAATATTGGTAGTTATAGTCACATAAAAGTTTTAAAGTTTTTAGCTTGTAAGAATTCTATAAAATATTTTGTAATATTTCCATAGTTTCAAATGTGTGCAGGGTAAAATTAAGAGTAAATGAAAGGAGGAGACAAGGTTCATGAAAATAGGGATTTGAATTTATTTCATTGGTCGGGTGAAATTACTTGTCCCCTCTGTAAAATATGTAGGTTAATCTATACTCTCATAAATCTATTTGCACCTAGTATAATTCTTTTAACTTGGTCTATGTCCTTTAAACCTCTTTAATAAGGATATGTGTTTTTTCATAAAAAATATACTATAGTTTATAATTTTTATGAACTATATGTTGTTTTTTATTTACATTCTATAAACTAGATACCTTTTTTTTTAAAAGTGTATATATTTTGACATTATAAATTATAATCAGTTATTATAATGTGTTAAAATATAACCTCCCTAATATTATACAGAAGAAGAAATTATGAAATTTCACATTCTGGAAATACACAAAAAGTTTTGGCTTCATTAAATTTAACGGTCAAATGACCGTCACAGTAGACCAAACATAAGACAATATGATGGTCATTTAGACGTCAAATTTAAGCTCGTAGGTTTTAGGAAACTTTCATTGTGTTAAAATTGATGGTCAAATGACCGTCACGACAGACCAAAAAAAAAGCCATTATGACGGTCATTTAGACGTCAAATTTAAGCTGGTCAGATTTTTGTCTACATTAATTTTTTAGAATTTTAAAGTTATGCATTCTTAGGGGTCTCTTCTTCACTTCTATATGGTCAAAAATATTTTTTATATAGATATGAGGTATAATACAGAGCCCTTTATATTGCAGGCTATTATTTTGATTATGAGAGGTTAATTAGTATGCATTGTAATGATAAAATTAGTTACGATCAAATAGTTTTTTAGATCTATAAAATTTAGATCTGATTCTATTAAAAGCGTTTTTTTATTGATAAATATGTATCTAAATCTATGGTACATTATATATTATAATGGGGTGTGTTTTACAAATTTAAGAAAACAATGGCATCCAACTGTTTATATCTTGACAAAACTCAAATCCTGAATGAAACCAACTATAACATTTGGGTCAAAACAAAATTTATGGCGAAAAAACTCTGGACGATTGTTTCTGGATCTAAAGTTACTTCCACCGGTTGTCAAATAACTATAGATAACATGAATACATTCTTGCAACGAATGCAGGAGACTCTTTCTATGATTCTACGCAATGTGAACAATGAGTATCTTCTACACATTGGTAATATCGAACATCTGAAAGAGGTATGAACATAACTGGAATCCATACATGAAGAATACTTGGTATATCAAAGATAGTAATGAGAGTAAAATAGCTAAAGGAATTCAAATAAATATTCTGTATATTTTTTATGATTTCTCTTCTGCATCTTGTTTTATTTCTCAAAGTTTGAGTAATTCAAAACTATGGCATGAAAGGTTAGGACATGTTAATTATTGAAGCTTATATGAAATGTCTAGATATAATATAGTGAAAAGTTTACATGTGTTCTCTTCTTCTCTTGAAGTTACTTCATTAAATGCTTCTAAATGATGGGTTTAATTCTAATTTAGTAAATGGTCATGATGATGTTTTGATGTTACTAGATAAAAAATTAAATTGGGCTCAATCTATGTTGGAAAGTTCAAATCCTATTAACCTAAAAAAAATGACCAGAAGCCATCATATGTACCATGCATTAATTACCTTGTATGAACCTGAGTCATGAAGTATTATAGAGTCTAGGTGGATATACAAAGTAAAATATAATGTTGATGGTAGTATTAACAAACATAAAGCTAGACTTGTTGCTAGAGGTTTCACTCAGAAACATGGTATTGATTATGTTGAAACATTTCCTGTAACTAAAATGAGTACTGTTAGGGCCTTATTTGCAATTGCTGCTCAATTTGAGTGAGAAATCCACCAAATGGATAAGAAAAATATTTTTTTGAATTGTGATTTAAAAGAAAAACTTTACATGTTTCAACCTAAAGGATTTGAAGAAACTGGTACAGAAAACTATGATTTTAAGTTGAGAAATCCTTGTATGGTTTAAAACAAGCTCTTAGAGCTTGGTATGTGAAAATTATTTCCTTCTTTAAAATGTTAGGTTTTGTTAATTGTTCTTTTAACAATGATATATTCATTGAGCAATAAGACTCGCATGTTATCATTATATGTATATATGTTGATGATTTGCTTATGTTTGGTGACAAGTATGATTTAATTCATATGATTAAAGAGAAATTGAAGCAGTACTTTAAAATGAATGAGTTAGGTCTCTCACATCATATTATTTGTATGATTGTATTTCATTCTATTGTTATTTTTCAAAACACAATATGTAACCATTGTATTGAAAAAGTTTCTTATGATTAATTGTAAACCATTTTCTACTTCAATGGAAGTTGGAATAAATATTGATCCTAAATCTGCATATGAAAAAGGTTGATCATATTTTATATACGTTGTTAGTTTATAGTTTGATTTATCTAAATATAATTAGATCAGATATTTTGTATACAGTAGGAATTACTTCAAAGTTTATGCAGGAATCTTTTTTAGAGATAATTGGAATCTTGTAAATTTTTTTATATATTTGAAATGAACAATTAATTATGGGTTGCATTATAATAAGAATAAAAATGCAATCTTATATGGATTTTATGATTCTAACCATACTGTTGTTGGGCTATAAAATATGCTAGATATGTGTTCAAGTTTTTTGGTGTAGGAGCCATTACTTGGAACAAAAAATACAATCAACAGTCTCCATTTTTTTAACTGAGGTAGAGAAGTACAATGGAAGAAGTAAAGAAGCCATGTGGATATAATGGCTATTGATAGATATAAACATGGAAGATAAAGGAAATATTTCTCTTCTATGTGGTGGTTAGAGTTGTATTACTCTTGATTAAGAATGTAATTCAACATCAGAGGATGAAGAACATTGAGATACATATACACTTCACCCGTGAGAAGGTGCAAAGTGATGAGTTAAATCTCAAGTTCATGTTGACTGAAGAGTAGGTTGCTGACATCTTCACAAAGTCCCTGAGTGTAGCAAAGTTTTATCACTTTTGTGAAAAACTTGGATTGTCAGAGTTGCCATTGAGGGGGAATGTGCATGAAAATGTCACTTCCTAATGGAACTTGGTTTTTGTAAAAAGACCTTCAGGCATATGTAAAATACCTTTGGGAAAGTGTAAAAAAGACCTTCAGACAAGTATAAAAAGACCTTCGGGCATGTATACCTCCTCGGCTTCTTTTTTAGAAAGAAGTGTAGAAAGATCTTAAAGACAATATTCAGTAAACTCTTTAGTGCTATTGATTTTACTAGTAAACATGCAATACAAACATATTCTTAATGAGGTCCTTTGGTTGTAAAAGAATCCTATATGCTTGGGTTCAATAAAATTTAATGAGAACCTGTGAAAACATGTAAAAATCACAAATCATACTTAGCCACTGATCATGGGATGACCTTTGAGATTCCAAATCCTTTTATATCAAAAGGTAATTTGAGTATAATGAAGGTGTTATAATTCCTTCAACCGATATGCTAGCTTAAAACCTTTATAGTTTAAGGATTGTAAATCCTGTAGTGTACCATGGGTAGGTAATCTATTGGAATATGTTATGTTATCCCACTTAACATTAAGGGTGAGTGTTGGAACATAATGATTTAGTGGTCTAGCCAACCCTTAATGTATATGGGTCCGTCACTAATATATAGGTTAATATTTTATAATATGAAATATTTATATTTCTATTATTAGATGTGCTAACCTAGGTATATACTTTAGGTTAAATATTTAATATTTTAAGATGATTATATTTCTAATATTAAATATTATAAAACTAGGTGTATGTGTCAACCATTTTAGCTCTTCATTTGATATATTCGGGAAATATATCAAAGGTGTGTAAATCAAGTGATTTACTTTTACCCTTGGTAAATAGGGTTTCAAAGGAGGAGGTAATCTTACTGGATGTAAAATAAATTCTCTGAAGTAAAAGGTTATTTTTAAAGTATTTTTTACCCTATTGGAGTTTTCCACTATAATACTGAGTCACATGTGTTATTTATTTCCTGTAAGTATTTCTTTATTTACTTATGTTTTGATGTAATCTTTATTTGAATATTTATTGTAACATTATATAATATGTAAGTTGATTAAATATGTATTTATTAGAATCCTCAAATTATAACATGAGTATTATCTGACATAGCTAGATAAATCGAGATTGGCTGCGAAGAATAGTCTTTGGCTGTTATTGCAGCATTAATTTGGTGTTCAACATCTAACTCAACCAAACCTACAATTTTTGTTTGTTGGCGACCATCCAAAAGAGGTGCCACCTATGGGTTTGATGAAGTCAAGGCTTCACGATCATGAGTCCCTATTACAATACATTTATTCGAACCATTGGGATCGAGTCTACCATATTTTTGACCCGTGGGGAGAGGATCGTTGAAGATTCCTAATGGTTTGTTTTGTGGAGAAACAGGTCCCATATAGGTGTTTTGATTGGGTTTAGTTGGGTTTGCCAAAAACATGTCAACAAATAACTGTCTTTGGTCTTCTGTAAAACGTTGTAAAAAATTATTACAATCGCGACAAGTTCTTGTGTCATGCCCATGGACCCTATAAAAACTGCAATACAAGTTAGGATCATAATCCTAAGGCATTTGGTTTGTTCCTTGTTGTGATACGATAATACGGTTATTGTTTGGTTGTTGATTGTTATAATTAACACCTTTTAACCCTTTCCCCTGATTCTAGAATTGGTTGGGGTATTGAATAGGGCTTGGGGTCAGAATTATCCTTTGCTGTTGAGGTTGTTGTTATTGTTGGGGATGATTAAAATCCACAACATTTACAAAGGGTGAGATTTTTTTTTTCTCTGATTGTTTCCATTATTGTTGTTATTTATAGCACATGCACCGGTAGGATTAACAACATTAGGATTTTTTGGCTGGTTAGTCACACCGTCAATCATGACTCCATGATTCTTATTAAGGATCTTTGATCCTTTATTGTTATTTGTGTTGTTGGAGAAATTAGGAGTACTTTGAGCAGGAGTGACTAACTTCCCATTTGCTCCAAAGGTCTTACGACCACTATCAATGACCACTTGGTTGATCTAAAGAGCACCCTCTAGTGCCTCTTGATAGATCCTTAGTGGGAATATTTGAACCTCTTCCTTCATCTCTATGTTGAGAGAGTGAAGGAAAAAATCACAAAGTTCTGTTTGATCCATGTTTGGAGCACTTGTGGGAGAGTAGATTACATGTTAGCACCTCTGAATGAAGTGGGCTGCCAATTCGATATGTTCTTGTTTGATATGAAGGAACTCCCTGATTCCTATCTACAAAAGGTTGTTCATATAGAAATATTTGATAAACTCTGATATTATTTGTTTGAACAAGTGTATTGAATCCTCCAATAAGCTATAATACCAGTCGATAGAAATACCTTGTAGTGTCTTAGGGAAATTATTTGCAATGACTACATCCCATGGGAGTAACTCTCAAATGGCCATTGCATAAGCCTTGATGTGGGCATTAGGATCACCCTCCCCTTTGAACTTCAGGATATCAGGAAAGGGTCTCGAGAGCATGATTTTCTGAATGCATAAATCTAGGGGTTCATTGATATATTCAAAATAAGTCCCCATTGCATATGTTTCCACCATTGAAGACCTTTTTTGGGGAGGTAGGGGCTGCATTGGTTGTTGAAACAACATGGCTTAGGTGTTTTTTGGGGCATATGGAATCTCCTGTGGATAACCATAAGGACTCAAATAGGTGTATGCATATCCTTGTGGCATTTTAGAGTATGTGTGTAGATAGGGGGGTTAGCCACTTTGATACAGAATTGAAGGTGCGAAGCCAGGGAACATCACATTTCTTGCTAGCATGGAATTTTAGAACACACATCCAGCTAGTGCATGTTGTAGCTATCCATATGTGACTTGAGGAGGCATACCCAAGGTACCCGTCCCAGTTAACAAATCTCCATGATTCAGAGTATTCATGTAGACTAGAGGATTCTGTGCAGTTGGTATTTTCCCATAGTTCTATGGGTAGGAAGGAGTCTGTTCTTGCCCAGTATATGAATTCTATGTATTTTTGGAAAGCTCTAACTCCTTGAATTTATCAACCAAAGCTTAAATGACATCGGCCCTTGACAATGCAGTTCCTTGTTTAGGTACCTTTAGTGGAACCCTTGGAGGATGTTGAGGAGTATGGTATCATGTTATGAACTATTCATAATGTTGCCACCCCTCATTGGATGTATTGTCATTTGGTGGTGGGGTAGCATTATTGTTTTGAAGTAGGACATCACCTTGTCCTTGCAATCTATCGAAATATTGGTTCATTTATTGGAATTGTTATTCACTTCTAGCGTACCATGCTAAATACTCCTTAACAAGATGAGGGAGCTGATCAGATTTCATGGTAATGGGATATTGAAATAATACCCGAGGAGATGAACTTTCTTTACCAATGAATGTCATGTCATTTTAACTTGATTGTTCGAGGGGACAAGTCTTAGTGACTTAATCTAGTTCTTCAATGCATACAAAAGAACCAACATTGGTTCCTTGAAGTAGAGGGTTTTGATTGGATGAGTGGTTTTCTACCCATAGTGAAAGTGAAGGTGATTGTTGTGGTACGCTTGATTGGTAATGATACATGTCAAAACCTGGGATGGACTGACTATACTCATCATATCCCGACATATTCAGGGGTTATAAGAATACCCGCTAAAAAAAAAGGATGAACAAAGAAAGTGGAAATGTTTTGAGACTATCTCTTCACATCGGGTTCACCAATTTTGTACTATAGAAAATCAACATGTTTTAGGGGGTATAAGGATACCCGCAGAATAAAAGGATGAATGAAGAAAGTGGAAATTTTTGTAGACTATCTCTTCACATCGAGTTCACCAATTTTGTATAATAGAAAATCAACACGTGACCTTCTTTACACCCGACCTCCCAAGGTCATGCCGAGATAGACAGTGTAGAATTGAAATGGAATTGAAAGTGATGGCGGTGATCAAGCTAATTGGGTAACCTTATTTCTTCGACACGTAATATTGGAATCTATGAGTCTAAGGCAAAGAATTTTCTCCTAACCTAAAGGGGCATGATTGTACGTTCTAATATGATAGCTACTTAGAGACTCCAATCGATGTCTAGTTCTACCAAGATTCTATTGATTTGTTATAGGATACATTCAAGGTAACTTGTAGGTGCCTCGTATGAGTTTCCAGACAAGGTCATGGAAATGGAGATAAGAGGTGTAGTGGAGCTACAATGATTATGGGTGATTTTGTGGTCTTGTCTAGAAAGTCTTAGCCCGATCTCCAATTATATTCAACAACGAAATTTGTGTAATAATATTGGGTGGAAGCGATGAAGATATGAATACCATTGTTTGTAAAATAGTGTCAATATTTATCTGAGTAGCAGGCCCATTGGGTTGTGGGACATGTGGATCACAACCAAAGACTCGTGGGGGCTGTGACCCTTGGATGGTCATGCATGCAACTAAACCCTATTTCCAAGAGAATTCCAAAAGTCGTAGACTTGATTAATAGGTATGTTAAATGTATCTAACTTTCTTATTTTCTCAGCGTATGCTACAGGTGTGCATAAGACTATTAAACACAAACTTGTGTCGATGTCAGTTATTAGCTCTGGCTTGTTGGGTTATGGGACTAGGGGATCACAACTATAAGTATTCTCCTATTGGGGACTTTTGATGGTCATGCAAGATGAATTGATTTGTTTTTAGTAAATAAATTGTCTATTAAAAGAAATCTAACCTATATTTTTGGTATTTTCTACATATATCAGAACAAAGAATTAAAACAAGCTAATCTATGGAAAATAAATGTTTTTCATTATTTTCTAACTTTTCAAACATTAAATCTAATCTAATAAGGAAATTAAATATAAACAATTAGCTGGATGTAGCTAACTATTTGTGTAGATGTATAAATCTAAATCTAAAAATCTATTCTAATTCAATCAAAATCCTTCCAACCCTACCTCAGAAGTGAAGAACAAATAATAACCCTAACAGAACTATTGTTCCCCATAGCTTCCCTGGTAATGTTGACAAGACAACTTTCTCCTGATTTGATCTACTTGAAATTATCTAGCTAATTGACATGAATTGTTTCTCTACTCTATTTGATATGCAATTGAGATTAACAACTTGTAATTAACAATTTTATAAACAAAGAAAACAAATACACAACTCCAACCTGGAAGAGCAAAAACCTTAGCAAATAAAGTATTATCGATATCTGTCCCCTCAGTTCTTTCCTTTCATTCTTTGAGTGTTCATGTGATTCCAAAGGATTGGGAATGAAAATAACATCAACAAGAGTATGGTGCTTGAGAAATGCCATCTTAGAAGTAATCTGGACACAATTCAAGTAGAGGAGAGATAACACAAGAGATCTGAGCTTGACTATGCAATTCCTAGCTAGATTATGGATTCATAACAATACAAGATACAAAACATTTGTAAGCCCTTTGCTTGAATTCAAGCATGGAAAATATAGGAATGGAGGCTAGGAGATTACTTCATGCATAAGGCAAGAAGAAGTAGTTCCAACTAATTAAATATCATTTAAAATATAAGAAGCAAGGAGAGCCAAGAAAACAAAGCTATTTTTAGCCAATTCGGATTACAGATGCATGAAAAAAGTAAACTTAAGTGAACCGTCACATGTTTAAAAAATGTGTGCAGAATTTGGAGAATGCCTCCTGAACAAGGTGGTGGTCCTAGCAATGAAGGCCAAAACAAGCACAAAAATAAGTGGGGAGACGGAAAAAAACATGGAAAATTTAAGTAAGGCTTTCTAAGATACAAATATATAATGTGAATGGATTTTTGGAGCTCGAACACCTTCTTAAAGGGATTTTGAATCATCACTGGAAAATTTGTAACCATTTTCCCGACAATTTAGCACGTGCAATTTTGGGTGCGTACAAGTACATATGAATGGAAAGAAGGTGATGCACCTCTTTCACAAGAATTAAAAACTTATGTGATGTAGAAGTATTCTAAGCAAAGAAAGCGAATCAATTTTATAGTTCTTTATTCTTGTTTTATTTCTCATTGACATATTAGCTTTTGAGCTTAGTGTTAGAGGCAGTGTAGGGGATTGCGTGTTCAATGGGAGAAAGCAATGGTTGTTGGCATTACAAGATTGGATACATGATGCATATGCGGACTGAGAGAAGATTTCTACTATTCAAAGTGGTAGGAGGCACAAGTTTGTTTTGGAGGGAGGTCATGGCTTTCAAGTTATTTTGAGTTTATTGCTTTGTGATGTCACTTCTGGTTTATATTTTGGTGTCTAGATAGTCCCAAGGGACTGCAGTTGGTGATTTATTTAGTTGGGTTTTAGATGATAGAGAAAATTTTCAGATTTTGAAGGGTGGAGAAATGAAAATCATAATTTTATAGAGACCAGTGTTGGTTAGGGGTTACCGTGGTCGATCATTTTGTAACCATGGTCAATTAGGAGTTTATTGTGGTCGGTTGAGCAACCATGGTTGGTTAAGTCACAAGTTTGGCAATAGTGTTTATTTATCATTTTTGGATAGGGCCCTTGTTTTTTCTTTCATCTTGGTTGAATGTGCAGAGTATGACAATGACATGTTTTCTAGTATTTGCAGTTGGTATTAGTGGCATGGTATAGCATTGATATTTTTATTGACATAGATGAACACATGCTTCATATTCAGCTTTGAAGTTAGTTGGTGGAAAAGTTGGAGCTTTTGGAGAGCCTAGTTATTTGGATGGATGTACATGGTGACTTTATACATGTGGATAGATTCAATTTTTTGATTCTATGATGATGTAGATGTTTGATTTGCACATTGATGCCTTGAGAATGATTAGGGGATGTTTTTATTTTCTCTTGATTACTATACAAATCTATGGGAGATGTTATCTATAGAATATTGTCTTGGACATGCTATTTGTTTATTCAGGGTCGGATTTACAGATTGGAGTTTTTGGATTCTTTGAGTTATGTAGGTTTTTTGATTGATCAGCTACTTTTGCATCTATAACTCATTTGGGATGTCTTTACCTAGGATCTTGTTTTGCTTTCGCATATTCCAGTTTGACTTTTCTTGGTTAATTGTGTTGGTGGTTGCATGGAGACATGGATAGATGGATGGAGAACATGGCTGGTTTCATAGGTATGGTTATGGATACAATAGAGGCTCATTACTTCAGTTTGAGTAGGAGCTCTTACAGGTGTGTTAGTCATGATGGGTTATTGCATGAGGAGCTTTGTTGGCTTGATTTCCTGATACCAGCAGTTGGTATGGTGTTATGATTTAGTGGGAGCTTTAGGATTTATGTCACGGATCAGTTGTGTCTTCGAGTAGGTTTGGTGATTCATGGTTTATCTTCTTAGTTTTAGAAGATGGTTTGATCTTCCTGGTTTCTTAATTTGTTGAGAGAATTGTTGAAGGAAAGAATAGATGGTTTTCATGGTGTGTAGAGTATTGTGATGTATAGCTACATGTAAAAAGGTTTAAAATTTTATCTCCAAGTGAGATATTGTTAGCTTGTGGATCTAAATATCTTAAGTGGAGCATACATTACACAGTGACCTTCATCAATCAATAAGTGACTTGATTTAGTTAGACAGTGACCGATATCAGTCAAGTAGTGAACCAAATCAGTCAATTATCAACCATCATGGGTCTAAAAGTGACTGACATCAGTCAAGTAGTAGCCGATGCCAATTACATGTGCGGCAGCGTTTTATTTATAAGTCATGGGATATAATATAGATTTTGTTTTAAAGAAAATATATTTGATGTAATTAGATGGCTATTGTGCCCTAAGTTTTTTTGTGCTTATATAAGTTAGAAAACTAGGGTTAGAGGTGTTAGAAGTGAAGAAGAGCATAATCCTTGGTTAAAAGGATCAAGGAGAAGAAGAAAAAGAAAAAACAGATTGCATGAAGATAGGATATGTCATAGAGAGAAGTTGAATAGAAGGAAAGTTTAGGTATATTGTTGGTGAGAAGATTGTATTATATTCTAGTGTATTTCCTTTGTATTATTTAGTCTCATGTAATGGATTATATAGTATGTAAAGCACTTAGTGTTTCTTCTTGTTAGATCCATAGGTTGTTGTGATATATTTTTATTTCTCATTCTTGTAGATACACATGTTGTGAGATCTGTTATTACATATCCATGAGATCATGATGTATTGTTGATCCATAGGAATCTAGTATTGTAGAGGAAATTTTCTTCATGTTTACACAGGTTGATGCAGTGATGATGGAGAGACTTATGTCTTGGTGCACGGTTATGGTTGCACATTGGTAGATCCTTCTAGAGGTCTTGTTTCATGATTCAAAGTACACTAAGAGCTTGGATGCACAATGGAAGATAAAGGGTATCTGCAGGCATGTGAGATCTGGTGGTTTTTCAAAGGAATGGTTATAGTGAACTTAGGTGGATCTAAGTATGGATTTGAAGGAGACACAAGTGGTTGTATGGAGGCACGGTTTAGTGTACTCAGGTAGATCTAGTTGGAGATCTGGGAGGAAGAGATAATCTTGTAGAGATACATGTACTCTTGTGTAAAATATTTAGTTTCTAATCTCTTGTTATATATATATATATATATATATATATATATATATATATATATATATATATGAGATCTCTATCTTTGATGGATGTAGCCCAAATTGTGTGAACCATGGTACATGTTGTGTTATGTGTGTGTATTTTTGTGTGATTTGGATTATTCTTGTTTATACTTCCATTGTTGTAGTTTTTGTGGGGATTGTTAAATCCATATTTATATGTTTTAGATTTGATATTCTATAGTTGAAAATTTTTCTGCATAGAGCCATCCCCAATAACTTGTAGCAGAGTGATGGTTTTTAGTTTTTCAGAGGAAGGGTTTTCTTAATGGTTTTTTTAGTTGTTTATTGACAAGTGTATGAGAGAAGGGTTTGTTTTTCCTGATGTGAAAAACGCAGGAAGATATTGAATCTCAAGTGGGAGCTAGAAGAGTAATGTTTCTGGAGAATTTTGTGACCAACATTAGTTAGGTTGTAATTGACATTGGCAAGGTGAATGTTGCTGGTTAGTGGGAAACTTGGTTTTTAAATAGAAAATCACAAATCTGAAAAAGTTGAGATATGTATGGAATGTGTCTTGTTTTCTTAGGTGTCCCTAATTCTTTGGAGGCATAAGCATGTTGGTCAGATTGCAGGTCTAGGTTATAGAGGAATGTTTAATCTTGGTTTTGCAAGGCTTTTCTTGTTTAATGGCACATGCATGATTTTGGATTGCATATCTAGATAGAGAAAAGGATCAAGGATACATCCTTGGTGCAGTTAGATGCACGAGGCTTTGGTAGATAGGTAATAGCATAGAACGAAGACAAAGCTTCCATCAGAGAGGAAATTTCATTAGTTGAAGATGTGTGTTAGTATCTTGGTATTGGTAAGGTGAAGTATCTCACCTTGATAAAATTTGTTACATGGTTTAATTTTGTAGTGGTTTTTTATGATTTGGATGCTTCTTGAAATGACTGGCTCAGCTTGACTATCAGCTTCGATAAAGTAGGCACATATTGTGGTACTCTATGCCAATATGTGTGGCATTTGGTTCATTCCAGTAGCATCGACACTGTTCTAAGAATCGAGGTCAGTCACAGAGGAACCAATATCGGTCAGTTAACCATGGTCAGTTAGGTGATGTCCATGGTTTGTCTCTGTGGCAACTTATCTATACAGGGTCTTTTTGTAGTAGTTGAGGGAAGATGATTTTCTTTTGTTTTTTTTCCTAGTTTGGAGGATCGAGTTTCTTACAATAAGTGTACATGGAAAAAATGATGTCTAGATCACTTCATGGTTTAGATCAGAAAGGGGATAGATTTGGCTTGGTTAGTTCATTGACAGATTGAGTTAGGTATCTATATATGATTAATTTTTTATTTCTTTCATTTGGAGAAACTAATATTATGTTGGGATAGTGTGCACAGATTTACAACATGGTTTTTTTGTGTTGGTTGACTTTTATTTCCAAGTTGTGTGGAATCTTGACGAAATGGTTTTATAGTATAAGGATGAGATCCTCAATAAAAAGACATGATTAGATACAGTTATAGGTAATGAGATTTTTTGAGTACACACAGATGGAAAGAAGGTGATTCACCTACTTTATAAGAAGTTCAAACTTCTCTAATGTAGAAGTATTCTCAAAGAAGAAATGGAATTAATTTTATAGTTCTTTAATTTCATTTCATTTCTCACTCAAATATTAGCTTTTGAGCTTGGTGATAGAGGCATTGCAAGGGATTTCATGTTCAATGGGAGAAAGGCATGGTAATTGGAATTATAGGATTGGATACATGATGCACATGCGGAGTGAGAGAAGACTGCTACTATTCATATTGGTAGTAGGTACAAGTTTGTTTTAGATGGAAATCAAGATTTTGTAGGTATTTTGAGTTTATTACTTTGTGATGTTACTTCTATTTTATTTTCTGGTGCCGAGATATTCCTATGGGATTGCAGTTGATGGTTTATTAAGTTGGGTTTTAGATGATAAAGAAACTTTTCAGAGTTTGAAGGGTGTAGAAATGAAAATCATACTATTACAGAGACATGTGTTGGTTAGGGGTAACTATGGTCGGTCATTTGGTAACCATGATCAGTCAGGAGGGTACCATGGTTAGTTGAGCAACTGTGGTTGGTTAAGTCACAAAATTGATAACAATGTTTATTTATCATTTTTTGATAGTTTCCTTATGTTTTATTTTATCTTGGTTGATTGTGTAGAGTATGTTGATGATATGCTTACTGGTATTTACAATTGGTATTAGTGGCATGGTTTAGCACAGATATTTTTTATTGACATTTTTAGGCACATGATTCATATTCATCTTTGGAATTCGTTGGTGGAAGACTTGGAACTTCTGGAGAGCCTGGTTATATGGATGGATGTACATGATGATTTTGTACATATGGATAGATTTATTTTTGTGATTCTATGATGATGTAGATGTTTGATTTGCAAATGGATTCCTTGAGCATGAGTAGGGGATGTTTGTATTTCCTATTGATTATCATGTTACTCCATAGGATATGTTATCTACAAATGATTTCCTTGGACATGGTAGTTGTTTATGCACATTTGGATTTATAAATTGTAGTGTTTGGATTCTTGAGTTATGCAAGTGTTAGAATTGATCACCCATTTTTGTAGGTAGAACTCATTTGGGATGTCTTTACCATGGATCTTGTTTTTCTTTCTCATATTCAAGTTTGACTTTTCTTGGTCAGTTGTATTGGTGGTTGCATGGAGACATGGATAGATGGATGGATAATATGGTTCATTTTACATGTATGGTTATGGATGCGATAGAGGCTCAATACTTCAGTTTGAGTGGGAGATCTTACAGGTGTTTAAGTCATGATGGATTATTACATGGGGAGCTTTGTTGGCTTGATTTTCTAATACCAAAAAGTGGTATGGTGTTATGATTCAATTGAAGATTTACGCTTGGTTTCACAGATCAGTTGTATCTTCACCTAGGTTTGGTTAGTCATGTTTTATCTTCTTAGTTTTAAAAAATTGTTTATTCTTCCTGTTTTTTTTTTTAGAGAATTTTTTAGGGAAAGAGGAGATGGTCTTTATGGTGTATAGAGGTACAAGTAGAGAGGTTCAGAAATTTATTTTCAAGTGGGAGATTGTTAGGTTAAGGAGGTAAATAGCTTCACTGGAGCATTTATTATAATGTGATTGGGTTACACAATGATTGGCATCAATCAGGAAGTGACTGGTATTAGTGAGACAGTGACTGAAATTTTTTAGGAAGTGACCGACATCAGTCAGGCAGTGACTAGCATCAGTCAAATAGTAACTGACATTGGTTACCTATGCGGGAGTGTTTTATTTATAAGTCATGGGATTTAATATAGCATTTTTAAAAATATATTAGATGTAATTGCGTGGCTATTGTGCCCTACGTTTTTATAGGCTTATATAAGTTATAAAACTAGGGTTAAAGGTGTTAGAAATGAAGAAGAGAATAATCCTTGGCTAAAAGGAAAAAGAAGAATAAAGAAAAGAAAAGGTAGATTACATGAATACATGATATTTCATAAAAAGAAGCTAAACAGATGGAAATTGTAGGTACACTGTTGGTGAGAATATGGTATTATCTTCTACTATATTTCCTTTGTATTATTTAGTTTCATGTAATGGATATCATAGTATGAAAAAAACTTAGTGTTTCTTATTGTTAGATGCAAAGGTTGTTGTGAGATCTTGTTATTGCTCATTCTTATAGATCCACATGTTGTCAAATATTGTATTACAGATCCATGAGATCATGATGTATTTTTGATCCATATGAATATAGTATTATAGAGGAAATTATCTTCATGTTTGCACAAGTTGATGCAGTGATCATGGAGAGACTTATTTCTTAGTGCACAGTTATGGTTTCACATTGGTAGAACCTTATAGAGGTCTTTTTTGCAGATTTACAGTATAGTGAGAGTTTGGTTGCATAGTGGAAGATAAAGGCTAGCTACAGGTATGTGAGATCTGGTGGTGTTTTAGAGGCATAGTTGTAGTACACTCAGGTAGATATAATTAGATATCTGGAGGAGAAAAAAGTGGTGGTTTGGAGGCATGATTTAGTAAACTCAAGAAGATTTGGTTGGAGATCTAGGAGGAAGAGATACTCTTGTAAAGATAAATGTACTCTGTTGAAGAAGAGTTCGTTTGTAATATCTTGTTATGTTATGTAAATGATATCTTTATCTTTTGTGGACGTAACCCACATTGGGTTAACTAGAGTACATGTTGTGTTATGTGTATGTAATTTTGTGTGATTTGGATTATGCTTGTTTATACTTCCACTACTGTAGTTTTTTTGGGGATGGTTAGATCCATATTTGCATGTTTTGGATTTGATATTCTATAGTTCCAAATGTTTCCCCATAAATACACCCCCAACACATCCATATTCACACCATCGTATGATGTTACTAACCCCAAAAATACCAAGATCCTCTACATAAACTTAAATTTATTCAAATTTATTGTACTCACACATTCCAAGTGAACAAGAATGTAATTTTGTTCTTATACACAAACACACAACTAAGATATGAAAATTGGAAATTTTGTGAAATTTTTGCTCATCACATTTGTAACCTGTTGCCACCTTCAAAATTGCCCTCAATTTTCAAGTCAAGTTTCAAAAAAATTTAGTTGGTGCCTATTATCCCATTTTTTTCCTTGGCAAAATTAATCAAACACGACCCCACAAAGAAGAAAATTGGAGGAAGGGCTCAAAATTTTCACACTTCGCCACGTACAAGTTGACTCAAGGCTTAAGAGTAGACTCATGCCAACTCACCATGTGTCAGATCGATGTAATTCCAAAAGGCACATAAAAATGGAGGCCCCCAACTGAGTAAAGGCTTACCACATGGTCCAAGTCAAAAAGGGGACAGATCCAGCCATTGAATTGGATAACGAAAGAAGAGACAACAGAAAGTCCCACGTGTCCCTTAGGTGCTCTTTCAGGGGAAAATTCCAAAGGTAGGTCCCAAACGTGCGTCAACTCTCCACGTACCTCATTGGTGCACCTCCGAAGGTCAGGTCCAAACAGAGTATCCAAATGAACGGGAATCCTCCATGTGTCCAATGTTAAGAAAAGGGACACGTGGCCATGTTTCAAGTGGAAAGGATGAACCTTTTTGTGTTTTGATGGTTTGAAAAGTCAAAGCGGAAAGGTGGGCCATTTTTGTGTTTTGATGCATTGAAAATTTAAAGCAGAAAGGTGGGCCATCAGAGCCATTTGGGAATTTTGGTTTTATTTCAAAATTTTTGTAAAGTTATAAAGTGACCCATGGCCCTACTCATGCTAAAGGATAAAGTCAAATGTTGAGCCCGGATCGAAAATCAAAGTGGGGAGGTGGGTCAGTGGAGTAATTTGTGTTTTTGAGCCTTTGTTGAAAAGAGTTAAAACTGTAAAGTGAGCTATGAATCTTTCCCCACATAGGTAAAGCCACATGTCAAGTCCATATCAAAACTGGATGGGCAGGCAAAAATTTTCTGAAATGTCAAATCTCTAAAAAGTCATAAAATACAAAAGGCATCCTTAGGCCTGCTTTATTTTAAATCTCTCCCACATGGACGAATCAAATTCAAAGTTTGTGAAAGCTGGATGAATGGATGTGATTCAATGCATCTGGTATTTCTGCTAGGTATGGAAACGACCGAGATGTCAGAGGAGTTGAGATGTTGGTTTCTTGAATCAGTTTCATCATTTTTTGGAACCGACTGTAACCATGCTTAGAAGCTATTTAATGGCTTCTCCTCACCATTGTGAGGGATGGATCATAGTACTCTATAGATGCAATAGATTTCAAGGTAATCAAGATAGAATTTTTTCCCTTTCTTCCTCTACCATTCCTTCTTTCCTTGTTCAAATTTGTGAATCATTAAACTTTTATGATAAGAAACTTCGTGTTCTTGTTTATATGATATCTGGAAATTTGTGTCTGTGAAATTATATATATTAAGAAATTGGACGATTCTACTCTACATCTCCCTGGCTCAATATGTATAAGGTTATACTCTTCTATGTATATTTCCTGAAAGTATTGTTATGTTCTTCCTCTCTCATATCCTTAGTCTTTTCATTATTTCGTATTGATGATATTTGGGCTTAAAATGTTTCAAAGTATCACGAATTCACACTTTGAAAGTTGTAAATTTGTATATAAGTTTTTTCACTTTCTTTCAATAAGGGAACCTCTCCTATTAAAGAGGAGGGACTTGTTGTCCCCTGACTGTGGTTTGTTAAAGTACCATTTAAAAACCCAACAGTATTTGGTGACTCCACTGGGGATTTTGTTTCAAACGTATCCCTTTATAAAAGAAAAACTTCAAGATCATGTTTGGTCTGGCGAATCTATGGTATACACTGGGGATCAAAATTCTGTCATGTTCGTTCTCTTGATATAGGAAGCTTCCCAAGAACTAAGGTAAATGAAGAACACTTGTTGGACCACATCACCAATGAGTGATAGTGACAGTGATGAGGATGGTGATGGAGATATCCCTATTAAAAAAATTCAATCCAGAATAGGATCAGTTTCTCCAGAACTTCTATGAGGGTATATGTCCAAGATTTCTTTGGCCAACATTGCAACAACTTTTCAAACAAGCTAAATAACACTCAATAAATGAATTTGAGACACCTTGTAACAAAGAGGAGAACATTTAAGTTCTAGAAACTACTCATGATGATTCTCCACATGATCAAGTATTTATTCCTCAGCATTATCTCAATTCCAATGATGAATGTCTTCTTACTACTCCCCCTGATGTATGCCAATTTAATATTTCTTCAAGTAATGAATAAGACAAACAAATTGAGGATTTTTTTCAACCTGAAATAGTGTCTATAGAAGAAATTTCATGTACCAAGGTTGAATTTTCTAGTTTTAAAAAAATGATCCTATGCTGGTGGAAGTGGATGTTCATCATAACAAAATGGACAAGATTCCCCTCTCTTCTATTATTGAAGAATTTTAATGCACTGTGATGAAGATCATTGTAGACAATCCCCTTATTGTTTTAAGTTCTCTCAAAGATGAACAAGTGCGTGTACCCGAAGAAGAAGAAATTAATGAGATCACTAGTTCCCCTATTATATTTATGGATAAGATGAGCACACATGAGCCTTTTTACAGTCCTTCGAAACAAATAGAAAATGGAGAGCCATGCTTGGAATATTTTCTTCACAACTATAACAGTCTCATCTCAGCTCACCCTTTGGAATGCAAACAAAAGGAAGAGGATGATGTTTTTGAAAAATCCATACTTAGTCTAACAACATTTCAATTCCCTGCTAATCATGAAGACAAATCAGCAATATAGCTTGTACCTAAGAGTCATGATCTTCTAGAATTAGGTGTTGATTTTTCCAAAGCAACAGGTATGTTTTTTAGAGACATGGTAAAAATTACACATAATGGTAAATCATTCAGTACCTTTTTCCAAATTCTTCTTAAAGATTGTTACAAGGAAGATTCAATAGAAGTGTGTGATTATTCTTAGATGTGTCATAATGATAATTGTAATCACCATTCATACGCTAGTATTATTCATCCAAAATAGGGAGTTGACACTATTAGGATTGGATTTTCTCATGGATCTAGTTGTTAGAGTTTGGTGATGTGCAGGAATCAGTATGGAGGCAGTTGATGGTCGTACATGTTTTTGTATGGCACTATTCATCCACAGAAGAGGAGCCTCAGGACGACATTCAGTTCTTCATAGGAACTGAATATTTTTAGTATGGAGTATCACTATATGGATTGTCTTCTTTCCTTAATTTTTCTTTTCAAGTTGCATAGCATTCCCATGACATTTTGGTATGCTCATATATGCATCTTCAATTCACAGGTGCCTCAAAATTTGACTATGTTATTCCATAAGGGTACTTTTTTTTTCTCAACCTATCTCTGGAGTTGTGTAGGTTTTGTGCAATCCTCCTTTCTTCCCCCTGTGAATACCATCTCCTTTATTTGCATATACTTTCCCTTTTTTGCCTTGTTTCCTTTACAGTTCCTCATTGTGTGTTATGTTTTGTTTTTGTCTTTCCTTTTTGGTTTCTTTTCCCGTTGCGTGTGTGTTGTCTTCTGTATTGGTTTTTTCCTTTGACTCTATTTTCCCAATGGATAAGGCACTGGTTTGCTTACCCTAATTTTTTCTATGGTTCTAAATCTTGCCTCATTCCTCTATCCCAGCCAAGTCATCCCCAGAAAGAGTAAGTTGTTGTCACCCTCAAAATTCCCCTCATTTTAAAATTAAAGTTTCAAAAAAATTGTGTTAGTGCCTATTATCCCATTTTTACCCTCTGGAAAAATTGATAAAACACAACCCCGCATAGAAGAAAATCCGAGGAAGGGTTCGAAGTTTTTGGACTAATCCACAAACGAGTTGACTCGGGGGCCGAACAATAGACTTACCATGTAGTCCAAGTCAAAAAGAGAAAAAATTTGGGCATTGAATTGGCTAAGGAAATAAGAGATAGTGGAAAGCCCCACATATCCCTTCGGTGCTCTTTCAGGGGGTGAATCCAAACGTAGGTCCCAAACGTGCGCCAGCTATCCACGTGCCTCATCAGCACATCTCCAAAGATTAGGTCCAAATAGATTCTCCAAATGAGTGGGAAGCCTCCACATGTCCAAGATCCAGAAAAGGGACATGTGGCCATGTTTTAAGTGGAAAGGTGGAGCCTTTTTCTGTTTTGATGGTTTGAAAAGTCAAAGCGGAAAGGTGGACCCTTTTTTTGTTTTGATGCTTTGAAAAGTCAAAGTGGAAAGGTAGGCCCTTTTTGTGTTTTGATGCTTTGAAATGTCAAAGTGGGAAGGAATGCCATCAGAGGAATTTGGGATTTTTGTTTTATTTCAAAAAGGGCATAAATTTATAAAGTGACCCATGACCCTGCTCATGCCAAAGGATAAAGTCAAATGTTGAGCTTACATCGAAAGTCAAAGAAAGGAGGCGGGTCGGCGGAGAACTTTGCATTTTTGAGCCTTTGTTGCAAAGAGTTAAAATTGTGAAGTGACCCATGACTCCGTCCCCACTTAGGTAAAGCCACGTGTCAAGCCCGTATCAAAAGTAAAAGGGTGGGCCAAAATATTCCGAAATGTAAAATATCTAGAAAGTCACAAAATACAAAAGGCGTCCTTAGGGCTGCTTCAATTTAAATCTCTCTCACTTGGATGGCTCAAATTGAAAGTTTGTGAAAGAAGGATGAATGACTATGATTTAATGCATTTGGTTTTTCCGCTAGGTATGGAAACAGCCGAGGCATTACAGGAGTTCAAATGTCAGTTTCTTGAATCAATTTCATCATAGTATTTAACCGAATGTAACCATTCTCGGAAGCTATTTAATGGCTTCTCCTCACCATTGTGAGGGTTGGATCCTGGTACTCTGTAGATTTAATAGATTTGTAGGTAATCAATAAATAATTCTTTCCCTTTGTTCCTCTACTATTCCTTATTTCCTTGTTCAAATTTGTGAATCATTAAACTTTTATGATAAGAAAATTTGTGTTCTTGTTTATATTATTTCTATAACTTTGTGCCTATGAAATTATATCTGTTATGAAAGTGGATGATTCTACTCTGCATCTCCCTAGCTCAATACGTATAAGGTTATACTCTACTCTCTATATTTGCTGAAGGTATTGTTATGTTATTCCTCTCTCATCTCCTTAGCTCTTCCATTCTTTCGTATTGATGATCTTTTGGCTCAAAACTTATTAAAGTATCAGGAATCCACACTTTAAAAGTTATACATTTGTATATAAGTTTTTCTGCTTGCTTTCAATAAGGGAACCTTTCCCATTAAAGAGGAGGGAATTGTTGTCCCCTGACTGTGCTTCGTTAAAGTACCATTTAAAAACCCAACACATCCTCTATTGGTTATCACTTCCACACTAATCATGAATTATATGGGACAGTTACCAGTACCACCTAGGAACCAATCTTGTCTTTAGTTTTTTTGGAGAAAATGTTGTGCCACTAATGTAGTTCTGTTTCCTCTCCTATAGTGATTGATGGAGATAGTTGAATGACCTCATTCTTCCATTGTATCCATCCTCTAGTAGACACATTTTTTACTTAGTGAATGCAATCTTGAATCACATTGGTTTCCACGTTATGCTTATTCTTGTCTCCCCCTCACAATGTGAAACATTTTGTTTTATTGGACATCATGTTACACCAAAAAAATATCTATAACAAAATTGTTTGTTAGTTTTTAACACTTTGTATCTAACTAATAAAAGAATAACATTTGATGAGAAAATAATTTTTTTATAACCTTGATGATACGATATTTGTATCTCTCGAAACTGTACCCTATTGAGAGATGACTGTAGGTGTTCTACACTTGCTCTAGGTCTTCCTCATTCATAGATACAATGGAAAAACCTCAGGTGTGTGGGTATACCTATTGTTGAGATGAGTCTCTGGTATCAACCATAGTTCCTTTTTGATGTATCCTAAACTAATTTTTAGGGGTTTTGCTTGTAAAAAGATAATTATAACTAAATGGAAAATGAATTATTACACCAAACTTGTTGAGGGTCTTGTCTAAGTACATGAAAAATCAATTTGAGAATGAATTTTTGATGTGAAAAACAATAGTTTTCAATAAAATACTAAGGAAAAACAGTTGGTGTATTAAGGGAACGAGTCACAACAATACAATAAGATAAACATGCACAGTAATATTATATAGAAATTACTAAATTTGCAGCAACGTAAGATGATTAATCAAGGAATTTAACATTCACATGAATTAATGAGATACACACATCACTGTAAATAATTGGAAACGAAGAAATCAGTTCTCATTCAAAGGGAAAATCTAGCAAAATCTACTTCATCACTCCAATGTCCAAATATTCGCTAGTACATCTAACACTCTCATTCAAGTTAACATTGTTTCAAAAGAATGATGTTGACCTTGTAATCAACCTTATTCACTTTCCTATTATCCAAATGCATTCTTGAATATAATCGTTGTTGTACAACCTCAAACTAAAACATTATTCATGCCTCAAATTGAAGGTGGGCAGCAAGAAGCTCATACCTAGAAACCACTAGAATGGAATCTTTTCAGCTTCAAAGAGGAAGATTTTATTGTTGTCACAACTAGGTCCCAAGAAAAGGCTCAAGAGATGGAAAATTTGTAAAACAAATCTATTCTGCCTATTGTCACTTATAAAACAACTAGAGGTAAAAAAATAGCTAACAATTCCACTCAAAAATATCAACAAAAAGAATTGAATCCAGATCCCAGAAGACTCTTCATACCTAATATTTCAAAAGCTATTGAAGCAGAGTTAAATTTTGCTAAAGCCTATGCTAAAACATTAGAAGTTGTTTCAAAAATGATTTCTTCTTTTAACATTGTTGATGTAATGAAGAAGCATAACATTAATATTTCACTATGGGATGTTCTAATTATTCAAGGGAGGCAATATTTACTTTCTCAAAAGCTTGCTAAGCTACAGATTTCATCAAAACCAACAGAAAAGGAAGCCTAGAAAGTAGACAAGGTCCTTGGAACAATAGAGCAAGACCACATTAAAGAAGATAAATGGATGGTTCAAAAGGTCTTAAACGCTTATGATATATTGAAACCACCACCATTTTATATATCTCTAATTATTGAATATCATTTAGTTCATAACTGCATGGTTGATAGTGGTGCAAGTAGCACAGTTATGACAAAAGTAATTGCAGAAAAATTGGGCCTACAATATGAACCTACAGAGATAAAGTGTGTTGTAGTTAGATGGGAAGACAACTAACACAATTTGTATTATCACAAATCTTGAGGTAACTTTACATGCTTTCCCTAATGTTACCATATTACAAGATGTGTCTGTCCTATATTTACCTTCCTTTTTTTCCTTATGTTTGCATGAGATTTTATAGCAACAAAAAGGAGGTTCTCTCTCTTCATATTGGTCATTTTCGTTCTTTACCACAAGGTATGGAACTAAGGTTACCATAAATTTTGATCTTTTTACTAGATTTCATATTGAGCCTCATGCTTCAAACATTGCAGCAAATTATGTAGCTTTAAATCAATTTGATTTTGATGTTACAACACATGTTTCTGAACTAGACGGTGTTTCTAATCTATGGATTAAAAGAACTCAAAAATAACATGCTTATGACCCTTTCAAAGAAGTAGAAGAAAATTTGTTTGGTGTTTATTAGTTGCATGAAGAAAATTCACCAATTCCCTTGTTGTCTAAAATAAAATAAAAACGAAAGGGCTATGAAAGATTCACTTTGATGGAGCTAAAAATAAGAAAGGAAAAGGTGCAGGTTTAATGCTTACATCCCCTTCAAATGAAAACATCTACTTGTAATGTAGTTGAATATGAAGTGTTAATTCATGGCTTGCAATGGGCCAAAAAGAGAGCTATTAGTACTTTACAAGTTTTTGGTGATTCAAAGTTAGTTATTAATCAAGTGAAAAACTTTAATGTGTGTAAGAATTCAATGTTGAAATCTTACAAACATAGAGTTTCATACTTAATGGATAATTTTGATGCTATTAACATTCAATCTGTCTCAAGAGCTGAAAATAAACATGTAGACAGACTTAAAAAAGTTGGTGCTAGCTTTGATGTAATAGAACAAATCAAAAATAGAAAATTGATAAGTTTTCGAAGATGATGAACAGATCTGCAGGTTTTTACAGTAAGAAGCTGAATTTTCTATAGTTAATGAGGGAAACCTGTAGCACTTTTATGGTGACCAGATTGTTCAATTGAAGATAAACAAGTTTCCTCAAGGATTGGTTACATTAGACTACATTTTCAGTTCTAATGATCAGTTAGGAAAAGAGAAAGGCAAGATTTTAATCCACGCAGATAACTACAAAGAAATATTTGTGGATGATGAAGAAAAACTATTTATTGGAAAGGTATGTTCCTCACCTAAAAAATAGTCATTTATAAAATTATGTAAAGAATTCAGAGATGTTTTTCTTGGAAATACCAAGATCTAAGAGGATTTGATCTGATTTTAGCTCAACATATAATAGAGTTACAACCAAATTACAAGCCAATTAGGCAAAAGCAAAGACCAGTAAATCTAAAAATTGAGACATTAATGAGAAAAGAGTTATCTAAGCTAATTGAATCAGGTATTATCTTTCAAGTTAAGTTTTCAAGTTGGGTAGCTAATCTTTTTCCTATTTAGAAAAAGAATGGAGGAATTAGGCTATGTGTGGATTTTTAACACCTCAGTAAAGCTTCATTAAAATATCATTATCCACTACCTAATATAGATCAAATTTTGAGAACAATTTCTGGTTCAGACAAATTGTCTATTTTTAATGGTTATAGTGGATATAATCTGATCCTTGTGCATCAAGAAGACATATACAAAATAGCCTTCACCACGAAGTGGGGTACTTATACTTACAAAATAATTCCTTTTGGCCTTTCAAATGTCATTACAACAGTTCAACATGCAATGGACATAGATTTTCATATATTATTAAATAAATTAATATTGGTTTACTTACATGATGTCACCGTATTTTAAAAATATTCTAATGAACATCAAATACTTTTAAGGCAGATTTTTCAGCTGTGCAAAAAATTTGGAATATATTTTAATCCTAAAAAGTCCAGTTTTTCAATACATTAAGGTAAATTGCTTGGTCATATTATTTCTAAGAAAGGTTTGGCTATTTATCCTTTTAGAATCGAAGCTATTTCAACAATTGTCCTTTCCTCATCATAAGAAATCATTACAATGTCTTCTCGGAAAAACCAACTTTGTTAGAAGATTTGTTCTAGATTTTGTAGCATTAGTCAAGTCATTAACAATCATGTTAAAGAAAGATAATAATTTCTCTTAGACCATCAAAGGGAGAAAATTATTTGAAGCCATTAAGTCAGCCATTTCACAAGATCCTATTCTTGCAAATCTAAATTTCGACAAAAAATTTACAATGTATGTAGTTGCAGGAGATGAGACTATTTAAGATATATTAACCTAGGTTAATGATGAAAACACTAAGTAACCAATTGATTTTTTGAACAAATTCTGCATGACTTATGATACAAAGTACACATTTTTTGAGAAACAGGTATTTTTAGTAGTTAGAGGATTGAAAAATTTCAAGTACATGTTTTCAAATAACAAGATACGTGTCTTAGTCTTGCATCCAAGTGTTAAAGCACTCTTGTTGAACAAAGAGCTGAGTGAGAAGAGAGCAGACTAGATTACAAAAGTTATGGAATACAATGTTGACATTCGTGTTGCGAAAATAGTTCGAGGAAAAGGTCTATGTGAGCATATAATTGTTGATATGGAATAACAGCAGGTTACAGAATTAGAAGATCAACAAAATTATGTTGAAGTTACGTATTAGCAGTCAAATACCATGTATAACAAGAAAATCAGCAACCTGAACTCAGTCAATAAGTTCAAGAATCAAGATGGATGACTTATTTTGTTAACTACCTACAACACAAGACTTATCCGGAAGGTATGGACAAGAGAAAATGAATATATTTCAGGTTACAAGTTGTACCTTATGTTTTCATTGATGGCATGTTCTTTAAAAGAATATATAAATGGAATTTTGCTACAATGTATTGATTATGATAGAATTTAGCAATTATTATCTGAAATTCATGAATGACCTGCAGGAGGTCATTTTTCAGTATATATTACAACCTTAGAAATTATGAAATATGGTTACTATTGGCCCAACATATTCAAGGACTACTTCAAATGGATCAAAAAGTGTAAGAAATGTGTTTTCTTTTTTGGAAAGGAATGTTTAGCTTTGCTACCCCTGCAACCCATTTCATTGGATCAGCCATTCATGTAGTGGGGTCTCAACTTTATTTGCATGATAAATCCACCTTCGTCTTCAGTTCACAAGTGTATATTGACTACTATAGATTACTTTACGTGATGGACTGAAGAAATAGCCTTAAAATAAGCTAATCAAACTTCAATATTATCCATTTACGAAGGTATAGTTTGTAGATTTTTTGTGCCAACAACTATCATTTCAGATAATGCCTTATCATTTCTTAGTGTAGAGGTAATAGATTGGGCTATCCAACACATAATTTACTTAAGTACAACCCATAAGGTAATGGGTTAGATGAAAGTACTGATAAGAATATTTTGAGGATCATTAGAAGAACACTCAAGGACTTTGTGGAAATAGGAGTGCTGAAGAACTTTTTTCCGTTTGTGCCCTTTGAATGAGATCTAATTTCTGACTTTCCAATTACTTGTAGTGATGTGTATATCTCATTAATTCTTGTGAATGTAAACTTCCCTGATTAATCATCTTACCATGCTACCAATTTAATGATTTTTGCATAATATTAGTGTGCATATTTATCTTACTATATTGTTGTGACTCATTCCCTCAATACACCAAGTGTTTTGAATTAATATTTTATGGAAAACTATTAGTTTGTGTATCAAAAAATCATTCTCAAATTTAATTTTCATGCAATCAGTCAAATCCCTCAACAAGTTTGGTGTATCAACTCATTTTCAATTAAGTTATGTTATATTTTTACCGTCAAAAACCCTTAAAATGAGTTTAGGATACATAAAAAAGGAGTTGACCTTGATATCAGAGACTCACCTCAACAATAGGTGTACCCACAGACCTGAGGTGTTTCCATTGTATCTATGAAAGAGGTAAGTTCCAAAGAAAGCTTAGAACACCTTAAGTCATCTCTCAACAAGGTGCACTTTTGAGAGAAAATAATTTTTGGCATGTCTGGTGGGACTACGAATAAGATCTTTAGAAATTTACATCATATTTACAGTGAAAGAAAGTCACTTTTGAAGCAACAATCTGCAACAATTTACTATAAAGATACAAATATTTATTTGGATACTTCATAAGGTTGATTTCAGAGCATTTTTCTAGCATGTTCCGTGCCTAAAGTGACTACAAGATCATCAATAAGAGGAATTCCTTGTAATTTTATTTCTTTATCTTTGAATTCTTTAAGAAGAAGAAGAGTTGGCAATACCTTACCTTATAATAGGCGTGGTTTTGGTAACCATCCTCCTAATCTTTCTTCACCACATATTAATATTATTTTTTAAATCCCGGTTATTCCAATGGCTATTCAACCACCACCATTTTATCTATCTCTTATTATTGGAGATCATTTAGTTCATAACTACATGGTTGATAGTTGTGCAAGTAGCATAGTTATGCAGAAAGTAATTGCAAAAAAATTGGGCCTGTAATTTGAACCTACAGAGAAAAGTGTGATGCAGTTAGATGGGACAACAACACACACAATTGGTATTGTCAGAAATATGGAGGTAACATTACATGTTTTCCCTAATGTCACCATATTACAAGATGTGACTATCATAGATTTACCTCCCTATTTTTCCTTATATTTTTCACGAGATTTTATAACAAAAATAGGAGGGTATCTCTCTTCATATTTTTCATTTTTGTTCATTAGTATAAGGTATGGAACTAAGGTTATCGTAAATTTAGATCCTTTGGCTAGATTTCATATTGAGCCTCATGCTTCAAACACTATAGCAGATTATGCATCTTTAAATCAATCTGATTTTGATGTTACAACACATGTTTTTGCACTAGAAGGTGTTTCTAATCTATTTATGGATGAAAAGAATCAAGAAGAACATGCTTATGACCCTTTCAAAGAAGTAGAAGAAGATTTATTTTGTGCTTATTTCTTGCAAAAAAAAATGCACCAATTCCCTTGTTGTGCAACAAAGAAACAACAACAGAAGGGCTATGGAAGCTTCATTTCGATGGAGATAAAAATAAGAAAGGACAAGGTACAAGTTTAATGCTTACTTCCCCCTCAAACGAAATGTACTTTTTAGCTATAAGTCTGCAGTTTTATTGTACTTATTATCTAGCTAAATACGAAGTGTTTAATTCATGGCTTGCAATGGGCTAGAAAGAGAGGTATCAATACTTTACATGTTTTTGGTGATTCGGAGTTAGCTATTAATCAAGTGAAAAACTTTAATGTGTGTAAGAATTCATTGTTGAAGTCTTACAAACATAGAGTTTCAGACTTAATGGATGATTTTGATGCTATTGACATTCAATCTGTCTCAAGATATGAAAATAAACATTCATACCAACTTGCAACAGTTGGTGCTAGCTTTTATGTATTAGAATAGATCAAAAACAAGAAAGTATAGCAACATATAAAGCTAATTATGAAACCTTCAGTACCTAATAATGAAGAAAATGTGCAAGTTTTCAAAGATGAAGAACAAATCTGAAAGTTTTTGCAGCAAGAAGCTAAATTTTCTGTAGTAATTAAGTAAAATTTGTAGCATTTCTATGGTGACCAGATTGTTTAGTTAACGACAAACAAGTTTCCTCAAGGATTGTTTACACTAGAAGACATTTTTCAGTTCTGATAATCAGTTAATAAAAGACAAAGGTAATATTTCAAACCACACAGACAACTACGAAGAAATCTTGGTGGATGATGAAAACAAACTATTTATTGGAAAGGTATGTTCCTCAACTAAAAACTAGTCATTTATCAAATTATGTAAATAATTCATAGATAATTTTTCTTGGAAATACCAATATTTGAGAGGATTTGATCTGATTTTAGCTCAACATACAATAGAGTTACAGCAAAATTCCAAGCCAGTTAGGTAGAACCAAAGGCCAGTAAATCCAAAAATTGAGCCATTAATGAGAAAAGAGTTATCTAATCTAATCGAATCAGGTATTATCTTTCTAATTAAACTTTCAAGTAGGGTAGCTACTCTTGTTCCTGTTTGGAAAAAAAAATTGAGAAATTATGTTATGTGTGGATTTTTGAGACCTGAATAAAGCTTCATTTAAAGATCATTATTTGTTACCCAATAGGGATCAAATTTTTAGAACACTTTCATGTTTAGACAGATTGTCTCTTTTGGATGGTTACACTAGACATAATCAGATCCTTCTGCATAAAAAAGACAGATACAAAACAGCCTTCACCACGAAGTGGGGTACTTATGCTTAGAAAAGAATGTCTTTTAGCCTTTCAAATGTCAGTGCATCGTTTCAATGTGCAATGGACATGGATTTTCACATCTTATGAAATAAATGCATATTTGTTTACTTATATGATGTCACCACATTTTAAAAATATTCTAATGAACATCTAATGCATTTAACTCACACTTTTCAGATGTGTAGATAGATTGGTTAATCTTTGGATCCCAAAAAGTCCATTTTTTTAGTACATCAAGGTAAATTTATTGGTCATATTATTTCTAAGAAAGGTTTGTCTATTGATCCTTTCAGAATTGAAGCTATTTCACAATTGTCCTTGCCTCATCATAAGAAAGCATTACAAAGTTTTCTTAGAAAAAGCAACTTTGTTAGAAGAATTGTTCTAGATTTTACAGCATTAGTCAAGTCATTAACAACCATGTTAAAAAAATTTAAGACTTTCTCTTGGAGTAGTGAAGGGAGAAAAGGATTTGAAGCCATTAATTCAGCCATCTCACAAGCTTCTAATCTTGCAAATCTAAATTTTGATTAAGATTTTACAATGTATAAACTTGGAGGAGCTGAGACTATTTCATCTATATTAACCTAGGTTAATGATGAAAAAAATTAGTAGTCAATTTCTTTCTTTGCAAAAATTTTACATGACTACGAGACAAGGTACACATATTTTGAGAAACAAGTATTTTTAGTAGTTAGAGGATTGAAAAATTTCAAGTACATGCTTTCCAGTAACAATATACATGTCTTAGTCTCTCATCTTAGTGTTAAAGAATTATTGTTGAACAAAGAGATGAATGAGAAGAGAGCATGCTAGGTTACGAAAGTTATGGAGTACGATGTTGACATCCATGTTACGAAAATAGTTCAAGGAAATGGTTTGTGTCAACATCTAATTGCTGATATAGAAAAATAGTAGGCTACATAATAAAAAGATCCAGAACAACATGTTGAAGTTACATATTAGCAATCAGAAACGATGGTACAATAAGAAATTCAGCATCCCGAACTCAGTCAAGAAGTTTAGGAATCAAGATGGATGACTCATTTGGTTAACTATTGACAACACGGTTTATCCAGAAGGTTGGATAAGAAAAAAAGAAGATATTTCAAGTTACAATTTGTACCTTATGTTTTCATTAATGGCGTGTTATTTAAAAGAGATATAAATAGAATTTTGATGTGATGTAATGATTATGATAGAATTCAACAATTATTATCTGAATTTAATGAAGGACCTGTAGGAGGTCACTTTTCAGCACGTACTACAGCCTTAAAAATTATGAAAGTTGGTTACTATTTTCCCACCATATTCAAGGACTGTTTTGAATGGATCAAAAAGTGTAAGAAATGTGCTTTATTTGTTTGAAAGGAACATTTAGCTTCAGTTCCCTTGCAGCCTATTGCAATGGATTAGCCATTCATGAAGTGGGGTATCGAATTTATTATCATGATAAATCAACCTTCATCATAAGGACACAAATGGATCTTGATTTCTTCATATTACTTTACGTGTTGGATTGAACCAATAACCTTAAAAGAAACTAATGAAACTTCAATACTATCCTTTTACGAAGGTATAGTTTGTAGATTTGGTGTTCTACCAACTATCATTTCAAATAATGTCTTAGCATTTCTTTGTTTAAAGGTAACAAATTGAGCTATCCAACACGGAATTTTTTTAAGTACATCATCTAATTATTACCCACAAGGTAATGGGTTCGCTGAAAGTACTAGTAAGAATCATTTGAGGATCATCATAAGAACACTCTAGGACTTTTTGGACATAGGAGTGTTGAAGCAAATATTTTCAGTTTTCCCCTTTGAATGAGAAATAATTTCTTCATTTCGAATTATTTGCAGTGATGTGTACATCTCATTCATTCTTGTGAATGTCAAATTTCTTTCTTAATCATCTTACCTTGCTACAAATTTAGTACTTTCTACATAATATTAGTGTGCATGTTTATCTTAGTGTATTGTTGTGACTCATTCCCTCAATACAAAAAGTGTTTTGCCTTAATATTCTGCTAAAAACTATTGGTTTGTGAATCAAAAAATTGTTCTCAAATTGATTGTGCATGTAATCATTCAAATCCCTCAACAAGTTTGGTGTATCACCTCATTTTCAATTCAGTTACAGTTAACTTTTTACCCTCAAAACCCCTAAAAATTAGTTTAGCATAAATAAAAAAGGAACCGAATTTGATACCGGAGACTCGCCTCAACAATAGGTATATCCACAGACTTTGGGTGTTTCTATTGTATCTACGATAGAGGGAGATCCCAAGAAAGCTTAGAACACCTGCAGTCATCTCTCAACATGGTGCACTTTTGAGAGATATCAGATACTTAACTCTACCTTTTCATAAATGACAACTATACATTACGGAACAATGGTATTAATGAAACAAATAATACTAGAGTTAAACATTGACATTAATTTTATCACAATAACCCTAAAACATTAAATGGAGTCCTACAACCTATAATAGAGATAAAATTTTAAGACATTTAACTAGACATTAAAAGACTTAACGGAATAGATACAAATATTTATGGAGTGATGATAATAAAACTTTACTAAAACCAAAATGTATTAAACTATATAAAAATTAATCCATACTTAATTTTTATAATACAAATTCTATGACATTGAATATTAGTAAGAAAACATAACATTACTAAATGACTTTGACTAAAAACAGCTAAAGACAATATCACCTTCAAATGAATTTAAATAAGAATGATCCTACACATGAGACATTCACAAGGGGAATTTACCAATGATAGAAAATAAATATATGCTCTCGTGGATATGGAGATTTAGACATCTGAATGCAGCTTCCAATACGTCAACATGATACACTAATGGTGTTCAAATATAAGTTAATAGTGACAAAGACGTTTATAAACACACATAAATAATGGATTATTGAGACGATCCATTTAGTTCTCACTATGAGTCAGTATTCAACTTCCAATACTTTGATCAAGCCACCAAGTTTGTATAATGTCACAAAAGTGTTCGATTGATAGCAGGCTTGAGCATGGATGTTAACGGAAATGAATGGACAAGATGATGTCACATAGCAAAATAGTGCATATAACAATGAATAACAAAGAGATAGATTGAATGGACTCGGTACTTTCCATGCACAAATTAGCTATTAAGGATAAAATACCACTTCTTATTTGAGTAATGTCAAATTAAGTGGACTTCAAACTTTCCACCCATAGATTGCCTATTAACTATTAAGGATAAAATACCACATCTTATTTGAGTACTGTCAAAATGCCAAATCCAGACTATATAAATGTTGAACATCTTGAGGAAGAAATATCAGGAGCTTTAAAAGGAGGCTTGAATAACATGAAATAATGTGGAAAGTATGAGATAATATACACTTGTTATTGCATAAGATGTAAAAATATTTTACAAACTATTAGGCTCAATTATAAAAGAATCTTTATCTTGAATTACTCTGATACCAAATGATTTTTGGTAGAGGTCAAATAAAATAACATATTTTTTCTATTGTAATTCAATATTTAACAATATATATATGTATG
Source organism: Taxus chinensis (assembly GCA_019776745.2). NCBI lineage: Eukaryota > Viridiplantae > Streptophyta > Pinopsida > Cupressales > Taxaceae > Taxus > Taxus chinensis. The sequence goes on along the minus strand of CM034146.1, from coordinate 641,705,560 downwards.
GATAGCATGCCCTATAAAATAGGAAGCCTATTAAAGATCATATAACTGCTCACTAAATTTATATGAGTTGTTTCCAACAACTCATAACCAAACACATTCCTAACAACATAAGATATGATGTGTTGTTCTATACAACTCATCATTTCTGTAACATTACAATGCTCAAAATAGTATTATAAAAAAAGAACGTCTATCCATATGTTGATAAATATTGTTCTATTTTTTATGCATAATTAAATATTTATGCTCCTTCAAATCAACAACCATTTTTTCAAATTCATGTGCATTATCCTTTTGTAGACAACCATTCCTAGGTGACAAGTTAGAAGAATGTAACATTTCCATCCCAAAAAACTAATTAGAAGAAAAATGTGTCTATTGAATCTTTCACATAAATTAATTGGGACTAAATCTATTGAAGATATTAATGGAGAATAAACCCTCTACATAATATTGTTACTATGTAAATAAATATGTATACAAATTAAAAAATCGTAATGAATAGAATATTAGATATGGACCTTAGAATATGAATTGGTGTTCATTTTGTTTATCTTTTCCAAGAATGGATTGCACATATTAAAGACACTTGACTTATATTATAATGATCCTTATACCTCAATAGATTTTAAAGAATAAGATTCAACCTTTCTCCCTGTGCCAAAACAAGTAAATTAAATATCTCTATGCTTTAACTAATACCTTGCCATTGTATCATAGTCAACTACTTAATTATGAGAAATCTATGAGTAAAGGCTAATATATTTGTATTTTTTATATTTATTTAACTAATAATTTTTTTTATTTTTATTTCAGGGATGCAATTTTTTGAGCTATAATTTTATTTGTAATGGCTACCATTATCAAAATCAGACCAATCAGTACTCATCTTAAAACACTATCATTATTTATAATCCTCTTAGTTATTATATTAAATGGTTCACCTAGACTATCTATTATATTGGTAAGAGCAAGGTATTGTGCCCCACCTTGTTAAAAAAAAAATTCAATCAAATTGGATTCACATGAGAAGGTGTTTGAGAGAATAGTAATACCCCCTTCACCTAAACCTCCTTAATGATACATTTCACACAGACATCCAAAGGGTTTAGGAGAAACCTCCCGTTCACCTGAAAGACATTTAGGTGAAGACACATTGTATGAAATGTGTGTATGTGTGTATGTGTGTATAAGTGTGTGTGTGTGTGTGGAACTATCATATATTCCATTGGTTTTCTCTTCTCATGGTTGTTTTCTTAAACCAATTTATCCCAAACCAATATAGTGACAAACACATGCCTCCAGGTTAACTTCAAATATATGTAATGTATGGTTTTATTTAAATTTTTTTTTATAAAAATTTAAGGGTTTTTTCATTTTTTGTTTTTAAAAAAATATTTTATAAATTGTAAATAAAAAGATGGGAGTGGAAAATATTGAGCATCAGATTTACAAAGGAAACACAATTAGATTTGTTCTATCTTTCATCTAATAACATACATACATTTAAATAAGGTCTTCTGATATTTTTTAGAAGGTGAAAAACTAAAACTATTCATGAGAATTTTTTACAACAATTTTCCGTAATATAATAACAACTAACCAAATATTAGTTGTTTTAGAAACATCTAATTTAAAATAGTAATAATCTAGTTTTAACCATAGTGAAACACTAGTTTTCAAACATTCTGCCCCTTAATATAAACATGTGGAGAACCTATCTTTTATCTCCACCTCCTCAATATTATATTGTTTTCAAAGGAAAACCCAAAAAAACTCAATTATGGTTTGACATATGGATAAGAAAAACCGAAGAGATGGTTTTAAAAGAGGTTTACCACAAACGAAAAAAATTATTGTTTTACAAATGGTTAAATACCAAAAACCAAAAGTGGCTGATTTAAATGTGGTTTATCGAAAATGATAAATGATGGTTTTCTAAATGGGTAATGTTGACATTTCTTGCACGTGTGCGAGAAATGTCAACTCAAATCTTTGGTTTCTTAGATTAGAGGAGTTGATTTGATGGACGTGATGTTAACCATTTGTTATCAGTCATACAAAAGGGGTATAAGAAAATTTCAATTTGGTTAGGTCTAGTGGAAATTTGGGCAAGTGCACAAGAAACTAACATCTAGGGATGTTGATCTAGGGTGCTTATTCTTCACATTAGATGTCTTTTTTAGTTTTCACCTTTGTGAAGATCACGCATCACCTTTTTTAGAATACTGCAGGGTCGTCACAAAGATGGGAAGGGCGTCTAATATCATAAAGGAATAGAATGGGACAATAAGAATTCAATTTTTATTTTCAAAGTATCAAAGGAAAGTATAAGTTGCAAAGGTGATAAGTTGTTCATTTATCAGTTACAGATCAAGCAAAGGTACAATTATTTCATTTTATTCCTTTATGATTAAGTGAAATTGCATTAGTGGGTTGAGTTGTTTAGGTTCATACCACATTATGTTACTGAAAAGAAATGAAAGAGGAACATACAAAACTCATTACACAAATACATTTTTTATTTATTCATAAGGACGAGTTATACAATTTTCTCACACAAGGCGTGAGAAGTAAATGACAAGAAAAGGATGCATTTAAATGAAAAAATTAAAATGAAAGAGAGAGATGGAACCCATCATTGTCATGATGACTGGATCACTCTTGTTCAGACTTCCGATCCATCCCTTTTTGTTGTTTCTTTGTACCTGAAAAGGAGGAAAGAAGATATTAATTAGAGCTCAAGGTTCCTTCACTCTATTTCATACTTCCAGTTTGTAACGTATATGCATCCTAGAAACAAGTCATAAAATTGAGTGACATATCATTCACGTAATGAGTATGAACAGAAAGGGATTTATCAGAAATAAGATTTCCAACATGTAAGAGTGCATTTTCAAGACCATAGTATTCATACAAATTTTATAGATCTACAAACAGCTTGTAGATTTTCAAAATAAATTAGCATAAAAGGAGAAAGCTTGCAGCTTTACTCATAGATTCTGGAAGAGTTTCTTTCAAACTCAAGCTTGTTTTCAAATAAAGATTACATATTTACGTTGATTATTCAAGTATCAGAATGCTCATAGGTTAAGACATTCATTGTACACATTTCAAGCACAAAACATGATGATGATTTACATCCAATAGGATTTTTCAATGTGGAGATAATACAGCATGACCAAGAGGACCTCCCTTTCACAGAACTACTTTTTTCCAAGTTGCTGCAGGAACTTTCGTCAAACTATTCATGAAAGAGAAACATTAACATATTCTAGGGAACAAATTATCAAAGGTACAAGATTAGGAGCATTTTTTCATTTGAAGTACAGTACAAATTGCAAATTTATCAAGGAATTTCAGTCTCTGATTATGAAGTATGGATTTGAAAAGGTGATCAAATTTTATCGTGGCAGCCACATTATAAGTACCTTTTTCAATGCACATGAAGAAGAGATCAATTACACTTAAACTCGGGATAAATTCATCAACAAAAGATCCATAACAGTCTATGGAGCCAAACATCACAGTACAAGATTTCAGACGAATGCAGATTTCTTGTAAAAATTACATCCTTTCAGTTACAAGCTTTATAAATTAAAGAGATAGCACAAACTTAACACCAAATTTTGAACGAATGTGGTTTCATGACTCTCAAATCCAAGTGATAAAATGTCATAGATGCTAATTCTAGCTTACAAAAAATGTAATACCTTTGAAGATAGGAGACTGAAGATCTGAGATCAGTGAACTAGAAAATTCTTATGAATAGACAGCTGAACTTTCATATTAAATATTAACATTTTCCCATGAGAAGAGAACTTGATTCCCGTGACTCTCAAGCATAAGAACATTGTAGAACCAAGGAATGGTGGTAATTCAAGAACTAAAAGAATTGTAGATTCCAAGTTTGTCATGTAAATGACAAAGCTCATAATCAAATTCAGGTTAATAGATGCAAAATAACAAGTTCAAAGTCGAGCTTCCATAGTTTTCCAGAATTGATTATCTACATCAAAATGAAATCTCTAGTATGGAAAGTCATTTTCACACATCCAAGTACAACACGAGCTAGAGAGCTAAGTTGAGCCATAAATGCTAATTTGCAGAACATGCTAACAAGACCACATTGCTCAATAAATGGGTCTTTGCGTGGGATCAAGTTAAATAGAACAACCCAAAAAGGAGAATAAATAATGAAACCATATAACACTACACAAATAATGGAGATCAAAAACCAACCATTCCATACGCAAAATGGGGCCACAATATAAAACCCACGATGTCATCCACAAATAGCTCAAGCCAGTGAATGAAAACAACCCAACATCTACAGGTGTTATCAAAGTGCAGCATATTAATACAAATAGATTAGAACCTCAGTTGTAATAAATACAAGTAAGAATGCAGTATAGGCATACCTAGCTTGAAATAAAGTCTGAGTTCAACTCATACGAGATTTATAACTCAAACATGAAACCCAGATCTACAAATACTAAATGTAAATAAAATCCGAAAAGGTAAATAAATGTAGGGGTTTACCTTCAGAATGGTGTTATTCGAGATGAGTTATCATTGTATAGATCCAGTTAGAGGCATTAAACAAAATATATCGACCCATATCACCAAACTCGAGATAGGATAAAGTCAGACCCAAGAGGAAAAGATACCCACGAACTGGTTGACCATGAAGGGAACACAAAAGTTGCAGGTTAAATTGACAAAGCTTACAACCATGAACTCCAGGTTAATAATACAACATATGGTTTGGAAAGAAGGAAAAATATGAAAAGATTTTCCTTCCTTCGAACTGGATGCAAGGAAAATGTAGGCTGGACCATTCATGGTGGTTTGGTCATGAAAAGTACAACAGAGCTCGGTTGGTAAGCATTAAACCCTAATTTTGGGAATAGTATAAAAGTAAGCGTGAGTCATACACAAAAGAAACCACCTCAGTAGCTCCAGACTCCAAAAAAATAATGGCAGCCATATTTTTCTTCACAGAGTTCTTCCCATTCTCGAAACTTCCAAAATGTAGCAAAAATGAAAACATAAACAACTTTAAGGCTCTAACCCTAACTTTTCCTTGAAATGGAGTTAGGCACAAGTTGACTAACTTTTCCTTGACTGGAGTTAGGCAGGTAAAATACCCCATGGTCGCCACTGCCAATTGCGTCTCTTAAGCCTTGTAGCATAATTTGCAAATCAATGTCAATGATTATGCCCTGCCTGAAGGGGGGGCAATTCTAACCAATTAATAATTATTGCATGTGGAGGGGACCCTTGAAATACTTAATCATTGCTTTATCCTTTATGCACGTAGAAATCTATATTTAGTTATTGTAAAATTTGCAGATACCTTGACAAAGTTTTAACCAATCATCATCAAACATATGTTGAAATAAGAAAAGGTTAGCTATCCTTCATTTAAACATGCAGTTAAAATCAAAAGCAGTCTTCTTGAGATAAGATAAACATAGGCGTTTACCTTAATTTTCCAAAACATACCTTAATTTATGCAAAAGTGTTTGTAGTTTCACCTTTTTCCCATGCAAAAGGAATGATTAAGCAGTCAACCAAGTTTTGAGTGAGAGCACAATCCATGAGAGGATTTTTTTTTTCCTTTTGGGTAGGATCCACCATTTTTAACCAAGATCTATCATTAAGGCTTTTATTTATCAGGAAGAGTTAGAGATAGTCATCTAATAAGTAAACTCAGGTAATAATTGAGGGTGTTGAGTAATTAATCTCCAACTCATTTTCTTATTTACTCAAATGCTTTTGCAGGCATACATGGGATGATTTTTGATGTAACAAGGTGCTACAGAATTTTCTCCAAGTTGACCAATAATGAGAGGAAGTGTTCAGCCTTTCCATAAATACTAGAAGTGTTGTGCTTTCAAGGTATTTTTATTTTTTGATTATTTTTCCCTGAATTTATTAAAGTTACCTGCTTTTCCTATCTGCCCTCATTACAAAAATAGGTTTGGTGTGTTAATTTTAGTGTGCATGTGCATATTGGAAAGTTGCGTATTATGAGTCATCCCTTCAGATTTTCCATTAATTTTCCTTGAAATTCATCCAAATCCTCTTGGATCATGCAAATTTAGTATTTTTAAGTCAAATTAGTTGCACATTCCCATATCAGAAATCTCCAAAACATCTATGGTGTATCACCCCTTTTATCATTTTTTAAGCTTTCATTCTAACCCTTACCCCACCAGTCTTAGTTTCAGTGATACACTAAAAGGGAACCAACCCTTTAAATCTAGAGATTCACCTCACTCTTGGGATACACCACATCCCATGAGGTGTTTCCATTGGCTATCCAAAAAAATGAGAGAGAGAGAAAGAGACAAATATGAGTGAAAAAATAATCATTCCTCGAATAGGGTGCACTTATTCTAGATAACATTTTTTTGGCATGCCCAGTGGGACCAAGACAAATATTGATGATTTCAGGAAATTGATTATTCAAATAAGAACACATCTAGATAACTCTGGAGAAGTTGATTTTATACAGGTAACACAATTTTTAGAGCCTTTTGGAGTATTTATCAAAACAGATCTGGTTATTTTTCTGGTTCAAACATTTTTTTTTCATTTCTCAGCAGACCTATTTTTCCAATTTTCAATCGTTTATGAGGTCATGCATTCATGATGATGGTTCTTATTGGAATTATTTTCTACAAGAGCTAAACCATCCCAATCCACCTCCTTTCTACCAATATCCTACCCATATCAGTATTATAACCCTTATCAAAATGAATATGTCCCATGACCCAAACTTTGATTATTAGTATGATGGTCATCAAGAAAATCATAATGTTGTTTAGGAACAAGGTTATGCACAAGAATATGAAGGTTATGCGGATTATGCAGGCTATACATAGGAGGAAGATCTTGAAAGAAAAATTCAGAGAATAGAGAATTCATGTCTAGCTCTCATGGAACAAGTTGAAAAATTGTAAGCATTAGAGGATGACAGGCATCAGGTTGAGGAACCCTATCAATGGGATGTTCCCACTTACCTTCCCCATCAAAATTGCCCAAACCTTCATCTAAGCCCAATTTTCAGATTCCAAGCTTACTTTGATTGTTGTTTCTTCCACTCCCCTTTCCTCACATGCAAATTTTTAACCCCATCCCTTTGTCCAAAATATTACAAAATCAAGTTGAGACCCATCCCACCCCTCCTCCTTCATCCTCAAGCCTAGAAAAGGAAGGTGACAATCAAAAAATCAGTTAGGAGGGGAAGTGCATTCAAGAAAATAAAAGTCTGGAATTCATGGAAAATTTTTAGGGATGAAGTTCAAAGTTTAAATTCAATCATGTTCCACAGTTGGAGAAAGATATTGCATACAAGAAAAGGAAATTTCAAAGCAACAACATGATCATCATCATCAAGTGAATGTTATGAAAAATTCTCTCTATATTCTGTTAGTTACAAGGTAAATTTGTTGATTTACAAGTTTGACTTACGGTTGTCATGATGCTCATATAAATGTGTCTGATTTTGAGAATAAAAATATTACTATTCTTGCATGCAAAGATTCCTATAAGTGCTGATCAAGATTTAGATTTGAAATAAAGAAAGATTTCCAGGTCAAATATATGAATGAATTAGCATATTCAGTGACATAGTAACAACATGTTTTCATCTTGAAAAAAATCATACTTGTCAAATGATGAGGATGAGGATTAATGACGAGGAAGAATGGTTCCCATTTGAGAAGAATGATGTAGCTGAATACAACGAATTCATAGATCCTTGTTTCCTCACATGCTTCAAAATTTATGCACTTTTGCAGTATTACAATGATTCACAAAGGTTATCAGTTGACACTGCAACCAACCAAGGAACGGTAGAATTGTTATCAAGAAAGAGTTGGATCAGAATGAGGAAGGAGAAAATTCAGTCATGATAGATGATGTACAACAACTTGAAGAGGTAGAAAAGATTTCAAATCGTTTTCAGAATGTGCTCAAAGATGGAAAATAAATCAATGTAACAGAGAAGATCAAAACAATCAATTTATCTATTGTTATAAGGCCAAGTCCTTTTTGATACCTAGTTGGTTTGGAGCTAGCTTCAATAGTACCAATAGTTATGTTTGTTTTAGACCTTAATGATGAGCTTTACATTCTCGAAGCTTAACCCCAAAACCTCCAAGAAAATATTGTAGATATGATAGAGTTAGTTTCCATCTTTCGGAATGCTCTTTTAATAAAATTAATTAAGGTACAAATCTTGTCTTTATCTTTGCCATGTCATATGATTGTCAAGTTGGTCTCATGGACTCAATTTCTTAGGAAAGGAAGCTAGTTTTCTTAGCCTGTTTGAGGATTTGTTTAGCTACACTTTTAATCTTGTTATAGTAGGGTAGGTAGGATTTCAATTCAATAAGTGTTTGCAAACATTCACATTAATTTTTTTCAATAAGTGCACTTCATACAAAGGATTTGGTTCCTTCCCATGTGTTTTCCTTGTATACTTTGTTCAAGAAAGGCAGAATTTTTTTGTTTCAAGGAAATATTTGTTCAAGGATTTGACTCCATGCCCAATGGATGCATTAAGGCACTAGATTATTTCAGCTAGCAGCTATCTGATCCCACAGAATCACCATAAATGTTTACAATTCTCACACATGTGTGAAAAATATCAAATCAAAACTTTTTTTTCATTATATTAGAGGGGTTGATTTGGTGTACCTGATGTTAACGATTTTAGTCAATCGTATAAAATGGGTATAATAATTTTTTTGGTTGTTGAGGTTCAATGGAAAGTTGGATGATTGCATAAGCAACTAATAGCTATGGATGTTGATCTAGGGTGTTTATTCCTCATATTAGATGTCTTTTAATTTTGTACCTTTACCAAGATCATGCATCATCCTTTTTAGATTGTTTCACGATCGCGACAAAGATGGGAAGGGAAACGAATATTGGAAAGGAATACACTGGGACAACAATAATTTAGGCTTCAATTTCCAAGTATCAAAGGAAAATATGAATTGGAGAGGTGTTAACTTGTTCATTTATCTATTTCAGATCAAGAAAAGGTAAAATTATTTCATTTTATTCCTATATGATTAAGTAAAATTTCATTAGTGTGTTGAGATTTTTATGTTCATACCACATTATGTTATTGAAAATAAATGCAAAAGGAACATACACAACTCATTACACAAAGACAATTTTCATTTATTCAAAAGGAAGAATTGTACATTTTCTCACACAATCCATGAGAAATAACTAAAGAAAAATGATGCATATAGATGAGAAAACTTAAAATGAAAGAGAGAGAAGGGACCCCTCATTTCCTAATGACTTGATCCCTCTCGTTTAGACTCTTTTTCCAGAAAATTGACCATTTCTTTGTACCTGAAAAGGAGGAAAGAAAATCATAATTAGAGCTCAAAGTTGATTCACTTTATTTTATTTCCAGTTTCTAACATATGTACATCCTAAAAACAAGTTTCAGAATTTAAGACATCTCATTCAAAGACTTAGTATGAATAGAAAGGTCTTCAAGAAATACATTTGCATCATGGAAGAGTAGAGTTACAAGTACATGTATTCATCAAATTTCAGATGTACAAACAAATTTCAGATTTTCAAAATAGAACAGCATAAAAGAAGACCAAGGTTGTAGCTTTACTTATAAAATATGAAAGTGTTGCTTTAAAACTCCAGCTTGTTTTCAATTAAATCTTACATATTTACATTAGTTATTCAATTATCAAAGCTCATCAAACATCGGGTATAAATTTAAAGTACATAAAATTACATTGATTTACATCCACTCAGATGCAGGTAGAGATAATACAGAATGACCAAGAGGACATCCAATTCACAAAGGAAAGTTTTGAAGGTTGAAAAGGTTGTTGCAAACTTTCATCAAACTATTCATGAAATAAAAACATTATACTTTCAGGGCAGAAAGTTCTAAAGGTATAAGTTTAAGAGCAAGTTTTCATCTAAATAACACTAAAGATTGAAAATTGATTAAGGAATTACAGTCTCCGATTATGAAGTACAGATTTTTAAAAGGTGTCTAGATTTGGTTTTGGAAGCCACCTAGAATTAAATTTATCAGAAATAACAAGGGATCAATTACAAAAAACTTGGGAAAAATTCATCAATAGATACATAAAAACCATGGACCAAAAATATAGAGTAGAAGTTTTTCAGAGAATGCAGATTTCTTGTAAAAATTACATCCTTAAGCTATAATATATATGATATAAAGAGATAATATAGATTTAACACCAAGTTGTGAAATAATATGGTTCCATAACTCTCAAATCCAAGTGATAAAATCTCAAAATGGTAATTATAGCTTACAAAATAATTGAATGCCTTTGAAGATAGGATTCAAGAAATGAAAATTGAATTAAATAATGTTTATGAATAGATGGCTAAAAATGAGGAAATGTTAACAGTTTCCCATAAGTAGAAACTTGATGCCCTTGAATCTGAAGCATATTAAATTTTAGAACCAATGAATGTAATTCAAGCACTAAAAAGTTTCTAAGTTCCAAGTTTGCATCCTGTTAGTTCTCATTTTGGTCTTTCCCTCTTATCTAATGTATGCCTTCTAAAAACTCACTCTGAATAGTTTTTTCATGTGAAAAAATGTTTGATCAAAGATAGGACAATGTTCGATGCAAATGTGAATCTTTTTTTTATGGTGTGAATCCTCTTTTTCAGTTGAGGAACGTAATATTTATATTTCCCCTGAAAATCCTTGTGAAACTTGACCCCTTTGTCATTACGGTGTTCTTTTATGTTTTTTGGGGATTAATTTTACATAGGTGTGGAATCGGACATGGAAGGTATCCACATGTACCTTCAGCACATCTATAGAAATATGGATAGAATTAATGACGCCCAAGCAGTACAGATCTGCCACGTGGCTAATGGCTCGGAAAGGCATCCCTGGTTGGCTGAAAAGTCAAAGTAAAGAAGGGGCCTCGAATGCTTCCACGTGTCGCCTAGGAATAGATACTGAAGAAGAAAGAGGGAGAGAAGACCCAAATATGCACGGAGTCTCCATGTGTCATACAAAGAAGCCAACACCAGTAAGAGAACCAAGCAAATAAGTAGGGGACTCGGTGTTTCAAATAATTTAATGTGGTTTTTGGGTCATGAGGCATGTAGTTGAAGGTGTGGATAAAAAATAGATTTGAGACTTTTAAATGAAGATAGAAAGGAATTGGGTTAAAACAATCATGGGAACTATTGACAAGACTAGAAAAATTTTAGAGTTACAATCAAAGTCCCCAAAACACAAACAAAATATGGGCCTCTCTAGGGTGATCTAAACATGCAAAATTTGAATTTTAAAACACCATGCAAGATCATATAATTGAAGATAAACAAGTAGTTGCAGACATAAATCAAAATAGGGGTTTTATAGGGGCCCAAACCCATGATGAAGAAATTTGTATACACATTTGGAAGTTTGAACATAAGATGAGAAACAGTTATCTCTCAGAAGTGCACCCTTGTTTAGAGATGAGAGCAGGGGTTCTAAGCTCGCCTTATCTCTCACTTCCATAGATACAATGGAAACACCTAAGGTCTGTGGGTATACCTATTGTTGAGGTGAGTCTCCGATATCAACGTCGGTTCCTTATTGATGTATCCTAAACTAATTCTTTGTGTAGATTTTGAGGGTAAACAAATTGTTGTAAGTGAATTGAAATGCGGTGATACACCAAATTGATTAGGGTATTTTAATAAGCACATACACAATATATTCAGAAACAAATTACAAAAATCTGAAACAATGGGTTTCAATTTGAGCCTAAGGTGAACACTTGTGTGTTGACCGAATAAATCACAACAACACAATAGCTAACATGCACACTAAGACTATATAGAAAGCACCAAATTTATAGCAAGGTAAGATAATTAATCAGGGAGTTAACATTCACAAGAATTAATGAAAATATACACACCACTACAAATTATTGGAATGGTAATAACCTATTCTAATTCAAGGGAAAAACTGGAAAAAATAAGCTTCAACACTCCCGTGTTCAAAAATTCATCGTTGTGTCTTGCTAATGCACACAATATATAGAAAAAATAATTCACCCAGCCCTTCTAAAAATAGGTTGCATTCTAAACTCACCTATGTATGTTATTTTTAGCCTTTATCATGAATAAATAAAGTAATAAAATATACATGTTATTTGCAATGAGGCAATAATATCCTTTAGTTCCAAAAATACACTTTAGTCAAAGTGCAATTGATTGCTTTAATTTTGAAATAAAGAATAAACTTGGGTGAATATGTTAGCTAATAATATCCCTTTGCTTTATGAGCAAGTATTCTCCAATGTGTAGGCAACTTCTATCCTGTAGCTCTGATTTGAATTCATCCACTTACAAGGATATGTTTTCTTCTTGTTTGATTTTTCCTTTTGTGATGACATGCAAAAAGAATTTTGTACAAAAATAATGCCTTTGTATTTTATACTTAGAAAATAGTTCATGATTCTCCTTATGGGGACCACCTACTTGCACATGAAAAATAATATCTCCTTGCAATAATCCCTTTTATTTGCCTTCTTTGACAAGTACATTGTTTACTTAACAAATCTTAAGGTAAGTTTAAAATTTTTAAGGTAATTATGATTGGTTTGATTTGACCTCTTATAGTACCTCCTAGACTTGGAATAGGCATACATAATCATAATTTATAAGGCCCCCATTAAATATCCTTTTGAAGGTATATGGATTTGGGAACTTAATTATATGTGGTTCCTATATACTTGGTTTGAATAGTTCTTCCTTGGCACATATTACCTCTTTGGCACTTGGTTTGATTAATAATCATTGTTTGATTATTATCACGTTCCCTTTCATTGGGATATACTATGATTTGATTTGGTTTTTCAAAAACAACATTGTTTATAAATTAGACCTTATCTAAGGTCAACATAATGATAATTTCTTAATTGGGACCTTGTCCCCCTCCGCATGATGCTACGAACCTTAATTGGCAATGTCATCGATTTTCTTAACTCTGGTGGTTAGGGTTTCATTATGCTTCTGACACGTGTACATATTTTTAACCTTGGTTGGGTTTGGTAACTCGGGATGAGTTATGCAGGGAAAAAGGCATTGAAACCCTAGTAAATTTTGCTATTCTTTGAGCTCTTTCGAGCTAGTGAAGCTCTGTAAAAAAAATTGACTATCATTATTTAATCTAGAAGCTCTCTTGTGAGGCTACATGCATGTTATTTTTTTTATATTTTTCGAGCTTTCTCAACTATGTGCCTCACTGTAAGTCTAAAAAATCTACTTAAAAAATGGTTGGTGGTGATTGTTTTGATTCAAGAGCCCTGTTTCTTCTTTTGAGAAGATATGGGTGTCAAATTTTGCACTCTTTGTCATTTTACATCGTTATTTGAAGTTCAACTATGGAGTTTTAATGAGGTAGCTGCCATTGGGATGAAACCCAGAGTTTTGGATTCTATCTTGCTTCCATGTTTTAATCTACGAAGCTTTAAGGTTGTCAGGATGACATTTACAAAGGTAAAACTATGTGCATTGTTTTGCATTATGCACCTTTGTTTAATTCTTTACCTTAATTTTATATTGAAATACTTCAATTTTTGGTGATTTTTGTGCTTCTTGCCTCTAAAAACTCTTCTGAGCTTTGAAAATACTTCTAGGTATGCATCCCTATAACTTCTCTTGAGGGTTTGGAAGATTTTCCTTAAAAACGATAAGTTCATCTTCTCTCTTTTAATCTCTTTGCAAAATGTATGAAAATCATCTACAACCGTGGAGAGAAAATTGTTTCTTTAATTGTACTTTTATTTTATTAATGAAAATCTTGGATAGATTTTTTGAATGGAAACTTATTTTTGTATAGTCTAGTCTTTATTTCAATACATGCCATTGTTGTTCCTTTTAAGCTTGCACAAGGGTTTCATTGTTTTTAAAACACCCATAGACATTCTTAATAGTTATTTTACTATTTTGGGTCTATACTTGGTCTAGATTTGGATGTCTCATTCTTCAATGTTTGCAAAGTGGCTTATGTAAACATACTTATCTAAGTTTTAATTACCTAAAATCACACATTGTGTAAGGTCACTTTTGGTCTCTGTAATTTCGTAACTTTCCACGTTCGACGGTTTACCATCTTTACCAGAAAAATTGTGTTCATTTGTTGTTGGAGCCATGGTCACTTCTAGAGAGCTATGCTTTGGACCCACTCTTCCTTTACCATTGCAACATGGGTAAAGCTATTTTCCTCTACCTGGTTCCTTTAAATCATCATTAATCACTGGAGGATTTGTATTTTTACAAAACTTTGAGCTTTTACATTTAGTTTGTCCTTTTTTTATGGATTCAACGTTGCTTCATGAATAGATAGCATATTGTTTTAAATGATTGGCTCCTTGTGCATCAAGTTCACTATAAATTACTTATTGACCTGTGTACTTGTTAGTTGTATCTCAAGAAATTAGAAATTTTTAGGTGTAATGATCTGAAAACTTATATCTTGAGCTTTGTTGGAATGTATGTAGAACTCAAGTTGCTCACTCTCAAATGTCTCCTAGAAAATTGTGATTTCTTACTACTTTTCCAATGTAGAATTAAATTTAAAAGAAACTTATGTCAATCCCATCTAGACTGTAGAAATTTATTGGTTGCAAGAAAATTTGTTCACATCTAAATACATTTATTCCTTCTGATAGTTGAATGCTTCCAGTCAGCAACTATATATTTCATGGTGTTTATGATTCAAGTTGAATGCTTTTAGACTTTAATTTAACCATCCCTATTGGGATATGCTTTCATTTCTGGGAGACTATCTCATTCTTTGCATAGTTGAAAGTGTCTTGAAGTTTTATCTTGAATCTGATCCTCTTCTTATGATCTAGGCTTGATGAAATTAAAATTTCCCCCTCCTTAGGAATATGATGCATTCGTTGATCTTTAATGTCCTCTTCTAAGTTCATTAAAGATGTAAAACCTCATAAGAAAGAAAAATGTTGCACTCTTCCCTGATTTCATGAGTTGAATCCTATAAATCATATCATTGTGGGGTATTTGAAAACCAAACTAAATGTGGAATAAAAATGTAACCTGATCTTTGACATTTACATATTATGATTTCTCGGAATCGCTTTCTCCTTTCATTCTTTGTGTACTTTGAGTTTTGTAAAATACCTTTATTTTGATAATGCACTTCAAAACTAAGAGTTTGTAGCTTTGATGTTGGTAGTAAATCGAAATATTCATAATGACTATTGCAATATTTAAACTTTCTGATGAGAATTATACTTCAATATATATTGAAAAACTGTACTGAGTCCTAGTACTACTCTGAAAATATTTTCTTTATTCTTTCATATTTGAAAATAATATCATCATTTCCTGTACTTGATTTTTTCCATTTTTAGGTCTTTGAATGAGATTTTTCTTCTTTAATGAAAATTGATCGATTTTTGTTGATATTGTACTTGAATGTTATAACCCTAGCTCATTCATATCTATTTCTATCTTTGTGAAATTGATGGTAAACTATACCTATATCATCTGCTGCAAAACTAATTTGTTCATTGCTTTCATTTGATTTTTGTGGTCTTTTAATTTTGTTCAATATATATTGCTTTCATGTACCTTCATACTTCAAAAAAATAGTAATAAAAATAAAGGCTTAAAGCCTCTCTTGCATTCCATAGTGAATTTTTTTCTTCTTCCTCTGTCATGATTCTGAGAATCACATGTGCTTCTACAAGATAGTACTTTCTCATTTATATATCTATGACTTGATGTATCTTATGTATGTCAATTTCAAGAGATCCATTTTCCTTAAGCTAACAACACAGGCATGTAGATCTAACCCTAAACTCAAAATTTGACAATCTTATGTTTCTATTTTGGGTACACTGATTTAATGGAATGATGCAAAGAAGATGACGATAAAAGAGATGAAGATGGAACAATGAATAACAAGAGGAAACTGAAAGGCAATGATGGGTTCCTTATTCATTCCTTTGCTTTTAATTTTATACACACGTATCTCTTATTTTAGTAGTTATAAGTTACATCCCATGGCTTGTGTGTGAAATATTGAATTTCTTCATGAATAAATGACATTAGTTTCTATAACTGAGTTGTATACTTCTTTATGCATTCAAATTTTATGATATGTATTGATTTTATAATGAAATAAATAACTCAATCACATGATTAATAGCATTTAAAAATAAATAAATAATGAAACTTGATGTAACTATAACTTAATAATGAATTTTTCTACATATAAGATGCAACTTTGTTACCTCTTTTAGAGTTTAAAATGTTTAATGTATTGTCTTCATCAAGACTATGCATTGGTTCTTCAGGGATTTTTTATTTCCTTGCTGAAGATGAAAATGGAATGGTAGAAAATGTGAGGTGTTTCATTCTTCAACATCACACATAGCTGCAGATTGGATGTTGTTAATTAATGAATGCAATTGAGAAAACTAAGAAAACTGTATGCACCCCATTCAGTTAGGCGCATCCATTAATTATTTCCATCTGAAACAAACTTTTATAGTTTCTCATTTTTACACAAGTGAAAAAATTGTTAAGAGAAAAAACACTCGGTTTTCCTTTACTCCCATTTTAAATTCTCTGCTAAGTGGAGGGATCTAGCTCAATATATTGTTCTTCCTCAACATGAACTCATTTGAGCCATGTGTTTTCTAAACAAATGTGATTGACCCCTCAAGATTATAGGACATCCCCATTTCCATCAATAACTTGAGGATCATTCTGGGACCGTCCATGATATTATCTAGCTCGATCTTCTTCTGATGAGAAAATACGCATTCCAAAAGATCAAAACCACTCGTGAAAAACTCCCTTCTCCCTTTCCCCTTATGAGGAGTAGAATTATCGGGAGAAGACTGAGGGAGAAAATTTGGAGTATCTATAAGAGTGAGTATTACATCCCTGATACCCGGTGGAACAAGATATTTTGAACTACACTCACCCTAGTGACTCCTTGTGAAAGGAAGACGCTGTGTTTATAGAGGAATAGGAAGAGGTACCGATAATGTTTTATCTATTAGAGAAGCCCGTCATACTGAACGAACGGAATGTTGAAAATTTGACTTTACCTTACCCTGCTCTGTGGTAGATAGTGATGATCTTGATCGATGGGAAGATGAAGGATCTGCTTCCTCCTCATCAAAAATGATAATTGGGGGTTGAGAGCTCAATTCCTCCCTCTTCTTTCTTGAAGATGGTGTAGGTTTCCTGGATGGTTGTGATGGCACAATTCCTACTTGAAATTTTTCTAAGAAATTATTCTCTGCTCTAGTTCATCCATTTTATGAGAAATGGTAGGCACAATATCAATGTAAGACTTGTCATATAGCACATAAGACTCTTTGGGAATATCCATCAGCATGAATTTTTCATCACATAGGAATGGAGACTTGACTTAGTTACCCCTGTCAGGGTAAGCCTCCTTTCAATTAGTAATTTCTTCAAATATTATGGAGCTTTATGATGTTCCCACTAAAAAATAGGGTAGTACACAGATTAGAAGGCTAAGAAAACAACATTGATCTTGATTAATCTAAGGAGTGTGAACCAAACATGATGATAGGTTAGGGGCCCTTTAGTATCCCCTGGGTCTGCCATATCAAACAAATCCTAGAAAAAGGATTCATCTAGACCATGCAGATCGAATATTTGTTTTAAATCATTCGAAGAAATCTCTTTGAAACTCTTTTCTACAACCAAATTCACCATTCTACTGATTAAATCTTTGTAAAAAGTATTCACTTTCAAAGTTGGAAAATGGATGCATATTAGTGAGAAATTTGATATGAATTTATAATGAGGATGTCGAAGACAGGTTGAGTCGAGAAAAATCATTTCCATCAGATGAAATAACATTTGGTCTCATCTCACACGAAGGGAATTAATATGAGAAATATTGGCAGTGTGCGTCAAGGAGGTTTTTGATTGATGTGATGTAATCCAAATGAAGAAACTCAGTTCTAAAAGGTACAAAAATAGTTATGTTCTTCTCGAGGTATATTTTCAAAAGCTAAAAAGGATTACATGCCATATCAAGCCATACGAAAATGCCTAGGACTCACTTAAAAAGGATTTCTTGCAATCCAAAAGGAAGGAAATGATTAATACATCTATCAAAAGGTAGTGACACAGTGCCCCAATCATATTTGATGGAAGTAAAAAACATGAATGGATCACAATTTTTCCACTTGGAAAAATAGGGAAGAATATTCTCTTTAAGATTCATGTTTTTTGGGGGAAAACAAAGAATGAGTGAGCAAGTGAAATTTTACAAATGCGATGAGTATACTCTTGCAAATGGGGTGTTTAAACTTTCTGAAATTATTTAGAGAAAGGTATAAACTGAGAGAATCCATTATTCCAAGAACTTGTTTGAGAAACCTTTTAATTTCCTTATCCTTCAAATCGAATCATGTCAATATGGTTGCAAGTGTACATCCATTGACAAACATTGAGACTTTAAATGAACCTTTCCCTTGCTGATAAATTTGATGAACCCTGAGTTAATTCTATTGATCACGAGAATTGTTGTGTCTTCTTTTAATTTAAGATGTTTCAGGAAGCTATTCATGTTCCTATTACAATCTTATGTTAAGAATTTCTCTGAATCACACAAGATCTTATCCTTATGGTATTATTGTAGTAATTTCAATTATGCTATGAGAAGAGATTTCATTTCATTCAGAAATAAATAGTTTTAAATTCACTTTACTTCCATTTTGTAGATACATGTCATTTGTTATTCTATGAGTGTATCCTAGGCATAATAGATCAGGGATTCTTGATGTTTAATTGAGTCTTTGACATGTATTCTAAAAGAATGTGTGAAACCATGTATCTTTGGGCTTTCATGGGTGCACATCTTCTAGTCAAAGGTTCATTGTTGGTAATTCGATGTTTTTCCAATATCTCATTTGGTAGATTTTCTATCGTTTATTAAAAATTTCCCAAAAATTTGGTATAATCACCTTTATCTTGCTTAATTCCCCAATTAAATACATCCATAACTGATAAATATTACAAGAACCAACCCTTTTTTCACTTCTTATCCATAACTGATGAGAATTGTTTTTAAATTTATCTATCTTTTACTCATAATATGCAAGAGCAACCTAGTTTTATTGTTTTCTTTAGTAATCTAAACCTTATCTAGGAGGCATACACAGTTTCTAGGGTTAGAACTCATCAGAGTAATATTATGTTGCATTGAGCATGTCTTATCAAGCTTATTACTCAAATGCCCTAAAAAGGAGAGTCAAATATTGTTGATCCATTATTTCCCCCTAAAAATATAGGTTACAAAATGGGTTCTCTCACCCTAGTAGAAGGCAGGGCCTGTAGTAGTAGGGTAGGTCAAACCCTTGACATGGTTTTATGTAACTTTTCCAAACTTGAGTGATAAAGAGTTAGTAAGATTCTTCCCAGGCTACAAAATGAATTAAATTCTAATATATATTTCTCTAAATATCTTGTTTAGCCTGTTGATGTATCTCGGCTTTATAAGGAGAACCGATTAGGGTACTAACACCGCTCTAGCACCATTTTCGTGGAATTTTTTGCAAATACAGATAAATTTCAACCTTAGGTAATGTGCAAAGTATATATGATTGTGAATCTATGATCTATATTCAATAATTTATCCAACTTTATGAAAAATGAGCTAATTTAGAATTCAATTTCTTTATATATTCCTTGTTTGAGGAGGGTTTCCATTAAATCTCACTCAGCTAGGAGTAAATGTTGATAAAGGATGATGAAATTTTCTAGGATTTGTTAAAATAAGTGTTTAGATTCAACTAGCCATTTGTTTCAAGTGTTTTATACATCTAAGATACAAGATCTTAATGGTGACTCCTTTCATCCTAGAGAAATTTTGTAAATACCAGTACCTTAAGTCTCTATTTCTAAAAATTGGTTGAAATTTTTGTAGAACTGGAAGGAAGAAGATCTTTCTTCAAGTTGGATCCAACTAGAAAATTATTTCTAGAATTGGGGAAAAAACGTCAAATAAGAATACAAATCTAGAAACCATTACATGGTACGGAAACAAAAAAAAAAATCCCTACTCCTTATTTCGATCACCCATTATTTGAATATTACTCAAGTACCTCTGATCATTCTAAAATGCATAGACCTAGAGGTAATTTACATGCTCTTGTTAGTGAGGGTACTTCCTTTGTAAGTCATAAGGTATTTTACACCCCTTTCTATTGTTTCAGGATAGTAAGATTTATTTTGAGGGTGAGCTATTAAGGGATTTATCCTTGGCGGATCCTATTCCATTATCCCAAAAGTTAGCAGTTACTACGAACATTTTCAACCCCATTATTCTTTGTATCCCCATCAATAACATGGCTCAACCTCCAGCTAGACTCCCCTTTTTTATAAATATATATCAACCCACAAATTTTTAGGGGATGGTGGGATATCTGAATGCCATACTGAATAATCTAATAAATAGGTTACTAAAGTTTCAAGGAAACAATGCTATTAGTGGTGACCAACATATTTGGATTTTTGGTAACATCATGGAAGATTTTGAGAAGAAACATAAGGATATCTATGTGAAAATTTTTATCCATAATTTATAATAAGATACCGGGGATTGGTATAAATATTTTTTGGATAATTATATTAATTCTTGGCTCACATTATAAAATTATTTATGGCACAATATGGTGATAAAACTCATCCAATGTTTCTTCTATTTGAATTCAAGAATATTAAGAAAAACCCTAATGAGCCATTTTAGGACTTTAACACCATATCCAAGAAAACTTTAAATAATCTACCTCTAATATTAAGACCAAGTGATGAGTCTTGCTTGATTAAATATTTTGATGCCTTTGATAAGGAGGGATATTATCTAAGGGACAAGGACCCTACAAATATGAGGCTAGACTTCATAGTGGTTGTGTAAATTAAGAATAATATCAAGGCTGTAGGAAATCCTGCCAATAGGGAGGATGTTAAATTGATCAATCCTGAGAAGCCTCAAACAAGCAAGGAAGTGGATCTGGAAGAAGTTTTTAAAACCATGGCGGGGCTAGTAAAAGAAATTTCATACAAATTCTCCAAGGCAAAAAATGGAATAGGAAAAAGCTCTTAGGTTCATAATCAACCTCAAGGGATGAATATATTTGTTGTTCATCCAAGAGGTGAGATGAGGAATGAAGATAGAGGAAAGGGACATATGGGGTTAGGAAGTAAACAATGACCTCAAAGAGAAAAGAAAATTTTCCTTGATCCATTGATTTCAAGAGTATCTATGGATGAAGATGCACATGTCACTAAATGTTTTGACAGGTGCTTCTTACCCCATCCTCTGTGTGATCTAAGTAAGGTACTAGTGAAGAGCCTCAAGATGACCTCACTTTTAGAGATGTCTGCGTGATGGGTTATCCTTATGATTCATGGTGTGGGGTTTCATCCATTGAATTGATAATTTCTTAAAATGTTGAGGATTTTTGGGACTGCATTCACTGGGTATCTCCTCTTCTTTCCCTTGATGATGTTGAGATTGATATGGTTTAGGATTTTCAGTTGCCTTAATCATGAATTTTAATATTTAAGGGCTCTAATGATTAAGAGGTGTGATGGACGAATTCCTTCTGAGGATGACTAAAATATTATGATGAACATGGTAGTAGCTCAATAAAATGAATACAATCTCAGAATTAGAAATGTCAAAGGAGGAGGTCCACAACCCAAACCAAAAAATCCCCTTCTCACTAATTTCCCGAAAGAACTTCCTAAGAAAGATAAACTTAACAAGCGTCCAACTATTCCAAATAAAATCATTACCCCTATCCATGCCCAATCCATGATGATTCTTATACCACAAGAAGGGGTAGCTACCATCCCTCCGAACATAGTATTACCCAAATATATCCCATTTGATATTTCTCAGATTTTTATTTAAATTAAAGTCACTCTACCTATTGTTTAATTTCTTAGGATCCTTGATCATTGGAAAAGGGTAGTTGAGTATTTAGGGTTCATGGAAGAAGGTACTAGAAGCATTAGAATACTTGGTTGAATCTCCTTAAGTGTATTTAGTTACATTCCTTTTTGAATATCATCTTGATGTTGATCCTTTTTATGCCACCTTAGTCATTAAGGATAGAATCGCATACAATTATATGTTCGATTCAAGGGCTTCATGTAATGTGATTCCTCTTGAAGTAATGAATGAATTAACATCAAGGTATCAACATCCTTTCAAAAGTCCACTGCTATGGATTCAAGAGAGATACTAGTGATAGGGTATATAAAGGGTCAAGTGGTATAATTGAAAGCTTATCCAAGTAAGCTTTTGACCATGAATGTAGTCATTGTGGATTTCCCTACAAAATGGGGTATGTTACTGTCAAGAAATTGGTCTGCTAGTGTTGGCAGAAGTGTGCAAATGGGTATGTCACATGCCACCATACCAGTAGAAGGGAACCTTGTCAAGTTATATGGTGAGAAAAATATGTTCCATCTAATTGAAGACACTAAAAATTATTCTTATGAAGTATTATATGAAGATGTGGATGTTAATAACTTTGTTGACTATGTGGCTTTTGAGGAGCATCATATTGATAATAGTAAGTGTCTTGAACAAGCTTGTATTTCATGGACATTAATCTTTCATGGAGTTTGCTTCAACTTGGGAAATGGTGCAGGAGTTGTCCTTGTGTCTCCAAGTAAAGAAATGTTTAATTTCTCCTTCAAGCCTAAATTTGGGTGCACAAACAATATTACAGAGTATGATGCACTACTCTTGGGTTTGAGGATTTTATGAAGATAGGGTATCAAGGAAATAGTTGTTAAAGGAGACTCATAGTTGGTAGTTAAACAAGTTAGAAGTTTATATCCCACTAAGAATTAAAGGATGAAACAATATAAGCATGTGGTATGTGATTTCATCAAAAAATTTGACTCCTCTAACATACTATATCTCGACATAAATTAGAATGTTGTAGCAGATAGGTTAGCAGTGCTTAGATCTAGGTTTGAAAATTATACTATCTCTCCTTAATGGGATTATGATATTGAAATATTTTCAAGACCATTTATCCCTGATATTGTTAAACACTGGAAATTATTTGATTATGATTCCCAAGTTCAGAATTTCTTACATTATTTAGTTAAAAATCAATACCATTCGAAGAGATTTGGTGTTTTTAGAGTCAAAGTTTTATAATGCTGATAGGATAATTCAAAGACATGTCTCTACTTCAAGAGATTGGAAGAGAAAAATATGGGAACTATAGAAAACCCTAGGAAATTATGGCTAGGTGCTAATTTGAGTACGAAGGAAAATTAGTCCTACATTGTGTTGTTGAAGAAGTACCAAGATTGCTTCGCATGGTCTTACTCAGAATTGAAATCATATAGGGAGGATATTTTTCAACATGAGATACCTTTGGAACCTAATGGAAAACCATTTAGGAAAAAGTAGTGGCTGATTAATCCACTTCTTTCCCTTAAAATGTAGGAAGAATTGAAAAATATAAAGGATGAAGGGATTATATAGCCAACAAGATATTCTTCATGGGTAATAAACTTGGTGCCAACTAGAAATAAAAATGAAGATGTAAGGTTGTGTGTCAATTTTGGATATTTAAACAAGGCATCAATTAAATATAAATATCCATTTCCTAATTTGGATAACATGTTGCAATTGGTCAATGGATCTAATTTTTTGTCCACATTAGATGGGTTCTCAATGTCTAACCAGGTGGTGGTAAAGCAATTAGAAAGAATCAAAAATTATTTTACTACTTAATAGGGGTACCTATATACATGTGAGGATGTCATTTAGTCTAATGAATGCTTGTGCCACCTTTCAAAGAGAAATGGATGTTACATTCTCAAGTTTCACCAATGATTTCACTACAATTTATCGGGATGATGTGACAATATTCTCAAAAAATATAAGTGAACACCTGAGTCATGTAAAAAAGATGTTGATAAGATGCAAAGAATATGGCATTTCATTGAATCTAAAAAATTACCATTTTAGGGTTCAAAAGGAAAACTTTCTTGGGCATATTGAGTCATAAGAAGGGGTCATTATTGACCCTGAAAGAGTGGAAGAAATTGGTAAAGTTATTGTCCCAAAAACTAAGAAAGGGATTCAGTCCTTCTTTGGTCTGATAAATTTCATTAGGAGATTTATTTCAAAATTTTCTAAAATGACTATCCCTATTACAAGAATGGTAAAGAAGGACTAGATTATCAAATGGGAGGAAGGATTTTTCCAAGATTTCACTGGAATTAAAGAAACATTAAAAAGTGCTACATTATTGGCATTCCCTAATTACAGGAAGGATTTTTAGATATTTTCCTTTGCATTTGAGAACACTATTGCGTATGTACTATTGAAAATGGATGAAGAAATAAATGAAAGAATTATTACCTTATTCAATATACCCTTCCAAGGGGTTGAACTCAAGTATAACATCATGGAGAAGGAGGCCTTTGCTTTGGTAAGAGAAACTAAATTTTTTAGTACTTATATCTTAAGCTCTATGATTATCACCTATGTTCCCCCACACTATGGTCAAGGAAATTTTATCAGAAATGGAGGTTTCTAGTAAAATATGTTGTTGAGTAAAAAATTTACAAGAATATGATATGGACATATAGCCCACTAAGCTGCTTAGAGATTTGTGCCTTATAATATTGATGGCGGAGAGAAACCTGCAAGTGATGGAAGTTAATGAGATTTAGGAGGGAAATATGGATTTCGATGAGAAGTTAATTAATCCCACATGGTATCAGGACATCATATTCTACCTAAGAAATTTGGAGTTTGCAAGACATCTATGTAAGAATCAAAGAAGGATGCTTAAACTATCCTCCCAGAAGTATATCATCACTCATTATGGGTTGGCTTAGAATAACCCTGATGAGATTATTTGGAGGTGTATTATCGAGGATGAAGCTCCCAAATTGATTATATAATTTCACGGGGGATTTTTTTGGAGGCCATTTTTCTAGAATAGAAACTACCCATAAGATATTAGGGGAAGGTTATTGGTGGTCTACTCTTTTTAAATATGTAGCCTTGTTGGTTATAAAATTTGGATGTTGTTAGAGGTTTTGAAGAAGAATAAAAACTTCATGTGCCCTTCCTTTGCAACTATTGTTAATAGAAGCTCCTTCTAAACAATGTGGCATGGATTTTATTGGAGAGATATCAGATCCTTGAACTACGAGGCACAAACAGATACTAGTTCCTACAGATTACTTTACCAAATGGGTTGAGGCTTTCACTACTAAAAATAAATTCATCAAATTGTTATAGATTTTATCTTGAATCATATTACTTGTAGGTTTAGAGTACCTGTAAATATAGTCGATGAAAAAGTAATGAGCTTTAGAGATAAGCCATTGGTAAACATGTGCAAAAAATATGGGATGTATTTGACATATGCAGAAAACTACAATTCCTTGTGGGAATGGTCAAGCTGAATCATGAAATAAATTTTTTCTTAAAATCATAAGATGAACATTGGAGGTTAACAAAAAGGAAATGGGGTGAGAAATTGAAGTTTTCTTTATTGGTAGATAAAATTACTACTAAAAGAGCCACTGAAAAGAGCCCATTTGAATTAGTTTATGGATTCTAGAATAATCTACACTTACATATGCAAATATCCTCTTATCAGTTCATCCAACAACTTGAGGATGAAGAATTGAATCCCTATAAAGCTGGGATTAATCAAATAGTCGAGTTGGATGAAGAAAGAAAGGATTCTCACTAAAGAAACTTAAGGTTCAGAGAAAAAAACAAGAAGCCATTTGACAAAAAAGGTGACCCCTGGAATTTCATTATTTGGAGATCTTGTTTTACTATAGAATAAAAAACATGAGGATAAAGGAAAACATGCTAAATTTCATGCTTTATGGATGGGTCCTTATTCCATTGACATAAGAATTGGTGAGCATATTTTTTTCCTAAAGGAACTAGATGGAGATTTGTTTTGAATTTCCTGTTAATAGCATGCACTTGAAAAAAAAATTGGATCGGTCCTAATAAGGTATGTATTCCTGTATAATGCAAAGTTTTATTCTTTTGTTTGTCCCTTTTGTTTCTATTTTTTTTCCTTTTTGTTCTCCTTGTCTATAGTGACCAGTTTCCTCAATTTCTTGGATTATTTTTGTGAAATGTGTTGATGTTTTTGACCTTCTTCATGCTTTAAATATATTTGTAACCCAATGGATTTACACACTTGGTATTTCTAGTATTTGGTTTATGTGGTTCTTGTGGCACCCAGTGGCGGTGTCCATCCCCCATTCAGAGCCAGTGTTAGTGCTCTTTTTTGTCTCACCCTCTTATCTAATGTATGCCTTTAAAAAACTCACTCTGATTGGTACGTTCATGTGAAAAAATTAGGATAGAATATAGGACTGTGTTGGATGCAAATATGAATCTTGTGTTTAGGGTGTGAATCCTATTTTTTAGTTTTAGAAACGTAATAGTTATGTTGCCCCTAAAAACCCCTGTGAAAATTTACCCCCTTTGTCCTTCCGTTGTTCTTTTTTGTTTTGCGAGGCTTAATTTTTCCTAAGTGTAGAATTAGACATGAATGGTATCCACGTGTACCTTTGGTACATCTTTGGAAAGGCATAAATAATTAAAGAATCTCAAGGATCGAGGATCTACCATGTCGTTAATGGAATGACAAGGCATTCCATGATATCTAAAAAGTCAAAGTAAAGAAGGGGGGGCTAATAGGCTTCCATGTGTTTCCTAGGTGCATATTCAGAAGAAGAAAGAGAGGGAAGACCCAAATATGTGCGGGTTATCCAAGCGTCATCCTAAGTAGCCACCACCAATGAGAGAAAAAAAGGAATAGGAAGAGGACTCAGTGTTTGAAAAACTTGAATGTGGTTTTGGGTCTTGAGGCATGCAGTTGAAGGCGTGGCTAAAAATTAGAGTTGAAAATATTAAATGAAGATAGAAAGGAGTTGGGTTATAACAATCATGGGCACCATTGATGAGACTAGATGAATTACAGAGTTATAATCAAATCCCAAGGAATGCAAATAAAATATGGGCCAATGTGGGGTGATCTGAACATGTAAAATTTGAATTTTCAAAGACCATGCAAGATCATATAATGGAAGATAGATAAGCAGTTTCAAACATAAATAGAAATTTGGGTTATATGGGGGCCCCAACCCATGATGAAGAAATATGTAGACACATTTGGAAATAAGGACACAAGAAGAGAAATAACGATTAGTTGTCCTTTACTCCTATTTTAAATTTTCCTCCAAGTGGAGGGATCCTGAACAATAGCTTGTTCTTATTCGACATTAACTAATTTGATCCTTGTGTTGTCTGAAAAAATGTGATTGACCCCCCCTAGATTATGAGACATCCCTATATCTATCAATGACTCAAGGGTCATTTTGGGACCATTCATGGTATTCTCCTACTCGATCTTCTTCTTATGAGAAGGTACCCAGTCCAAAAGATATGAATCACCTGTGAAAATTTTCATCGTACCTTTCCCCTTGTGAGGATTATACTTATCAGAAGTAGATTAAGGGGGAACATCTTGAGTTGCTAGAAGAGTGAGTATTACATCTCAAATATCTAGTGGAACAAGAGATTTCAAAATAAATGCACCCCGATGACTCCTTGTGAAATGAAGAAGATCTCTTAGTAGATGAATAGGCCGAGGTCATGATAATGTTTTGTCAATTAGAGAATCCTATCGCACTAAATGAATAGAAGGTTAAAAAGTTGAATTTCCCTTACCCTTTTTGGTGGAAGATAATGATGCTTGACAATGATGGGGAGATGAAGGCTCTACTTTCTCATCATGTAAGATGATAATTATGGGTTGGGAGCTAGATTCTCACCTCTTATTTCTTCAAGATACTGCTAGTTTTGAGTGTTGGTATCCAAATTTATTCTCCTATGAGGGTTGAGAAGCATCACGCAACTGGAAGGATGCTTAGAGATAGATGAATCATGATATGAGTTGTTTTGTAGCCAGGGAAGGGATTAGGATGACTCGTTGTCACTCAAGCGTTGGATAAGTGGGTAAAATCACATTGAGGTTTTGATCTACCCTCATTACTTGAGGTTGTGCCTTCAACCAGGGTGAGAGGATCCGTTCTATAACCCATGTTGGTGAAGGACAACAAGAGACCCTTATTGCATAATTTTAAAGAGAACCTTGATGAAATATGATCAATACAACACAATCTAACTCTCAAGAGTTGTCACAGTAAAGAGTGGAGATGTTTCTTGGGAAAGTTTAGGGTTATTAAAGACAATAATCGAATCCTGATTGTCCCTACATACTTTGGTAATGGAATTTTTTCATTTTTGGATACACAATACAAACATGGGTAGTTCATGTAGGATTCATAGTTTGAGTAATTTTTATGTGGGAAATTAAGTAAGATGAAGTGGATTACACTAGATATTTGAGAGCCTTTACAAAAATTGGAAAACAAATAGATAGTATGCTTTAGAACAACCAAGATACTCCTTCAACCAGAAGGTGTGCATCATTGGAGGCCCAGAGATGCATAATTTCACACACTCTTCAAGAATTCAACACAAAGGCTCATGTAAAAGACTCAATTAAATGCTAGAAATATTAGGTTCATCATGCCTAAGATACACTCATAGGAATACAAACAATATTTATCAACATAGTGAAAGTAAAGTGATTTTAAATTGTTTATTTCATTACCAAATGAAGTCTCTTCTCATAATGAAATTGCAAATGACACAATACTAACACATAGATGAGATCTTGTGTGAATCAGAGAGATTTTAACATAAGATTTCAATAGGAATAAGAAAAAATATTTGAAAACATTCTCAAATAAAAGCAGACATAATAATGCTCGTGATCAACACAGAGTCATTCGAGTTTCATTAGATTAATCAATAGGGGAAATTTTCTTGAACAATCTCAGAGCTTGTCGATGGTTGTACACTTACAATTACCTTGACATGATTGAATCCAAAAACACAGGAAAATGAACTGGTCTCTCAAATGTCTTCTCAAAAAGAATGGTTTCTCTCAAAATCTCTCAGAAATAAAAACCCCCCTTCCATTTGCAAGAGTATTCTCATTGCATTTATACAATTTTACTCACTCACTTGTCCCAAATTTTCCCCCCAAAAGAAGAATATTCAAGGAATCTTTTATTTTTTTACAAGTTTGTTCCAAAAAGTGATGTTTAACTAATTTACACCCAAAAATATGTCAGGCGGATAAATCATGAATTGATCACATTTCTCAGAACCTAAACCCTGACTAGGATGCCATATCATAATTTTTTTATAGTCTTTTTAATCATTGTTTTATTCTATCATGCAGGAAATCCCCTTTTCAATAATTCCCAGGTGGCTCCATATGGCTTGATCTGGAAAGAAACCATTTTCACCTTTGAGAATACACCTTGAGAAATGATTTCCCTCACATGGATACCTACATTCATGCCTCTCAGAAATGAGTTTCCCTTGCATGGACCATACCACATTCCTGCGCTATGAGTTTGAGTTTTCCAAGTGCAAAGAGGAGCTAATGGCAACCTCCACGTGTATCCTTGCTGCAACTGTAAAGGTGAAGTCTAGAGGTAAGTTCCAAAATAAGCACAGGCCCTCCACATGATTATAACCCTAGAGAGTTACATTAGTTGCTGAAAAGTTAGAGTATGGGAAGGTCCAACAAAAGATTCCACGTGTCTTTTTGGAAAAACTTCAAAGATGAAGTCTAGAGGTAAGACCTCAAATGAGTGCAGGCTCTCCACGTGCCCTGGGCCCAAGAAAGTTAACTCGGCCTTTAAAAGAGTCTCAGTATAAAGAGGATCTTGTGGAAGCCTCCACGTATCTCTTTAGCAAAATTTTGATATGGTGCCGAAAATCAGAGACCTCAAACAAGCGTGGGATCTCCATGTATCTCATCCTGACAAAGTTATTGAAAGAGTTTAAGTACCCGGTGGAAGGTGCCACATGCCTAGGGTCCAAGAGATTTTCCTCAGCCATTGAAGGACTACCAAACAAACGCAGGCCCTTCACATGTCTATGGTCTAAAAAATTTGCACCACACAATGAAAAAGGTCTAAGTATGGGAAGATCCAGTGGAAATGCTCTTTCAAAAGAAAAATTTAGGGGCAGGTTCCCAAAACGGTGCGGGACCTCCATGTGTCACGTTCCCAAGAAAGTCACATTGGGCGCTTGAAAAATCTAAGTATAAGGAGTAGCTAGTAGAATCCTCGACGTGTCTCCTTAGTGTAACTAAAAATATAAGCCTCAGACGTAGATCCTCAAATGAGTGCAGGCCCTCCATGTGGAAAATATTTGAGTTGAAGTGGGCTTGTGGGCGTTTATCACATTTTGTGTCACTTAAAGAAATTGTGCATTTTTTGGAAAAATTGACCCACGTCCTTGCTTTGAATTTTGATGTGGGCCCCAGTGGAGTCACAGATCACTTTTTATACTTTATTTTAAAACAAAGCTTAAAAATTCCAAATTGCTCCAGTGACCTGCCTCTTCACTTTGAATTTTCAATGTTGACTCAAACATGTGACATTAATTTGTCCCCTGGAAAGTTGCGGAACATTTTATAACTTTGATCCTTCTCACAAAAAGGAAAAAATCTTCAAAATGCTTCGGTGACCCGCCTCTCCACCTTTGACCTTTCAAATCACCACGTGTCCTTCTTCGGGGTCAAAGTAAGAAATTTTCCCTTCCGCTTCATATTTTTGAATAGCCATTTATATACTATCAGGGCTATGGGACCAATTTGGCATTTTTTACAAATGTAACAAAAGTGACAAGTTTCACCGAAAAGACCCGCCGGGCCACATCCAATCAAAAAGGACCACATATCCACGGATGTTGGGACAGGATTTACAAAGGAGACACATTTTTGAAAGACACCCAACAATTTTTTTTTTCCCCCATGTAGAGAAAACTGCAAATAAAACCAAGACTCAATGTGATCCACAACCTAAGGAAAAGACCAAAAATGGAAACCAAATGAAGGAGAAAGCTTTCACACATCCATACAGGGAGATAAATAATACTTTAAACCATGTGAACTAAAAAATTTTGAATAAACAAGGAGATATTAAATTGAGCACCAACAACAGCTCCAACTCGGGGATGGGCACTCCCTCTGAGTGCTGCAAGAACAATAGACCATGTGCCAACAATCCATTGGGCAATGGAGTCAAGAACAGGCTTGCAAATTAGAGAAACAATTTCCAATCCCCCAAGAATGAACCAAGAAACCAAAAAAAACTAGTCACCAAAGACCAAGAAAAACCGAAACAGAAAAAACACAAAAAGAAACAAAAAAATGAAATACTATATACTGTATAATGATGTGTACCCTGATTCTGATAAATCTGTCAAGGAAATGTTTCAAGTGCTTGTCATTAATAGAAAACTCATGTAATTCCCCATCTAAGTCTTTTAGGAAAAAAGTGTGCTTGCCAGTCCTAATATCAATGGAATAAGGGCCCATCCATAATGTGTAAAACTTTGCATATTTTCCCTTATCCTCATGTTTGTTATCCCATAGTAGCACCAGATCTCCCACATTGAAAGCTCTTTGATTCACATTTTTATCAAATAGTTTCTTCAATTTCTCTCTGAACTTCACATGTATTTGGTGGGATTCTCTTCTCTCTTCATCTAAATTCAACAATTTAATTAATACGAGCATCATAGGGATTGACCTCTTGGTCCTCCATTTATTGGATAAATTGGTAAGAAGATAATTGCATATGCAGGGGAAGTAGAGCTTGATTTCTATACACCAACTCAAATGGGCTCTTTCCAATAGCTCTTTTAATAGTGATTACCTCATCCCAAATAACAAACTTCAACTGCTCACCCCACTTCTATTTTCTTAATTCCAAGGTCCTTCTGATTATCATCAACAAATTCTTGTTTCTTGATTCTACTTGTCCATTACCTTGGGGTTTAGAATTTTAAGCATATGCTAAATTAATCTCATACTCATGAAACATGGATACCAAATCTTTGTCTCAAAAATTATACCATTTTCAGCAACTATTTTAGTAGGCACTCCAAACCTATAAATTATATGATTCAGAATGAAGTCCATAACAATTTGGTGGGTATCTTTCTTGGTGGGGATTGCCTCCAACCATTTGGTGAAGTAATCAGTGGCCACTAATATCCACATGTTGCTTGCACTTGAAGAATCAAAAATATCACCAATGAATTCCATTCCCCACTATTTAAATGGAGCTTCCATCGATACAGGCTGGAAAGGGAGGGTTCCTGAAGCTTTCAATCTTTCTAAAAAACATTGACAACTCTCACACTTTCTTACCAGCAGAATTGTATCTTTAAAAATATTTGGCCAGCAATAACTAGCCCTTAATATCTTGTGGGCTATGACTCTTCCAGCAAAATTCCCTCTACAAACTCCTCCATGGAAAGAATCAATTATTTTAGGGCCTTCATATTCAGTGATACATCTCAAAAGAACTCCCTCAAGGTTCTTCCAAGCTAACCCATAACTAGTGATGATGTAGTTCTGGGAGGATAACTTAAGTGCTCTCTTTTGATTCTTGCTTAAGTACTTAGGGCACTGTAGATGTTTGAGATAAAAAACAATATCCTGGTACCATTCAGAATTTGTCACTTTCTCAAGGATATTCAATATTCCTTCTTCAACCTCATTTATCTCAACTATTTGCAAGTTACTTTCTACCATTAACTTTGCTAGGCCCAATCCTCTAACCAATTGTTTAGTTTGTATGTCCATATCATATTCTTGCAATGTATTTTCCCATCGGCATCTTTTACTTGAGATTTACATCTCTGATAGGATATCCTTAACCATGGTATGGGTAACATATGCTATGACCTTAGAGCTCAAAATATATGGCCTAAAAAAATTTGTGGCTTTGACCAAAGCAAAGGCTTGTTTCTCCATGATAGTATACTTCAACTCCGCCCCTTGTAATGCTTTACTAAAGAAAGAAATTTTCCTTTCTTCTCCTTCATCATCCTTTTGTAATAGCATAGATGCAATAGTATTCTCTAAAGCAAAGGAAAATAGTTGGAAAGCCTTTTTATAATCAGGAGCTGTTAAAATAGGGCCATTCTTTAATGCTTCCTTAATCCCATTAAAGTCTTGAATAGATTCTTCTTCCCATCTGATACTTTGATCCTTCTTCAACATACTAGTGATTGGGATATTTAATTTAGCAAAGATGGAAATAAATCTCCTAATAAAATTTATTTTCCCAAAAAAGGACCAAATTCCCTTTTTGATTCT
Source organism: Taxus chinensis (assembly GCA_019776745.2). Lineage (NCBI taxonomy): Eukaryota > Viridiplantae > Streptophyta > Pinopsida > Cupressales > Taxaceae > Taxus > Taxus chinensis. The sequence continues at coordinate 641,672,192 of CM034146.1, read as the reverse complement.
TCGAATAGGAGCTTTGCTAATGGATTCCACTCTCTCAGGATCAGTCATGACCCCTTATTTTAACACTATATGTCCAAGAAACTTTGCCTTTTGAACCCCAAAATGACATTTCTTAGGGTTCAGTGAGATACCATACTCCCTGCATCTTATCAACATCTTTTCTAAATGTTATAGGTGATCACTTTTTTTTCTTGAAAATACTATCACATCATCTTGATATGCAACAACGAATTAATTTATATATCCTAAGAATTATACATCCATTTCTCTTTGAAACGTTGCTCCAGCATTCATTAGGCCAAACAACATTCTGACATACACATAGGTTCCTCATGGAGTGGTGAAAGTGGTTTTGATCCTATCTAATTGCTTCAAAACCACTTGGTTATACCCAAAAAAAACCATCCACAATAGATAAAAATTATTAACATGTAACTAATTGCAACATGTTATCCACATTTGGCAAGGGATAGTTGTCTTTAATTGATGCCTTATTTAAATTTCTGAATTCAACACACAATCTCATATCCCCATTTTTCTTTTGAACAGGTACCAGGGTTGCTACACATGAGGAGTATCTTGTAGGGTGTATAATTCCTCCATCCATTAACTTTTTTGAACATTCTTGCATTTTTTAGGAAAGGAGGGGATTAATTGGTCTCTATTTCTTCCTAAAAGGGTCGGCGCTAGCTTTTAGGGGTATTTCATGTTGAAAAAGGTCTTCCATGTATGCTTTCATTTCTGAATATGACCAAGCCAAGTAGTTGTGGTAATTTCTTAGCAATTGGACATATGACTGCTTTTCATCTCTATTCAAGTTGTTGCCTAGCCAAATTCTCCTAGGTTTATCTTCTATGCCCAGGTTATATTCTTCAACATCCCTTGAGGATGACATGTGTCTATTAATAATGAAATCATTTTTATCAAAATCTTATTCTAGTGCAACCAAACCTCTGGGAATAATATTGCTTTTCAATTGGATAATGTCTTTACCAAACAGAGTCTATTTTCCATCATTTACACAAACCATTGGTTCCCAGTCCATACTTTGATTGGAAAATTCCCCTTTATTCTATAGAAACCTTTAGAACTGAGCATTATCTTCAAACACCTGCTAGTGCTTGATATTGTCAGGGACAGACGGTCTGGGCAATATTTCAATATCATATTCAGAATAGGGAGACATTTTATAATTTTCAAACCTAGATCCTAATACTGCCAATTTTTCTACTACAGTATTATAGCTCCTATCATGATGTGTTATAATGAAAGAATCAAACATTTCAATGAATTCCCAAACCACATGCTTATATTGTTTCATTATTTAATTCTTTTTAGCATACAAATTTCTGACTTATTTGGCAATCAAATCTGAATCTCCTTTGACAACAATATCCTTGACACCATGTTTCCATGCAATCCATAGACCCAAGAGCAGTGCTTCATACTTAGCTATGTTGTTTGTGCACTCAAAATTGATTTTAAAAGAAAATATAAACTCCTCTTAGTTTGGAGATATCAAGACAACACCAGCGCCATTACCAGATCTAGAACAAGCACCATCAAACATCAATGTCCAAGGACAACTAACCTTCTTAGGGTATTTTCACTCATCAGTTTTATGCTCCTTATAATCAGCATAGCCCACAAAGTTACTGACATTGACATATGTATACAATACTTCATAAGAAGCATTTTTAGGGTCCTCAATAATATGCAACATTTTATCCTCACCATATAACTTCACAAGGTTTCCCTCAATTGGTATGGTTGCATAAGACATGTCCATTTGCACACTTCCACCCACACTAGCAGCCCACTTTTTGGATAGTAAAATCCCTCATTTGGCAGGATAGTCAATAATAACCACATTCATGGTTAATCACTTTCCTGGAAAAGTTGTTAGTTGCACTACTAATCCCTTGACATATCCAATTACTAGAATTTCTCTTGAATCCTTAGCAGTAAATTTCCCAAAATTTGTGTTTACCTTGATATTTAATTCATTCATGACCTCAAGAGACATTACATTACATGAGGCTCCTAAATCAAACATGCAGTTATGTACCAGGCTATCTTCAATAACCAAAGTGGTAAAAAATGGATCCACATTAAGCTGAGATTCTGTTGGTATCCAAATTGATTCTCCCTGAAAATCTGAGCAGCATCACTGGTTTGATAGGAAACTTAGAGACATATTTGATCATGATGAGTTGTTTTGTAGGTAGGGATGAGATCTAACTGGGCCTTCATAACTCAAATGTGGAGAAATGGATAGTACCGTCAAGAGGGTTTGATCTATCCTCACTAATTTAGGTTGTGCCTTTAAACCAAGGTAAGAGAAATTATTTTATAACCTCTATTTATTGAATAACAATGATAAATCATTCTTTTACTTAAATTTTATAGAGAAGACCTTGGGAAAATAATGATCAACACACCAGATATAACTCTCACAAGTTATCACATCCGAATCATGGAGATATTTTCACAACAAGACGAAGTTAACTAAAGACATTTGAGGCCCTGATTGTTGTTGTATGATTTGGTAACAGAGATTATGAATTTGTGTGCATACAGGAAAAACAGGGGTAGTACAGGTAGGATTGGTTATTTTGAATGATTTTTTTTGTGAGAGGTGGGCCAGGGTGAAACTTGATTCACCAGATCCTTGTGGAATCTTTACAAAATGGAAGGTTAAACCAATAGAATGCCACAAAATAGCTAAAATGTTTCTTTAACTAGAATATGTGCTTTAATGGAGGCCTAGATTAGCACTCTTTCACACAATCTTTGAGATTATATCATGAAGGATTGAGATGGAAAATCCAAAGAAGCATCAAGCTCTAAGCCAAATCAAGCCTAAGGTACACCCTAAGGCTTACAGACAATCTCTGTCAACAGGTGAAAGAAAAGTGATTTTAAATTGTTTATTCCAATCCCAAATGAAAGCTCTTCTGAAAGAATAAATTATAGATGCCACTAAAATGTCACAAGGATTGAGGGTTGTGTGATTGAATCAAATTTGATACAAGATTGCAATAGAAACAAGAAAAACTGCTTGCATGCATTCAGAAATAAAACCAACACATTTTTCTCCAGACAACATAGGAAAACTCAGTTTTGATTAAATCTATTAGAAGGGGAAAGTTTCTAAAATAGTCTCAGAGATTTTAATTGGCTGTACACTTGCAACCACCTTGACACAATAAAACTTAATACAAAAATAAATAACTTAGTTTCTCAGTTGGATTCTCAAAAGACAGGCTTTATCAAATTTTCCTCTTGGGAATTTCCTTCGACCTTTAAGACTCCAACCTCCAACAACCATTTACATGAAAAAAAACTCGTGCCATTTATAACATTTACAATAGACCCCCTTTCCCCCAAAAAATCTAGACATTGAGTGCACCAATGCTCGCCATGATGACAATCCTGATTTCTGGGATCAGATATGCAAAAAGTCACCAGGTGCTTGAGGGGGCAGATCTCTTCGAATATCTCCCACATTCAACTCCTTCCTCTGATAGATCACTCTTTATTTAATTCGTCAACCACTTCCACCCCAAATCTATCAAATCTGGCCCCTTGTGTGCTTGGGAGAAGAAAAAATGGAAAATCTGATCAGGCTTGATAGTCAGACCATGTTAATGGTGAAAGACATCTTCCAGATCTCCCCACCAAACTCAGATATCAACATTAACTCCATTCTCTACCTAGTATGTAGAAAAAACCAAGAAATCATCAGAAATCCCACTTCCAGACATGTTTCAGAGAAATGGGGGGAATATCAGATTTGGACTCTCAGCTGTTGTTGATCTTTACTTTGAATTTGGGTCGTCCACATGGAAGATTTAAACTTAAAAATAGACCCATGGGCATCCTCTGACTTTTTACAATTTTTGGAGAACTGCAAAAATTTTACATTTTTCTCCACACCTCTGCCCTCAAAAAATGAGCCTGACACGTGTCCTAAGGTGGGCCCCAGCAAAACTGCAGTGAAATTATACCATTTTACTTCTTTTCTGAAAAAGGGAAAATTTTCCAAATTTTCCCCGCAGCTCTATCCTCAGGAAACGGGCCTGACAGATGTCCTAATGTGGGTCTGAGTGGAACCGCACTTCCCTTTTTCATTTTTAACCCTTTTCTCTTAAAGGAAATTTTTCCAAATTTCCCTCGAGAGTCCGCACTTCCGCCATTCATCAGAGAAAGATTTGACCCTTCCTTTATCAGGATTGTGATCCATTTTCATGTTTTTAGTCATTTGCACATAGAGGGGAAAAAATCCAAATTGCCCCTGATGGTATGCCTCCCCACCCCTTTGACTTTTCAAATTGTCACGTGTCACCATGGCACACCTTGAGATAGTCCCAAAAATTTGATACCTTAAACGAGTGCGGGCTTGCCATGTTTCCTGTCTCGATAAAGTTTATCTGAATGCTTGAAGCTCAACGGAAGGTGCCACATGTCATGCTCCAAGGCAGTCTCCTTTGGCTATTGAGAAGTCTGAGAAAAAACGTAGATTGAGAAGAGGCCTCCACATGTCAATTTAGTGCTCCTTCAAAAAACCTTTGTCACGTGTCCTCCTACGGGTTCAAAGTAAGACTTTTTTCTACCTCCTAAGTTTTCTCCAATGAGAGCCTAGTGGGGCCATGGGGAGAGTTCAAACTTTTTTCCAAAGTAGCCAAAAAGAAAAAGTTCAAAAATATACCCATCATGCCCCATCCAATCAGAAGAAACCATGTAAGCACCCAAACAACCAATCAGAATTGAGTGGAGCCATGTGACCAAATTTTCCTTTTTGCCAAAAAGGAAAAAAGTGATAAGTTAAAGTATTTTTCCATCATCCCCTGACCAACCAAAATAGGCCACGTCCCCTATCGATGCAAGGATGTAAATTTGAATGGGAGAAACACCCATCAAACTATAAAAATATAGAAAAATGATCATTCAAGCCCGAAAATGAAAATTTCCCCAAGGACAAAGAACTTAAAAATGTTACAAGGCTCAAATATGTTTCTCAGAGATACATCCATTCATTTTTCTTCAAGTATTTAGGCTAGTAATGACAAAGAAGACAAATATGGGAGAACCTAAGTTTTTGGATAAATAGAGAATGGGAGACCCAAATCACAGACATTTTCTAGAGGAGGAAAGAAACAAGGAGAACACCATGGACCCATAAGTGATATATGACCCATGAACATATTCAAAATGGGAAAAAAGATTAACTAGGCACAACATGGGAAAAATAAAATGACAGAGGCCGTAAATCGATAGATTTTCAAAGGAAAATTGGGGCATGACTGTTTTGAGCACCAACATTGGCTCCAACTCAGGGATGGGAACTCCCTGTGAGTGCCACAATAACAAAGGTAGACTAAGTACCAATAATAACCATTGGGAAATGGAGTCATCTTACAGGGTAGAGAAACATAGCCATTTTCAAAAAGAAACAAAGAAACTAGTAAAAACAGGTCACCGAGGACCAGAACAAGTAAAAACACAAAAGATAGGGAACTAAAAACAAACTATACACTATACAAAATATTTTCTTGATCCAGAGGCATTAATACAAGAAATGCTTCAAATGCCTACCATTTTACACATAACTCGAGCAATTCACCATCTAGGTCCTTGAGAAAGAATGTACGCTCACCAATATTGATATCAATAGAATAAGGACCCATCCATAATGAGTTAAACTTTCGATGTTTTCCCTTATCCTCATGTCTATTATCCCATAGCAGAACAAGATCTCCAACATTGAAACCTCTGGGAATAACCTTATTATCAAATAAATTCTTCAGTTTCTCTCTGAAATTCACATGCCTTTGGTGGGATGCCCTCGTCTCTTCATCAAGCTCAACAATCTAGTTAATGTGAGCATCATAAGGATCTACCTCTTGATCTTCCAACTATTGCATAAATTGATATGAAGATAGTTGTATATGAAGAGATAACAGGGCTTGAGTCCCATATACCAATTCAAATGGACTCTTTCCAGTGACCTGCCCAAACAACAAACTTCAACTGTTCACCCCATTTTCTCTTGTTCTGCTCCAATGTTCTTTTGATTATCTTCAAAAAATTCTTATTACTGGACTCAGCTTTTCCATTTCCTTTGGGATTGTAATTAGAGGCATATGTCATGTTGATCTCATGCTCCTTGCACATTGCTACCAAAGGTTTATCTCTAAAGCTCATGGCATTGTCAACAATAATCTTGACTGGCACCCCAAACCAGTAGATGATGTTTTTTAGCACTTGAAGGTTCTAAAATATCACCAATGAAATCCATTCCCCATTGCTTGAATGGAGCTTTAATTGATATAGGATGCAAAGGAAGGGATCCTGAATCTTTTAGTCTTCTAGAGAAGCACTACCAACTCTCACATATTCTAACCAAAAGAGTTGTATCCTTGAAAAGAGTTGTCCACAAATAACTAGCCCTCAGGATTTTGTGTGCTATGACTCTTGTAGCAAAATTACCCCCACAAAATCCTCCATGGAGATCTGAAATTATCTCGGTGGCTTCTTCTTCAGTAATGCGTGTTAAGAGGACTCCCTTTGGGTTCTTCCAAGTTAACCCATAATCAGTGATAACATATTTCTGGGAAGCCAACTTAAGAGATCTTTTCTAGTTCTTACTTAAATTCTCAGGGTAGCTCAGATGTCTGAGATAAAATATTACATCTTTATACCACTCAAAATTCATCAATGTTTGAAAAACATCTACCCTACCTTCTTCTACCTCATTTACCTCAATAGTTTACAAGTTGCTCTTAGCCATAAGCTTAGCCAAGAGCAAACCTCTCACCATCTTGGTGGTCTGGATATCTGTATCATATTCTTGCATTTTTTTCAGCCAAGTGCATCTTTTTCTTGAGACTTCCATCTCTGACAGAATGTCCTTCACCATGGTGTGGGGAACATAAGAAACCACTTTAGAACTTATAATGCAAGGTCTAAAAACCTTTGTCACTTTTACCAAGGCAAATGCATGCTTTTCCATGATAGTGTACTTCATCTCAGTCCCCTGCAAGGCCTTACTGAAAAAATGAATGAGCCTCTCAACCCCTTCATCATCCTTCTACATCAGGACAAAAGCAATAGTGTTCTATGAAGAAAAGGAAAATAGTTAGAAAGGCTTATTATAATTTGGAGCTACTAGAATAGGTGCATGCTTTAGTCCCTCCTTGATCCCATTGAAATATTGGATGGAAGCCTCCTCCCATTTGATGACTTGATATTTCTGCAGCATAGAATTCATTGGAATGGCCAACTCAGAAAAGTTTGATATGTATCCTTTGATGAAGTTTATCTACCCAAAGAAGGACTAAATTCCTTTCTTGGCTCTTGGGATCGGGACCTTGCAGATGGCCTCTACTCTTTCTAGATCAATCATCACCCCTTCTTTTGACACTATGTGACCAAGCAACTTTGCCTTATACACTCCAAAATGAGATTTATTTGGATTGAGTGAGATGCCATATTCTCTACATCTTATCAACATCTTCTCTAAGTGCAGCAGGTGACCACTTCTCTTCCTAGAAAATACAGTTACATCATCTTGATAAATTGCAGTAAACTTTTTGATGTAACCAGCAAAAGCAACATCCATTTCTCTTTTAAATGTGGCTCCAGAATTCATCAGACCAAAGTGCATCATGACATAAACATAGGTCCCCCAAGGAGTAGTAAATTTTGTCTTGATCCTTTTTTATTCCTTCACCACAACTTGGTTATAACTGAAGAAACCATCCAAGGTGGAAAGAAACTCAGAGCTAGTAACTAACTGCAGCATGTTCTCCATATTTGGTAAGGGATAATTATCCTTCATTGATGTTCTATTTAGATTCCTGAAGTCCACACATAACCTGATATAACAATTTTTCTTTTTGACTTGTACTAGGTTTGGAACCCAAGAAGAATACCTTGTGGGCTAGATAATCCCTCCATCTCTCAGCCTCTTCAGTTCCTCTTGCATCTTGAGAGATAAGAGTGAGTTGATGGGTCTCTGTCTCTACCTGAATGGATTTGCATTAGACTCTAAAGGAATTTCATGCTAAAACAGGTACTCTCTATATGCCTTCAGTTCAGAATAGGTCCAAACCATGAAATCTTTTTATTTTTTCAATAGATGGATGTATGAATGCTTCTCCTCACTAATATTTCTTCCCAACCAAATTTTCCTTGGCTTCTCCTCCATGCCAAGGTCATTCCCTTCAATATCCCTTGAGGCTTCCATGCATCTATTAATAATGCGATCAGCATTAGCAAAATTGGACTCAAGAGCAACCAGCCCTCTAGCGATGGTATTGGTCCTTTAGTTGGACGATGCCCTTGCCAAAAAAGGTTTCCTTTCCTTCTATTATACATACCATTGGCTCCAAATCAATGCACTGATCAGAAAACTCTTGTTTATTCTATAGAAATCTTCTGATTTGAGCATCATCATCAAAAACCTGCCAATGCTTAATGTTGTTAGGGACAGAAGGTCTTGTTAATACCTCAACCTCATAATCATAGTATGGGGACATTTTACAATTGTCAAACTAAGACCCCAACACTACAAGTTTGTCTTCCAAGTCATTGAATTTCCTATCATGATGCATAATGTTGAATGACTCAAACATCTCAATGAAATCCCAGATTGCATGCTTAAACTATTTCATTCGCTGATTCTTTGTGGTATACATCTTTCTAACTTGTTTTACTATTAATTCTTAGTCTCCTTTGACAATGATGTCCTTGAAACCATATCTCCAAGAAATTCTTAAACCCAACAATAGTGCGTCATACTCAGCAACATTGTTAGTGTACTCAAAGTTGAGTTTGAAGGAAAAAACAAATTTTTCTCAACCAGAAGAGAGTAGAACAACACCAACACCATTCCCAAAGTTGGAGAAATCTATATAAAATAATAGAATCCAAGGAGATCCCACTTGTTCAAGAAAATTTCATTCCTCAATATTGTGCTCCTGTGCATCAACGAATCCCACAAAATTATTTGCATCAACAATTGTGTACAATACCTCATAGGATGCATTGTTGAGATCCTCAATGAGGTGCAACATCTTTTTTTCCCCATATAACCTGAAAAGGCTTCCCTTAATTGGAATGGTGGCATAGGAAATATCCATTTGGACATTCCCACCAACACTGGTAGCCCATTTTCTTGACAGTAGCGTGCCCCACTTGGATGGGAAGTCAACGATAACAACATCAAGTTACAATTTTTTTCCTAGGTAAGCTACGAGATGCACCACCAAAACCTTCACACATCCTACTACTAGAACTTCTATGGAGTCCATGGTAGTGCACTTCCCATATGCTACTATCACTTTGATGTTTATCTCATTTATGACCTCCAAAGGCATGACATTACATGATGCCCCTGAGTCAAACATGCAGTTATGCAACAACCTATCCTTAACGATCAAAGTGGTGAAGAATGGATCCACATTCATCTGATATTCCACCAAGGATGTTTACAAATAGACCTTAGGTGGTTCATCTAGCTCTTATGATGCTGGTGGTGCTTCTAGTTCTTCAATGACTGGTGGGATATCCACAATGTTTATGTTTCTGCCTATGGTAGTTTTTCTCTTCTTTCAACCCCAAGTATTCAAATGCTCTATTTTTGTGCTCAGGAATCATAAGAAACTCAACAATTGGAACAAATACTTTTATTTGAATCAACACTTGGGAAATATCATATGGGACATTCTTTGGCAAGGCAGTGTTGGAAGGAAAGCCAATACACGCATTAGGTGGTACAGGGTTTTTGACAACTTGGGCATGAGGAGGGGTATGATTTTTGTTTAGAACTGTAGGGATTTTGGTAGACGCCTCTTTCTTAGGATCCTCTTTAGGAATGTTTGAAAGGAAGGGAGCTTTAGGATTAGCTTGAGGCCCTTCCCCTTTAACAACCTTACTTCTTGTATTATATTCCTTCTCTTGAGCCACAACAACATTCATTAGTAACTGTCTGTCTTCCTCAGATGTGATTCCCCCATCATAATTATTTATCATTAATGCCCTTAAATATTCAAATTCAATATTGGGAAATTTAAAAGATTGTACAATATCCACATCTAAAGTATGAGAGAGAGAAAGAATAGGTACCCTATTAATGCAGTCCCAAAAAGTAGCAGCAGTCTGGGCACTTATCACCTTGGTTGAAATTTCCCCTTATTGTAAGCTCGTGGAGTAACCCATTATGCAGACATCATCATCATTATCATCAGCTTCTTCCTCTTCTTTCTGATCTTCTTCACAAGGAGCATGAGGCATGAAACATTTGTCTCCTCCACAACAACAAATCTGGTATCCAAAGGATCAAGTACCATTTTGTTATCCCTAGCTTGAGACTGTCTATTTCCAAATCCAGTAGGTCCCTTTCCTCTATCATAAAATCTTTGGTGATTTGTGAACTTGTCTTGGCCTTGCTGCTTGTGTTGACATTGTGAGCTTTTCCCAATTCCCTTCTCATCCTGGGCTAGCTTGTAGGAATTTTCTTTGACAGCCACTGCCAAAGTCTTCACAACTTCTTCCAAATCATCAGCCTTACTTGTTTGGGGTTTTTCTAGGTTAACCAACTTTACACCTTCCCTCTTTGGAGGATTCCCAGTTTCCTTGATATTGTTCTCTATTTGTAGAACCATAGTGAAGGACTACCTCAAATTTGTGGGGGTTTTTGTATATTAAATAATATGCAGCCTTTTTATCAAATGCATTAGTATATTTGATCACACATGACTCATCACATGGCCTTATCCTAATAAGCAATCTCCTCAAGGTATTATTAAACCTTGTGTTGAAATCATGTACTGACTCATTAGGGTTCTTTATGATGTTTTCAAATTTTGTCAAAAGAAACCTAGGGTTAGTTCTATCACCATACTGTAATCTAAATGCATTGCTCATCTCAGTCCAAGAATCAATAGAGTTGTTTGGCGATGCTTTATACCAATCCATAGCATCCTCTTCTAAGGTATGGATAAACAAATTTATATATACATCCTCTTTTTCAATTTCAAAATATTCCATCATACTGATAAAAATATTTAGATGTTGATCACCAGTAATAGCATTGTTTCCCTGGAACTTTGGCATTTTAATCCTTACATCTTGAGGCACTGCATTTGGATATCCAGCCATTCCCACAAAATTTATAGGTCCAAATGTTTTTACAACAAAAGGGGGTTTGGTTTCGTGCTGGGCCATGTTGATTCAAGAAGGTGACCATGGAGGGATGAAAAATTGATAAGGGGCCGATGGTCCTTGTAACACAGGGGTATAATTTTCAAAACGAGTATCCCCAAAAGGCCTTGCTTCTTGGAAATCCCTATCAACCTTAGAAAAGATAGGTTTAGAGTGTGAAGCAAACCTTTCAAAATCAAATGAGGGCCCCTCTCCAGCTAGAGAGTTTAATTCCACAAAGATTCAACCTGACTCAGATTCACTTCAATGGCAGTATTCAATGATGGATCAATGAAATTTCATCAAGGGAGATCCCTCTTCTTGTCTACTGATCTTCAATATCTCTCCAGGATCTTCTTCCCTCTTATTTTGCTTTTCCTAGCTCTGGAAACAATGTCCTAGCAGGATCCCTAGCAAAGAAAGATCTTCTTCCTTCTAGGTTTGGAAATATTAGTAACAAATCTGAATTTGACATAGTTCTAAGACACTTGTACGTATCAAAATTAGATCAACAGGGAGTCACAACTAAGGATTTCCACCTTAGTTGTGCTTATGCACTAAATATGATCTGTAAAATATTTTTCAATGCTACAAACTAGAAATGAAATTTTATGGGCTTTCTTTACCCAGATGTATCAAATGAAAGCTAGTGCAGTAGGTGTGAAAATTGAAAGAACTACACACATCACTTGGATCATACAAGAAGTGTTTTACAAATTTTTGAATGTGAACTATGATTCCCCAAAAATGGTGCCACTTAGGTATTGGTATAAAAAATGATTCTCCCTCAAAATCTTAGCAACTTCACTAGTTTGAAAGGAAACTTAGAGACAGATTAGATCATGATGAGTCATTTTATAGTTAGGGATGAGATCTAACTTTCCCTTTTTCACTCAAATGTGGAGAAATGGATAGCACCCTCAAGAGGATTTGATCTATCCTCACTAATTTAGGTTGTTCCTTTAAACCAAGGTAACAGAAACTATGTTATAACCTCTGTTTATTGAAGAACAATGAGAAATCCTTCTTTTGCATAAATTTTATAGAGAAGACCTTAGGAAAATAATGATCAATATACCAAATCTGAATCTCACGAGTTCTCACTTACATATTATGGAGATATTTTCACAAGGAAAAGGTTACTAAAGACATTTGAGACCCTGATTACTACTGCATGTTTTGGTAACAGAGATTATGCATTTGTGTACATACAGGACAAAAAATGGTAGTAAAGGTAGGATTGGTTGTTTTGAATGAATTTTTTGGTGGGAGGTGGGGCAAGGTGAAACTTGATTCACCATATCCTTAAGGAATCTTTACAAAATGGAAGGTTAAACCAATAGAATGCCACATAATAGCTAAAAGGTTTCTTTAACTAGAATATGTGATTTAATGGAGGCCCAGATTAGCACTCTTCCACAAAATCTTTGAGATTCTATCATGAGGGCTTGAGATAGAAAATCCAACAAAGCATAAATATCTAAGCCAAATCATGCCTAAGGTACACCCAAAGGCTTACAGACAATCTCTATCAATAGGTGAATGAAAAGTTATTTTAAATCTTTTATTCCAATCCCAAATGAAAGCTCTTCTGAGAGATGAAATTACAGATGCCACTAAACTATCATAAGGATTTAAGGTTGTGTGATTGAATCAGATTTGATACAAGATTTTAACAGAAATAAGAAAAACCAATTGCATATATTTAGAAATAAAACCAACACATTTTGCTCAAAACAACATAGGAAAACTCGGATTTGATTAAATCTATTAGCAAGGGAAAGTTTCTCGAACAGTCTCAGATCTTTTCAATGGTTGTACACTTGTAACCACCTTGACACAATAAAACTTAATACAAAAAGAAATAACCTAGTTTCTCAGATGGATTCTCAAAAGACAGGCTTTGTCAAATTTTCCTCTTGGCAATTTCCTTCGACCTCTAACACTCCAATCTCCAACAATCCTTTGCATGAAAAAAAAATCAGGCCATTTAAAACCTTTAAAATAGACCCCCTTTTCCCCCCAAAAATCTAGACATTGAGTGCATCAATGCTCGCCATGATCACAATCATGATTTCCGGGATCATATCTACAAAAAGTCACCAAGTGTTTGAGGGGGTATATCTCTTCGAATATCTCCTGCATTTAAATTATTCCTCAGATATATTACTCTTTATTTAATTCACCAACAACTTCCACCCCAAATCTATCAAATCTGGCCCCTTGCGTGCTTGGGGGGAAGAAAAAATGGAAAATCTAATCGAGCTCGATAGTCATACCATTTTAATGGAAAAAGATGTCTTCAAGATCTCCCCACCAAACTCAGATATCAACATTAACTCCCTTCTTTGCCTAGCATGTAGAAAAAAATAAGAAATTATGGAGACTTTCACTTCCATACTATTGATGTCGAATCGCAGCACCCCTGAATGTCTGCAACACGATGGGTTGAGACTCTCAGTACGATTACATAACATGGAGCTTTTCCCAAGTGTGGGACCTTGCGAAATCGGAAAAGCTCTCCGGATGAAGGCTGGTTCCTATTCCTTTGTTCAGATGCACACGTAGAAGATGCAGAGGGTTTACTAAAAACCTAATCTAACTTGCCAAGGAGACAGGGGTAAGAAAATTCATAAAATAAAAATTAAACTACAAAGGTGATGCACCGAGGAATGAAGAACACTTGTCTTGCCAATAAACACAGACCATTAAAATGCAATACAAGATCATACACAGATAGCTAGATTCACAGTGAAAGATCAAGGGGATGTAAATGAATACAGAGAGGGTTGAGAATTATCCACAGACATGCATTAATTTTCTCCAAAAATTAATATAGCACACTGCAAAATGCCAAGAGGCAAGGTTGCATTACAGTTTCAAATGGGAGATTTTAACTCCACAAGTTCACCTGCCAAAGAGAAGAAGGGAGGGGCAAAAAAAAAATGTCCAACCTTTAGAAAGAAGCCCCTCCCTATAATTTATAGGAAGAATGAGAGAGAAAAGAGAGAAAAAATTGAAATCTGCCCCAACCACCTCCAAAATGCACTTAACTCATCTCATAATGATGGTAGGTGAGAACCCAGCAAACCCAAAAGTGGCGAACTGTATTTTGAATTTTTAAGAGCTTGTTCTCATCTTATTAAATATATCCATTCATAGTTGGATAGAGGACCTCGTAAGCTTTCTGAAAAGTCCAACCTTGTATGAATCCGAGCTCCCAGTCAAAAGTTATGGCCATCTGAATATCTACGCCAGGGTTTGCTTCCTTTCAGCGCTCAAAATGTTTGCACCTCTTGAAGGTGTGCCAAGGGCGCATTCATGTGTGTGTCATCATCCTCTTCCATGCACCAAGGGTGCACCATTTACCTTGTCAACACTACGTGTCGTGTGCCCATTCTGTGCGCCTTGGACACACCATTTCCTCTGTCGACACTCTGTGTCGTGCGCCCATTCTGTGTGCCTTGGGGGCACCATTTCCTCTGTCGACACTCTGTGTCATGCACCCATTCTGTGTGCCTTGGGTGCACCATTTCCTCTGTCGACACTCTGTGTCGTGAACCCATTCTATGCACCTTGGGCGCACCATTTCCTCTGTCGACACTCTGTGTCGTGCGCCCATTCTGTGCGCCTTGGGCATGTCAAGGATTTGAGCTTCTTTGATTTCTCCATTCTCCTGCTTGTCTATATCTACCCGGGAAAAAGATATATACAACAATTTGGTGACTCAATGGGATCACCTGCCTGTTAGGTAGAAGATCAGTGGCCTTTTAGCAATCCATTGGGCATGGAGTCATAAGCAATAACCTGAAACCAACCTGATATTTGATCCCAAACCTGATACCGCAACTTCTTCTCTGATAGCATTCTGAATTGTAGAAATCAACCTGAGAGCAACAAAACCTGTGCCAGAGCACTTAGGGAAACAGAAACCTAACTACCACAAGACAATGTGCATACGCACTTAGAGGAATTGAAATCTAGGCTAATATTTACAAGGGTAAACCCTTTTCTTTTAGTAGCAATGTTTAAGATGGATTCCGTTTAACCAGAATCGGCAATTCTCCTCCATCCAAAGTAGACAATTCGAAGGCATTACTAATTTTACATCCTGTGACCATGTAGGGGGCCACTCCAAATGGCATCGAACTTGAAATGCCTTCCTGGTTTTTCCCGATCTGCATCCCATTTCAGAACTAGGTCTCCTTCCTAGAAGGTCCTTGCTCTTGCTTTCTTATCAAACCATCTTTTTACTAAGGCCTGATCTTTCTCAATTGTTTGAACTACATGTTCTCTAATTTCTTCCAATTCCATCAACTCTGCATACATGGCTTCCATTGGTTCAAACTCAGCCAACTCCAACTGCTTCATGAACTCCAATGTAGGCAGTTCTAATGATATAGGCAATACTACCTCTTTTCCATAGACCAACTTGTAAGGGGAATTGCCTGTAGACCTCTTTGGTGTTATTCTATTAGCCCATAATGTTGATTTTAGCCTGGTATGCCATGTTCTTTGATTTTCCTCCGAAGTCCTCCTGATGATTCTTAGAAAATTTTTGTTCGTGGACACTGCCTGTCCATTACCCTGCGGGTAATAATTTGAATAGGTGCTCAAATAGATTCCATTCTTGACAGCCCATTCTGTAATCTTGGAACCTATAAATGCCAATGCATTGTCTGATATGATAGTGGCCAACGCACCGAACCTGGTCACTATTCCTTCATAAAAGTCTAGTATGTTAGACTCATTTGCTTCCTTGAGCGCTACTCTGCTTTGGTCCACTTGGTGAAATAGTCTGTTGCTGTGAGAATCCACTTATGGCCCTGGCTCGAGTTTGGGTTGATGACTCCGATGAAGTCCAATCCCCATTGCGTAAATGGTTAGTCAACCAAAATTGGGTGCAATGGGAGCGCTGCTAATCTTTCTTTGCCTGTGAAGAGTGCACATTTCTTGCACTTTCTTATCCATGTATAGCAGTCACTGAAGACTGTCGGCCAATAATACCCTGCCTTTATTATCTTGAGAGCTGTTACTCATGGGGCAAAATGTCCCCCAGAATCTCCATCGTGAAAATCTTGTAACACCCTCTCAATTTGGCCTGTCCCAATCCACCTCAATAGAACTCCATTAATGTCTTTCTTAAAAAAAACACCACCAACAAGCACATATGGAATGGCTTGTAATCTGAAGTATCTCCTCTTTGCTTTTCTCATTTCTGGAGGGCATAGGCCTGTCTGTAGGAAGTGTATCACATTCTGAGTCTAACAGGGAGTGGGCACATCATCATTTTCTTGTTCTTGGTTATCCTGTAGTACCAAGACAGCCTCTTTTTCATCACCTTCTTCAACTTGTTGACTCAAGGCTAGCTGCTCACATAGTCCCTTCCCACGTACTAGTTTGGTGACCTTGATCTCGATGTCATATTCCATGACACGAGTTATCCATCCTGCACATTTCTCATTCATATCCTTGTTTAGAAGGAAGTCCCTGACTCCCGCATGAGAGACCAATAATTGGATCTTGTTGTTTGAGACTAGGTTGATTACTGCAAGGACATGCTTTTCAATGAAAGAGTACCTAGTTTCGTATTCCTCCAAGCCTTGAATGAAGAAAGCAACTGGTTGTTCTACTCCTCCTTTGTTTTGTTGTACCAGGATTGTAGAAATCATGTCCCCACCACCAAAGGCATATAGCACGAAGTCCTTGGAGAAGTCTGGATTGACGAGAGTCGGAGCTTGAGATATAGCCTCTTTTATTACCTCAAAACTTGCCTTGCCTTCAGATGTCCACTTAAATGCCATACTCTTCTTTAACATCAGCGTTATTGGCTTCACAAGAGCAGCAAAATTTGGAACAAATCTGCGGACAAAATTGATCCTTCCCAAGAAGCTTTGAAGAGCCTTCTTGTGACTTGGCAATGGCAATGCTCGAATTGCTTCAACTATTTCTGGGTCAATCATCAATCCCTCCTTTGAAACAATATGGCCTAGAAGTTTTCCCTCATGAGCCAAGAATATGGATTTTTTGGGATTCAATGATACCCCAAATCTTCTACACCTATGAAATACTTGCCTCAAATGACAGAGGTGATCCGCTGCATTTTTTGAGAATACAGTGATGTCGTCAAGATATATCAAAACTATTTTATTGATCAACCCCTTAAATGCCATATCCATTGCCCTTTGGAAAGTGGCCCCAGCATTTGATAGCCCAAATGACATCTTTTTGTAGGCATAGGTTCCCCATTTGGTGGTGAAATCCGTCTTGAATTGGTCATCTTCTTTCACCATCACCTGATTATACCCTGAGTAGCCATCTAGGAGAGAGAATCTCTCTGAACCGGATACTACTTGCAATATTTGTTCCATTGAAGGAAGTGGGTAATGGTCTTTGAGAGATGCCCTGTTGAGGTCTCGGAAGTCCACACACAACCTGATCTCTCCACTCTTCTTCCTAACCGGAACTAAGTTTGCAACCCAGCTTGAGTGCTTGATCGGGAATATAATGCTTGCCTCTATTAGCTTGTTTAACTCTTTCTTCATTAGAGGCTCAATGTGAGGGTTGACTGGTCTCTGCTTCTGCCTGATGGGCTTAGCATCTGGATCCAATTCTATGGTATGTTGTGCCAGCTTCGGCTCGAATCCTCTCAAGTCTTCATAGCTCCAAGCGAAGACATCTGGAAATTCTTGGCAAAGCTATATGAAATCTGATTTCTCTTTCTCAGTGGCCACTTTACCAACTTGAAGTGTTTTGCCTTCCCCAACTAGAATTGGCTCTGAATCTTCTCTCTTGACATGTATGTTAGCCTTTTCCTTACGAAACTAGTCATTAGGGTTGAAGATAGACTCCAACGTTACTAAACCTTTAGGAAGCTTGTTTGTCCGTAGCTACACTATTTGATCCCCATACTGCTGCTCTAGTCTATCCTGATTCCTAGCTGAGAATTCAGCCTCTTCTTGTAAAAAATTGATGATCTGTTGATCGTTGTCAAACACCTGCCAGCTTGTGTTATTATCTGGAACTGCTGGGCTCACAATCACATGGATATGTGGCTACGTTTTTTCTCTTCTGATGTTGTCAACCACATCAAACATTGCACCAACTACTGTGAGCATATCTGCAACTTCATTTTTCTTCCTGGGTATGGACATAATGTTGAAAGCTTCGAAGTCCTCAATGAGGTCCCATACCCTGTTCTTGTAGCTCCTCAGCAAGTCGTTCTTTGTAGTATGTTGTCCCCTGACTTGGTTGACGATTAGCTCGCTATCTCCAAACACCTGCAAGTTCTTTATGCCCCTTTTCCTGGCCCAATGAAGTCCATGAATCAAGGCCTCATATTCAGCTGTGTTGTTTGAACAAGAAAACTGGAAACGAAAAGCTGAATAATACTTGATGTCTTGTGGTGAAATCAACACTACACCACCTCCAGCACCTTTTCTGCTTCTCGAACCATCGAAGAATAATTTCCAAACTTTGTCTTCATCTTTTTGTTCAGGCTGAATGATGTCAGGAATGGGTGAATTTTCTTCGTGTACACAATACACACCCAATTCAGATTCTTCAATTTCCTTGTATGGGTCAAATTCATGACTCTTGTTTGCCCATTCATCCAAAGTTAAATCAGGAATTCCCTCAACCTTAGTGCCTGCTTCTAGATCACTTGGACACTCCTCTTGATCAAAAGCTGAGCAATTTGCATTGATAGGACCTGGTACATAAGGCTCAATATGGAAATTGGTAATTGATTCTGACCTGATTGTTGCTTTGGCCCCAAACCTTGTCCTGAAAATCATGTGCGACCAATCTGCAGATAAATATCCACTGATTATTGTAGTGAAGTCCCTTGATAGACACAACGCAAAGAGTGGCGGAAGGTCAATTACAGACACATATTACAGAACTGTAACATTAGGACATGAATGTAGCGTTAGGCTTAACCCCTTAATGACCCCAACTATTCGAACTACTGTTCCATCTAGCTGTACTAATCCTTTCAGCACTGGTTCATACCTCAAACCAAGTTGGTCCGCTACTTGCTTTGGCATCACTAAACTACTTGCCCCTGAATCTATCATGCAGTTGTGTACCAAGTGGTTTCCAACAATCAAAGAAACATAGAATGGTGGAGGCTTCAAATTTTTTCTTGTCTGGCCCCCATCATGTTGTACTGCATTAGTGAGAACTTTCTCATGTCCCCGATTTGATACATTTGAGGCAGACCAATTAGTCATTGCAGCTTGCGATAAATCTCGTTGCCCTGGGATCGCAAGTGATTCCCACATGGAAATGTTCACATGTGTCTTCCTCATTTGATCAATGATGTTGAAGGGGGATGAATTATCCTTTTGCTGTCCCTTACTTAGTGCAAACTTTTCTGGAGCTTGAACAGGTGCATGTGTTGCCACAACAGGTACCCTAGGCTGATTTTGCATGTTTGGAGTTGTGTTTTGTCTACTGACCCCTTGATGTGTAAGAGTGGGCTGAGAAACAACTGGGTTAGATGGTTGTCCCTCTTCCATGTTTCTCTTCTTTGACCGTGTGTTGGTAGCCACGCCTTGAAAAGGCTGTTGGTT
Organism: Taxus chinensis; assembly: GCA_019776745.2. Classification (NCBI taxonomy): domain Eukaryota; kingdom Viridiplantae; phylum Streptophyta; class Pinopsida; order Cupressales; family Taxaceae; genus Taxus; species Taxus chinensis. The sequence continues at coordinate 641,652,408 of CM034146.1, read as the reverse complement.
AACTCCACAGAAGTCTTTCGTTTGCCAATTGGCCAATGTGGTTTTCTATTGGAGGTCCTTCTTGTTGCGATTCTTGTTGTTGATTCTCTTCCTGGCTTGGTCCTTGAGGAACACCAATGGTTTACACCATCAAGGCCTGATTCAGTGCACCATTGAAACATGCTGACTGATTATGAGGTAGATTGCAAGGATAACACTAGTTGTACTCTTGTGCCATGTTGTTTTGTGCTGGAACCAAGGCTCTTGAGGATGTCTTTGTATTTGGATCATATGGTTGAAATGGCCTGGCAGCTTGAGGTTGTCCTTGGTTTTGGTTTTGATTTGTAGCCTGAGGTGGTGGTGGTCTATTCTGTTGGTATGAGGGCCTAGCGTGGTACTGCGCTTGAGGCTGATATGGTCTAGCACTTTGAGCTTACTGTCTTTTGATAGTCACAAGCTCATTTCCAAGGTTCTGCAATTGTTTCATGACCTCCTACAATTCCTTTGAAGTATTTGAAGATGTGGACGCCTCATTACTGATTTGATTTCTAGGAGTTGGAATGGGATTCAACTCTGGTGTTTGACTGGTTGTAGGATTTCCCATGTCTGGATAAAGAGGCATTGGTGGCCTTGGTGCAAGCTTGCCAGCTTGGATCAAACAGTTCTCTTCTCAGATAGCCATGTCATAGGCCCCTGGCAGCGTTGTTCCTCCCATTGATTGGATCATCATGGCTATGTCTGAATTTATAGCCTTTAAGAAATAAAGGAATGCTCCTTCGGCGGTTGGTCTAATAGCTATTGGAATCTTGTCCCATGTCCGTTGGAATCTGAAGTTGAAATCTGTCATTTGTTCGTTAGGAGCCCTTTTGATTGTTGTCAGTTGTTCCAATAAGGACAAATTGTCTGCCCTCTCCCCAAACTGGTTGCAAAGAGCTGAACAAAGTTGGTTCCAATTCGTAATAGACCCTTCTGTTAGGCTCCTAAACCATTGTAAGGCCTTACCTTTGAAAGATGAAGCCAATAACTTAACTGCAACATCCATTTCATTTATTTCGTGGATTGCACATGCATTAGCAATATCCTAGATGTGATCAATAGGAGTAGTATGATTTTCTCGTGTGAAATAGGGGATATTCTTTAGCGCTGCAACTGGAATTTGATTCTGAGCATTTAGGGAAAGTGGACTACTGCCCGTGAAATTAAAAAAGGGATTCGGTGGTAGATGTGCCATTATGATTAGCCTAAGAACCCTGGTTGATGCAAGAAAAGGTCTACTAGGTGGAGGTGTAGACAAAATCCTGTTAGGTGGAGATGGTGATCTTTGTGGTCTTCTTCCCCTCTGACCTCTGCTTGGTGATAGTTGCAAGTAGACAAATATCCCCTCTTCTTGAGTATTAGACCCGGTTCTAATTCTTCTCATGTGCCTGGGAAAATTGTGCTGCTACACCGCTGAACTCTATCCCTTCGGAGTCGCCAGATGTGTTAGATAACAAGCCTCTAAAAGGCTGGATTTTGCCAAGTTACACACCAAACTTGACAATATTAAAAAATATAATTTTGAAAGACCTATATTTTTTGATATTTTAGAGTTTGGAATTTGATTTGGAATGACAATCCCAAAAATCCTAAAATGCCAGACTTCCGAAAACCTGAAATCTGAAAATAAAAAAAACCATGACATTTTGAAAGTCAAAATATCAAAAATCTAAGAATACCCTTTTGTAGATTATCCCCCGATCTATCAACTGGTGAAATTTTGACTTTTTTTGAGCAAGTTAAGTCCTTGAAAATTGATTTCAATGTTCAGCTTGGAAGGTTGAAAAAACTGAACTGTAAAACCTGCAATTTTTTAAGTCCAAATTTCTTAAAAGTTCCTTAAAATCTGTGGAATGACCTCTTGGTCCCACCGGGGATGCCAAAACTGTTGATGGCAAATCACAGCACCCCTGAATGTCTCCAACAAGATGGGTTGAGACTCTTAGTATGATTGCATAACATGGAGCTTTTCCCAAGTGTGGGACCTTGTGAAATCGAAAAAGCTCTCCGGATGAAGGCCGGTTCCTATTCCTCTATTCAGATGCACACGTAGAAGATGCAGAGGGTTTACTAAAAAACCTAATCTAACTTGCCAAGGAGACAGGGGTAAGAAAATGCATAAAATAAAACCTAAAATATAAAGGTGATGCACCGAGGAATGAAGAACACCTGTCTTGCCAATAAACACAAACCATTAAAATGCAATACAAGATCATACACAGATAGCCAGATTCACAGTGAAAGATCAAGGGGATGCAAATGAATACAGAGAGGGTTGAGAATTATCCACAGACATGCATTAATTTTCTCCAAATATTGATATAGCACACTGCAAAATGCCAAGAGGCAAGGTTGCATTACAGTTTAAAATGGGAGGTTTTAACTCCACAAGTTCACCTACCAAAGAGAAGAAGGGAGGGGCAAAACAAAAATGTCAAACCTTTAGAAAGAAGCCCCTCCCTATAATTTATAGGAACAATGAGAGAGAAAAGAGAGAAAAAATTGAAATCTGCCCCAAACACCTCCAGAATGCACTTATCTCATAATGATGGTAGGTGAGAACCCAACGAACCCAAAAGTGGCGAACTGTATTTTTAATTTTTAAGAATTTTTTCTCATCCAATTAAAGATATCCAGTCGTATTTGGACAGAGGACCTCGTAAGCTTTCTGAAAAGTCCAACCTTGCATGAATCTGAGCTCCCAGTCAAAAGTTATGGCCATCTGAATATCTACGCCAGGGTCTGCTTCCTGTCAGTGCTCAAAATGTTGCGCCTCTTGAAGGTGCACCAAGGGCACATTCATGTGTGTGTCGTCATCCTCTTCTGTGCGCCAAGGGTGCACCATTTACCTTGTCGACACTTCGTGTCGTGCACCCATTCTGTGCGCCTCGGGTGCAGCATTTCCTCTGTCGACACTTTGTGTCGTGCGCCCATTCTGTGCTCCTTGGGCACACCATTTCCTCTGTCGACACTCTATGTCGTGCGCCCATTATGTGCACCTTGGGTACACCATTTCCTCTGTCGACACTCTGTGTCGTGCGCCCATTCTGTGCACCTTGGGCGCACCATTTCCTCTGTCGACACTCTGTGTCGTGCGCCCATTCTGTGCACCTTGGGCATGTCAGGGATTTGAGCTTCTTTGATTTCTCCATTCTCCTGGTTGTCTATATCTACCCAGGGAAAAGATATATACAGCACATACATGTTTCAAAGAAATGAGGGGAAAATCAGATTTGGACTCTCAGCTGTCGTTGATCTTTACTTTGAATTTGGGCCGTCTATATGGAAGATTTAAACTTAAAAACAGAACCGGGGGCATCCTCTGAATTTTTTACAATTTTTGGAGAAATGGAAAAAATTCAGATTTTTTCTCTACACCTCCACCCTTGAAAAATTATGCTGACACGTGTCCTAAGGTGGGTCAGTGGAACCGTGGCAAAATTCAGCCATTTTACTTCCTTTTTGGAAAAGGCAAAATTTTCCAAGTTTTCCCTGTAGTTCCATCCTCGGGAAACAGGCCTGACACATGTCCCAATGTGGGTTTGAGCGGAACCATACTTCATTTTATAATTTTTAACCCTTTTCTCCCAAAGGAAAATTCTCCAAATTTCCCCCGAGAGTCTGCACCTCCTCCGTTGACCGAAGCAAGCTTTGACCCTTCTTTTATCGGGCTTGTAAGCCATTTTGATGTTATTAGTCATTTGTATGTGTAAAGGGGTAAAAATCCAAATTTCCCCTGATGGTCTTCTTCTGCACCCCTTTGAATTTTCAAACTACCATGTGTCACCATGGCACACCTTGAGATGGTCCCAAAATTTTGATACCTTGAATGAGCATGGGCTTGCCACATGTCCTATCCCGGTAAAGTTTGTCTACATGCTTGAAGCTCAGTGGAAACTGCTACGTGTCATACTCCGAGGTAGTCTCCTTTAGCCATTGAAAAGTCTATGTAAAAATACAAAGTGAGCGGAGGCCTCCATGTGTCAATACAACACTCCTTCAAATAACCTTTGCCACGTGTCCTCCTATGGGGTCAAAGTGATACTTTTTCTTTCCTCTTAAATTTTCTCCAATAAGAGCCTAACAGGGCTGCGGGGTGAGTTCAAAGTTTTTTCCAAAGTAGCCAAAAATAACAAGTTCAAAAACAAACCCGCCTCACCCCATCCAATCAGAAGAAACCATGTAAGTATCCAAAGAACCAATGAGAATTGAGTAGAGCCACGAGACCAAATTTGCCTTTTTTGCCAAAAAGGTAAAAAGTGATAAGTTAAAGTATTTTCCCCGTTGTCCCCTGACTAACCAAAAGAGGCAATTCCCCCTATCGATGCAAGGATGTAAATTTGACCAAGAGAAACACCCATCAAACTGTAAAAATATAGAAAAATGATCATTCAAGCCCGAAAATGAAAATTTCTCCTCATATAGAGAATTTAGAAATGTTATAATGCTCAAATTTGTTTCTCAGAGATACATCCATTAATTTTTCTTCAAGTACTTAGGGAAAAAATGACAAGGAAGACAAATATGGGGAGAACATGAGTTTTTGGATGAACAAAGAATGAGAGACCCAAATCATAGACCTTTTCTAGAGGAGGAAAGAAAAAAAGAGAAAACCATGGACCCATAAGTGATCTACAACCCAGGAACACATTGAAAATGGCAACAAAGATTAACCAGGAACAACATGTGAAAAAGAAAGTGACAGAGGCCACAAATTGATAGATTTTCAAAGGTAAATTAGAGTGAGACTATTTTGAGCACCAACAGATTCAACTATAGAAGTTCCCAAATATACCTTAGATGATTCACCCAGTTCCTCCAATGCTTGTGGTACTTATGATTCTACAATAATGGGACGAACCTCTATATTATTAACACTTTTTCCCTAAGTAATATTTTCTTCCTTAAATCCCAAATATTTGATTGCCCTTTTCCTATGCTCAGGGATCCTGAGTAATTCAACAATGGGAATAGTGACATTGATCTAACTCAATATTTGGGCTATGTCACAAGGAACATATTTGGGTAGGGCAATATTAGAAGGGAGATTCACAATTTTATCTAATAGTATAGGAGTTTTCAAAGTCTGGGTATGGGTACAAGCACAGGTTTTATTTGGGGTAACTAAGCCTTTGCCAGATGTATCTTTGTTAGGGATCTTCTTAGGGATACTAGTAAGGATTGGAACTTTTGGCTTGGCTTGTGGCCCTACCCCTTTGACAACCTTACTTTTTGTGTTATATTCTTTCTCCTGAGCAACTACTACATTCATTAATAGTTACATTTCCTCTTTGGAAGGGATCCCTCCATCATACTTTTTAATCATCAAATCCCTATAGTATTCAAAATAATTATTGGGAAAATCAAATGCTTGCACTATATCAATTTCAAAAGTATTACTAGGAGGAAGAGGTAATACTCGGTGGATACAATCCTAGATATCTTCAACAGTTTTAGAACTTATCAATTAAGTTGAGGTTTCCCCTGCTATGAATTCGCAGGGCTCTCCATCATGCACAGATCATTATATGCTTCATCATCATCTGCTTCCTCAACTTCCTTATCTACATCACATGGGGAGTGTGGTAAGAAACACCTATCACACCATTCAATAACACTGGCCTCCTCCACAATAGCAACCATGACAGTCAAAGGATCAGGAACTAATTTGTTCTCCCTTGGTTGAGGTTTTTTATTACCTGATCCCATAATCCCTTTCCCTCTGTCATCTGGTCTATGATCACCTCGAGGATGATTTCAAGATCTCTCCCTGATCGTGTGGCTTGTGCTAACCCTGGGAACTTTGTCGTATCCCTTTTTCTAGCTCTGGCCATTTTATAAAATATCTCTTTAACTACTCCAGCCAAAGTTTATACAACCTCTTCCAGATCCACATCTTTGTTTGATTGAGGCCTTTCAATATTGATCAATTTAACTCCCTCTCTCTCTTAGGAGGCTTTCCAACTGCTTTGATGTTATTTTCTATTTATAGGGCCATGGTGAAAGCTTTCCTTAATGTTCTCGGGTTCTTATCTCTCAAGTAATAAGTATCTTTTTTTTATCAAAAGTGTCAGACTATTTTATCAAACAGGACACATCACTTTCCCTTAGGATTATAGGTAGCCTATTCAAGGTCTTATTGAACCTAGTATTGAAGTCATGGATAGACTCATTTGGATTTTCTTTATATTTACAAATTCAAATAAAAGGAACTTGGCATCTGTCTTATCCCCATATTGCAATGTAGAGGAAATTTTCATCTCGGTCCATGAATCTATTGAATTATCTATTAAATCCATGTATCGGTTATGTGCATCCACCTACCCATAGAGTATGAATAAAAAATTTTATATACACGTCTTCAAACCTAATTTCAAAATATTCCATCATATTGACAAAGAGTCTTAAATGATGGTCACCAGTGATGGCATTATTCCCTCAAAAATTTGGCAACCTATTTTTGACATCTTGTGGCACCATATTAGGATATTCATCCATACCTCAGAAATCTATAGGTTCAAAAGTGTTGATAACAAAAGGAGGTCTAGGTGGAGGTTGGGCCATATTGCCTTGAGGAGGTGATTTTACAGGAGAAACAGAATGATAGGGAACGAGGGGTCTTTGGAGCACAAGAGTATAACTCTCAAAATAAATATTCTCTAATGACTCAAATTCATGGAAAACCCTATCAACCTTGGAAGAAACAGGGGAAAACCAAGAGGCATGCTTTTCAGACACAAATGATGGACCGTCTCTAGTCAGAGAACTCAAATTTATATAAATATTACCTTGTTCAAATTCACTTGAAGACGTATTGTAATCTTCAACCACAGATTGATCACCCTTCAAGAAAGATATCTCCTTTTTTTATTTTTGATCTCCAACAACATTCCAAACTTTTTTTCCTTCTTAATATTCTTTTGCTAGTTATGGAAATAAATTTCTTGTAGGGTCCCCAATGAAGAGATATATTCTTCCCACCAACTTTGCACAGATTGACGAAAAAAAAACACTTAACACAAGTTAAGGCACTAGTAATCATCAAAATTTCAATTCAACATGGAGTTGAGACTAAGTATTTTAACCTTAGTAGTGTAGATGCACTATAAGTAACTTGTCAAGTGTCTATCAATGCTTAATTTCTACAAATGATAATAGATCTGACCTTCCTTTACCCAAATTTATCACTATTGATATAAATTTAGAGCAATAACCACTAGAAATTGGAAATACTACACAATGAACATGTAATCTTACACAAATATTAAAGATCTCAACAAAGGATAACGTTTAAACAACGTATTTGTATTTGAATCATGCAAGAAACATTACAAAGGTCAATATGTGTACTCATTTGTAAAAATAGTCCCCAAAAATGGTGACAATTCAGTGTTGGTATCCAAATTGATTCTCCTGCGAGGGCCAAGCAGCATCACGCAACTAGAAGGATGTTTAGAGATAAACGAATCACGATATGAGTCATTTTGAAGCAAGGGGAGGGATTCAGATGACTCTTTGTCACTCAGGCGATAGAGAAGTTGATAACACCTCACTAAGGGTTTGATCTGCCGTCACTACTTGAGGTTGTGCCTTCAACCAGGGTGAGAGGATCCATTCTGTAACCCGTGTTGGTGAAGGACATTAAGAGACCCTTCTTTACACAATTTTAATGAGAACCTTGAGAAAATATGATCAATACAGCATAATCTAACTCTCACGAGTTGTCACACTAGAGAGTGGATATGTTTCTTGGGAAAGGTTTGGGTTACTAAAGACAATAATTGAATCTTGATTGTTCCTGCACACTTTGGAAATGGAATTTTTTCATTTTTGATACACCCTACAAACAAGGGTAGTTCATGTAGGATTCATAGTTTGAGAAATTTTTTGGTGGGAAGTTAAGCAAGATGAAGTGGATTATACGAGATCTTTGAGAGCCTTTACAAAAATTGAAAAACTCACAGACATAATGGTTCAGAACAGCCAATATATTCCTTCATCCAGAAGGTGTGCATCAGTGGAGGCCCGGATATGCACAGTATCAAAAACTCTTTGAGAATTCAACACAAATGCTCATGCTAAAGACTCAATTAAATGTTACAAAATCCCTAGTTCGTCACACCTAAGATACACACATAGGATTATAAATAATATTTATCAACATAGTGAAAGTAAAGTGATTTTAAACTGTTTATTTCATTTATAGATGAAGGCTCTTCTCACAATGAAATTGCAAATGCCACAATACTAACATACGGATGACATCTTGTTTGACTCAGAGAGATTTTAATGTAAGATTTGAATAGGAATAAGAAAAAATATTTGAAAACATTATGAAATAATAGAAGACACAATAATGCTCATGATCAACACAGAATCATTCAAGGTTCATTATATTCATCGGAAGGGGAAAGTTTCTTGAAAAATCTTAGAGCTTATCAATGGTTATACACTTGCAACCACCTTGACATGATTAAATCAAAAAAGCACAAGAAAATGAAATGGTCTCTCATATGGCCTCTCGTAAAAAATGTTTTCTCTCAAAATTTCTCAGAAAATTTAACACCCGGACATTTGCAAGAGTATTTTGATTGCATTTATACAATTTCACTTGCTTACTCATCTCAAATTTTCCCCATAAAAGAAGAATATTCGAGGAATCCTTTATTTGTTACAAGTTTGTTCCAGAAAGTGATGTTTAACAAATTTACACCCAAAAGGTTTCCAGGTGGATAAATTATGAACTGATCACGTTTCTCATACCCTCAACTATGATTGGTATGTCATATCATAATTTTTTGACAGTCTTCTTAATCGTTCTTTTATTATGTCTTGCAGGAAATCCGCTTTTCAATAATTCTCAGGTGGCTCCATATGGCTTGATCTGACAAGTAATCCTTTTCACCTTTGAGAATACACCAAAAGTGATCATAAATGAGATTCCTCACATGGATCATACAACATTCCTACACTATGAGTCTGAGTCATCTAAGTGCAAAGAGGAGCTAGCGGAAACCTCCATGTGTCTCCTTGGTGTAACTACAAAGGTGAAGTCCAAAGGTAGGTTCCTAAATGAGTGTGGACCCTCCACGTGTTTAGAACCCTATAGAGTTACACCGATTGCTGAAAATTCAAGTAAGGTCTAGCGGAATCTTCCATGTGTTTGTTCGGTGCAACTTCAAAGATGAATTCTAGAGGCAGGACCTCAAACGAGCGCATGCTCTCCACGTGCCCTAGGCCCAAGAAAGTTTCCTTGGCCTTTGAAAGAGTCTCAGTATAAAGAGGAGCTAGTGGAATCCTCCACATGTCTCTTTGGCACACTTTTGATATGGTGCCCAAAATTGGAGATTTCAAACAAGCACGGGCTCTCCATGTGTCTCAGCTCGGCAATGTTTTTGAAAGAGCTTAAGGACGAGCGAAAGGTGCCACGTGCTTAGGATATGAGAAATTTTCCTCATCCGTTGAAAATTCTTAGTATGGGTAGGTCTAGTGGAATCTTGCACATGTCTCTTCAACACTTTTTTGGTATGAAGCTTAAAAGAAGGACTCCCAAACAGACATGGGAATTCCACTTGTCTAGGGTCCAAAAAAGTTTCACCGGACTACTGAAAAAAGTCTATGTATGGGAAGATCCAGTGGAAACCTCCTCATGTCTCCTTGGCACTCTTTCAAAAGTAAAATTTAAGGGCAGGTCCCCAAACAGGTGCTAGCCCTCCACGTGTCTTGGGCCCAAGAAAGTTGCAATTGGTAATTTTTACAAATGTAACAAAAGTGACATGTTTAACTAAAAAGACCCCCCAGACTGCGTCCAATCAGAAAGGACCATATATCCATGGATGTTGGGATAGTATTTACAAAGGAGACATAGTCATGGAAGAAACCCAACAATAAATTTTTTCCCCATAGAGACAAGATTGTAAATAAAACCAAGAGTCAAATTTTATCCACAACCCAAGGAAAGGACCGATAATGGCAACCGAATGAAGGAGAAAGATTTCACACATCCATACAGGGAGACAGAGAATACTTTAAACCATGCAAACTAATAAATTATGAACAAACATTATGGACAGTTGTGATGGCATAAGTCCTTGAAATTTTTCCAGAAAAATTATTCTCCGTCCCAGTTCATCCATTTTATGAGAAATGGCAGGCACATTATGAATGGAATTTTTCATATAGCACATAAGACTCCTTGGGAATCTCCATTAGCACAAATTTTTCATCACACATGAAGGAAAACTTTTACTTAGTTTCCCTTGTTAGGGAAGGCCTCATTTTGATCCAAAATTTCTTCAAACCTTTTGAAGCTTTTTGATGTTCCCACCAAAAAAAGATGGTAGTACATAGATTGGAAGGATGAGAAGATAGGATTGATGTTGATCAATTTCAGGAGGAGTGAGATTTGACCTTTTTGATAGGCTAGGAACCCTTTAGTATCCTCTAGGTCTCTGATATCAAACAAATCCTTGAAAAAGGATTCATCTAGACCATGCAAGTCGAAGACTTGGTTTAAATATTCAATATATGTTTCAAACTATTCGCTACAACCACGTTCATTATTATTCTAATAAAATATCTATAAAAATTCTTCACTTTCAAGGTTAGAAAAGGGATGCATATTGGTGAGATAGTTGATTTGAATTTATAATGAGGATGGCACAGACAGGTTAAGTTGAGTAAAATCATTTTCATCAGATGAAAGATATTTTTTTCTCATCTCACATGAAGGGAATAAATTTTAGGAATATTGAAATTGTGCGAGGAGGCATTTGATTGATGTGATATTATCCACACAAAGATACTCTATTCTAAAAGGCATGAACACATGTATGTGTTCTGTTCGTGCTTAATTTAATCTTGCCTTGTTTGTTCAAATATGTCTCAGTCTGCATGGTTTGAATTTTTCTCTATCTCCTTGTATGGATTCGTGAAAGATTTTTCTTTAATTTGGTTGTCATGATTAGTCCTTTCCTTTGGTCGAGGATCACGTTAATTCCAGATATTCTTTTCCCTTCCTTTTTCCATGAGAAATAATTTGTAATTTGGGTGTAAATTCTAGTTTTTCCCCTTCTTTTTTTCCACAGTCATGTTTTCCCTGTCAATTTTTGTCCCAACATCTATGGAAATGTGGTCCTTTCTAATTGGATGCAGCCCGGTGAGTCTTTTTGGTGAAATTTTCCACTTTTTCACATTTGTAAAAAATACCAAATTGGCCCCACGGTCCCAATAACATCTAATTGGTTATTTAGAAAATATGAAGCGGTAGGGAAAAAGTCTTACTTTGACCTCAAAGATGGACACATGGCTTTTTTTCAAGTTACAAGTGGGAAGGTGGGTCGGTGGAACATTTTGAAGTTTCTTTTCTCTTTGTAAGAGGGATCAAAGTTATGAAATAACCCACAAATTTTTTGGGGCCCACATCAAAAGTTACAAACGAGAGGTGGGTCTAGTTCCTACCTTAGTAGTTGTGCCAAGGAGACCCGTGGAGGCTTCCGCTAGCTCCTCTCTATACATAGACTTTTCAAGCAACTTTCTAAGGCATGGGATACGTGGAGGGCCTATACCTATTTAGGGACCTCCCCCTGTACTTTACTTTTGAAAGAGTGCCAAAGGGACACTTAGAGGTTACCACTAGATCCTACCCATACTTAGACCTTTCAACGGCCGAAGAAAATTTCTTAGACCCGAAGCACGTGGAACCTTCTACTTGTCCTTAAAGGTTTTCAACAAATTTTTGAGGTTGAGACACGTGGTGAGCTCACGCTTATTTAGAGTCTCTACTTTTGGGCACCATATCAAAAGTGCACCAAAGAGACACGTGGAGGATTCACTAGCTCCTTTTTATACTAAGACTTTTTAAAATGCCAAAAGGCAATTTTCTTGGGCCCACGGCACGTGGAGATCCTGCACTCATTTGAGGTGCCTCGTCTAAATCTCATCTTTGAAGTTACGTCAAATGAACATGTGGAAGCCTCCACTGGTTCCTCTTTGCACTTGGCCAACTCAAACTCCTAGCACAAGTAATGTGGGATAATTCGTGCACAGACACTTATTTCTAAGAGGCAAAAATGCAGGAATCCATGCAAGGGAACTCATTTCTTGAAGTGTATTCTCAATGGTGAAGAGGATTACTTGTCAGACCCATCTATACAGGGCCACCTGAAAATGATTGAAAAGGGGATTTCTCACATGACAGAATAAAAGAATTATTAGAAGAACTGTCAAAAAAATTGGGCATGGCATCCCAGTTATGGTTAAGGGTCTGAGAAACATGATCAATTCATGATTTTTCCACCATGCAGCTTCAGGTGTAAATTTGTTAAACGTCATTTTCTGAGAGAAATTGGTAACAAGGAAAGGATTCCTTGAATATTCTTCTTTTTGGGAGGTAAAATTTGGGATGAGTGAGAGAGTGAATTGTATAAATGCAATGAGGATACTCTTAGAAAAGGTCAAGGATTAAATTCTTACGAGAAAATTTGATAAAGCCCATCTTCCTAAGAGACCATCTGAGAAACATGTTAATACCTTGTGTTTTAGATTTGATCGTGTCAAGATGGTTATGAGTGTACAACCATTGACAAGCTCTAAGACTATTCAAGAAACTTTCCCCTACTTATAAATCTAACAGATCTCAAATTAATTTGTGTTGATCTCAGGAAAAAATCTGTCCACATTTATTTAAGTATGTCTTTCAAATGGTTTTGATGCTTCTATTGCAAAATTGTGTTAAAATCCCTTTGAATCACACAGTATCTCGTCCTTGTGATAGTTTATTGGTATTTGCAATTTCATTATGAGAAGAGTCTTCATCCTGTAATGAAATAAACAGTTTAAAATCACTTTACTGTCATTTTGGTTATAAAGATTGTTTGTAAGCCTTTGAGTGTATCTTATGCATGAGGAACCAAGGGTCTTTAATTTTTAATTGAGTCTTTAGCCTGAGCCTTCATGTTGAATTCTCAAAGATTGTGTGAAACTGTACAGATTAGGGGATCCATTAATGCACACCTTCTAGTTGAAGGAATATTTTGGCCATTCTGAAGGATTCTGTCTGTTAGTCTTCCAATTATTATAAAGGTTCTCAAAGATCCAATGAGAAGCAAATTCACTTTTGGTTAATCCCTCAACATCATTGTCAGGATAACCATCAATCCTGCCCAAAGTACCCTAGTTTCACATGAACCATTAAACAAATGAGCAAATTCTACTACCAAAATAAATAGAAGCAAGTAGGTAGTTAACTTAATGGTCTCAATAGTCAGATCCCTTTACGATTGTTCAAGAATTGTTTAGGTAGAGATTTTTCATAGAATGAGAGGAACTCATGAGAGTTATTATTTATGGGGCATTGATAAATGGTTTTAAAGGGTACCATACCCCTCAGAACAAAAGGGCTCAACCAGAAGGATATCAAAAAATCCTTCACAAACAATATTTTTAAAATGGATGGGGACCACTTACCCCAGAAATAAAAGGCACTAAAATAAAAATAGTAAGGATAGTTAGCACATCCTAGGAAATAGTGCTATCCATTGCTCCGATGCACAATAGAGAATCAAAAAGGTAGGCTGCAATCTCATTTTTGACTACAAAACGACTCATAATATGATAAGTCTATGTCTGAAATTTCTTCCTAAATCTATGAGGATACTTGGCCTCAATAGGGACCAATAAATTCCAATGCTAACAATCAGTAGATATGTCAATGTTTTTTAAAGAAAAAGGAGGTAAATTTTCCTTATATGTTATGCAAGTTGATGGAGTTACATTTGTATTCTTGTTTCCCTCAATCTGAACCTTGTTACCATCCACCAGGATCTCTTTAAGGGGATTTTTGGGAAAATGAAGTGACAGGATGACCCAATCATATCTGATCGAAGTAAAAATTTGAATGTCTCACAACTTTTCCACCTACAAAAATAGGTTGGAATGTTCTATTTGAGATTTATGTTTTTGGGGGGAAAACTAGAGAATGATTGAGTGAGTTAAATTGTATAAATGTGATGAGGATACTCTCTCAGGGGGGAGTTAATTTTTTTTGAAATTTTTTAGAGAAAGGCGTAAATTGAGAGAATCCTTTTTTCCAAGAACTTGTTTGAGAAACCTGCTAATTTCCTTATCCTTCAAATTGAATCATTTCAAGATGGTTGCAAGTTTACATCCATTGACAAGAATTGAGATTGTAAATAAAACTTTACCTTGCTGATAAATTTGATGATCCCTTAGTTAATTGTGTTGATCATGAGCATTTTTGTGTCTTCTTTTATGTTGCAATGTTTCAAGTAGCTTTTCCTATTCCTGTTGTAATATTATGTTAATAATTCCTTTGAATCACCCAATATATTATCCTTATGGTAGTATTGTGGTAATTATAATTATGATGTAAGAAGAGCTTTACTTTCATTAAGAAATAAGTAATTTTAAATTCACTTTACTTCCATTTCATTGATACAGGTCACTTGTTAGTCTATGAGTGTATCTTAGGCATGATAGATAAGGGATTCTTGATGTTTAATTGAGTCTTTGACATGATATTTCATGTTTAAATCCTCAAAGAATGTGTGATACTGTGTATGCTTGGGCCTCTATGGGTGCAAATCTTCTTGTCGAAGGTTTATTGTTGGTTATTTGAAGTTTTTTCATCATCTCATTTGGTAGATTTTCTATCCTTTGTGAAAAAATTCCCATAAATTAGGTATAATCAGCTTTATCCTACTTAATTCCCCAAAAAAATACATCCATAAATTATAAATATTACAACAACCACCCTTTTTTCACTGCTTATTCATAAATGCAAAGAATATTTGTTGAATTTATCCATCATTTACTCAAAATATGTAGGAGAAATCCATCTTTATTGTTGTCTTTAGTAACAAGATCCGTTTCATGGAGGGATCTACATTTTCTAGGGTTATAACTCGTGAGACGTAGATTATGTTGCAGTGAACATGTCTTCTCAAAGTTATTTCATAAATGCCATAAAATGAAGATTCATCTATGACTAGTGTGAGAGAACCTGTTTTGTAACCTATATTTGTAGAGGGTTAAACCCTTAGCACGGTACTATCCAACTTTTCCAAGCTCGTGTGACAAAGAGTGAGTTTGATTCTTCCCCAGCTATAAAAAGACTTAAATTCTTATCTATCTTTCTCTAAGAATCTTGCTCAGCCTATTGATGCTTCTTGACTTCACAAGGAGAACCAATTTGGGTACCAACACATATAAATGAAAAATATCATCAAACTTCATGCTGTAAATGCAAAATAACAAGTTTGAGTAAAGCTTCTATAGTTTTCCAGAATTGATTATTTACATCAATATTAAGCTCCAAAATACATTTTCAAAATGCAATTACAACACAAGCTAGAGAGCTAAGGTGAGCCATCAATGCTAATTTGGAGAGCTAAAAAGACCAAAGTGCTCGATAAATGGTTCTTTGAGTGAGAAAAAGTTAAAAGAACAACCAACAAAGGAGCATAAATAATGAAACCATACAGAATTACACAAAGAACCGAGATCAGAACAAACCATTCAACAAAAAATGGGGCCACAACAGCAAACCCATGAATTCATCTACAAAGCACTCAAGGCATGAATGAAAAATAACAACAACTTAGGTTTTATCATAGAAACTAATACAAACAGATCATAACCTCAATGATAACAAAAGTATCAATGACTACATGCATACCAAGCTCGAAACGAAGTCATATTTTGAATCATATAATATTTATTCAAACACGAAGCACGTATTACAAAATATTATATGTAAATCAAAGCCAAAAATGTAAATAAATGCAGGGGTTTACCTTTAGAAGGGTTTTCTTCGAGATATATTATCAGTGTATAGATCCATAAAAAGACATTGTAAAAAAAATCTTAATCCAGATCACAAAACTCAAGCTAGGATAAAGGTAGATGTAGGATAAAATCAACCATGAACTAGTTAAGAAGGGAACAGTGAGTTGCAGGTTCAATTGACAACGTCAATAGCCTCGAGCTCAAGGGTAATAATATGACATATGGGCTGGAAAAAATGTAGATTGAGCTAAATCCAAAGTTAAATAGCTGATAACAAAAATAAAAAAGATGCAAATATTTACCTTCCTTCAAATTGGCTACAAGAAAAGGCAGGCCTAAAAACCCCATCAATGGCTGCTTGGTCTAAAAGCATAGTAGAGCTAGGTTTATTAGTATGAAACCCTAAATAGTATAACAATAAGACTAAACACAAAATAACCCCACTCGGTGTCTCCAATGAAGAAAATAATGGTGGCCATATTTTTCTTCATAGATTTCTTGCCATTCTCAAAACTTCCAAAATGCTGGAAAAATGTCAAATGAAATACTTTAGGGCTCGAAACCTAATTTATCCTTGATTGGAGTTAGGCCCAATTTTACTATGGTCAAGATAAAATACGCCATGACCACCAATTGGGTCTTTTAAGCATTGCCATATTTTTAAAATAAGGGCCAATGATTATGCTTATCCAGGGGGCGAGCAATGTTATCCATTAATAATTATTGCATGTGGACGGACCCTTGAAAAACTTAATCAATGTTTTATCCTTACCAATGTAGAAATCTATTTTTAGTTATTATAAAATTTAAAGATACCTTTGCAAGATTTGAACCAATCATGATCATGCATATGTTGAAACAAGAAAGAGTTACATAAAGGCTTGGATTTTGCAAGGTGTTTAGACGTTTTTAGTTATTTTAGATGTCAAAATACAACGAATTTTAAAATATGACCGTCATGATTGACATGCAAAAATATAATTTAAACGTCAAAAAGACATGTATATTACAAATTTAACCATCAATATATATATAGTGATTCATGAAAAATACAATAGAAATAAAAATAGAAATTTTCAAATATAAAGAAAATAAAAAAAGTAGAATCTTAATATCTTATTAATGGTTATGAAATAGAAATATCTATTAATTTTGATTTTCAATTAGTTTTTTAATTTCTTTTTTAAGTTTTATTTGATTTTTTGTTTAACTTTTTTTATTGATTTTGATTTGTAATTGTTTTTCTATTGCTATTTATTTGATTTTTTTCAAATAAAGATTGAAAACTGTAATTATTGCAATAAATGTTAAATTTGAAGATTGAATTTGCTACAAATTGGAATTTGTATGTAAGAAGGTAGCACTCATTTTATAATTATTTATTTCAATTTAATTTTAGAAAGTCATTTAAATTTATTGTTTCAATTTTGTGGATGTAAAATTTTACTAAATTTTTGTGTTTTGTAATAGTTATTATAAAAATAAATTTGACTTGCACATTATATTTTGAACTTCCAATGACATCCATATAATATTTTAAACCGTCAAAGAAAATTATTGTGACATGTAACATTGAACGTCAAAATCCAACACTGGTTATATATAATGATTTTACATGCACTAGAAAACAAAAGAATTCCTCTTCAGATAAATCAAAAATATACTTTTACCTGTTTTTCCCAAACTTACGTTAATTAATGAAAAAGGTTATGTAACCTCACCATTTTCCCATACAGAAGGAATGATTAAGAAGTCAATAGATTTTTGACTAGGAGCACATGCCATGTGGGGTCATTTTTACCTTTGGGGTAGCATGCACTATGTTTATCTCTATTATTATTTTATTTATTAGTAAGAGTTAAAGGTTGTCATGTAAGTAGTAAAGTGATGTGGTAACTGAGGGTGTTGAGCAGTGTAGCTCCACCTCATTTTCTTATTTATTTTAATGCTTTTGCTATTGGGAATTGATAATGATAACAATAGGGGAGTTAATGTTACAAATATATTGTGACATTATATCCCTTAGATATCTATCTCATCTCTTTATTATCTCACACACCAAAATAACTACGTTAGTTATTCTCGTAACTAACCCAAATACTAATAATAAGTATTACAACTATATTATTAATATGAGTTCTATAAAATCATTATTAATAATATTACAATTTATTAATAATGTCATAATATATTCATAGCATTCACTCCCCTATTGTTAACATTATTAGCTCCCAAAATATACTCCTCGAATGTTGACATTATAGAAACAACAATAACACTTTCTTCTACAGCTTGTCTTCCATGCATTCTCATAATCTGGATGGTTTTGTACTCATGAGTGAATAATTACAAAGGTTCAAGTGGTTGGTTCATGTTTTATTCATTGTTTTAGCAGTAATAACATGTTCTTAAGTCTATTGTGGGTATAGGTTTTTTAATATATTAATGATATAGATTTTCATCTGGTAAAATTAGTGTCTATTGTTATTTGTAATAGCTAAGTGAGTTGTTCTAACAAGTATCCCAAATACTAATACTAACTATTACAACTATATTATTAATACGAGTTCTATAAACTCATTATTAATAATATTACAATTTATTAATAATGTCACAATATATTTATAACATTCACTCCGCTATTGTTAACATTATTAATTCCCAAAATATACTCCTTGAATTTTGACATTATAGAAACAACAATAACACTTCCTTCTATACCTTGTCTCCTATGCATGCTCATGAGTTACATGTAAATGGCATGTAGATGAAAAACATCTTATTTTTCGTAAGAACAAATGTAGTGGGTATGAATCCTTCAGATAGCTTCTGGTGGTTTGACTATCATAGAAAAAATGAATTTCTAAAAGATCATAAGAATATCTGAACTACACAATATTGTCATATCAGACCAAAAAAAAACTTTCATTGACAGGAAAGAATCGAAGACTGTCCCTCATACATCCTTTAGACATCCATTGCATAATATTAGACACTTCTCTAATACCACTGATACAAATTGCACACTAATAAAACAATGAATATTATAATTTAGAAACTGAATTCATTTGGGATATCTTTGCATAGATGGAGCATACAATTTATAGTGTTTGATCTCCTACAACGGCGGAGTCAACACTCATCTTTAAACCCTACAATATCTCTCCATGAATCTCTCAGATTTATCACTAGGATATCTCTCTCATCCTTTATTATCTCACAAACCAAAATAGCTACATGATTTGTTCTAACAACTCACTGAAATACTAATACTAACTATTAAAACTATATTATTAATATGAATTCTATAAAATCATTATTAATAATATTACAATTTATCAATAATGTCACAATATATTTATAACATTCACTCCGCTATTGTTAACATTATTAATTCCCAAAATATACTCCTCGAATTTTGACATTATAGAAGCAACAATAACACTTCCTTCTACAACTTGTCTCCTATGCGTGCTCATGAGTGACATTTAAATGACATGTAGATGAAAAACATCTGATTATTCACAAGAAAAAATGTAATAGGTATGAATCCTTTAGATATCTTCTGGTGGTTCGACTATCATAGAAAAAATGAATTTCTAAAAGATCATAAGAATATCTAAACTACACAATATTGTCATATCAGACCAAAAAAAAACTTCCATTGACAGGGATATCGAAGACTGTTCCTCATAAATCCTTTAGAAATCCATTCCGTAAGATTAGACACTTCTCTAATACCACTGATAAAAATTACACACTAATAAAACAATGAATATTATAATTTAGAAACTGAATTCATTTGGGATATCTTTACATAGATGGAGCATACAATTTATAGTGTTTGATCTCCTACAACGACGGAGTCAACACTCATCTTCAAACCCTACAATCTCTCTCCATGAATCTCTCATATGTATCCCTAGGATATCTCTCTCATACTTTATTATCTCACAAACCAAAATAGCTACATGATTTATTCTAACAACTCACTGAAATACTAATACTAACTATTACAACTATATTATTAATATGAATTCTATAAAATTATTATTAATAATATTAGAATTTATTAATAATGTCACAATATATTTGTAACATTTACAAGCACAAGGGGGAATTTATTATGTAACAAGGTGGTGCAAAATTTTCTTTAGCAAGTTCCCATTAATTATAAGAAGTGTTAAGCCTTTACGGAAATAATTGCAGTGTTGTGCTTTCAAGGTAGTTTTATTCTTGTGATTATTTTTACCCGAATTCATTAATCTACCTACTTATGTTATATACCCTCATTAAAAAAATAAGTTTTTTGTGTTAATTTTAGTGTGTGTGCATATTGGAAGCTATGTATTGTGAGTCATCCCTTCAAAATTTCCATTACTTTGCCTTGAAATTAACCCAAAGTCCTCTGGATCGTGTAAATTTAGTATTTTTTTAACAATTTGTGCACATTCCCATATAAAAATTTCCCAACAGTCTAGGTGTATCACCTCCCATTTCAAGATTTCATTCTAACCCTTACCCCATCAATCTAGTTTAGGGATACACTTAAAGGGAACCAACCCTTGAAATATGGATATTCACCTCACTCATGGGATACCCACATCCTGTGAGGAATTTCCATTTTCTATCCAAAAAAGTGAGGAGATATATATATATATAGAGAGAGAGAGAGAGAGAATAAATATTTTATTCCTCAAATAGGATGCACTTCTTCCAAATAACATTTTACTAATAACCAAAACATGATGTGCATAACTTTCATCAACTGTCATCAATATCTCATATTAGGGAATAACATAGGAAATTGTACTCACACATATATGTAAATGGATCATTATATTATGTTCCACACTCAATGTGAAATTTCCATTTAGTTATCAAAGCAAAAAAAATAACTTAAATATGAAGTATACCACATGTAATTGAAAACAGAGTGAACTATTGTCACCAAAATTTTGTGTGGCCCTGTTGTTGGTGAGTAACAAGAGGTCATTGATGAACCTACAACCTTTGGAAATTCTAGGCACTAAAAGCGGGGGTAAATAATTGCTTGTTTAAATTTTGACATACAATTCAAATTTCTTAGCTTAGTTATGATGAAACTACAAAACCATTCACAAAAAATGAACAAGAGGTCACTGATCAACCTACAACTTTTAGAAATTCTAGGCACTAAAGGGGTGGGGGGGGTAAATAATTTCTTGTTTAAATGTTGACATACAATTCAACTTTCTTAACTTAGTTATGATGAAAATACAAAATCATTCATAAGTAATGAACAAGAGAACACACAAAGAGATTTAATATTTAATGTGGGAAACCATTCAAGGGATAAAAACCCACTAAAACTAAATAACTAGATTGGAAAAAATATCCTTTAAATGTTACAATGATTTCATATTGAATATCCACTCAACTTGGAGAATATTCTTCAATACTTTAATCAGTTTACCACCTGACATTTAGAAAGCTTCAACTTACATGGAAGGTTCAAGTTGCAACACTTAAACCAAGCTTCAACTTGATCTTCTGTAAACTTCCACTTATAACGAAGCATCAACTCCCTGCGTGTTAAGTATTCACTTAGACTTATTCAAAAACTTTTCATCATTTTTATTGTGTTTTCTATCACAATTATGATCACTTATTCATATCAACTTCATCTCTTCTAACTCACCTTCATCTCATGCAAATATCTCACTTAAAAATTCCTCTTCATACACATTTTATCTTTCTTCTGATATGAAATATCTCTCTCAAACATCATCTCTTTCATGTCCAACACTACTACAAAATTTCAGTCCTCGATAGATTAGATGCAATCCCTTATTTTCATACCCTTACCACACATTCAATAGCATCTGCATACAAAAACCTTCAAAAAATAATATCAAATGTTTATAACATCAAGGAAAACATACTTCAATGACTCTTGCACTTCACCTTGTAAGGAAAATATTCCAGTTCAACCCATCAACTCGAATAGTCAAGGATGAATGAATAATATAAAACTTAATTCATGTAATGATTGCACTTGATTACATGTCAATTACATGTGAACAAATTATATAGGCTGTAATAAAAATTTTAACCTTCATTTATATCACAAAATAACTCCTTAACTCACTTCACCATTCCCTATTAACTTACAATGAAAACAGATATCTGACATCTCTTTTCTAACTTCCCTATCATGTTTTGTTTCCGTCCTTTTTGGAAACTACCCTTTGTTTTCTAACTGATATTACTTAGCAAAAATTGTAATATGCATGCATGTAAGTTACAATCAACTTAATTTTTCTCTATAACTTCTTCACATCCTTCCTAACTCACCATTTCTCCTCGAACTTCCATTTGAGCTTCAAATTTGGTCTTGGAGGTACTAAAAAGTATAGTCATGGTGCATACTTCTTTAACATTTATTTTCGTAGGTTAAAGGTCAAAAAAATGTTTGGGAGAGTTTCTTTTGATCTTTATTCCACCTTCAAGTCTTGGAGAAACTAACACTTTCTTCATTCATTCCATGAACTACTTATTCTTATTAAGGTATTTCTGAGTCTCGATGCAAAGAAAAAAAAGTATTCTAAATCTGATTATTTGGAGAACTAGAGCTTGTCATCCAAAAACTTTACCATACATCAACATGAAGCTCATAAAGTATTCTTTCACATCCAATTGACATAAATAATAAACGCATAACAAGAATCATGATATTACTCCAATTTCTCAAACTGGTATGACTAGGTTCTAGTGTTCTTAAGAAACGGTCTTAGCTGCTCATGTTCAAACATATTTAAAGTTATTTCTAAGCTCAACTAACACTTTGAACAGTTCAAGGACATCAAAAAAAACCTTTACAAACATTCATAGGCATAACTTGTTTGAACAAAACTTCATCTACTCAACTGTAGCAACAAACTTCTTCAGTACCTCAAAAGGGTAGTTTTAGATCACTCATGATTATGAATGAAAGAAATCAATAAAAATAAAATCAAACACAATATTTTCTCATATGGGACACCTTCATGCTTTTTAGAACAAAAAACAATCACTTTATTATGCAATTCATTATGTATTCCCTTATACCTTAATGTCTAGTATCTATTAATTGCATTCTCAAACTCTAGGAGAAAAGAACACACCTATATCATCACAGATTTCCAAATGACTATCCAAGATACCATTTTTAATATCAAGAGCACATACCCATCATCTTTAACCAAAAAATTTGAGAATGGGTTCCTTTGAAAGTTTTGTTTGTACACTTAGTTCTTCACAAAATATTTGTTTTCTTGTAGGGTCCACAATAAGTCATAAGATCAAACCACCATGAAAGTTACCTATGATGAGTTATCCACACACTTAAATATTTTTACACATAAAGAAACTCTGTTTCGATACACAACCAAATATTTTTCTCCATACCGATTTCAATTGGGTTTTAGGAGGGTTTTAGAAAGTGCCAAAAAAAATTGATAGAAAATTTCTTATACTGAATCCTTTTGACTTCATAATTTTTGCATAATATTTGTATCCATATGATATTAAAAATTGCATCTTATGATTTATCTTATTAAAGATTTTAAATTTATATTGAATGCTAAGAATTCAGAGCACTATTTTGGCATACCTTGCTTTACCTGGTTCTAAAAAAAATAGTAATTTCTTACACAAAACTCATTCTATGATCCCCAACTTTTGTCTAAACTTTAATGAAAACCTCCTCTATGATATATAATGGCTACTTTTTCATGGTTCACTCTGGAACTTCAAATTTGATCTCATTTTGGCATAGTAAACATGTTTATCTTAAAGGGCAGTCATACAAATGACCTTAACCATGCCTGTAAGTGTTGAATTATCACCTTATTATTCATTTTATAAATATTTTAAATTTACCTACACACTTCTCATACTTCTATTTTCTTGATATAGCTTGTTTCGCTTCATACCCTCATGTTAGGTTCTTTAAATAGGCCAAATTGAGCTAGTTTACACTGTATACTAACATGTCTATATTTTATTCGCCAAGTAACCCATTATTAATTTTATATTATGTTTTTTTTATGCCTCGACCATGCTTCACCATCATCCTTAATCTTTCACTTTACCATTTCAGCTCAATTTTCTACATAGGCTTAGGGATTAGGCCTATTAAATTGAGCTAGTCATATAGATTCCACTCATACTCTTTTGGATCCATCATTTTAACCTTTTATCCACATAATATATATGTTTGTACCATGTATGAAATCATCCTATTATGGTCTCACATCATAAATATTCTTGCACCAGTCATTAGCTGCTCAAGAAGCTAAGTCTCAAACAAGTGTTCTCATGACCTTGGTCTTTTCCTACCTTGTCAAACTCATTCCAAGATCCCTATATCTCTACTACATCCTATTCATTTTAAATCAATTATAACTCATCATTTCACATGATAGTAAATCTCCCCCTTTGTCATTAATGGAAAACTCCTAATTCTTCCCATCTTTTTGCATTAATGACAAAGTGCATATATGAAGTACCTAGTATTCATCATTACCATCTTATGTAGATCATCATCTTTGTTGGATACATAAGCCAAACTCATCACTCAAGCTCTCTCTCTTGTCTTTACTTCCTTCAACTTTGTTTTTGGCCTTGAACTCACTATGCCCCCCTAATAAGATGCTTTCATAGCATTTACACATGCCAAAAACCTGATATTTGAGTGAAAACATCTTCTTAGCACATACACATGTGTATATCAGCTAATAATATTCACTTCTAGGCTAAATTCTTCAATATCCTACTTGTAGGCAAGATTTTGGACTTGGGTCCCTAAAGTGAATTTTCAAAGCATTTTTAGCAATCTTTGACTTGCAGTAGAAGCTCATTTTTCTCATAAACTTATCCTTTTTACCTACCCCTGAGGTGATACCATCTACATTTCCATAATTTTTCAAAAATTGGACCTCAAAAGTTGATCTCAAGTCACATGGGTGTGTTAACATCTCCATCACTATCCTGAAACATACTTTCAGTGTTCATTGTCCTACTTTAGTTAAAAGAATGAATCACTTGGTGATCGATTTCCTCCCCCTATCAACATAATTTCCACCATCATTTATTTCATCTATCTCACCTTATTAAAACCCAAACCATTCAAAACAATGATAAATTTAACTCTCATTTTCCTTTCGGTACTTAGTCAACTATGTAGAGCACTCAATGTTTTAAGAATGTAAAAATCTTGCATTTGTAGGAAATGAAACTTTCTTTAACATCATTATGCCTACAGTCATCATATACCCCACCTTTATAACTTTGTTGAATTCTAGATCATTGAGTAGTGGGTCACTATCAATTTCCTTTTTTCCAAGTAGGTTTTTTCTCAACTATAGGTCACTCTCTCATATTTATACCATGCTTTGTTTCTCTATAGTCAACTCAAGACTGGCCTTAGGTTCATAGTAATCACTTGAGAGAAACTCCATAGCTTTCATAGAGATTTTTATTATTATAGGTAAAGGATGATTAAGAGGACCCTACCCCATACAACTATTGGAGAAAAGGATTTATCAATGAAGATTAAATGAGAAAACCTCTAGTAACGACACAAAAAAAATAACACCCCATCCAAACCAATAGCAAATACAGACCACTGGAAAAAGAAAATCAATACATAAATAACTCATATTTGATACCCCTTCGTATTGGATCTTAGGTGCATCTTAAGGGGAGTGTTATTCCCTTTCTTTTTTTGATTCATAACTTTCCAATCCTTTTAAATATTTGGATTAAGATTTTAGAAATGCATTGGAATCATTACTTCTATATTTTCCTTGCAAATTTGGTTCTTTGATGAATCAAGGGGAAGGGAACATCATACCTTTTCCAGTTCCATCAAAACCATAGAACTTTGAAGATCTTGATGGAATGGTTCATTCAGTCTTGGAGTAAATCCCTTCTTCCGTTTCAGAGTCCTACTCAACATCTGAATCACAATCTAATGGATTCTTAACAACCATGTGGCTCAGATAAGAGTTATTCCACCAAGAGCTTATACTTTTAACATGTTTTCTATCCCTATGGCATTCAGAAGCAATATAACAAGGAGATAAACATGTTCGACACCCTAAACTTCAGGTTTTGTTTCCACATTTTTATCTTCACCATTTAATTCAATAGTGGCTAGAAAAAGATATGGAAGTATCCATACCAACCAATATTTAGGAAAAAGTAGTTTTCTCATAATTCTTAATGTTTGGGTAAATATCCAAACATTTTCCTAAAGTGTTACTTATAGAGGTTAAAAAAATCTGCTGCAAAAATTAGATGGGTAGATAAGAGAAGCCAAATTGAAACAAAATTGACCCAGAAAGTTTCAGAAATAAGGTTAAACAATGCAAACCATGGTTTTCATAAGTAGCAAGTGGAATTGGAATTCACAAAATTTTCAAAAAATCAAATCCCTATTTGTGGTTTCAGCAAAAACAACAATTAAAAATCCATGTGAAGAAGGGTAAATATCAAACCTACCTTCCATGATAGGTCTTCAATCGTTTGAGAGTGAGTCATGAAGTGAGTAAAGAACTAGACAATTTTTTTAAAATTTGCATATCAATCTATTTTTCATGAAAATTTCTTTATATTTTCACAACCTCTAGTCTAAAAAAATGGAAGGGGAGGATTTAGCATAAAACATAGACTTACAAGTCTTCTTTGCATTTCCCCTGTTACTGTAATCTTTCCCCTGTAGAACATATCTAAAGGATTTAGTTTCAGTGACTAGAACAAGGGGAACACCCATAGGGGCTAAATCCTCCTTACACAGTTCTTTCTACAAATAACTAGTAGATTGCATAGGGATCAAGGTCTGAATATGCACTAGAAAAGATCAAACGTCTATCCAGCTACCATTCATTCTAACAGAGCTTCTAGGGTTCCACTCCTTAAAATCCTTAACAGTGGACTGGGAAGGGGTTGAGGTAGCACCCCCTAAATCAGTGATGCCCACATTAGCAAGGCCTTCCCATTTAAAACCTTAACTAGACATGAGTTGCGTTACCTATACATCACTATGGGTAGAACATCCATAGACATAGAGTTCGGAATAGGCAAAGATATCATAGAGGTTTCTTCACCACCCTTACCTCTGCTAAAGTTGCTAGGGAAAAAATGGGAACCCTTTAAAACAATTTCTCCATGGCCTAAGACCCAACAACCGCATCCTCTTTTGAAACTAGGTGTACCATCATGATTAGAGTTAGGGAAGCTATCAATCACCATTAAAGTTATCAATCATATTTCATAAAAACTTTCATAGAGATTTACTATGGCTAAACTCTTCACTTTAGTTTTGAATACTTCACCAGACCTATTTTATGCTCTAAACCCCTACTAATACCAATTATAAAGGCCCCAAGCATACATCACATTCTTTGACAAAACATGAATCATTTTGAGATCACAATTCTAAGTTTCATTATCCTAGCTATGTTTGAGGCTTCTTTATGATCAACTTCATGGGGCATACCTATTCAATATGTTTTATATTGCATGTTCCAAAGACTATGAACATCAACTTAATCTTATTAACGTAATATTTTGTGTATTTTTTCTCACTCCTCTATGATTGGTATATTGACAGAAGAACTCATTTCTTCAAGCTTCATCATGAGTTTATCTTATTATCATCATTATGTTTTTCTCTATGTATAGGCTAGAAGAAACTTTGATGGAATGATACTGAATGACATAGTCATTCTTCCTCAAAGATACCTAATCATTCAAGACATATTTCACACTTGTTTCAATGGCTCCTACATTCACCATGGACTCAAGGTACACATACCAATAATCTTAATTTACTCCTTCAACTATACTCAAAACTTGTTATTGTAGACTTTCAAGGACTATCTCTTGTTAATTTCATGAATGAAGTAAATTTTGCATACCTAAATAGAACAAGTGCTTTTTTATCACCCTTTCTTCTTTATATGGTGTAAGATAAGTTTTGGGTATCAATTTTGAGGATAAACCATCTTTTCTCATATTTACTTTCTTTCTAGCCTTCTCCTTCTACTAGCCCTGCACAATCAAATCTTCATGGTTAAATTTTTACTCAAGAGGTTTGAAAATGATTTTAAAATATTTTTTGACCACCCATTTGTCAATTTCTCTTACATGAATTTTTTAGGATATGTTTTTTTTTTTTAAAACAAGGGTTAAATTGTCACTCTTCTAGTTCCAAATAGACCTTCAAATGTACACCTACATGTTTATAAAAACTCTA
Source organism: Taxus chinensis (assembly GCA_019776745.2). Classification (NCBI taxonomy): domain Eukaryota; kingdom Viridiplantae; phylum Streptophyta; class Pinopsida; order Cupressales; family Taxaceae; genus Taxus; species Taxus chinensis. The sequence continues at coordinate 641,624,303 of CM034146.1, read as the reverse complement.
TTTCTTCTTATGAAAATTTGAAACATTTTCATACCCTAAAAATAAATAAAATTCATGACTAGCAGATTTCAGCAACCTACCCTTATATTTTCAAGCTTTAGAGCCACCATTAGAGGTTTCCATCAAAAATTCACCATCAAACCCTAAGAAGGGTTTACAGTTAGCCCAAGAAGGATTTATTGACCACCAGATGCTTCACACTTGGTTTCATTTCCTACACATACTTCTTATAATTGTGTGCTCATATATATGAGCTCATTATCATAACAAAATTATGATAACAGAAGGACATCCTACTCTTCCCTGCAAACAATATAACTTACTTTCATAAGAGTTTGAAGCAAAATAACAATCATATCATTATTTTTTCTATGTCATTGAGGAGTTTAAGACCTCACAAATGTCCTTTCCTTCATAGACTAACATTTTCATCACTTTTGATGAGCTTTCTTACCATTAATAGCCTTGAATTAACTAGTGTGTCATAGAGTACCTAGTAAGTTAATAATAAGCTTAAATTATTTGATACGATATCTTTGAAAGATGACCAAAAACACCTTGAATAAACTTCAATAGGTGTCATTCGAAAAAAATTCTATCTACATTTAATAAGACAAAGCCTAGATTTCAAAATTTCTTCATACTCATCCTTATTCATTGTTCTTATCATAATATTGTTTAACTCCATGATGGATTGCACCTTACAAACATACCACAATATTAAAGAACTTATACTTTATTCACAGTTTCTTTTTGACTTCATAGTCATACAAAACACCATTGTTTATTTATGGATACACCACATTTTGATAAGTATGATGAAAATGAATACACTTTCCTTGGCAAGAACAATTTCTTGAAGATAGAGAGGATGTCCAATGTTGACTATTGACACTTTTCTTAAGGACTGTTATACACTTGACTAGAATTTGAAGGTTTGATTTAAGAAAAACCTAGTAATTATGCCACACATGATCTCAAAGACTATTTATATCTACCTTTATGCTAATAAATACCTTATGGCTATAAGCATGCATTTTCCTTTTCTTATTCAATCCAACAGGACTTCCAAACCATCTATCCATACCTTGACAAGTTTTCTTACTAAGACACACTTGATGGATCATTTAGTTTGAAGGCTACATTGACAATTTTCATTAGTTTCAATAAACAACTTGGACTCAACCATACCTTTTTATGACCTTGGTAGGTTCTCTAAACTTTAATTCATTCAGAACCTCATGATAAAATCAATGCGATGAACACTATAAGAAAACTATGACCAATATGATCAGAACTTGATGGATTATAGTTAGACACAGTAGAAGACATGACTTTAGGACTATTTTTTACATATAATACCATTTTGAAACCTTCTCATAACCTTTCTATAAAATGAACATGAAGAAATAGTTTATGAAGAAGTCAACTAACATACCTCTTGACTTTCAACCTCTTAAAGACCTTGATCAACATCACACCATGCTTCCTTCAGGTTGTAAGTGTCTTGTAAAAGTATAAAGAAGACACACACTTCTTGTAGAAATATTAAAACAATATATAGTCATCAAAAGAGCATGACGACTTTATTCTTTCTCTTTTTTCGTTTGGCACTTTCTCAATCTTCTTAAAACGTTCCTCTAGATGTGATAGTTTCCTCTCCTAAATCTTAATCACCTAATTGAATGCTTAATAGAAACATGTGATGAAATTAATTCCCTTGCTTTCCACTAACTATCAATGGAGGTTCTTAATGACTAACACTTTGCTTGCTCTCAACTTTCTGAATCTAATCAGCACTTTTCTGATATCTTATTTGAGGTAAATTCTCTCCAATAAGTATCTCTGACATGCTCTTTAGATTGATTTTAACTTTTTATACGTTCTTAAATTTCCTTTTGACTACATTATCTCAATGGTTATGAGTAGGAGGTTGATTTTAATAACAATTCTTTGCAAAGTGTCCAAGTTTATGGCAATTGAAACTCAAAACTCGATTCTTTCTTCTATATGGGTATGGACTAAGGGCTCTAACCATAATTAACACTCTCATGACTATAAAACTTACTAGAAAGATGTATATTCTTGTTAAAATTATAGAATACTATCTTTTTCATACCTCTTGAGTCTTCTGTTCTCCAAAGCTGATTGTCTGGTTCATAAAGGTAGTATTCAAATACGTGACCTTTCTCGTTATAGTTGAAGCATAATCTATTCTTTATTGTCTGATGTCTAGTATCCCTCCATGTATTTTCATCCATTATATTCCTCCTTCATTCCTCATCTATATTTCCAAAATTGTGACAAGAAAATAAATAACAATACAAATTTCTTTCATTCTTATATGCATTTGGTTTCCTAATGGGTTTAGGCATTCTTGAATTTGTCTCCTTGGTCATCTTCATGTTTTTTTAAATTCTTGGACCATCCTTCTCATCCTCACACCTCTTCATAGGTTATTCTACGAATCTTATTCCTATCTTATCACCTGCTGGTTTTTGAAAATCCAAAATTTGATTTAAATATTTTGAGATATTTTTCATCTCTTTGTACGTCTTCAATATATATTTTTCCCTTATAGTTTAGTTTTCAAGGACATAAATTCATTTTCATGACTTATGCAAGTGATTTCTTTTTCATTTGAGGCTTTTATCACTTTTTTAACTTTATACTTCAGATGTGTATTGAGTTTGAGGTAATCTTCTTCTTTTAATTTGAGAGAGGTTAAGATCAACTCCAATTGGGATTCAAGTTCTTTGATTCCATTTGCATATTTTTTCTTCTTCCTTTTCTCAAGAACATTGATTTTCTGTTCATATTATTTCACCATTAACTTAAATTTGTGGTTCTTTTTTTTTTTTTGTCAATTGCACGAGGGAACTTATCAATTATGCTTCATGATTTACTTCAGCATCATCTTCATTTTAAATTGCCTCTTCACTGAGATACTTATCTCTTGAGATACTTCGGAAGACTGTCTCTATAGAAATGCTTGTGTTTGAAGAGGACCTCCTCCAAGATCTTACACTTGATTCAAGAGAACCAGGATCTAATACCAATTGTTTGAAATTTTGGACACTAAAAGGGGGGTTGAATCAATGATTGTTGAAATTTTGACATATGATTCAAATTCCTTAACCTAGTTATGATGAAACCACAAAATGATTTGAAAGAAATGAAAAAGATAACACACAGAGAGAGTTAAGATTTAATGTGGAAAACCCTTTCTGGGGGAAAACCCCATTGAAACCAATGAACTAGCTTGGAAAGAATTGTCATATAAATGCTACAATGATTTCATGTTGAGCATCCGCTCAACTTGGAGCATCAACTATAATACTTTAGTCATGATGACACCTAATATTTATTAAGCTTCAACTTTTATGGAAGCTTAAACTCACAACGCTTCAACCAAGATTCAAATTAATATTCTATAAGCTATAACTTACAAGGAAGCATAAACTTTGTATGTTCTAAGCATTTAATTATATTTCTTCACAATGTTTTGATCACTCTTTTTGTGTTGTCTCTCACAACAAATTATGATCACTTATTCAGCTATACTTATTATCTTCTCACTATCCTTCATTTTTTGCAAATACCTCACTCAAATAATCCTCTTCAAACACATTTTATCTTGCTTCTCATGTCGTATATCTCTCTCAAACATCATCTATATCATTTCCACCATTACTACAAAATTTCATTCCTCGATACATTAGATATAATCCTCCAAATTTCATACACTTACTATAACTTCAAGAGCATATATGTCAAAAGTAACCTTCATAGACTCAATTATATGTTTATAACATCAAGTAAAACATACTCCAATGACTCTTGCACTACAACTTGCATGGAAACTCTTCAACTTAAACCCATGAATTGGAATATTCAAAGAGGAATGACATCATACCAAACTGATTTTACAGAATGATTGCACCTAATTACATGTCAATTATATGTACACAACTTACTCAACTTCTCATAGAAGTTTTACCCTTCATTTATATCAAAAAATAACTCATTAACTTGTTTCACCCTTAAAGACATTCTTCTTAGAGTGAAATCTGACATCTCTTTTGTAACTCCCCTATCAAGTTTTATCTTCTTCCTTTTTGACGAGTTCCCTTTGTCTTCTAATTGATATGACTTAAGAAAAGTGTGATATCAATGCTTGTAAGTTCCAAGACACTTAATATTTATTTTATAGCGTCTTCACATCCTTCTTAATGCACTATTTCTCCTTCAAATTCCATTGAGCTTCAAACTTACTCATGGAGGTACCAAAAATTGCATCATTGTACATGCTTATTTAACATTGATTTGTGCAGGTTCAACATAAAAAAGCATATGTAGTAGAGTTGCATTTGATCTCTATTCCACCTTCAAGGCTTGGATAAACTAACACTTTCTTCATTCATGTCCTAAAAAATTGGATTTTGATCAAGGTACTTGTGACTTTCCATGTATAGAAAAAAAAAAGTATTTGAAATATTATTATTTGGAGCACTATACCATTTAATCCTATAACCTATCATACATCAACATGAATTTAATTAAGTCTTCCTTAACATCCAATTGACAAAGATCATCAAAACATAGGAATGACCACCATTTTTCTCATACTTCTCAAGCTGGTCATGACTGGGTTCTAGTGTTCTCAAGAACCAACATTGGTTCCTCATGTTTAAAACATCTTCAAAGTTATCTCCAAGTTCACACTAAGAATTTTAACAGTTCAAGGAAATTGCAAAAAACTTGTACAAGCATTTAGAGGTATAACCTTGTTTGAAAAAAACATTCATCTACTCACTTGTAGCAACAAGCTTCTTAACTAGCATCAAAAGGGGAGTTTTGAATTACTCAATACTTATGCAATGAAACAACTTCATCAAACCAAACCAAGACAAATATTAATAGATTATATCAGAACACATGTATGGAGTTCATGAAAGGTAAAAAACATTCACTTTATTATGAAAATCACCATGTATTCTCTGTAGGTACATTCATGACTAGTCTTCACGTTCATAGGCTATTCTTGACGGCATGGACTGCAAAATGTAACACCTGTATCATCAAATTTATACAAATGAATAACCAATACATACTTCATGAACATAAAGAGTCACAACCCCAAACATCCTTCATCAAAAATTTGAGCATGGGTTCATTTGCAATTTTTTTTCTATATACTAATTTTTTCAAAAAACAACTATTTTCTTATGGGGTCCACCATGAGTCATAAGCTCAAACCACCATAGAAACATGATCTATGATGAATTCTCTACACATGCTCAAGTTCATTTTAAAGGAAAAAATAGTTCCATTTGGAGTACCTAACCAAGCATTTTTCTCCATATCGATTTCAATTGGGGTTTATGAGGGTTTTAGACAGTGCCCAGAAAAATGAGATATAAATTTCTTATCTCTGCATCCTTTTGAATTAATAATTATTTTGCATAATCTATGTATCCCTATGATCTTAAAAAATGTTTCTTATTATTTATCTAAATAAATCTTTTCAATTTAGAGCGAATGCCATGAATTCAGGGAACTATTTTGGCATACCTTGGATAACCCAGTTTTGAAAAAAATGTAATTTCTTGCACAACATTCTATGTTCCTCAATTTTGGTCCACAATTTCATGACTACCTCATCCATGATCTCCAATTGCTATTTTTTCATGGTTTACTTTAGAATTTCCAATTCTATCTCATTTGGGTATGCTAAACCTGTTTATCCTTAAAGGAAGTCATACCAATGACCTTAACCATTCCTTTATGTGTTGAATTTTGACATGATGCTTCATCTAAGGAATCTTAGAAATTTTCCTACACACTTTTCATGCTTTTATTTTCTTCATATATCTTTTTTTCACCATACCATCATGCCAAGTCTTTGAAATATGCTAAATTGAGATAGTTTACACTGTAACTCATCGTGTTTTTTGTTTTCTTCACCTCGTAACACCTTAACCATGTCTGATTATGTGTTTCATTCCTTTACTGTGATTTACCATCATCCTCAAGCCTTCACTTCACTATTTCAGGTCTCTTTGCTACCTAGGGCTAGGGATTATTTCAGCTAAACTAAGCTAGTCATATAGATTCCACTCATACACTTGTGTATCCATCATTCTGACCTTATTTCCACATCATATACATGCTAGACCATGTATAACATCATCTTGATCTTGGTATACTCTCACATCATTATTCTACTTGCACCAGTCAGTAGTTGCTCAATAAGATAAGTCTCAAACATGTGTTCTCATGACCTTGGTCGGTTCTTGCCTTGTCAACCTCGTTCCAAGCTCCCTCTAGCTCTCCTACATCCTTATTTTGCAATAATGTGGCTTTGAAATCAATGAAAAATCAGCATCCACATGCCAACACTAACCTCCATTTTCCTCCATCCTTTGATTACTTACTTAGTCTAAGAAATCTTCAGAATTATAGCCTCTTTCATCATTCATTTGTTCATCCTCGTTACCTAATTCTTATTTAGTGATAATATTTTCCTCATGTGCTTTGATTTTTCCATTGAGAACATCTTGAAATCAAATTCTCTAATACAAAGAAGAATGCCCCTTTTCTTGCAGTAGAAACATTCAATTTTCTCCTTATTTTTGGACAAATTCATGTACTTCTTTTTAAAGTAAAGATTTTTTTCTTCTTCTACATCTTCATTAGTTCCTTTTTCTTTAGATAAAAAAGTTGATATAATATCTTTCAGTGACAATGAGGCCATATGTCCAAGAGTTAAAACAACTTTTCTATATTTTGAAGGCAAGTTATTCAACAATATGGATTTTGCATCTTCATCATTAACCAGAGCTTTATCTTCTATAAATTTTCTAGTGTGAGATCTATTATCATTAATATTACTAGACATGCTGACCCCATCATTCATTTTCAATCTAAACAACTGAATTTTTAAGGAAAACATGGCATTAACTTCTTTTGGTGTAAATAATTTGTTTAGGTTTTCCCAAATTTCAGTAGATGGTTTATGAAGATCTACATAATGTAGTTGTCAATATGAAAGATCCAGGCCAATAATGACTTTAGCATTATCATCCCTACTTTTTCATTTTGATAATTTAGTTGGATCTAATGGTACTTTTTGTGTCCATTTACAATCCTCCATAAATTCTTATTCATTAATTGCGTTTGAACTTTTAGTTTCCAAATGTGGAAATCGAGCCCATTGTTTTTTATAGTTAAACTTCCACTTTGAGATGGAGATAGAAAATGACTTCTGACTCCCTAATTTTGACTAGACAATAAAAAGAATAAAAAAGAGTTGAGATGGAAATAGAAAATGACTTTTGACTCCATAATTTTGACTAGACAATATATCCTACTCTATTTCTAATAATATTCGAAACTCTTACGAATATACCATCACTTCCAAGTTTCAAGAGACAACTTTGAATGCGAATCAATACGAACAGATGGTATGGATGTAATAAAATCTATGTTTTTAATTTGGACAATAAACTTCAACGCACTACACAGCCGCGTATCCACGTATTCTCCACATGTCATCTGACAGTGCTTCTCTTACTCTACTAACCATCACATAACATCAATGCTTCGACAAAACCTTTGAGATGATTCACATCTTAATCCAAGAGTATGATACTCTTGCATGCAATTTACTCTTTTCTATTTTTGTGTCGTGATATTCCGGAAGAGAAATTGTGGATTAAAAAAATGCCAACTGACATATCTCAGAGCTATATTCCCAGACAGAACTATTGATCCGTATAGAATACAGAGCTAGTTTCTCTTTTGTCATTACAAGTTGTAATCTGTCTGGACAATTGATCCAGTGCTCTTTGGAAATAACATTGGACTTCTTAATTACGTGAAGAAGAAGCGAATTTGAATAAACCAAGATCTAATCTTGCACTGAATGGAGATTAGTAATATTCTTCACACGGATCTATTACTCTCCAATGAAATAAATCCCATGTTAGTATTCTCTCATGCACAACAAACACACAATAAAAAAAATTAAATAGGAGTGTATTGAATACCTATGCACGTAGGTGGTTTGCTCTCAGATTTGAAAGATTAAACCATCATGCATCCTTGTGAAGGTCAATCGCGCCTTCGATTCTTTTCAAAATCATCATCAATTCGCCTAAGAGCAGAGTGTGAATACGGCCACAATGTTGTAGAGGAATCATAATTGTACGATCTGCGATTTGTTGGCACTAAAACTGTCTGTGAATAAATAAATCAGACCACATATTGGAGGCACACAGTTCAAACGAGCATGGTAGAAGAGTTTTATTATTACACCTAGCACGCCTTCTTTCTTCATGCTTTTATGATTAGACAATTATCAAACTCCACAAAACATATATCTCATCTAAAGGGGCAACCGTAGACTATAATGGTTGTACCCCTTTATTTCTCAAAATTGTTTTGTCTTTATGATACCAAATATTGAGCAGCAGATTCACACAAGAAATATCATCAGATATTTTCTATCTTTCATCTGGTAACATACATACATTCAAATAAGGAGGTCTTCTCCTAGGCTAACAACTCACACGATTGATTTGTTAAAACAAGTCTCCCTAATATTATAACAATTCACTAAATATTAGCTGTTTTATAAACAATTAATTTGTAATTGTATTAATTTAGTTTTAATCATAGTGAAATAATAATTTTGTAACAGAAAAAATTAATATTTATATTATTATTATTATTATTATTTTTTATTAAGGGTAAAGATTTCTTGACTGGAATGTCCTACGCATGTACAAAGAGGCCTGAAAGCCTAGATAATTAGAACAACACACCAAGAATAAAAAAAAAATTGCTGCTCAACAGGGAAGAGACAACTAGGTAGGAGAAATAAATTTCTTAAGAATAGATTTTTTCTTGTTGAAAACTATTTTCCAACCTTCTATATATTAATATTTATATTATTTATACTGAATATGGTTTGAATTTGTTTAAACTGTTAAGGATTCCTCTCATATTACTTAAATTGATTTGCATTAGTGAACCGAATAAAAAATCACTAGTGTATCATTTATTTTGCAAAATCCTACCACTATCAAACAAAAAATAACATCTTTAGCAATATAAAAAATAACATAAAATCTATTAAACATTTTAAACCCTTCATATTACACTATTTAATTAATTAAAAAATTGATTGTTATTACACATAGATGGATAAAGAGTATGTCAAGCGGATTTTCGATATGGAGGTCATCATGAGTTATTGTTGGTCAACTTATGTGGGGTAAGGTATAATCAAGAGCTACTAAATAAGTAAATGTATGTGTCATCTTTGTGCTCTTATGACGTATTCCGTATGAATGTGATTACATATCGCTGTGATGGATTTATAACAACTCCAAAGGTTAGACATCTTATGGAGAGGTTATGACCGTTAGATATCTAAAAGTCTCTCGAAGTTAACAAATTGTCATTTTTATTTATAAAGGTGGGCACTTATCTCCCTATTTTGACCCCCATTATCCTGCATCTTCCCTATGATATTGCTATTGAAAATTACTTGCATGATCAGTTATACTAGACTATGTGTTTGTTCTCTCCAACTGTATAGCAACTCGATAACACTAAAAATTTCATTCATGTCCTTGACATTGCTCACTAGTCTCAATCAAATTTGGAATACCAAGATTTAGTATACATTTGATCAATATCTTTGGTTCCTATTCTACTCTTTGTTTTTCCTTATAAAATTACTCATTCACTTAACATCCTTAATGTTAAGAGTCTAAATTGTGTCCACTCAAAAACATAGACACTATTTTTATTTGTCCCTAGAACTTAGTCAGCATGAAATTAGATTGACGATGATTTCCATATTTTCCATTATGACCTTTCAATTACATATGTCATTTTGGCAATTACGCTAACTGACCTACATGCATTACTTTTCTTCAAAATTTCTTTTCAATAATTATTCTTGTTCATCTATAAATTTCTAGAAATGAAATATTATTATCAACAAAAATATAAAATTATCATCACATTCCTTTGAATAGAAAATTTTTTGTGATATCTCATGATCGTATGTATATTCATGCTCAGTTTAAGAACATAACAATTTGAGTTTCAACAATTACATGATTTTCTCCATCACAACATGATAATCCCACACCACGAGATGCATGCATCAAGTGACCAAAATCTACAAGGTTATCCACCACCAATCCCAATATTCTAATGTAGACAATCAAAAATTCATTCCTCTAATCATCATTAAAGGAGGGGTTGGGTTCTGGCAATTACTTGTTGTGAGTCTTCCACTATGTCGTCTTAGTTGGCTTCTCTATTGTAAGGAAGTATTCATATGGCTACAACGTCACGACTCGAGTGGGAAGTTAAAATTTCACTAACTCATCTTAGTAACACTCTTTATGGAGATGGGTTAGTGGTTCCCAAAATTCCTTTAGAGAAACCCCTTGCTCTAGGACCCCCCCAAGAAAAATCCTCATCTACCTTCCATTTGTTGTATAGTTACATGTCTTTTATGTTTCACAGTACTCTATGTTATGAATTTAGTGTTTTTTTGAAGCTACATTTTCTAATAATTTGCATAACCTTACATCTTTCGATATTTCTTTACTTTTTAAGTCATATATATTAACCCAACACCTTTTATTGTAATTAATTATAATATTTTTATTATTATTATTTTAAATAATATAATATATTAAATAATTTTAATTAAAAAAAAAATCATATTTTTATGCCGAAGGCGTTTCCTAATTTTATCAGGGGTTCCCAATTCTTAGAATCTCTAAAAAATCAATTCTCACGAATCGCGGAGAGTGCACATTAACACACAGATGTCCAGAGACCATCAATTGAAATGCAGTGAATGCCTTTATCCACATCTATATTGATGATTTGTAGGTTTTTGTCAATCGTTTTTAAGAATGACGTTGACTACGTTTAAAGGTTCTTTGTAAATTAATTCCTGCAAGTACACGCTATTCCTCATGACTCACGAGATCTGAGTTTTAAGAGCATTTTGAAGCTATGTAAAAAATTTCCCTCGAGTTACGAGCTTGGGAGAGTGAGCCTATATTTAATATAACCTTGATTAATGTATTGTATATAACACCCATTAATGGAACAGGAATATTTTCTACTACTTTAGTAGTGGTCAGTCTTTCCTTGATAGACTAGATCCGCCACCCAAATATCATCCCCAATCCAGTAAAATAATCTCTCAATTGGATCCAAAAACTATAATGTAAGTTGTTTTGCAAGTCTAACATTTTACCAACGCAATATGTAATATATGCAAGAAGACACCAACGTTGTTAAGTGAATTTTAGAATTATGACTGCAATTATTTAGTTATGTGCGTCCCATGTTTTGGAGCAAAATATGTCATGAGTTTAACGTGCAAGCGCTAAAATTTTAAAGGTAGATATTTAGAGGAGACTGGTATATATTTTTTACAAGTATTGAATGCTTAGAAATATGAAAAATGTGTAAACGAACGTCAAATTTTAAACCCTAATTTTAAACAAAAATTCTTTTGTCATAATCAAATGGATATAGAATTTAAGCTATTTAATAAAAATTTCTCAAACTTAGTGTCACCAATACTATGTCAATACTGTGATTTATTCCTTACTATTTAAAAAACAAATTTAAAATTAGATGGGAATCTTAAACAGAACCTGTCACAAGTCTTAACTATGGGGCTTGGGCTTGCTTGGAATAACTTTCACTAAGCCGCAGCCTTCCTATTGGTGGAATTTTTATGCTTTACCACGTCTCAAAACTTTCTCTATATTTTATGAATATTTTGAAGTAGGAAAGGATTTCACTAAATATTTACGTGAAAGGCGTTTTTCAATTGGATAAGGGGTTCCCTCATCTAACAGTCATCACAAAATCACTGTCCACGAATCATGGAGAGTGTGCGTTGATGCACGGCCCACACACATGCGATGCAACTAGCAACCATATATTTGTTCGCCATTTCAGGAATGTGATCTCTTAAATGTTGTGAACTGCTTTTCTATGGCCCGATTTGTTGTATTTTTTGCCCTTTTATATTTTGGCCAAGACATGTAAATAACAAGGGGCCCCCCTATCTAGATCTAGAGGGGCGGGAGAGGGGTTCTATCCCCCATACCTAGATAGGCCTCCTCGTCCCAGTTTTGCTGAGGGGTTGACGCCATTTTTCACCCATTATTCGTGTGGATAAGACCTATATTATATAGTATATAACTTCAGTCGCCTTTGGGCAACCCTCTGAACAACTTCGAGATCCTTTTGAAGAGCATGAGGACCATAAGGATCAAACACCCATATTCCAGGGAACAAGTGAATACCTCTACTACAAAAAAAACGCCCAATTTTGGTTTTATAGTACATCCCAGCAAAGGACGACCATATTTGTTGAGCAATATCCACATACAGTTGTGTACTCAATCAATAATTTACTTTCATTTGGCAGTACAAATTTTCTATTAACCATTACTTAGAAATTGTTATTCAATATTTTCATGTCGTTGTGAATGTGTCTGTCAGTTATAGTATTTCAAATCGAATTTGAGAAGATGTGGGCCAATTTTTTGTGCTTTTAGTCGTATATTATCGGCAAAATAATTGGTGTCCATTGAAAATGACAGGATAAAAACTTAGAAAATCATAGACTTGTTTAAATAGTCTTCTCTAACTATAATATATGAATGCATAGGAAGAAATAAAAAACTAGAATTATAGAAAAAATGGAATTTACAATCACATGAAAGAACTACGTCATCAACTAACTTTGATTTGACAGACATAGATAATTTTAAATTCTAGGACTGATTCCGGTGAAATTTTTTATTAACATAGGGGAGAGGGGCTAGTAGTGGTACACCCTAAGTTAAGGGGTCCAAAAAATCAATTGTTAATCATATGGGATTGTGATTTTTTTACTAATATGTAGTTCAAATTTGTGTTATCTTACATTATTTCTTGGGAATGTTCATTGATGGGAAATCCATAGTTTGAATTGATTTAAAACAATAATTTTAAGTTACACTAAAACCATGGTGGAAACCAATGCTTGAATATGGGTGAAAATACTTGAACATTGAATATTTTATACTTGTACATGGGTGAGAGGTCTTAAATGTCATGATGTGATTGGCTATTCTACATAATAATTATGTCAAAAATAAATAACTACTAGATTGTACTATGACAACTATTGGGTATTGTGTGATAAAGAGTCATGTCAGCTATTAGACCATGTTCACCTATTGGCCCCTCTCCCCTACTTTACATCAATTGGACAAGAAATGTGGGTTCTCAACTCTAGGAGTTGGATTTAAAATACAGACATTCTATCAACCTGAGTATAACTAGGGGAGAGTTAGGCCTCTTTATTATTGTTGTGGTATCGTGGATACTAAGGATTCCTGAATTATTGACTATATGTGAGCTGTAAACAAATAAATCACCAATATTTTCATACTATCAACATTGACTAATTTCCTCTGATTATGAAAAAGATTTTGCACATTTCCAATGCGCAAATTATGAATTTATCAAAAAAATTTACAACAAAGGCGTTGCTCCTATTGGATTCAGGGATGCTTAGTCTGATGATGATAAGAGAGTAGGATGGCTAGCATCTAGTTTGTAGGAATGTTGACACTATGACTCAATCTTCACCATCCATGTATATTTCCTAGATACAAACCACTTAATCGAAATTACTTATATCGACGTGTCTCTAATATGGTCTGTTTGGTTGAAGCAACTAAAATCAATCAGATGGTATTCATTCCCTCTTGGGGTTCTCAACAATATCTCTATTGTCCAATAATTGAGCACCATAATTAATGGCTAGGATAATTATGGACTATTTTAGGAAAAGGTAAGAAATTTGGTTATCATTGGAATGTGGGAAAATATGCGAAGGCATAAATATTTTCACATTGGCTTCATCCTTATGGTAGTTTATATTTTGTAGGGAGCCTTTGTATCATTCAGTTGTCACTAAATCGACTGACTGGTTTGGAATTAAAAAACATAAACATCATAACGATACTGTTTGTTTGATAGCTCGATTGAGAACACATCCCATAGTCCACTTATGGATGTTTGCATTATCAAGGTCATTGGGTCGCCATTGTGAGATGTCTTCAAGATGCCAAGAATATTTTGGGGACCCATTTAAGCACAACTTACAGTCATGTGGGACCTATTATGGTACCCCCTTTTTTATTTTCCATATTTAAGTGAAAATTGTAGTCACGTGAATAATACAATTAATATTGAGACAGAAAAGAAGAGCACATATAGTTATTGATTTGGGTAGGGACTATTTGAGTCATGGAAAGAGGTGTGGGATATGCATGTATTTAATACCTACCTTTTTAATTCCATATTTCCATTCTTTTATTTGTTTTATATAATAAATACGCCATTGCACAAATTAAAGTCTCGATGCCTTTAAAAAAAAAAGCCCCTTTTCCCCATTTTTTCTAAACAATTTTGATTTCTTTAAGTTGAATAATGACCATGTGTTTATTTCATAGAACTAATGAACAAGGTAACACCAGGGACTTAACAAGCCCTATGTATGGATTTTAATAGATGCGGAGCAACATTTATCTTAATCTTCCTACTATTTTTTATTAGGTTATAACACATATTAGATTTTGTAGATGTACTTGTCGGCGTTGGGGGTGGAAACACCCCTAGTGCGAATCTTTTTATCTTCAACCTACAGCCTATTGTAGAATAATAGAAACAAACCCACAAATAAATAATTCCCCATTACATCGATAAAAACACATATTATAAAAGCAGACACCATCACTTATATACACACACAAATGAAAGGGCAACTACAAATTATTTACAAACAATACTAAACAATACGGAATGTTGAATTTCAAATATTAACATGCAATTACGTCGGTATCTTTTCTTGTAAACTAAAATGTTGTCAGCAGATTTTGACACCTTTGTGTTTTTTTTCCTTTCCTTGTGACCATATTTTTTCTGTAAAATAATTTTAGAGCACTTGCTATTTAGGAGAGGAACTCCCATAGAAGGGTCCCCCATTCCTCATTCCACCTCAGAAAACATCTTTTGCTAGTTGTCATCACTTGTTCTCCTCTATAGACCCCTAAAAATTGATTTCCTCATTTCCCCCTATGCTTCAGTTGGGATCATGCTAGCATGGAAGATCACAATTTCACTGAGTACTACTAGATCGACAGAATTCAATTTGTATTAGTTCGGCTAGATATACTAAGTTTTGGAATCAATAGGCATCAATCTTTGCATTGTCAGTCCTCTAACGAGATCGAGATCGAATTTCACTAAGGAGAATGTAGTGAGTATTCTGATCCATTCTTGCTCGCATCTAGCATCTCCACGCTCCACTGACACAATCACTGAAGTTTGCATCTTCCTTCATCACAACCATCATTTTGCATTGCATGTTGTGGTTAAAAATTACATTACTCTGCTTTTCAAACAAGTAGTTGATGTTGGATACTCATGTCCCTATGCCTCAAAAAAAGGGTAGCCATCTCCCCTAGCTATCCTCCATCAAAGCCATACATTTAGATTTGTTGGCTCATTTTAATAGATTTTACTCTACACATCAACTTGCCAAATTATAATTTTTCGACCATCCACCAAATTATAATCTTCAAATTCAAACGTTTCCTATTTGTAACCTTGGATGACCTAGATGATCAAATGACGAAACGATGTGCATGATATTTGTTTCCATCTATTGTCTATGCCTTAACCATTAATTACACTAAAAAATATTTATAAATGCACGTCTCAGTAACTATGTCTATCAAGCATTGGGGAAATGAGAGGTCAAAGTGTTTTGCTAATGGTCATTGACAGACACGTGTTTCATATATGTATAGTCATAAGAAAGAGGATTTTTGTGTAGGTTCCCCCAACATTCATCACAACCATGGACTTCTCCTTCAATCTTCTTCTTTTTCACCCTCCCCTTCTCTCTTATCTATTTATCTCAACTATAACTTCTTCGAAACATCCTCTTCAGCATTTCCATCACACATTTTATGTGCAATTGCTGGTAAATAAAGAAAAGAAAATGACCAAAATAAAAATGTGTGTAAATGGACATCAAATTTATACCGGCAGTTCCTTCACCGGTATCCTTTTATCGCAAAACCAGCACTTTGTTCATAAATATATGAAAGAGCAATCCACAATCTTATATTCCGCCGCACATCAAGATTCGTATATGACAAAAACAAAAGTATCTTGAATGGAAACAGACCCCAAGAAATTTAGACATAATGCAAGTGGGAGAAAAACCACATGTAAACGGTGTTGACTGGGTATGTAGAATATTGGGAACGCGGAAAGTGTTGCTGGATTGATCAGGTTCGTCGAGTACCAAG
The DNA here is from genome assembly GCA_019776745.2 of Taxus chinensis. Taxonomy (NCBI): domain Eukaryota; kingdom Viridiplantae; phylum Streptophyta; class Pinopsida; order Cupressales; family Taxaceae; genus Taxus; species Taxus chinensis. The sequence goes on along the minus strand of CM034146.1, from coordinate 641,607,867 downwards.
TACGCCATCTCCATAACGTTTCATCCACTCCATACATACGCATACCATTCATACATAATTGAAACGTCATCATGGCGTCATGTCCATTTCATATTATTTTTATGGAATGCAAACTTGTGATTCAAAGCAATTGATGGGTGACATTTTATGTGGGGTTCTGCTCTGGTCATGTGGTAGATGCCAATTTGATTGGACATATGTGCGTATGTGAAATTTAATCAACCTTGTTAGCTGTTTGTAAACTCGGAATCGAGGGTTAAAATTGACGGCCATTTATCCATGTGAAACAATTTTTAGATGATGGTAATTTTACAATATTGCCCTTAAAAAAATACAAAATAGTAGTTATTTAAACACTTCAAATTTATGTTTATTTAATTTTTTATGTCTATTATATATTGATATAATTATTATATAAATCTATATAACAAATGACGGGGATATTCTAAATATGCAAGTTACGTGTGATGGTTATTTCAAATATTTGAAAGTATTTTATGGCAAAAATACGTCTACACGGCCATCAAATGTAATCCTTGCTTGGAAAGACAAAAATAACAAAAGAAAGATACTTGAGAGAAATGTGTATCTTATATAAATAAATTGTTAAACGTACGTGAGTTGCGCATACCATGAAATGTATATCTGGTTATATTAATGGCATCACAATGAGACCAATGAATAACAACCATCTTCAACGCCTTTTTTCTTTGTAATTTAAATAAATGAGAACTTGCACTAAAAGGAGGTGCATTCTTAGTTAAGATATGAGAGTTTGTATAGTTGTCAAGTCAATATGAAGATGTATTAAAGAGGTATGTCTAGTGTGGGTAGTAAGGAACATATGGGTTTCTTGCAAGAGTCATCGAAGAAATTCCGAGATGCATTGAAGATGTGTATGCGACTTGGGTAGAAACGCAACAAACATACATATCTAACAACCAATCGACCATTGGCCTAGTAAGGAGGGCCATCTCCACAACGTCTTTGTAGTAATTGGCAAAATAATCATAATATATTGCCACGTAGCCACCCAACAAATCTAAGGAAAATTGATTTTTTGATTGAATTTGGTTTTTTTGAGTTATGGAAACAATTACACGGTGGATTGAGCCTACGACACTAAGACCATCTTTTGTCACTACCTCTAGCGACGTTAGTGAAGTCACCCAAGTTAAATAAAAAGATTTAGGTGATGATGCAATGGAGATAGCTTTGTTACTAATATATTAGTTTCACATGTGTATCATGCTTATCATAATCCTATGATGACATTATACTTTTCCATTTCATGAGTTGGCCCCTAAATGGCCTCATAACCTAGGTGAGGTACCTTAAACCTTATGTTACATAGGCATGTGAATGTTATAATCATATGTATAATTATCAAAGATGTATCATGTCAGGAGAAGAGAAATAATTAATTAAATTCTAATCTTTATTTGGTGTAAGAGAAATATTTTAAATGTTTCTTTCACTATATTATTTAGTAGTTAAGTAATTTTTATTTTAAGGAAAATTATAAAGTATTCCCCATTGATCAAGCCACATTAATGACACAATTAGATTCTAAGTGTGTGATTCTCCAACTCAGACTGTATGACAAGAATCAAGGGTTTTATATCCAACAAAATATTCACATGGAAAGAAACCCTTAAAATGGGAATATGATGTGAATAGACAATAACATGTCATTAACCATTGGATTGCACAAGAGGAACTGACGGTATGTCCTGCCTATTTTTCATTGTCCATCCTTTTGAACAGAACATCAAATATTTATTACATCATGATATTATGATGTGTGACATATTTAACCACATTTTAACATCAAGAGTGTGAATTATAGTACATCTTTTAAGAGGAAGACTTGTCTCCAATAATATAGCCTATCAACTAAATAGCCATTGCAAACGATTTGGTGTAAAGGAAATGTGAATAAGGGGTGTAAATGATGATAAAGGTCAAGGAAATAATTGAAACTATGTTGTATGAAGACAGAAGCATCACACATAATAAAAGACATGGAAAGTTGCGTTTCCAATATATAGAAGATACTCTAGATTAGAAATGCGACATTAAACCAATGGGATGTAGATTATGAATAAAAGTTCTCCATAATTACATTAAATGGCTCTATTTTGTTTGTATACTCGAACATAAGGATGAAAAGGACAAATAGAGACAAAACTATATTCTACATATTATGAATGTTGTCAAGTTTTTTTCTTTACAATTTTATTACTTACAACATTCTCCATGTTTTTCTAGTCAAATAAATATATTAGGCACAACAATTGCCCTTGAGGATGTATATTTTGCACCACCTCCTTAGAATAATAGGTTCTTAAAAGTCATAAAATTTTGAAGATTTTCCTATGTATATTTGTATTCTTATTCTTTTGAAAACTAAAAGTTATGTCATTTTCTAGTATGATCGATAAGTTCAAGAAGATGAGAGAGGACCAAATTTATGCATATTGTAATGAAATTTAGAAGGAGTTTATGGAAACAAGATAAAAGAAGTTGATGTAAAGACTACACCTATAATGAAGGACATATGAAAAAATATGTTGAAATTGAAATGAATGGTCTATATACAAATTCACTATTCGATCTAACAATAAAAGAGAAAAATGGATTCACTATTATAATGCATTATTCATGAAACTAGTTATTTATATCATTTATGTGAAACTCGAAATCATGTGGAGTTGTTTTTGGATACATGATTTGAAATTGTATGGTGTAGTCATTTTGACATGGGAACCTGAAATCATATAGGAAGGATTGATTTCATACCGAATTTGTCAATTATTTGAGGATTCAATAAATGGAATTTTTATATCGAATTATTTTGTTACATGAAAATAGAAAAATAGGCTATGGAAGTAACCTTCGGCAACTCACATGTTAAGTTTACAAATTTAACACAAAAAGTGATGTACATTGTAGCATGCAATTTACCTATAAATGGAGGAAAATAAATACTGAAAGACTTGATAAATTGTTTCCTCCTATTTATTTCTAATACAATCCACTCACATTTGGCATGAGGCTAGTGCAACACAAGTTGATTCCAAGGGAATCTAATGGGGTAGAGCTAGAGAAAATGGTCATCCTACTTCAAATCCTTAGCATCTCAAATTCTTTCTTGTGTACATATCTTAAAGAATTGCACTGATGACATTATCTTGAATAGATTGCATTAATTTGTAATCATATAAATGAGTATTTATTAGGTTGTACACAAAATATATACATGTACAATTAGAAAATTATATTTATGTATCATGGAAATTGGACCTAATTTCAAGTGGTGAAATATTTCAAACGTGACACGAAAAATTTCAAAAGGACCTATAAAGTAGAAAAGATGAATATAATTACATATCTAATAAAAAAGGTATATTGATAATAAATTAATTCATGTGTCAATAAAAGAAGAATATAAAATGGATCCAAGTCATGAGATAGAATAAAAAATAAATTAATCGTTACAATTATTGCATTGTCTTAATCATATTCTAATTTTTGTAATATTGGAAAATAGTTTTTTGAAAGAGACTATATAGACTTGTACAAAGTGGCTCAAAATCCATATTTTACAATTTTACCAGAAGATAAAAGATCAAAATCAAGATTTCACATGAAAGGCCAACCGTATAAATAGTCTAACCATAAAATACCATAAAAACAACAAACAAACATATAGATTCAACAATGTGTGAACAACTTCATTTTCTCATCCGAACTTTAGGTGGGAGAAGCACTATTCTTTCCATAGGATTTTTTCTTTTTTTTCACTGTCTTCCACCTATTCCAAACCTTCCTTGATAGGGAGAATAACCTCATAATTGCTTCAATTGGTAGATATCATTGTTATTTTCTTTATGGTAGAGGAGGAAGGATTATTGTCCTTTACCTCTTTGGGCTCAAAAGATGCATTACATGTATTCTCCATGTTCCCACCAACATGAACAACCTGAGCAAGAGTTTCCATCTAGACCGATTCAGCTCTAATGTCTAAATCTACATTTACTACTAGATCGTCCTTAGTATCAAAAAACAAATGCTCGAGAAGGGAATATCTCCAAAAATTGTTTCTCTCAGTATTGTGCTTAGTCAGACCTAATTTCATTACGAGGTTGTGTGTCCGAGAGTAAAAAACCTATCGACACCTAAAGGAAAAGCTCCTCATAATATAAGTGGTTGCATCCATGTTCGGTTTTCTCACTTGTAAGCTCAATGTTTGTAGGAAGGGTTATTAGAAGTATCAAGTTCAAAAATCAATCACTGACAAATGTTGTGTGGGTCATAATCGGTTGTTATGGGAATTACTAAGAAAGAATATCATGGTCCAATACATTTCCTATGGAGGTAAAGTAGTCTTATGACTCCAGAATTAAATGGGAAGATGAGGCATTTTGATCCAGATTGGTCATTGTGGGAAAATGATTCTATGAGTCAGCATTGAAATGAGGGAAACCATGTTTTTAATATGAGGAAGCATGATTTTACTACATTCATAATTTCCGCGCTATATACATCTTCATTAGTTATTTTAAGAAAAAATAACAATGAAATACCTTCCTTTAGTACACGAATATTCCATATCTAAAATACCTCTTATCCCTTAGGATCCAATGTTTAGAGATCCATTCGTGCAGATAAGAAATGGTATGATGGGACATAACCCATTGAAGCGGAAAATCAAAGCATGTTCATGGTAAAAGCATTCTGAATATCAACACTTCCTCACTGAAGGTGATGCTCGAGATAGTGTCTGTTGGGGTCATGGATATCCAACCCTACATGAAATCATTGAAGGAGATGCAAGAGTTCATAGGGATCTTATCGTCAGGGTTCAAGTTGTTAGGATTTACTAGACCTAAAATATGATGTAAAGCAAGAGAGGTGTGAAAGGTGCCATCAGAAAGGTCACTATTTGTATGATCCAGACCTAACATACTCCTCTTATAGATGAAACTTTCATGTTGTCCACAGAAAGGCCTAAAGTTGTAGATATCTCAGGATGCAACAAAAATCACTCCAGATCCCCCTAGCATTGGAACCCCAAAATGTTAGATCTGATTTTTGAATCTCATCATTTGATTTTCCTCCATGATAAGACTGGAAAGAGCTCGGTTTTGGTCATTGAAAAGAGATGGATCTATATTTACAAAAAGAAACTATCGATCCAAGATATTTAGAATTATTTCTCCCACTCAGCATGGGGGTTGATGTCGATATTATGTATTTTCTTTAACAAAAAATCCATTCTCATATTAATGACATTGTAAAGCCTAAGGCACCTTACTAGTGCCACCGCCCTTTGAGAGAATAGAGTCATGGCCACCATCCTGTTTAGGCAAAAATTTTAGGTTTAGTTTTTTTTTCCGAGGAAGGGGTTCATGAAACCATCACACTTTTTTATTTTGTGTTGCTATATGTTAATCATATTATAAATAACTTAAAAGTTGAAATATTATTTTTAAGGATAACTCAACTATATGCATGATTTTTAATAATAGAATTATTTTTTAATTAGGTAAATGTGGGTTAAGGGGACCCAAATCCCATAACAATGATGTTACAACTAGAGACAAAGATAAAACCATGCAGGATCATAAGATGATGCCTTTACTAGTGGCATAAAGAAACCATACAAGCATCTTCACACTAACAACAAAATGGAAATGTGAACCACAAAAAAAAACTAAATTATCCTTGAGGTTGTTTCCCAGTTTAGGATATTAGAATGCAGTTTCTACTAAGATTTTTAACACATTTTCATTTCTTCTTATTCCCCACATTGATCCATTCTTCAGCAGCAATATTTGGGCTTAGATTTTCCTATGAGTAATTCATCATATTGAATTCAATATTCTCCTTGTACTCCTTAAATTTAGTCACATGAGGAAGGGACTATTATGTCGGAATCTTCTACATCATTTCATGAGGTGTAACCTTAGCAATAGGATCCTTAGTGAAGGAATGGCCTAAAAATTAATTGTATCAGGATCATCTTCTTTCACATAATGGTACCTCTAAATCACTATTGTTTTGGCTATTATCAACTAAATTACTAGATTATAAGTGTTCTTCCACCATGAGGATATTTTTATAAAAACTTTATTTATTTCCCCATATGATAGTCCCTAGCTACATGACCTAGAGAAAAAAAAGTACTACATCCGATTTTTTAGGGAACCCTTCATAATGAATAGTTTTGGCCCATGTATGGTCCTCTACAATTAGATCAATAGTGGCTTTAAAATAAATAGAGGTATCCATATAAACTAGAATACAACCATATATTGTGAAATCATAAAAGTATTTCTTTGATAAAATGTTAGGAAATATTGCTAGCGATGAAAGGGAAGATTGTAGGAAAGGTGGAGAGCACTCTAGCAGCATGGCTATTTGGAGAGGAGAAATGAGATCCTGCCAAGCTCACGCCTTCTTGGAATGAGGCTAAGCCACTATTAGATATCTTGAAGTTCATAATCGACAAAACCAAGGATCAGATTGCAAATTTATAATAGTAGGGATTTGGATTGAGACTGAACATTTGATATTGTGAGAGAGTGGGGAAAATTAAAATGGTGCTTAAAGGTAGAAGCATGATTTCTTACTGTAGAAGGATATCTCTTTGCAGTTCTTCCAAAGATTTCGAAGTGGGAGATGTTTTATATATGATGCAAGAGGGGCCATGATTATTTGGAAACGATGATTTCATCTTTCCACCAATGGGAACCTAGAATGCCTCATGATATATTTCTTCCATTCTCTTCCTATCTGGATCTAGATCGTGGGTCTCCCTCTACAATTCTTAAAAACAAATTGTTTTCCTAGGGATTTCTAGATCAATGGGTATAAGATACGATTGTTGTTGATTCAGACTACCAAAGCCCATTCTAGACTCGTATTCGCTTGGATCTGCATTAAAATACCTTTGGGTTTAAAAGTCCATAAATGAATCTTCCCGCATTCCCCAGATGGAAAATAAGAGAAGGTGATCAAGGTTGAGAGTTCCAATATTTTTCACAGTGTGAATCAGGAACGATAACCAGATCGTACCAAGCCAAGAACACTGATGCTAATCAACTTCACAATCATATTAATCTGAAAGATAATTTGTCTAGAATAGCTTTACACTAAATACCTTTGCAAAGAAAATGAGCAGCAATATCGTATATTATTATGGAACTCAATGCAATACATTGAGAATGGGACCTTGCTTATCATAGGCAAGGAATAACAATTCTAAGAACCAGTCAAGGTCCAATAGATCAAGCCATAAATCAAGAAAATTACTAGTGATCAAAGAACTAGTCAATTCTATAGATTTAGGAGATAACTAGACATAAAGGATCTAGTAAATACCATAGATCAAGCTAAATAACTATACCTAACAACTGGATAATATCTCCCTAATATCTAAATAAGATAAAAATTAAATATCCACACACATAAGTGGGTGAGGATAAATACAATAAAGCTAAATAAAATACCTAGGTGAACATGAGCTAAGGTAAATACCTAACATCTAACACCCCCCCTCAAGTAAAGCTAGGGGCCAAAATAGAAGTGGCATATGCCCAAAGTATGAGTCCCTGCAACTAGGCATGATGAGGTACTCATGTACAATAAATGGGAAAAAGAGACACTGCAAGGTACCCAAAACCAGTAACAACAAAGTAAAGAGAGTAAAAACCACTTCAAGGCATTCCAAGAAGCTTGGCTCAAAAAAATTGTACAATGCTGAAGAATTTTTGTGTGCACTATGGTCTGAATCCACTGTTCAATCAAAAAACTAAAAAAAAACTGATGCTGGGCTTCACCAAATAGCTCCATAAATGGAGACTGTCAATGGAGTGATGTCAAAAGTACAAAAAAAAAAACTGAAACATAATTCGATCAACTTACTGCAAATAGGTGTGCCATTATCCAAGAACAAAAACCAATAGCAACAAGGCAAGGACACAAGACTCCAAATAAATTGGAGTGCCACAATCCAAGAAAAGCCAAGGTAACAAGGTAAAGACACGAAACCCAAAGAAGCAGGATCAACACCACAACTCTCCCATACTGCTGAAATGGGTGGAGTGACACTACAAATCTGTATGAGTTGTCCCAAAATCAAACTACTCAAACACTGAAAAACTAACACTGGGCTCCACTAGAATATCTCCCCCACAAGAGAGACTGTCAACATGTCAAAAGTGTCAAAAATACAGATACAAAATCTCTCAACAAATAAGAGAGATACACTACACCTGCTAAAGAAAAAATGCTCAAAACAAGGAGCATTACAATGTAGAAGGGTATAGAAAGTGGAGCAAGAGGCCAAATGGTGGAGGAGCCACGCCTGTAGAGTCCGCTCAACGAATGCGTGTGTTGCACAGCCACGAAGTGATCAGATATCCACCCCAAATCAACACATATGGATGAAGAAGATGTTTTCATATGACTTGGTGTAAAATGCACAATGGGTGCATGTACAAAGAATCATCAGAATGTGTGTTAGGTTGATCATGTCTAATAGTTGAAATCTCAAGTTTCTCAATCCTGAGTGAAGGTGCAAAACTCATGTGTTGCTCATGATCCACGATAAGAGTCGAGTGAACAAAAGTAGGAGCTCTGAAAATGTGTGATCCCAATGAAGTACTCAAAAACCAATGCCATGGTGATAATTCCACTTAACATGTGAAACAAGAGAAGTAATACCCTGTGAATTTTTCTCAATACCTCTTCTAGTGAAACCCATAAAATGAAGCATTTGAAAACCAAAGAAAGTGGTATGCTTCTCAAAAGAGCCATGTATATGAGTATAAGTATGATACACAACATCTGTAATTGCAATAGACACATATCCAGAATAACATGCAGTAACAAGCCAAATTGGATTAGGAGCATCAAGAGTGAGAGTAGGCATAAAAACATACAAATCAAGGTCAATGGATATGAGATAAATAGTTGCAAGTGAACTAGGATCATGGTTATGATTGTCCAAAATATGATGGTGATGTTGTAGGCTAGCAATTTCTTTCTCTAGGGAGTGTATTATTGTATCCTTGTCTTGAATGAGTGCTTGTAGAAAATAATTTTACTTCTTGAGAGATCTATTTTCTTCCAAAAAAATTACAATATCCTCTTAAAGCTCACACACTTTGGAGAAAATCATATAATTCTGAGAATCCATGATAGATACAAGAATGCAACTCCCAAAAGTTTAGGACGTCATGCTCAACCAAAATTGCATCCATAAGTGATTACAACACCCCTACATATTTGGAACTTTATAATTGAGTGTGTGTTACAATATGACACTTTATAATTATAGTTTGATTCTCAAAATAAATATTTCTAATTAAAAGAGCATGAAAAAACAATAACTTTTTCAAAAAACGATAATCAAATCTGACTTTCTGATCAACAGATACAAGTTTATGCTTTGCTATTTATTATATTTACCACTTAAACAAATTAAAATGCTTTTTCATTCACCACACAAATAAAATGAAATGAGGCTAGAGTTAAGCACCTACTAGTAGGAATCACAAGATTTAAGCACTCATACGACCATACCATATGACCAAGGTCTAAGGATTTCAATGGGTGTGAAAAAATGATTACCTCCAAAAATGGTCTAGTTTACACTCAATGTTTGGGTTTTTCCACCTTTCCAATCTAATAGAAGGATCTATTTTCCATAGAACTGTACGTAGAAAAAATACAAAAAAATCTCGAATATATGGATATATAAAAAACCTTATTTGTAAAATAAAACTTACAGATGGATGTCAATAACAATCTCCTCCTATGATACCATAAAAGGAATGATAACCAAGTCATAGCAGGCCAAGAACTCAGATGGTAGTCAAATACCATGATCAATAAGATTAGAGCAATTCTCCACAATAACTTTACATAAACCTTTGCAAACAAATGAGTAGCAATATCATATATTATTATAGAACGCAATAAATACAATGATAATGGGCCTTGCTTATATAGGAAATGAATAGAAATATAAGAACCATTCAAGGTCGTAGATCAATCCATAAATCAAGCAAATAACTAGTTATCAAATAACTAGTCAAGTCCATAGATTTAAGACAAAACTAGATATCAAGGATCTAGTCAATACCATATATCAATGAAATAACTATACCTAATAGCTAGATAATATCCCCCTAATATGTAAATAAATAATAAAAAATATCCACACACATAAGTGGTGTGAGGATAAATACAATAAAGTTAAATATAGTACCTAGGTGAACATGAGCTAAGTTAAATACCTACTCTAACTATAAAATATGGTTAAATACGAGATGAATGATTGTTGTGCTTGTTAGGAGTTTCTTGTGGAGTTTAACTATGGTCAAGGGGATGATGTTTTGGAGGATTTGTTAAAAGATGAGGTTGATTCAATGGACTGTGTGAAAAAGACTCTCGTTAATACTGTGGGACGAGAAGCATTAGAAGGGCATGTGGAGGTAGCGAAGGCTCGTGTGGGGGTGTCAAATGGCATTAATGTTGGGGGAAGGTCACCTATGGATACTTTACCTACTCAGGCTAATGCTCTATTCAATGTGGCTTGGACGTAGCATACTGGGCGTGTCTAGAAATAGGGTGGAAGGTAGATTGACGCATGTGAAGGGAGGAGTCAGTCAAGGTGATAGAGAGGACTGGTTGGATGGGTGGGAATTTTTTTTTTAGTTATATTCCATCTCGGCTGGTCAGGGAATTACTGCTCACCACTTAGGGGTGGTTGGAAATATGATAGATGGTCTTAGCCTAATTTCTTGTGCTGGGGTGAAGGATAAGTTAAATGGGACACTTGAAGTAATATTTGGGTCTAATAAGGACAATTTTTTAGGTTCATCTTCTCTTGATAGTGATGACATGGGATGGACGTAGGTCCATCACAAGAAACATTATGTTACACAAATTCCTTCTAGAGTGGCTTCTGGTGGAGAACCATAGTTTGTTTGTTCTATCTCTTGGCTAAGTCAAGTTTCCTTCACTCGTACTTAGGTAGTTCTTACATATTCTTAGTTTTCTTCTCTTATGACCACCGGTAGAGGTCATTTTTTTATTCCTCAATGCTTTAAATTTTTCTCCATTTTACCTCTCACGATGTATTTGTTTTTGTAAGGCCTTTGGGAGCCACAATCCCTGCTTTATTACCTAATCTAATACAAAAAATAAAAGGATGTCTTTGGATAAATGGTTGGACATTTACCCAAGGCACCCTTTATTGAAAATAAGTAATTTTCACTCCAAAAATGTATGGGATAATATGGAAATCTAACCCAAACTAGTTTGACATTAAAGGTTTAAGTTACTAGGTTAAAAAAAGGGAACCGCGATTTCCATAAAAGGAAATGGTATTGTAAATCCAAAACTTTACAAAAAAATATAATCTCTCAGATATTTTTTCAAAAAATATAACGAAAAAGCCTCCATATGTGGGGTAAATATCAAGTTTACCTTTCATAAGAGGATCCCAGTGGTTTGAGATCTATTCATGTAGAGTAGGAAGGTATGGGCATAGGTTATTGAATTTGTACATGAGCCCATTCAATAAACATATGTATTGCCAATAGTTAAGATCTAATCTTTGAATTATAATTTTGATTTAAAATATTTAAGAAATATAAGGAAAAAATTAAATTTACAAAACACAACATATGTAAAATATAAAACATTGAACAAAAATATGTATATTAATACATTATCATTGTATGTGTTAACCGCCAAATAATAAAAATAAAGCAAGTCTAAATATAGATTATAAATTGAATTAGTCATTACCATTATTACATCATCCTAATCAGCTTATAATTAAATGACATTATCTAAAAAAAATTATAATGATTTAATGGTATACAAGAATTTTAATGATTAAAAAACACCCACTATTGCAAAAATTATAAGATTCATTCAAATAATAATAATAAAAATCGACCACATGGATGCAAAATGCAACTATCAAATCACAATGTTGTAGATTATGGAAAATGTCTCCATATCCTTTGCAAGAACATGTATATCCTTGTAAAATACGATAATCAACTTCGTCAAAAGTAAAAAAGTGAAGCCAACACCATAGTTGAAAATACCATTATAGTTAAATAGTTAAAAAGTTCACATGATGTGGTTACAAACCCTAGGTATATCACACACAACTCTCGCATAGAATAAATATGTTTAGATGTAAATACATCACATTATTTGGACCATCACCACAATGGATATCATGCAATTTAAAGAGAGAAAATGAGTTTAAGGTGTATTTAATAGTAAATAATTTCTCCACCATGGGAAAATCTGATGTCTTGCATAGAATGGAAAAATAGTCAAATAATCACCCCTAATGTTCACATGATCTCTCCCTCTGATATTAGGAACCTCTCATCGTAAAACTACTCAAGTGGATCTCAAATCCACTGAGATGATAATGGAATCTAAAAACAACATATATTTATTTTCCCTTTAACATTTCATATCTAGTTGATTTCCATTCTAGTTGGCCATTATTTGCCTCATTTTGAAACTAATGTTTATATTAAAATTCATTCAAATTTGGTGACATTAAAAGCTTATATATTAATAATTAATACAAATAATAATCTTATTATATTACTATTTTATGAGTATTAAATTTGTTTTAATATTCTCCAATATTGAAATCATAATTTCAATGCATTTGTAACATTTTGGGATCACATAAATAAAAATTATGTATTGTGTGAAAAAATAGACTAAGTTAATATTGAAACATCTATACATATAGAGAAAATATTTCAAAATAATTATATGTTAGCAAAATCTCGACATATATTATAAGGGTCACAATAAATTTGATAAATTAAATATTTAAAATAAAATATACCTAATATATATTGGAGCACAGAGGACATTACCTCCCAAAACAAAAGTGAAACAAAATTCTTTTTAAGCTGCAGAAACATAGATGCAAGAGTAATACTTACAAAATTGAATCGACAGTTTCATTGGAGTTTCATAAGATTAAATAATTGCACATATATTTACTACCTCAAGCATTGGTATGCATATTCTTTCAAACTTTAATATACATACATACATAGATGTATCCGTGTGTGTGTGTGTGTGTGTGTGTGTGTGTGTGTGTGTGTGTAGCGCGTGCGATAGGTATGTGCATGCAAATGGGGGACAAATTGGGAGTCAAATTTGTAAATTTTAATTGAAATAGAAAAATATGAACTTTAATAAGGAATTTGGAATGCTTATGCTAATATGTTAACAACAATAATCATAGAATTTGAAATCTAGTATCATTTTTTTTTGAAATAGTGGATTCTAAGAAGTTATAATGTGGCGTACATAGAAATTATTCATGTTTATGTTTCAAAAATAAAACATAGTGTCACGTGTGCATCCACCACAATTTTTATTTACCACAAAAATAGTTACAACTCATTTCTATAGAAAGTTATTTAAGATCTTGGATAAGGTCCCACTATTCTTTTCCTATTGTTTCAATGAGAATATTATTTGCTACTAATTTAAAAGAAAAAACATCCTCAAAATTAATAAATCATGTGTGCACCCCATATCTTTGAGAAAAACTATTAAAACATTTATAATTTGTATTTTGATTGTGTATAAAATGGAGGGTAGATCACATGTCGATGTAATTATTTTGAAAGTTTTATCAGTGAATCAAATATTACGTACAAAAAATACACATGTTATGGTGAAAATAGAAGAAAATAATAACAAATATTTACAATCGAAACCTTAAACTCTTTAAATTGTAGAGCAAAACAACATCAACATAAACTGAAGATTGAGATTGAAATCATAGATACATTTTTTTACAATATTATCTTAGATCATAAGAAAAATGCAGCGTACACTTGATATTCTTATGTTTTTTGAAAACCTTGGATCCATCCATAGTAAAGACATTTTATCCCTTAGGATTAGATATCTAATTAAAATATAAATATTATAATGTTCTTATGTTATTTTATCAAAAAGCATTTTTACATAATAAAATCTTTCTTGCTCTATGGATTTTAATTACCAAGTCATAATTCACACCTGTTATGGGTTGGAGTTACAAATTTGTAAAGTACTCACATTATCGAAAAATCATGTTATAACATAACAAATCCATAATCTAAGCATGTTACTGTTAGTGCAAAATCACAACACCCCCAAATGTCTTGAGTCTGAAATGAGGCATTCGGTGTGATTACACAACATTCGACCATCTCTCAAGCTGTGGGGCTTACAAAACCTAAGATGGACCTCTAGAGAATGTTGTTTCCTTCTTCCTAAACTACCTACCACAAGCTACTCTAGTGTAGGAAAAACTAATCTATCCTAATCTAACCATTCCAAGGACACAGGGAGAGAGAGTGAAAGAGATCCTACACTAAGCGGTGATAGACCAAAAAGGAAGTGGTGAGATACTTTGCTAGGGGGGGATGAAACATGGGAAAAAGGAGATGAGGGAGGTCAGATAGAAGTAAAATAGACCTAGATCCATATCCGTTGTCAAAAATTCACAAAGCACGACATCTTACACCTGTAAACGTGAAATATAGGCATATAAAAATAACAAAACATGAGAAAGGGTTGAAGAACAGTACAAAAAAAATATGATTTTATTACTCTATGAGGTGCACGGACCATTACATGGGTGATCAGAGGCACAAATATGCTTACCAGGCATAGGATAAATCTTACAACTCAAAATGGAGTCAGGAAACAAATTTTACAGAGTTAAAATTTGTTTCCCCACATCCTAGAATTTCTCCCTCTTCTCAAATGAGAAGTCTTTATAATATATAGACATCAAGGCGAGAAAGAAGAAAACTTTGAATCTGCTCTGAAAGCTCAACCACCAACCATTAATGCCCCTATAAATCCACCTACAATATGTCAATTCTTGTTCCCCACTGTTGTTTGGCGTGTTGAAAAAGGAAGAATGAAATATCAAATCAAATACGATCTGGTTGGTGAAGTGATCAGATCATACATTAATGGAACGAAATATGTTTTCATATTTTTTACCCACCTAACCTTCTAAAAATTAAAGTTTTAGGATTCCATGGTGTAGAGGTGGTTGAGACCTTTTCAAAAAGTCTTCTCTTGCTCAAATCTTAGTCTCCGGTCATAAGATATGGCCGTCTGAAGATTTTACATCGAGACTATGCAAAATGGCGAAAATGTAATCCTAGCAAAGTGGAGCCACGAGCCTGAAAATACAAACTACGCCTTTTGTGAAAAGATGTAAAAATCACAAAACCTCCTACAACCCTTCAAGCCCAAAATATACTTTTTCCCAAAAGCTCCCACAAGCATGCAACCTTTGCATTTTGCATTTGTTGAACAAATATCCTCAGGCTCGCGGCCCGCACTTACAAATTGCACTTTTTGAAAGTGGAAAAATATGTAAAAAAATCCTTTGGGCCCACAAATTTACATTTCCCAAAATTCATCTTCAGGTCCCCCTGCTCGCATTTTCCTCTTTGGTGAAAAGTCTTCCCTAGGTCCGCTAGCCCACTTTTGGCGAAATATCCTTCTAAGGCCAACCTCCTCGTATGTAATTTAGGCCTGACACATGGCTTCTCTGGGTGTTGGTGGAGGTATGGCTTAGTTTTATACTTTACGCCTTTTCGAAATGAAAGCCAAAAAATTCAAACTACCTCTAGTGACCTGCCTTCCTACTCTGACTTGAAGCATGGCCACATGTAGAGTTGGCGCATGTTTGGGGACTGATTTTGGATTTTTCTTTTGAAGTTGCGCTAAAGATACATGTGGCTCCTTCCGTGGCTTTTCTCTACTTCTATGTGTTTTGGCTAAGTCCCTTTTGTTTTGTGAGGCCATATGTCTGACACGAGACATGTGGAGGATCAACGCTTGTTTAGGACTATCCCTCCGGATTCTACCTTTAATGTTGCGCCAAGTCGACACATGGACGCTTCTGCCAGTCTCTTATACTTAGCCGATTCAGGGCCAGTTTAAATTTTGGGCTCTGACCACATGGCGGGTTGTCACTAGTCCAAGGTCCTTCTTTGGGCTGCACCTTTTGAATTTGCGCCGATGAGACATGTGGAGACTTTTTCCGATTGTTTATATTTAGTCAATTAAATGGCTGACTCTATCTCCCTTTGGATGCTTGGCCACATGTTGAAATTGCACTTGTTTAGGGACTACCCTTTGGCCGTGCTTGTTTAATTTACACTGCTGAGGCACATGGCACCTTCTACTGGGTCTGATTTGTTTAGAATTTTCAACGGCCAATTCTGCCTTCTTGAATTCTTCTTTTTGGGCCAGGGACATGTGGAAGCTCCACGCTTGTTTGGGGGACCACCTTTGGCTTTTCCCCTTGAATTTGTGCCACTGAGACACATTAAGGCTTCTGATGACCCTTCTATATTACTCGATTTGGGCCCGCTGCCATTTGACTTCTGTTGGACCCTAGACACGTGGAGAGCTGGTACTTGTTTGAGTGTTTGCCTTGATCTCTCACTTATAAAATTGCGCCAAGCTGACACGTGGTTCTTTTCACTAGCCTTATACTTTTAAAATACCGACCTTGTCTTCCTTTTGAGTCTTACGACATGGCGAGACAACACTTGTTTGGAGACTGCCCATCATTGAGGAATTTGGAGGCTCAACACACATTTAGGGTCTACCTTTTCTATGCACCTTTTGGAATTGTGTTGAGCTGACACATGGTGCCATCCGTGAGTTTTTGGTTCGGCCCCAAGTCAACTCATATGTGGAAAAGTCTAAAAACTTCAAGCCTTTCCCATTTTCATTCATATCTAACTCTGGGCTCCTTTGATGTTGTTTAATCCTTCGCAAACCCTACTCCTCCATTGTGGAGCTTGCTCCTCCATTGTAGAGTCTTTCCTTTCCCTCAGATTTGGACTTGAATGTGAGTTCATAGGACAGAGCCAACCGTTATGTTTTCTTCTGTGTGGGGTCTTGTTTGATCAATTTTACCCAGGGGCAAAATTAGGATAACAGTTACTTTTAAAAAATGTACCAAACACATTATTGGCAACTTATTTATCACTCATTTTCATGCACATGCCCTATATATAGAAATATTTGTTGGTATAAATATAGGTATACGTATAAATGTAGGTGTAGGTACATGAAATTTGTAAGGAACTGAACAAAAACAATAATAGAAAGAGTGGTGAATATTTTTGAAGTAAGATTCATTGGAAGATTGAGTATTATAAAAATTGATTTTTGACTATGGCAAAAATGAAAAAATAAATAAAATGCTTACAGATTTAAAGGTGAATCTTACATAATTTTTCTTATTTTAAAATATTTTTGGTGAATTTTAATTTTATTCCTAAGGTTAGATTTCATTTTTCTATTCTATTCATAGTATTTATCTTACTATATTTGTTCCCTACTTAACCAAAAAACATTATTGAGTTATGAAATCTAAACCCATTTTCCCCAATCCTTCCCATGATTAAACCTTGACCACTCATCCATTATCCAGTGTCATCATTTCATGCAATTTTGGGTAGTCCCAATATCTCTCAAGAATTCTTCATAAATGTACAACAATTATATCTCATCTTTTGATATCTTGTAATGTGTCGTTATACTATGTGATTTTTGATGTAGAGTCTATTGGCTTAGTATTTATTTACTTTGATGTTTTTCAAATCTATTCCAAAAGGTGTCCCTCAAAGCATTTCCTCGACTATACCAAGAGATAGTTTTACTATATATCCACATATTCTCTTCAATATTTGGAAATATGGGATGATTTGGGAACGAAAAATTATACATTCCTGCATTGTAAATGCTTGAAATAATTGTTAGTTCAACCAATTCAAACAAGGATGCAATAAATTACTTGTATACATGTACTTGAGCATGGACACATATAGAAATAGATATTAAAACACACACACACACACACACACACGTGTATACAAAAAAAGATAACTTTACACCCTTTTTAATATTTATATATTTTTTATGGAATGTATAAAAATAAAGAGGAATGTAATGTTCATTACCATATGTTATGAAGATTATATTACTTTGAACAATAATCATCTAATAGAAGAATAAAACATTAATAGTGAAAATATTAATTATAATATACTATAGATTAAAAAGTACAAGAGGAATGATGTTTCAAGTTATACAGAATAACACAAGAGAGGTATGTGTGCACAAGATGGATAATATGGAAGTGGAAATATTGAATATGCTTCATTCTTGAAACAAAAATTTGAACATGAGCTAGGATAGAACTGTATAGGTATACCATGAACATTTGTATTCTCCCTGTCATTGTTGTATGGGTTTTGACCTTCATAGAGTGCTACTCTACATCTGCTTGTGTGCTTTAGTGGTCTAGAAATGAGTGTCATTTTACAACTTTAAGATTCGCATGATGTAAAATTAAAAACAAACCACCTAAATTAAACTAGAACCCTAACCATTTATAGGAGACACTGATATCATTTTAGTGTTTTTTTATTTTTATTGGAATCTTTACACCAAAGAAATATGAATTACATTGGAAATTCTGGAAATGATTGTGATATTGAAATGACATTGGGTTAGTATATTTGAGTGTTTGGAAAAGAGATAAATTTAAATCATTGACATGGTTGAGTTCTTAACAGTTATAATTTTTTTCATGTAAAATAAATGACACAAAAATGTAAAACTCAAGGCATGACAACTAAGCCAACATGTGGAATATTGTTTCCAAATCTTCCAAAATCCCTCTCCTGACCAACCCGCGTCTTTTAAGACTTTGATCATAGCCTTGAATATGAACCTATTGTTATTTATCTAAACATGTCTTACTCTGGAAATAATTTCAATAAACATCATCAGATGATACAATGAAGTTTGGAGGAAGACTATCTTTGCTAGAAACCTAAATAGGCCAATTTTGATGATTTTGGAGCCTATGTTCACCCCTTCAAGAGATTTTAGAAAAATTATTAACAATTCATAGGTGGTTTCAGGGAACATTCAATTTTTTTGGAGTAATTTCAAATTATTTAGAAAAGTTGTGATCATCCAGGGACATTCGGCTCAACAACAGATTTTCTAAGTGCAGGGGAAAAAAACAAGTATATTGAAAAACCTTAAGTCCTTGGAATTATTTGGGGATATCTATAAGGATTTATGAGGAAAAACAATAGGAATTGAAAAGGTATGATTATTCTATACAACTTTGTACATTCATTTTTCTCCAATGATTTAATGTTTCTAAAGAACTCCAAATACAAAAACTATATCTTTGTTGTTCCAAACAAAAAGGGGTAAAAAAATTTGTTACATGAATATTAATGTTCTTAAAACAATTTACATTCATATTATAATGTATTTTTGAGTCAAAATCATATATATATTTGACCCCAAAACATCATTGTAAGCATTTGGGGTTGTTTCCATGCTTTTTTTTTGCTAGTGTAAATGTGGCTTTCCATTAATGGAAAGGAATAATTTTTACCTCATATTGTCTATATTTTCCCCCTTAGGGACATGGTAGAATCGAGGGGGAAAAACGTGTTCCATAATCCTCTTCCTCAAGGTGCACTTTTGAACACTTAGTGTCCGAAGTTTCCTGTGTGTGCCGATTGTCCCTATGGTAAAAGGGGGGACATGTGGGACACCAAAGTGCGTCCTCACTCACTCACCTTAGGAAAAAAAAATTGTCCCCTGATGTACCCCATTTAAAAAAGGTAAAAAATGGGACAACAATTTTTTCTTCATGTAACTTTAAAAACTCCTGGACATCCATACGACCCTGCATAGATCCGTTGATGCATTTTCTTGGCCCCAAGTGTTTTTCTTACCTCCTCATCTCATTAAAACTTTGTCCCATGTTTCCACTTATCTCCATATTCCTCGTACATTAAAATTTGAGTCCCCATTTCCCCTAATGCTCCCATTTTCCCATTTTAACCATCCTCTTAACAAAATAGCCCCAACTCTAACTCAGAATCAAACCATGACTCAAACAAAGATTCAAAAGTGCATGAAAATATTGTTTCAAATTTTTCTTCTGCATAGTTATTCATTTTCATGAAATTTTTGTTGTCACACCCTCCAACTTATAATATTTTCATCCATGCAATAATAGATAAATGAAAGAAGTGTCCTTCTTTATTTCTCAAAGATCCAATTGCATAAATCACCTAAAAATTGGAGCAAATGATCATAAAAATTATTATTTCACCCAAGATAATTTTTTCATAATGAATTAGCTTATTTTTATGGATCTTGAGGACTATGTTTCCTATAAAAATTATACCCTTCTCAAATAAATTTTATCTTTCCCAATGACTTGGCGGGTGAAATGGTCCTAAATTTTGAGTGAAGGATTCTAAAAAAATATAGTTTTATCAAAATCATTTTTTACCCGATGGGGTTGATGATTTTAAAAGATATGTAGTACTTAATTTTATTAGTATTCTTCCCCCTCCATTGAAACAAAAAATTCCTCATTCATATGGATAAAAGAATCATCTGAAATTTGGAGCAGGGAATCTTGAAATTTATCCCAAAATTCTAATATTCTTTTCATTACAATCTAAAGCATGTAGTGCACTTACTAAAATAACATGTGTTCATGGTAAGTAATGTATAGAAATAGTAATTGGTCAAATGAATTGAATTCTTAGTATCTGTGGTCTTCTAGACATATAAGAAATAATAGTCCCCATATAAGACCTTCTTAAAATAGTAAGTCTAAGAATTGAGCCCATAAAAATGTGAAAACTCCCATTTTTCTTATCTCATTTATTTTTTCCATCATCATAAGATTGTAAAGATATATCATGGTCTGAATAAGGTCAAAATATAAATCAAAAACTACCTAAATCATCATTTAAAAGGTGGTTTTTTACATGACATAGTTTGACAAACATAGCTAGATGATCTAAATAACTCCAATTGTGATAGAAGAGAGTCATCATAAGCATGTTTCCATAATGAAGAAGAGATCATCATCACTAATCATCTCCATAAAGGTGATTGTCATCATATGAACTATATTATTACAAGAAATACAATAGATTAATTCATTGTGGGTGTGAAATACATTCACTTGGAATTTAGAAAATCCACAAACATTGTGGGGTCTATAAATGATCTCAAGCATCAATATTTTCATTCAATTTTAATTCACCAAGATGATGATCTTCATGATAATGATGTGAGAATCTCACTATGAGTGAGGATTGAGGTCATCTTAAGAAACACATAACTCTACAAGTGTTTATATACATTTCATCCATGCATGATAAAGAGCTCGCATCTTGCAAGAGAGAGGAGGTGGAATTGTCATTATTTTAGTGTAGTGTGGAGGAAAAAATGGAACTTATTCTCATTCACTCCTTCAAGTACCATATAGGGATCATTCTCACTATGAAGAAGAAAAAGCCTATCCCAATGAGGATCAATCATGCAGAAGAATGTCTAAATACCATAGGGATGTTCGTAAAACATGGTCAAGAACGTTCATGGTGAAGAGGTCATCATTTTCATATGTGAAGTGTCAGACTCAAGGAGTGAGGAAGTGACCACCACATCCCAAATCCACCATTACATTAAAATATTCTTCAAGGAACAATCCATAAAGGGAAAAATTGTTATCTTCATTAGGATTACCATGTACAAATGAATGAGAAATCATGTCAATTTCACCTTATTTTAATTGAATTAGTAGTGATATTAAGTAATCATTCCACACCTCATAGTCTCATCACACTTCAAGGAAGAATCAAATTTCAATCAGATCATTTTAGTTTAGCAGATGGCCATATGATAAAAATCTCATTTGGGAAGAAATATTCTATCTCCAAAGTGAGGATTTATTTAAGAGAACGAAAGATAATAATCAAGATATTAAAGCATCATACAATTGATTTATGATCACTAGGATCAATAGTGAAATCTTAAGAAACAAGAAAGTGATCCTCACCCTCACTGTGAGATTAGGAAATTAACATCATGAGTGATTCAAATAAACATCCTAGGATTGCAGTGTAATTCCTCATAATAATTTTATTCAAAACCAATTAAATATTTTTTGTTATTCCGACATGTCATCAGAGGAATAATCTATAAATGCAACATTATAACTCCACATATGGTAAGTAAAGTAACAAGTGAAATCAAGTATACTATGAATCCTATGTGGATGTTGAAACATCAAAATTCAGGTCAAGAAGGAAATTTTCATAAGAAACATGATAGGAGATGATCATCATGGGTGATGCTAGTGGTCATCCTAAGTTCGTATTGCCATATCTTATACAAAAGTTTCTAAACACTTATTCCTCAATTTGGAGTGTTCTCTCATCTCACAGAAGGAGGAATCATATGTAATATTATTGATTCAGTTTGACACGTGGTTAGAGGTTGAGATTCTCACTCTTTAAGTATTTCCTCAAAGGACAGACACTCATTTGAGGATCACTCCTTCAAGGATGATGAATATCTATCTCATGATTAAAAACGTTTTTCCTCCATCAGATCAGTCAAACCCTTCTTTCTTTATCTCCTTCGTCTCCTTCTATATTGTAATTTTCAATTAGGATTGTAATTATTTATTATTTCATCCTATTTACTTAAGTGACCTCCATTAAGATTATAAGATTTTTTTTATTACTAACAAAATATTCACCTCCTATGAATATGAAAGGTCACAAGTGATGGAGATACATCGAAATTCATGAGGTGGGTAGATGAAGATTCAAATTTTTCTTATATAAATTGGAATGGATTGTCTATTCCAAAGGGATGGTGATTATTGACTGATTGTATGTTGTTGAGATTCACCACTAGTACATCAACTACTATAGTGTACAATTATTATATTCCTTTTCTTATGTCCCTCTATTCTCTCTCTCTCTCCCTCTACTTTCGAAGTTTTTATACATGATAATATTGTAAAACCAAGAAAGGTGTATGTAGCTTCAATAAATGAATAAATGGAATTTTATGTATAGGATTTGTTATTATTATCATTGTTAACATTTTTTTGTTCTTTTAATTGAATATTGACATACTCTAGTTATTGTATTTGAACTCTATAAACGTACTCAAAACAGTAACCCTCTTTCTCCTTATTTCCCAACATCCCCTTTACCTCTCTCCACTACAAATTCCACATTCCTTGTACAATAATTTTTCCATAGTTTAGTGGATTATTCATGTGTCATCCCTATCGTAATGACCACCCACAACTATTAGGTAGTTATAGTAATTTACATTCAATAATGGGAACATTTCTATATGAAAGAAGGAGCAACTTATCCCCAATGACCCTTGGTGGAAACAAATAATTTTACCACATGAAAAATTATTTATCCAAAAATAGTATTGGATTCTCTAGTGCATGTGCATCATCTCTAGGAATATTTAGGGAGCCTTCGGTGGTTTTTATGCAAGTATTTATATTGAGATCTCATGAGAATACCATTTGAGGGAATTATGTGATACAAAATTTATTACGTAGGGTCCTGAAAGTAATTAGTTATGATGAGGATAAATCATGAGGATAAAAAGTGCTAATAAATATAATGGAATTCAATAAAAAGTTGGAATATGTTTTTATCAAAGACATTACAGGT
The DNA here is from genome assembly GCA_019776745.2 of Taxus chinensis. Classification (NCBI taxonomy): domain Eukaryota; kingdom Viridiplantae; phylum Streptophyta; class Pinopsida; order Cupressales; family Taxaceae; genus Taxus; species Taxus chinensis. The sequence goes on along the minus strand of CM034146.1, from coordinate 641,584,204 downwards.
CATCTAAGACCAAAAATTACATCTTTAGCATGTTATATTATTTTTTATAAGGAAGTGTGTGAAATATTGAGGTTTCATAATGATATGAAGAGGTTAAGTACCAATTTTATACACTTGTAACAAGAATGTGATGTTACATAAATTTATACGACTAATTGTTTTTAAGACAGATAGCAAGATGTAATGAGTCGAGATAGAATGATTATGTTTATCTTAACCAAGAAGAATGGACATATAGATTGATGTTCAAATGATTAATCTCTAAATGCCAGTATCTACATTCCCCCATTATGTATGAAATTAAAATGACATGCTTGAAGAAAAATGATAAGTGAGTGTGTAGAAAAACAATTTATTTTATTAGATCATCACCCATATCTGTTTGGTTTAACATACTCATTAGTTAAATAAAAATTCCATAGTGTAGTCAATGTGCTTGGTAAAAATTAAACACTAATTCAAATATAATTGTAGACACAAAATCACACACTTGAGTGCATTTCTAGGTCCAAAAGATTACTAATGTATATATGATTCCTAAGAAAGAAAACTAGTGGTTGACAACTATCTTTGGCCTCGTTTATTTGTCTCTATATTTCTCTTTCGTCCTACACACCCTAAAAGAACTTTAATCATTTATATTTAATGTCCTCAAAAACTAGCATCTAGCAAGGACACCAGCACCTAGGTGCTTCTGTAAATATTAGGTGCTCCCGACCCTTTCTGACCTTTACTTTCTATTTTTTGGTCTCTTTTATTTTTTGAGCATATTTTACACTTATGGGCAAGCCTTCTAGCTGTCAATTGCAATTTTCAAATAAGGGAATCATATATATAATTATTTACTTTGCAAAAATGAGGACCATGCAATAAAAATTACTATTACCACCTAAGCTTGGATCAAAATGCTCTAAAGAACTTTAATGGCATCCATCTAGCATCCATACAAGGAAAAAGGGTTACATTACTTCTGAATACACTACATAAGAGGGGAATTCTATTATTTTCCATCCACACATACTATACATCGATACATTCTAGATCTAGCCGGCTATGACTGTGCAACTTGCACAAGTGCTTCCTAGGGCATAATTTCTACACACACAATAAAGAACAACATTAGGTATGAGATGTATTACAACACTTGGAATAAAGTTCACTCTTCAGGTGATTGTCGAGGTAAGTCAAAATCCACATTCTGTATATTTTTTTTATTATATTTGATGTGGTTTGTAGACATATGCAGGTGGTTATTTTATTTTACAAGCTATAAGCACACATGGCAATCAAAGAGTGAATACCACATGAAAGAGAATAATTAATAAAGAAACCCTTGGAACATAAAAGAAATCAGTTCATGAGTATTTTTATGGCCAATGATGCCCAGATCTAGTTGCTAGTGCCTAGGTGCCTCTGTTTTCCTGTGGGCATCCCTGTGTTGTGTTGTTCCTAAGTTTTAGAATTTATAGTGATTATTGATGACGTTATCTATAGTTTGTTCAACACAATTACCTGCCTATAGTACGTCCTTTCATCTCATATATCAGCTATTTCCATTTATTTCTTCTGCTTGCTTGAGTTTTTACCTTTTTTATATACTTATTTCTTGCTTATCATTTTATATTAACATTTACATATCATATATCATAGTATTTACTCTACAATATTAAATTTGATTCAATTTTTATTAAATCATTTGGTTAACCTGTTCCATACATGTCCATTTTAAGATCTTTGATGGCTTCCCCATTGTATATCCATGTTCCACTTCTTAAACTCCTCATTAAGCATGTCCTACTTGATCCTAGATCTTTTCATAACATATCTACTTTTTCCTTTCTCCATCAAATATGACTTTCTGCTTCTCGTCTCAATCCATCTACTCTCTATAACTATGTCATTGATAATATACCTAAGAAAGTTTAAGGCACAATCCGCATTCCCCTTACTATGGGATCTTACACTCTTAATGTTCTATGCCACGTTATGCCTCATGATGTTCCTTATACTATACTTCTAGGCCATCCTTGATTACATACTATGCATGCACTTCTTTCTACCTAGGACATAAAACATAATTCCCTTGCTACACCTTCTTCTATGGATAGTGTTATAGTGGATTTGGTCCCTCATGTTTCTAGTACTTTTGATATTCCTCTTACACATAATGCTCATGAAATTACCTACATTGCACATCCTTCTCCTATTTGGATGCACTCTATTATTGCTAATGTACATGATCAATTTTCTATTTGTACCAATGATACTCCTCCCATTGTGTATCACTCTCGATACACTTGTATTGATCATGTGCCAAGTGATTCCAATGTTATATTTTACTCCCCATCTTCCTCACTGTAAGTTAGAAAATTGTATGTTTGCTTTACACTGATTCCTAATCCTCGCACTTTCCAAGATCTTATGTATGTTTCATTTACTATGGATACACCTTATCTTGTTAAATTCATGGGAGCCATCCATTCCCCTCTTTCTAAATTTTTATCTATGATCATAGAGGATGTTATCACTCTCACGAGAAGCCTGAACAAAGAAGTGCAAACAATCCTTTTGTTTGGTTGATACAATGTGAACTTTTCTGAGATGTGGGTGACTTGAGTTGAGAAGAACCTCTAGAGTGGGATGGTTACATGGATTAATAACCTAAATTACTTGTCTTACGGGGACGAGGGAGAGAAATTAAAACAAACATGACAAAAAGCACATAAAATAGGTGATGCACTAACGTTTTGGAGACTTATGGCTATACATGACACACTATTTGACACTTTAAGACGTATAAAGTTCACTTCAAATACTATTTGATCTAACTTCACACTCACTAAAAGAATGCACCAAATTTTAATCAAGGATGGGAGGGAAGAACTAGGTCTTTTCCACTTCCAAGTTGATTAACAAACTACATCTGCACTTAATATGAACTATAAAAAGATTCGAAATCTTTAATGGAGGTGTTTTAAGACTCATCAACATGGAACATAAAGAATACATTCACGTAATATACCAATAAATATGTTGTAACACACTTTAAAAAAACTACAAATGGAGGATATCAATCTTTATTACTTTAAGTAGGTGTTGTGGTACAAGAACTAGCATAACCTAAGCATGATAGAAAAATAAGCTCCCCCATTTTCTTTAGAAACAAGGGTACACATAGAAAAAGGAAAGAGAAGTTGACTCAACTCACTCTCCAAAAATAACACTTCAACCTAAAATTATCTAATTGGAGAAAAATCCAATGCTAGCTATTATTGCATTCTCACATGCACAATTTGACTCCTCTTCCAAATAAATACAAAATTTAATAATAACATTACAGTTATTATTGTGCACGATGTTTAGAAGGATAAAAGTATTTGTTGCATGGTCTATTTCTTTTTGTTTGACTTGGTTGACCAACTTGTTTACTTCAGTAAAATAAATAAGGTAAAAACTCCCCCATTTAGTAGAAACTAAGGTAATTAAATGGGTCATTTTGCAAAGTTTAAGGTAATAATTTGGTATTTTTGGTTTTGGTCATGTGCATGAATAAGGTAATTATGTGTTTTCTAACCTATCAATTATCAAATTTGACCCCCGCTGCCGGCCCCCCCCGCCGCCCCCCTCCCTCCATGTATAATAATTACCACTAAAAACATGGCAAAAACCTTCCCCGTAGCATCTTGGCAAAAAGGTAAGAAAACTAACCGTGTTCAATTGACCAAGGTTAGTTTAACTTACTCGACTTTACACTTTGTTGGAAGCCTTTGTATGGTTGCCATTGTCGGAGGAAAGAAATCTGGTTTGCTTTTTTTTTTGGGAGGTGGAGATCTTGTTCTTGCTTTTTGTTTTATTCATCATTAGCTGCCATGGTTGCTTTTCCCTCAGCTTAGCGGTTGATGCTTTTCTTTAGTCGTTACAAGCTGGGTTGTGTTCTGGTCGAGCTCATAGTTCAGTTCTCCGTTGTGTTATTTATTAGCTTAGACATTCATCGTTTGACCTTGCTATTTTTAATCTTAGCTGGCCGCCTTATTACTCTATCTATTTCTGGCTCGATCTTTTAGGCCCTTATAACTCACCACCATGGATTTTGAGAGCTTTGCGCCTCTTTTCATTAAAACGAGATAGACATGATTTGGAGGGTCTGCGTTTTGAGGTTGAACCCGTTATCGTTTTTGCTATGACTATCATTGTATTCCTTGCTTTATCTCGGCCTCTTGTGCCTAACCAGCTCGGTGTTGTATTTAGGTAGCTCCGGCTCAAAGCAGTAGATATTTCCTTGTATTCTTTATCTGCAGCTCGACCTTACGACAACCTTATCTCATCTCATTGCGGTGTTCACGAGCGAGCTACTATTTAAGCAAACTCGACCTCACTGTTACTTCTCAGCTCGTCTTTGATTTGTTATGGGTTTTTTTTTTATCTATCATTGTTTTTATCTGGGTAAGTAAAGTTTATTTTCTTTGTTTGTGGAGAAGTAAACTATATTTGAATTGATGGGAACAACCCTGTATAAAGTTTGTAATCAAAATACTTCATTTTGAGAACTGCTTTTTTTTCTTACTAGAAACATTGCTCTTTTGAAGGCTTGTAGCTCTGAAAATATGTACTTTGTATAAATATGAACTCTACCTCATCTTGTTTATAAAAGAAGTCATGTTTTAGATATGAAAAATAATGTATTACATTTCTTGAACATGCTCCCTTTTTATTGAAAACTTATCTCTTTCTAAAACTCCATTTTTTTGCAAATTATATAGCGAGTAACGAGTGTCTATTCTTACATTGTGTTCTTTGCAATTTCACTTCATTTTGCAAAAAGTATTTAATTATGAGATCTGAAACCTTTTCGTTTCTACTTCTGGAAAAGCAAACTCTGAAAATAGTAACTCTTAGTGTTTCCCATTATCTAGATGGTTGCTTTGTAGATCTGAACATTGAGTGTTTTTAAGAATATAAATTTTTCAAAAGTATTGCTGTGATATAATGGGCATGTTGTGATTCTTTGCAGTACTTTCCTTCTTCTATTTTATGAGCATAAATGGATGCAATATTTGACATTAGTGTTCTCTAAAATACATACATGAAGGCATAATTTGTATGGAATATTAATGATAAACTTGTTAATTTTATTTATTTATCAAACTATAAATAATCCCTTTTGAGATCTCAAATATTGTATCTACTTTTGTGCATTCTGGAAACTTTTGTAAGCAAATATGTATACTTGTAAAGTCATTTTGATTGAAAAACTGAAGTATCTTACAAATATATATCCCTTTTTGAATATGTAAAATCTAGAAGTTTGTATTCTTACAAGTGTATAGAAATCTGAAACTCTTCACTTTGTTGTTATGTTTCTGAAAAAAATCTGTTATATGATTATCTTGTTTTGTACTTGAAAGTTTTTCATGTTCAGTACCTAAACCTGGGACGAGATTTTCTTTCATTTTTGCTATATTTTGAATTTGAATAATGCATATATGTTCCAAGATAAGAATCTGACGAAGAGAGGAACCCTAAGCTCTAACACCAATAGTTTTTTCTTCTCTCTCCGGTACATTGGGGCTAAAACTGGATCATTCTTGGAGCAGCAGCTGGGAGGAAGGGGGTCTCGTCATCCAGGAAATGACAGGTCTCTTTTCTTCATTACATTCCTAGGTTTTAATTTATCTGCATTATTATATATTCATATCCCACAGTTTGTGTGGTGAAACATTTTCGATTTCCTTATGAATATACATAGTTGTTTTATGAAATTAATTGTATGCTACTTCTTTTACATAGTTTTCATTTGCATAACTAAATGAACATTTGAAACTCAATTAACTAATAAAACTGCATATAATTATTAAGGAATGAATCAACAACTTCCTTATACCACTTGGGTTCATTTTAAACTAAAACTGAATGAATGAATGGGTGATCACCTCTTACAACTCTAACATGTTTCCTTGCACTTAATTTTTTTTATTTGTAATCTACATCCTTGCTTCTACAGCATGTTTATTTCTAATCTCTGATGCCTTTCCCATCTCCATAAAGGCCCTGAAACAGTCTTTCATGGGTGATGCATGATACTAGTTAAGCCAACAATTGGAATGGCCTCCTATACGAGGAATGGGAATCCTAGATCCTCATTCCTAGCTGCTTATTGCCTATGAATTTTCCTAATAATGCACTAAAATTGAGTAACCTTAAATTTATTTGTACCCCTCAACCACAGTGACAAAAAATGGTCAACATCTTCGAGGGATTTGCTGGACTGATTACCTGCTAATCAGAAAGAACTCATCAATATGATCTCTTCTAGTGATGGATAACAATCTAGAACCTTAAAAAAGTCTTGAAAAAGCATTCCAAAGGACAGGGAGTTTTGATAAAGACTGCAAATCCTCTAAACTAACGGAAAAACAAAACTACATGATGTGCGAAAATGCACTTGGATAAAATCAAGTAGATGGAAAATTCATACATGTTCCAAGGGGAGACATGCATAGTGTGCACAAGAACTTATTTTGCATTAAACAAACCTACTCTAACCTACTCTAATGAACTGAAATGGGAAGCTAAAAAAACCTGATACACATATAAAGAAATATCTTCCCTTTCTTAGAAAATGTTGCAATGAGATCTATTTTATAACTAGATCACATAGCAAAAGAAAAAAATTGTTTACACCTTTGATTTGCTCTAAAAATCAGTTCAGAAAAAGATGAATACCTCTATTGGATCTATAATTGACTCTTGGGGACATTTTAGATGACTTTTGAGAACATGAAGCTCTTCCTTATGCTTAGAATTAAGCACAATTGATGATAATGTTGAATTTGACTCCAAAGTAGTCAAGTGTTTGATTGGGCATGGTCTAATCCTTCTTTTTTATCCATATTATTTGTATCTAATACATAGAATGAAGTAGGTAGACATGTTACCCTCTTTCTTGAGCATGTTTGGAAGCTGATTTGAGCTATGTTCTACTTCTTTATACATTTTTAACTCTTCTAAGATGGTTGGTTCAGAAATAGTATCATCATTTACTTCCTCATTTTGATCCACCATGAAGTTTGGAAGCTGAAATTAATCATTATTGAAATATTTATTCCCTTCTTGCTCCATTGCAGTGTTTAATGATGTTCTTGGTGAATCATTGCATCCTTCAAGAAGTGTAAGAATATCTAAACATGTGGGGCAATAAGAATATTTGCATTCAGCTGTATAGTCTTTCTCATTTGTAAACCCTTCTTCATCTCTCTCATGGATGACCATATCATAAACACTTTTTATTTATCATTAATGAGTGAGAAAAGATCCCTTTGATTTTGAGTCTCCTTGTTATTTTCTTCCTCCATCTTCAAGTTGTGTTTTGTTGTATCTTCCATATTCTTATCATTATCCTTGTCTAGCAAAAAAAAATTCTTCACTTAAATAATCTTGTTACTTGTCATGAAAAAACTATAAATCATAGGATCCTTCTTCAGATTCAATCTACAAATTCTCTTTATTCAGATCTGATTTATCATCAACACTTACAAGTAACTTATCATACATGATTAGCACATTCAGATCCTCTAACTCAGCATCATACAAATCAACAACTATTTCTAAATTATTTTCCTTACTAGAACATGATACAACCTCAAAATTGGTAATCTGACACTTGGAATTCTCCATGTGCTCATTCAAAACATTTTCTTAACTTTTTATCTCAAGGGAGAAATATTTGTCTAGCCTTTGTTTGATGATCATATTCCTCTTTTTGCTCTGTAAACTCTACTTCTGTCTTGGAATCTTTCACTAGCTGTAGAATCTTATTGGATTCAAATTTTGAGAAATTCTTTTTTTTTTGTTTTTTTAGTTGGTTTCCATTCTTGAAGGATTTTATTATTGTATCCTTCCCAAGTTGGTCTTGGTAATGCTAGAGGAGGTTGGTTTAGGTCTTAACTTGATTTTTTTTATGGTTTGTTCAAAGTGAAAATGTGAAATTTCTCTTTATGGACGAGAGTGGATGGGAATAACAACCTCAAGAAAACTTGAAATGTGAAAATTGGGTTGCAATGGATGATGAAGAATAGGCATTGGATTATGATGGGTAATGTAAGTGGGAACAACCAATTTATAGGATTCCTCCACCTTGATAATGTTATCCTCTAATGTCTGCTAATGTGTAAGTCGTTCTTTGAGAGCTTGATGCATCTTTTATAGCCTCTGAAGCTTGTTGTGTAAATAAATGTTAGGCTTCATGTAATTATTCTTATAACCTGCATAATCTACATATCCTAGTACATAATCTATATATACCTATTATTAAACATCATAATGATTATAAGGATAACCATAATAATTAGTAAGGTTTTGATCATGGGTATATTCATTGTGATAAGGATTATAATACTGATCTAGAAGAGGATATTGGAGAAAAGAAGGTGGATACAAATCGTAAAAATTCTCTTGGGGAAATGAGATCTAATGAGGAGTTGGAATCATGATTGCATGACAACATAAAATATGGAAAAATTAGAGGGAAAAGTTTTCTTCTTGGGAAAATGGGTTGTTTTGATCAGGAAAGTGGCAAGATATGTTTTTTAATATGCCTTTAAAGGATGCAATTTTACCAAGTAAACATCACACATGGAAAAAAATTAACCAGGATGTTATGGAACACATGTAAAAAATACAATTTCATTGTACCACTGGGCATGTAAGAAATTGTTATCACTCGAAAGAGCACCCTGAGCAAAGAAGAGAAAGCAATCCTCCTCTTCGGTTGATACAATGGGAAATTATTTGAGCTATGGGTGAATAAATTTGAGAACAACCTCCAGAGTGGGTTGGTTTCATGGATTAACCACCTAAATTAGTTATCTTGCAAGGATGATGGAGAGAAATTAAAACAAACAACATAAAACATGCAAAAAATGTGATACACTAACATTTTGAAGACTTATGGCTGCAAAGGAAACACTATTTGAAACATTAACACCTTCAAAGTTCATTTACATTTCTATTTGATTTACCTTCACACTCATAAAAGGAATGCAAAAGATTTTAATGAAGCATGAGAGGTTAGATCTAGGTCATTTTCATTTCCAAGCTGATTACAAAATTAAATCTATGCTTAACATGAACAATAAAAATCTTCAAAATATTTAATGGAGGTATTTTAAGCCTCATCAAAATGCAAAGTAAAGTATAAATTCATGTAACATACGAATGAATTTTCCGTAAAACACCTCGAAAAGATGCAAAGTGCGGAAATATGTATTTATTTCTTGTAGACACTAAATCACACACTTTGGGTATATTTCTAGTCAAGCTCACATACCACTATTTGTATGATTCTTAAACGAAAAAATTACTAATTTGCCATTGTATTTCACATATTTACTTTTTTTCTACATTGTTTTGGTCTTACACATTGTTTTACCCTGTCTGTCTTTTTATACTTCAACATTTTTGACTCTGGACACTAGCTTCCAGCTAGGACATGAATTCCCAGACGCCCCATCCCATATGGGCACCCCCAAATACTTTGTACTTTGCTCCCATATTTTGGTTCTTTTCTAACCTTTGGCAGCTTTCTTCTAACTAGTTGGCCTTTTAGTGGTTAATTATGAAATTAAAACAAGGGAACCGTATAAACACAAAGCTATGTGATCATAATAAAGGACCAAAAACTAAACGTATATTATCTCCACCTAAGGTTGCATCTAAATGTATTTACAAGAGCATGCAAGCATGCATTTGTAGACACAAATTCACTCACTTTAGAATTTTATTAGTCCTAGTCTCTATCTACTATTCATAAGTTTATAGAGTGAAGAAATTACTAATTAACCCCCATCTTTTGGCAATTTAAATTTACTTTCTATCATCAGTGCCAACCTCCCACACATACATGACTAATATGTTTTTATTGTTTTGTGGCATTCTATCCCTAATGGGGGGTTCCTCGACCAGAATTGGGGCACCCACAAGTGCCCCGGTCCAAGTCGGAGTGCCTTGCTCCTTTATCCACTTTATGTCCATCTTTTGGGAACTTTCTATCCATTTGAGAATTCTATTTTTTTGGTGGTCGGTGAATATAGGGTTATTTACGAAACTAGATTAAGAGAACCATATAGATATGAAGATATGAGACCCTAATTAGGAACCAAGAACTAGGCAATTCTATGATCATCCAAGGTTGTATCCATCTAGAGTTCATTTGAATCAATCTAGCTCCATCAAAAGGGAAAAGGATATTTCATTTGCATCACACAACACAAGAGAGAAGCTTATTCTATTCCATCCACCATTTTATTACATTTTTTTCCACATATTTATTGCTTGATACTTTCACAAAGTGCGACTAACACAAGAGCACTTAGGGCATGATTGCACAGACACTCATATAGAACTACATTTTGTTTGAGATGTAGTGCAACACTTAGTTAGTAGTTACATAATTGTGGTTTTTGAGGAAAATCCGACCCCTTCATAACATCACCTAGAATTTAGACTAGGGTGCTCCCAAGCACCCTGATTCTTTCCCAGGTGCCCCAAACGACTAGGGTTGCTCAGATATGTACTTTTTTAGATGTTGTCATAGTCATCTCCTCCTTCTGATTCTCCAACCATCTCTGCAACACAGTCTTGTAATTTCGTTGAAATAGCTAAGCTCCTTGTAATCCTACTTGTTAATTAGGGTTTCCCATTTTTATTTTCTTTTTTCCTTGGGTAACTTTCCTTACTTAGCTTAACTCTAATTTAGTGCTGTAATTATTAGATTAACATAAAAAATATTCACATTTTAGTTAATAATTTTGGTGAACGCGATGTATCTAACCCATTCTCGCGATCATGTCTTCACCTTATCAAGTCATGACTCAATCATCTTAAATTAAATTTTCTCCTACAAAGGTTTCTGGTATAGTTACTGAAACTTTTGATTTTATGTGTGTGCGTACTAAACATCCCCCCTCCCCCCCCCCCCTGATTTTTTATGCCTAGGGTTTATCCATATATTAATGTAGTTACTACTTTTGTACTCATCTTAAAACTCTTATGGTTACACTAACTTCTATCCCTCTACCCATTATTTTGGAAGCTCATCCTAATACTTCTAATGGATATGACATCATTTAGTAACTTAAAAATATACCCGACAAGATTTCCCTTTAAGAATTATTTTGTAATGCACTAAACTGTCATAACATAGTAGAAGTTCCCGTTCATGTTATTCATATTAAAAGTGATAACTCAGCGGTGGCACTTACATATCTTATACAGTCTCTTCATAATTTTCCACATGCCATATATTTCACTTACGAGGATCTATCACCTTTTGCTAAAATAAATCCATGTGTGCCTTTGGTCATTATTGTCGTTGTTAACACCACTTGTATTAAACAGGTACTTATTGATAATGGATCATCCATCAATATATGTTATTATTCTCTTCTAACTCATTTGTGTATTAGAGATACTCTTATTTCAAGGAATTCTACTATCATTCGAGGCTATGAATCTACCACTTGTACATGGTTAAGAACTATTTCATTACAAATCTGGGTTTAATATGAAAATAGACTGATTTTTTTTCTCAACCACTGACCTGTATAGGACTTAAATTAATTTCTGAAATTACCCCATTATAATCAACTTAAAACAATGCAAAAATTAAAACACACTTCACACAAGTTGATAACAGACTTCGGCATAATGCGTATGTCTATGGGTTCATTAATAGAACCGATTTATTATCCACTCTAATGACTACAATTGTAATACAAAATTACAATCAAAGCATGATAATACTAAATAAAATAAAAATAACCTTTATCATGATCACCAAGTAGTTACCTCATCTTATGATATTGGTTTGATCCTAGCACTCTCCTCCATAGTATAATGCCATATGGCTTCTCGATTTGTCTTCCAAACACTATTACGATGTCCTATGGCTCCCCACGTTGGTCTTCCATACATTCCACATGATGATGGTATGTCTCAATAAGCCTTAAGAACAAAAACCTCCTCCATGACCACCAAGTGACAATATCTTGGCTTATGTGGCAGTTCTAATATTCTTTGCAGAATATCCTATGGCTCCAAAGTATAGATTGTGTAATATATCTAGTGATTTGATGAAAACTGCAGTAATAATGAGGACCTCAATGCTTCTGTTTCCCAGTACTAAGTCTTCTTCCTGAAACCTCCATGCTTATGTTTCCTAGTGCTAAGTATTCAGCTGTCAACGGACACAACTATCACAAACAAGCTCATTACTGAATAATTTCCCTCCTCCAAAGACATCAATATGATGATATGTCCAATGTGCTAAAGCTCTAAAATCTACTAGTTCAATATTCTTCTTCACATCCCTCAACTCCATATAATCTCTAGGCTCCAACTTGAAAAGTCTCTTGATCAGTGATTTAAGAATAATAACTCCTGCACCTATTATCTCTTGAAGGTGCACCCTGTAGAGAGACGACTACAGGGGTTCTAATCTTGCTCTAGATCTATCTCTTTCGTAGATACAATGGAAACACCTCAGGTCTGTGGGTATACCTATTGTTGAGGTGATTCTCCGGTATCAAGGCCGGTTCCTTCTTTATGTATCTTGAACTAATTTTTTGGGGTTTTGAGGATACAAAGATGACTGTAAATGAATTGAAAATTGGGGTGATACACCAAACTTATTGAGGGCTTTGATTGAGTACATGTACAAATATTTGAGAATGGATTCTAGATGCACAAACCTATAGTTTTCAGCAGATTTTTAAGGAAAAACATTTGATGTATTGAGGGAATGATGCACAAAATTACTATTAAGATACGCATGCACACTAATATTATGCAGAAATTTCTAAATTTGTAGTAAGGTAAGATGATCAATCAAGGAATTTTGAAATTCACAAGAAATAATAAATTATACATGAAAGTGCAAATAATTGGAAAGACAAATCAATTCTCATTCAAAGGGAAAAACTGGCACAAACTGCTTCAAAATTCATGTATAAAAAATTCCTCCCTTTTTGCTTTGCCAATCCACACAATATATAGCAAAAATATTCATCCCACCCATCCTAAAAATAGACTAAAAATTGTACTCGCCCATGCATCCTATTTTTATCCTTTATCCTGAATAAATAAATGAATCAAAATAAGCATGCTAATACAATGAGGCATTAATAGCCTCGATTACAAAACTACAACTCAGTCAAAATGCAGTTGATTGTTCTATTTTTAATAAAATTGGATGAATAATCTGGCTAATAATAAGTTTCTCTTGATGAGGAAGTCTTCTCCAATGCATGCAATTTTTGTCTTTTAGCTGATGATGTGACATCTCCAACTTGACCCACTTGTAATTATAAAATTAGCACTTTAATACTGCCCCTTGGGTGCACATGTAAAAATAATATCTCTGTCTGAGAAAGATATTTCCATTATTTGCAATAGTTTGCAAAATATTCACCCATGTATTCCATCATAATGGGGACTACCTTGTGTTCTGATGTCGACATTTGTTTTGTCTTCTTGTGATCATATGAAATTAACTCATGTGCAAATGGAAATATTTTCATTTTCTTCCACTCCCATGTTGGAACCACCTTGCACACATGAAGTAATAGAAACTCCTCCCTTTATACGAGATCACCTTAGCAAGAGTTTGAGGTATACTTCGAAAGGTTTAAGTTATTCTTTTATGGAAGGTCATATAATATTTGACATAGTTGGCCTTTTCAAATTCAACCCTTTTAAATCATGGGATAATTCATCATTGGCATGTATCTTTCTTTAAAATAGTCAAAACTATCCCATTATGTGGCCGACTCCTTTTTGAAAAATCATGAAATCTATAACAATTTTTTACCCTTTCAGCAATCAATGGTTGTCGATTTTGATTTTCAGGGTATTAAGGTTTTTAGACCTCAGAAAGGTCAAATTCAATGACTTTCAACTAATTGGGCTGGTGCCATCCACCATAATGCTCAACCTTTTGTAATTGTTGGTCATGATGCCTAACCAGGATAGAGTTAGAGTTTTCTCTGGGTATGACATGTACATTATTTGATAACCACGGTTGAGTAGAGTAACATTGTTGTTGAATGGTGGTTTGCAATGTAAACCGTTGATTCTGTACTCTATAATCTTAACTATCATATTGAACTCACTGATGAGTTGAGGAAGTAAAATTATTGGAACCCTAAATTTGATAATTTTTGAGGTCTAATTGAGCTAGGCATGGTCTATGAAGTTCTATCCTACCACCATTAATTTTGATCTTGAGCTCAAATGCAGTATTTCTTTGGTATTTAGAGCTCATTCTTGATTTAATACTTCTCTACGAAGGGTTTTTCAACCTTCCTTGGTCAATTTTGGATTTTTCTGGTTCGTTTATCCGTTTTCAAGTTATGGCTTGTACTTTTCATTGTTAGAGGAGTATTCCCTTGTATTTTTTACTTAAAACACCTTTCTTGGAAGGTTTCAAGATCATTCTGGCTCATAGCTGAGATGGGTATGGATTTTTCCTCCCTCCGAGTTCGATTTGAAGTTTTGGCTTGGTCGTTGGAGGTTTTCTAAAATTGTGGGCTCGGTTTCATACTATTACGAGGTACTCAAACCTTCTAGTTTCCTGTTATTTCCTTTTGATGCTTTATTGAGATTTGTTCCATTTTGTTTTACCTAGTGGCTTATGTATTGATTTTCATTAATTAAGATCTATACATTTTCCAATGTTGGTGTTCACATTTTACGTGATTGCCTTTCGAATTTCGGCTTAACCTAACTTCTTTGAATGGTAAGTCCATTTCCCCTCATTGGTATTTTAGAAAAAAATGAAGAGAAATCCTTTTTTTATTTTGTATTGATGTAATTCATAGTTGGAAACATTTTTGCAGTGGTACTTCTAAATCCTTAATGGTCAAGCTTTACAAATCCTTGTTGAAACCATGATTTTGAAAGGCACACTTGAGCGGAGAATCTTGTTCCAATTTCACTTTGATTTTGTAGAGTATGTGTCTACAACTTAGAATTATGCATGATGACACTACTGTAGATTTCCTCTTTAAATTTTGTGTCTTCACTTGTGCTTTGAAATTTCTTACCTAAAGTGAATGCTTTATGTTTTAAGATCTCAATCACTACTTGCATTGGATGAAATTTGTGTACTCATACTTCTTTGCAAGTTGGTATCCATTTACTTAACATCTCTTTTATTGCATGCATAAATGATCAAGACTCCATTTATGATATTGTGACTATGAATCTGATCTACTGTAATTGGTTGTACCTTTTGCACTTGAAACTTTTTAAACTTTATTTTAATCGGAATAAATGTAGCTTTACTTACGTGAAATGAGAAAATAATATGAGTAATGTTCTTAGTCCCATATTTTTTACTGATTCTGACTTGTATATCTTGTAAATGCTTCTTCATCCATCCTGTAATGATTTCAAGTTCATTTTTTGAAAGTGCATCTACTTAAAGTTGTGAATACAACAAGCATGAAACCCAGAGCTTTAACAATCATTCTTCCCTTTCAAGTACAATGCAGCAACAGGTGAAGATGGTGGAAAGGAGCAACGAGGAAAAACTCAACACAAATTGATGAAAATCAAGGCAATGATGGATTTCATCCTTTCTTTGTTAACAAATTTACATATACTTCCTTTCATTACATGCACTTTCTTTCAAATTTATTCCCGTAGCTTGTGTGGGTTCACTGTAATTTTATTCCTTATGAATAAATGAAATATTTCCATGTAATGAGATGTATGTCTTCATTTTTGATACTTTATTTTCTTATATGGATAATAATGAACTTATACAACTCAAAAAACTTAAATAATTCACTTAATCATGGAAATACATTAAAGAACAAGTGTACCTTATTGATGTTTGTTGTAAATTAAAACTACTTGTAAAATTGTACCTTGTCTTTCAAACTTGCCACTTGTTTGGAGTTTAGAATTATCATGTCTAGTACATGTTTCCCTCTCTGCCTTCATCATGGCTTTACGATGGTCATTTATGGCTATTGCATGGTTCTGACGAGGCTAACAAATGGAATTGCTGCATCTACGAGGCATGGAATTCTGTAACTGCACCCAAGTTGTAGTTTTTATCCAAACGTGACTTCCAATACTATCCAAATCCGAATAATTAAAATCTGCATCTTCTTCCGAGATGATTTTCTATGACATAGTCTAACATTTGACTCAATCAATCTGAGAACCTTAAAAGTTTTGAGTTGATCTTTTTTGCATGGGGTGCAAAAAATGTCAATATAACCTTTTGAAGATGCCTATATTCATATGATATTTTCCTTATATCTTTATCTTGCCAATAATACTAATATCGGTCTTCAAATGATGACAATGCCTATATTAATACAATATAGGTCTTAGTCCTTCCCATACTATTATAATAGAGGCCATCATCATTATATTAATACAATATAATAATTTA
This sequence comes from Taxus chinensis, assembly GCA_019776745.2. Lineage (NCBI taxonomy): Eukaryota > Viridiplantae > Streptophyta > Pinopsida > Cupressales > Taxaceae > Taxus > Taxus chinensis. The sequence continues at coordinate 641,567,742 of CM034146.1, read as the reverse complement.
TATCTCTACATAACGTTTATAATAAAATAAGACTAACATATCCATAACATCACCACAAATAAGCCTTCAAACTTCACCAGTTTTACTCCTTGGATCAGATTTGGAGCATTACTTATTTGAAGAGAATTTGGAGTGTCGACATTGTCAATGGGACTTATTAAATGCCTATAATATACCTTCATATTTTTAGCTCCAAATTATTTCTATATAAATATAGGGCTTGTATTCACCTCCAAAATATGGCATTAAAAAAATACTAAGGCCTCATCGTATTTTTCCAACTCCTCCCTTTATTTTGAACCTCCTTCGGCTGATTGAGTGGGGCACTTCATAGCTCTAGAGGATCTTGCTTAATCTTGAATGAACTTGTTTTTTTGAATGAGGAGGGAGAGTCATATATAGGATTTGGCACCCCATAACTCTTGGTGATAGGGATTATTGAGGGAATTATATCCTAACAAACTCATTGGCCAAGTTAGTTAGGCCACTCCATTGCTGTCAGGGAGCTCTTTGGCTCTAATCCCACTCCCTATGCTCGCACCCACCATTTTTCACACCCGTAGTGTTGTGACTATTCCAACCGACTACCACGTTCCCTCTTCTTTGGCTAACTATTCCGCTGCTACCACATGTATTTTGTAACCCCATCACGACCCGTGGAGACCTCCATATCACCAGCCATACTCCATGCGTATCACAGAGTTATCCAATCCAATGTGGATTATCACACATTCATGTGGATATGATGAGGGAAGGATTTTTATAGCTAACGATGGATACCTTTAGTTGTGGGTACAACCACGTCCTCCAATTTTTCTGACCAATGTAATATAAGTTACTCACTGCAATGGTTCACGGAGCTTGGTGTATAACTCGGCCCACATAAACTCGTCAATGAATAACTCAAAATCACCACATATCTCACCAATGTAATGAAATATAACTCATCTCATGGATTGGTGAATAGATCGGTATAATGTGGAGATATAGATCAATGAGGTAGTGTGGTTGCAAGCTATGTGGTGGCATAAAGACACACCACGTGGCATATTGTTTTCTTGATGCTACCCAAAGATTATTTTAATTGAGTGTCAAAGAACAAAATATTATAACATCACTCTATACCTATCACATTCACACGATATTATTTTTTCCACTTTTTCGTGACTTGCTAGTTCACTCCATCCTGTCGAGGATTGACTTCAACTTTGACTAGTCACCATTTGCATGTTTGGGTTCTATTTTCTTCATTCGTATAGTCAACAAAAATATCATGGAGTTTACTTCCATACTATAGTGACCATGGGATAGTTATGGAGCACATATCCTCTATATTTTCCTCTAGATCACACCTCCCTAATGAGAATGATTTTTGTCCCAAAAATCTCATATCTTCTACTCCTAGATCATGAACCCTGTCATTGTCTATGAAGAGATCTCTACAACTAATATTGTAGTCTTTGAATTTATATTTCTTCAATACGACATTTTTTTCAATCTCTAAGACGTGTGGCATGTGAGCTTACTACCTCCTACTACGCCACTTTGATATCTTTGAAAGAGATCCACACCTCCGTTGTATGGTTCTAAGTATCCTTTCAGATAACTCAATGCTCCTGTTGTGTGGTGCTAAGTATCTATATATTATGAGACACCAATGATTCATCGTCACTATATAGCACAATTCTTGGACCCAATTTGATTCTATTAAAAATATGCTACGTAGAGCTATGACTAATCCAATGTCTTTTGTTGATGATGACTTCTCAGGTACCATCCTATTACACGGCCATAATTCCTGTAGACATAACGACGATCCGAGATGACACAAATGAGCTCAAGCATATGCACAGACAGCTGAAAAACCTGCAAGATTATAGATATGAGTATCCAACTGTAAAAGAAAGTCAAAATCTAACTAGGAGATATAATGGAGTAATCCAAATGTAAGTGTGATAAAAATAATGTGTATTATAAACCTATCCCTCAACCTATCCCACATATCTAGACTCAAAACAAAAATGATGATACCATCACTATTAAATCAGCCTACCCAAATCAATCTTCTCAAAGAATTGCAGGTTCATCGGAAAGAAAAACTAGATCTGATACTAACATGATCTATCTTCTCAGAGAATGGTTTTTTCTCGGCTACAGATCCCTATAGGATTTTAATTGTTTTCCAAACTCACCCCATTATAATTAAATTAAAGAAATGAAAAAATCAAAACACACTGCACACAAGTTGATAACATATATAGAAACAATGCCTTCATCTCTGGGTTCATTAATAGAACCAATTTACTATCCACTTTAATGATTGAAATTCTAATATAAAATTACAATCAAAGCATGATAATACTAAATACAAAAGAAAAAGAACCTTTTTCATGACCAAAGAGTAGATAATCCTGATTGTGATGTTTGTTTGATCCTAGTACTCTCCTCCATGGTACAATTCCCCATAGCTCCTTGATCAGTCTTCTAGACACAACTACGATGTCTTATGGCTCCTTAGGTCATTCTTCTAGACATTTTTCTATATGAGGGTGTGGGTAAATAAGCCTTAATAAAAATAACCTCCTCCATAACCACTGAGTGAGAATATTCTAGATTATGTAGTAATTTTGATATTCTTTGCAGAATACCCTACGAATCAAACTTTTAAGTTTTTCTATATCTCCGGTAAGTTGATGACAAGTCCCATAATAATGAAGAAATCAACGCTTATGTTTTCTGGTGCTAGTTATTCTTCCATGCACTTAGACACTTTTGTTGCACGGTTATAAGTCTCCAAATGTCATCGGACACAATTTTAACTAACGAGATCAATAATGAATGATGACACTCCTCTCAAACCAATGATTTGATGATACATTCAACGTACTAAGGTTCTGAGCTATATCGCTTCTCTGTGCTTCTTCACGTCCCTCGGCTCTATGGTATCTTTAGGGTCTAGCTTGAGAAGTCTCTTGATTAGTGAGTTAAAAAAATAACTCCCAAACCTTTTTAAGATGCCAATATTAGTACGATATAGGTGTTATATCTTCATTTGGCTGATAATAATAATATTTCTCTTTAAATGATGACAATGCCTATATTAATACAATATAGTTCTTAGTCATGCCCATACTATTATAGTATAGGCCATCATGATTATATTAATATGATATCAAGATTCATATCTCTCCACAACGCCTATAATATAATAGGACTTGTATTTCCATAACATCGCCACAAACATGCCTTCCAACTACACCTATTTTCCTCCTTATCTCAGACTTGGAGCGATACTTCTTTGAAGAGACTTTCGAGCATCGAAATTTCTGATAGGACTTACTAAATACTTATAATAGGCCATCATATATTTCCCTCCAAACTATGCCTATATAAATATAAAACTTATACTTTCCTCGAAAATATGACAGTAAAAAAATACTAATGCCTCGTCATATTTTTCAAACTCCTCCCTTTAATTTTCACCTCCTTAGGCTAATTAAGAGGTGCCCTTCATAGCTCCAGAGGAGCTTGCCTAAGCTTGAATGAGCTTGTTTTTTTGAATGAGGAGGGACAACCTTATATGGGATTGGTTGGTTTGTAACTCTTGGTTATAGGGCTTATTCCAAGAATCATTTCTAGACAAACTTGTTGGCCAAATTGGTTGGGCCACTCCATTACTATTGGGTAGATTGTTGGCTCTAATCCCACTCCCTATGCTCGCACTGACTTTTTTTCATACCTCCACAATTTTAAAATGCCAACTAACCACCACATGCCCTCTACCACTATCACCAACCACTCCGCTATTTGCACATGTCCTTTGTAACCCTGTCATGACCACTGGTGGCCTCTATGTCAACTGCCATATTCCATGCATACCATTGACTTGTCCACTCCAATGTGGATTATCCCACATTCATGGAGATATGGATGAGGGAGTGATTTTAATATACCATGGTGGATGTTTTTAGTTGTGGCTATGACCATGTCGTCTGATTTGTCTAGAAAATGTAATATAAGTTGCTCGACCCAATGGCTTACCAAGCTGGGTGTATAAATCTCCCTGCCTAAACTCATCAATGCATAACTCATAATTGCCACATAACTCACCAATGTAATGAAATTTAACTCGACATATGACTTAGAGAATATCTCAGTCTAATGTGGAAATACAGACCAATAAGGAAGTGTTTTAGCAGGCCACGTGGTGGCCTGAAGACACACCACATGGCATATTATTTTATCGATCATGCCCAAAGATGATTTTAATCGAGTGTAAAATAATGGAGGATTAAAACATCACGTCGGTCCTCTCTAGAGTTAACTTCAACTTTGACTAAGCATTATTTACACGTACAGGCTTCATTTTCCATTTTCGTATAGTCAATGGAAAGCTCATAAAGTTTAATTCCATACTGTAGTGACCTTGGAAGATTTAGGGAACATCTATCCTCTGTAATTTCCTCTGGATCAAGATTGGGTCCAAGCCGATTCTTACTGATTTTTATGTTCTAGATTCCTCATTTCAATTCAATATCTTGTTAGGTATACCTTGGATTCACGTAATGCATTCAGTTCCATCTACTATTTACCAATGTGTCAAATATTTTTATGATGGCTATGAACATACTATTACCATAGATCTAGATACATTCAAATTTTGTTGCATAGACCCTATTAATATTATTCCCATTCCACATTCACAACGTATTTCATATAATATCCTAGACACATATGACATTAGTCAGTCTAGTGCTTCACAATATTCTTCTACCACTCAAAATACTCTGTTTCCACTCACACCATGAATATTATTTCACATATGGTATCAAATCCTATCAGCATTTGGTCTTCACATATCGAGGTACCTTTTATAACTCCACCTTCTTTGTCACCTACCAATATATTTGATAATGCTACACAACATGAGGATGCTAACACTGATTATTCTAAGGACTCTTATGATGAAGGCAACTCTATGAATCTAACTACTGAAGCATTAGGCCATGTAAATTTCACACTGGTTGACGTAGATGATTCTTACTTCAAGGACACATTTTTGGCCTATGGTTTGGGTGAAAATATGTTCAATACCTTTCCTTCTATTAATGCTACAATAATTTATCATGGATTTGTGAATATTGTTGAGACTATTCCATCTCTTATCATATAGTCTGGATCTTTATCGCCTCCTTTCTCATGCATGCTTCTTGTTAACAAATCCTTTAGGAATAATATTCCACTTGATTATGTTACCTTAGATACTATTTGCACACTTGAGGGATTATCTTGACTTGGATTAATAATTAATGATATCTTACCACCAATTCGATCGTCTCATCTTTGTAATGGCTACTGTCACATCACGGTTACTTATGGCATTCATGTATTCCATTTAATTATCTTTATTTCCTATTCTCCTCACACTTATCCATTGAAACTTTATCAATATTTGAGTGAATACATTGGTTTTACACTAAATGTAAACAAAACTTCTCTCATGTTTCCTATGCCATTATGTAGTTTCTCTATTGGTAATCACTCAACTCTGACTTATGCCCCAAATCTTTCTGATTTTTATGCACATGATTGTCCACAAGTCCCCTTCAGTAATGAAGAGTATTCCATGAATATCTAAACATTACGTTGCAATGGTAATTTATATGATCCACCTCATTCTATTGCTTATCAAGCTTCCAATTCCGCTACAGTAGGCTTCGATCCCAACAGCGATGATCTCCTAGACAGTGTCACATGAGTGTATTCACTACTACACACTTAGGCAACATAGCATCTAATAAATACCCCATCATATTATCATCAACACATCTATCAAATTTACATTAACCCACATCAATATCCTCCTGTAGGCATCTTCATCTACACTTTAGCATCATGATTATGTGACGACACACTCTTGTGCTTCGGTTCAAACTTCACTTTTAAGATCATACTACACATGAACCCCATGAAATACATAATAAGTACTACACATTGCATCTTTTCACATGTCTCGTGTTATATATACTACAACGTACATCATTCATTCTACATTTTATCTACATCATTTTAACCATCACGCCATTTATATATCATACATACTTTACACACCATACTATCCGTCATTATACATATGTCACACTTCTCATGTCACCAAGTCTAGGAGTACATCCTACTCATTATAGATACTATATAATATACACCTTAAAATTTACACATCATATGGTCATCTAATCATCACACATACTACATCTTCTTTTATGTGCTACACTCATTACCCTATGGCACACTTTAGTTCCTTGGTCCATATTTGACTTCCAAGGGTTTACAAATCAAATGGACCTTATACTATTCACATGGTTATCATTCATCCTTTTATCATGTGAAATTATTAGGTTTGTGACATACCCTTTAGGCTAAATGGTCAACTAGTTGTCCTTCATCTTGTAGTAGTATACACTTTAGGCTACATCAACACTCCCTCCATTCATCTAGTAATGATTTAGGCTTTAGGATACATTATCACTCCTACACTCGTCTTTTCATGATATAAGCTTTGGATATAATGTTATGAACATACTTTATTTCTAGGTCATATATCATCAATTCACATACACACTCATCATAGGATGTTTGACATAGTATACACTTCTACCATTTCCAATGGCACACTGTTATTTATGGTTCATTCTTTACTACTAAGGGGGAAAACTATATGAATGTCACTACATAAAAATCCGTTCACTCGGGGGGGAACACGGATCATATCATCCATCTTACATTCCATTCCATCCATCCACATCATGCTGCATTTATTCGGTTATTTTACTCCTTACATTTTCTTAAACATGATCACTTATTACACATACTAAATAGGTTTTTTGTATGTCATTATATTTACCATACACACATGTGCATTCACATATATTTCTAGTTGTGATCATAGATACAGGTATCTTATAAGCAACAAGGAATCTCACCTTCTACCACTCCTACAACGGTCACTTGCAGCGTCCACATTCGTCTCTTCCAGGAGTTATTGTTTCATTTTATACATAGTGATTTTATTTACTTACCTATACATTCTTTTGACATATTTTTTATCTTGCTAACATGCTAATAGGTGCTTCATTTGTATTATGTGTTATGCACATATATTTCCTTCCATACTAGTTTATTACATTGTCTGTTATTACTTGTTCTTATTTGCAAGCTTTTCCCTATCTCTTCTGTGCACACTTGTTTGTTGTATCTAGCCACTATGGGCTTGAGTGTCTTGTGACATCGTGAGTGATGTCACATGGTTGTAAACCAATTTGGTGATCTATTTGTGTATTTAATTTCATTCAATCCTGCACATTGTTTTGTAGCGTACACATGTTTTATACATTAATGCTTGTTCATACTAGCAATTGTCTTAAAACCACTTATTTACGTACATAATTGTTTCTACCAAGTGCATTCCCTTTCCCCTACAAGACACAACTTATGTGGTTAGTCCTTTTTTGGGGAAAAATTATCCTATCAATGAATTTGCATGCACCCATAAAAATGGGGGCATCATTTGGGGTTTTACATACTACACAATGCTTATAAACTAGTTCAATTCAGTTTAGTTTCCACCCTTGATACTGTGGGTTATATATGAAGTGGGTTCAAACTAGTATACAAACCTCGTGCACATTAGGTTTTATAGGACATGGTTGTCCTTAACATTATGTGGAGCAGTTACAGGTTAGATGATACAAAGAAATTCCTATATACACTAATTCAACTAGTGGCGTCAGACCACCCAAATAACCAGGAAGTAAAAAGATGTCTTTACACACAACTTTAGGGAAGAAGTCATAGGTTGGAGAATAACACAAATTTCTCCCTATACTTCTTTAGATAGGATGGCAGGAGATCATCAAAAAAACTCATAGCACATGATATCCTCTCTAGAATATTTCTCTCATCATGGATCATGTGCATATGTTCATTTTACATTTTTCATACTTTTTACTATAAAGATACATCTTTGACATGCATTTTTGACATATATAGATGCGTATTTTACTTCTTGTTCATATTCTCCTTCCATGTCCAACTATATGAGTAACAAGCAGTCAATAATAACAACAATGACATTGACAATAACATTTTGTGGTATCGCACACCATAATAACATGTAGATACATCACACACATCAGCGACTACACACGAGTCTCTACCTTAGGTTCACTCTCATCAATTTTTTACTCTTTTTTATATATAGTTTCCATGCTCCATCATGTTTTTGTCACTCCACACTTTTTTATGGTCCTTTACAATTTTTTTTACATAAATCTACATGGAAATAATGTATGCATCTATATCATTGGGGAAAATGTAGACACTAAATCATACACTTCAGGTATTATTTAGTCCCAGTCTCATACTACTATTTATATGGTATTTGAGTGAATAAATCCCTAATTAACCCCCATATTTTATCTATTTTAATTTTCTTTCTATCATGACGGTTGACCTCCTACACATACACACACAGTCTGGTTTTTTTGTTTTACGTCATTTTAGCCCTAGTTAGAGCACCCACAAGTTCCCTGGTCCGATTCAGGGCACCATTATCCTTTTCTAATTTATCTCCATATTTTGGGCACTTTCTAGCCATTTGAGCATTCTATATTTTTGTGGTGGAGCTCTTCGGGGTTAATTACAAAATTAGATGAAGAGAACCATATACATATAAAGTGATCAGACCATAATTAATAATGAGGGACCTAACACTAGAAAATAATATCATTATCTAAGGTTACATCCATCTGGAGTTAATTTTCATCCATCTAGCTCCATCATAAGGGACAAGGCTCGTTCATCTATATCACACATCATAGGAGGGAAGTTTATTCTATTCCATTCATAATTTTATGCATTTTTCTACACATAGTTATTGTTTACTACTTTCATAAAGTACGAATGACACAAGAGCACCTAGGGCATGACTACACACACATATATAAGTACATCTAGTTTGAGATGTAGTGCAATGCTCAATTAGTAATTCCATTGTGGCTGTTAGGGATAGTCTGACCCCTTCATATGCATCTTTTTTTTTGGGATTTGATTCTCATCTTGGGGTTTTTCAGATATTGTAGAGACATATGACATAGTTCAAAGAAGTTGGTCAGATAAAGATATAACATAGACAAACATCCAATGAAACCTCGGAGGAGGGTTTCAGGTTAATTCTACATACCAGGGCACCTAGAACTTAGACTAGGATCCCCATGAGCTCCCTGATTCTCTCTTAGGTGCCCCATTCCACTAGGATCACTCAAATCTACACTTTTATAGACCTTGTAACATTTGTCTCATCCTTTTCTTTATCCAACCATATCTGGGATAGAGTCTAACAAATTTTTCGAAACATCTAAGTTATTTCTAACACTACTTGTTAATTAGGGTTTCAATTTTTTTATTTTTTTAGTTTCTTTGTTCACTTTCCGTATTTAGTTTAGTTCTCATTCACTGTTGTACTTATTAGATTAAAATAAAAAATATTCACATTTTATTTATTCACCATCTAGCATCCACACAAGGGAAAGGGACTACATTTTATGTATACACTTCATAGGAGGGGGAATTCATTTTTCCATGGACACAAAGATTTACATCGTATATATCTAAATATTTATCACTATGAAGTGCAAAACACACAAGAGCCACATAAGGAATGATTCTTCACACACACACACACACGGAAAACTACATGGATTATGAAATGTAGTGATGTGCCTGGATTGTAATTTCACTCAGATAGGTGACCATGGGGGTTAGTTCGACTCCCAATTTGCATCCTTTTAATTTTTAGGATTTGATTTGTTTTGGGGTTTTACAGGTTCTTTTCTCTTAATGCAGATTTATGGAGAATATCATTAAAGTGCAGGACCATTCAAGTGATCAAAGGATACAACTAACGAACATCTTGTGACCCTGTGCAATTGGGTTTCATAACTTTTGAGAAATCATAAGCACCTAGAACAGGTCTTAGTCGCCCTTGAACCTATATAAATACCCTAGACTTGGAATTTATCACACTGTTCTAATTTTATGGGTCTGATTATGATATCTTGCTTCTCTATTCCAACAATTTTTTTGTTTTGGACACCATCAACATCACTGCAAATCAAGTAAGTACTTTATCGCCTCTCTTGTAACTAGGTTTTCATATTTTTAGCTTACTTTTCTTGCATCAAATCGATACTTTAATTGCTTAAACCTATGCTATTATAGATTTACATTTAGCATTTATTCATTCAAATATTTATTTAATCATTTTTTCAACCTAATTTGTTTTGAACACTCTTATAGTCCTCATAGTTTTATTTCTTTTATTTCCTTGGATATTCTCATCATCTACATCTCTATTCATGATTACTTATAGTCCAATCCAAAATTTCATGCTAAAAATATTAATCTTACATGAGGGATTTGAATATGAGGTTCCCATTGATAGTGCACCATTCACACAGTGTAACCTATATCCAACCAATGATTTACCTTTTCTGATTTGTACTACTATTCATCCTAGTGATGATCTGCGACACATGAACTATCCAAACAACTTACCTCCACTTGAGGTAATTTCTTGTAAATTAGACGTTGTTCCATCTACTTCAAAACCCACTCCCCTTTTACAACCACTATAATAATTTATCGAGGGAATTTCCGTGCATCAGATGTCATACCACCTTCATTTTCTCCTCCTAAGTAACCTATATCAATGATACATCCTTTCACATGAACTCTTTTCATAAATAATAAGTTTTGGTTGCACATTTCATTAGATAACACTTTCTCTGACATTATTTGTACACCTGATGGCTTGACTTGGATTGGGTTTTCACTCGGTGATATCTTACCACCATCTCATTCACCACATCTATATCATAGGCATGCTTACATTACTGATGATTATGACCTTTGAGTATTTGATCTATTGGTATTTCTTGCATACACTTTGTGTATTTCACCAATCACTCTTGGAAAATATTATCTTGACTATATTGGAGGAACATTGGATATTAATCATACTGAAATCTCATACCCCACGTGTTGTAACCATTTTTTCCTTTGTAATGAATCATTTATCGACTATTCACAAAACCTTACTCATTGGTATGTACATGGGTGTCAATTACTACCGTTCAATGACAAGGAATATGAAATGGGCATGTATAATCTATGTCATAATGGATCCATACTTGATCAAAAACATACTATTGCTTACCAAGTAGCAGATGCATCACATTTCGGTTTTGACCCCGACAATGACAATATCTTATATGATTTTACTTCATCACTCTTCTCTCGACACACATGGGGGCATAATAATTCTTGTCCCCCCTTCTAGAATTTGTAAGTTTCTTACACACTTTACACTTCACGTCTCATCTATCACACACATATTACACATCTTGATACACTTGTATCATCATTACTTGATGAAGCAATCTTGTGCTATGGTTCTTACTTAAATGTTGAGGGATCACTACACACATGAACCTCATCACATTACAAACTACATATTGCAGACTCAATGCATTCATAACATATCTGTTTGGCACATAGTCAACATGAATAACACTACCCTATGACACACTCTAGTTCCATGGTTCATACTCTAATGATGAGGGTATATATATTAAATTGACCTCACCATAGTCATTCACTCTTTATGATCTATGTTTTAATGATCATATCTTTGTACTGCACAATTCAAACCATTTCGCCATGACACACTCTTGTTATATGGCTCATTATCAACTACTGAGGGGGAATTTATAAATGATCCTCATCTCATGCATACTAATTGACATTCACTTGAGAGGATCGTGGATCCTATCACACTCACTTTTCATTCCATTCCATCTCACTCATTTACAACATACTTCATATCTTTGTCGCATGTTGTTATTTCTTACTTATACTTGCATGTACACTTTTCTTACTATGTTAGCTAGATACATCGTATGTCATTATGTCTTTTTATTTACATGTACATGATCAATTTCCTTCTAGTTGTGATCAGATACCCTATAATTTGTTTACAAGAAATATGGATGCTTGGCATAATACCTCTTACAAGTCCCATAATAGGGGCATCCACTTTCATATACACTACAAGTTCTATTGTTTCATATTTCACTACACTCTACTATATAAGGTTATACATGCTTTAACATACTCTCTATCTTTGTAAAATTCTAGCCAATGCTTCATGTGAAATATTTGTCTAACAAGAACTATTTGTTTACCATGGTTGTTTGATGCTCTCCTTGTCACTATTTGTCATTGTTTGAAGGTTTTTCCCTATGTATTTCTTGTACTCCGATTTCTTATCTAATTTCTGACAAGTTGTCCTCAAATTTTTTTCTACATCATGAGTAATATCCCATGTTTGAATACAACTTTTCCTGGTATAGTTTTTTTGCATTATTTCTTATCCACATTTTCTTCTTGCGCGATTTGCTTAAATATTGACTTCTAAATGCGTTTTTAGCTTGCTTGCACTAACACTTGTCATCTAGAAACTTGGTTTGCATTTTCCTTGGTTTTTATCAATAAAAATCCCTCCATCCTATAGAGCATCAGTTTCAACAGAACATTTAGTCCTTCTTTGGGCCGCATACTCCTTGCGACGTTACATGAACCCCATACAACAATCTAGTCCTCTTTTAGGCCACATCCATTGGGTGAATTATTCTCCCCATACAATAATATATAGTCACATATTAGCTTAGTTAAGTACCATTACAACACAATATTCACTATCAGAAATGGCTCAGAACTTGAATTGCATCTTATGGACAACACATACACTAGCGCTCATTTCAAATACTAGTTCCTGGGTAGTCGTAACCCTTCTTGGATTCCTATGACCATGTCACAGTTAAATAGAATTTCTCAATTCAGCAGAGTTTTTGGAAGTTTACACAACATATTTTACAAGACAGTTCTGTAGCACTCAACATGCATGCAATACACCTTTTTTACTTTTGCAATTTATCGGACTAGATCATATTTTTTCACATGATTTGTAGTGGTGTTTACACTTCAGTAATAATTTAAAGGTTTAAGAATAACATTAGACTTTTCTCCCTACACATTTTTCATACTCGGTGCACCTAATGTGAGATCACCAAAAAAACTAAAACTTAGTGTATGATCCTGAGGATATTTCAGAGGACATATATTCCCTAAATCTCCCATTATTGACACAATACATAATATCTACCTGAGATATTTTTGGTGACTATTTGGACACTTCGAATGGAGTCCATACACACATCTGGTTGATGGTCAAAGTTTGATCAACAACATGTCAACATTGGTCAAAATTATTTTTAATGTTTTTTAAATCATCAAACATCAGCACCATTAGATATATCTCACCAAGACCTTTCTGACGCATTTTAAATGGACCAAATCCGAGTATGTATGTGAAAGTTATGATTGATCAAAGATAGGTTAATTGGTGGTCAACAATTGAAGGATGCACCTAATGGACAAATGACATAGTGAAATGTGACACAACTGTATTTGACACATGGAAAAGATGAATTTGATCATGTGGATGTGGAATTAAAGGTGGATTTATGGTTTTTACTCACATAGAAGGTTTTATAATAATTTTATTAAAAATAAAAGAAAAAAATCCATGTGAAAACAAATAATGGTGGATAAAGTCTATTAAAAAGGCATGCATATAATGTGGGATTTTGACCCACATAGAACTACTCCATCCACATGAATATTGGATATTATAATGGGGTAGATATCATTAAAAATATGGCTTAAGCTTACTTAATAGCTTAAAAAATAGAATTCATCCATATTAATCCGCTCAAAGCCTATTAAGACTATGATATTATTTGAAGTAGATTAAATATTTGGTGGCCAAATTATTATTATGCCATGTGGAATTTTTCTAAGCCCAATCTGTTGAGGATTATTACGGGCTCTTTAAAAATCACCCATGGATATTATCAAATATCCTTATATTTTGGGCACTTAATCAATATAAATAGGGGACCCAAGTACATTGTAAAACACACAAGCCTTAATCTTATCAAGTTTTGTAACGACATTCGAGGTGTTGTTAAATATAGATTATAAGCTATATTAAAGGCCTTGATTATTTTTTTAAATCATTATTTTTATTGGTCTATTATTTATTAGGTAATATTTGAATATGACACTTTGATTTCTCTCCAAGAAGCTGTGATCCATGCTCGAGACACGATGAACCACTGCTAAAGTTCAAAGATGATTGTGGCAATGTAATGTATACATTATGGAGAGATACAAATGATTATATCTTATTAGTATAAGCATGATGGCCTATATTAATTTTTATAGGAAATGTGAAAAATGAAGATGTCCTATATTATTCATTATAAACACATGATAGAAGTCCGATATTATTGTTATTGGTATGTTTATAAACTAAAACCTATTTAATTTATAGGAATATTGAGAACCAATATTATTTGTTATTGGAAAGACCTATTATTAAATAGGCACATTATGGCTCAGGAGTTGTTTTGTTTTTAACTGATCGATAAAGAGATATATCAAGCTAGAGCCTGCAGACACCATGGAGCTGAGGCACATGATAGAGCATGATAGAAGTAGTAGAGCTCAAAGCCTCAATACATAGATGTATCATCAGATCATTACCTTTAGAGGAGGGTCATTTATTGGTATGAGCTACTTGGCGACAATTATAGTCCACTGGCATCTGGAGACTTAGCACCGTTGAGCGGAAGCATGGAGGATTATGTAAGAATACTTACCACCATAAAATAGAGGCACAAAAGTATTCATGGATATGATACTAGATCAAATCTACTAGGGTACAAACTTGGTGTTAAGGTTCTTATTCCATTTGTATTCAGTATTATCATAAATTGATTGTATTATTTGTTACAGTCATGGAAGTGGATAATATATCGGTTCTATTGATGAACCCAAAGACGTAACATTCTACCAAACTTGATTATCAATCCTTGTGCAATGTGTTTTTAATTGTTGCATTGTTTAAGGTTGACTCTACTAGGGTAAATTCAAAATAAATATTAAAACCTATAGGGGTCTATGATTGAGTAAAACAATTCGGTCAAATTTTGGATCAAGTTGATATAAGAGGTGTTGTTCTTGTCGGTGAACTTATTATTATCTAAGGAGGTTGATCAGTGTAGGATGAGTTGAAAGTGATGGCATCAACTTTTACTTGTGGAGTAAATATTGATGGCATAGGCTGAGGGATAGGTTTATCATCCTCACTATTTTTCTTGCATTATTTATTTGTATTATTCCATTATATCTTATATGTAGATGAAATATCGTTTGAAGATCAAAAATACACCTATTGAGGTAGCCTAGGCCAACACCAATGATTCTATAACTAGTAAGAAATATAAGGTGTGATAAATGTTAACATTTTGTTAAGCTATTGTATAGGGATTTCTAGCATTATTTATTTATCTTATTATAATAAAAACATAAAACTATTGTGCTAGGTAGAATATATTAATAAGACCCCCTCTAGGAAATGTTTGTATACATCTAACCAATCATGGCACATTAGTAAAAGACCCAAATTTTGGGCACATTTGTACTCATTTTAAACTTTCATTATGAACCCCCAGAGGGCTATTATTATTTGGTGATTTTTATAACATCAAAGATGCAATATATGTTTTCCTTGTTGAGTTATTTGTCTAATAGGGAGGAGAGAAACAATTTGTAGAGTTCAGATTTAGTGACAATAGCTGGGGGGTAGGTTTACCATTCTCATTATATTTTCTTACTTGGAGAAATTTGATTAATACTCCATTTATATATCTCCTAATTGGCTTTTGAGTATCTGTTACATCTTACAATTGGAATTAACTCATATTTATAAGCTTGGAGACTTACCAACCATTTGTGAAGACAATTGAGTTTGTAGGTATCAGTTTGGATCTTCATTCTGTGTAGTGGCATTGTGACAATGCAACAAGATGGTAGTTGATCACCATTGTCATCTAACATTAGCTCATATCTACATTCTAGGAAGAGGCCATCATGGCCATACATGAGACTGCTACCTGATATTTTTTTTTCAATAAGAGCAACTCATAAGAGATCAGCTCATATCATTATTCAGTGTCAGGGAATTGTGACAATACATCTGAATGGTAGCTGATCATCATGGACGTGGCAGTACAAGCGTAAGAGATTGTTGAAGTGTAAGACTCCTAAAAGGAAAATCTGGCAACAAAGACAACAAAAGGAGACTTAACACCACACAATGGAAGCATTGAGGTTTGGAAGAGGACTTAACAGTATCCAAAAGAAGCCATGAGGTTTGGAAGAGGAATTATCACCGTAAAATGGGAGCATTGAGATCTGGAAAGGAGAAGCATTGAGGTTTGGAAAGGAGAATTGAGGTCATAAAGTAGAAGCATTGAGGTCTGGAAAGGAGAATTAACACCATAAAATAGAGGCATGGAGGTCTTCTTAATATATCAAAGTTGTCAAACAGGAGGCAATGAGCTAAAGTGCCACATATCCCATAGATTGAACCATCAGTTGTTTGATTGTGGAGTTGGGAGTATGATGTATAGATCTCTTCTCAACAATGTGATTTTGGATTCACAAGCTTTTTGGGACAAATATCCTTTTCCATTAGGGAGGCATGATCCATTGGAAATTTTGGAGGAAAAATGTTACCTAATTCTCCCATGATTGGCATAGTATGGAGGATCACTCTAAGATATTTTTAGAGACTATTTGAACACTAGAAACAGAGACTCTACACACATCTAGTGGCTAGTCAAAGTTTAGTCAACATCTGGTCAACAAAAAAATGAATGATTTTAGAAATCATCAAACATTAGCTACATTTCATAGATCTCACTAAGACCTTTCTTCTACATTTTGAATGGACTGAATCTAAGTCCGTATATGAAAGTTATGACCTATCAAAGTTTGGTAAATTGGTGGTCAACAACTGAAGGATGCGCCAAATGGACAAATAAAATAGTGAAACGTGGCACAAATGTATTTAACACATGTAAAATATGAATTTTATTATGTGGATGTGGTATTAAACACAAGTTTATGATTTTTACCCACATACATGGTTTATAATATTTTTATTGAAAAAAAGAAGAAAAGTCCACGTGAAAACAAATTATGGTGGATGTAGCCTATTAAAAAGGCTTGCATATACTGTGATATTTTTACCCACATAAAGCATATCTATCCATGTGAAGAGTGGATATTATTATGGGGTAAATATCTTTTAAAATATGCCTTAACCTTATTTAAAAGCTTAAAAAAGAGAATTAATCCCTATTAATCTGCTCAAAGCCTATTAAGGGTATGATATTATTTTAAACGGATTAAATATTTAGTGGCTAAATTATTATTATACCATGGGGAATTTTTACTAAGACCAATTCATTGAGGATTGTTATGGGTTCGTTAAAAATAAACCATGGATATTATCAAATATCATCATATTCTGGGTTCCTAATCAATATAAATAGGGGACCCGGGTACATTGTAAAACACACAAGCCTTAAGATTTTTAAGTTTTGTAATGGAATTTGAGGTGTTATTAAATATATCTTATAAGATATATTAAAGGCCTTAATTAATTTTTTAAAGCATTAAATTTATCGTCCTATTATTTATTAGGCAATATTTGAAGATGAAGCTCGGAGTTCTCTCCAAGAAGAAGCGATCCATGCCGAAGCCATGGTGAAAAACTCCAGTGAAGTTTGAAGATGATTGTGGCAATGTAATGGATATATTATGGAGACATATACATGCTTATATCTTATTAGTATACACATGATGCCTTATATTATTTGTTATAGGCAATATGAAAAATGAAGAAGTCCTATATTATTCATTATAGGCACCTGAAAGAAGTTTGATTCGATTGTTGTCGACATGTTGTTGAAGTAATACCTATCTATTTTATAGGCATATTGAGGACTGATAGTATTTGTTGTTGGAAAGACCTATTATTAAATAGGCATTTTATGGTCCGGGAGTTATTATTTTTTTAATTCGCTGATAAAGAGACTTCTCAACCTGGAGCCTGGAGATTCCATGGAGTCGAGGGACATGATTGAGCACTAAAGAAGAAGTAGAGATCAGAACCTCAAAATATGGGATGTATCATTAGATCGTTAGCTTTAGAGGAGGGTCATTATTCAGCATGAGCTCATTAGTGAAAATTTTAGTCAGCTAGAATCTTCAGACTTAACACTGCAAAACTGAAGCATGGAGGTTTCTCAGAGAATACTTAGCATTATACAGTGGAGGCATAGAGGTATTCATGGATAGAATATTGGATCAAATGTAATAGGGTAGCCAATTGGTTTTAAGTTTCTTGTTCCATTTTTATTCAGTATTATCATGCTTAAATTGTATTATTTGTTATATTCATGGAAGTGGATAATAAATCGAATCTATTGATGAACCTAGAGATGTAGTATTTCTGCATAACTCCATTATCAATCCTTTTGCAATGTGTTATTAATTCTTGCATTGTGCATGTTTGATTTCACTAGGGTAAATTCAGAAAATAAATTAAAGCCTATAGCGGTCTGTGGTAGAGTAGAAAAATTTGGTCACTTATCAAAACAGTGTAATTGGCATGAATCGGGTGCACATGAATTGGGTGCACATGTTATTTTTTTCACATTTTCACATTCTTTGTATGCATTTTGATCAGATACACGTATTTGAATACTTTTTTGTTTTTCTCTTTTACAGGTACGTCCTTATGAGGAGTAGTCCCATTAATCATGCATCAATAACACATCATCAAGAATCTAGAAACATCAACGATAGGTACAAAGTGACATTTACATATACCCTTTCACCCCTAGGGTCGTTATCATTTTCACTTCCTCTTATCTAGCTTCCACGCTTCATATTTTTACTAGTTAACATATTTTATCATCACCTCAGCATGCTTTTCTCCATTAATCTACATGGTTATCTGGTACACATCTCTTATCTACTTTATTCTATTGACCATTATCTTAATAACATAAAGTAGTGTAGACACTAAATCACGCACTTTGGGTATATTTCTAGTCCTTATCACATACCGATATTAATATGATTCCTAAGCGAGAAAAGTACTAATTGACCACTATTTTCGGCCTCTTTTCTTGCTTTCTACTTTCTATTTTGGTCTTACACACCTTATTTACCAGTATATCTTTTTATACTTTGGGATTTCTGACTTTAGACTCAAGCACCGAGACAAAACACCAGCTCCAAGGTGCCCCTTTCACCTTTGGGAACCCCTGACCACTTTGTACTTTTCTCGCATCTTTTAGATCTTTTCTAGCCATTTCAGAATTTGGTTTTTAACTACTCAGCCTTTCAGTGGTTAATTAAGAAGTTACAACAAGGTAATGATATAAATACAAACCTATATGATCATAATGAAGGGCTAAACACTAATCATCTACTATCTTCACCTAAGGTTGCATCCAAACGAATTTACATGAGCATACAAACATCCATCTAACATCCACAAAAGGAAAAGGGACTACATTTTTCTGCATACACTTCATATGAGGGGAAGTTCATTTTTCCATGCACACATGTATCTACATCTTCTACATCTAGCTATTTCTCATTATGAAGCATGACATGCAAAAGAGTCACCTAAGGCACGATTCTTCACACACACACACACACACATGTAGAACTTCAAGGAGTTTGAAATGTAGTGCAACACCTAGAATGTTAGTTTATTATGTTGGGTAACTACCGAAGTTAGTCCTACACCCCATTTCCATGTATTTATTTTTAGGATTTATTGTGTTTTAGGGGTTTACAGGTTATTCTTTGTTATTATAGGTTTCATGAGAATAACAGTGTAGTGTAACGACATACATGTGATCAAAGGTAAAAAATAGCGAACATCTGGTGACCCTACGAAATTAGGTTTCACAATGTCTAAACAATCACAGGAACCCAAAAAATGTCCTTTATACCCCAGTTTCCCCTTATCCTGCATAAACACCCTAGACCTAGCAATTGAGACACTGCTGTAACTTTTAGGTTCTAATTATGACATCCTACTTCTCTATTCCAACATTTTTCCATCTTTACATGCCTTTGACATTATTGTGAATCAGTTAAGTACTTTATCCCCTCTCTTGCAACTAGGATTTCATATTTTTATCTTAGTTTTTAATGTCAAATCCATATTTTAATGTTTTATATATGTGTTATTACATATTTAGATTTAGCATTTATTCAATCCAATATTTTCTTAATCATTTCTTCAACTAACTGTAGTACAAGAACTTGCATAGCCTAAGCATGAAAGAATTTTTTTTTTCCCCCATTTGGTTAGTGAAAGAATATATAGATGTTGAAAGCTGAGACTCCAATGAAGCAAGGAACCCTGAGCTCTAACACCATGTATTTTATTGTTCTCTCTCAGGTACATCAGGGCTAAAACTAGATCAATCTTGGAGCAATAGCTACAAGGGAGGGGTCTCGTTATCTAGGTATTGATGGGTCCCTTTTCTTCATTACATTTTTAGTTTTAAATTTATCTTAATTCTTAGATATTCATATCCCATAGCTTATGTGGGGAAACATGTACGATTTCCTTAACAATATATGCATTTGTTTTATCCAATGAGTTGTTTGCTACTTATTTTTCATTACTTTCATTTGAATAATTAAATGAACATTTGAACCTCAATCAACTAATACAAATCCATATAAGAATTAAGGAATTAATCAATGAATTTAATTTACCTTTTCTATTCATTTGAAACTTAAAATGAATGAATGAATGAATGAATGAATGATCACCCACTACACCTGCAGCCTACTTCCCTTGCAATTAATAATTTTCCAATTTGCAATATGAATCCTTGCTACTCTAGTATGTTGATTTCTGATGTATGATGCCTTTCCTATTTCCATAAAGGTCTTACAGTAGTATCTCATAAATGATGTATGATCTTGGTGAAGATGAAAACATAAATGATCTCATAGCTAAGAAATGAACATCCTAGAACTGCATTCCTAGCCGCTTATTGCCTGTGTATTTTCTTGATTATCCAGTGAAATAGAGTAACCCAATTTTTTTTCATTCCCCACCACCATGATGAACAAAAATGGTCAATAGGGACTAGTTCATAATGCTTTCTTTCTTCTAATATTCCCAAATTTCACTTATTGCTTTTCATTACTATTGATGACCATCCCAACATTACATAAGTTACACATCTTTTGACCCAGATATTGATCCTTATGTTTGCACTTATTGTTTGCACTATTGCCAACACGTAAAATGGTACACCTATTTCTATTTTGAACTAATGGGTACATTCTTATTACTTATACACTTCCTATTCATCAAGTTCAAGTCTTAGACTCTATGGAGTTTTCCCCTTACCATGTTGATATTAATCTTTAGTATATTTTGTAATCTTCTACCTATTCTAATTCTACCAGCAAGGCATGGTATCTCTCACATCATCACATAGATTTTCATTACTTTCACATTTGGGGGGCATTGATATCTCCCCTCCTTATATCCACATGTTCTAAACAACAATTTTTTATCCATATTACTCACATACACATATATACATTACTCTTTCTTTATAATTCATGTCTATTAGCACTTTATCATATCTACACTATGGGCGAACCTTCCTAAATATCTATACACTCCTATGCTACTCCATATGCTCTTTGATTCTATTCATTATACACATACTACTTTATATACACAATATACATCTTATCGTGCACTATACACACTCTAGATATTTACTAGCAACTCCTTATATACACACTTGGGTGGAATGGCACTCCCCACTCCCTATTAATATTAAATGTCTCTATTGTCTACCATTAATATTGAACGAATTCGCTTCAAGGTTAATAATTCATAATAAATCCTACATCATTGGTAGAAACATTGTACCATCATTACCCTATGACACACTCTTGTGCTATGGTTCACAATTAAATATTGAGGGAACACTGCATCAATTAACCTCACCTTTCACACTTCACGCTCCTTACTTCATAAAATACTATTTTTAGCATCTAATCACACATAACAAACCCATTTCGTGATGATGCACTCTTGTTCTGTGGTTCA
The DNA here is from genome assembly GCA_019776745.2 of Taxus chinensis. Classification (NCBI taxonomy): domain Eukaryota; kingdom Viridiplantae; phylum Streptophyta; class Pinopsida; order Cupressales; family Taxaceae; genus Taxus; species Taxus chinensis. The sequence continues at coordinate 641,545,538 of CM034146.1, read as the reverse complement.
TTCTTGACTTCTAAGAGGACATTTATAAATGAACCTCATTTTATACACATCCGGTAGGGGAAATGAAGCTCCTCCCACATCTACATATTGCATGTCATACCATCACACCATAATAACAATTGTATATCTTGGGTACACTTATTCTTGCTTAATTGTACTACTTATATGTTGCACTTTGTTTAGTATGCTTTCCAAATTCTTAATATGTCAATATCATTTTCTTTATACATCCCTTTCCAGTTCTACCTAGGCTCTTTGGGGAATATAACTTTACTAATCTAAAAAATTATAGGTTCTATTATTGCATTCTTCACTACGTTTCATTAGATTCATCATACTTTTCTTTTCTATATTAAATATGTGATGTACTATTTATCATTCTAGCATACTAGCAGGTGGTTTATGTGTAGTATTTACCTTGTAAGACTATATACAACCATGGTTATCTAATACATTTTTACTTGATCTTGTGTGCTACTATATGTTATTCTTTACGAGTCATGCCATATGCCTTGTTTAATAATTGTATGTTTTTTCTTCTTCAACCTTGATTGTCTAGTGACATTGTCAATGATGTGGCATGTATGAAAACCTCTTTTCACTATCAATATTGTTTACACCCTTGATTATTACATTTTTTATATTGCATGCTAGTTCATTTTACTACTAACACATGTACTAGCCTAATTTATTTGCACATGCCTTAATTTTTACCATGCACATCCCATACCTCCTACAGGTATCTATTTTAAATCAGCATCAGGACCTCTCTTTTGGGCCACATTCTTCTACAATTTTCACATGCACTCCAAACAACAGGATACAAAATTGGGTGAATAAATCACCCCTATAACATCTCAGATATTAAGTTCATATCAGAAAAGTATAGAATAAGAACAAGAACAAAGTCATAGAATAGTCTAGAAAAAACTTGGACCTCACATACAAAATAGACACTAGTGCTCAAAACAAGACACTAGCATCTTGGAAATCTTTTCCTCCCCTGGGAAATAATGTCCTAGTGGAAGACACATTAATTTTATCATTACATAACATTATTAAATAGTCCAAAAATCAGTTCTACAGTAACATGAACTAGCATTCAGTCAAAGAATGCACTCTATCTCTCACAATAAGTATAATTAGAACAATTCGTAACTAATTATAATAATTTGGGACAAACATAATGAATCAGGATGTATTATTTTTTAGTACTTATTTAGAAGAAACATGGAAGGAGAGAAAAACATGAACTCTCACCCCAATGCATTCTCTTTTGTGTATGATCACTCAAAACCCATTCCTTCGGTGTGAGATCACCCAAAAAACTTGATAGTGCTGTGAGATTTCCCAAAACACTTTCCTTCGACATGAGATAAAAAAAATCCCTCTTGGCATGAGATCACCCAAAAAAAGTTCAATTTGTGTGAGATCACCAAAAAAATTCATCTTAAGCATTTAAATCAACAACTTAGAGCAATAAGAAACTTTTCTATCTTTTACTCTACTACATATCAGGTTCTCAACTTCCTTTTACACACTTTTACACTCTTTACTCAGTTATACATGTATTAATATGATCTATCATAGACAAAAACTTGACGAATTTCTTTCTCTTATTTTGCAGGTCTATCATTATAATACGCAACAAGTACAAGCTACATCAGCACACTACAATGCACACACTTTACCCCTAGGGTCCAATTTCATTTCCTAGTCTTCATTCTTCACTTTTCAACTCAGTACAATATCAAAAACACTTCTCTACAAGATCATAAGGTCCGCATCTTCTATGTATTTTATGTTATCTAGTAATCACTAAAAATCATAAAGTGGGGACAAATGTAAACACAAAATCACAACCTTGGGTACATTTATAGGTCCAAAATCATGCTAATATATAAATGATTTATAAGAAAGAAAAATAGTGGTTAACAATAATCATTGGACACTTTTCTTTGTCTCTTACTTTCACTTTGGTCTTACAAAGACTACAACCATGAAGGAATTTTACTAATTTATTCTTTATGGCCTCAAACACTCATGCCCAGTTAAGACACCAACACCCATGAAATTTTATCCATACTCAGTGTACCTAACCATTTCTTACATTTAATCTCTCTTTTTTGGGTCTCTCTTTTCTATTGGGCATATTTATCACTTATGCGTCAGACTTCTAGTTGTCAATTACAAATTTCAAACAATGGAATCATATATATACATAGTTACTTCTAGAAAATGAGGACCACACACTAAGAATTACTATTACCACCTAATCTTGCATCAAAAGGAGCTAAATAATTTCCAAGGCATTCATATATCATCAATAAAAGGGACAAGAGATGCCTCACTTCTACATACACCGCATAGGAGGGGCAGTCTGTTCTATTCCATCCAAACAAATTATAAATTGCTACATTTTATATCTAACCCATTTTCACTCTCCAGCTTACACAAGGGATTCCTAGGGCACAATTTATACACACACACACACACACACACTAGAACTACATGGGTTTTGAGATGTAGTACAACACTCGGTCATAATTTAACCCTTAGGGTGAGTTTCAGGGTCAGCCAGAATCCACATTCTGCATCATTTTTATTATATTTGATGTGGTTTGTTGATATGTGTAGGAATTTATTTTGTTTTGTAGGTTACATGTACCCTTGTAAATCAAAGAGTGAATATCAAGAGACAAACATGAATTAACAATAAAACCCTTGCGAAATAGAAGAAATAAGTTCTTGAGATTTTGAAAGGCCACCAACACCAATATCCAATTGCTAGCGCCCAGGTGTATCTACCTTCCCATGGGAACCCTTATCCTACATTGTTCCTAGAGTTCATAATTTCGAGTGAGTATTGATGACGATATCTACAGTCTATTTAAAAAAATTTCCTTCCCATATTACCTCTAGTTTCCTCATAAAATAGCTAAGTCCTTTTATCTCTCTTGCTTTCTTAATGTTTTACATTTTACATCCTTAATTTTTTTTACTATTGGTAAATAGTTTTGAAGGGATCATACCATGTAGTACAAAAAGGCTTAAAATCCTAGGATAGATAATATCAACAAAGTGGTTTTCTTATATGTGGGGACCACACCCCAACAAAATCCCTAAGAGTTAGATAGAAAAATAGTAAACTAAAGAAAGGGCCAACTTCCTACAAGGGGCCCAACAAACGACACAAAATAGCACTATCATAGCACCAAATAAAATATCATAACAACAAACAACACTAAATAAGAGAGTTGTTATGTTATAGAATTTATGAGAAATTTTTAGGGCCTTATATAGGTTAATAGCAATTTGCATATCAGGATCCTGACTACTATCTATGATTGATTTCCTCTTGATCCAACCCTTCTTGTAAGCATATCTAGGGATACCATAAACATAAAAATCCTTGTTGATATTTGTCTAAATATAGTCAAGTATATTCCCATGAAGGGAAATCTGGTTAGGATACTTGTTCTCAACCTGCATGAATCTTTCCTTTAGGTATTTGAGTTAGGTAGAGAGACTATAAAGTTTCTCTTCTAGGTTTATAAGAGTGGAGGGGTTCAAATTGATCTTGATGCCTTCCTTGAGGAAATCAACATTCTCATGAATTCCCTTTAGAGCCTTAGCCTGTTGTTTGATTTGAGTTGATAAACTATAACTAACAAGAGGGAAAATGCTAGTTTGATTGATTAGTAACACATTTTTAGCTCCAAAAATTTCATTAACCTTAGAGCTGCTACAAAGTATTATTTTAGCACGAGGGGGTTCAGATAAGGGTTCCTTAACATTATGGTTCTTGGATTGAATAATTTTTTGTTGAGGTGGTGGGGGCTAGAGGGGGGTATGGTCATTGGAAACCATGTCAAGGAAGTAATGATGTAGTAGGAAAATCACACCTTGATGCAAGGGAATGAACCTCAAGTGAGCTTAAACATCACACACTAATTTTTCAAGTCAATGCAAGATATAATATGGAAATATGACTTCGGAAGGATTCCTAAAAGGATTAAAAATAGCCATGTGATGAATTTAAAGTGTTGAGAATCAACCTTCCAAGGAAATGTAGCACACTACCATTTTTGTGACATCATTAAATGGTGGGAGAATGGAAGAAAAAATAATATTTGACTTCCCAATTTGTAACATCTCATTAACCACTAAGAAATGTTTCTCCTCAGCTTCTTTGTCAAATTTGTTGTGAAAGAACATAACTTCATCCATTCTTAGACTAATGACGAAGGAGATAATATATTTTGTGATTGTAAATTATTTTTCCTTGAAATAGTTAACTCTATATTTCAATTTTTGTGTGAATCTCAACGATATGTGAACATCGTAGCCCTTAATTTTCTGCATAAAATCTATGAAACCATCCACATTTAAAATATCTCATAACAAAAAATTATTCCTCCAGGATGTGTCATAAATAAAGTCCACTCTATAATGAGGACCCCCATGATGAAATTAGAATTTTCAAACAGAGTATAAAGAACTCAGGGAAAGCTACAAAACATCCTTGTAATAAAAACATTGAAACAAGGTAGTTGAAGAGCTCTCAAGCCATACTACCAGACATGTGAAACCTTTTTTAAAATGTGTCTTTCAAAACATGGGAATAAAAAAAATGAATAATGATCCATTCGAGAGGTTAAATATGCATAATCTGGGAGTATAAGAACTCATTAGCCAAGACATTCTGAGGCCACTACCTTAGCATGATTAAAGAGCTAAGTTCCTTTGGCTTCATTAAAAGTGATTATTTTGGCAGTGATAGAGATCTCCCCATATTCATAGCAAATTTTTAATATATTAATGATGACCCCATCATTAACATGAGCATCTACTACCCCGTTCCCCTATCTATAAGCATGACAAATATTAATGTTTGAAAAATCTTTAAATAATATCTTGGATTCAATTAGAAAGTCTTTAATGGTCCATCTGGGGATTTGAGAACCAATAATATTTTTTTTAACATTCATAAAACCTCCCTTAATAATTAAATTTCTTACCTTGAGATCTCTGGTAGTTCTAACTCCCCAGAGATAAGCGAGGGCCTCTTCATAATGGTTTGATTGTTTTAAATAGGACCTGTAAAGGATGAATTAGGGTGGCCATGATGGTTTCTAATAATACCACCACCAATAGTTGTACTTGGGATTCCTTTAAAAGCCCCATTAAAGTTAAATTTATGCCATCCTTCATGTGGAGGAATCCACTTAACAAGAGTCCTATCAATGTTGAGTGAAGTAATCTGGCCCTGCTACAATTCAGTATTCCAGGCCCTTAGGAATCATTCGTCTTCTTTGGGAAAATTAGAATTATTGAAAGGCTTGAATATTAAGATATTTTACATGGTTGTAACTATGATTTCATTAAGGATCCTTTTATTGGATTAGTCGGCATTTTTAAAAATGAAATAATTTTAAACCTTCCATATTCTCCATATAGTGTGTTAAAAAAAAATTCTCTAGAACCTCCTAAGCAATCCATGTTTGAAAGGTGGCTGCCACTTTTCATAGGCTTAAACAATATCATATGGGAATTTCTACATAATACCAAATCTATTACAGATGATCTTTCATAGCGTAGCAACAATGTGACAATACAAGAGCATATGATGAATATAATCATTCTCTTTGTTGAAAAGATAACACCTATTGGGCATGGTGGATCCCATCTTAAATAGGTTTTTAATTGTAATAATAATCTTGTTAAGGACCTTCCAAAGAAATAGATTGATTTTAGGAGTAAGTTGTCTTAACTAAATATTGCTCCATGGAAAGCCAGTGGGGGTTTCATCAGTAAGAACTTGGTGTCCCGTTCTCACTGAATAAAGCATATCAAAGGAATGTAACCAAATGAACTCATCCTTAGCTTTCACTTCAATGATTGGGATGTGGATAAGTATTTATTACAGTTCCATTAGGATATCTTTACAATCTGGTATATTAGAGATTAAGCTCTTCCATTGAGGTCTTACGTCAATACTAAAAATGTTTCCACTGACCTACTGACCATTAGCCATTTTGAATATTTATTTGAGTTATACCTAGTGGAAAATGTTTGGAAGATTTTTTAAAAATTCCATATGTCATCCCAGAATGGAATGTCCTCGCCATTACCTAGATTCCATTTACATCCATCCTAAAAGAATTTCCTTCTCTTAACCATATTTTTCCAAAAAATAGAGCCATTAGGAAGGGAATCTAACTTGAAAAAGTCATGGGGTTTAAATTAATCAAGATATTTGGGTTTAATAAGATTATTCCAATGGATATTCTCCTTGAGTATCCTCTAACTCATCTTGGAGATAAGAGAAAAATTCATTGTTTTGATATTCTTCATCCCTAAACAACCCACCCTTTTGCTAGTACAAGTTTTGTCCCAACACACAAGGTGGAATCTCTTTTTCTTCTCTATACCCACCCATATAAAGTTATTTTTAACTGTGTCAATCCTATCCATAACAAAAGAAGGAATAGAGAATAATGAGATGATGTAAATAGGGAGGTTTTGAAGCATGCTCTTAATTAGAAGAATTTTTCCTAGACTAGAGAGAACGGTTCCCTTCCAAGCAGTCAACTTCGTTTCAAACCTGTCAAGAAAAAAATCTAAACACTCAAAGAAAAAAATTTAGTGCTTAGAGGAAGGCCAAGATAAGTTGTACGAAGAGAGTTAATTTCACAAAAACCAAAATCTAAGTAGTTTTTATTTTTATTCCTAGAGGAGTGTTGAAAAAATAAAGAGAGCTTTTATCAAAATTAATATGTTGTCCTCAAGCCTCCTCATATGTTTTGAGAATAATTTTCATCATTTTTTCTTCCTTAAGAGAAGCCATAAGAAGAAGTATAGCATCATTAGCAAATTTCTAATGAGAAGTAATGATCTCCAAGGATTTGGGTTTGAATAGATTCACGTAACCCAAAGAAACAACTCTAGTAATGGTACAATTGAGATTGTTTTCCATGATGAAGAGAAGGGGGGGAGATGGGATCTCCTTGCCATATATATATTTTTCTTGAGAAGAATCCCACCAGGGTACCATTGATAATCACAGAGAATTCAAAGGAGTTTAAATAAAAACACTAATAAAATTTATGAGATAAACATCAAAACCAAATCTTTGCATTAATTCATCAAGGAAAGACCACGAGAATCTATCGAAGCATTTATTCATATCTAAATTTAAAGCCATGCCTACTTTTTGGATTTTCTCCATAGGGTGATTGGTTTCATGGACCCTCATAACACCATCCTCTATAAGCCTACCTTTCACAAAACCCCCTAATGATTGGAGATAATATGAGGGAGAAATGGTCGAATTCTACTTGTAAGAATCTTAGTGAAGATTTTATAATGGACATTTGTGAGGCTAATAGTTATAAAGTTTTTGAAATATTTATCCCCGAGTTTATTAGGAGATAAAACAATAAAGGTGTTGTTAATTTATTTCAAAAATCTTCATGTCCTATATAATTCATTCAAATCTTTAAGAAGATCTTTAGTGTAGATTTCCCATAATTTCTGTTAAAAATTGCAGACAATCCATCTGAGCATGGGGATTTGTCCCTATCCATGGAGAATACTAAATTTTAAAACTCCTCTAAAGTAGTAGGATTGCTAAGAATGTTGAAATCCTTTAGAGCCAAAATACCTTGAGGAATAAAGTCTAACAAACAATTAGTTGGTTCGAGAGAAAGAGAGGAGTTATCATTCAGGAGGTTCATATACAAACATAGATATTTATCTCAAAGCTATTCTATTTTGAGTTAAAAAAACCATCAAAAAGGAAAACTTTTGATATATTCTTATGATTCCTATTTTTGAGAAATTTCATACAAAACAACTTGGTTTTTTTTTTAGGATCTTTGAGCCAAACTACTCTAGATTTCTACGTCCAAAAAGTTTCTTCTTTAACACAGAGGTTGTGGAAGTCAGATAATCTTTTTTTTTTTACGAATATGATATTAATGGGACATGCCAACCTCTAGGAGGAGTTTTTCCAAAGCGTTGTACTCTTCTCTAACTTGTTTCTTAGTGAAGATGTTGCCAAAACGAGTCTTATTATAGGTCCTAACTTTCTTTTTAATGTTTTTAACCTTTCAGAAAAAAATGAATTGTGTTTTACCTTCCACTTCTAAGCTCCACCGTTCCTTTGTTTTTTCCTTAATGTCTAGATGATCAAGCCACATTTTCTCAAATATGAATGAGAAATGAGTAGGCTTATTAACATTTAGCATATTCAAGACATCTTTACATCCTTTATTACTTATGTCTTACTGTGTATTAACATTTATATATCATATATTATAGTAGTTACTATGTAGTATTAGATATAATTAAATTAATAATTATATTACTGTAAATTAAGAAAAGTTATATAATGAGATGTAAAAAATGAACAAAATAAACTTGATTGTTTCTAAAAAGGGAAGATATCCCATATCCCTACTTGCATTTAGTGTTTTAGATTGTATTTTTGAACTTTCTACAGGATTTGAGGTGGGCAATCCCCACATGTGATAAAGTATAAATGAGAGTATTGGTTGCATGCAACCAAAAAATGAATATAATATATATATATATATATAGAGAGAAAAAAGATAGATGTATTGTATAACCCCATGAATGAAGAATATTATGTATCAAAGCTTTTAGTAATGATAATACGTTCACCTTTGAAAGACGATAATAAATACTACCTATGAAGAACATAATATCATCAATACTTTTCATAACCCGACAGACCACACTGTTACAAATGGATTTAGAACCAATTTTGTATATATATACTTGAAGTATAAAATATAATGGTTGTAGCCATTCCCTATCCGTCTACCACACAAATGACTAGGAGCATGTAATATGCTGACATAATGATGGATAATGAAACCAATTCCCCACAATCCTTGTATTCCGTAACCAAAACTAAGCATTATAGTGGACAATGATTGAAATATTCACTCCCCTTGTAAATTAATATGAATTATATCACTTAATTATGATATTATGCCAAAATTTAATCTGTAAGTGGAAATATTAAACTTTAAAGAAATATAATGCAACTACTTCTAGGGATGAAACATATGGTCGTGTGAGGAAGATTCATATGGTCTTGATCTTGATGTATGGTTTTGAACTTGTCTAAAATTTAATAAATTTATGTATCTACAGGTGGTTTTGAGGACCCATTCCCTATCAAAACTTGTTCCTAAACCAGAATTTTTTTTCTTAATTGTACAAGATATCCTTAAAAAATGCACCCTCTTTTGAGGCATGTGTGATAGAGAATTGCAGTGCATGTATCAAAATAATATATGTATACCCATGCATTTTATATATGATCATCTATAACAAGATTTTGAATAATTAAATGGTATCCACCTTTGAGAACCTATACCTACTAAATTTTAAAGGCTGTTTAACATGATGGAGACCTTGATATGTAAAGAGACAACTAAACATAGATACTAAGCAAAAATATTAGTTATAGATTTAAAAAATTAGAAGTAATAGTAGCCATATATGTAATAGATATAGTGTATATACATAACTATAGTCAAGTTAGAAAATAAAAGATGTACCATGTAGAAAATATTCATATCAATTCATATATTCAAAAAGATGGGAAACTTATGGTGTTGCAAGATAATCAAGGAAAATAGGATATATAAAATAGAGGAAACGTCACACACGGAAGCAATAGAGAAACAAATTTGGGATACCCATGGTGTTCGTACATAAGAAAGACACATAAGACACATGTACAAAAAAATAGGAAACTAGTAACACAAGTAAGCAATAACCATGTATATAGAAAATATTGATGTCAAATATTAATAAGAGAAAATGTAACAATTTTTAATAAATGACATGAAGAAATATCCATTAGTTCTTACGAAGAGACATTTTTTGGTCATATTATATTAAAATATACTATGTTCAAATTATATATAATAAAGCGTTATGAGGAACTAGAAAGAAACTACACATAAATAATACAACTTATATACTATACATAGGAATTTTTCCTATAGAAGAATGTAAGGAAATAAAGTAGCTCTAATTCCCATGTAATAATATATGTTTCCTACATTGAGTTCAATATATGTTGTGGAACACATATATGTAAAGAGTAAAAATATATTCTATCAATCAAACCATGTTTAAAAATGTCATATGTAAAGTGTTAACGATGTAAGTAATGTGTATTGGTCCTAGTTTTGTATTATTCCAAATATGTGAATGTTTTCCTATTTTTTAATTTGGATATAAATATGGAGCTGAATATCATTTAATAATATATCAAAAATAAATGAAATTGTTTGTATTCAATTGCACTAAAGAAATATGATCATGTGCGGGTGAAAAACAGATGTAATATGTGTCATAAAAGTCATAAGAGGATACGAAGAGAAGGAAATGTGGTTGGGTTGAACTAATATTAGGAATGTAAAAGTGAGAGTCACAAGAGCTAAGATGTGTAATATAATACCTATGAGGACTCCTAGGAATGAAAGAAATGCTAGATATAACATTTTCACTCGAATACGTAAGAGGGATCCTAGGATGGAGAGAGATGCTAGAGATAGTCTGTGAAGTAAAAGTTCTATCCTGAGTCCTATAAGGACATTATAAAATAGATATATGTTGAAGAATAATTTATATTTTGAGACCTAGTAATATAAATGAGAACTATTAAATAATGATGATGAAACATATTAAGAAGATAATAAAAAGGAATACCTCAAACTATGATCCATTGCTCTAGGTAAATAAATTCACACATTGGTGTATATTAGATGGAAATCCCTAAGAACTTATAGTCAAGAAATGCCTAAATTTATGTCACCAAAGATAAGATTCGATGCCACTAAAAATGGGACCTGTGTAGTATCCGATTTCATTCAAATAGATAAATTAATATTTCAAAAGTTTGAACTAGAATCATGTGTGATGTACTTCATTATATAACTAAGAAAATTGAGTATCTTTAGAGTACATAATTACACTTATTATGTTCATAAACCAAGAGAATGTGTATGTCACTGATATTAAAAGATTCTTGGAAACACCAAGTATTTAATGCAAGTGTATCATCCACATCAAATCCATATAAAGTAATAACTTGAACAAATGATGTCATATGGATAACAATACCAATCATTATACCCAATGGGTGATCAAAATAATGTAGATATCGTACTGCATGATGATAGTAATGGACTTGAAAATAAAATATGTATGTCTTATGATTATGAAGTTGATCATTGAATATTTTCAAATTTTTATCATCGTTAATATGCTATGAGGATTCTATTTGATCATATAATTTAATTGAATTTTAATCAAATTATAAGATATTTTGTAACATGTTGAGTCTTGATACATTGATTAGTGACGTGACCAATGCATATATTAAATTCATAATAAACATTAACATAGAAAATATTACTTTGATAATTTCTCACATCAACCTCAAGTCATGGAAGGAGACTCACAAAATTACGCTCATGTAATTTCTTAAACATAATTTGTGGAGCACAAGGTAGAGACACAAATTTCCATCATGTGAGTTGTAACTATAGCTTAGGATGTTGATAAGTAGAACTAATGATGTTGTTAGTAGTATAATAAATATAATTTCCTTGTCATGTGGAATTTATTGGAGAATTGAAATTAGAGGAAGTACAAGAGTTGACGGTATACTTTAGCTTATTCATGTCTAGTACCTTGGCCTCCCATTCTTTCATTCTATGACATGTTTAATCAAATGAGACTAACTTATCAAAATATGAATAATTCTTGTAAAGGCTGATGAAAATTTGTATGAGGAGATATTGAAGTTCAATATTAGCCAAAAATATAATTGATTTTGGTAAGCATAGTCTTGTATCATAAATCATAATCACCAATGATATCATCAGATTCTTGGAATATTTGATACATTTTAGAAGAATAGAATATTTCTAGAACCTTGAAAGAAAAAATTGAAATGAAAATATTTTCCAATGTTTTAAAATAATGTACATTACCTTCTGGGTTATCATAAAACCCTTGTAAAAAATATTCCTTGAGGCTTCTAGGGAGAATTTATTAGATTAAAATATTTTTATATGCATAGTCTTTTTTTATTATTGGAAAATAGTTTTTTTGAAAGGTACTAAACCCTTGTACATAAAGGATAAAAATATATATTTCAAAGTTGTACAAAAATAAGAAAAGTGATCAAAATCCATATTTTGTCAAAGATCCCAAAAGCATAAAGAACATTCTACCATGATAAGTACCAAAGCCACCATCAAACCAAAATAGAACATCAATAAGAGAGTTACTTAGAATATATTTTGTGTGTGAGGAACTTTCTTCTTGTTTTGAACCGTAATCCATTCATTAGAAGCCTTCAGTAGAGGAATAAAAACCTCAAGATATGTTATCCACTGATATGTATTGTTTGAACAAGGAGATCGTAGGGGATTCTCCTTAGCCACTATAGACACATTTGGTTCTATGTTTCTGAACCTTTTAGTTTCCTCCCCAAATGATTCCTTTTTTCCATGATCTATGATCTATCTGGAAGAGGTTTCAATGACCGTTTGTATCCTGTATTCCTCATTAGTATCAGAAACAAGGGTATCCTTAGGTTCAAAATCCGTCTAGTTAGAATTCTCATTTTTTAGTTTGACCATCTCACAATTGGTAATAGAATGTCCCAAAGAGAAACATCACCTACATCTAAAAGGAAAACCTTCATAGTCCAAAGGATTATTCCAAGTGAAATTTTATACTTTTAGCTTATTTTGAGCTAGGAGAGCCTTCAAAGTATCAACCTCAACAAGAATTCTTATGTAGGTTATATGTGTGAAATAACAGGTTTCGGAGTCAATAGGTATTGCCTATCAATATAAGAGAATTTTGGTTCCAAAATTGAAGAGGTATATGGGGTAATCTTATCCATATCGGTTTGTAGGAGAAAGATTCAGTGAGAGGGTTAAATGATGGAAACTAGGGTTTTAAGATGAGGTATCTTTGCTGGCAGACCCAGAGTTGGTTAGCGATGATATCTTTATCATCTATGAATTCAAAAGAAAAATTAAAAATTCCCTTAGCAAAAGGATAGAGATCTAACCTTCCTTATAAAATTAGGATGTAATACTTGGAGATCCACTCGTGTAAGATAGGTAGGATAGGCTAGATTCCAATGAATCTGCATATTAATGCATGATATTGATAAAATGCCTATGTTTTGAGGACTTCATCTCGAAAGATTACACAAGGGTTTCTTTGATCATGCCTCATGGTTTTAAACTCTTTCTTATTTTATAAAACCTCCATGAATGAGTGCTAAGCCAAAGCTTCCATCCCAGCTTTAGGGGAAGAAACCCTAGTGACAGGGATTTCATGATTATGTTTGCCTTCAATCTTGTTATTAGCGAAATTGATTTTTTGAGATTCAAATCCAGTGAAAATGTCCCTTATTTCTTATCTTGCATGATTCTTATTGAGTCTCCCAATAGGAACCAAATACCCAAATGCTGCCGCCATGGAAGTCTCAAGGAATACATCTTTTTTAGAATTATGCACTCCTTGGCTCTGAATGTCTATGCCTCCCTATTTCCTAGAGTCATGGCCTCGATTCAGATCGATGTTTTCCTGATTTTCTTCATCGCCACCATGGTGGTAGGGATAAACGTAACCTATATCTCCATGTGAGTTCTGTCTCCCATTTTATGCATGTCCTCCACCATATGGTTTGCTACCACCACCATTCACAAAGCTATAGTTTCATGTAGAGCCAGAGGAGTGTTGTTTAGGGGAAGAAACTATACTTTTTCTAGGTGAATTCATATTTTTATTGCCTTTCTCCAATGCAAGCTTGATACATTAAATGTCCTGATACTCAGCTAAATTGGACTCTATCCTACAGTCACCGAGATAAGTATTATCTCAAGTAGGGTTAGGGAAAGAGCAAGGAGAGCACGTGGAGCTGTGAGGAGCCATGATTATTTGGGAGAATGTAAACACTCAAAATTGTTCACTTACTCAATGTGGAGATTTTTAAATATACTTTCAAAGAAAAAAATGGAATGATTGAAGGAGTTGTATAGGGTCACTCTTTCCATTATATAGGAATATTATGATGAAAAAAACTAAGGGAATATAAGAAACTAATTCATCTATAAGTAGATTGTAAAATTAAATGAGTAAAATCAATAGTATGTTAAGTAAATGATGCATCTTGTTGTGATTGTAAGATTTTATATTCTAAACTATGATAAATGGTTTTAAGATCATCTGTGATACAAGAGTATACATGTGACTAGCCATGATTATATGTAGGGATATCATTACATGAGGAATGGGTATAAAGACATTATTTGTATAAATGATTTAGGCATCGTATATGTGGTAGTAATATATGTCTCCCATATGATATTATGAAATAGGCATTTATTGATACTAGGAAGCATTTAGAATAATATTAATATTAGTAAAAGTTTTTTTAGGAAAAGTGCAGGATATTATGCCTCATCCTTGATAAGGCCATGGGATTAATTTTTAGAGTTAAGCTTGTAGCCCTCACCTTTTACATGATTGGGGATGAAAATTAAAATTATATTGGAAAAAATATCAATAGTAGAATATGCGCCAATAGTGGTGACCATAGTACCATATTGTATGATGTTAAAAGGGGAGTAATATCCCAAAGTAATAGAAGAATGATGTCACATATTTTAAGGAAAATATGATAGATTAGATGAGGATTAATCAAAATGATATATATAAGGAAAAATTAAGCACCAAGAACAAATGAAAATAAAATAGAAAAGTGATTTTGAACCCTTGGGAAAATAGGATTTGATCAAAAATGTTCAATATAGGATTTTAGTTCATCAAAGGTTTACATAATTTCTAATATTCGTAGATTGGAATTTTATAAAATGCCAAAAAAATGAATATAATATTTATTACTATGCATTATTCAAATTAATTAAATTCCAACATTAATTCACCAATATGAAAATAATAACTAATACTTATAGCTAATGATTAAAGAAATACTACAACCATTAAAAGAGATAAGAGGAAATGTTTAATTAGATATAAAAATAATACAGGTGTGATTTGGGTACGCATACTAGAGAACCTTGGAGTTCACAAAATTTTAATTCTCTATTTACAAGAATGCAACTAGAATGCTTGTATGCTCTTGGATATATTGTATAGTTTTGGACCAACTTAGTATCATGTTATATAACGTTTTGTGTCCTTATATGGTCTTGAAATGAATTTTGTTGACAAAACCTTAGTGTCACACAATATTGAAACCTCTTGAAACCATCCAAACCAAAATCAAACAATACATTTGGATAAGAGACCCTAAAATAAGGTTAATATTTTGGATTGAAGAGAAATTCACAAAATAAATACATTGAAACTATTATAAAGAGGCCTCAATCCACATTTTTATCTATATTTATCATATAATATCTATATGAATGTATCTAGTTGGAAAATTGTATCACTTTGACCAGGATCATAACAATTTTGGTCTTCCTATGACATTTATTTAGGATATTTTATTGCTTAGAGATGAATAAAGTTAACCTCGTTGACCTACTCGATTTCTGTAGAATTGTAATAGTGGTTATCTTAGTGGACGTGGATAAGCATTAGGAATATTTAGGTGTATTTTATGCTATTATTTTCATTAAGAGTTCATAAGAGTTCCTGATGAGTGATTGAGGTGATATTAAACTTCCTCAAGTACAATGTTTTGAAGGCACTTTATTATAAAAAGGATTACCTAAGAAGATAATAAAACATAATAAAGATAATCTTATTGAAATAAGAGATGAAATATGTGTCATTCCAAGACTATATAACTATGAAAAGACAAAAAATTACATCTTGAGCCTTGTATACAATTTTGCATAGGGAGGTACTAAGTGAAATATAGAATTAATACCACAATAATGAGAGTTTAAATACTAATATTATACATTTTTACTCACAATGCAATGACACATTAGTGTATATCAATAGAAAATTTGTCTCATAAATAAAATTTCGATCTTTGTCTTTTCAAAGACCGAGATTCATATCTATTGGGGTGAAAATTAAAAATTGCAAAATTTGAGTTTCTACACGCACACGCGTGCGCACAGCGCGCGCGCGCGCGCGCACACACACACACACACATACACACACACACACACACACACACACACACACACACACACACACACACACACAAAAAAAAAAAAATTTGAGTTAGATGTAATGTTTGTTAGTGGGGCTATTCATATTAATAAATATATAACATTAATTATATAAAAAAATGTATTAATATATGTAACTATTGTTTATGATCTGATATAAGCTTAAAATTACAAGAGGAGAGATTCAATTATATTTTTAGAGTGATACATGAGGAATCCAAGTGCACAAGATAGAGAATATAGGATTAATCAACTTGAGAATGTTTATTTATTGATAATAAATCTTTAAAAATACCTAGTATGAAACTATACAATCATACATGGAATTCCTAAATGTTTGTGACCACATTGTACCACTTTTTACCTAATTAGATTTTGTATATCTAACTTCATGTACCCCTCACTTTCTAACAAATGTATTCGTCTTTAATACCCTACGAGTATAATGTATTTGAAACCATGTAAATAAGTTGAATCAAACTCAAACCCTAACCATATATAGAAGACACTACAAAAATGTTATTTTCTAGATTATAGTGCAATTCATGCATAACCTATGTCATATCTACTCCAAAGAGGCCATAAAAAACACATGTTTCTCCATATTCTATGTAATATTTATATGGATACATCTAGTTTTGATACTTACACTACTTTAATATTTATTGAGATGAATTTTCTCTTATAATACATTGGATTGTGACATTGAGTTATTAGGAAATTAATTAAATTTAACACCTTGAGATAGTTAAATACTTCAAAACTATAGTTGTAACTTTTGTAATATATGTGCATTAGCTTTGGAATTATTCAAGGTTCTTTAAGTGGATTTTATGTTATTATAATTTGCAATGATATCTCATATGAGTGTACATGTTAGTAAATGAAGTGATATTATCATTTATATTATAGCTCTAAGGGTATTTTTTTGTAACAAGGCCAAACCAAGAGGATGAAAATATCCAACAAAGATAATCATATTGAAATAAAAGGTAGAGAATATGTCGTTTTGAGATCATACAGATTGGAAAAGACAAGATTTCACATATTGAATAAATTGTATGGTTTTAGATAGGGTCATAGTACATACACTTTGAAATATGTATAATGATAAGTAGAGGTGAAATACTTATTTTATGAATTTATATTCAAAATGAAATGACAGAATAGTGTGAGAAATAATAAAGTTAGGAGAGTCAAATAATAGTGTCAAAATGAAATGAAACATCAGTGTGAGAAATAAGAATACAGATCATTTTCATAGAAAAAATACATTTTCACACCTAATAGTGTCAAATAATAAGTTACGAAATTTGAGATTTTACATTTTCCCCCTTCAATTTTGAAATGAAAATTTCATCATTAATAAAAAAATACCTGAGTGTATAGATACAATATATTTACCTTTTTTGTAGAAATGTTTTGGTGTTGGCATCCTCCAAGGGGAAAATTTTAACATAGATTGTATTAAATGTCAGTAATAGAAACTCAATTGTAACTCAAACATATAATTTTAATTTTCTCAAAGAGAAATAAAGATATGAAAAACATGTAAGGAATATAGTTTTTTGTTATACAAAGAGAAGATCTCTCATCCTTTTCATAAACATGGATATTTAAATTATATTATTAAAATTTTGAAAGGATTGGGAGTAATAATTCCAAAATTATTTGAAAGGATAAATTGGAATATTGGGTGCATGCAACAAAACACTAAATCTAAGATAAAAAGAAGATGATATAGGTATTGTGGAATCCTATCTAAAAGAAACAAGATCATGTAGATAAAATTATTTAGTATATTCCAAGTTTAATTTATAAGAGGATACAAAGGACATCCTAAGAAGAGCATAGACATCGTGATTCCTTCCATTACCCCAATGATGAAACAAATGTAAATGTATATAGGCCCAAATTTTTATATATAGAAATACAACATAAGAGAGGATGGGTGTGAATTTATCCTCTACATGTGTTGTAAAACTAAGTAAGAGTGTGTAATATTAAAATAAATTTATGGAGAAGGAGAATTATACACCTAATGTCACGTATCATTAATTAATAAATGAGTAATGAACTAGAAAAGGAGTGTAATATTGATGGCTGACGTAAATTACTTTTAACCATGTTTCTAGTGTCTGAAATTGTTTTAATAATTTTATCTGCAAGAAGAAATTTCTAATTGTACAAAAAATAAGTGTCCTAAGGAATAAGTGCATGAGAAGGTGAGGAACATTTATATGGTCATAACTATACTATATATTTTTAAACCATCATTATTACATTTTACAAAAAAATGTTAATGTAATTCTAATCCTACACTAATTTGGGGAACTCCAATAATAAAATACGACCAATATTTTTAGCTATTATCAATAAAGGTAAATATATTCATTTTGACATATGTGTGAGTATATAAGGTAGTAAATATTATACAATGAAAGATATCCAAATTGAATCTATGTTTTTCAGTATGCCAAGAGTATTCTTTTGGATGACGTTCTATTTTTTTCTAAGTAAATTTCTCAATCCTTTAAAAATACTCCATTGTTTAAATTGAACTGTATTTTAGTCAAATATTTTATTCCCTCTAAAAGGACTAACTATGGTTTTATTATCAAAATTCTAAACACTGAAAGTTTGTGTATTTGAAAAAATAGAGATCCTTTGACTATGTACTAACACAAATATTCCTCATGGGTATAACTAAATATATGTATATCATTTGTAATCATTTCCTCATCATATTTTTCCTCATTTTCATCTCCATGTTCTTTAGGATTTGTTCCCCATGGAAAATTATAGCTGAATAAAATATATAATATATAGTTGTAGAACATACCCTTATGGATGTTCCCTATTTTTATGTAAGTGTGATAAATTATATGGGCATGCAACTCAAAAGAAAAAATAAATATATCCCTTTCTAATAATCTTGATAATTGCGTAGGATCACATAGAAGGTTTCAATAGTGGTCATCTATGTCACCCCATTTCTATACATGGGATATGGTTTATGGAGATGATGATACATAAATAAAAAATAAACAATAGAAATAATAAAAATAACATAAAAAATAGTACTAATAACAAGTCTTGTGTCATATAATAAGCATAAAGACACAATAGTAGTCAAGTAAGCCAACATAATCAATAGTATAGTACAAAGAGTCATGTTAAGGCATAGAGTCCTAGAAATTGGACATTGATGGTATCACAAGACAACCTAGGTAGTTAGGCCAAAAAAAATGAAAATTCATGTTAAAATTAATACATCACAAAACATGGGATACCCATGATGTTGCAAGAAAAGCAATCCACTTGGGACACATACAATGAAGAGACAAATAGTAACAGACAAAGGTAACAAACATCTTTATCAAATAATGATGTGAAATAATTTTAATGCATCATAGCAAATTCTAAATAAGTGCATAAAGAAATATATGTTAGCGATGTAAACAAAACATATCTTATTCATGTTAGCTTAAAATATAACATGTACACAATATATCCAATCGAGTGTAGTAAAATACTAGAATGGAACTATAATGATATTATATCATTAGTCTGTGTGTGTGTGTGTGTGTGTGTGTGTGTGTGTGTGTGTGTGTGTGTGTGTGTGTGTGTGTGTGTGTGTGTGTGTGTGTGTGTGTGTGTGTGTGTGTGTGTGTGTGTGTAATAGATGCACCCAAAATATCTTAGTATCTAAGAAGGTATAGGATAACACCAATCATCATATAACACTCTGTGTAATATCTACAACCAGATAAATATATCTTGATGAGACTTAAATAATCTCATCTTTATCAGAGGATAATTTCTTATTTTTCAGTATGTTTAACACATACTTAATCATATTTGAACATATTTTTTCTTGTTAAGAGATTGACGATTACTTTAAACAAATTTTTGGAAAAACTTAAGCATGCATTATGAATTTACTTTTAATTAACTCCTAATATTTTTTCACATAATGCCTTGTAGTTCTTATGAAATTTTTATTTTCTCATCCACAAATAGGGTAACAAGAATGGAATAAATCAACAAGTTGATCACAACACTTGATTTTGACTACATAAATTATCTTCAAAATTCATTGCTTTTATCAGATTAATAGGATAAAAGGAAATGAATCTCAAGAAAATTCCAGGACTCCTAAGAAAATTGCAAGTATCTTGAAAAAATTGGAAGAGTCATACATCTACACTCAAGAATCTTACTTGAAAACCATAGACTCGCCATAAAGGCACTATTAGGAAGTCTATGTTAGTGTTCTCATGTGATGAGTACTTAATAATTGCATGAGTAATTATTATCTTGTAAATGGTTGGTAGTTAATAATATTATTGTTATATTAACAATAATATATATTAGTTTGGATTTATTTTAACAACTTAAGTAATTTGAGTTGTGCATTGTTACATGAGTAACAATCACATCTAAATAGATATTTGGGGGGTTAGTAGGTTGAAAAAACTCCTCATTTGTAGGAGTGATATTTTGTATATATTTTTATGTCCTATACAAATGTGTAGTGAGAAATAATAGAGAAGATATTATATAATTGTGTTTATTATTATTGTTATCCTTTTGTAGATCTAGTTATACTGTGTCAGACACTCAGTTGTCAAAGCTACACATATATAAAACATTGAAAAGGTTTTTATAAACCATGGATACCTTATAGAAAATTTCTTAAATTAAACACATGGAATTCTTGTATACTAAACACAAAAATAAATAAAGAGAAAATGAAGGATACTCTCCTACCTTTTGATAAGAATATTCGTAACAAAAAATTTAGACTTAAAATTTCATAGTTATTTAGGGATTTCATAGTTATAGTGGCATCATTTTTTCAATCGATAAAGTGGATCATAATCTATTTCTAATATGAATTGTATTCAAATAATTCACCATGAATATGTAACGTAGTTTTGCATTCATGAGAAGATGAATGATTCAAAATCCTAGTATCTGTTGAAGACACGGAGTCTAACTACAAGATGAAGTGGAAGTTTAGTTTTTCCTTGCTTTGTGGAGTAATGCATGGTCATGGATAAAAATAGCATTGTCTTATTAATAGACAGGAGTTGTTATTTTTATGTTTATCTTATTTATTTGCATGTCTTATTTATAAAAGTGCTATATTTAGGTTACTTGTGGTTGAAATAAAATTTTACAAAGAGGTGCAGAAGTTATATATATGTGCAAGAATTTACTCTTTAGTATATGAAAAAGAGAAAATTATATTGTATTCCTCTGGATTGAATAAAGGAGAATGTTTGCTTGTTAATGTTGGATGTAGCCCACATTGGGTGAAACACATTAAATATTGGGTTTATCTTGTGATTGCATCCTTATTATATTTTTGTTTTATTGCTCATCTGTGTTTCGATCCTAACAAATGGTATCAAAGAAAGATTTTTTTTGGCAGAAACAACTCACATAAGGGTTTCTTGTTTGAGTGGGAGAAATGATAGAAGATAAAAAAGTTTAGGGTTGAAAAGTTTAATGACGAAAACTTTCATCTATGAAGATGCAAGTGGAGGATTACCTATATAAGAAGGATCTTTATCTACCATTGAAATGGAAAGTTTTAAAGATAAAAACTATTAAATAAGAAGAATGGGATGTTCTTGATTGGAAGACATTGGGTGCTAGTGTGTGAGATCCTATATGTCCTTCACACACATATGAAGGGTCATCTCAGTTGGGTTAGGTTTAGCATTTCTTGTGTGTTATGCACTAGGGTTACTCAACACCCTATGTGTATCCCTTTATTTGAAATTTATGAGTATGCCAAGACACTTTGTTGTCTTTCTCTACATGTGTAAGCTTTGTTCTGTTATGCAAGTTCTTCAATTGATTGAGTGATTCTTCCTTATGATTACATTGGAGCTATTATGTTTCCTTCAGATTGCAACTCTATCGTGGTGCACAGTTTTCAATACGATTCTCACCAACTCTTTCATTGTATCAGATCAAAGATTGGGTAAACATGCATTCATCATCTGAGTTGCGATCAATCTTTGTTTTTCTATTCTTTTACTCCTCATGTAATTTTGTTTTTGATCATTATCTTTTTGAAATTTATTGCTAACATCTTAACAAGTTGTTCTTAGAAAGTTTTCGGTTTTGTTGTGTTCTTTGTGCATGTGCAGATCTCCTTGAGCTATCAGGGGTTTTATAGCTACATTTAGCTAACTACAGCTAAATCTAGCAGATCAGCCAAAATAAAGTATTTTCTAGTTTTTAAAAATTTTTTATTAAACTGGATTTTTTTTATCTTTGTTTTTTCTATTTTTTTTGGTGTTTGCATGGTGTCTTTTACAAATTCAAGTTAAAATTGTAGGGTTGAAGCTGGTGTTTTGGTGTACTGCTCCCAACCAACCTCCTCAACTCACCTGCGAGCTCCTTTAAACTCCTCTGAGCTACCCTCTTAACTGAGTTTCTCTGTGCGAATGAATTTTTTGGTTTCCCTCATTTTTCCCCTATCGAGGTCTCCTGGGCTCTGATTGGTATTTCCCTACGTGATCTTGGTGTGGTCTGTGAGGTCCTTGTTTACAGTTTTTTGTGTGTTGCTAGCCATGGATATATTGTTTTCCATTTTGTTCTTGTCTAGTTGCTAGTTGCTATGGCATTGAATCTCCAACCTGTGTGCTCCTCCCCGACTTCTCCCCTCCCAACAGCTCTCTCCCCTCTTTCACTCTCCCTTACCAGTTCCACCTTGCCTACTCCCCAAAGTTCCTCCCGTGTTTTCTCCCTACTTCGACCTATGCTTCCCATTTTCCCTCAGCACTTAGCTCCTAACGGTTTCCCTCACCCGCCAAACCGCCTCCATAAAACTTGCCAAGACCACCTCCACAAAGCTCAGATCCTCCAAATGGTTTCCACTAAGCCCCCTTGGTGAATGTGCCTTTTAGTACATTTATGGTAAGTTCTTTTAATATATTTTGGTGGATTTTTTTTCAGTCGACCGTTACTATTAATTAAGGTAAGTTTTTTAAACAATTTTGGTTGAAATATTTAAAGTGGTTTTTTCTAAGGGAGTATCTAAATAATTAATTAGAATTCAATTAAATCTTAATTAGTGTTTTATTATTTGAAATTAATTATATTTCATTTAATTAAATCTAGTTTTATTAATTTCCAAATTAATCTTCATTTACGTTTAGTATTTATTTAAAATCATATTTATAGTAATGCGTTCTTTATCATCTTTATTAACTCCAAATAGCTCTAAAACTAGCCAAAATGGGCATTTCTAAATGATAAATTTTAGGCGTTATTGTCAAATTTTTTTACTAATAGTGTACTCAAGTGTGAATTAACACTTTGAGCACTTTTTTGTATTCCGCGTGCCTTTCCGGTGTTTTGAAGATCATCGGGACTCATCTTGAGTTCGTTTAAAACATTGTATTTTACCCTTATTATTGCTTGCAACTAGTGAGTGCATTCGCCATTTTTGCAGCAAGGGGGTATCCATTGCAATGTCAGACATTTTTTTTCACAACCAGGATTTGATTTAACCTCCTTCCTAGTTTTTTGCAATTGTGCTTGTGTAAGGTGTCACTTTGCTACACTCCTCGAAACACAATTATGGTCTCCTCTCTTACGCGTTATTACGCTGATTGAATGGTGAGTTATGAAGTGTTTCTCAATGCACGCTTGGACTGAATTGTATTCAATGCACTAAACTATAAAGTTTCAAAAGAAGGGGGGTTATTATATTGTCCTACATTGTTGTGTTTCTTTTCTGCATTCCTTCTCTCTCCTTTCACTATGTATGCACTTTCAATTCCTTTTCTTACGCCATTAAACTTTTTTGAACGGAGATCAAAAATAATTATAACACTAAGGGGTAAAGGGTTATTCCACATCACCATGGGAACTGAGACTAAACCAGATGACGACCCTAAAAAATCTAAGTAGTTAAATAGTAGTGATGGAGCTTTAGGTCTTCTTTGCATATTCGTTTCTCCCGACTTTCTCTTCCACATTGAGTCATCCAAAACACCTAAATCTGCATGGGAAATGTTGGATGAAATGTTTGGACAACAAGATGACACGATAGCGCATGAGTTGGAAAACGAACAACTAGGGTTAAATCCTAGTTAATTTAAAAACCTACAAGCATTCTTCTCTAAGTTTGTCCACACTAGATTGTTGTTAAAGGAATGTCAAGTAGAGAAGAAAGATTCTCAACTAATCATATTGATCTCTCTAAGTTAGGTCCTGAATATTTTTTCTTTGTGTCAACTTTTTACGCTACAAAAGCTACCTTGGAAAAGGATTTGAATATGCCCTGCTTCGACTGCTTTTCATCCCAACTCATTCAAGAAAAAGAAAAACTCATTCAAATGGGGTCGCTCAAGTCCAAGTCACATGTCATTGTGGAAAGTTCTAGTAATGAAAAGAAGACTGAAAAATAAGAAAGAAACAAAGGATCAACCTAAGAAGGAAACCAAGACCAAAACTAAAATTGACATGAACACTTCAACTTCTGAGCCTAGAGCACAGAAACACAAGTATTTGTGTTCTTATTACAAGAATCTTGGTCATAAAGAGCATATGTGTATGAGAAAACAAATTGATCACCTTACTCATTTACTTGAGAAAAATCAAATAGGTGTTCCTGAGTCTATCAAACAAAATGCTCCGAAGGACGAGTCTTCTACTTCAAAAGGTTCAAAATCTGATAAGAAGAAAAGAAAGGCCCTTGTATCCGAAGTTACTCCTTCATCGATGTGGATTATATATTCTAGTGCCTTGCACCATAAGGATTCTTTGCATGTTGAGTTCACCAACATCGAGCCTTGTGGTATGTCCCAAATCATGATGGGTAATGACACAACAGTGTCGGTTTGTGGTAGTGGATCGGTAGAGATTGATGGGGGAACATTCCACCAAGTTTTGAGTGTTCATGATCTCTCTACCAGTCTCCTATAGGTTTACCAAATTACTCACCTTGGTGAAGGAATGCAAGTGAAATTTGGTCCTAACTTGGTCATTATTCATGAGCTTAACGATGACACTAAGTGGCTAAGGGAAAGGTGGATCACTATTCATGGTTGTATACCTTTTCCCACTTTACTTTTGATTCTACGTCCACTTCCTTTCTCACTCAAGAAAATGAGGTTAGTAAGCTATGGCATGAGTGATTTGAACATCTAAATTATCACTACCTTGAACAATTGAGCCAAAATGAAATCATCAATGTGTTACCCTACGTTAAGTTTTCTAAGGGTCTTTGTGAGGGTTGTACCTTTGGAAAGCATCCTGAAAAGAACTTTGACAAAGGAAAATATTGGAGAGCTACTCATCCTTTGGATCTTGGTCACAACGATATTTCTAGTCCATTTCTATCTCCTTTGTTTACTAGATCTCTTTATGTGCTAACCTTCATTGATGACTATTTGTGATATTCTTGAGTATATTTTATTAAGCTTAAGTCTGAAGTCTTAGGACATTTTCAGGAATTTAAGGCTCTTGCTGAGAAAGTAGCGGAACAGTCTATCAAGTTTCTTCGAACCAAAAATGGAGGTGAATATGTAAACAATAGGTTCATGGATTTATGTACTTCTAAAGGGATCTCCTTGTAGCATACAATGGCATGCAACCCTTCATAGAATGGAGTAATAGAAAGAAATAACCATACTCTTAAAGAGATGGCCACTTGTATGATTCTCTCGAAGTCTCTTTCTCCATAGTATTGGGTTGAAGCAATGAATTGTGCTAATTTCATTCAGAACCATGTTCCACACAAGGGAGTAGAAGGGATGACACCCTTTGAAGCCTTGTTTGAATGCAAGCCTGATGTTAAGAAATTTTGAGTCTTCAAATCCAAGGATGTGGCTCAGATTCCCAAAAATAAACGCAAGGAATTGGAAACAAAATCCAAACCTCGTATCTTTATAGGTTATCCTGATGGCGTGAAGGGATATTGATTATTGAATCCTACTTCGCATGAGCTTTGTATTGAGATAAGTGTTAAGTTTAATGAGTCTTCTTTGACTTCTACTTCTCTACCTATTAAGGTTCTTCAACTCACTGATTCAGATTCTTACTCATCAGATGATGATGTTGTTGAGCATGCTCCTCTTTTTCCCGACCATCAGACCATTGAGTCTTCTGATTCTGATAGTAGTGATGGTGAGGACTATGCCCCTTCTCACTTAAGTGACAAATCTTCCAACTCAGAGGCTGATCCTCCTAGTATTCTTTGGGTTATGAAAAATCTACAAAGTGTTGGAGATACTTTTGATATGAGATATAATCACTCAAATTTTGTTGGACCACACTCTTTCTTCACCTTTGCCTCTGATCCACAGTCTTTCCAGAAGCTTCTGGTATTCCTAAGTTGGTTTCTTCCCTGGATGAGCAGTATTCCTCTCTCATGAAGAATGATACTTGGGATCTCACCCCTCTTCCGAAAGGAAGAAAAATATCTTGCTGTAAGTGGGTGTTTCGAAAAAACTATGGAGTAGATGGAGATGTCAAAAAGTTTAAAGTGTGATTAGTAGGTAAAGGTTTCTCCTAAATAGCTAGGGTTGATTATACTGAAACCTTTTCTCCGGTTGTGAATATGGCTTCTATTCGACTAACCCTAACCATTTCCGAAAAAAACAAATGGAAAATCCATCAAATGGATGTAAAGAGTGCTTTCCTTCATGGTTACCTAGAGGAATAGATATACGTGGAACAACCTCTAGGTTACGTCCATGATTCCTACCTCATTTTTAAGTTAAAGAAGTCTCTTTATAGTCTTAAACAAGCCCCTTGGACTCGGTATGCCAAGATGGACTCCTCTTTTACTAGGTGTCACTCTGATCCAAATGTTTATATTATATGGAAAGATGACTCCATACTCATTCTTGTTCTCTATGTTGATTACTTGTTGATCATTGAAAGCTCTTCCTCTATCATTGATTATGTGAGGACCGCTTTGGCCAACAACTTTTCCTTGACTGAATTAGGTCTACTTCATTACTTTCTTGGATTCCAAATTTTACAATCTGACTTGGGAATCTTGATTTCACAACCTAAGTATGCTCTTGACTTACTTTCTCATTTTCAGATGTCCGATTGCAAGTCTTCTCCTACTCCTTTTCTTTCCGGGGTTAAGTTGGTTTCTGATTGCTCTACTCCCCTGGTTGATGGTACCCTTTATCGATAGTTGGTGGGGAGCTTGATTTACTTGACTCACACTCAACCGGAGTTATCGTATGCTATTGGGATCATGTCCAAATTCATGCAGGAGCCACATGAGCTACATTAGAAAGTAGCTAAACAAATTCTTCATTATGTTTGTGGCACCTATATTGATGGCATTCACTGTCATGAAGGGGTGGATATTGACTTGATTGTGGTCATAGATTTTGATTGGACCAGTGTCTTAGATCATCAGAAATATACCTCTGCCTATAGTTTCTCTATTTGTTTGGGTCCTATAAGTTGGTCTGGCAAGAATCAGAATGCAATTGCAATATATTCTATAGAGGAAGAATACAGAGGAGTAGTTAACACTGCCACAAAAGCTATTTGGCTATAGGGTATTCTGATAGAGTTTGGCATCCACTTTCGGATGCCCACCATTATCTATTGTGATAACACAAGAACTATCTCAAATTTCATAAATTCATTACAACATCAGTGGAAGAAGCACATTGAGATCCATATGCACTTCATACGAGAGCTTATTCATGATGGTAACATCGACATTTAGTACATTCAGACAACTGATCAGATTGTTGATATATTCACCAAGCCCTTCACTGAGGTGAAGTTTCTTCACTTACGATCTCTTCTTAGGGTGAGGTCTTATGTAGCTTCTCATCTTATTTGGGCTATATAGTCCTCTTCTTCTTCTTCTTCTTATTCTAGAAAGATGTTCTTTTTACATGGGCACTGCATGCCAGAAAAGTGACAGGCGAGCATGAGAATCTACAAGTGACTCTTCCGCGTACCCCACCTCTCGAGGTCGTGCTGAGATAGCCAGTGGGGGTATAATATGCGTTGGATTCAGACAAACTAGTTAGGTAGTCTAATGTCTTTGACATGCACTAATGGAATTTGTGAATCTAAGGCAAAGAAGGCCCTTCTAACTTGGACTGGTGTGATAGATCGATCGGCAAGGATGACTGCTCGAAGGCTCCAATCAATATCGAGCTCTGACATGATTCAATCTATGGGTTGTGGAATACATGGAAAATGACCTGGGATAGTTTCGTGTATGTCTCCAGATAAGGTCATAGGGTGGATGGTGAAAACAATTGACTCTATGGACAATTCTCTGGCCTAGTCCAAAATTCTCTAGCTTCGTTAGCTGCTATATCTAGAAAGGACAATTGTTTGATGATGATGGGTGGAAGTGGAGTGGATTTGGATACTAGTGTGTGTAAGCCAGCGTCTATATCTGATTGACTTGTGGACTTGTTCGGCTGTACTATCTATGGATCACAACCATAGACTCTTGGTTGTTGTGGTCCTGTTATGGTCATGCACGAAATCAAGTTCTAATCCCTAGTATCCAGTAATCGTATGCTTTCTCAGCTTCTATATTTAGGACCAACAACTGTGTGATTTTCTTGGAATATCTCACAGGTGTTCGTGCAACCTGGATGCTTAGACTGGTATCTATATCTATGAGAGTGTCTCCTGTACCTGGCTATGGGACCAAAGGATCCCAACCAAAGGTTTGTTCTCTTTCGAACCCTTCTACAGTCATGTGAGTGTTTACCTAGGGCAATCTGTAATTTGGTTGGTTTGACCAAAATGTGTGTGCTTGGTTGTCCTCTATGTTTAACCCTCTCAACTGAGAACTGATCAGTTGTAAATCTGTTGTTGTTCGGAATACTTGTATTCTGAGATTTTGGTCTATGTCAACTATTGTTGTGACGAGGTTTGGTTGAGGCACAATTGGCTCAAATATATATTCCCTGGGCTCCTGAGGTCCCGTGATTGTCATACAAAATAAAATGTAAACCTAACTGTAACGAAGCAAATTCTAACTACGTGGAATAAACCTAAAACATAAATAAGTTCTATTCTTCTAAGAAACCTTTCAAGAATATAATGAAATCAAGCTATTTAAATGTATCTAGGAATAACAATTAATCAATAATTTAAAACAGACAAAATAATCGAGTGTAGTTATCAGCCTGTGTAATTTGTAGATTTATTCTAAATAAAATAGCTCATCTAATTTATCTGCAAGATTCTCAATCCTACCTTAGAAGTGAGGAGTGAATCATAGTTTCTCAGAAACTATCAATCCTAACAACTTCCCTGGCAATATCAAGAATAGAATTCACTGAAATGAAGCAATTATCTATTCTATTTGATATGATTCTAACAAGAACTTTGAAAGCTAGAACCTGGATTCCGTAAAACAGTGGTGAATCTGATGGTGTGTGTGATCTTGTCCCCTCAATATGATCTCCTCATTCTTTCGTGTTCACGTGGATCCAAAAAAGCATGTAATACTAGCATCGACAGGAGTAGATATTGGGACAAGGACAGCTCAGAATGCAGACCGAAAATGCGAGTAGGAGAGGGACAGCTCAAGAGTACAGAGCTTGGCTTATGCGATTCCTAGTGGGATTTTACTGCAAGCCATGCAATATGAAGTGACTAGAACCTGAAACTATCTTGTTTGAAGAGCAAAACCTACAATTTTAATGGCTTCCTAAGCTATTCTATTCCAATGGATTGGGTAAAACAACAAAACTGTTTGCACAAGCTGGATATGTGGCTTACCAACAGCTGTACAATGCTAATGAGCATGTAAATGAACTAAAACAAGTATTCTAAGCAAAATAATAGCTTAAATCTAATGCAAAGAGAAATTCAGTGACAAACTTCAGACCGGATTGGGTGAAATAACAGCACTGCCTGCACAAGATGGGTATGTGGATTACCAACAGTTGAACAATACTAACTAAACATGCAAGTGAATTGAAACTATGGCTTCTAAACAAGATAACAAGCTAAAATACTAAAAATGAGGAGATGAGAGCAAAATATCAGTCTTCAAAATTAGGCCCTTTGTTTGAGCACAAGTCATGCATCTATAGGAATTCAATCACCCGAAAATCAAAACCAAACTGAACTCCTAAACAATAAACAAAGGAAAAACACTATTCCAGGGGACTAAAAACATAAATGCATGCTCAAGTCGCCAAGGAAAGCTGGTGAAACGTGATATTTCATGCGAGTCGTGTCAAAAGAATGTTATGGAAAACGTGTGCAGGACCGCCGCTTTGAGCAGGGCAGCGGTTATAGGACCACCGCCCTGCAGGGCGGTGGTTTCATCACTGAAGATCAAAAGGCCAAGGAAAGAAGAAAAAAGGGGAAAACAAAGGGCATGGGGGCTAGGTGGGGCATGTGGGATGTTAACGCATACTCCAAGAGCTTTTCCAGATCTCGAACACCTTGTGAGGAGACCTATATCATCATTGGGGCACTTGTTACACTATTCCGGTAGTATAGTACCTTACAATTTTGGGTACGTACAGGCACCTTATCACACCTTTAGTTGTTGGGCCCCATCAACACATCTTTCTTAATTGTTTAGGAATGTCTTATTTTTCTGTCTGACTCATCATAGTTGCTACCCCAGCTTCGATGAAGTTGGGTGTTGGTGTGTGAGATCCTATCTGTCTTCCACACACATATGGAGGGTCATCTCACTTGGGTTAGTTTTAGGGTTAGGGTTAGGTATAGGTTTTCTTGTGTGTCATGCACTATATTTACTTAGCACCCTCATAAATATAGGGTGCTAAGTAAATCTAGTGCATGACACACAAGAATCAATTGATTTTGTGCTAATTTCCTGAAAGTTGGATTTGTTTGGTTATGGTTGTGAGTAATTTCGTTTCTGATTCAAACACTTTAAAGTTTTATGATGTTATTAGTTTGATTCTTAGTGAGGATATGAGAAGAAAAATCACAAGTGAGTCATCTGGTAATGCTTTAAGTGTAGAGAATAGGGAAAGATACAAGGAAAAAACAAAAGGTCTTGGACATTGTGGAAGGTCTAAGAAGGGTAGATCTAAATCTAGAAGAAGGATGGTATGTTGGAATTTTGGAAAAGTGGGACATGAAAAGAAATATTTTTGGTCTTTAAAATCAGGAAAAGATCAAAAAGAAGGGAGAAAAGAGGCAAATGTAGCAGGTGATGTGTTACAAGATCCTCTTATTCTTTCTTTAGATAGTAAGTCAAAATCTTTGGTTGTAAATTTTGCTGCTTCATTTCATGAAACTCCTCATAGACATTATTTTCAAGATTATGTTCAAGCGAATTTTGGGCGGGTATATCTTAGTGATGATGAGCCATGTAACATTTCTTGAAAAGGTAGTTTCTAGTTAAATTGCAGAATGGTAACACTTGGGTGTTGAAGAATGTGAGGCATGTTCCTAGCTTGAGGAGGAATCTAATTTTTGTAGGGTTATTAGGAGATGATGGTTGTATGGTTATATTTATAGTAGTTTCTTAGAAATTTACCAAGGGTTATCTTATGGTAGCAAGAGGTAAGAAATTAGGTACTTTATATTTATACATTGTTAGTAATGATACATCTTCTATTTTAGATACTACATGTATTGATACAACTCTATGACATTACAGACTTGGCCATATGAGTGAGAAGGGGCTGAATATTTTACATTCGTAGGGAAAGTTGTTAGATTTTAAAAACATAGACTACGAATTTTGTGAGGATTGTGTGTATGGGAAACAAAATTGTGTAAGATTTATCAAATTTGGATGACCCAAGAAGGAGAAAAGTTTAGATCTTGTTCATACAGATGTGTGGGGGATGACTCAGGTATCTTCTCTTGGTGGTTCATGGTCTTATGTTAATTTTATTGATGATGCTACTATGAAGGTTTGGGTTTACTATAAAGAAGAAATTTGATGTATTTAATACCTTAAAGAAGTGGAAAGCTTTGGTTGAGAATGAAACATGTTTGAAGTTGAAGTGTGTCAGATTAGTTAATGGCGGAGAGTACTGTAGCAATGAATTTAGTAACTATTTTTCAAAAAATGGAATCCGTATGGTGAAGATAGTTTCTAGAACACCATAACAGAATGGTGTGTTAGAAAGAATGAACATGACTATCATGGATTGTGCAAGGAGAACGATATTACATGCTGGATAGCCCTTACAGTTTTGGGTGGATGCTATAGATACTATTATTTACTTGATAAATACAGGAACTTCAAGTTCTTTGCAAGGTGGAGCACCTGAGGAGGCTTAGATCGGTAAGGTGGTAAACTATTCTTTTCTAAAAAAAATTGGCTATGAAGCATTTGTGTACATTGATAAAGAGAATAGGACCAAGCTAGAAGCTGAATCAAAGAAATGTACTTTCATTAAATATGGCACTGATGATTTTGGATTCCATTTGTGGAGTTTGGATGAGAATAAAATCATTAGGAGTACGGATTTTATTTTCAATGAAATGGTTATGTACAGGGAACTACTATAGGATAAGAAGATGGACAAGTTTGAGTATGTAGAACTTGATGCGGTAAGGATAGAGAAGTGCTCAAAGGAATGGAAAACCAACAAGTTGGCATCAATCCTAGAAGATTCGGTGTTTACTCTATAGAAATAAGTCAGCAAGAATAGGAAGAGCCTCAAAATATAGAAAATCTTGTAGCATGGTCTACTAGGGTAAGTAAACCTTATGCATAATTATCTTTATATGAGCTTTACTATTTTTTATTAATAGATGGTGGAGAACTAGAAATGTTTGAAGAACCAATGTAGTTAGAAACATAGAAAAAGTGGGAGAAGGTATGGATGAGGAGATGAACTCCTTAAATCACAACCAAACTTGGGATTAGGTTCATTTTCCTGCGTGAAAGATAGCATTGTAGGAAAAGTGGGTTTACAGGTTAAAGGAAGAAGAAGGTGATAAAAGAGGTACAAGGAAAGACTTGTTGTGAAGTTATTTGCACATGAAAAAGGTATAGAATTTGATGAAATTTTCTCTCGTATTGTTAAAATGAATTCCATTAGAACTATTTTAGTTTTGGTAGTTGTAGAATATTTTCATCTTGACCAATTCGATGTAAATACTACTTATCTTCATAGTTATTTGGAGCAATAAATATATATGGAGAAGCTACATGGATATGAAGTCAGGGGAACGATAATTTGGTGTGGATATTGAAGAAGAGCTTGTATAGCCTTAAGAAAGCTCCAAGGAAGTGGTATTTGAAATTTGACAGGTACATCATAGAACAAGGTTACTCTAGATGTAATTTGGATCATTATGTTTATTATAAGAGACTAGATAATGACACCTATATTATCTTATTCTTGTATGTGGATGACATGCTTGTGGTAGGGTCAAACTTGCAGGACATAAATGAGCTAAAGAGATGGTTAGCCAATACATTTTACATAAAGGATTTAGGTGCAGCAAAGAAATTTATTGGTATGAGAATCAATAGAGATAGAAAGATTAAAATACTGAATTTGTCTCAAGAAGAATATGTGAACAAGGTGTTGGACAAGTTTAGGATGCAGAATGCGAAACCAGTAAGTACACCATATGCAGGGAACTTCAAGTTGAGTAAAGAACAATGTCCTAAAACATATGAAGAGATTGAATATATGTCTATAGTTTCATATGCTTAAAAAGTTGGAAGTTTGATGTATGTTATGGAATGCAAAAGACCAAACATTTCCCATGCTGTGGGAGTTTTAAGCAGATACATGAGTAATCTGGGAAAGGAGCACTGAAATGCAGTCTAGTGGATTCTCAGATACTTGAGAGTGACCAGTAGTAGGCAATTGTGTTATGGAGGGTTAGAGGTATCCTTACTTGGATATGTTGATGTAGACATGACTAGAGATTTGGATGGCAGGGGGAGCACAATAAGTTAGGTATTCACTATTGGTGGCACAACAGTTATTTGGATTTATGAACTGCATAAGATTGTTGCCTTGTCTACTAAAGAGGTAGAGTATGTTGCTACTACAGAAAGAAGCAAGGAGATGATATGGATGGAGAAGTTTATGGAAGATTTGGGAAAGAAGCAAGAGGATTACATGTTATTCAATGATATCTAGAGATAAATTCATCTTTCCCAGAACTCAATATTCCATTTGAGAACCAAACATATACAACTCAGGTATCACTTCATTAGATCATTTTTGGAGGATGGACAATTAATATTTTAGAAGATCCATACAAGTTAGAATCCTATTGATATGCTGACAAAGGTTGTGACAAAAGAGAAGATGGAAGGTTGTTCGGTTTCGATAGGTCTTCAAGATTGATTTTGAAGAAGATAAACGAGTTAGAGAAGAGTCCAAGGATGAGATGTAACAGTGAGTTGCAGTGGTTAGTCTCCAAGTGGGAGATTGTTGAAGATGTGGAGTCTAACTTCAAGATGGAGTAGTAGTATGATTTCTCCTTAGTTTTGGGAGGAATGCATGGTCATGGATAAAAAAACATTGTCTTATTAATAAACAACAGTTGTTATTTTTATGTTTATCTTATTTAGATGCATGTCTTATTTATATGCATGTATTATTTACAAGAATCCTATATTTAGGTTGCTTGTGGTTGAAGTAAACTTTTACAAAGAGGTGGACAAGTTATCTATATGTGCATGGATTTACTGTTTAGTATATGAAAAAGAGAGAATTTTATTTTATTCCTTTGGACTGAATAAACGATAAGGTTGGCTTGTTTCTAGTGGATGTAGCCCACATTGGGTGAACCACGTTAAATCCTGGGTTTATCTTGTGATTGCATGCTTATAATATTTATTTTTTATTTCTTGTTTTATTGCTCATTTGTGTTTCAATCCTAACATTATCTTATAATTTTTTCATGGTAAACTTGAAAGATGATGATTTAAGATTTATGTTTTCATATCTCTTATAAGAAACATCATGTTAATAGAAGTGGAGTTGTTGGATATTTATGTTGATTATTTATGATTAATTTTGAGCCACATATGAGGAAAGAAGGGGACACTCAACCCAACAAGAAGGAATATATTTTGTATTTCCTTAATTTTATTTCATATAATCTATAATTGAATGAATTATATAATTTTAAGACTAGATATCATAATTAAAGGATTATTTATATTTGTTATGCATTCAGTTTAATGCTTTGTTATTAGTTTTCACTATTTTCATTTTCTTAGAGTTATATATCATTGAAATAATGAGTTATTTATCTAAGATTAGTATGCTTATTGGAAACATATTTCATCTTATTACCTTATTAGAGAACCTTATATTTTTCCTAGAATTTGATATATAACTAAGGTAGAGGATTGAATTTCATTCAACACTTTTTGATGACATTTTCAGCTATAGGTATCAATAGGTATTCATTGATCTAGGATTTTTTGATGATTTTTCTTGTTATTTCCATATAATGATTCAAGCACCTAAAAGTTACAATAGGTATAACTTGTGAGATTATTAAAGTAAGTGGATCTAGAAATACTCTCATAATATCTTAGTTTGGGTAGAATATTGATATAATAATTCCTTTACCACCACATTAGTTAAATCAATGATTTAATAAAATGATTATTTAATTACTGAATAGGCTTAAAGATTAGAAAGGAAAATTCATTAGAGATAATCCCATAGAATAAAAATATGACCATAGGTTAAAATATTAAAGTTGAACCACAAAAAAATAGAAGGATTAAAAATGCAATTCCCCAGGGCATAAAATTCACTTATCCAATTGTAATAAATGAATATAAGAAGGATCCTATGAAAAATATATTTTCATCATTATTTCCTATGTTTAAGGGAGTAGCTTTAGAATACCTTGATATAAATTTATATTATTTTAAGTTCTTTTGCAAGAATTATAATTACAATAAATAACTAAAATATAAAATGGATCCCTTTAAGCCCTGATGAATCAACCATGCGTTGGTTTATGGGATTTCTCGATAACACTATTCTTAATTTGTCTGAAATGTAAAAACATTTCCTAGATAACTATGAATATTATGTTAGAGTTGATGACCGTAAAGAAGAATTCTCATGGATGACCTAAAAAGAACATGATGAAATCATTGGGAAATATCTTGATATATATCTCTTTCGCCATAAATTATGTGGTAATGAACTAGACCAAGAAGTGGAGAAAGATTATTTATCAAAGGGATGCATGATGAATCTATAGATGCACAAAATTTTTTTGGTGAAGGTGATGTAGACAATGTACGAATTTGAGATATTTATGATCTCTGTTAAAATTATTCATGGAATAGGATATGATTTTGAAGGAATAAAAAATTGAGAAAAATAGTGAAGTGAGAAAGTTGATGGAAGAATTATTTAATATAAAAAAAAATATTCTAGTATAATTAAATACCCATCTAGATAGTATATAAGTAAAATAAAATTCTTCAAATAATCTATGAATTTACTTACCTATATGTGGGGATAACCATGCACTCAAGGTATTATTGGTCTGAGGCAGTATTTTTTACCTTTTATTTGTATATTAGGTTATATACACCTCACAAATGGTGAGTGATATCACATAGATGAGTAATAGGTATTTTAGGGAGTTATATGACATATGAAAGATCTTGTCATATATTCTAGCATATGTGTTATATGTGTCATTGTCATATGTGAGTTAAATCAAATTCTAGAATTATAAGAGCTCTTTATTTGTGGAGAATCAAAACTCAAGGGAGTTTAGTTATACATTTTATTTATCTATGAGCGTGATTAGACTAATTATTTGTAAGTGCAAGTTCCTTGAGAATATTTAATCTTGTTATTTATTTGATTATTTATTTCATTTTATTTCTAGTGAACCTTTGTTTATGTTTCTATATTTTTGGAAATATTTGTTTTCTCTTTCATGGTATCAGAGAGAGGTATTAATAATCAAAACACTCACTTATTTTTTGTTGATTAATCTCAATTTCATGGTTTTATTAACATTCAGTGCATGTTTTTGATCCATATTGGTTTTGTGCATTTTTGAAATTAATATGGTTACCATTTGGTTTGTGGGAGTTTTTTTTTTTTTTTTTCGTGTTCTTAGTGTGTATGTGTAGGATATTTGTTTCGAAAATACATCTATGTAGTTACAAATAAAGTTAGAGGATACGAGATAAAGTTGGAGGTTGTGTGCATCTTTAGGCTAGGTTTCCTTAACTCACCTCCATCTTGGTCAAGATTCCCTCCCCTACACTAAATTGCTTCTTCTTCAAAACCTAGGCCCCCTCTCAAACTCCCCACCTATAATAATCTCTCCTCATTTATTTCAAAAATTCATTCCTCACCAGAATTCACCATCTCATCTCTTGCATCAGGATCTTCTCATGTGTCCCAAATAACCCACTCTTGTCTCCATGTGTTCCTTTGATTTGTTATGGCTCGCACTACATTGTAACCTTGTACTCATGATTTCACTTCTTTAACCATGTTTCTTGACCGTGCTCATGCTCTGTGCATTTGACTCACCCAAAATACTCACGTGATGAAATATGCATATCTCGCACAAGATATATTGGGCTTGATCCTTTCCTTTATCATTCACCATCTAACTGGGACCCTGTCTCCTACTCTGATTATTTTTTACCTTAAAAAATCAACTATCACCCTTAATTAAGATCACCTAGCTAGATCCTTCCATACCTCATCCCCATCTTTACATTGTCTCATATTTTTCTCCAAAGTTTTTTCCTTGTTGTAGCTTTTAGTTTATAGCCCTAATAAATTGACCCTACAATCGTACCTTGTCTATGCAACAATTCATTTCTTCATAGATCACTAATATGACCTTCTCGATTCTTTCTTCACTCAAAATTCCATGCACCACGTCATTTCCTCGATCCCCATAATCAACTAGACACACTATGTACTATCTCTCTAGCTTGCCACATGTTTGGTGACACCTGCCAACTCTTCCCCATGATAGTCAATTTGGAATCCAACTTAGACCCAAATTTTCTCCCAGCTCATTCACTGAGATGAGATGAATTTGTGCTCTCTCTACCTTATATCATTTTTAAAACTTAATTTTGTTGCCTATTTCTTAATATAATTAAACTTAGTTCAACTAAACTAAGTGGACATTAATGTAGCTATATTTTATATTGCATTCAAATCTCTTTTAGGTGGTGTTTTGATTTTATGGTATATGTTTCGAAGGAACTATTGTAACTTCATGATCTTGTTAATGTGCATCTGCCACAACCTTGTAGAAGGGGAGCCTAATTATGATGTGAGATTATTTTTCTAATATTAAACCTTATTTATCTCCCTTTCCTCTTGTTTTATGAATTGATTGTGCTTATTACTATGTTGCTTCATTTTTCGTGTGTTGAAACTTATTATGGTATCCAATTGCAAAGATTCTACCAATTCTAAGGTGAGTAGACAATTGTTTCACACCACACAAACACACTATATTGTAATCAACACAAAAATCATAAATTTTTACAAAAAGGGGGTAAAAGTATTATATTAGGATATGTGTGTGTCGTTTTCTTTTATGTAATTTCTTTCTCTTTTATTATGATGGATACTAATGTTCTGTTTCTCACATTGTTTAACTATCATGAATGGAAATCCAATATTCTAATCACACTATGGGGTAAATAGTTTTACCACATCGTTATGGGAGTGGAGAAAGAAACAAAAACCAAACATGGGAAATCTAAGTTGTTAAACCAATGTGATGAAAACTTATTTATTCTTTGTATGTCCATTTTTCTTGACCTTTTCTTTCAAATTAAGTCTTCCACAACCCTTAATGGAACATAGAAAAATATAGATGAAATGTTTGGAAAAAATATGGTATGAGAGCTCATGAGTTATAGAATGAACTCCTAAGTTTGACTCCTAGTTAATTTTATAATCTATAGGAATTCTAATCCAAATTTTACCACACTAGAACATTGTTGAAAGCATGTGGAGTTAATAAGAAAGATTCCCAAATGATCTTATCCATTATTTATAATATTTGACCCAAATACTATGTCTTCATTTCTACCTCTCATGACAAAAAATAAGTGTTAAGGAATACTTGGAATATTCCCTCATTCGTTATATTTTCTTCTGAATTCATACAAGAATAAGAAAACTTGATTCAAATAGGTGTAATCAATTCTAATTCACATTTCATAATATAAATTAATTGTAAATTTAAGGAGAATAAGTAGGAGAATAAATCAGATAAAAATTACCAACCTAAGAAGGAAGCTACGTCAACCAAATCCAAATTCAACACAAGTACTACTTCCACTACTTCTAAGTTTAAACCAAAGAAGGAAAACTACAAGTGTTCATATTACAAGAAGTAAGGACATGAAGAGAGAATCAATGCACAAGAAAAAAAATTTATGACCTTACCCATTTATTTGGGAATAATAATTAAAGCTTTTTCTAAGTCTATCAAGTGAACTACTTTGAAAGATGTGAGTATTTTAAGGAAAAGGAAAATATTTCACTGAATCAGAAAGTAAAATCCCTCATATCTAGAGTATTTCCTTTATCATCATGTTTTATGGATTCTTGTACCTCACACCACATGGGTTATTGACATGTTTTATTTTCTTATATATAACCTTGTAACATGTCCAAAATCACCTTGGGTGATGATACATCTATCAGAGTAGTTAGTAGTGGATCAGTGGAAGTTGATGGTGGAACCTTTAATAATTTTCTTAGTCTTCCCAAAATTTTCATTGACCTATTACTAATCTACCAAATCACACATATTGGATGAGATATCCATGTGGATTTAAAACCTAATTTAGTGATCATTAGAGGGATGCATGATGAGTCTATAGTGGCAAAGGGAAAGGCAGACTACCAGGCCCAATTGTACACACTTTCCCAATCTTCTTCTAACTCTTCTTGTACCACCTTATTGACGCACACAAATGATGGTAGTAAGATATGGCACAAGTGGTTTTTAATTTTGGACTAATATTACCTTGAGAAATTGAGAAAACATTACATGGTCAATGTATTTCCTAGCATCAATTTTTTGAGGATTCTTTGTGAAATTTGTGTCCTTGGAAAATTCCTGAAGATAAATTTTGCAAGGAAAAATCATGGAGATCTTCTCATATGCTTGATCTTGTTCATAATGACATTTCTAGATAATTTCTATCTCTTCCATTCACTACAGCTTAACAGATAAATTAATTTATGTCTTTTCATGTTATACATGGGTTTACTTTATCAAACAAAATATGAAGTTTTTGATCAAATTCAAGACTTTGAGGATCTTGATAGAAAAAAACCCAAATGTCTATTGAGGTTTGTAAAACTTATAATGGAGCCAATTATGTGAGAAATAGGTTTGATGATCTTTGAACTCCAAACGAAATTATTTTTAGCGTACAATTGGTTACAATCCTTTACAAAATGGAAATGCAGAAATAAAAAATATAACTTGTAAGTAGATGGTAACCTACATAATTCAATCCAAATCTCTTCCTCTAAAATATTGGTTTGAGCTATTCTTTCTACAATCATAACCGAACTACCCATAAAGTAGTAAAAAATATGACATCCTTTAAAGCAAGGTATGAATCAAAACATGATGTTTAGCTATTATTTTTCTTGAATTCAACTACCATGGCTCAAATACACAAGAATAAACCATAGGAATTTGAACCAAAATCATATTTTTTTATCTTAGTTGGGTATCCCAAAGGAAGGAAGGATTAAATAATATTGACACTTACGAATCGTTAACTCTATATTGAGAGAAGTGTGAAATTTCAAACTTAGATGTATATTAATTAAACTTCTCCACCAACAGAGGTCACTTTGCCCCTCTCTAACCATGATTCAAACTCTTCTGATGATCTTGTTGAGCCTATAAATCTTGATCTGCCCACTCCTCGCTTGATTCAATATACCTATTCTGAAATTAGTGATGATTATAATTATGTCCTCTATCACTTGAGTGATGATTAAAAATATTCGAAGTATGACTCTCCTCCTAGTCCTCTTTAGGATGGGAAGCCCTTGCAAAGAATTTGTGATTAAATAGGGGATCTTTCAGATGAAATAAAAATTTATTAAGTGATTTCTTGGTCACATTACTTCTTCACCTCCACTTCTAAACTACAGTTTGGGAGGATAATGGAATTCTTGAGTGATATTATGTTATGGAAGAGGAACATTCCTCTCTCACAAAGAATCATACTTACAATCTCACCCCTCTTCAAATGGGAAGAAAAATTGATTGATGTAGGTTGATATATCAAACAAAGTATGGTTCTAATGGAAAATTTAATTAATACAAGGTACAAATCATAGCTAAGGATTTCTCCCATGTTCAATGTGGCTTATTATTTAGAGGCCTTTCCTCCTCTTTCCAAAATGACTTCTATTTGACTGAACCTATCCATAGTTTTTACAAATGGATGGGATGTCCACCAAATATAAATTAATATTTCCTTCATGGTGACGTAGAGTAATATATCTATATTGAACAACCACCATGTTATGTCCAAGATTCCTTCCTTTTTTGAATAATTAGGAATTCTATCTAT
This sequence comes from Taxus chinensis, assembly GCA_019776745.2. NCBI lineage: Eukaryota > Viridiplantae > Streptophyta > Pinopsida > Cupressales > Taxaceae > Taxus > Taxus chinensis. The sequence goes on along the minus strand of CM034146.1, from coordinate 641,503,757 downwards.
GGCCTCAAATAAGCACCTTGGGATTGATATGCCAAGATCGAATCATTTCATATTACTTCTAAGTTCAGTAGGTTTCATTCTGAAATAAATGTTTACATTTTGCAAAAATAGTTGTCCATTCTTATCTTATTTCAGATAAGATGGGTAAATCTTCTTCCATTACTTATTTTTTCAAGACTAGCTTAACAAGGAATTTATCCATGGCTGACTTGTGTTTTCTTCATGATTTCTTTTGGCTTAAAATCACTCAATCTGACTCAGAGACCATTATTTATCAACTTAACTATAATATTTATTTTCTTATTATTTTTAATATGGATGATTGTAAGCCATATCCAACTCGCTTCCTTTATAGAGTTAAGTTAGTATATGATTTCTCTAATCCCTTAGTCGGTGGAACTGTCTATCATTAGTTGGTTGAAAGTTTTATCTAATTAACGAATACATGACTATATTTATCATTTGTTTATGGCATTATTTCTAGATTTATGCATGATCCTCATGATTGGCATTGGAAAGAATTGAAGGATATTCTTCACTATTTTAGTCTAACATACACCGATGATGTTCACTACTTTGCAATGATAATGATTGATTTAGTCATATATATATACATATTAGGTTGGTGATCTTGATAATAAAAAATTTACCTTCAGATATAAATTATCTCTATGTTTCAGTTAATTAAGTTAGTTAAGAAATAAGCATAATGTGATTTCTATATATTATACAGATGCATAATACAAGGGAGTAGTTAATGATTCCATCAAAGTTGTTTGTTTACAGAGGATTCTAACAAAGTTAGGTATTTATTAAAAATGTAAGTGTATATGTTTTTATTCTAGATTCTAGATATTTTGTTAATGTCATGACTACTGATGTACTCTCAAACTTGTCTCTAACTAATATGCAACGAAATCCCACAATTTATTTATAAAAGGATAATTAAACTATTACAAATACAAAAGGTATTATAGAATACATTGCACTCATAATAAAATTCTTGGAATACCCTACAAAATACATAATACTAAAACCCGAAACTCAAATATAAGGTTACCCATTAAATTTAGGTAGACTTTGGTTATCCAAAAAATTTCTATTTGTAGATTGAAAATCTCAGGATTTGACTATTTCAAATCGATTAAATAGAAAGAATATATATTTGATCCCATGTTCCAATCCTTTATTTCTAGATAAATATCTATGGTTAGATTAACCTTATGAAACTAAAATTGTGGGAATAATTTCCTCCTTGGAAATCATCACATTTTGGAGACATATATAGGAGTTGAGAAAATATTATGAGGATTACGATAATACAAAATTATGGACAATAGCATCATCTCTTCCCCATGTTAGGAATAAGATAGGATATAATTGTAGTCAGGAAATAATAGTATAGAAAAAACTATATCCCCATGTTAGTACTTTAAAATCATTGTTGCCTTATTATCCCTCATTAATTTCAAGAATAATAAGAACTAGGAAATTTAATGTTTAACTAGGTAAAGATTATACATTAATAGTTGGTAGAAAAATAACTATGAATTTATATTATTAGTTATTCCCAATCTACCATTTTATATTATTTTCATTTTTGTATGCTTATATAAGAGGGATCCACCCTAATGTATACACTCATCATATCTACGTAGATAATATAAAATCACTAAGGGAACGTGATTCGTAAACCTCTACTTTGGAAATCTACGAAATCACACTAAAATGTTGTTTTACTTTCAACTTTGGAAAATGAAATATTTTATAAAAGATTAGAGATTTAGTAACTAATTATATAGTACTATACAAAGGAAATTGTAGAAAATATAAAAGAATTCAAACTCCAAACACCAACAATTTTATCCTAGAAACCCCCAATTGAGGAAAATCAGTTGCTAAGGGAATAAAACTCTTTCTTCCCACTTTTATTGGTCACTTATAGACAATTAAATATTACAAGAAGTAGAAAATGGAGAGATCAATGTAGACCTCTCCCTTCATATTCTTGGTAGCTCTATTTCTACACCTTGCTCCTAAAATTCCACTCTAACACTAAATGAAGTTCTTTCTCACATGCTCTCATATAATTAATACTTTCGAATGATCAATTCTCTTGCTCCTCCTTATATTTAGAACCTTCTCCCATGTCTTCCAATGAAATGGAAAATGGGAAAGTTTAAGGAAGGAAGAGACATAGTTAGGTGCTTCAAATTCATGTTCATTCGTGCTACATTTATCTTTTTTGTTAAGGACTGTCAGGACCGCTACCTTGAGCAGACCGTCAGCTTCAGGACCACCATCCTAGCTAGGCATGGGTTAAAGGACCATCGCCCATGTAGGGAAGTCATTATGCAACAGATTCTCTACACAGAGAAACGGTTCTATCCAAAACCTTCATATACCTCATTTCTCTTCATTTTCTTCAATTCCCTTTCTTGGTGTTGATGGAACTGATAAAGTGGTTTTTTTTTCTTGATTCCTATGGATCATACCTCCCTTGCTTAAGAGAATTTTGGTCACATAAATACTTGGTGGGGGAGTGGTAAAGAATTATACTTTTTCTCATGTTCCTTCAAGTACCATTTGGTATTCCTTGGTGTCTTCTCTTGTTTAACATTCGAAGGTTCCTCTAGAGCTCTGGCTTTTTTCTCCAATGCTACATCCTCCTCTGAGTTTCCTCAAGTACAATATTCTTCATAAGGTAGATTCTATATGTTTTCTTCTTTGTCATGCATAGATGACATTAGACGGTGCAAGATCTTGCAACTTTTTATCGCATGCATCTACATGAAGTTTGTCTTGAATTTTTCTTTTCAAACCTTCTCAAGTATGTCAAAGGTCCCACATTATAGTGGTATAGTCCTTCTTGCTTAGCTTTGTGTCTTAGGATGGATTGGATGAATCCTCTCCATGTACGTTGCTGCTATAGTTACCATTTTTCCTTTTATATCCTCTTCTCCTTTCTTCGTTGTGGTTAGGTCCAACGAATCCATAGGTAGATACAGTGATTGCATAGTGGAAGTTTATTTTTATTCTTGACTAAGCACTTCTTGTGGTGGATGTTTATGCAAAAACTGAAAATTTCTATACAAAATATTTGTTCTCTAAAGTCAATTTTTCTTTTATTCTGATGAAATTAAAAAAAACTGATGATTTTCTTGAATAATTATTTTTGCTTGGTTGGAACTTACTAGATCCTTCTTTTATTTGATCTTATGTGTCTAGATGTTGAAACTAACTTTGTCCTTAGCACATTTTTACCAGTTCTCCCTCCTTACGAACACAACATCCCTAGCATACAAGTAAGGACTTCCGAAGACAACATCAAGTGCATCAATTTGAATACTACGAACCTATAATACATCAATATATTGGGTATTTATCACAAAATGAAACTTACACTATCTTGTAACCTATATTTATACACCCTTTTTCATGCATCTTAATGGGTATGGATGTGGATGAACGTAATTATCTTGGACAATATTTTATACAACTACACTAGAAATAAAATTTGACTGAGAACTAGAATCTATTAAAGTGTTTACCTTATTATTCTTGATCTAGATTTTGATTTGAAATACCGTAATCATCTATTCTTATTCTACTCCCCCATACATGTTAGTGGTCATGCATCCCAGCATTTCGTTTACATCTGAATCATCCTCAATATCCACCTCTTGTTATATTATCACACTTTCCATGGATATCATGGAATCCTTGGTTTGGTGCTTTGGGTGAAATTCTGGATGCAACTTTCAACATGTGGTGTCAGTGTGTCTATCTATATCACAATTATTACATAAATTCTTAAGATATTTACAAGTATGAAAATCAGTAGCGGCATGTTTACCTATCCATTTACATTTTGTAGTTTTCTTCCCTTGTTTTTTTTCCTGATGATTTGTTTGATGGTCTCCCTTTGGCTTTGTTTCTCCTTTCTTCTTCTTGTCATCAATATGGTATGCTTGTATACAAGATTCATTGAGATCCTTGGGCTTCATGGAGATTACCTTCCTCTAAAGGTGAGTGTGAATTCCTCCCAAATACATGGCCATAATGTCTTCATCCTCCAAGTCCATATTGAACAACATGGCTTGTCTCTAAAACACCTTAGTGTAGTATTGCACGCTTTGACTATTGCCCTGCTTAAAGTACTACTACTTAATCATCATGTCATTATTATGGACAATAGGATAAAAGTTAGCTCTAATAAAAATTTTAAACCCTTTCCAAGTACTGACCATAGGATGTTTCTTCCTTTCACAAGTGGCTATGTGGGTTTCCCACCAAACCAGATCATGAACTTCAATTTTGAGACATAGAAAGGTGATCCTTTGTGCCTCAGTAACATTATGCAAATTTTTATTGACTTGCAACTATTTTATCCATTTATCCAATAATTTTGCATCTACATGTCCTTCAAAATTATTTATTTAAACTTTCATTTCAACTATAAAAGGTGTATGACAAAATTTTAACTTATCGCTTGCAATTGGAGTATCTTCTTCGCGCCCTTCCAAACCTTACTCATCGTGGCTCCCTCCGATACCAAAATTTTTTTCCAGTGCTCAAAATACCGAGTCCATGGAATATTTCTTATCTGAAGCCATATTTTTCAAATCTAAAAGATCTTGTTGTTTCTTATGCAAACTCTCCATCATGGTCTCTAGCATATTGACTCTACAAACCAAGTTCTCTTTCTCCATTTGAGATTGCATTCTTTTTTTCCACTTATTCGTAGAAATATCTGGCTTGCAAGATAAAAATTCTTCTACTTTAGACCTTTTCACTTTCGTACAAATCACAAGAAAGAAGAGAATACCACAACCATGGATATATAATCATCTCTGATACAAAAATGATCCATAAAACTCTACTTTAAAAATCTTTTAAATCACGGAAAAATGTTGTTATCCTTTCAACTTTGGAAAATGATAGATTTTATTGAAGATTAGAGATTTAGTGAATAATTATATAGTGCTATAGAAAGGAAATTATAGATATTAGGAAATAATTCAAACTCCAAACACTAACAATTTTATCCTAGAAAATCCCAATGGAGGAAAATCACTTAGGAATGGAAAAAATCTCTTTCTTCACACTATTATTAGTCAGTTATAGATAATTACAAATTACAAGAAGTAGAAAACCTTTCCCTTCCTATGCTTTATTTCTCTATTTCTACACCTTGTTCCTACAAATCCACTCCATCACTAAAGACCTTTCTCACTTGCTCTCATATAATTAATACTTTGCTTCTTGATATCTCTAGATCATCAAATGATCAATTCTCTTTCTACTCCTTGTATTTATATCCTTCTCCCATGTCCTCTCATGCATTGGAGAATGGGAGAGGTAAGGGAGAGAATAGACACAGTCGAGCACTTCAAATTTACGTACATTCGTGCTCCATTTGTATTTTCTATTTAGAAGTGTTAGGACCTCCACCCTAAGAAAACTGGTGGTTTTGAGACCACCACCCTAACTGAGTGATGGTTACAAGACCTCCACCCTTACAGAGTGGTGGTTCTGTTACCGCCACTCTACACAAAGTGGCGGTTCTGTAACCGCCGCTCTGCACAAAGTGGCGGTTCTGTAACCGCCGCTCTGCACAAAGTGGTGGTTCTACAACCACTGCTTTGAATAGAACAATGAATCTATTATGAACCTCTGTATACCTCATTTATCTTCACTTTCTTCAATTCCCCTTCTTGTTTCTTATAGAACTAATGAAGTGGTGTATTTTTTTGGATCCCTATGGATAAGAATGCCGAAAAAGAATAAACCCAAATACTTTTTTTTAAAAAATGAGATAGAGAAGTTGTTACAAGCAAGCTATATTCCTCATCTTAGATAACTAATGGATTTCTTAGATTTAGTTAATGTAACTAAGAAAATTTTAAATTTGATAGTTTTTATAGACTATTTTGAGTTACAAAAATCCACATGGCGATATTACTTTCCCCTACTATTTATTGATTGTTTTTTGGATACTTTAAATGGAAGAAATAGTTTTCCTTTTTAGATGGATTTAGTAGACATAATCAGATCCAAGTGGTACTTGAATTTAAAGATAAAATTAAATCTAATTTCCCTTGGGAAAACTTTTCATATATATTCCTACCCTTCTCACTATGTAATTTACATATAACCTTTCAAATAGTAATGTTATCTACATTTACATATTTAACAAATGAGTGGGTCGAGATATACATGGATGAATTTGTAGCCTATGGAGGTTAATTTTTATAACCATTGTATAATATATAAATGGTGTTAACTATATGTGAGAAGAACCACTTTTCATTTAGTCATGAAAACATGTTAATTAATGTAGATCAAGGTATAGTCTTGGTGCATCATAGTTCACGATAATGAATCAAGGTAGACCCTAATAAAAATGAAGTAATCAGAAAAATACTAATAGATTCCATTAAGGATGAGGTTAGAAGTTTATTGGGTTATGTTTATTATTATCGGAGTTTCATATAAGATTTTAGTACTATAACATCCTGTATAAATTTTGTCTTACTAAAGACTATGAATTTCTTAGGATTTATGATTAAAAACAATATCTCAAGGACGTTAAATAAAATCTCACTTTTTCTTGTGTCTTAGGGGGACCCAATTAGAGACTTCCTTTTTATATCAAAATAGATAAATATAAAGAAGAAATATCAGTTTTTGTTGTTCAAAAAGAGGAAGGTAAAACCATAAAGGATATTTAATAAATTAGTAGAAATTTAACACCTACTAAAAGAAACTACACCACAACTAAAAATTAATTTCTTAACATAGTTGATTCTTATAAAAATTATACCATTACATCACTAGTTAAAATGTGATAGTATCTATAATCAAATTTTCTATAAATTATTTGATTAAAAATCCATTGGCAATTTTTTAGGATTATAATATTCTTATTTCTCTTAAATAAACTCAAAGTAACAATAATTGACAAGCGTAAAAAATTTGATGTAGTAGAATTTTTTTGTAATGATTGAAAAACTAAATGACCATTGGAGGATTAAATATTTGATGAAAATTTGTTTACCATATATTTTAAATCACCATGGTTTTCTAATGTGGCTAGCTATCTTGCTTCAAGGATTCCATCCTCTTTCACTCTAAAATAGAAAATGTGTCTCATAAATAATAATACATTATTCATATGAGCAAAAGAAATGTTATTTAAGAGTGGTAATAAATGTTTTTTACATATTCATAAGAGAGGATGAAATCCTTGATGTTTTGAGGGATTTCAATGATCAACCATCAGTGGGTTACTACCTAGCACTCCAAGCTCTTCAAAAGCTCTTAAATGGTAGATATTATTAGTTTTCCTTACACACTGATATAAATAAGATATGTATGCCAATAGGGTAGGTTCCAAATAATGATAAGGTGTACTATCTCTAATTAAACTCATCTCTAACCTCAATTTTTTACTAACCTTTTGAGAAATAGGGATTAGATTTCATTAGAACGATTTATCTAGACTACGAAGGGAATTAATCTATTCTTGTATATATTGATTATGTTACCAAGTGGGAAAAGATTCAAGATTTAAAATTTTCAAAGGATGAGAAGGTTCAAGAACTCCTATATGAAAGAGAATTTCCTAGATTTTTAGAACCAAGAAGTATTGTTTAAGGTGAAGGGCTACAATTTTTCACTAAAGTGATCAAACAGGTCAAATATTTATGTCAGATAAAATATAGAAAATATTCACCTTATCACATTCATTCAAATGCATAACTTGAAGTACCTAGAGAGATAGAAAATATTTTGATAAAGGTGATAGACATCAGTATGAAGGACTGGACATTAAAGTAAATGTAATTAGTCAGGACATATAAAACCACATAAAAATTATATCCAAAATTATCTCCATATTAGTTAGTCTATAGGAAAAAGTTAGTTTTTCTTATAGAGTTTTAGCTCATGTATTTGAAAACAACTATAGTGGTAGGGATAAACATAATACCAATAAAAAAACTTAGGATCTTGTAACTCGATGGGCTAAGAATGGAATTTTTATACCATATTAAAATAATCTAACAATAAATAAAAGTGTGGAATTATAGTTATATCTTACAAAAAACTTCAAGCTAGAGGTTGGGCATTACTACTTGATTGCATGTATACAAAATTCAAGGGAAAATTATAGACTCATTTTTTTGTTCCCTATCAAATTGAATAATGCCATGATAGTGATTATATTCAACTAAAATTCATTGATCAAAAATAAAACAAAGGACACTAATAGTTAGTGGACATACGATGAACCTTTGTAGGAAACTAATTTCATAAGACTTATTGCAAAAGCAAGTGAAGAAACATCTAGGATTGTTTGTATGAGGGAAGATTTAATATTCTATGTAACTAAATAATAAATGATGTTGAAATTGAATAAATTAAACAAGTTTAAAATGAGAAATGAAAACCTTTTTATTTGAAAAATAAAAAATTAATGATCAAAAATGGAAAAGGGATGACAATCATAAATAATAGTAACTTCTAGGATATTGAAAGAGTGAAAAATGTATACTGTAAGATGAAAAAGTTATTTAACCACATTGAAAAATCCTTTCTTCCCCCGTTGGGGATAGTAGGACACATGTTGACAATGGATATATTTAGGTATGTGTATAAAAACATACTCTTTTTGATTTTATAAAGGTCTTTTCAAATTTTATTAGGTAACTTCCCATAACTCAAAAAATAAGGTAATTATGAATACCATACCTGATTAAAATGACATGATATTTCAGTTTTAAGAAGATAATGAGTGTAAATGTGATCCTTATCTTCACAGTTGGAAAATAGTCTGGAAAGGGGATAAATTAATGGAATTCTAATCTCAAGTGTGTGTAATAATTGTGTTTACATAACTCTCATTACATTTTATAAATACTCCATTTCATCTCTATGTTGCTAGAAATAATGTATTATATATTATAAAGATAGTATTAGACACTAGAGACCGAGATCTCCATTATGAAAATAATCATGAGAAATGTTGAACATGAAATATAGAGAATTCAAGAAAACTCATGTAGGATGAGGCTACAATTGAATTATTTGAAAGTTGAGGGTGGTTGTAAATATTCCAAATGTTCTAGGGTTTTAAAAAATATATATAGTTATAGAATTCATTTATTATTTACATGGGAAAAGGTCCAATGTCTAGAGAAATACGAAAAGGGTAAAAATCAAAATCATAAGAAAAATATAAACAATGTCCACTATTGAAGTAGCATTTTTTATTCTAGTGTTCCCTATAATGAATTCATTATGAATATTTGAGCATAGGAAGATCTGAGACTTATGTTATAGAAACATGAAAAGGTAAAAAGAAAATGAATTCTAAGAGACATTTTTAATTACCCATTAAACTTAGTATCCATGTGAGTTACAAAATACCTCACATTTGAAGGTCATTACTAAATCATAATTGACCCAACTATGTGCATTTTAAATGATATATATGCCATGGAACAATGCATTTAGAGTTAATATTCAGTTTTTTGGACATGTGTCATTATTTTTGTCATTGATGTTAAGTTACATTGATGGAAAATGGAGTCTTGGTGTGAATAGGAGAGTGCATGATGTTCTTATTAATGATAATTAATGTAAAATAAGCTGAAATGAGTGAAGGTTGATTGATAGTGTCCTAGTTTGGTGGCATGGTGTGTTGCATGGTTTCTTGGTTTTAATGCATGTTATTTATGCATGGTTCAAGAAAGAAAGTGATTTTTATGAGCTCCAAAGGTTACATTAAGTTTCTATGGAGTCGTAAAATTCTAGGAGTTGTGTTGGAGGTGTATTAGATTTTGTAGGATGAAGAATATGAAAAGTTATACGAATAATGTGTTTAATAAATAGAACCTAGGCCTCATTTTAAACCTAGTGAAAGAATGGCATGAGGTATGAATCAAGCAATGTCAAAGGAAGTTAGTGTAATCATGTAAAGAGTATTGTGAGAGTGAATCTCAGTTCTAGAAGGTTCACAAGGTTGTGGTTTAGGTATATAGAAGACAAGGGAAGAAAGCATGGGAAAAGTATCTTAAAAAGTTAGTTACAGATGAAGTTAAGCATGTATGAGAATTAGAATACATGGAGGATGTAATTATAGAGGTCTTTGTAAATTTTAATAACAATAATCTAAAGGAAAAGATTGAAAATCTGTTTTAGGTTGTACCAAGCTCTTAAAACGTTGCTTTCCAACTCGATGGGAAATGCCAAGTGTTCAGTCACATGTGAAAACTCTAAATGGGGACCAAATCCATTAACAATGTTCAGGAATGAATTTAAGAGTCTTTTACAATTGGAATTATGTAAAATTATGCCTTATCCTTTATGAATGATTGTTAAGAAGCAAAGTGCACTTAAATCCTCATTAAACCCTTTTTGAGAGGGATATACAAAAGATAAAGGATTTGGCCATGAAATTACTTGGGAAGGCTATTGTGAAGGCAAAAGAGTATAAATAATTAATTATAACTGATTTTGGTTATGGTGGCATGCTCTAGATATGATGGGAAAATACAACAGAAACTATTTTTTTAAAAAGATTTGTAGGTACATGAATGTGTTGTAAGATTCATGGTGAAATATCAGTTACAGTAGAATATTGGGATGTGTTATAAATTACCATAATTTTTTTTGGATAGGTTATATGCAATAATTTGATGATATCTTTCTCTCAAAGGTTCCAACTATAATGAATTCAAAACCAATCATGAAGAACTAGGAGTGTTTGTAATGTTTTGCATGGTGTAGTAATATTATATGAGTATGGATACTTTGGTGAGGTCCTGCATGGTATGTTTGAGCTCATTGTTTGATAAAATGGCAAGTTTTCATGTGTAATCCCCAATGGCCTAATCAATCCAATTAGGCTAGCCAATAATTGTGGTTTTAATAGGTCTGCAAGTGTGGAGTTCTTCATGTGACATATGCATGTGAGTGCTTGAGGAGGAGTTTCAGTTTGCTGGTGAAGTGTTCCAAGTTTTGGAAATATCTAGAAGTGGAGTTTAGGTATTTTAAGTTAGATATCTCAAGATTTGTTCTTGAGACCTAATATACATCTTCAAGTTGTTTCAGTGAGGAAACATTTCGGTGTCTTGTGCCTTGAATTGGAAGTTTCTATGAGTATTTTGAATTTGTTGAGATCAAGAAATTGGTACTTATGTGGCACATTTGGCATGAATAGGTGGTTATAGGTTTGAACCATATCAATTTTGAAAGCAAATATTGAGGGTCTTCATACCTAATTGGTGGTGCTGGCTAAATGAAGTGATGCATATTTAAATTGGAGGTTGTAGAGGTTATTATGCATGTAAATTCTTTTGTGAAGATGTTTATGAGGTGTTCAAAACTTGAGAATCCTTCATGAAGATCCTAAGCTCCCTTGAAGTTCAACGTTTTACCATTAGAGTGAAGATGAAGTTTTATACCTAGTTGTCCTTGTTCATGTTTGTACAACTTATGCCAACATAATGGGTCTTGAAATGTAATTTATAAATTCATATAAAGATTATTCATGTTTTTTATGACATACCTTACATGGTGATATGGTGCTTTTGTGACCTATATAGTTCTGAGGCATGATTAATGTATATAAAGAAAAGTGTAAAGCTCATTTGAGCTAGTGAAGGAAATGAATATTTGAGCGAGAAAGAGGAAGAGTTTCAAGAGCTTAAAGGCATATATATATATATATATATATATATATATATATATATATATATATATGAGAAAATAAGAGGATGAAAAGGTGTGAATAGTAAATGATAAGGGCTTCAAGTTCATATGACCTAATCAACACACTTTTGTGTATACACATGAGTTAAGTAGGAGAGGGAGAAGCTTGAGAGGTTTTCTAGTGAAGATGGATTAAAAAGTGATCACAATCAATTGGTTGAGAAATAAAGTCATCAAGTTATCTTCATATCAGGGTGGATAAGTGGATTATTTACCATCTTAGGTTGTTATAACCTACTTCTATAGTGTTTCTCTACTAAATATTGTTTGGTGCTCCTTATGGGGTCAGTGCCTCACAAAAGTTGTAGGGGATGGTGTACCTTGTCGATCAAGTGCATCACTAAACAAATAATTTTTTTTGAGTAATATTTGTAGAGGTTCACTGGTTTTTCTTCCCCTTGAGGATTTCCCACTTTATATATTTTATCATTTTGTTATTTTCTTGTTCATGTATGGTTATGTTTCATGATGGATGATGGTTAAGATGAATTATTTATGAATAAATAATGAATGTTTGATGAATGGTTAAAGAAAGTTTATGATTGTGCATGGTTAATTGAATGAAATTTTTAAAGGAGTGATTCACCCCCAATTCATTGTGTTTTCAATCAATTTTATTAGATTAAGGTCTTCGTGAAGAAATTCTAATGACTTGGAGGAGATCATTAAAAAACATGTGTGGAAAGTAGTCTAGTTCAAGATAACCTCTGGTTAGAATGATAGCATGCTTAAAATAGTAGGTATTTAACATATGAAAATCTATCATTTATGTATGCTCTTCATCCCCTCCCTCTCCATCTATTTCTTCTAAGAATAGTTATGAAGATGAAAAATATGATAAGGATGAGTATGTTATGGTATTAAGTCTTCTGAATGAAAAAGAAAAGAAATGTCAAATAGAACAAACTTATTTCCACACTATAGATGAAGGATTTGTATGGTATATTGATATTTGGTACTTTTTCCATAGGATTGGATACTTCAAGTAAGTTCATTTCATTTAAATAAAATGCATTGGTTTCAGTTAGATTTAGAGAAAATACAATTGTAAACATCGTTAAAAGAGGCACATTATGTCTAGACAAAGGAAAAAAACTAACTAAAAATTTCTTATAAGTTGAGGTACTAAAATATAATCTTCTCAATGTGAGCCAAATGTGTAAACAAGGGTAAACTCTAAGTTTTGATGATAAAGAGTGTAAGATCATGAAAAATAAATCCGGTAAGCTTGTGAGAAAAGAGAAAATGACTAATAACAACATCTACATATTTAAGGAGATAAAAAAGGAGAAGTGTTTCATGAGAATGTTAGATGAAAAATATATGTGGCATATAAGAATAGGACATCTGAAATTAAAAAATCTTGTCAAGAAAAGCGGTAAGGAATGTGTGAGGAACATGCCAAAGATCAGTAAAAGACAAAACATTCTATGCAAACATTTTTTCCATGGGAAGCAGAAAAGGAGAAGTTTCAAGACCAAAGAGAATTACTCTACCACAAGGCCTTTGCAACTGATTCACACTGATCTATATCGAATCATAAGGAGTGAAAAAATTACATGTGATTATTACTTTATGTTGTTAATAGATGACTATAGAATATACACTTGGGTCTTATGTTTGAGGCTAAAGTCAAAAGCACTTGACATAATAAATTCATTGAAGGAACTTGTTGATAATGAGAAGACTAAAAGGATCAAATGCATTAGATTAAATAGAGAAGGTGAGTTTCGGGTGGAACTATTTGATGATTTTTCTGAGACTCATAGAATTAGGAGACAATTTTCATCTATTTGGACACCTTTGAAAAATGGTGTGGTGGATAGAAAGAATAGGAATTTCAAGGAGATGGATAATATTATGCTCAATGAATCCAAATTACCTCATGGATATTGGAAAGAGGGAATTTATATAGTCATCTAAATCCTCAATAGTTATCAAATTATGATAAATAGTGACAAGAACCCCTATGAGTTATGGAAATGTAGACTTATAAATATAGAACATTTTAGATTTTCTGGTGTTAACACTTCATCAAGAGAATTAAAGAAAATATATGAAAATTTGACACAAAATATGATAAGAGAATATTCTTAGGGTATTCCTTAATGCATTTAGCATACATATGTTACAACAAAAGGATGCAAATACTGGTTGAAAGTGTGAATGTAGAGTTTGATTAATCGTATCCTATGAGGTCTGAATCTAAGTAAAAAGATACATCAAAAGAGTTAGAATAAATGGAAGATGAAGAGTCCGTAAAGAAAAATGAAGAAGAAGAAGAATAAGAGAGTAAATATACAATATCCCTCTCAGAAAAAATCAGGATATATTACCATGAATATTAAATATTAGGTAAGAAGGATATTGCAATAACAACAAGAAGAAAACTGGTAAGTATTCATAATTAATAAAATATTGATCTCCTTTCTAAATTTGAGCCAAAACATGTTGTAGAGTTAAAGAAGGCTTAAATTTTGGTTGATGGTATGAATGAAGAGCTTGATTAGATAGAGAAGAACAAAACTTGGGAGCTATTACATAGAAACAAGGATAAAATTGTTATTAGAACCAAGTGGGTATCCAAGAAAAAACTAAATGAGTATGGTGAATTCACGAGGGACAAAGCTAGCATTGTCTGCAAAGGATATGCACATGTTGAGGGAATAGATTTTGATGATACTTTTGTACCATTGGATAATATGGAATCTAGTAGAATTTTTCTAGCATATGCAAGTTACAAAGGTTTTAAGATATACCAAATGGATGTTAAATTTTCCTTCTTGAACAAAAACCTAGAAGAAGAGGTATATATTTCGCAACATGATGGATTATCATTGAAATATGAGAAATATTATGTGTTAAAGATAAAAATTCACTACATGGCATTAAGCAACCACGTAGGTCTTGGTATGGGAGATTATAAAAGTATTTAACTGAACAAGGATTTAAGAAGGGTGTTTGTAACAACAATTTTTACATTAAAAATGTAGGAGGAAACGTACTGATTATTGGTGATTTATTTACATGATATCATCTTTGGAGGGAGAAATGAGGATATGAAACATGAATTTTTAGAAGTTATCAATAAGGATTTTGAGATTTCCATTCATGGATACATGTCATTCTTCCTAGGAGTGTAAATCACTCAATCAAAGGAAGGAATATTCATATGATAGGAAATTCTTTAAACGAGATGCTAAAAAAGTTTCAAATGGAGGAATATAAGCCTCTTGGGACACCTATGATAAAAGGATGTAAATTGTGCAAAAAATAAAAGTCATGGAGAGTAAACCAAACAACATACAACTCCATAATTGAGAACTTTTTAGATGTAATTAATTCTGTGTGACATTTTATAGGATGTAGGTCTTGTAGGGAGATTTCAAGAGGAACGAAAGGAGACACATTTTCAAGAAGTAAAGAGGATTGTTATTATCTTAAGGGGACACTATAGTATGGATTATAGTACCCATGGAGTGATAATTTTGAATTTAAACCCTTTAATTATGTTGATTGGGAAGGAACATGTGATGACAGGAAAAGAACTAGTGAATGAACCTTGTTTGTTGGTAAGTGTCTTGTCTCATGGATGAGAAAGAGGAAATCATTAATATCCCTATCAACATGTGAAGATAAGTATATACCCAAAAAATAATGTCGTTCACAAGTCTTATGGATGATACATACCCTAGAAGACTACAAGGTAAAATGTGATTGACCCGTTCCTATCTATTATGACAGTACTTGTTTCATAAGTGTCTCTACAAATCCTACATTGCATTCCAAAAAAAATAATATAACTATTAGATATCACTTCTTAAGGGATTAGGTAAGTGAGTAAAATATAAATTTGGAACATGTGTCCACCAAGGAGGAGGTAGCAGTCATCTTGACCAAACCACTCTAAAAGGAAGCATTTAAGTACCTAAGGAAAAAAATGGGTGTGATTACTTTCCCAGACGATTACTGAAAAATATCAAGACATAAAGAGAGATTAAGTCAAATGAGTAATATGCTCTAAGAAGTTTTGAAATGTTTCATTTAAGGGGGACATATTATTCTTGTTTCATAAAGAGATAAGATGACTAAAAAGGATGTTTGCAGCAGGTGAAAATTAAAAATGAGGCATGTATTTTCTCAGTGGGGTCTTGTGGATGTTTTAAGAGCAGGTTAAAGAATATATAATAGTTTTTGAAGTTAATAAGGTGAACACAATCTCAGTGGGAGCAAGTAAGTATGTGTGCATTATTGTAATTGTATTTTCAAGTTGTTGTAGGTTCCTTTTTGATAGATGTAAAAGGGGGGTAGTGCACTCAAAAATAAGAAGATTTAGTCGTGAAGGTGCTTGTAGGAATGGTTTCCATTAATGTTTCTAAATATAACACTTATTTCACTAAAAGTTGACATATTCTAGCAAATCAAGACTCTGGTAATATAAATATTGCAAGAATTCCATCTCCATTTTGGAGTATATTGGATTCCAATTTTGTCTAGACTAGATTCAATTATTACTATTATTGGATTTAATTATTAACAATATTAGATTCCAATGTGTCATTATTGGACTTATTCTAGTCCCAGTATCCCTATTATTTGATTCCAATATCCTTATTATTGGATTCCAATTTCACTAATATTGGATTCCTATATCACTATTATTGGATTCAAGTTTTCCCACTACTAGAATCTAATTTAAAATTTCTGATTTTTTTTTATTTCAATTTCGGTATTTTAGGATTGTTATATATATTTTTTGATTCCCATACATAAGCCTAGTGGAACCTAACTTACACAATAATAGATTCCTTGAGGTGAAACAATCCTAATGGCTACACAGTTACACCAGCCTACCGGTAATAGGTTACATAAACCTACCCAACGCTAAGGTACATAAGCCTAGTGGCCGCTAACTTACATTAGCCTAGCCACCAAAAAGTTACATCATCCCAAGGGTTAAATTTGAAGACCACCTATGCTTGTCAAACAATTTTTAATGAAGGTAATTTTACAATATTGTTCTTTAAATAATAAAAAATAGTTGTTATTTAAATACATAAAATTTATATTTATTTAATATTTTATGTATATCATATATTGATACAAATTTTATGAAAAATCTATATAGAAAATGACTGTGATATTGTAAATATGCAAGATACATGTGATCAAGTCAACTACTTTTATACTTTTCCATAGTGTAAATCATAAGGAAAAATAAGAGTTAAGAATTACATTAAACAAATTATTTTGAAGAAATAGATTTGAAAATTTATTTCCCTAGGAAGTCATTTCCTTCAGGAAAATTACACAAACATTGATCCCTTGCAAGGGTATTAATTGTTGTTCTTGAATTTGTGAAAGGTATGGTTGTATAGCTTTCTACCCTGAATTCAGTATTTTAATTTGATCTCCTTTCCATATTTTTATTGGAATCCATGCCTGGATGACGTTGTCTATATCAATATCTGATGTGTCCCTTGATTTTTGCCACCATTGCCTTTTCTTGAATCATTCCTGGTACCTTTGTTTTTCTATTTTTTCTTTTTCTGTGAGTTCTCACCAGCATACCATTATATTTTGATACTTTTTGTGAACATCCTACATTAGAATTTATCTTGCCTTTCCAATCCATATAGGTATGTTATCATCACCTACTCTTACTAGTATCATCTGCTCAACCTTGACATCCACTATTGGGTTGAATTCCTCTCAAGGTTTATCACAAATAGGCCCAACATATATATCCTTATTTGAAAAGACATTGTAAACATAGTAGCTATTAATGTCAAGGCATTGTGCACCCACTATATGATCATACATTGTGCTATCCTGAATTATTTTTAACTGAAAACAATATCTCCTCATCATGTTACAATTAAAAAAGGGATTCTCTAAGGCTTGCAGAATTCTAATATGTAATCTTTGGAACCCAGTATTCTTCTTCACCATTTTTTGAACTCTTTTCCAGTATGTGATCTATTCCTGAATGCCTCTTCATATTTTTAAAATCTCTTTTACTTCTTTGAGTGGTGCCAACAAATGATACCCTTTGGGAAAGAATGGTTTCCCATCCACTATTTTCCAGATCTTTATTGAGAACAACCATTCAGAATCCATGATTGTTGTTTTGTATTCCATGATTGGAATGTTGTTGATGACATGAGATGTAAAAAATATTTGGTTTGTTTATACCCACGATGTTTTGCTTACCATCTAGAATGTGTGGTTCCAAAAAGGCCTTAAAGTCGTAGACTTCCTCGATAAGGTATGGAGTGAATGTGATGGAATCCTCTTGGAATTTTTTATAAGTGTCCATTACTTATGGCAAAGAGAATGTTTTTAATTTTCACAAGGGTTCTTATAATCGATTTAATGTCCTACCTATGTCTTCATGCATATCATCCAATGAAGGAAACTAACAATAAATGTGTTGAAAACCATTCTAGCCATCAACATGGATGCAAATGCAAAGAATGTGTTATTTTTATTGTCACGTGTAGCATTATATAGTAACAAGTAGAGAATTCGTTGTTGTTTTCTAAATGAACTTGGACATCTTCTTAAAATATTAGTTGTATGAGCGCGCTCATTTTTTACTTATATTCCTCAAAATTTTCATTAGCATAATTTTGAAATAGTGCATCATGTGATGAGTGTTTTGACATCCCAGTAATAAATAGAAAATCACCATACTAATTTTTAATTGGTTCTTCTATCTCTTGGATACAAAATGATAATGATTTTACTATGGATTTTTCTCCTTGCATGAAAAAATGGAGACCAAAGTGCTCGAAACCCCCCATTTTTTTTCCCATGTGTCAGCATACCAATCAAGGTTACGAGGAGATTAATAAAATTACCTATTAATTTTTCTTTTTTTTTGGTGCTTGGTATGCTAGTTTTAATTTTATTCCATTTTTTCATGCACAATTATTAAATAACTTTTAGGGTTTTGTTGTGATTGCACTCTATGTGCATAGTAATTTCAATGAAAAATTTAAATGTAATCATTGTGCCATTTCTGGCGTTGATCTATTTGACCTAGTGTTTTTGGACATGATGTGGCTTTTGTTCTTAAGCTCTGTGCAATCATCACATTTTACGAAGAAGATGTTATTGGTTGTTGAAACATGGGAGAAATGTTCTTTTCAAATTGTTCTTAGATTTTACTCTAAAGTTTGAGGAAGGTACCATATTAAAATTACCTCATTAAACTTTTGTAGGATGTAAGAAAAACTATAACATGTAGGAAATAATGTCATTGTTATTTTAGTACCATCTTGTCCCACTAAATGGGACATGCGTGGTGATATATCATAATTCCTTTCCATGATTTTAGATATCAATTTAA
This sequence comes from Taxus chinensis, assembly GCA_019776745.2. Classification (NCBI taxonomy): domain Eukaryota; kingdom Viridiplantae; phylum Streptophyta; class Pinopsida; order Cupressales; family Taxaceae; genus Taxus; species Taxus chinensis. The sequence goes on along the minus strand of CM034146.1, from coordinate 641,484,625 downwards.
AAGTTGTAACATTGTTTATCATTTGTTTTTGTTTTCTTGTATTTCCATTTATTGTCTTACTCTCACCATTAATCCAAGATTGTTTGTATCCATAATAGGTTCTTTTTAGGAATCCATGACATATATACCATGCATTTTTACATACGTCCTTTCCACATAACTTCCATTTATCTATATTTTGCTCAAAATTTTGACGTTGACCACAACTTCTAGCATTTGTGGTGAATATATTAAGTACAAAGGTTTTGATGGCATGTTGATTCATCTAGCAAGAGTTAAATTCCAACTATGATTGAAAGAGTTAAAAGATAGGTTGGAGAGACATCCTTCCTTGCAGCAAGGTTTTTTCTCAACTTCAGACAAAAAATTTTCCCTTAATTTTTCATCATTTTCCCTTTCCTTTAGTGTAATAGATGGAGTAGAATTTACCTTTTGGCATTTATATGCATTGTAAGGTATTTTTATCAAGTTTTCATTACTGCTACATATGGAGGTTTCATATAAAGTTTTGTATAGTAGTTCAGGCAATGGATCTTCAAATTCAGTCAACATTTTTACCAAAAACTCTTCTGGAATTTCTTTTAGAATTGCTTCCATAACAAAACAATCTTGATGCGCCAACTGGTTGGAAGGACATTCGATGAGAGATTCTTCTTATATGGACTAAAACTTGTAAAAAGGCTTGATTAATTTATCAATATACACCCCAAAGGTATTGCCATGCAATTTTTAAAGTGCACCATGTACCCTTCACAAACATTTGTAATTATTGCTTCTGCAACAAATTTTTGTTCTTATTAACATAAATGTATCAACTTCATAGTAAACCCCTTTAAATTGAAATGGAATTAAGTGTTTGATGTGGTTGTTTTCTCTTGGATATAAAAATTTCCATTCACACGAAGTGTAATTCTTGTTTCTAGATAAACTAGGTTTTTGATTGGCTAGGAAACTTCATTGTTGTATTATAGACTTGGATAGTAATCATTGCATGTAGTTATAATATTCTCCACAAAAACACCAAACTATGTCGGTCCCAAATCTACTCCCAAAATCACATGTTTTTCTTATACGGGGGATATAAACCCTTCCGCTATGTCACCTTCTTTTTTAACACACTTATGTTTTAGAACCACATAGGTTATAGAAAATTCATCCATGTCTTTAGGAGTTGCGAAAAAATGGCTATCACTATTAGAATTCAAACCCTCATCCTCATTAAATTTATCCTCTGAGTCATTGATCATGATGGTTTGAGTTCCATCACCCCTCACATGCGTAAATTGTGAAATCACATGCTTAATTACTTGTTTCCTTTCCCGTGGGATAAAGTATCCCTTGTTTCAAATTCTTCCATGGTTTCATAATCATCAATATTGTATGGAAGTCATGCTCTTCCATTAAATACAATATTTATTGTGACAACAAATAAAAAATACCCCATGTCTCTACAATGGAGTGTAGCTTTAGATGGATAAACTAGTCCCTCTTAGTCTTTCACACCATTAGAGAGTAAATCCACATGTGCTCAATCTTCAAAATAGATTTCATTTTCAACTGTGTCCACAAATAACAAATAATTTTAGTAGCGAGGACACTTAAATATTTAACCTTAGTATGGAGAATTGAAAGCACAATAAGATAATAAATAATATACACTTGATCTGAACATCTTTGAAACCTCATTTAATTATAACATTTTTATCATATAACACATTGTATTATACTCTTAGATCTCACTCAAGTGTGTATATTTTTATCCATAAGACACAGTGTGTATGAATTTCAAAATTTGTATGGCCTAGCAGCCGATGGGACTTAAATTTTTCTTGTACATGTAAGAAATTCCAACATTGGCTATAATGGCAAGCCAAATGTTAGTGATTGCACTTCAATGTGTGAAAAAATAGACATAGACGTGCGAGTGATAGATCATAGTAGTTCAAGTGAGTTGTGAACTCGTACACCTCTTAGAGATCACTCACATGATGATGTCGGATCCCTTGCATGACAAAGTGCAAGCATTCTCACTTGGAATAGAGATCACTTGCATATCGAATGGCCATCACTAACATTTTTATCTACCATTGGAGTAAAAAATTGTGTAGTCTAGCAGACTATTGGACATAATGTTTTATCCTACACATGATAATATTGAAGAAATATTCATAAAATTATTACTTGAAATAAGGAAAAGTTCAATCTCCTCCATTTTGAAGACCACTATTTATAAAATTATTACTCACACTAAGGAATAGTTCAATGTCCTCTAATTTATGTTTAGTATATATTTATGGCCATTAATTATGTGTCAAAGTAAATCGTTACTATATTTTATTCTCTAATTTTATAGCTATGTTTATTTAATGTTATAGAGTCCAAGTTTACTATTTATTTGATTAACGATGGTGCTATATACTTTGATTCAATTGTGTGTATTAATTCTTTCTAAGGTTTTTTATATCTTAAATAATACTTTAACGATATAAGTTATTTTAATCGTTGTCTATTATATTGAGTAGAAGGAATTTTATTATTAATAATTTTCAATATTAAAGACTTGATTTCAATTTAATTTATATATGTCAAAATTAAGTTTCAAACAATCTCAAAATTTAGTTTTCATACATTAAATTTTATGTTATAAAAATCTTATCTTAATTCTTTAAAATAATAACTAATTTTTTTTGTAAGGTAGAATGCTACCTAATTAATATTATGGTTCCCTAAACATTAATAGGCCATTAAACCAAATAATGATAAATCCTCCACTTGTAAGTATTTGTTTTCATACCGTAGTTAATGTTAAGTAGTATAATATTAAATTTTAATCCACACAAGCTTTGTCAACTTCTTGATTTCAATGCAACCAAATGGAAAAAAATATACTCGTCTTGAAGGAGATAATACTGAAAGAGGGAACACATATAAAAATGGGGAAAGAAAAAAGTTATAGAAAATTAAAAGAGGTTAAGCTTTGTAATTCCATTTTGAAAATTTCATTTTGTACACCAATTTCACAGTGATTATAAATATTGCATTTTCTATTATGTAATGTTATAAAAAAAAGTACAACACCCATGAATTCTTATGAGTGAATAATTGGGCAATAAGTGTAATCTGTAAAACATGGAGCTATATGAAAGTGTGGTACCTTGCGAATGTGATAGATCTTAGGAGAAGGTCAAATTCCTCTTTCTAATCCTAATGCTAAACTACCCCTAATAAAATTAAAAATACTAGGTAAACCAATCCTAATACTTCTCAGGAGACAAGGATAGAGAAAATGCATGAAATGAAGGAAATCCTACACTAAACCAGTGATAGCAGCAAGAACTGGGAGGGGTGTTAAACACTTTCCCACCCTATAGAACGGAGAAGGATGCGCTTAGAGAGGGTGAACATGAACCACAAACCAGATTGCAAACATTCACCATTCCCAAATAATTATAAAATAACCAAACCCTGCAATGAAACATAGAATATGTACAGATCTTACAAGCATAATGAGAGGCAACTGAAAGTAACACAAAAAATGCAAAGGATAGACATAAGAACAACATAACAACATTTTTATTACTAAAATATAATGCACACTAAATAATTTTAGCACAAAGTGGTAAGAAATGCCTTCAAAATTTTAGGAAGAAGGGATTGAAGCCCCAATGAATTCACAACAACCTAGCTAAAGGAAATAAGAGGGGTGCATGGGATAAAAATTTACTAACTCTATATAATGTGAAACCTCGTTACAATTTATTGTAGAAAAATTACAGGAGAGAGGAGGAATTCATATTTTCATGAGTTGCAGAACACCATACCTACTTGCATCATCCTTGGAGTTTCCCATTATTTTTATACTTGGCTCCAATGTTCAAAAGTGGGTGCCCATATCTTCATTAATTCCATCCCACCAACCCTATAAATATTCACTGATCTATAATTTTGGACATTCAGACCCCGTGAAATTTCACTTTTAATGTCTCCATACTATAGGGATCTTATCCACCTTTCCATCGACTGTATGTTTGTGAAAATATGACATTCCTATCTCAAGGTATGCCATTTTGGGTTTGGGGGGATTTCTTCGTATTATGGTCCGATTGTAATTAGTTAATGGTGAGAAGCTTGCCAAGCTTTTTGGCGAGGTCTACATTTTTTGTTCATGATGGGAGCCTACATCCCCCACCCTACACAAATGGATAGCTCATTATCACTTCATTTCTTTTCTTATTACTGAGCCTACATGTCTTTCCTCCATTAGTTTTCCCTCAGGCTTGATGTATTTCTTTAAATCCAATCTAGAGCACTTATGACCTCACCACATCACTTAGAATTAAACTACCTCCACTTGGCATGAAAAAGCAATGACTCATCCCTCAATTTGAATGCATGTGGTATCTTCCGGTGTGCTTTAGATTAACCTAATATGCACAACTCCCGATATCTCCATATACCACGTGTTGATGGTGTTATGTTTGTGGAGCCTGTTTTCATGTTAGAGTGTGGTACACCTTCTATGTGTTACACTCGGGAATTTTTACGGCGGGTCCCGCTCACTGGTGAACGAGTCAATGGGGTTTGGGGGCGAAGCCCCTAAAGCAAATTTTTATGGGTGGTTTATTAACCCATGGGTAATGGGTAACTGTTATGGGTTGTTTTTGGGCTCATGATTTTTCGGTACCCATTGTTTTAATACCCACGGTTTTGTATCAAACTAATTGAGTAATTGTATATTTATATGGTCTTATTCATATGATAGATAGATAGGAAAATGTATTATAGATGTGCTTTTAATTCGGGTGTGAATTCTATAGATTTTGTTGAGCATAGCTCCAAATGGATCTGGGTATTGTATTTAAAGAGTGGAGGCTTGTAATAAAATTTGAGCAAGTGATTCTTGGTGGATGTATCCCAAATTGGGTGAACCATGTTAAATATTGTCTCTCTGTGTTGTGTTATTTATTCTACACTTTTATTTGAGATCTGTAATATTTTCTGCATATTAGTTTCTACTGTTTTGATTCTGTAAGGGATTATTCCACATATTTTATCTCTTATTCCCTAACAATTGGTATCAGATCCTGGTTTGGTTTGCTGAAGTGTTGAATCATAGGGAAAGTTTTTAGCTTGAGTGGGAGCTCTAGTAGATTATGGAAGATCTAGGGTTGATAAATTTAACGGGTAGAATTTCAGTCTTTGGAAGATGCAGATGGAAGATTACCTTTACCAGAAGGATATTTATACTCCGTTGTCTGAGAAGGTGAACAAACCCTCAAGTATGACAGATGTGGAATAGGATTTGTTGGATCAAAAGGCACTTGGAACGATCCAGCTATGTCTTGCATCTTCAGTATTATTTAATGTTTCAAAGGAAAAGACTACAAAAGAATTGATGAATGCATTAGGGAAGTCGTATGAAAAACCCTCCGCCTCTAATAAGATATTTTTAATGAAAAATTTGTTTAATATGAAGATGTCTGAGAATGGTTCAATAGAAGATCATTTAAATTATTTCAATATGGTTGCGAATATGTTAGCTTCGATTATAATAGAATTTGATGAATAAGTTAGGGCTTTATTAATTATGTGCTCTTCACCTGAAAGTTGGAATAGCCTGGTAATGGTGGTAAGCAAATCAATTCTAGCTAACTCGAAGTTAAAGTTTGAGGATGTTTTAGGGGTGATTCTAAGCGAGGAAATGTGAAGAAAAAGCTTTGGTGAATCTTCTACTTCAGGGAATGCTTTGACAATGGAAACTGTGGAAAATCAAAGGATCGAGCAAGGTCAAAATACAAAAGCAAGATAGTATGCTGACACTGTGGAAAGTCTGAGCATGCAAAGAAGGACTGTTGGGAGCTTCGAAATAAGAAGAAATGACAGGAAGAAAATAAGGAGGAAAATTTGGCATTGGGTAATGTATGTCAGGATGATTTTATTCTTTCTTTGCATAATATTAATGAATCTTAGATTTTAGATTTAGGGGCTTCCTTTCATGCTACTCCATATAGCCATTATTTTGTTGATTATGTTCAAGGGGACTTTGGGCATGTTTTTCTTGGTGATGATGAGCCTTACAGTATAGTTGGAAAAGGTTTTGTTCAGGTTAAGATGCAAAATGGGAATACATGGCTATTGAAGGATGTTAGACATGTGCCTACATTAAGCATAAATTTGATATCGGCGGGGCAATTGGGAAGTGATGGTTGTACTATGATATTTACAACTAACTCTTGGAAGGTCACTAAGGGTGCTCTTGTGGTGGCAAGAGGTAAGAAGGTTGGAACCTTGTATTTAACCACTAATAGTACTAATGATTGTAATATTGTGGCTTCAGATGTAGATACAACATTATGGCACTATAGGCTCGGTCATATGAGCCATAAGGGCATGGACATCATAAAGAAGAATTTTCCTGGATATACAGAAACAGGTTTGGATTTTTGTTAGAATTGCATATATTGGAAATAGAAGTGAGTAAGGTTTCTCAAGGTTGGACCTACAAAGAAAGAGAGTAAGTTAGAGCTGGTACTTTCTTATGTGTGTGGGTCGGCTCAGGTATCATCTCTTGGGGGTTCAAGTTATTCTGTTACTTTTATTGATGATGCAACAAGGAAAGTTTGGGTTTATTGTATTAGAAACAAATATGATGTATTTGATACTTTTGTTAAATGGAAAGCCTTGGTAGAGAATAAAACAGGCCTTAAGTTAAAATGTCTCAGGTTAGATAATGGAGGGGAGTATTGCAGCAATGAATTTGATGATTATTGTTCTAAGAATGGAATCTGAAGGAAAAAGACGGTTCCAGAAACCCCACCGCAGAATGGGGTGTGAGAAAGGATGAAGCTAACAATAATGGAACTTACTAGGAGCATGAGGATACATGCAGGAATGCCTCATTATTTTTGGGAAAAAGCGGTGAGCACAGCTGTGTACTTGATAAATAGAGGACCCTCAAGTGCCTTGGATGCAGGCATACCTAAGGAGGCTTGGTATAGTAAGAAATTTGGTTACTCATTTCTTAGAGTATTTGGCTGTGAGGTGTTTTTTCATATTGACAAGGATGATAAGACCAAGCTAGAGGCTAAATCAGAAAAATACACTTTTATTGGTTATGGTGGTGATGACTTTGGATTTAAATTTTGGAGTATTAAAGACAAGAAAATCATTCGGCCTAGGGATGTAGTCTTTAATGAGAAAGTCATGTATAAGCAACAGTTGCAGGAAAATAGGGAAGAATCCAAGAAAGAATATGCAGTGGTAGAGGATCTTCTGGATGGGAAAGTGACCCATGAATCAGTTCAGAAACCTACTCAATAGGAACCTCAAACTCCTATAGTGAGGAGGTATTCTAGGGTAAGAAAAGAACCTGAACGTGTTTCTCCTTCTCTTTATTATTTATTACTCACTGATAGTGGAGATCCAGAGAGAGTTGATGAAGTAATGCAGGTAGATGCCAGTAAGAAGTGGGAGCAAGCCATGGATGAGGAGCATAAGTCTCTCATAGAGAACCAGACTTGGGATTTGGCGAAGCTACCAGAAGGCAAAAGATCATTACAAAATAAGTGGGTGTACAAAGTTAAAGATGAAGAAGGAGGAAAGAAAATATATAAGGCTCGGTTGGTGGTCAAGGGGTTTGCATAGAAACAAGGTATAGATTTTGATGAGATTTTTTCTCCTATAGTAAAAATGAATTCTATTAGAACTGTTCTTGGAATAGTGGTAGCAGAAGACTTGAACTTAGAATAGTTAGATGTAAAGACTACATTTCTTCATGGTGATTTGGATGAGGATCTATAAATGCAGCAGCCAGAAGGATATGAAGTCAAAGGTAAAGAGGAGATGGTGTGCAAACTGAAGAAGAGCTTGTATGGCCTGAAACAAGCTCCACGTTAATGGTAAAAGAAGTTTGATAGCTTCATGATGGAGCAAAATTAATATAGATGTCATTATGACTATTGCATGTATACAAATAAATTTGAGGATGGAAGTTATATTATCCTATGTTTGAATGTTGATGACATGTTGGTTGTAGGTAAAAACATGCAGGAAATAAAAGTACTTAAGAAACAGCTAAGTGAATCCTTTGATGTGAAGGATTTGGGGACAGCCAGAAAAATCCTAGGTATGAGGATAACTCAGGATAGGAAGGAATGAAAGCTGAATTTATCTTAGGAAGAGTACATTAAGAAGGTATTGGATAGGTTTAACATGCAGGATGCTAAACCAGTTGGGACTCCCTTGGCAAGCCATTTTAAGTTATCAAAGGAGCAGTGTCCTAAGAAAGAGAAGGAAAGAAACCAGATGTCCAATGTACCTTACTCATCAACGGTTGGTAGTTTGATGTATGCTATGGTGTGCACTAGGCCTGATATTTCCCATGTAGTGGGAGCTGTGAGTAGATTTATGACTGATCCAGGTAAAGAGCATTTGCAAGCAGTAAAGTGGATCCTTTGGTATTTGAGAGGGACCATGGGAATAGTTTTGTGCTACAGTGGATCAGAAACCACTTTACGTGGTTATGTAGATTAAGACATGGCTGGAGATGTTGACAACAAGAGGAACATGACAGGTTATATTTACATTGTAGGTGGGATATTAGTGAGCTAGATTTCACGACTACAGAAGCTGGTGGCTTTATCAACCACGAAGGCTGAGTATGTTGTTGCCATAGAGGCAAGCAAAGAGATGATTTGGTTATAACAATTTCTTGAGGAGTTGGGGCATAAGAAAAAGGAATGTAAGCTACATAGTGATAGTCAGAGTGTTATACACCTAGCTAAGAACTCTTCTTTCCACTCTAGGACGAAGCATATACAGTTGAGATATCACTTCATCAGGACAACTTTGGAAGAAGATAAGTTGAAGTTGGAGAAGATTCATACTAGTCAGAATCTTGCAGACATGATGACCAAGGTGGTCACAAGGGATAAAATAAAGATATGTTTAGCTTTGGTTGGCCTTTGCGGATTACAGTGAAGGGTTGAGAAGCTTGCTCAATGGAAATCAATCTCTAAGTGGGAGATTGTTATGTTTGTGGAGCCTGTTTTCATGTTAGAGTGTGGTACACCTTATATGTGTTACACTGGGGTATTTTTATGGCAGAACCGCTCGCTGGTGAGCAGGTCAAGGGGGTTCAGGGGTGAAGCCCCTGAAGCAAATTTTTATGGGTGGTTTATTAACACATGGGTAATGGGTAACCGTTATGGGCTGTTTTTGGGGCCATGATTTTTCGGTACACATTGTTTTGATACCCACGGGTTTGTATCAAACTGCTTAAGTAATTGTCTATTTATATGGTCTTATGCATATGATAGATAGAAAGGAAAATGTATTATAGATGTTCATTGAATTCAGGTGTGAATTTTGTAGAGTTTGTTGAGCATAGCTCCAAATGGATCTGGGTATTGTATTGAGAGAGTGGAGGCTTGTGATAAAATTTGAGCAAGTGATTCTTGGTGGACGTAGCCCAAATTGGGTGAACCACATTAAATCTTTTCTCTTTGTGATGTGTTATTTATTCTGCACTTTTATTTGAGATCTATAATATTTTCTGCATATTACTTTCTATTATTGTGATTCTGTAAGGGATTATTCCACATATTTTATCTCTTATTCCCTAACAGATGCAGTATTTTAGACATTTTTTAATGATCATAATTTTGGGTTTCTTCTTTCTAGACTCCCTAACACTGTTCACCCATCCAAGCTCCCTTTTTCTCTAGAAATCTAAAGTTCGGAACCCTAAATTTTTGAGTTCAGACTTTGAAAATTGGCTCACATTTTTTGAACTAATATCTCCACATGTTTATCACTAATCACACCATAATTTCAGAAGTTGACCTGTGATGTCAAGTTCTACCACCAAAGTCTGAAAAAACCATCTACCCCTTCATCACTTGATTACTGATGACTCGTTTAGATAACTACCCAACCCGACACGGTTTTTCATGTTGAGTAACACAACTTTACTACTATGGTCCTAAGCCAACATGGCTCATCATGATATCACCCTCATGTTGGATTATTCCTATCACGTGGGCTTAAACAAATGGCTCCTCACTTTGTATCCCAATCCCTTCATTATTAATCTCTGGAACGATGTCCCAGCTTGGACCCAAGCTTCCACCTATTCATCACATTGAGTTCACTCACCCGCTATCACTTCATCATACCCCTTCACTCGAGTAGTCACATTGTTCTCCCCATGATTTTAATTGTTTGTTAGACGATATAGCTTGGCCAAGCTACAAACCTTTTCCAGTGAACCTTTCGACCAATCTGCATAAAATCTCTCCCCCAAATCAGTCTTGCGAGTTTACCTTCGAGTCACTAGCATAAGTGAGACCCCCGATCCACATAACAACTACCACTTGTGACTTGGTGAGCCCTCCTGAAGTCTCTACCCACTTCTTTGTCCCACCTCAAAGCCAAGCTATGTCTTAACACCCCAACCTATTTCATTGAGCTCTTCTTTCCAAGGATGAACTAGCCCTCCATGACCTCAACTCATCTACCGATGAGTCCCTTCCTCTCGTGCATGAAGTGTCTCATCTTAGCCCACCTTAGATACCTTGAATACATTAAGATAAATCATTGAGAAACTTGACAAGTTACTCTGTCGACCCTTTTTTCTTCTTTGAATGCATGCCCCTTGAGTTATCTCTCTTAGCCAATGTCACCCTACAAGGTGGTCCTGATGCAAACTCAGCTCACTCAACTTCTCACTGAGCAGCTGGGTGAGTCATTTTTAGTGCAATTACCCCATTCAAACCTTTAGCTCAGTGAATAGCTCACTGAGGTCATTTTGGTTCTGTGTGCCAATGGGGTAAATTTTACATTTTTTTTCCCCTACAGTCTTGTGATAATTAGAATTACCAAACCCAAAGGCTCATAAAGACTGGGTGAAGATGAGTTTGTTTCCCATTCACCAAATTTGGTCGTTATTGCTTATTCTAAACAATGTTGGGCCCACCAGAGTGCTTTTTCACCTTATTACCAATCTGAGTCCTTTCAAAACCCAAAAGAGAAAAAAATTCTTCAATTGATTTCTAACTCCTAAAAAATTCGTAAATGTTCCCAAAACAATAATTTTTTCTTATGAACCTATATTTTCCTATGAATGTCTTGTTCCGGTGCATGGGTCTAACACTTCATGTTCTTGATTTTTCCCAGTGTGCAAAATGGATAACAATTTGGTGAATTATGGGGACATCAACCTATTAGATGTTCATAGACTAGTAAGCTTAAGCCTCCATTAGGCATGGAGTCACTGTAATAGCTGGAAACTTATCCAAACCCCTAAAATTCACTCACAAAAAATATTTGAAACTTTGTTAAACCTGAAGCTTAACCTAAATTGGCCACCTCACTTACAAGATTTTTGAATTACATTTTTTAAAAAGAGTGCAAACTTTTCCTAAATCTAGATTTTTCACTATTCTATCTCTGCAATCCTAATCTGCGGCACTGAAAATGGACTTCCAAACCTATCCCAAAAATTTATTTTGTCAATTATGAAACATACTGAATACAATGATTTCTTGGCATGCATAACACATTTATGAGTTTTGAGAAAAACTTTTGTTGGGTAAGAACATCATGGAACTCTATTCAATTATGATTTTTCTCTTGTTCTGTATGACTACTTGGAGTATTGGTAAAGGTTTCCTAAAAATCCATAAAGGTTACAATCTAAACTAAAGAAGGATTTGAGGTCGGTCTTATGATTTTGAACTAAGGGGGAACTTCGAATTATTTGAGGGTTGATCCTAAAAGTTAGGGCTATTTATTTCATGAATTATGCTACCTATAATGCAACAACTGCAATTGGGGTTGATTTTATAATTTTGCAAGGATGCTAGAAGCTGAATGATCAAATTGAAGGAACTATTAGAAACTATATGTTGATGCAAAATCATAACAACCCTTGAATTTCTCGTTTTGAGATGGGGCAGTCGGTGTGATTTCATAATATGGAGTTATCGTGAAGTGTGGGACCTTGCGAATCAGAAAAATATCTAGAGAAGGCCGGTTCCTAATCCTAACCTATGTGTCACTAATGACTCCTAATACAGGTAAAACTAATGACTAATCCTAATCTATTACTTCTAAGGGGAAATGGAAATAAGTATTACATGAAAGAAACCTACACTATGAATGGTGATACACCAAGAATGGATTGTTAATCACTATTCTCAACCCTACAAAATGGAAAAAGGGTGAATCATGAGGAGGTTACACCAATGCAACAAAAACCCAAGCTCCACCAATGTATTAAGGGAGGGATGGATAAATACAACAAAAAACTCGAAATACAAACAATTTTTATTCTTGATAAACATAAAACACCCATATCTTGCAATAACTATGAAATATCCACAAAACACCCTGCTGCAATGAAAGGTAAGAGAGATACAAAAATCATGCAGAGGTTAAAACCACTAACAAAAAACATAATTTTTATTGCTTATGAAGTATACATCGTACATTACATGTGGGAGAAAGGCATGAATCCATTACAGTGTTTAGAGGAAGGATTAGAACCCCAAGAAGAAATGGGGTGCAAGGGAGAAGAAAGATGATCAACCATCTCCACAATTCCACCCCTTACAATTTATAGAGGAAGAAATAAGGAGAGAGAGAGAGAATAAAATATGAAAATGCACTCCAATCTCCTACAAAATCCATCATTATCCTTATGGGAGTGATGAGATATCCTATCAACCACATACTCCATTGTACCTTGTTTGTTGAGGAAGAGAAAAATCCAATACCTCATCATTCTAGTAGATGAGAAATTTGAAACCACTCCTCAAAAATTGTAGACTGTACCTCCACATTTTGGAATATCGAGATCTTTTTTAAAAGTCTAATTTTGTGTAAATGTGAGCTCCCAGTAAAACATTATGGCCATCCAAAGATGAGGGTGCCATACTATAATAAATGTGAGTGGTTGGATCTTTTTTTGGACTACAAATTGCATTGAATCCTCTAAAATCCAAAATTTCCTAATTTCGAGATTCAAAACTTCAAGCATTTCTATTTCAGAGATCACCAAACTATTCATTGCTCAAGTTGGCTCAAGAGTTTCAAAATTCTGAAATAGTGAAGTCTGAAATTAAGACTTCGGGTTGTAGACCCTTATCTGTTTGGGGAATTAACACTTTGGGCCGCAAGATTTTTGGTTATGACGTTTTCAGGATTTTAGTGTTTCGGGTTTCAAGATTTCAGGGTTTTGGGTTTCGGGTTTTCATTTTTTCTTATCCATTTAGGTGCATGAAACCTCTAAAACTCTGAAAATCTGAAGTTCAAATTTGATACTTCGGGTTTTAAACTTTTGATCATCTTGCACGTTGTACTATTTACTACTTGACCCTTCCGAGACCTCCGAACCTCCAAAGTTTGAAATTTGGAATTTGGACTTTGCCATCCCTGATGTATGGTTCCATTGACCTTGAAAAACCTGAGCCTTTTTGGACTTTATGGTTTTGGGCCTTTTAATTTGTTTTCCTTGCATGTTTGCCAAAACTCTGAACTCTAAAACCTCTAAAGTTTGAAATTCCAAACTTTCGGGGCCCCATTTTTCTCCTATCTTGAATCCAAGCTTCCTTCAATTTCTTTCCTCCAACATCATTTCCATTTCCAAGCTCACCTGCAACCCCACCATTAGAATCAAAATGTGAGCTCCCATGATTGAATGATCCCTACAATTTCTTAGTGTATAAAATGTTTGTTCAATTTTTCTTGAGGGGAAAAATTAGATAACACTATCCCTTATCAAATTTAGTTTCTTTGTATTCGTAATTCATTAATGGTTGTAACTATTCCTATAAGTATGAGCTTCTTCCTGTCATAATATCCTTCCAGGAGGCCTACTCAAAACATGTCCACTTTGTAAGAGAAAAAAAAAAAAAACATATACAATATGATAAATCATACATACTCAAATGAGACATGTAGAGTGTACAAGACAAATTATTTTTCTATAAACAAACCTACTCCTACACTTCACTAACCAGAGGAAGAGAAGACTTTAAACAAAACCAGAAACTAGTTAGGCAATGTAACTCCCCTTTTTTACAACTTGCAGACATGCAGATGATTTGACAATATACATGGCTATTGATAATCATGAAAAGTTGTTTCAAAGTTTGATTTCCATTCTAGGACCAAGGTACCAACAAAAAACAAGAAAATTACCTATTTTCAATTATTTGCATGGAACTTTTAGAGGTCTTACAGCTGGTCCCTAGTGTTTTGATGTTTACCCTCATGCTCGGAAGTGAACATGACCAGTTTTGGCTTCTCCTTTGGATTTAATGAAGCCAAATATCTGTTGGGGAAAGGTTTTATCCTCTACATTTTCTGGCTTCCCTGAATTCCAATCTCAATAAGAAAGTCTTCTTGCATACTTTCCTAGAAAAGGTGACTATTTTTAAATTTTGTTCCTTCTCTCTGTGGCTCACTATAGAAAAATGATGTTGTATCTTGGTGAATGGTATACAAAAGGTGTAGTCCTCATTACATTCCTTTTCTTTGTTATATGTGAAACTTGGAAGATTTAATCTCTCCAATATTTTCTTAAGATTACTCTTAATAGAAACATGATGCTCTTACTTGTTCTCCTCCATGGCAACAAGCTCCTAGTGTTGGGAGGTAAATGATGGGGCAGTGAAATTGAAAATTTCTAAGGGCTCTTCCTCATCAAAACAATCCTCCATGTCTAATAAGTAATCAACTCCTTCATTTTCGACATGCGTCAATGTTTTAACCTTTTCCATGGTTATCTATGAAACTGCAACTTGTTCATCATGTGTGACTTCATCCTCGAATATAAAGTTTGATAGCTCAAAATCATCCAAAAAGTTAGAGTTTAGAGAGGATGAATTTGGATAAGGTCTTGATGTTTTTTGCATGGTTTTTGTTGTGTCCAAGTCCTCTAAATCAATATGATTTTCATTCAAGGCATGAAGCTCCTCTTCTTTTGAATTTAGAACAGATCTCTCTCCCTTCATTGACTCTGCAGCTTATTTTTGATCAAAAATGTCTGAAAATAGAGTGTCCTCATGGACAATGCACTATGAACAAAACTATTTTTGATCTTCCCCTACTTTTTCTTTCTTTGCAACTACTACAGGTTTCATTTTCACCACATATTTTTCTCTAATCTTAGCCTAATCCAAAGGCTTGACCAGAAAAGGAATTTTTTCAATTCCAAAATTTGGAGCCCAATTACTTAAAAAAAATTCATTTCCCCCTTATTGAGATCTTCTCCTTACTGCTCTTCTTGACTAGTTTGTTGATTCTTTTCTTGACATAAATTAGGGAATGCAAGAGGAGGGGTGGGTTGAGGTTAAACTTTTTTTTCTATTTTTGGTGGTGGAGGAGAAGGGTTTTCATTTTTATCTTATAGAAGGGACTTGGGGTTTATAAGGGTAAAGGGATGAGAAATTTAGATTGGTTGGAAGACTAACAGATGGAGAAGTGGACTCCACAATAAGGGTAGTAGGTGGGAAACTTGGAAATTGTGGTTTAGGTTAAAAAAAAAAATTGAAGGGGGGAATGATAATAAGATGGTAATGTGGGAGTCTCAGATTGATAGGATTGACTTGCATTATACTCATGAGCCTTAGTGTCGTTAGCTTATTCTTCGAGATGGGGTAGCATTTTAACCATGAAGCCAAGTATCTCTCACAAGATGTAATATACTAGAATATGGACCACCCAAGGATAAGGTACCTTGAATCTAATTTTAAGTTCTTTTAACTAAAATGAATCCGTTAACTATTCCAACTTAGCCTCCATGTATTGAACTTTCTCCTGCAAACCGTCATCTCTATATGTGGAATAGCCTCAATATTCTGCATACTCCTAATATTGAAAATTTATATAGTTTTTTTGATAGCCAAAATGATCTTTATCCTGCTCACATGGGTATGCATACTGGGAATTTTCACTATAGTATGGATGTGGACTTGGTTCATTTCCTAAAAATGACCCTTGCAAATAAGAAGGTTAATTTAATTGATATGGTTATCGCTGCAAGTGTGAATTCCATGTGGGAAATGAAGCCATGGTTGCATAACATCATGAATTGAAGTAGATGGAAAGGTTTGAAAAGAAAGATGAAAGGAAAAATGGATGGAAATTTGTGGAAAAAAGAGGGAAATTCTGTTACTCAGAGTGGTTTTTAACAAGATGGAGTCATCAGTTTTAGTTTACATGTACCCTTGAAAGCTGTGATTTCACCAAGAGCACAAAAAAACTTGTTGAAAGAAAATGAATATAAAATGCACACATTGAAGGACCCAAAATCAACTATGGAAGTTGAACTTTATTTAGCAAAAATGGATCTCCAAAATATGATATTCGGAACCTGGCTCTACATGATAACCTTTGAATTCCAAAATGTGTAACCTCTGAAATGTGGAATTCCCGTAGCTAGAAATATAAATACCCCAAAATATCTGAAATATCTGAATTCCAAATTATGAAATGCAACACATAATTCGAAATCTGAAATTCCCAAAAATCTGAAGTCTAAAATCCCAAAATGTCTGAAATTTTGAAAAGCAAAAAAACCCAAAAAGGTGTGAAATTTTGAAATTGAGATGTAAGACTTGATTTGGAATCTTCGAACCTCGATTTATATTTTTTGAAACTTGGAGATAATTTTTCAAATGTTAAACCATGAAAAATACATTTCAGAACCTAAACCCCGCACTGAAACCTCTGAAATACGAAATCTCAAAACTTCGAAATCTGAAGAGCAAGTGACCTCTGAAATCTAAATTTTCTTACAAATGTAATAAGGTGGCTAATATATTTATAGTGGAACACTTCTAAAAATGGAACTTCTATTTCTGTGATGTCCCACCATGCATGCCAAAACTGTTATGAAAAAATTACATCACCCCTAAATGCTTGTAATCATTTTAATTTTTCAAACATGGAGTTATCGTGAAGTGTGGTACCCTTGTAAATGGGATAGATTTCTAGAGAATTTTGGCTTCCTCTTCCTAATCCTAGTGATAAAATACCCTTAATGCAAGAATTAAAACTATATCCTGATATTTAAAAGGAGACATCGATAGAGAAAATTCATGAAATGAAGGAAATCATACTCTAGAATGGTGATAGCACCAAGAAAAGAGGGTGTCATACACTTTCCTATCCTGCAAAATGGAGAAGTATGTACTTAGAGAGGGTGGACATGCACCATAGAGAAGATTCCACACATTCACCATTCCTAAATAATAACAAAACACCTAAACCCTGTAATGAAAAAAAAAAATGCATAGATTCTACAAGAACAATGAGAGGCAAGTGAAAGTAACAAAAATGACGCAAATGATAAACAAAATAATCACAAAATACCATTTTTATTACTCCAATAGAATGAAAAATACATAATTTTAGAAAGAAGAAGCAAGATATGTGATTAGAATTTTTAGAGGAAGTCTTGAAGCCCTAAAAAATTCACAACATCCTAGCCGAAGGAAAGAAGACGGGTGCATAAGAGGAAAAATGACTAACTCTTTAATATCTGCAACCTGAACACTATTTATAGCAGAAAAAATGCAAGAGAGAAAAGGAATTCAGATTTCCATGAGTTGAGGAACACCATCCCTACTTGCATCATCCTTGGAGTTTCTTATGCTTTCATTACTTGTAACATCCACTTTGTCACTTCAATTATAGGGATTTTGTTTTTATCTTACTTTTTGATTCATTGATTTAAATACCCATATATTTAAGCCCAACATAATCTTATTCTATTTAACTTCATGCTTTGTTGATTTAAATACTAGGTATTTAAATTCTAGCATAATCTGAAATTAAATCCATCTGAAAACAGTCATAAAACCATGTGCAGCTGCATGAGATTCTATAGATCCTATTTTATCCCCGTTAAACACTATTTACGAGAATACCTTGAACTCGGAAATTGTATCATTTCGTTTTATTTTTTCAAATATTAGCAATGAAGTATAATTATCTAAGTACATACCTAGAACTCAGACAATTAATCCCATCCTGACATCAAACATCTTAGATATTTAATGACTTCAGGATAGTGTAATCAACAACTTACACTACTTTGTCTAAAGATTCAGAGACATGTATGCCATGCTCGGTTCCACGATGAAACACTCATTGTTAGGAACTTTTCCATCACTTGATTATGTTATATATATTTTCTTTGAGTCTTAAGTTATTATGTTCATATTTGACAACCCGACCATACCTTTATGACAATTATTGTTAACTAGTTCAATTAATAACATCTAAATGTTTAGAGTCTATTAAACATGTTCTCAATATTTAGTGATTGCATTTATAAATTTGCATGCTGATTTAATTCCCTTTTCAACATTAACTCGATACTTAACCATACAAATAATATTAATTTATACCTAACACTTACTTGAATCCATGGATGTATGGTAGTTACGTTTAGAGGATCTTGGCCAAATATCACATCATAGTACGTACTCTATAGTAGCCAAGTAATGGCATACATTATTCATTGGGTACTATGCACTAGCGGCTATCTCGAGGTAGCCCACCAAGTTCCATTAAATGGAACATCATATCTGAACAAGTTTAATTAATTTAATTCATTCCCAACTTCCCAATCCTTATTAACGTCCATGAATCTTGTCGATAGGTGATATACCTACGGATATACAAGGGTCAAACTGGTTTTCCCTTAAATATGGATATCACAACATATTTTAGTATCTTATAAGTTGCAGAATCAATTTTACATACTGTTTTATCATGAAGTTATACCTAGTTCATTAATTAGGTAAATATGGATAAGTATAGTGCTCCACTCTTTTACTTATATTAATGTAGAAATAATAATCATACATTATCATCTATATTTACTTTTTCCCCTTGGGAGAAATCATATTAAACATAACTATTAATCTTGAGTATGTTTTAATTTTTGAGTAGTAAATATAAATAATAAAAGCATTCAACACTCTAGCTTATGATCCAAGACATGATAACAATTTATTTTTAAGCATTAATTAAATTTCACATAATAGGTAATACAATTATACAATTATACATATAATTCATTCTTATTATATTTATAACTTTGATATGTGCTTTAATAGGTAATAGTTGTTGTTCAAATAAAATAGTCAAAAATATCACACAAATGTAACCTATTAATATGCTATGTATGTCTTGCATTCATAATTATATGACTACATTATATACGTACAACCTAATTACAAGTCCTAAAGGACTTAGTAATCAACTTTCTTTCCACAATAAGATTATATATTACTCAAAATACACTTTAAGTATAATCTCTTTCTCATCATAACAATATGTAGAAAAAAAGATAGTATAAAATCCTTTTATTCATCTATTTAAATAGGTAAAACAAATTTACACATAAGCATTAAGGAATATTATGTCCAAAAATTTCTCTTTTCAGAACTGATACAGTAAATGGTCCACTAGCCTTTTACGTCCAAAATACACATGTGCATCATTGAAATACTATTATAATAATGTTTTATAAATCATCTTCCTTCAATAAAAATAGAAAATGCAACTTTTTAACTTCTTCCATCTTTCACCTTTCATGAAGTCCATCTGTAACAATGTTAGCAACTTGTCAGTTCATACGAACTGAGCATGTTATGAACTGAATCTTTTGAACAACTTGCACTATTTATTAATTTCATAAAATATATGCTAATATAAGTTTAAATCATGTTAAGTTCCCAAAAGGAACCCACATCATTTTTTTACGTCCCAAACAAGGCATTTGATCATATCAAGTACTAACCATTTTAGGTGTAGTAACCTAAATATAAAATTCAAGTATGATCTTATATATAACAATATCTTAATACAACAATCAAGCATAATATATATACACCATAACTTGATACAATATTTAGTATAAGCTATATAACAATAACTTGATCAATTAGGTGATTAGGGTCTATATTACCAATGAGTCCATTCACATACTAATAGTCACGAAATTTAGTAGAAATGAGTATTACTATTTCATTAAGTTATTGTACAAAAATTACTTGTCATATTAAGAATATTATTCCATATTTCTTATTACTGCCATCCTGCTAATAGTGAATATATATTTTCAATCAAATATCAAACATAGGCATGTGGTCTTAGTTCTAAGAGGGTTGCTAGTGTAGGTTGATACTTAAATATTAGATTTTATACCATATTCCTTCCCAACCTTCCATTTAGGGACTCTAAGTAGTAAATCTACTTAGTGGTCTAAAGAATATAGCTGCAAAAGTGAAAAGAGGATGGCCATAATAGTTTAGTAAATACAAATTAGTTCCATGATACCTTTATAATCGATACATGTCATCCATAAGCTTAAGCCCATTACCTATCACTGTGGAATCATTTCAGTGTTAACTAACTTCAAATTTCCCAATAAGTAAACATTATGATGATATCAAAACACTCCCAACATTCTCATCAAGCTTGACAACTTGATTCAATTTATTAGTTTATTCACTTATGTAGGGTCAATACAATAATTTACCATCTTAGAGAGGATAATAAACAAGTTCTTGTTGTTCAACCTTAACAAATTTGCTAGACTGTTAATACCAAGTATAAATAGATGGAAGTATTTTTTGAATATTTTAATACTCAACACTTATACTATACTAAATATATTATTGAATAAAGAAAACAAAACAAATAAATTAAGAGTAAACCTGTTCACAAACTTAACGAACAACATATATTAAAAAAGAATAAATTTCTCTTTTATTCAAATCTGAATTGTTTGCATTTCCTTCCACTGTGCGTTGAAATATGAAGGAAAAATATTGCATTTAAAAAGGAGAAACTATAGTTTATTAGGAGGTAACAACAAAATAACTAAAATAGATCCTAAAAAATAGGCATGGATCATGCCACTAAATAATGAATGACACATGTTGCAGTTTATTCACTGAAAGATCTAAATAAATAATTAAAACTACTATCAGTTGAAGTGATGAGGACTGCATATTTTTTGATCATGCATCATTCAATCTCCCCTTATAGGAGTAATGGGGATGAGTCCCAACTGATTCCTCAAAGTAATAAAAATGGCTATAAGTAGAGCTTTGGTAAAAATATCAACAAATTACTCAGCTATAAGGAAAAATTGTAATTTCACTATCCCGTCTTGAATGAAGTGATGTCGAATCTTAATGTGCTTTGATATAGCATGAAACACTATATTTTTTTCCATTGCAATGGTACTAGTGTTATCATAGTAAATACTATTTGGATGTTCCTTAACCAACTGAAAATATTCCAAAATCTTTCGAATCCACATGGCTTGAAAACTAGCTACTGCTACTACAATATATTGTGCTTATGTGGAAGAGAGAGTAATGGTTTCCTTGTTTTTACTGCTCCGAGAGACAACTCCATAACCAAGTGAGAAAATATAACCAGATGTGGATTTTTTATACCTTAAGAATCCATGTAAGAACTTAACTCAAACTTATTTGTGGGAGAATAATGAATGCCAAAATTGTGTTCCACTCAAATACCTTAAAATTATTTTTGTACATTTCTAATGAGACTCATGTGTATCCTATGTAATTCCCACTCCCTTTATACTCTATTTGAACCATGTTATCAATTTACAATTGATTATAATCTCAAACCTTGTTGTTGTATTATAGTTAGCATACAAAAAAATGTGCGGGACATCATGATTACTATTGTTTTTTGGTTATTATTTTGATGGTATGTCGTAATATGGACCTTTTCGGGCATTTAAGGATAAGACAATTAGTTAGAATGATTTCCTTGTTCTAAATTTATTTTGATACCATTCCTCTTCGATATTGCTTTTTTGTATTTAGTTTATCTCCCTGACTGGATACATAGACATTATTCCACATTATTACCAGTAGATATGATTAGATTAACGAAATTAATGCATTTTGTTATGGAAATCGAAGGATAGAAATTCCTGTAACCGAATTGTTTAACTATTGATAGACATTCAGTGGGAAGACAATGATGTGTTATTAGCTTAGATATATATTGATATTTTGAATTTCCTTCGTATTGATTTTTATCATGATGTTAAAAGTTATTTTGTGATTTATTTTATATTGAAGAATGAGTCAAATTGTGAATGAGTGAAAGTATTTCTTAAACTAGATGATTCAGTTGGTTTATGAACTTAATTGCAAACTGATGTATTAGCAGAATCGAAATGTTGAAAATTGAGAGTAATTGTTGAATTACTTAGTCTTAGCTATTGTAGTTATGATATTTGATGTTAAAATTGATATGTAGATATAATCTTTTCTATTTATTTGATATCACTAATATGGCTATGAGGCTAGAGAGGTATTGTGTGATTTTGCAGGTAATTATATCACAACAATAAACTACGGGAGGGGTAGGAGACCAACAATGAATGAATGTGGGATATTGGCAACAGGTCACGATGGCAACCTATGTATTGTTGCTTTGTTATTTGTTGTTAGGGGGCCCCCCATGGAGGGGATGACCTCCAATTGTGACCATGGGGTTTGTGTGTATGTTCCCTTTATTTAATTATTGTTGAGTATGTGATTTAGTTTGTGATGTAATTTATTTTTTATCATTATTGATTAATGTGTCTTGATTAGGTAAATTAACCATGTTAGTAAAGATAATTATGGATGGGAAAAATAATAAGTCATTTATTAGATTATATGGTTCTTTCATTTATGTGTTTTAAGTGGAGTGTATGTGATCCTGAGTGTTGTACACTCTACCTCTCCGTATAAATTCGGATTTTGCCTTAAGGGCCAATTTTGGAGGCTTGTGTGACAATTTAAACTTGTACCACACCTCTTAATTTATTATACCAACCCTACCTATGGGTTGGGGGGTCAAAAAGTGACCCCATTATGTTGTTTGTAAGGCAAAAGGTGAGATTTGATTTTGCACTTTCTTTCATATGTCTTAAATTTTTGTCCTTATTGGGTGTGGGTTAAAGTGGTGTGTGTAAGAGGGTTGTCATACTTCTCAACAACCCATTTATTATACCTTGGGTTTGAGGTTTGACTTGTGATGTGGAGTTGAGGATGAGTGATGTGGCATCCTACATGGATCCACCTCACCCTCCTGTTACCTTTTCCTTTATATGCATGATTAATTGTTGTTTTAGGGGTTAATTGCTCATTTTTTTTGGAAGGCTTATAATTTTGGAGAGCTTGCTTGAGAATGGAGCTTGAAGCGGGTGGTGGTTTCTTAGGATTTTGGAATCCTTGGAGCTAGTTGTGTATTGATACTCTTCGTTTTTTAGGAAGAACTCCACCTCTATTTTTACCTTTCTATTTTGTTGTGATCCTATGTGTAGATGTTGATTGTTACATTGGTTATTCTTGTTGGAAATAGACTTGATTCTTAGGTTGTGGGAGAAATGGAAATGGGAGTAAAATTTGAGGGACACATAAGAGAAATGTTATTGGGATTTTATGATGGAGTTGGGTTGGGATTTCCACCTTGTTGATAAATATGTTTTATATTTATCTATTTATTATTTCAAGGGAGGCATAAGAGTGGGTTGATTTCATGAGGGATGAATAATAGTGGTGTATCTTCTTAGAGGGAGGCATAAGAAGAACCCCCATGTTCCTTTATCCTCTATGGCTTAAGCATGAAGCCTTTGTGTTTTTTTTATTTGTTGGTTGATTGTAGAGAAATTTTTATTGTGTAATTTCATTGTTTGTCTTGATTGAATGAGTGTGTGGAAGACATTTTTTGAGTTTCCATGAATGTTTAAATATCCCTCATTGCTTCCATGTTAGGACTCGGGGACCAATGAGGAAGAAGGGCTTCTCCCCCTCATTGGATATTTGGCTGGGTGGAGAGTGTTGCCTACTCCCCCATTTTCTTGTGTGGATGGCTTGAGAGGTGATGGACTAAAAGGGATGAAATTATCTTGCTGATAAAATGCATGTGGAATTGTAACTTGTGCTATTATGATTCTACAACGGGTAAATGACACTAATAGTATATTGGATGTAATAGTATGCATTGGTTGAACCCTTGTAAATTGTATAAATAGTTTATTGTATGTAATCTGATTCTCTCTTGGAAATAGTTTATTGTATCTTACATTACTTCATATGAAAGTGATTTTTTAATTATATTGTAATGGAAATTTAGTTCTCACAAATCAAAAAAAAAATTAGAAGTTGCATTGCAAATGTGTTTATTTTTAAAGGCTAGTGCTCTTGGATGGGAGTTAAATGTTGATTATTTCTATTCTTGACAATCCTTTCTCATTTGAATATTGAAATAATCATCAATTAAGGGTGTTTTGTCTTACCTTACCCAATTAGATGCATAAAAAGGGATTATATCAAATTGATTTAGTAATATAATTCCTTCCTTGTTGTACTAGAAATTTGTACTATGTAAACAAATAAACCAATATAAGTTATATCTTATTAAATGTTATCCAAATGAGTTGGAGGTTGGTAATTTGGTTGATTTAAAGCATAAACTCTATTTGTTTTTATAACTATAAGCCTTATTTTTTGTAGCTATGTACATAAATATAGTCTATACATACCAATTTATTTATTTATCCTTGTTGAATTCCCTATTTATACGGGAACTTTTTTAATAAATAAACATATGTATTATTAATATATAATAGATTTATATTAATAATATACATTATTAGTTTCAAGTTTATATATTCATTATTTAAATATCTAGGATAAATTATGCATGTAATGCATATTATATATATATATATATATATATATACTATAATATATATATATATATATATATATATATATATATATATATATATATATATATATATACTTTGTCCCTTTTTTTAATTAATATGAATTTTAAAACCCAAATGTAAGAATACCCATTTTTATTGAAAAATGAATAGTAAAATAATTTAAGGAAATGAAATTTTAGTGTAATATGGAGGATGAATGTGTGGTTAGTGTTTGGGGTTAGGGCCACTTGTTTTTGTGTTTTGTTTAAAGGTTAGGCGGAGGGGCATTGACCCCATCCCAACCCATATTATTGCATATGGGGTGGGGGTGGGGTCAGTGCCCCTCCCCCCAAATAGTTTTAAACCCATTTCTTTAAAAAATGAAATAATAACAAAACTTTGGCAAAGAAAAATGTGGCCACTTCTTAAATCCTGCAGCATGTGCGTAATTTCATCCCGCGGCCTGTACAATATCTGTTATATATATATATATATCTGTGTGTGTGTGTGTGTGTGTGTGTGTGTGTGTGTGTGTGTGTATGTATATATATATATATATATCTGTATGTATATTGTATATGTATATATATATGTATATATATATATATATATATATATATATATGTATGTATGTATGTATGTATGTATGTATGTATGTATGTATGTATGTATGTATGTATTTTTATTTTAATATGTTATATATAAT
This sequence comes from Taxus chinensis, assembly GCA_019776745.2. Taxonomy (NCBI): domain Eukaryota; kingdom Viridiplantae; phylum Streptophyta; class Pinopsida; order Cupressales; family Taxaceae; genus Taxus; species Taxus chinensis. Next base: position 641,459,147 of record CM034146.1, on the reverse strand, counting down.
ACATATTTATCTATACGTGTTAATTTGTATAGGTAAAATGATTTTTACAAGAGAAATATACATTTATACAAGCATGTTTCATTTGTAAAATGATTACGTAGGGTTTGGGGGTTTTTCCCAAATAGGTATGCACACAAGTTATCCACCTTGAACGTGAAAGTAAAATATTTTTATTAAACAAAGAGAATAAGGAAGGAAGACCAATACCCACAAAGGAAATGGGTAGATCCTTGCCCTAATCATGAAAACATAACAAATGGTAGCTTCAAATCCTCTCTAATGACTTCCATGGCTTCTTCTTCTTCTCCTCTTCCCTTAACCTCCCAAAACAAAACAAGAGAAATGAGAGATTAGATTTAGAAAAGTAATATAAGAGAACCCATAAGGATATCTAGGGTTATTTTTATGCAACCTAAATCTAAGGGCTAGGAAAGATTAGATCTAATTGTGTAGGATGTACCCTACATCACTTAAGTGATGACGTATTAAAGTAGGAGTGTTTTAATAAAAATATGTGTGTCTAATGTTAAATGGAGCCTAGTGGGTTAGGCTAAGTTGTTCTCTGTTGACCCTTTTAAGAAGTAGACTAATTATTATGTGCATGCCATTACCACTAGAGGATTATTACCCTTCTCTAATTAAATTTAAAATTGATGATGGTATTTTAAATAATAAATTGAAAGGGGATTTATGGAGTGAAATTAATGAAGAACTACATGAGCACTATAATAAAATATTTGAGTCTAGGAGAGAAAATTTTAAATCATAACATCATTTGGAAGTTGGGGTAAAATATAAATAATTATTGTAGTTTTTTCTTCCTTGTAATTGTTTAATATTTTATAATCGAGATAAATTTTAATTAAAATCTCAGCTAGGACCTTATAACCTTTTCAAAAAAAATTATTCCATAAATTTTCTAGTATGCTATTGGGTTTCTCATGTTGGGGAAAAATATGGGTTTTCCACTTGGTATCAGAGTCGTTGGTTCAACGTTTGGGCCCTGGGACGACTTTGAAACCTGTAAAGCAGTTAGCAAAGAATTTTAACCGCCATAATTAAAATAATAATAAAATAATAAAATTTTTTGAATTATTGTACTCAGTTAATGGTGTTTTGTCGAACCCAATTAACAGAAAAACGTTGAAGATTGATGTTTTTGTGAACTTCTAGTGTAGCGAGGACTTGTTTCTACTTTGAAAAGATGTTGTTTGATGAATCCCAACCCTTGATTTAGTCATATGATGCGATAAAACCACTAAGACCCTTCCTTTTTGGAATGATAAATTTTTATGGTGTGATTCTTGTGTTTTATTATTAGTGGTTGTGCTATGGGGACAGACAGAGTAAATTAGAAGTTGTTTAGTCACCTACATCTCCCCTTTTTCCTTCAGTGGTTAGACGAGTTAGTTTTAGATGTTGCTTTGGTGACTTAATCCCCTTATGACTAAGTGGATATTAGGTCTTGGTGTCACAATTTGATCCATCTTTGTGAATGCATTCTTAGAACTGAGCTTGATGTATAGTACCCCTATTGGTGGCCATGAAGGAATGTGAAGTAACTATGATGTGGACTTTTATATTTTATATTTGTAAACTTATTTTATTTTATCGAGGATGAACATCTTATTTTACGATTGTATTGAGAAGCTTTTAGGGTCTTTTAGTTATTTATATTTTTGCAAGAATTTTCAGACATTGCAATGCAGTTACTTAGCCACTATCCTTGATAATGGATATTTCTTGGATGTTACTTTGATTGATGACTTGGAGCTCCTTTATCTATTGGCTACTTAGCTAAGTGTTATGTGATTCTTTCTTGCATGTTGTTGAGCTAGTTATAAGCTATTTGTATTGTGACATTTCATCATATAGGGGGCATACCCTAGGTGCCTACAATATCTTCTTAGGTGCTTTAAGTTAGACCTTAGTTTTGGAAAGATAAAATTGTAATCCATATTTTGCCCCCCTGGGAAAAATCTTTGATCAATCATGACCCCGCATGGAAAGAATCAGAGAAAACACATTGAAATATTGCAAAATGGTTACAGAGGGACTCTATAATGGAATGGCAGGGCATGCAATAGTTTAAAAGACCTTGTGCGACAAGAAGGAGAAGAAACAACTCTATCGCGTGAATCCGTGTCTTAAATCTATTTGACAGACTCAGGAAGGCTCTAAAATGAAAAAATAAGGGTCGGGGAAGGAGGTCGAGAAATGTCAAAAAAACCAAAGGCTCGAGGAGAATAAGCAGAAAAGAGTCGAAGTCTTCAGGCTCAAAACAGTTCAGGGAAGTGTCCAAAATTGACTAAGTATGGAGGAGGAAGCGGAAAGAACCATATTTCCTAATGACACTTCTCCAAAGATGAATCCATAAAGGGAGGCTCAAACAACTGCTGCATCTCCATGTGTCCCAGGCCAAAAGGGAAACATGGTTAAATAGTCAACATAGTCTAAAGGTAGGCAAGGCGGGTTTAAAAATTGGCTAAGTATAAAGTGCAAGTGGAGGTCACCAACTGTCAGTTTGGCGCATCTCCAAGAATTAATCAAAAGGTGGAGACCCAAATGAGTGTGGGTTCTCCATGTGGCCAATCTCAAAAAGGGGAAGAGTCGGTTGAATAGTCAATACATGGGGTATGCCGGAGGAAAGTGCCAAGTGTCAAAATTTAATCCAAGGATTGAATTAAGAGAGGGTTTCCAAATGAGTACTAGACTGCCACGTGTCCCAAGTAAAAGTGGGCCATCGGGGGGAAAGTTTGCTTTTTACATCTTTTTATTTCAAAGGTTTAAAAGTTATAAAATGGGCCGTAACTCTGCCAAAAGAAAAAATTCAGCATTTGATCCTGAGTCAAGACCAAAGTGAGGAATCAGAGGAAAAAGGTGAAAATTTTCCTTTTGTCAAAAGGTGCAGTGATAAAAATTGAAGCGCATCTACCCAGCCAACCAAAGGGTGCCTTATTGCCCCTGCATATGCAATTATATTCATATTAGTTCATTCAACAACTGGAAGATCAAGAATTGAGTCCACATGATGCCCACATCAACTAGATTTTTGAGCTTGATGAAGAGAGGAGAGCATCCCACCAGAGGCACATAAAGTTTAGAGAAAAGTTGAAGAAATTGTTTGACAGGAAGGTTACTCCCAGAGCCTTTAATATTGGATATCTTTCCCTACTATAGGATAACATGCATGAGGATAAGGGCAAGCATGGCAAGTTTGATTCATTGTGGATGGGCCCTTACTCCATTGACATCAGAATTTATGAACACAACTTATTCTTGAAGGATTTAGATGGTGAATTTCTTGAGCTACCTATTAATGGCCTGCATCTAAAGCATTTCTTGGATTGATTCCTCTAAATCAAGGTAAACACCTTTTGTAGAGTGTATAGTTGGTTGTTTGTTTCATGTTTTGTGTTTTGGTTTGTTCTGGTCCTCAGTGACCTATTTTTGCTGGCTTCTTTATTTGCTTTTGGAGATGGATTTGTTTCTCTGCTCTGCGAGTTGACTCTGTCACCCAATGGATATTTTGGCAATTGGTCTACTATTGTTCCTTTAGCACTCATAGGGAGTGCCCATCCCCAAGTTAGAGCTAAATGTTGGTGCTCAAAGTTGTCATGCCCCATTTTTGCCCTTGAAGATTTATTGATTCATGGCCTTTGTCATTTTATCCTTCCCTGTATAGTGTTTTCCCGATCTTTTTTACCATTTTAATCTTCTCTTGGGTCGAAGATCACGTGTGGGTCCATATTTATCTCATGGTTCCTTTGTTCCAATGAAAAAGCTCTGTATTTTGAGTCTCCCATGCTTTATTCCTTCAAAACTCATGTTTTCACGTTTTCTCCATTCTCCATAGTTAGAATTTTTTGTTCTTGTTGTTTTTCCCTAAATACTCAACAAGAAATGACTTGATGGGTCCCTAAGGATTGTGTTTGAGCAATGCAATAGTCTAAATTCTCTTTCCTTGAAGAAAGCATTTTTTTCTAGCTTAAATGGACGTTTCTCTATGTTTTACGCTTTGATGGGTGTTTCTCCTGATCAAATTTGCATCAATTAGTTGACAAGGAAACATGACACCTCTTGGTTGGATGCGGATCAACTTAATACATTAGAAATCCTATAAAAAGCCTCAACTTTAAAATGTGTCCACTTGGAGGAGTGATGCTGAATTGAGAATCAAAATTTTGGTTTGGCTTTGAAGTAGCGCTAGGAGGACACATGGAATCTTCTGTTGTTTAGCCCAGAATTAGACAAATTTCTATGTAGTTGGAAAATTTTGGCAGAGCAGGACACATGGTGAGCACACTCTCATTCAAGGTCTCTACTTTGGGCACCACCTTGAAGTTGTGCCATGGAGACACGTGGAGGAACCATGCATGTTCATGGACCGACTCTTTGGTGTCATCTAAGAGAAGCACCATGAGGACACGTGGGGCACTCCACTCACTTTGCATTTTACTTAGACTTTTCAACAGCCAAAAGGAGACTTCCTCGGAGCTTGACAAGTGGTGCCTTCCACTGAGCCTCAATCCTTCAAACAAATTTTTCTGGAGCAAGACACTGTGAGCCCGTGTTCATTCAAGGTATCAAATTTTTGGGACCGCCTCAAGGTGTGTCATGGTGATACGTGGTAATTTGAAAATTCATAGCAGGCAGGGAGACAGACCATTAGAGGTAATTCAAAATTTTCACCTCTTTACTTCATAAAGGTGAAAATAGAAAAAAGGGCCCGTGATCCCGATGGGAAATATTCAATGTTTTTCCCCAGTTAATGGTAGAGGTGCGGACCCATGGAGGAAAATTAGAAATTTTTCATTTTGAGAAAAATGATTTAAAAGTAAAAGGGGAAGTGTAGTTCCACTGGGACACATGTCAAAAGTATTTCTCAAGGGAAAAGCTATGTGGGGAAACTTGGGAAATTTTCTTTTCTTCCAAAAGAGACTCAAATGGCAGAATTTTTCCACGTTTCCCTTGGGACCCACCTCAAGACATGTGTCAGGCCCATTCTTCAGAAGTAGAGGTGTGGAACAAAATGGGAATTTTCTCCGTTTTTTCAGAAAGGGTCAGAAAAGGTCAAAGGAATTTGCCAAGCCCATTTCTGTATCTTCCATGTGAACGGCCCACATTCAAAATCAAAGATCAACGATTGTTGAGAATCTAAATCTGAATTTCCCCCCATTTTTTTTGTAAAACTCCTAGATAGTGCGAGTCTTCATTATTTATTGCTATATTCCACATGCCAAACATAGGATTAAGTTAATTTTGAAATCTATAGTCTAGTGGGGGGAGATATGGAGATGACTTTTTCCATTAAAAAGGTCTGACTCTCAAGCCTGGTCTAGTTTTTTGTTTTTCTTCTCCTGAACACGGAAGGGGTCACATTTGATTAATATGGGATGGAAGTGGTTGGTGAATGGATGAAGGAATGTTTTTTATCGAGAAATTAGTTTAATGTGGGAAGAAATCGAAGATATTTTCCCTCAAGCACCTAGAGACTTTTGCAGATCTGATTCTACGAATCATGAAAGAATCATGGTGAGCACTGGTGCATTTAAATTTTTTGTCTTTTGGGAGGAAGGGGATCTGTTGGAAATTCAATAAAGGGCAAGAATTCATCGTGTAAATGGTTGGGAGTTTTTGGAAATATTGGGATTGATTCTCTCTAGCAAAAAAAACATGACAGAACCCACCCATTTTGAGAAGCCATCCAGGAGAAGCCTATATATCTCTCTTTGTATCAAATTTTATCATGTTAAGGTGGTTACAAGTGTACATCAATTGAAAAGATTTGAGATTCTTCCTGAAACTTTCCCTTGCTGATAAATTTGATCAAACTTTGATTTATTTTGTGTTAATCTTGAGTAAAGTGTATTTATTTCATCTTTGAATGCATACAGGTAGTTTTTCTTATTTATATTGCAATCCTGTACAAAAATATAGTCCAATAACACATGTTCTCAGTCCTTGTGATAGTTTAGTGGCATCTGCAATTTCATTTCACAGAAGAGCCTTCATGTGGAAGTGGGATAAATGGTTTAAAATCACTTTTCTTTCATTTTGTTGATAGAGATTTTCTGTAAGCATCTGGGTGTACCTCAGGTGTGACTTGGTTTGAATCTTGGTGCTTTATTTGGTCCTCTGACTCAATCCTTCATGACAGAATCCCACAGGTTGTGTGAAGGAGTGATGATCTAGGCCTCCATTGAAGCACATATTCTAGTTGAGGAAACAATTTAACTTTTTGTGGCATTTTGTTGATTAAATCTTTCCATTTTGCATAAACTCTCAAGGATCTAGTGATTCAAGTCCATCCTATCTCCTCTTCCACAAAAATTTTTATTTAAAACAACCAAACCTACCCATACTACCCTTGTTTTTACTCTGTATACCCACACAAGACCAATATCCTTTTACTAAAATATGCAGAATAGATCAGGGTCTCAAATGTCTTTAGTAACATTTACCTTGTTGTGAAGATATCTCCATGATCCAAAAGTGAAAACTCATGAGAATTAGATCTGGTGTGTTGATCATATTTTCCCCAAGGCCTTCTCTATAAAATTTATGCAAAAGAAAGGTACATGTATCTCCTTTCAAATGAAAGAGGTTACACAATAGGTTCTCTTACCTTGGTTGAAAGGAACACCCTAAAATGGTTAGGATCAGATCATATCCTTGTGAGGTGCTATCCATCTCTCCAAAAATCCAAGTAATAAAGGGACAACTAGATTTCTCCCTAGCTACAAAACAACATACATTTATGATTTATCTACCTCTAAGATCCCCATTGAATCTGTGTTGTTGCTTGGATTGATAAGGAGAAAAAATATGGGTACCAGCAGACCCCATTTCAATTCTTCTCCCATTTCCTTTCCCAAGAATTTGTTCCCTCCAAAGAAACAAGAAGGTTCATCTCCTCCCTCAACACCACAATTAATTAGAAAAGTGGTTGAACCTCAACCTGCCACTCCTTTTTCTATCCCAAGTCCATGTTGGGAAAAGACTCAAGAATCCAATCAAAGAGAACAACAATAAGAGGACCTAAACAGAAAAGAAATGACAAACAATTTGAAGAGTTGGGCTGCCAAATTTGGGCTTATAAAGATCCCTTTGATGGTCAAACCACTAGAGGAGGTCAAGGTCTTATGAAAATTGAGACTGAAGACTCAGGGTCAGACAAAACATAGAAAAGGCATACAGTTAGGCTTATAGTGGCTTAGGGTTCAGATATTCAAAAGTTCAGATAAGTTTCATGTTTATCAGGAAGAATCCATGCCTAATGGATGCTTCAAGGCCACTGGTCTCTTCATCTAGCAAGCAGATTTCCCCGTGAGTTGCCAAATTGTTATCCATATTTCACCCCTTGGGAAAAATAATGGATCAGTCATTACCCTATAAATAAAGAATCAGAGAAAACACGTTTAAATCTTACAAAATGGTTGCAGAGAGACTCTACAATTGAATGGCATAGCCTACAAAAGTTTAAAAGACCATGTGTAAGAAGAAAGAGAAGAAATGGCTCTGTCATGTGAATTTGTGTCTTAAATCCATTTGATAGACTCGGGAAGGCTCTAAAATGAAAAAAGAAAGGTTGGGGAAGGAGGCCGAGCAGTCTCAGAAAAACCCACGGAGGGTTCATTAGCTACGTAATATCCTAGCACATGGGTTCATATTAAGGTAATTAAAATTAATAAAATTGAATTCAATTTACTAGTAGACATGAGGGGGTGAAAGGGTTTAATTTATTAATATTTTGAATCAGGTATTTGGGGTAGGTTAGAGTGGTGGGCTGAAGGAAATGGAGGTTTAATTTTAATATAAAACTAAAACATTTGCACCCTAGTTTTTAAAAAGTAAATACCTTAAAATTGTAAAAGGAGTGTGTTCATAAAGTTAATTATAATCTATTTTTGAATAAGGAAATCTTAACCAAGAAATAATAAGATGGTAGAAAACTAGGATTGAGTATATTTTTCAACATAAGTGATATTATTTCACCATCTTAATTATTTGAAGAACTATTGATAAATGATTAAAGCTTAAAATTTATAAGGTGATTTGTAATAGGTCCTCAATGGTTTCAAACTATCTTTCGAATGCATATTAAAAAAAATTGAATGAGAAATATGATATATATTTTGTTTAATATATTAGGGTAGAAATAAAAAGGGGTAAATAAAATTGTAATTGAAAAATGGGTAAGTAAGGTACATTGATAAAATAGGGGGTATTTTATTATAATAATATAATAGGAGAGGGTATTATTAATTAAATAATTAGAGGTAAAAACTAGAATTAGGGGTATTATTTAATACCCTTCAAATGCAGGTGCTATACCATAATATTACTAAGTGAACCCCCTGTGGAAAAACAAGAGGCTCGAGGAGAAGAAACGGCGAAGATTCAAATTCTTCAGGCTGAAAACAATTTAGGGAAGATTCCAAAATTCACTAAGTATGGAGGAGGTAGCAGAAAGAACCACGTGTCCTAACACCGCTTCTCTAAAGATGAATCGATAAAGGGAGGCTTAAACAAGCACCGCATCTCCATGTGTCCCAGTCTGAAATGGAGGTAGGGTCAAACAGTCAACAAAGTCAAAAGGTAGGCTAGGCGGGTCTAAAAATTGGCTAAGTATAAAGTGCAAGTGGATGTCACCAAGTTTCAGCTTGACACATCTCAAAGAATTAGTCCAAATGTGGAGACCCAAACAAGCGCGGGTTCTCCACGTGGTGAGTATAAAAAAAGGACAGAGTTAGTTGAATAGTCAATGCATGGGGCAGGCTGGCGGATGTTGCTAAGTGTCAAAATGAAACTAATTCAAGGATAAAATTGAGAGAGTGTTTCCAAATGAGCACCAAACTGCCACGTGTCCTACGTCAAAGCAGCTTGTTAGGGGGGAAGTTTGTTTTTTGTCCCTTGTTATTTCAAAGGTGTAAAACTTACAAAATGGGCCGCAACTCTGCCCAAAGGAAAAAGTTAGTGTTTGAACCCAAGTCAAGGCCAAAGGGGGGAGTTGGAGAAAAAGGTTAAAATTTTCCTTTTTTCAAAAGGCATAGAGATAAAAATTTAAGCGCATCTCCCTAGCCAACCAAAGAATGCCACGTGTCCAAGCAGGGCTTCGGAGCAATGGGAATTTTCTAAGTTTTACATTTTTTTAGAAAAGGGGAAAAAGATAAATCATGGACCCGAAAACTCGATTGCGCCCTAATCTAGCTGCCACGTGCCCTGTATAAAAAATGAGACCCATTTTTTAAATTGTTTTCCTGCCCATTTGTACAGACATGATACAAACTTTGAAGGGGCATATCTTTCAACTCATGGCTCAAAATATTGAAAATATTACACCATTGGAAACTTCTCGACATCCTCTACACGAAAGAAACATAAAAATCCATTTTTATAGGCCTTTGTAGGTAAAAATGAAGAAAATTCTTTCAGGACATTAACGTAGAATCCAATCTCTTCAACTACCAGATCTGATTCGATTTGACCCGCTGGGGAACCAAAGTGACATACTGTGGGCAGATTTGTAGAAGGCATTTATTTTCAGTGGTTGAAATTTCAAAATGAGATTTGATGCATATATTATGTTGGTTGGAGTAGGATTCAACTTTTCCCTCTTCTCTCTCTCTCATTCTTTATATATATTGTAACACTTCTTTTTTGAAAAAGAGAGACATTACTAGCATAGAGAAACTCTATCAAATTTATTTCTCGAAACCATTTTGAGTAGTGAGCCTTCTCCTACGCCTGAAATATGAATTTGTGCCTCTATTCCAGAAATGTAATGGTCTGTGCACCTTCCAGATCAATAAAAATGTGTTTTGTGGCATTCATCAACCCTTTGCATCATTTTGTTTTTTCTTCGTCCCTCTCCCTTCTGGATTTGTTTTTTTTGTGCATGTATTTCACATTTATAGGTGCAGGATGTTGTGTTTCATGGAGTTTAATGAAAAATTTTAATATCTGGGCTGTGTTACTTTTGTCTGACCTCCCTCATCTCCATTTTTTCTATTTATTTCTCCCTCAACAAAATATCTCACTTCCTTTACTAGTGTATCACCACTTTAGTGTAGACTCTATTTTCCCCTATTTCTCTCTCCTTGGCTCCTTGGAATGGTTTGATTAGGATAGGTTTAGTTTTCCTTCAGTGGAGTAGCTCGTGGCATGTAGTTTAGGAACAAGAATCAACTTTCTCTGGAGGATCATCTCAGGTTTGCAAGTCACACAACTTGAGAGATGCTTCAATGTTATACAGATCACACTAATTGACTCTACCTCATAAAAGAAAATCTATAGAACTCATTTGGGGGTGATGTGATTTTGTACTAACAATTTTGGTACACCCGGTGGGAGAAAGGTCTTCACTTTATTTCATCAAGTTGATATGTTCTTGGTGGGATTCAGATTTTTGAGGCACATGTAACCACATCTGGTGACTACATCTAGTCAAAAACCCATTCGCTTATTTGCATACCTTTTTATGCATTTCCACTCATTTTCATCCATTTTCTTCTTCCAAATATTTCATTTTATCTCATTCCATGAGGTTATGTAATCATGACTTCATTCCCTTCATGTAACTCACACTTACAGCAATGCAATCAACCCCTAATACATTTCTCAACTCCTCCAAATCAGCATTATAATCAGATCCAGGACAATTATGTTTACCCATATGAGCATCGTCAAATTCCATTTGGTCATGGAGCTTATCAAGAACAAGGGGACGCATACAATAGTGACAGATATGTGGAGAATGCTAGTTTGCTGGAGAAGATCCAAAAAATAGAGGCAGACATGGTTCAGTCAAGGGGCATAACATAAATGAAGGCATTCAAGATTGGTTGCAGGGAACCTTATCCATGGGAAGTCCCTTTTACAATACATTATATCCCTCAAGAGAATATTGACTTCATGGTTGAAATGCTGCCAAAACTTGCACAATGAACTAAGGAGATCGAGGCTTATTAGTTGGATTCAAGAAAACCTCATCAATGGGGAAGTCCAACATCTCATAGCTTTTCTTTATCTCTTTCTCAAGCAACACCATCCCAACCCAAGCTCCAATTTTAGACCTTCCTAGTTACTGCCCCAAGAGTTGTTTCCATTTCTCCATTCCCTATTCTTCCACCACATTTCAATTATGCTTCCCCTTTCCTTTCCGAAGAAACCGTTTTCTCCAAATAAACAAGAAGTTTCATCTCCTCCCTCCACACCACAAATAATTACAAAATTGGTTGAACCTCAACCCGCCACTCCCTTTTTCTCTCCCAAGTCCATGTTGGGAAAAGACTCAAGAATCCAATCAAAGAGAACAATAAGAAGAGGAGCCCAACAGAGAAGAAATGAAAGACAATATGAAGAGTTGGGCTACTAAATTTTGGCTTAAAAATATCCCTTTGATGGTAAAACCAATAGAGGAGGTCAAGGTTAAAGTGATAGTGGTGGCTAAGGTTGAGTTTGCAATAGGAGAAGAGTAAGAAAAAGAGAACAAAGATCAGTCATTAGTTTGCTTAGAATGAAGTGTCCATGTTGGCACTCTATGTGAAGAAATTACTCATCCAATTCAAGTTACACAATAATCCATGGAGGAAGATGAAAACTCAACTCTAAGTCCCATTGGAGAGGAGCATATGGAAAAAATCAAATTAGAGTTTGTAGCAGCAGAAGAAGAAATCATCATTGGAGATTCCTTGCTTTCATTTGAAGGGCATGATTTTGCGGATGAATCCATCCTGGAGGAGAACTCTAAAAGAGATGTTGCATTCCCACCTAGTCCTCTTGACTAGCATATTGAATATTTTGACTTGTCAAACCCCATGCTAGAGGAAGAAGTCACTCAAAGGAAAGATTGTCTTCAAGAAGAGAGGAAAGAAAACTACTCCAAATCCAAAAGAGGAGAAGTGCATTCCAAATGTCAAGGAAAAAAATGCAGATCCAGAAGCTTTAGGCACACGATAGGCCATAATAGAACCTTCAACTCTTCCTCTCACCTCATCTCTCTCATACTCAAATGTTGAAGAAGATTTCAATATTTCAAACTCAATGTTGGAGGATGGAGGAAAACATGGTGAACAAATTACATGTCAAGAAGACAACATGAAAGAGGTTGAACATCTGTAGTAGGATGAAAATGAGGTAATGTTTTTGTTTGTTTTGGAGGACTAGGCTGAAGGAAAAGAACCGGTTGAGTTTTTTATTTTTCTCTCCTTCATCATCCACCTTTCAAGCACATGATCTTGTTGTAATCAAGGAGAACATTCAATTACAATAGCCCTGCATATTATGGCAGCTCTTTGGAATCAAGTTTGGGAGATTTAATCCTTCCATGCTCTTCACAGAAGGAAGAAGAGAAATGGTATAAAAATTCCACCATTGCTTCCTCACCATCCATTCAAGAAGGTATATAAGAAGAATCCATTGTTGGATTATAAATTTAGAGTTACAAGCACATCCAAAGGATCATACCTCCCCCAATCAGGTACTTCGCTTCATTAGAGTTGAGAGAAGCAAAAACAAGTCATGCCTACTCCAAGGTTCATGAGGATGAGCATCAAAGTACCAAGGGCCATCATCAACCACCTCTAAAAGTCTGACACGACTCAACTTGAGGAGGTATTTGCCATTAATACTGATAGCTTAATGATTTGGGTGGAAGATACGATCAGAGTAAGTTTTTCACTCATACTCATAACTATATTTAGTGTAAAATCATTTACATGGCTTCCTCTCTTGAGAAAAAGGAAGCTACTTCTCTCTATCAGTTACAGGCTTTGTTTAGAATTATTTCTCTTTAGTTATTTTTGGAGTAGGAGTAGATTTTTCTTTCAGCATATGAAGTGCTTATACACATTCTGCATGTCTTATTTGAGGCATGTATGATTTGATCTCTGTATATAAGTTTTGTTCGCATTGCTCCAAATATGTATAAGGTCAGGCTCTTAAGTATTCATAGAAAGAAAACTCATAGTTATCTGTAATATTGTCATCTTGAAAAGAAAAAAAAATGTAAAGAAATTTAAGTCATTTCAAAACAGTCCATTTTAGGGACAGATGAAAGCCCCAGAGTTAAATCAATTTTCTACTCTTAGAAATTCCACTTCCAAGATTTTGTTATAAAAATTGAGAGTGTAGACTCAGGGTCAAACAAAACATTGAAAAGGCATACAGTCAGGCTCGTAGTGTCTCAGGGGTCAAATCTTCAAAAGTTTAGATCAGTTTCGTGTTTATTAGGCAGAATCCATGCCTAATGGATGCTTCAAGTCCACCGGTCTCTTCATCTAGCACACACATGTCCCTGTGAGTCGCCAAATTGTTATCCATATTTTACCCCTCGAGAAAAATATTGAACCAGTCATGACCACACATGGAAATAATCAGAGAAAACACATTTAAATCTTGCAAAAAGGTTGCAAAGGGAATCTACAATGGAATCTGTGTCTTAAATATATTTGATAGATTCAGACAATGCACTAAAATGAAAAAATAAGGGGCGGGGAAGGAGGGCCGAGCAGTGTCGAAAAAACCCATGGGGGGTTCATTAGCTAGGCAATATCCTAGCACATGGATTCATATCAAGGTAATTAAAATTAATAAAATTGAAGTCAATTTACTGGTAGACATGAGGGGGTGAAAGGGTTTAATTTATTAATATTTTGAATAAGGTATTGGGGGTAGGATAGAGAGGTGGGATAAAGGAAATGGAGGTTTAATTTTAATATAAAACTAAAAAAATTTAACCCTAGTTTTTAAAAAGTAAATATCTTATAATTACAAAAGGAGTGTGTTCATAAAGTTAAAGTATAATCTCTTTTTCAATAAAGAAATCTCAATTAAGAGATTCTTAACCAAGAAATAATAAGATGGTAAAAAATTAGGATTGAGTATGCTTTTCAACGCAAGTGATATTATTCCACCATCTTAATTATTTTTAAAAACTATTGATAAATGATTCAAGCTTAAAATTTATAAGGTGATTTCTTATAGGTCTTCAATGGCTTCAAACTATCTTTCAAATGCATATTAAAAAAATTGAATGAGAAATATGATATATTTTTTGTTTAATTATTAGGTCAGAAATTAAAAGGGGTAAATAAAATTGTAATTGAAAATTTGGTAAGTAAGGTACATGGATAAAATAGGGGGTGTTTTGATTCTAATAATATAATAGGTAAAAACTAGAATTAGGGGTATTCTTTAATACCCTTTGAACGTAGGTGCTATACCATACTTTTACTAAGTTAACCCCCTGTGGAGAAACCAGAGGATTGAGGAGAAGGATCAGAAAATATTCGAAGTCTTCGGGGTCAAAACAGTTCAAGAAAGATTCAAAAATCGACTAAGTATGGAGGAGGTAGTGGAAAGAACCATGTGTCCTAAAGACACTTCTGCAAAGATGAATCTATAAAGGGAGGCTCAATCAAGCACTGAATCTCCACATGTCCCAAGCCAAAACGGAGGCAGGGTCAAATGGTCAACAGAGTCAAAAGGGAGGTAAGGCGGGTCTAAAAATTGGCTAAGTCTAAAGTTTGAGTGGGAGGTCACCAAGTGTCAGCTTGGAGCATCTCAAAGAATTAGTCCAAAGGCAAAGACCCAAACGAGCATGGGTACTCCACGTGGCCAGTCTAAAAAAGTGGCAGAGTCAGTTGAATATTCAATGGATGGGGTAGGCCGGTGGAAAGTGCCAAGTGTCAAAATGGCACTAATTAAAGGATCAAATTGAGAGACGGTTTCCAAACGAGCACCAAACTACCGTGTGTCCTAGATCAAAGCGGGTCATCGAGGGGAAAGTTGGTTTTTAGCCCCTTGAAATTTCAAAGGTGTAAATGCTACAAAATGGGCCACAACTCTACCCAAAGGAAAAAGTTAGCATTTAAGCCTGAGTCAACACCAAAACGGGGATTCGTAGGAAAAGGTGAATTTTTTCCATTTTTCAAAAGGAACAGAGATAAAAATTGAAGCGCATCTCCCCAGCCAACCCAAAGGGTACCACATGTCTAAACGGGGCGTCAGAGCCATGGGAGTTTTCTGAGTTTTGTGTTTTTTTTAGAAAAGGGGAAAGAGATAAATAATGGACCCACAAACCTGATTGTACCCTAATCTGGTTGCCAAGTGTCCCATATTAAAAAGGAGACCCATTTTTTTAAATTGTTTTCCTGCCCATTTATATGGACCCGATACAAACTTCGAAGGGGCATATCTTTCGACTCAGGGATCGAAATATTGCAAATCTTACACTGTTGGAAACGTCTCGATGTCCTCTATTCGATGAAAACCTTAAAAGACAATTTTTGGAAGGCCTTGGTATGTAAAAAAGAAGAAAATTATTTGAGGACATTAACGCCGAATATAATCTCTTCAACTACCAAATATAATTCGATTCGATCCACTGGGGAACCAAAAGCAACATATTGTGGGTGGATTTGCAGAAGGCATTAATTTTGAGTGGTTAAATTTCAAAATGGTATTTGATGCATATCTCATGGTGGTTGGAGCAGGATTGAAATTTTCCCTCTCCTCTCTCTCTCATTTTTCTATATATTGTAACACTTATTTTTTGAAAAAGAGTGATATTCTTGGCATAGCGAAACTCTATCAAGTTTGATTCTCGACACCATTTTCAGCAATGAACCTTCTCATATGCCTGGAAAATGCATGTGTGCCTCTATTTCAGAAATATAATGGTTTGTGCACCTTCCAGAGCAATAAAAATGTGTTTTTGGGCATTCTTCAACCCTTTGCATCATTTGTTTGTTTCTCCGTGCCTCTCCCTTCAAGATTTGTTTTTTTTTCCATGTATTTCACATTTGTAGGTGTAGGATGTTGTGTTTCATGGATTTTAATGGAAAATTTGAATATCTAGGCTATGTTACTTCTGTTTGACCTCTGTAAATGCATTTTTTCTGTTTCTTTCTCCCTTAACATAATATCTCGCTTACTTTACTGGTGTATCACTACTTTAGTGTAGGCTATGTTTTCCCCTCTTTTTCTCTCCTTGGTTCCTTGGAATGGTTAGATTAGGATAGGTTTAGTTTTCCTGAACTGGAGTAGCTCATGACAGGTAGTTTAGTAATGAGAACCAACTTTCTCTGGAGGATCATCTCAGGTTTACAAGTCCCACAACTTGAGATATGATTCAATGTTATGCGGATCACACCAAATGACTCTGCCTCTAGAAAATCATATCTATAGAACTCATTTGGGGTGTGTTATGATTTTGCACTAACAGTTTTGGCACACCCACTGGGACCAAAGGTCTCCACTTTATTTTTTCAAGCTGATGTGTTCTTGGTGGGATTCAACCTTTTGAGGCACATGCAAGCACATCTGGCGACTCCATCTAGTCAAAAACCCATTCTCTGAGTTGCAGACCTTCTCCTACCCATTTCCACTCATTTTACATCCCATTTTATTCTTCCATCTCTTTCATTTTCTCCCATTCCATGAGGTTGTGCAATCATGACTTCACTCCCTTCATGGAACTCACACTTACAGCAATGTAATACACCCCTAATGCATTTCCCAATTCCTCCAAATCAACATTATAATAAGATCCAGGACCATTTTGCTTACCCATATGAGCAGAGTCAAAGTCAGTTTGGCCATGGAGATTATCAAGAACAAGGGGATACATACAATGGTGACAACTATGTGGAGAATGCCTATGGTTTGCTGGAGAAGATCCAAAAAATGGAGGCTGACATGGTTCAGTCAAGGGGCGTAGCACAAATGAAGGCATTCAAGATTAGTTACAGGGCACCTTGTCCATGGGAAGGCCCTTTTCCATAGACATTACAGCCTTCAAGAGAAGCTTGACTTCATGATTGAAATACTACCCCAACTTGCACAATGGACTGAGGAGATCAAGGCTTATGAGTTGGAGTCAAGACAACCTCGTTAATGGGTAAGTCCAACATCTCATAGCTTTTCTTTTTCTCTTTCTCGAGTAGCACGCATCTCAACTCAAGCTCCAATTTCTAAGATTCCCAGTTGTTTCCTCCCAAGTGTTGATTCCATTTCTCCATTCCCTAGTCTTCCACCCCATTTCAATTCTTCTCTCCCCTTTCCTTTCCCAAGTAGTCATTCCCTCTAAAGAAACAAGAAGTTTAATCTCCTCCCTCCACACCACAAACAATTGCAAAACTGGGTTGAACCCCTACTTCTATCACTCCTTCTTGCTCTCCCAATTCCATGTTGGTAAAAGACTCAAGAATCCAATCGAGGAGAACAACAAGAAGCGGATCCCAACAAAGAAGAAATGACAGAACAATCTGAAGAGTTGGGCTACAAAATTTGGGCTTACAAAAATCCCTTTGATGGTCAAACCAACAGAGGAGGTAAAGGTCGAAGAACCAGTGGTGGCTGGGGCTGAGTTTATAGCAGGAGAAGAGCGAAGAACAAGAGAAAGAAGACCAGTCATCAGTTTTCTCAGAATGTAGTGTCCATGTTGGCACTCTATTTGAAGAAAGTACTGATCTAATTGAAGTTACACAATCATCCATGGAAGAAGATGAACAATCAGCTCTAAGTCCCATTGGAAGAGGAGAAGATGGAATAAATCAAATAAGAGTTTGTAGTAGCAGAAGAAGAAAGCATAATTGGAGATTCCTTGCTTTCATTTGAAGGGCCTGATTTGACGGATGAATCCATCATAGAGGAGAACTCTAAAAGAGATCTTACAGTCCCAACTAGTCCTCTAGAGTAGCAGCTTGAAGAGTTTGACTTGTCAAACCCCCATGACTAGAGGAAGAAGTTCACTCCAAGGGCAAGATTGTCTTCAAGCAGCAGAGGAAAGAAAATTTGTTCCAAATCTAAAAGAGGAGAAGTGCATTCCAGCTGTGAACGAAAAAAATGCAGATCCAAAAGCTTTGAGCACAAGACATGCCATATAAGAACCTTCAGTTCTTCCTCTCACCTCATCTCTCTTGAACTCTAATGTTGAAGAAGAGTTCGATCTTTCAAACTCAATGTTGGAGGACTGGAGGAAAACACGGTGAACAAATTGCAGGCTCAAGAGGACACCATGAAAGAGGTTGAAACATTTGCAACAGGACGACAATGAGGCAATGTATTTGTCCTGTTTTAGAGGACTTTTTTGAAGGAGAAGAATCGGTTGAGTTTCTATTGTTTTCTCCTTCATCATCCACCTTCCAAGCACATGACCCTGTTGTCATGAAGGATAAATTTCCATTGCAATAGCCTGCATATTATGGGAGATCTTTGGAATCAAGTTTGTGATATTTAAACCTTCCATGCTCGTCACATAAGGAAGAAGAGAAAGGGCAGAAAATTTCCACCATTGCTTCCACATCATCCATTCAAGAAGGTCTACAAGAAGACTCCATTCTTGGAGTATAAATTTAGAGTTACGGTCACATCCAAAGGATCAGACCTCACCCAATCAGGTACTTGGCTTCATTGGAGCCAAGGGAGAAGATGAAAACTAGTCATGCCTACTCCAAGGCATGAGGATGAGCATCAAAGTACCAAGGGTCATCATCAACACCTCTGGAAGTCCGACACAAGTCAGCTTGAGGAGGTATTTTCCATTAATGTTAATACCTTGATGATTTGGGTGGAAGACAGGGTCAAAGTCGGTTTTTCACTCATACTAATAGCTATATTTAGTGTCAAATCATTTACATGGTTGCCTCTCTCGAGAAAAAGGAAGCTACTTCTCTCTGCCAGTTGCAGGCTTTGTTTAGCATTCTTTCTCTCTAGTTAGTTTAGGAGTAGGAGTAGATTTTTCTTTTAGCAGAAGAGGTGATTATGCACATTCTGCATGTCTCATTTGAGGCATGTATGATTTGGTCTCTGTATATAAGTTTTGTTCACATTGCTCCAAAGTTGTATAAGGCCAGGCTCTTCAGTATTCATAGCAAGGAAAACTCATAGTTACCTGTAATAGTTGTCCATCTTCAAAAGAAAACAAATGCAAAGCAACTAAAGTCATTTCAAAATAGTCCATTTTAGGGACAAATGAAAAGCCCCAGAGTTAAAACAATTTTCTACTCTCAGAAATTCCATTTCCAAGATTTTCTTATGAAAATTGAGAGTGCAGATTCAGGGTCAGACAAAACATAGAAAAGGCATACAGTCAGGCTCATAGTGGCTCAGGGATCAGATCTTCAAAAGTTTAATATCAATTTTCATGTTTATCAGGTAGACTCCATGCCCAATGGATGCTTCAAGGCCACTGGACCTCTTCATCTAGTAGGCAGATGTCCCCGTGAGTTGCCAAATTATTATCCATATTTCACCCCCTTGGGAAAAATATTGGATCAGTCGACGACCCCCGCATGGAAAGAAATTAGAGAAAACACATTTAAATCTTGTACAAACTAGTTGTAGAGGGAATCTACAATGGAATGGTGGGGCCTGCGAAAAGTTTGAACGACCCAATGCGAGAAGAAGGAGAAGAAATGACTCTGTCGTGTGAGTCTATGTCCTAAAACTATGTGACAGACTCGGGCAGGATCTAAAATGAAAAAATAAGGGTCGGAGGAAGGAGGCCAAGTAGTGTCAGAAGAACCAAAAGCTTCAGGAGAAGAAGTAGAGAAAGATTCAAATTTTTTCGAGGCTCGAAAATAGTTCAAGAAAGAGTCCAAAATCGACTAAGTATGGAAGTAGGCAGTGGAGAGAGCCACATGTCCCAATCGATGCTTCTCTAAAGATGAATCCATAAAGGAGATGCTCAAACAAGCATCGCATCTCCATGTGTCCCAGGCCAAAACGGAGGCAGGGTCAAATGGTCAACACAGTCAAAAGGTAGACAGGGTGGGCCTAAAAAATCAGCTAAGTATAAAAGTACAAGCAAAGAATCACCAAGTGTTAGCTGTGGCGCATCTCCAAGAGTTATTCCAAACTGCAGAGACCCAAACAAGCGTGAGCTCTCCACAGGTGGCCCAATAGTCCAATGCATGGATAAAAAGGACCGTTGAAAAGTCCACAGTACCATTAGAGGTTACCAAGTGTCAACTCGATGCTCCTTCAAAGGTAAATTTTGAATCGTGCTTTCAAGCAAGCGTGGTGCCTCCAAATGTGTCCAGTCTCAAACAGGGGCAGAGTCTATTGAATAGTCAATGCATGAAGCAGACCGGTGGAGAGTGCAAAGTTGGTTAAAGCCCCTGGTGCTAATTCAAGGATGTGAATAGAGAGAGGGTTTCCAAACGAGTCCGTCATACTACCGCATGTCCCAAGTCAAGCAAGCCATCTGGGGGGAAAGTCAGTTTTTTGCCCCTTATTATTCCAAAGTTGTAAAAGTTGTAAAATGGGACACAACTTTGCTTAAAGGAAAAAAGTCAAAATTTGAGCCTTTTGTCAAAAAGGCATAGAGGGAAAAATAGAACCGTATCTCCCCATCCAAACCAAAGGGTACCACGTGTCCAAGCGGAGCGTCGGGGCCGCGGGAGTTTTCTGCGTGTTGCATTTTTGTTTGAAAAAGGGGAAAAAGATAAATCATGGACCCGTACAAGCCTAAATTTTCACCATAATCTAGCTACCACATGCCCCATATTAAAAAGGAGACCCATTCAATTTGTTTTCCCCGCCCATTTGTACGGACCCGATACAAACTTTGAAGGGGCATATCTTCTGACTTAGGGCTCGAAATATTGCAAATATTATCACCGTTGGAAGCGTCTCGACGTCCTCTATGCCATGGAAACATAAAAAACCATTTTTGTAGGCCATGGTAGGTAAAAATGAATAAAATTCTTCTAGGCCATTAACATAGAATCCAATCTCTTCAACTACCAGATCTGATTCGATTCGATCCACTGGGGAACTAGAAGCGACATATTATGGGTGGATTTTTAGAAGGCATTAATATCCAGTGGTTGAGGTTTCAAAAATTAGGATTCGATGCGCATCTCATGGTGGTTGGAGCAGGATTCGAATTTTCACTCTTCTCTCTTCTCTCTTATTCTTTCTATATATTGTAACACTTCACATTTTTGAAGGAGAGAGACATTCTGGGCATAGAGAAACTCTGTCAAATTTGTTTCTCGACATGCCATTTTTGAGCAGCGAACCCTTCTCCTATGCTTGGAAAATGCATTTGTGCCTCTATTCTAGAAATGTAATGGTATGTGCACCTTTCAAAGTAATAAAAACGTGTTTTGTGGTGTTCTTCAACCCTGTTGCATCGTTTGGTTGTTTCTTTGTGCCTCTCCCTTCCAAATTTATTTTTTTGTGCATGTATTTCACATTTGTAGGTGCAAGATGTTGTGTTTCATGGAGTTGAATGGAAAAAATTTGAAGATCTAGGCCATGTTACTTCTAGTTTGACCTCCCTCATCTCCATTTTTTCTAATTTCTTTCTCCCTCAATAGAATATCTCACTTCCTTTGGTGGTGTATCACCAGCTTTAGTGTAGGCTCTATTTTTTCTCCTCTTTCTCTCTCCTTGGTTCCTTAGAATGGTTAGATTAGGTTAGGTTTAGTTTTCCTACACTGGAGTAGCTCGTGGCAGGTAGTTTAGGAACAAGAACCAAATTTCTCTAGAGGATCATCTCAAGTTTGTAAGTCCCATAACTTGAGAGATGATTCAATGTTATGTGGATCACACCAAATGACTCTGCCTTAGAAAAGCAGATCTATAGAACTCATTTTGGGGTGTTGTGATTTTACACTAACTAGAACACGAAGTGTGTTTAAGATCTTGGAGAGTTCGTTTTGTAGTGTAGTCTAGTTGGCAGTTGTTAGCGGTGGTGGATATGATCCTACAACCTGGTAAGATATTTTATCATCATCAAAGTAGATCTTTTTTATTATGGGCTTATGTATTGTCTTAGGATCGGATTGAATTTTGGTTGACTTTAGATGTTAGTGGAGAAGTGTTTGTTTCGTAGTGACATTTCATCCATGGCATGCTAATTTATATCATGGTTCCTTGTTTCATCTTAGAAAGTATTGACTTGTGGATTCTATGCATATTGTTAATTATGGTTAGATTTAAGCCCATTCGGGCAATGTGTGTAATTAAGTGTGCTTGATTTTCTCTTGACGACCTATGAATAAGTCTACCCATGTCTTAACCTTTTAGATTGTTATGAATAACCTCTTATGACCTATTAATCT
Source organism: Taxus chinensis (assembly GCA_019776745.2). Lineage (NCBI taxonomy): Eukaryota > Viridiplantae > Streptophyta > Pinopsida > Cupressales > Taxaceae > Taxus > Taxus chinensis. The sequence goes on along the minus strand of CM034146.1, from coordinate 641,437,065 downwards.
TTGGGTTATGTAGAGACACTTTTGGATTCTTTTGGGTCTTTTGGAACTTTTTCTTAGAGATGTTGATTTGGTAGATATTACCATTTTAATCTCAGTGGTGCTTATATTTTGTTTCTTATTTAAAAGCTACAAATCTTGGTCGTAAATTCCATGTTTGGGTACATTATTTAGTTATCCTATTGCATTTGATGCATTCTAATGGGAATGTGGTTTCCTTAGAGTAAAATTTCCCTTGTCATTTTGATGCTTTTTTGGTGGTATCTTATGGCAATATGAGTGTTGATTTGAAAACTATCCTTGTCTTATTATGTCAGTAAAATGTTTGAGCCTAAACAACAAACATTTTTAAACCTCTAAAATTCATGAAAGTAAATATGCCTCTTTAATGGGTCTTTCCTTGTAACTTCTTTTGAGACTTGTCGAGACCCATAAGGAATTTTTAATGATGCTTGTAATTATTTGGTAAACCCTTGAAATATTTGTGTGATACATTTTGGTTGATAGATTTCTAGTTCTTACAAGATTAATGATGTGTTCGTTATGTTGAATTTCTCTTGTTCCTTTAGAATTAAATATGATATATGTTGAGTTATCTCTTATTCTCATAAAATTAATCACGTGATATGCTTGAATCTTCCTTTGCATTAAGATCTATTTGGTAAAATGATTAAATTTAGAATAATAAAACTATAATTGAGGAGCTTGGACTTGAAACTTAACAGGTACACTGGAACATTAGGAAAAGGAAAATGGTTTCTTGCTATAATCTTGGTAGATTCATAAAAGAAATGAAACTATGTAGAATAATAGAAAGGAAAATTTTTCCATCTACCTTCCCTAGGAGTAAACTAAATATTTCCGCCACCTATACATAATGGCTAGATATCACGCTAACCCTGGTGGTGCTCCTTATAACACAAACCTATGATGTCGTAATAGGAGGAAGTTTTAATTAAGAAAACTCGTAAGGAATGTGCTTAGCAAGTGAAACTACAACTTTTGACTTAATAATTTGATTTATAAAATGAGTAATATTTATGTATTGAGTATAATGTATAGTTTAACCTTTAGTTCTGCCGCCTACCCAGAATTGTGAAACACCTTGTTGATAGTGATGTTTTCTAATTGTGTAGTACTCTCTTGTCCATAGGCATATGTGCTTTTCCCTTGTAGAAGTTGGGTCGCCCTACCCTTGTTGCCTTGTAGCTCGACGAACATGAGTTGTATCCTTTTAGGATTGCGTCTTATATCTTGTTTTTTATAAGAAAATCAACCTCTTTGTGTGTGGATTTAGTCCTTCGTGACCTAGGTTATTGCAATTTTAAGTCAACATATGTTAAGGATATGACATAACTTTGGGAAGTCCTCTTTTCTTCTTGGGAAATGACATAACATAGGTTGTTGCCATTTTTTCCATTGGGAAAGGGAAGTGTAAGTTGTTTTCATAAGTTTTTGCTCACTTTTGGTACGATGCACTTTTGGATTATAGTTGGACCCCTCTTGTTACTTGTTCTTCACTCTACCTCCCTTGAGCACTCTTTGGTGGTACGATTTATGCTTGTGCTCTCTTTATGGTTTTTTCGATCTTGAGTAGGATTTAAGATAAATAAATCCCATTGTGTTATAGTGAATGGTGCTTCTTGTATTGATATGTTATTTTTAGTGGAAATGTTTTCTTAATGTTTGATGATTCTAAATTAGGTTAGTGTTGTGTGTTCGATTTTAAGTGTAAAATCATGCTATAGGAAACCTTGTGGTCATGATTCTTGTTAGCATTACCATGAACATTTGGTTGTACTGTCTCAAGTTATAGAAGATCTTCCCATGAATAGTTTTCTTGATTTTAGATGTGTTGGCTAACTTAAGTGTCCTTCGTTGTTATTAAACCTCATCTTGTGTGATATCAAAATTGAGAGACCTTTGAGAAGACATATTCGTCATACAAATTGTTGGTCATGGTTGATTTTTCTATCCTTTTCTAAATAACGAACTTTGAAGTGTAACTCAACCTTAGTGGAAACCTTAAGTTTTGTTATTGCAGTATGTTGTACCCATGGGAGACTTTATGGTCATCTTGAGTTCACAGAATTCTCCTTATTATTTTTTTACTTTGCTGGTTATTATTGAGACTCCTTCCACCAATTCATGTTCTGATGTTATGCGTTGTATCTTGGTTGATCACATAGAGTTAATCTATAGAATTAAATGTTTGCAGCCTTACTTGAAGAAAGTTTAGAACTACTCCCCTAAAATCTCCCTTCTTGTTGTTGAACTGCATTGGACAAAACTTAGGTTCTGTAGACCCACACTTGTTTGAAGCAAAGTAATTCCACAAAGGGTGTGATCCTTTTTCTTTTGCATTGTTCCCTACCTCTTGCTCCATGACTTCTGGGAGGAATTCAAATGTAAGGGGAGGGGGATGTAATGCCCACTCCTCTTCTACTTTGTTTGAACCATTTTATATATTTCAAATTTATTATAATCTCAAACCTTGTTATTGTATTCCAAATAGTATACAAATAAAATGTGTGGGACATCATGATTACTATTGTGTTTTGGTTATTATTTTGACTCTATTTTGTATTGTGGATCTTGTTGAGCATTCAAAGATAAGAAAATTAGCTAGAATGATTTCCTTGTTATAAATTGATTGTGATACCATTACTCTTCGATATTGCTTTGTTCTATTTAGTTTATCTTTGTTACTGGATACATATACATTATTGCACATTATTACTGGTGGATATGATTAGATGAACAAAATTAATGCATTGTGTTATGGAAATCAAAGGATAGACATTACTCTAACTGAAATGGTTAAATATTGATATACATTCAATGGGAAGACAATGATGTGTTGTCAGCTTAGATATATATTGATATTTTCGATTTCCTTAGTATTGATTTTTATCATGATGTTCAAAGTTATTTTGTGATTTATTTGATATTGAAGAATGAGAGAAATGGTATATGATTGAAATTATTTCTTAAACTACACGATTCAGTTGGTTTATGAACTTAATTTCAAACTGATATATTAGCAGAATCGAAATGTTGAAAATTGAGATTAATTGTTGAATTAATTGGTCTTAGTTATAGTAGTTATGATATTTGATGTTCAAATTGATATGTAGATATAAGTATTTCTATTAATTAGATATCACTAATATAGCCATGAGTATAGAAAGGTAATGTGTGATTTTGCAGGTAATTATATCACAACAACAAACTATATGGGGTAGGAGACCAACAACAAAGGAATGTGGGGTATTGGCAATAGGTCACCATGGCAAGTTGTGTAATGTTGTTGTTTTTTCATTTGTTGTTAGGGAGTACCCATGGGGGGATGACCTCAAATTTTGAACATGGGGTTTGTGTGTGTGTTCCCTTTTATTTAATTATTATTGAGTATGTGATTTAATTTATGAAGTAATTTTTTTTTTATCATTATTAATTAATGTATCTTAATTGGGTAAATTAATCATGTTAGTAAAGATAATTATGGATGGGACAAAAAACAATTCATTTATTAGATTATATAGTTCTTTGGTTTATGTGTTTTAGGTGGAGTGTATGTGATCTTGGAGTGGTTATACACTCTACCTCTCCTTAGAAATTTGGGTTTGACCTTAAGGTTCGATTTTGGAGGCTTGTGCGACAAGGTAAAACTTGTCCCACACCTTTTAATTTATTATACCAACCCTACCTATGGTTCGATGGGTCAAAAATAGAATGCTTCTCTCCCTTATTGGATATTTGGTTAGGTGGAGAGTGTTGCCTACTCCCCCATTTTGTTGTGTGCATGGGTTGGGAGGTGTTGGACTGAAAGGGATGTAAGGCTCTTGTTCAGAAAATGCATGTGGAATTGTAACTTGTGATATTATGATTCTACAACAGGTGAATGGCACCAATATTATTTTGGATGTAATGGTATGCATTGGTTAAACCCTTGTAAATTGTATCAATAGTTTATTGTATGTAATCCCATTCCTTCTTGGAAATAGTTTATTGTATCTTACATTACTTCATATGAAAGTGATTTTGTAATGAAATTGTAATGGAAATTTATTTCTCACAACTCAAAATTTTGTTTAGGAGTTAGATTGCAAATGTGTTTAATTTTAAAGGCTAGTGCTCTTGGCTGGGAGATAAATGTTGATTATTTGTATTCTTGACAATCCTTGCTCACTCGAATATTGAAATAAACCTCAATTAAGCGTGGTTTGTCTTACCTTACCGAATTATATGTATAAAAAGGGATTAGATCAAATTTCTTTATTAATATAATTCCTTCCTTGTTGCACAAGACATTTGCACTATGGAAATGAATAAACCAAAATCTATTATATCTTCTTAAATGTTATCTAAATGAGTTGGAGTTTTGTAATTTAGTTGATTTAAAGCATGGAATTTTTTTTTTATAACTATAAGCCTTTCCTTTTTTGCTTATGTACATATATATAATCTATACAGACCAATCTATTTGTTTAGCCTTATTGAATTCCTTTTTTTTTACGGGAATTTATTTAATAATAAACATATGTATTATTAATATTTAATAGATTTATATTAATAATATACATTATTATTTTCAAGTTTATATAATCATTATTTAAATGTGTAGGATAAATTATGCATGTAATGCATATATATATATATATATATATATATATATATATATATATATATATATATATATTCCCTTTCCGTAATCAATATGAATTGTAAAACACAAATGTAGTAATACCTGATTTGTTTGAAAAATGAATACTAAAATTATTTAAGGAAATGAAATTTTAGTGTAATAGGGAGGATGAATGCGTGGTGATTAGTGTTTGGGGTTGCGGCCACTTTTTTTTTGTGTTTTATTTTAAGGTTGGGGGGAGGGGCGCCAACCCTACCCCCAACCCATATTATTACATATAAGGTGGGGATGGGGTCGGCGCCCCTCACCCCAAATAGTTTTAAACCCGTTTATTTAAAACTAAAGAAATAATAACCACACTTTGGCAAAGAAAAATGCGGCCACTTGTTAAAGGCCGCGGCCAATACAATATGTGATATATATATATATATATATATATATATATATATATATATATATATATATATATATATATATATATATATATATATATATATATATATATATATAAAATGATTTTTACAAGAGAAATATACATTTATACAAGCATGTTTTATTTGTAAAATGAATATGTAGGGTTTGGGGGTTTTTCCCAAGTGAGTATGCACACAAAGTATCCACCTTGTACCTGCGAGTAAAATAATTTTATTAAAAAAATAGAAATAGGGAAGGAAGACCAATACCCACAAAGGAAATAGGTAGATCCTTTTTGTAATAATGAAAAATTAACAAATGAGAGCTTTCAATCCTTTCTAATGGCCTCCATGGCTTCATCTTCTTCTCCTCCTCCCTTAGCCTACCAAAACAAAACAAGAGAAATGACAGATTAGATTTAGAAAATGAATATAAGATAACCCATAAGGATATCTAGGTTTATTTTTGCCAAACTTAAATCTAAGGGCTACAAAAAATTAGATGTAATGGTGTAGGATGCACCTTACATCATTTAAGTGATGGGGTATTTAAGTGGGAATGCTTTAATAAAAATATGTGTGTGTAATGTTAAATTGGGCCTAAGGTGTTAGGCTAAGTTATTCTCTCTTGACCCTTTTAAGAAGTAGACTAACTATTGTGTGCATAACATTACCACTAGAGGATTATTACCCTTATCTAATTAAATTTAAAATTTCTAATGGGATTTTAAATAATAAATCGAAAGGGGATTTATGTAGTGAAATTAATGAAGAACTACATGAGGACTATAATAAAATATTTTAGTCTAGGAGAGAATGTTTTAAGTCGTAACATCATTTGGAAGTTGGGGTAAAATATAAATCATCATTGTAGTTCTCTCTTCCTTGTAATTGTTTAATATGTTATAATCAGGATAAATTTTAATTAAAAATCCTGGCTAGGGCCTTATAACCTTTTGAAAGAAAAAAAATTCAATAAATTTTCCTGGTTTGCTATTAGGTTTCTCATGTTTTCTTGTTGGGGAAAAATATGGGCTTTACACTTGGTATCAGATCTATGGGTTCAACACTTAGACCCTGGGCTGAATTTGAAACTTGTAAACTAGTTAATAGAATTTGAACCACCATAATTAAAATAATAATAAAATAATAAATTTGTTTGAATTATTGTACTCAGCTAATGGTGTTTTATCTAACCCACTTAACCGAAAAACATTGAATTAGATTGATGTTTTTGTGAACTTCTGGTGTAGCGAGGACTTGTTTCTACTTTGAAAATATGTTGTTTGATGAATCTTAACCCTTGGTTTAGTTGTATGATGTGATAAATCCACTGAGACTCTTCCTTGTTGAAATGATAAATTTGTATGGTGTGATTCTTGTGGTTTTGTATTAGTGGTTGTGTTTTTGGGTTAGGAAAGCGTAAATTAGAAGTTGTTTAGTCACCTAAGGCTCCCCTTTTTCTTAATTGGTTAGACAAGTTAGTTTTAGGTGTCGCTTTGATGAATTTATCCCCATATGAGTAATTAGATATTAGTTCTTGGTGTTGCATTTTGATCCATCTTTGTGTATGTGTTCTAAGAGTTGAACTGGGTTTGAGAAATGGATATACCTTCAGATTTTTGTTTCACCTGTACTGTAAGAAAATAATGCTAAAGTCCTATATCTAACATCTCAAATTCTTGTTTCATTTCTGCTTAAAATTTCTCCATGAGTGATGGGCTATTACATATATAAATGAGGATCATCAAAATAAAGGAAAAAAATTAGAATATCATTACCAAGTTGCTGGATATAGAGGATTGGCACTAAGGAACTTCGAATGAATCCTTTCTTGAAGAAATAATTATGAATCCTTGCATACCAAGCACAAGGTTCCTACTTCAACCCATAGAGAGCCCTTTTTAGCTTGTAAACCAAATGTTCTTTTCCTGGAATTTCATAACCAATAGGTTATTCCATATAGACGTCCTCATCCATAAAACCATTTAAGAAGGCTGATTATACATCCATTTGATAGATTGGCCACTTTTTTTGTGTAGAAATAGCCAATATAATCTTGATTGTATCAAATGTTGTAACTGGATTTAAAGTCTCTAAATAATCTATGTACAGGCATTGGTGAAAATCCCTTGGCAACTATTCTTGCTTTATTTATATTCATAGAACCATAAACATGATATTTCACCTTATAAATCAATTTGACACCAATTACTTTCTCATCTTTAAGAAGTTGTACTAATTCCCATGTATGTTTTTATCAATTGCATGCATCTCTTTATTCATAGCATTAATCCATACTTGTTATTTCATGGCTTCTTCATACATGAAAGGTTCAACTTGAATGGTACTAAACAAATAAAAATGTGCAACTAGATTCAAATTAGAAATCCTTTGATAAATTTCATTTAAACTTCGTACCTTTTGTGAAGACCTTGGACTTGATTGTGGACTAGATCTATCACCTGAAGAGGAAATTGGTGAACTTGGTGAACTGGGGCTTGAACTTCCACTTGAGCTTGTGGGGAGAGGATGAATTTTTTCAACATCTTCACACCCATTGTTGGTATCCAAATTTGTTCTTCTTTTCAAGATGAGAAGCATCACAGATTAGACAAGGAGCTTAGAGACAGATAGATCATAATGTATGCCATTTTGTAGCTGGGGATGAGATCTAACTAGCCCTATGTCACTTAGATTATGGAGAGATGGATAACACCTTGAAGAGGATTTGACCTATCCTCACTACTTTAGGTGTTGCCTCTTCAACCAAGATGAGAGGACCCTTACTGCAACCTCTATTTGATGAAGCAGATGGAGATATCCTTCTTTTGGACAAATTTTATGAAGAAAACCTTGGGAAAGTATGATAAATAAGTCTCCATAATTTAACTCTCAAGAGTTGTCACTTCTAAAATATGGAGATACTTTTAAAATAAGGCTAAGGTTACTGAGGACATTATGAAATCTTGATTTTTTTGCATATTTTAGTAAATAGATTTTGTTCCTTTGTGGATATACAAAGGAAAAAAGGGGTAGTATAGTGTAGGATTAGTTGTTTGAATGATTTTTTGGTGGGAGATTAAGCAAGATGAATTGGGATTTTCTAGATCTTTGAGACACTTCACAACAATGGACAACTCAACAATAGAAAGCTTCAAAATAGTTAAGACATTCCTTCTACTAGAAGGTGTGCATCAATGGAGGCTTAGATTTGCATGTTTTCACATAATATTTGAGAATATAACATGAAGGTTCAAGTTAAAAGACATAATTAAACACCAAAATATCTTATCAATCACACCTAAGGTACACCCAAATACTTACGAACAATCTCTGTTAACAAATGAAGGTAAAGTGATTTTAAATTGTTTATTTCATTACCAGGTGAAATCTCTTCTGATAAATGAAATTGAAAATGCCACTAAACCATCACAAGGATGAGATATGTGTGATTTTAAAAATATTTCAATGTAAGATTGCAATAGGTATAAGAGAAACCATTTGCAGACATTCTGAAATAAGTAGACACAAATTTTCCAGAGATTAAACACGAATTAATTTCAAAATTGCTTAGATTCATTAGTAGGGGAGAACTTCAAGAGAAATATCAGAGATTTTCAATGGGTATACATCTGAAACCAACTTGATATGATAGAAAATATAACACAAAATAAATTAAAAAGGTATCTCAGATGGGTTTCTTAGAAGATGGATTTTCTCAAAATTTTCTCTTGAAATTTAACCCCTGACCCTTCGCATGTTTAAAAACATGCATTATATAACATTATATTACATCTAAGCCTTTCTTCCTGAGAAAATAATATCCTAAGAATCAAGTTTGTTACAAATTTCACTCATGATTTGCAGAAAGGGACGTTTAATAGAAACACGTCCAAAAGTTGCTAAGTGTTTCTAAAAGGTGAATCATTACAACTATTTCCATCATTTATTCGAATGTGTGCACATTTTATAAAACATAGTAAAAAGTTACAAGTTATTAAATAGATCTGACATTCCTCACTCAATCCAAAGAGACCACGTAGCTGAAGATGCTGAGATATAATTTGATGGGGAAAACATGCCCGTTGAATAATAAGATGAAGAGAAACTTCACCATTTGTGCCCATAATTGAATCTTTCTTCAAGGAAAAATAATTTGCAAATAATTCATGGCTCGACAACAATCCATGACCATGGGAATGTATTTTTAAAGCCATACAAAAGAAATTTGAACATTTTTCGAGCATCAATGATCAGGAAGATAGGAAAAAATTACAGAGACGACAGATTGAAAAGATTTAGGGAAAAATTAGGGTACATTTGGGGATTTCTTCAAAATAAGGCATGACAAGGAAAATTGCAAACAATTCGTGGTATACAGACGGAGATAAAAACTTTATTTAATCCATTCGAGAGATAGAAATGTTTCAGAACACGTGGATCAAAAGGAAAATTAGGGCAAATGGTGTGAGTTTAAAATGATCACTAACACCCATGATGAGTGGTGTAGTTTGTTCAAATCCTTTTTTCCATTTCCATACTTTCCCTTCATCAATAACCACATCTCGACTAATAATGCATTTCTTTGTGTTAGGATTATAGAACTTTATCCTTTTGTGAAATTTGAATAGCCCACAAAGATACAAAGGTGGAATTTTACATCCAACTTCTTCCTCTTATTTTCTAGAACATGAACATATGCAGGGTAACCAAATACATGAAAGTGAGCTAATGAGGGCTTGTGTCCATTCCAGGCTTCCTTGGGAGTGATATTCTGAAGTAATTTTATTGGGCTTCTATTAAAAGTATAAGTTTTGGTTGCTACAACAACTTCCTCATATTAATTAGGATTTTTTTTTACTACAACATACTTCATGCCATCTTCATAATGGTATGGTTCTTTCTTTTCTACAATGCTATTTTGTTATGGGTATAGGTTGTCGTAAGTTGTCTCTTAATTCCATGAGTATTATAAAAAATAGAAAACTCGTTAGAAGTAAATTCTCCTCCTCTATTTTCTGAAATTTTTGAGAGAATATCCACTTTGATTTTCTACCATAGCCTTAAAATTCTTGAAGCATTCAAATGCCTCAGATTTAAACTTAAGAAAATAAATCCATGTGTGGCATGAGAAATCATCAATAAATTGTTATCCCAATTTCCCGCCAAGGACAAATTGATCAAACACAAACTAGCAAGAAGAAAATATAAGGGTTGGTTCATTCCTTTGAGCTCTCATGTGATCCCAATTCAAAGTGGAGGAGTAAGGTTGATAAAGGAGGAAAATAATGTTTAAAGAGTCCAGAGGCTCAACATGGATAAAATCTGAAGAAGGGCTCAAATTTTTTCAGACCTTCGCCGCATACGAGTCGACTCGGGGCCAAACAACAGACTCACAGAAGGTGATATGTGTCAGCTCAGTGTAATTCCAAAAGGCGCATCAAAATGGAGGTCCCCAAATGTGTGCCACCCCTCTACATGGTTAGAGCCTGAAAAGGTTGAATCGGCCATTAAAAGGTCTAAGGCCAGCGGAAGGAACCATGTATCAGCTTGGCACAACTTTAGAGGTAAAATACAAAGTGAGTCCCCAAATAAGCACAAAACTTCTATGTTTCTATAACCCAATATAGTCACTCCTAAATAAGATAAAGGGACACAAAAAAAAATAGAGAAAGAGGAGCGCACCCAAATTGGTTAAGTATAAAAGAACTGGTGGAAATCTCAACATGCCTCACCGGCGCACCTGTCAAAGGCAAAGCAAAAGGCGTTCCCCTAGATGAGTGTGAAGCTTCCACGTGTCCTAGGTCTGAAAAGGAGACGGAGTCAAAAATTGAAAGGTATCAGGGTAGTGGAAGCCTCCATGTTTCCAAACGGCGCACTCCCAAAGGTCAAGTCCAAACATGGTCCTTCAAATGAGCGGGAAGCCTCTATGTGTCTCGAGTCAGACATAAAGCCTTTGTCAAATAGAAATGACTTGGGAAGAGCTTGGGAAGGTAGAGGAGAGCCGTGGAGGGTGCCATATGTCTCATCACAAAAAATTCAAAGGCGTGGCCTAAAGAAATACCTTGAACTAGTGCCAACCCTCCACGTCATCCAAGGTCTGAAAAAGGAATAGAGCCGGCTGTTTAATTGGCTAAGTATAAGAGGGTCGGTGGAAGCCTCGACGTGCCTCATCAACAAAATTTATAACGTGAATCCTAAAGAAATTACATTGAACTAGTGCTATCCCTCCACATGTTCTAGGTCTGAAAAGGGGACATCATCCATTCAAAATTCCAAGCTTGGGACAGGCCGAAGGAGGCCTCCACATGCCTCATCTGCGCAATTTTAAAGGAAAAATCAGGAGGTAGGTCCCAAATGTGTACTGAGCCTGCACATGTCCAGGGGTAGACATATGCCCCTACCAAATAGAAGGCGCTAAGCCAAACATGAGAAAATGGAGGGGTGGCCCACGGATGATGCCACATGTCCCATCATCACAATTTCAGGTGCTAGATATAAGGGTCCCACATGTACAAGGTTTTGGGGCATAATGGGCCCCCCTTACACATCCAAAGGCACGAGGTAGACAATATTTGTTTGAGACCCAAATAAACTAAGCATAAGGTGAGGCAACAGAAGGAGACACGTGTCTCTTTTGTGATCTTTCAAGAGGAAAATCCAAAAGCATTCCCAAAACATGCACTAGCTCTCAAAATGTCTCGCGTTAGGCACAACGTATTTGCTAATGGGAGGGACTCGGGAAAAACACTAAGGAAACAAGAAGGCCCACAAAATCCAGCATGTTTCAGTTCAGTGCAACTACAAGAGTGAAAGGAAAGGAGTTGAAACCTTAGGACACATGGGGCCGCCACGTGGATCTGCATAAAGAGACTCCAATCCCAAATCACCTTCAAGCGGTGATATATTTCTATTGGAATCTCATAATCAAGTGGGAGAGGATGTTTCTGAAATCTCCCAACACCTACTACTCACCTGCCACCATTAATGCTTTGGTCTACCATATTCGAGGTTGTCATGTCTCACACCTACCCCCATAATGGATTATGGGCTTCCTTTCTTTCCCAGCAAGGAACAACACATGGGTGCATGGGTCTTTCAGTAAAGCCCATCATTGAGTAGGTGGATTCAATGCTCTTCTAGGGGTTATTGGAGCAGGGTTCAACATTTTCCCTTTGTCCTTCTCTCATTCTTTTATATATTGTAAAGGAGGGCATATTTCAAAAAAAAATTCATTATTTCTTTCCTACCCCCCTCTCTTTCTTCCTTAGGGTGGAAAGTAGAGTCTAAGTGTCCTCTCTTGGTTCTGTAATGGAATTTTATTATCTCTTGCCCACTGATGATGTATTGTGTGAACTCAGGGAGCAATAAAATATGTTTTTTGATGCATTTTGTCCATCCTTCCTTATTTTATTATCTCTTCTTACCTCTCATTGTTGCAAGGTATACTGTGCATATCTATGATGTCTATTGCTGGTTCTGGGAGCTTTGTTTAATGGGTTTGAAGTGGTATTCTATGTGAACTCTATCTTTGGTTTGTGATGCATCTGTCTATCTTCTCCATTTCTCACCTCTCTCCACTTCAGGTAGTTGAGATTATGACCAAAACCCCCCTTTTCTTTGTGTTATCAGCTATAAAGTGCAGGATTTATTTATTTTCATGCTCTCCCTCTCTCTTTGGTATTATTAGGATATGAGTAGATAATTGCATTTCCTTCCTTAGAAGTAGTTTAGCATTAGGATTAGGAAGAAGAGGCCAACTTTCTTCGAAGGTCCACTTCAAGTTCACAAGTCCCACATCTTGAGAGATGGTCCAATGTTATGCAGATCACACTGGATGTCCCACTCAAATCCGAGGCCATTCAGGGGTGTTGTGGTTTTGCATCAATAGTTTTAACATGCCCGGTGGGATAGGTCTGAAGCACCTTACCACTTCACTTCATTAGGTTTGATGTGCTCTTGGTAAAGATCTCATCCTTTGGAGGAACTTTCAAGCACATCTGGCGAATCCATCTGGTAAAAAATCCACTCTCTAAAGTTGTAGAACTCATCCCATCCATTTTAATAAATTATTCATTCCACATATTTCATATTCTACCATTCATGAAGTTTTAGCGTCATGACTTCATTTCCATCTTGGAACTCACACTTGCAGCAACAACAGTGGAGTCCTCATTGAATGTATTTCAAGACTCCTCTAGATCAGCATTATGATCGGATCTAGAACCATTATGCTTACCCATATGAGGAGTTTCAAATCGAGTTTTGATATCATGCTTATCAAGAGCAAGGGTACACATATGATGATAAAATCTACATGGAGAATGTTGATCTACTAGAGAAGATTCAAATAATGGAGGCTAGCATGGTGAAGTCCAGGGATACAACACAAATGAAGGCATTCAAGATTGGTTGCAGGGTACCTTGTCCATGGTTTGGCCCTTTTCCAATAAACTATAGCCCATAAGAGAAGCTTGACTTCATGGTTTATACGCTGCCCTAACTTGCGCAATGGATTGAGGAGATAGAGGCCTACGAGCTTGGTGCCAGAAAACCTTGTCAATGGATAAGGCAACCACCTCATAGCTTTTCCTTTCCTCTTCCTCGATCAACATTGTCACGACGGTGTCATGAGTCTAACTTCCCATCTGCTGCCCCAAGTGTTGAATTCCCTTCTCCATCCCCTAGTCTTCCATCTCATCTCATTTCCTCTTCCCTTTTCCCTTCCAAATCCAAGTCTCCTCCACAAGAGCCAAAGGAAATACCTTCCCCTCCACCATAGATAAACGAAAAACTAGTGGAGACCCCAACCATCACTCCTCTTACTCTCCAAAGTCCATGTCAGGGAGAGACTCCAAAAACTAGTCAAGGAGAGAAGCAAGAAGAAGATCCAAGAAAAGAAGAAATGATAAAAAAACTTGGTAAGATTTGCTCTTAGATTTGGAATTACAAAGATTCCTTTGTTGGTTAATCCTATGGAGGAGGATATAGTCAAGCCATAAGTGGTGGAAGCTTCAGCTATAGCGCAAACATGAAAAGAAGAGAAGAGAATTCTATTTGTGGAGGAGAACCATACGGTTTCAGAGGTAACAAGTGTAGAGAAAGAAATAGAATTACCTTCAGTTCTTCCTCCCAATTTATCCCCTTCAGGATCTGATGTTGAAGAATAGTTTGATCTTTCAAACTTCATATTTGAGAATGATGGGAACCATGGTGATTAAATTTTAGATCCGACGGACACCATGGAGGAGGTCGCACACACGCAACAAGAAAATGAGAAGGAAAATTATTTTTTTGACTTGGATTATTGTCTTGATGGAGAGGATCCCCAGGATATCACATCATTTACTCCTCCATCATCTTCCTTCCAACATATGAGTTCGCTGCCATGGAGGAGATAATCCAAGGATAGCAACTTGCATCTCACAATGGCCCTTTGGAACCAAGGTTGGAGGATAATAATATTCCATGTTCTTGTAAGGAGGAGGAAGGGAAAGAGCATGAGGATCTAATCTCTGTCACATCAATCACCCAAGAAGGTGTGCAAGAATACTCCATTCTTAGATTTGAAATTTAGAGAAATGGGAACATCCATCGGATCAGACCATGCCCAATTAGGTACTAGGCTTAATTCGAGCCAAGGAAGAAGCCAAAACTAGTCATGCCCACTCTAGGGCATGCAGATGAGTATCAAAGCACCAATGGTCACCATCAACACCTCTAAGGGCTTAATGTCAATTAGCTTGAGGACGTATTTTTTATTGATGTTGATACCTTGATGATTTGCGTGGAAGAACGACCTCTTGTTGGTTTCTCACTCACAATAAGAGCCATGTTCAACGCCAAATCATATACATGGCTCAAGTTCTTGAGAAAGGGAAGTTATTTCTACCTTCTTGTAGATGGATTTGTTGAGCTTGTTTTATATAGGGTTAGTGTAGGAGTAGGAGTAGATTTTATTTTAGCAGAACAGGTACTTATGCACACTTTGCATGTTCCACTTGGGGCATGTATGATCTTCCCTTTTGTATATAGAGTCTCGTGGTGATTTGTTGCTCTAGGTTTGTGTCACTACGTGGATTTAGTGTACCTCTGGGTGAATATTGTAATAGTCCATTTCCAAAGCAGGTGAAAGCCCTAGGTCAAAACAACTTTCTACTCTCATAACCTCATTTTCAAGATTTTCTTATGAAATTTTAGAGTGTGGATAGCGAGGCAAGCTTAGGGTCACCAAGCGCAAGCAGTCAGGCTCATGGTTTCTGGGACATCATTAGTATCAGGATATCATTCTTGACTCCATGCCCAATGGATACTTCCAAGGCTACTGGCCTCTTCATCGAGTAGGTAGATGTCCCTGTGAGTTGCCAAATTTTCATCTGAATTTTGCCCCTTAGGAGAAAAATTGATCAACCACGAATGTACACAGAAGAAAATCTAAGGGTCGGTTCATTCCTATGAGATCTCAAGTGATGCAAAATCAAACTGGAGGACTAACGTCGATAAAGGAGGCTAATGATGTTAAAAGAGTCCAGCAGCTCAACAAGAGAAAATCAGAGGAACGGCTCAAAGTTTTCAGACTTTTCTGCATACGAGTCGACTCGGGGCTGAACAACAAACTCATGTAAGGTGCCATGTGTCATCTCGGCACAATTCCAAAAGGTGCATTAAAACATAGGTCCCAAATTTTTTCCAGCCTCTATGTGGTCAAAGCCTCAAAAGGTTGAATCGACCTTGAAAGGTCTAAGGCTAGCATAAAGAACCACATGTCAGGTTGGCGTAACTTTAGAGGTGAAATACAAAGTGAGTCCCCAAACAAGTGTGAAGCTTCCATGTGTCTAGAACCCAACATAATCGCTCCTAAATAAGTTGAACAGACCTAGCCAAAACAAGAGAAAGAGGAGTGGGCCCAAATCAGTTAAGTATAAAAGAACCAATGGAAGTCTCCACATGCCTCATTGGCACACCTTCAAAGGTCAAAGCAAAAGGTCGTACCCTAGATGAGCACGAAGCTTCCACATGTCCCAGGTCTGAAAAGGAGACATACTCATCAATTGAAAAGTCTCAGGCTAGTAGAAGCCTCCACGTGTCCGAATGATGTACCTGCAGAGGTCAGGTCCAAACAGGGTCTTCAAATGAGTGGGAAGCTTCCACGTGTCTCGAGTCAAACATAAAGCCTTCGTCAAATACAAAGGACTTGGGAAAAACATGCGAAGGTAGATAATAGTCGTGGAGGGTGCCACATGTCTCATCAGCATAAATTCAAAGGCATGGCCGAAAGGAAGACCCTGAACTAGCGCAATCCCTCCATGTGCCCAAGGTCTGAAAAAGGGACAGAGCCTGATGTTTAATTGGCTTAGTATAACAGGGTCGGTGGAATCCTACACGTGCCTCATCTGTAAAATTTTAAAGGTGCATCCCAAAGAAAGACCTTGAACTAGTGCCAACCCTCCATGTTTCCCAGGTTTGAAAAGGGAACACCATCTGTTGAAAAGTCCAAGCTCAGGACAGGCTGAAGGAGGCAGGTCCCAAATGTGTGCTAAGCCTCCACGTGTCTAGAGGAAAACATATAACCCCACCAAACAAAAGGGACTAAGCCAAGCATGAGAAAATGAAGGAGTGGCCCGCTGATGATGCCACTTGTCCCATCATCACAATTTCAAAAGCTACCTATAAGGGTCCCACATGTACATGGTTTTAGGGCATGATGCGCCCCCCTTACTCACCCAAAGGCATGAGGTAGGTAGTATTTGTTTGAGACCCGAATTAGCTAAGCATAAAGAGATGCAGTGGAAGGAGCCATGTGTCTCTTCGACGCTCTTTCAAGAGGAAAATCCAAAAGCAATTCCCAAACATGCGCCAACTCTCCACATGTCTCAGATTGAGAAGAATGTCTCTGCCAATGGGAGGGACTTAGGCAGAAAATAAAGGAAACAAGAAGGCCCACGAAAGCTACCACGTGTCAGTTCAATGCAACTACAAGAGTGAAAGGAAAGGAGATGAAACCTTAAGATGTGTGGGGCTGTTACATGGATCTACGTGAATAGAATACAAGATCTAAGCACCTTCAAGTTGCCATATATTTAGATTGGTAGCTTGGAATCGAGTGAGAGAGGATGTTTCGAAAAGTTCTCGATGCTTGCTACTCACATGCCACCATTAATGATTCAGTCTGCCATTTTCGAGGTTGTCAAGTCTCCCACCTACCCTCATAATGGATTATGGGCTTCCTTTCTTGCCCAGTAAGGAACAACACATGTGGGCATGGGTCTTGTAGTAAGGCCCATCATTGAGTAGGTGGATTCAATGCTCTTTTAGGGGTGGTTGGAGAATTGTTCGAAATATTCCCTCTCTCCTTCTCTTATTCTTCTATATATTGTAAAGGAGGGGAATATTTCAAAAATTTGGTCATTATTTCTCTCCTGCCCCCCTCGATTTCTTCCTTAGGGTGGAAAGTGGAGTCTAAGCCTCCTCTGTTGATTCTGTAATGGCCTTTTCTTGCCTCTTGCCCACTTCTGATGTACTTTGTGAACTCATGGAGCAATACAATATGTTTTGTGATGCATTTTATCCATCCTTCCTTATTTTATTGTCTCTTCTTTCCTCTCATCATTGTAAGGTGTATTGTGCATACTTTTGATGTCTATTGCAGGTTTTGAGAGCTTTTTTTAATGGGTTGAAGTGGTGTTCTATGTTACATTTATCTTTGGTCTTTGATGCATCTATCTATCCTCTCTGTTTCTCACCTCTCTCCATTTCAGGCAGTTTGATTTGTGATCAACCACTTCCTTTTCTTGTGTATCACTACTTTAGTGTCAGTTTTGTTTTCATGCATTTTTCTCTCTCTCCCTGTCTCGTTGAAATGTTAGATTAGGATTAGATAGTTTACCTACACTAAAGTAGCTTATGGAAGGTAGTGGAGGAAGAAGAATTTGGCTTTCTCCAGAGGTCCTGTTATCCAAAATTTATCCCTCAACATAATTCTGATAACATGCATCAAATTCTTCAGTCCTGAGCAAGTAGATTGATTCAAGGCCCAAAATAGTGTTTTTTTTGGGGTCCCTCGGCTTCTCTCTAACTCTCCCATCCAAGAAGAAATCCCAACGAGTTAGGAAAAATGGAAAAAATGCAAAAAATAAGGTTGCAGGATTGTTTTAAAGCATTTCAGGTCTCAAGGGTTTGGGTCGTACTAGTGTGGGTCATATTGAGGTTTGTCGTACCAAGTTTGGGGCCAAAATACAAAGCAAATCGGCTAAGTCAGACATTTTTGTCCCAAGCGGTGCACAGGATAGTTGGGACTTCGGGACGCAAAGTACGTGAAAAGCTGCAACAGCCGAAGATGATAAAAATTATTTAATTCTTTTGTTTCATGTGGTTTGGGACAGCCGGGACAAAAGTACGCGTGGGACGTGAATCAGCCGATTTGCCGAAAGACGGTCCATTTTGGGCAGTTCAGGGATTTTCATCTGGGACAGCCGTGAAAAAAGTACGTGAGGGATGCACGGGATGTGAAAAGATGAAAAGGCTGTAAAAAAGACAAGGAATCCTGAATCAACTAATGTGGGAGAATGTGTCCAGGACAGCCGGGACAAAAGTATGTGTGGGGCATGAAAAGCCAAAATGGCCGAAGGCAAAGAAGAAAAGTCAACGTTTGACCCGTGAAACTTCAAACGGCCATAACTTTTGACTCCAAGCTCTGATTTCTTATTTTTAATGAGGGTAGATATGTTTAAATAAAAGAAACATATTCGGCTCCAGTCAGTTAATGCTCATTCCCGTCAAATGACAGAAAACGCCTGCCAGACCCAAAATAGCTGCCCGCACTCAGAAGGCCATAACTTTTGTATTTTTCAAAGAAATCGCACAAAATTGGTACCATTGGAATTTTGGTTCCAAGCCCAACACATAGAAATCAATAAATTCCATATTTAATGATATATCAATGGATATTTTTTACAAAATGTGGCCGGGTTCATAACAGTGTTTTATTTGGTAGCTGGGACTGCAATTAAGAGGCATGGTCACAATTCTTTCTCTGCTGCAGCACCTGGGATAGTATGGGGAGCCTTTTGCAAGTAATATAAAATAATTTTACTCCATTTAATACCTCTTACAAGTTGTTGAAGGACAGATTTCTGGATTTCCATTTTCCCTTCTCTCTCTCTTCTCTATTTTTTCTATAAATTGGAGTGTTCGGCTCATTGTAAAAGAGAGGTAGTTTTTGTAGCAAAGCTCTAACAAAATTTCTTTGTGAATATAATGTGTTATAGGCCCTTTTTCTAGACTCCTTGCATGGTTATCCAAGCCCTTTTCTTGTAACCGATTGAACTGTGCATATCCGGAAGCAATAAAATATAAGTTTGTGGATGCATCTTTCGCTGCTGTGTTTTATTGCATTCTTCTTGCCCCTTCAACCTTGGTTACAAGAATATTGTTTCTATTATTATGTTCATGTATGGATCCATTATCATTGTGTATGTTTGAAATATTGTTGTGAATGCGTTTTGCTAGATTATGGAGAACTATCATCACCTCTTCTAGTGTGCACTTTGCTTCTGTATTTCACGCATTTGAAGACTACTCTCACACCCTCCTTTTCTGGTGTATCACCACTTTAGTGTAGGCTTTCATTTTATGCATTCTCTCTCCCTAGTCCCTTGGAAATTTAAATTAGAATAGTTAGTTTCCCTTGCATTAGAGTAGATTGTGGCAGGTAGTTTAGGAGCAAGAACCAACTTTCTCTGGAGGTCTATCTCAAGTAGCAAGTCCCACAACTTGGAGATAGTACCCATGTTATCCAATCACACTGTGAGTTCAATTATATGCACTTGTATAAACATAGGGGTGCTGTGATTCGGTGATAATAGGTCCATTTCAAGTTTGCAAGTCCCACAGCTTAAGAGATGGTCCAATGTTATGCAGATCACACCGGATGCCTCAATTAAATCCGAGGCCATTTGGGGGTGTTGTGATTTCACATCAACATGAATGTTAGAAATTAAGTATTCTTACCCAAATATTCCTCTCGCATGTCACTGAACATGTCACTATGCACAACCTCTAGAGGAGATATTTCCCTCCATGATTTGTTCACAGAAAAATTGTCTCGATGTTGCTTGCCAAGTGCACACCGTGAAAATCCTTCTTCTTTTTCTTAAATTACAGGAAGTCCTCTCACCATTCCTTTCTTATGAAGCAAAATTTATCCTTGAAAATGTAAATTACCATACCATTGGTTCCATAACCATGAATCGTCTGTGATGGTTTCCTTGAGGGCATGCATCTTAGTGGAATCCAAAGTTAGAGGAAATAATCTTTTCTCATTCATACAAGCCTTTTCTACAAGATAATGGTCAGTTGATTTATCAAATATTTTGCAGCAGTTATCTTAAAACACAACCTTGTAATTTTTTTCTACAAGCTTCCCAATACTAAAAAGGTTATGTTGTAATTTGGGCACATGTAAAGTGTCATGAATAAATGTAGTTTCTCCTTGCTTAGTTTTCATTGCAAGGGTACCTTTTCCCATTACATCAACCTCTTTATCATCACCAAATTTTACTTGACTCCTTACATATTCATCTAATTTGACAAAGAGATCAGATTCACCTATCATATGATTTGAGCAACCGCTATCCAAGAACCAAACATCCTTTTGATGTTGTTTTTCCAAATTGCAAGTGAAGAATGTAGAGTGTTTTGCTTTTTCAAAATACTCTTCAATATAGTTGGCTCTTCACTTATTCAAATCATATTTTTCTTTCTACATTCAGATTCATAGTGTTTGTACCTTTCACAATATTGGCACTGGATGCTCATCTGATCCATAAAACTCCTTTTATGATGCCCCATTAAATGGTTACCCCCGATTCTTGTCACAATGACCCCTTTCTACTGAGCGTCGAATGACTGTGTGTAATTCTGATGTCTTGGACCATGTCTCAGTGATGTTTTAGCACCTTCCCTCTCCTTCTTGCTTTCTCGAGTCATTATTGACACCTCTGTGTGTGGACTGTGTAATGCTTCCTATGCTGGCCTCCGCAACGATCGTTACTTTTCCTTATTTAATGAAATTTGTGTCTTCGAAGCCTTGCAGGTAACCAGAATAACATTTGGGTTTTGATAGGGCGTGTCTAGTTAAAAATAGAATGCCCATAATAATAATAATATTCCTTTTAAATTCATTGACCTCGACCACTAACCATTATGACTATAATTGATAATTATTTTGTAAGCTGTAAAATGATAATAATAATAATAATAATAATAATAATAATGACATTATGATTGTATTATCAATTAACGATTATATTTTATTATTATTTTCTTTATATCGATTGTTATCAATTTCATCCCTTGTTATCTTTAAACTATCCTTTTAATTTGTTTGTCACTCCCGCTGATTGAGCCTCGTTGCGCAAATGAGGAAGAGTATGTTTTGTGGTGGCGCCACAGTGTGGGGGTGGTGTTCGTGTAAATATTTAATTTAAGTACTCAACCCCGTTCTCCTCCTGGGTTGACCGATCCCTCAATCTTAGGATTGTTTTAAATTACTAATATTAAATGTAGATTTTTATGTGCCCAACTGACCTTGTCTCTCTCTTTTAATCTCCTTGTTAATGTCTTTTGATTTTTTTTTTCCTTGGTTGGCTAGAGGTGAGTGGATTTAATAGCCACCTACCATTTCATTAAAACCCCATCCTTTTTGGAGTGTTGGACTCTCCTTGCTGGTGGCCACACATCTTCCATTTATTTTATTTTGGATTTACAAATCTTCTGCATTTTTGTGGTCTGCCTGCTATGTTATTCTGCCCTGGCTGCGTGAGTTTTTGTGGTGAAGGAACATTTGTTTTGTGTGGTCACATGAACTATTTTTTTTATCAGGGCTCTTGCAGACTGGTTCCTTGTTGAGGAGGGATGTGGAAACTTGCTAGAAATACATGGTTGGTTCTGAATCTTTCCTTGCTGTGTATTCCCCCCCCCCCCCCCCCTCTTTCCTGTACCAAACATGAATCCAATCATTCCTTCCTTGCGTTCCATTTACTTCTACTATGCCCCGTAGATGAGGGCTTGATAACACAAATTATGGACATGGTTTTATGTTGTTTCCTGATGCATTTTTCGGGAAAAGGAGCGTTGTTTTTTTGTTGGCCGCATGTAATGTAAATATCCTTATTTTTTTTACCCTGCTCTGGCCCTTCCTTGCTATCCTGCCCTC
The DNA here is from genome assembly GCA_019776745.2 of Taxus chinensis. Lineage (NCBI taxonomy): Eukaryota > Viridiplantae > Streptophyta > Pinopsida > Cupressales > Taxaceae > Taxus > Taxus chinensis. The sequence continues at coordinate 641,414,789 of CM034146.1, read as the reverse complement.
GCCAGTTGGGTTGGACATTTTTACTGAACTCATGGATAACCAAAATGGTTATTGTTTCTTTTGCGTGGTATTTGGGACACCGTGTGGGTGAGAAGCGTGAGTTTGGTGGAGAAATAATATTGGGACTACTGGGAGAAGGGGTCTGCTAGTGCGTGGCCATGAGATATAGCTTTTAATACAGGAATGATAAGCCCTAACCCTCTCTCTTAATGGTTTATTCCCTTTAGTATTTGGATAAATCAATCTCTGTAATTTTTGTTTGAATTCTGTAGATGTGGGTTTCTTTTGGAATGTTGATGTGTTATTTTTTTTAACTAAGTAAATAGCATTTGGACTCTTGATATTATATAACATTTATTTACATATATATATATATATATATATATATATATATATATATATATATATGACTCTTTCTTGAAAGAGATGCCTAGAAAGAGATGGGTTTCAAATGAATTTTAATCACAATTGCATGAGCTGATCTCTCTCCCCCTTTACAGTTTATCTTAATTACTATTTGACAAGAAGAAATCTCTCCAGTGATTCTCGCTTATCGATCTTATAAATTTGGTTTATCCTTTTTCCATGATTATTCCTATGAATAGTGGTTTCTGTAGATAATATTGTGGTGTGTGAATGAGATTTAGAATATTCCTTGTATTGTTTTTATTATGTAGAACATGGCTTGAAAACAGGAATTTGCTTGGAAGACTGTGTTTGTCTCTTGATGTGGATTGATAATAATATAAACCCCCCCATTAGGATTGGAGGCTTCTATTTGGGGAGAGTCGTATTGGTTTTACTGGTCTTTCTAAATACCATATGACTCTTTTGATTATTGTTTAATTTGGGGATTATTGAAAAACCCTCACCAGGCCCTCTATTATTATTATTACTAAGAACTTATTTTTAGATTGGAACGCTCCTAAAGCATGTGTTAATGGTTTTCTATTTTCTGACCTTTTTCAATACGGTAAGCACTCAAGACGTTAGCTTGTGTGGATAACTATATGGCTTAAGTTTGAGGCACTACTTGGATCTTCAAATCAGTTAAAGTAATATTGGATACATCGAACTCTCATGAATGTGTACATTCTTCAAGTTTGAATTGACATGTGATGGCCCTCAGGCATATGAATTCAGACAATGCTTGAAATATGAAATTATAAATTTATCCTATACTTTGACTTCAAATCTTGTTGAAATGTTTTTTGGTAGGAAAACAGATGAATAGGGAAGTTATGAGAACTACCCTAAAATGGATTCATACACAGCCTTAAGTAAAGGTGACAACTACCATAATGGGACTGTACATACCATATATGACAGTAATAATAGAAGTCGACCTGAAATTATTTAACTTCATTATATAGAACAATAATTAATACCCATAAATTGAGATATGCGAGTGGGGGTTGAATTATATAATATGAAATATTATGTTATTAGGTAACCAGTAAGGATAAATATGTTATTTTAATACTTGGTTAACAAGTGGAATATTTTCTGGCATTTATGATGATTATTATGTTAGCTAAAAATTGATACTTGCATCTCATTATGAATTGAGATAATGTTGATACTTGTATTCATAGTGGCATGGACCACGCTTACATATCTTAGCTAGTCAAATGTATCTTTGGGATATTAGCAAAAGATGACAGTATTGTCGATCATAACTCATTCTTATGAGTTGGACTATTTTACTAGAAGAAATATATAAGACATGGTAATAAGCAACCAAAAGGATATCTAAATAATACATGAACTTGCTGATTGGCGAAATCTTTGTTAACGTAAATATATTCTTAAAATTTTGAGATAAATATCAAAATTATACTTACATATCATTGATTATCTATTAAGGTTCGATACTTGGTATTATCGATGAGTAATTTAAGACCGATACTTGTATTTTTTTTTATAGAAGCTTATTGTTTTTGGTGCTTCTATTTAACGGAAAGATAATATTATTGGATACTTATATATGAGAAGAAGATTGAAGATACTAAGTGATTGTTATTATTACTATTGTAATGTAATTATGATTAAATGAAAGGTTAAGGTTGTATATCTAGCCACTTGGAATTTTGTTCATTTGTAAGCAGATTTTAGGGAAGTGAACAATAATGGGTATGAAATGTATTATCATGAGATGTGCAGTTAAGATTTGAATCCATGTTAGGAATTATTTGATAGGGATTATTGCAACCTTTCATTTAGGTCAATCCTAGATGGCATAAATTATTAGGTGAGGAATATATCTTATCATGCTCAGTTCTAGCGAACTGACTCTAGTTAATATTTGTGCAGATGGATTGTGCGAGTAGATTAAAGAAAAGAGTGTAAAATTCTCATCAGTTCAATTTATGAGGTTCCTTGTAAAAATGTTCAATGTGTTGTAAATTTTGTAACATTTCTTGCAAAAGAGTTTAAAAATCTCTTGCCTTGGAATGTTCTAAAAACTACGTGATGAAGTTGTCTTGTCCTTTTGTTGTTAGACTGGTAACTTATCCTTGTGAGAAGTAATATTCAATCTTTACATTGACATGAGTATTGTAAAACCTTGATCTTGAGAATAAAGTGCTGAGTTAAAACTTTCTAAGACTTTGTAATGGTGTGTTATAAGTAAAATAAAATGGGTTGGTTAATCCTTATAGAAGTTTAACGAAAAGTTATATTCAAATAAATTAATGTAGAGATGACTTACTTGAGAACAAGAAATTCCATAAGTGATCAAAGATGAAACTATCCTTGGTTAAGTAAAATTATATAGCATGTTATCCCTAACTACACTAGCGAACATTATACTTTTTATGGTGAAATTCGTAAAAAAATTCTAAGGTGAAATAAATTAGTAGTTGTTAGAAGATAATAAGATTTACTAAGTAGGGGGAAACAATATAGAAACCATGAAATTTATCTCTCAGCCTTTTTGGAAAGTGAATAGTTCCTTTTGTAAAGCTCTTTCAATGAAGCCTAAGTAAAATCTTTAATATTTTTGGATAAAACCTCAAGCTCTAATTAAATCTTGGTAATAACTAACGATGTCTCAAGGATGAACTCAATTGAACTTCTTCCTTTAACTTTATCCAAGGTGCCTTGTAATTCTCTCTTAAGTTTGTTGAACGTGAACCAATGTTGTCATAAGGGCATGAACGAGATTTAGTAGTGTAAGCGTGAATAGATGGCCTCGTGGAATTAAATTACCATCCTTATCAAATAAATAGATAAGATAAATAATTGTCAAAAAGGAGAAGACTTTAAGTTAACTACTTGACAGTGTATAAGAAAATAACTCATTTGGTAAGAGGAATTTGTACAAATCATATCTTGAACCTCTATAAAAACATAAGTTAAAGAGTTAAAGGGTGTTTTATCAATTAAATAACCTTCAATAATTTCTTACTGTGGCTTGCCCTAGCTGTAAGAGTGTCATGTGGTTGGACTTCTATGTTGTCCTGTCAAAAGAAAAGTGTATTTTCCTTTTGGGTGTGAATGTTTCTATGCTAACCTTGTGGTCATACTCGTAACAAGTGGTTCCCAGAGTTGGTTGTAACCTTGTGATGACATGTTGTGTCGTGTTGTGTGTCAAGCAAGTTTTTTTTTTTTTTTTTTTAAAGTTATCATGTATTTTACTGTGTTAGCATGTGTGAATATTTAGTGGGCGTCACACCTTCCTCTTCCTCTTCCTTTGCCACATCTTGTAGATGTAGAATAATCCCCTTGATATTTGTTTGATTGAGAAAGGGTTGTAGATTTTTATTCAATTCTTATAGTAGACTAGAAGGCTTGAACTAGGTTCACTGTAGAACGTTTCATACACTTCTCACGAGATTGCAAAGAACCTATCAAATATGTAACTTTTAATGTGGTTAGATCTTTAATTTCTTCAATGGCTATGACCACAGAGTTAAATTTTAGAGGAAGAGATCTCAAAATATTTTCTACAATTTTTTTCTCCATGACACTTTACACTTGATTTTTAAGATGGTTCACAATACTTTGAGCCCTAGTAATAAACTCTTGAATAGACTCAACTTCCTTGATACTTAAAATTTCAAAATCTCTTCAAAGGGTTTGAAGTCTTACCAACGTTATTTTTTCATATCTTTTGTATGCAATTTATAGGGCCACTCATGCATCCTTTAAATTTTTCATACCAACTATATGGGGAAAAATTGATATATCCAATACAAATTAGATACCAAACAGAGCTTGATTTTCCTTCTTTTTATCTTATTTCAATTGAGTTCATTGATTTGTTGTTAAAGCATTATGATCTATAGGTTCTATGTATCCTCCTTCAATTAAATCCCAGTTATCTTGGGATAATATTAGGGTCTTCATCTTTATACTCCAGTAATTATAGTTGTCTCCAGTAAAAAAACATAAGATGGAATGAAAAATTTCCACCATTTCACATTCTGATAATTCTTGGAGAGAACTGTTAACCTGCAAATTTCGCAAAAACAAATAGCCATGCAACCAGCTCCGATACCAATTGAATATTTTAATACTAAGTAGTTATACTATATTGAATATCTTATTGAATAAAGAAAACAAAAATAAATAAATTAAGAGTAAACCTTCTCACAAAGTGAGCGAACAACAAAGATAATAAAATAATAAAGTTCTCTTGTATTCAAATCTGACTTGTCTTCTTTCCTTCTATTGTTCGTGGAACACTGAAGGAAAAAGATTACATTTAAAAAGGAAAAGCTATAGTTTATTAGGAGATTGTTAGCGCATTAGCATTAATACATTTGTTTATATTTGTTAATGGTTTGTTGTATAACCGTTTTCCCCACGGTTGCCTCCCTCTCAGCCTATATAAAGGCGTGTGCTCTGTATTATTGAGATATAGCAATACATACAATCTTTTGGAGTACCTATCATTGGTTTCAGAGTAGGTTATGCGTGAAGGAGGAGAGCAAGCGTTGGTTTGTGGTTCCCTGTCTTGTTTTTGCTGTGCGTGTGTGAAGTTTGAGTTCTGCCTGTCCCATTTTTTCGTGTTGTGCGTGCGTGAAGGAGGAGAGTAGCCCGTTTTTTCTGTGTGTTTCGTGTTGTGCATGGAGAGTAGCATTTTGGAGAAACCGTGGTTCCCTGTCTATGTTTCGTGCTATGCGTGGAGAGCAGCGTTTTGGAGAAACTGTGGTTCCCTGTCTGTGTTTGCGGGCTGTGCATGGTTCCCGCGTGGAGGAGACTCATTGCTGGTGCACCTTCTTTGATCTTTTCTTGCTATGAGTGAAGATTCAGAACCCATGTGTGACCTCTGCCTGCAAGGAAGTTGCTTGCTGTGCGTGGAGAATCAGATCCCGTGCGGTGAACTCTGCCTGCGAGCAAGCTGTGTGCTGTCATTGGAGCGTGGAAGCAAATCAGTGTGTGGGTGTATGTCTCAGTTTTCTGATGCACAAAGCACTGCAAGAAATGCACCAAATATTTGGGCATTGAATGACAACAAAGACACCACTGGGCTATTCTTTGCCTTGGTCAACGAGCTACACCAACACTGGGAACATTCTCTTTGATGAGATTGTATGCCGAGGACTGTTGGAATACTTTTGGTTCGACGTTCGATGTCAAGCACGGCAGATTCATGCAGAACTTGAACGTGGTTATGATGCAGATGACGAATGTGAAATAGAATGCCCATAGGGAGCGTCGGCGTCTCACTGCACGCGCCTATAGAGCCCATCTTCGGGATAGATTCCTTCAGTAAGCATTGTAGCCATTTTTTGAAAAATAAATAAATAAATAAAATACAATTTTTGAGTTTTTGAAAAATGTCTGCTCCAAAAATATTGCTATCCGATGCCCAACTCTTGAAAGGGCCAAATTTTTCCACATGGAAAAACCAAAATGCGGATGATTCTTCAATTCGAAGATCTTTGGGGGATTGTCTCTGGCAAAGACGCCCCTCCCACAGACGATGATTTGTTGGAAAAATATGGAAAAGGCTGATGCGAAAGTGCTAATGCTCATCACCCTGAGTCTTTCTGATGAGGTGCAGCCATACATTCGAGAAGAAAATGCTTCTTCTCAGGCATGGAGCGCATTTTGTACCCATCTACGAAGCTAAGAATCTGACGACAAAGTTGCAACTTCATACAAAGATTCATATGATGAGTATGCATGATGACGAATCAGTAGAAGCCTTCTTGCGGCGTGTAGCTGAGTTACGTGTAGAACTCTCTACACTTGGTGAACAAGTGGATGACAAGCTGCTAGTCCCGCTCCTCCTGCGAGCTCTTCCTTCACGGTTTCGGACAATGATCACCACATTGACAATCACTCAATAGGAGGGTGAGTTTTGCAACCCTAGTGAATTATCTCTAGCAGGAAGAAGCCATGCAAAATGTAGAGAGAAGCCTTCGAAGACAAGGCTCTCATCACGAGGAAAAAAACATAAGCCTCGGAAAGGGAAATCAGCCCCCCAAAATCAGAAGCAACATGCTCAGCAGCCATCTTCACAGTAGCCACCACAACGGCCACCCCAGAAGCAGCATAATCACAAGGCGGATCGGTGGTGCCCACATATGCTCCACGGATACGCACAGGACTACGAACTGTTATTACAACGGTCGCAAGTATGGAAATTCTGGCGAAGAGAGCACTTCTGGCCGAGGATATTCCAAGAAATCCTGATGGCATGCTCGTAATCAGAGGTTGAAGGGCCACATTGTTGCTCAGCAGGATGCCACCTCCGATGAAGAGGTACCAAATACGACTCATTCTGACATTGTTCTAGTCTCACAGACTTCACAGCCATCAGAAGATGTCTGGTTGATTGATTCAGGTTGCCAACAAACACATGACTAGCAACAAGAAGTTGTTCCATACTCTGAGTGACCGGCCCACTGGATATCAGATCACCATTGCAGACAATCAAGAGTATATTGCAGCAGGGATTGGTGATGTCATCATTCCTCTTGGAACATGAAGATGTACACTCACAAAGGTGCTCTATGTTCTAGGTTTGACTTCAAATATTTTGTTTGTAAGTCAACTTCTTAACCATAGAATGCAGGTTGAATTCTTTGTTGGAAAAGGGGTCAAGTCCTACATCATTTCCAAGGGGAGAGTCAGTCATTGCTCAAGCATTTCTGAAGGGCCGTCTATTTGCACTAGATGCAGTCACTTCATCTAGCGTTGCTCTCTCTGCATCAACGGCAGAGTCCACTGCACTTTGGCACTTTCGATATGGTCATCTTTCTACTGGGGCTCTGCATCAACTCAGTGCGAAGGAAATGGTAAGAGGGGATTCCTCCACTCTCCCATTCCTTACCTGTTTGCTCAGGATATCTTACGGGGGAAAACAACATAGAGGTCCATTCAAACAGAGCTCTTATCATTCTACAGAGCCTCTTCAGGTCATTCTCACTTATCTGTGTGGACCCCTGCTAGCTAGCTTCCAAGGTTTTGCGTACTTTCAGCTCATCATTGACGACACGGAAAATGTGGGTATATTTCCTTCGGAAGAAGAGTGAGGCACTTGCAAATTTCTAGACCTTCTACCAGTAAGCCACCAGGCAGTCTGGGAAGCCTCTTCTTCTCCTCCGCTCAGATCTTGGGGCGGAATTTGTGGTCAAAGAAGTTCTTAGCATACCTGAAGCAGCATGGCATTCAGCAACATTTGACTGATCCCTATACGCCCCAATAGAACGGGATTTCCGAGCGCCACAACGGGACTGTCATGGAGATGGCTCATTGTATGCTCTCGACCTCCAATTTGGAGGATCAGTTTTGGGTAGAAGCAGTCCAGACAGCAGTGTATTTACTCAACCGAGCACCCATGAAGATCTTGCAGAACAAGACATCGGAAGAGGTATGGACTGGTCGTAAACCTTCTATTCATCATTTGAGTTTTTGGTTGTACTGCATATATGCATGTTTCCAGATAAGAGAAGGAAGAATATTGATCCAAAGACACTGCCATGTCTTTTCTTGGGGTATAGTACTACCTCAAAGGGCATATCGTTTCAGGGATCCTGAGATGAAGAAGATCTACGAGAGTCGAGATGTGGTATGTGATGAGTCATCCTTTGACTCCCTGCCACACAATGGAGATCTAGTACCGACCTCGTCACATAGATTGCTCACACATCCAGATGATGAGCAAGATGATTCTTCTCTGAGAGAAGAAGAGCTGAGTGGAGACTTGTTTGTTGATCTTGGCACACTGGAAAACACATCTTCACATCAGCAGCGCCAACGTCTGAAATGGGTCCAGTAGTACTATCAGGGATGCAGACCTGAACTCACTTCCCCGGTACTTCTACGGGAGTTAGAACACAAAGTCAAGCAAGACATGAGGTAAATTTTGCACTCATGAGTTCAGTTTTTTTGAGAGCACCCGAACCTGACACTGTTCGTGAGGCATTAGACCAACCACAGTGGAAACAGGCTATGGATGTTGAATATGATTCCCTGATTCAGAATCAGACGTGGGGAACTTGTCGATCTACCTCCAGGTAAAAAATCCGTTGGCTGCAAATGGATTTTCAAAACAAAATATAAGGCAGATGGTTCAATCGACAAACACAAAGCACGACTTGTTGCAAAGGGTTATGCTCAGCAAGAAGGGATTGACTATGGCGAGACCTTAGCACCCACTGCGAAGATCAAAACCATCAGAGTTTGTATGTGCACTGGCAGCACAACATGGATGGAAACTTCAGCAGATGGATGTCAAGAGTGCTTTTCTAAATGGTGATCTACAAGAAGAAGTGTACATGGCCCAACCTGAAGGGTTTGTAGGACGAGCATCAACCACAGAAGGTATGTCGTCTGATAAAGTCTCTTTATGGACTCAAACAAGCACCTAGGGCATGGTATATAGAAATTGATGATCACCTATTGTAGCATGGATTCACTCGTAGCCCCTCAGATACAAATTTCTATATCAAGAAGGTAGGAACAGAGATTGTCATTCTGGTTTTGTACGTAGATGTTCTTGTGATCACAGGAAGTTCTAACAATCTTGTAGATGATGTAAAAAATGATCTGAAGAAATCCTTCGACATGACTGATTTGGGGCTACTTCACTATTGTCTTGGCTTAGAGATATGGTAGAAGAAGAATCATATCTTCGTCTCCCAGATGAAATATGCCAAGAAAATCCTGGAAAACTATGGAATGTCAAATTGTAAACAAATGTCCACACCTATGGAAAAAGGTTTGCAATTATCTAGATTCCAGGATTCACCACAGATAGATGGCACTCACTACAGGCAGCTTGTGGGCAGTCTCATTTACTTGACTTATACCAGACCAGATCTTTGCTTTGCTGTGAGCTATCTCGCCAGATTTATGTAGGAGCCGAAGAAATGTCATTAGATAGCAGCAAAGCATGTGTTGAGATATGTCCGAGGTAGAGTTGACTTTTGTCTGGAGTATCAGAAGAACACTCAGTTCTTCTTACAGGGATATACAGAGTCGGACTATGCAGGATCCGTTGATGACAGGAAATCCACTTCAGGATATGTTTTTCATCTCAGATCTAGACCCATCTCATGGATCAGCAAGAAGCAAACTGTTGTTGCTCTCTCATCCACTGAGGCTGAATACCGCGCTGCATGAGGATTTGTGTGCGAAGCAATTTGGTTACGTCGCATTCTTGCAGATATAGGGATTCCTGAAGAGAAACCTCCCATCATTCACTGCGACAATCAAGGTGTGTTGAAGCTTGTGAAGAATCCTATTTTCCATGAACGAACAAAGCATATTGAGGTCGAATGTCACTACATTCGTGAACAGATCTTGAACCACCAAATTCAGCTCCAGTACTGCCCTACTGATTTTTAGATTGCAGATATTCTCACCAAGCCTCTCGGCAAGGTGAAGTTTGATTTATTTAGGGGGTACATTTGTAAGAGCAATGTATTAAGGGGGGGAATGTTAGCACATTAGAATTAATACATTTGTTTATATTTGTTAATGGTCTGTTGTATAACCGTTTTCCCACGGTTGCCTCCCTCTCGGCCTATATAAAGGCGTGTGCTCTGTATTCTTGAGATATAGCAATACATACAATCTTTTGGAGTACCTATCAGAGATAATAATATAAGAACTCAACTAGATCCTAAGAAACAAGCATGGATCATGCCACTAAACAATGACTGAGACATGCTGCAGTTTATTAACTGAAAGATCAAAATAAATAATTAAAAAATTGGCGGCGGAAGTGAGGAGGATTGAATATTTTTTGAACATGAATCCTTCATTTTTATCTAGCCCTTCAATTTTAAAAGAGACAAAGTATCTATTTAAACAAACCATAATAGCAAGCACAAGACGTGAACTAAAGACTCTAATTAAGTTGCAACATGTAAAGATTTGGGAGACAAAGTGGAAAGACTTTGTTTTAATCATTCACACACAAATGACTCCATACAAATTTAAAACTGTGTCAAGATAATTTAGGACCATAAATCCCAAATTCATACCAATACCCAAATTGACACTCAAGGGTTTACATAGAAGATAAACGTATAACGAAATATTTCTTATGGGTATCGATCCAACCATGATAAATTTCTAACAACTTATGCAATAGAATAGAAACAAATGGGTTTATTAAATCTAGTAAAAAGGACATACCCCAAAATATTCCATTTTATAAAAACAAGATTTCAGGCACAATAATGTTTATGAAAATATAAGAACCATAAAATCTCAAGCCATATATTCCACAGTCATCAAACACAGTTCAAAAATCATAAATTTACAGAAACATAATTATATCAAGGGGTTTGAATCATTCAAACAAAAACCCAAAACCTTTAAATACATTTCCAACTTAGAGTAGTATTCCTTTCATGAAAATAATTTTTAGATCTAGTTATTAAAGAGAGTTAGAGATTAGCATGCCTAGTAGAGCTCTTCTTTCCTTCAAGATCCTTGAGTTCTTTTCTACAAGCTTGAATGCCAGACAACTTCACGAAAAAACTAAAACTGATGTCACAAACCCCCCCAAACTCTTCCATTCCTCTAATTCCTTGTATTTATTAATTGAATCCAGTAATAGCTTCTATGAATCTCTCCATGTATTCACAGAACATCTCATGCAAATATTCAAAATAGATAATGCCATAAAAATAGACAAATCCACATGCAGATCTCCATGACCTCCCTAAGAAAAAACAACAAGAATGAAACCACTATTCATATTTCCTTCCGACAAAACCATCAATGTATTTTCCAAACGGTGATGGTGGGTAATTCAAGGGTGTTCAATACACAAGAGGGCAGTCATTCCTTTCCCGCCATTCAATCCCACCTCTATTTTTAGTGGAGTCTAAAAATAACTTAAACAACCACTTACTAATTTACCTATGCATGTGGCCATGGCTTATAAATTTAGTTAGGTCTTTGGGTATCTTAATGACGGTGACTATTTACTATTTTCTCATTAATATGCAAGAGTACATGTAGAGTAGGAAGTATAGCCAGCTCACCTTATCATCCATCATTTGAATCCCAAACCATGTTTAATATGATATTCGCACGATAATAGAACCTTAGGTGATTTTTAATTCTTCGAACCCTAACATGGTCCTACTTAGTTAGGTCCTTTTCGACATAAGTATTCCAAGGCTTATAAGCCATTGTGCTCTAGAATAACATTGTAAACCTTAGATTTAAAATTAGGTTCCCAATATAACTTTGTTCTTAGATCTTGGTTGAGGACCTTATAATTCTAATCAAAAAGAACTTAAGTTCATAATAACAATCCCATAGGTCCCTTCTACATGTGCACATATAGGAAAAGGTTTAATTAGTATAATAAAAACCGTTATGATTATAAACAAATATGAATATGAGTTTAGACTTAGGATAGATTTATTATCAAATCGGGCCTGCCTCTATAATAACCTTAAGGCCTTTAAGAAACTCCTTAATCAGTTCAGTCCATTTCATTGTCATGATGACTCAGGGTAATAGCCTGGATCATTTAAAATTGATCCAGGGTATTATTCTGAAGCATCATTTTTACTTAATAATTCAACCGATCTCACAGAAAACTATACCAAGCCCTTATATTACCAGCTCGTGAATTGAAATAGAAATAATTATAGATCTTACCTCATCAATGTTATTAATTCTCTAGTCGTGAACCCGGATCACATTATCCAAGATCCAGAGTTACTAATCTCATCGAAGTGCTCAGCAAACAGAAAGGTAAGAATAATAGCAATTATATCATATTCCACGAGTATATGAGATCATCATGCCATAAATATAAATTTAAAATAGCCAAGATATGTAAGTGTACCAGTTCATTAGCTAATCATAATATTGTCTTGGTAATGCATTCACATATGGCCGTAGCAAGATCATACAACAGAATTATGTTTCTGTAATTGCATGCCAATCATCACGGAAATAAAAGCACAAATGATAGAATCAACATGGGTATTACAGTTCTTGGCTCCCATGTTGAAAAATGGGTGCACATATCTTCATTAATTACACCCCAACAACCCTGACAGTGTTCACAATTCTGTGATTTTGGACAACTAAGAACCTCCAAAATTTCACTTTTGATGTCTCTATGTTGTAAAATTATTCTCCATCTCTCCATCGACTATACGTTTGTGAAAATATGGCAATCCTAGCTCAGGATATGCCATTTCTGGTTTGGGGGGATCTCTGTGTATTCTGGGTCTGTTGTAATGAGTTGAGGGCGAGAAGCTCACCAAGCTGCTCGGTGAGCCCTGTGTTGAGCTCTGTGTGTTTTATTCATGGCGGGAACCTACTTATACAGCTTAATCCTAACCTCTTGAATGCCGAGTTGCTGGCTATGGAGGGAAAGTTATTTCATACTGTTGGGTAACCCATTTCTCCCGCCCAACACCACTGACGAGCTCGATCTCCCTTCATTTCCTTTATTATCAGCAAGCCTACACACCCCTTCCTCCATTGTTTTTCTCGTGGACTCGATGTATGTCTTAGAATCCTATCCTGATCCCTTCAAACCTTGCCACATCACTGGGATTCCACTGCTTCACATTGAACTGACTCGAGTTGGCGTGCAAAGCAAACGACTCGCCTCCCGTGTTGAATCCATGTGGAAACTTCGAACTTTATTTAGCTTCACCTACAACACACAACTCTTGAGCTCCCCATCTACCGCACATTAACCGAGTCTTTCATACATTTTCCATGATAGGAATTTCAAGGTTATCCATGTCAGACTCATTAGAACTGTTCACCCCAACCGAGCTCCCTTTCTCTCCGAATCTCCAAAGTTCCAAACCCCAAATTTTAAAGTTCCGACTTCAGAAATTGGCTCACCATTTTTGCACAAAAATCCCCAGATCTTTCAAGTTTCTGACGCCATAATTTCTCAAATTGACCCCCGATGTCAAGTTTCACCGCGGAAGTCCAAAACTACCATTTGTCCCTTCGTAACTCGATCACCATTAATTCGCCCAAGCTAATTTCCCAAGCCAATATGATTCTTCCCATCGACTGACTCAGCTTCACCACTGTGGTCCAGAGCCAAATGGCTCGTCATAATCTCACCCCGTTGGATTCTTCCTATCTCACGGGCTTCAACAAACCACTCCTCACACTGTATCCCGAGCCCTTCATTTTGTATCTCTGGTGATATTTCCCAACATGGACTTGAGCTTCCACCTGTTCATCTCATCGAGCTCACTTGCCAGCTATCGATTTTTTGTTCGCATTCACTCGATCCCTGGCATTGTTCTCTCCGTGTTATTTATTGTTTCTAGCCAACATAACTTGGTCGAGATACAAATCCTTTGCGGTGATCCTTTCCACCGTCCTTCATGCAAGCTCTTTCCCAACTCATTCCTGCGAGTTGACCTTTGAATCACCAGCCTGAGTTAGACCCCCGATCCACGTAACACTTTCCCTCTATGACTTGGCTCGCCGAGTATGTGTCCGACCTATTCGTCTCGGACATTTGAGGGCTCGACCCATTTCTTTCTCCCACCTTGGCCCCGAGCTATGTCCTAACACCCAGAAATATTACATTGAGCTCTTCGTTCCAAGGCCGACCCAGCCCTCCATAACCTCAACTTTCCTGCTGATGAGTCCCTTCCACTCGTGCAACACCCAACTCAACTCGTCTTGCTAATACCATCTAACATGCATCGTGCCAACTCGTCCAGAAACTCAGCGAGTTCCTCGTTCAACCCTTTTTACCTTCTCTGAACACGTTCCACGCAAGTTAGCTCGCCCAACCAATGTCAGTTTACAATCTAGTCATGATGCCAACTCGGCTCACCGAATAGCTCAGCGAGCCATTTTTAGCGTGTAATGCCCCATTTGGCGTACCCTAGTCCTTGTTTCGGTGACCCTGTTGCTAAACATTGAACATTTGCGAGTGCTCTCATTATTCGTTAGATGACTTCTTCCTTTTCACAGAGAAGGATTAGCATCCTTTGTCTCCGTCTTGCCTCCTCTTTTGTTGTCATTGCCTCTGGTTGTAGACCTCATAGTGTCCTTTGTGAATACCATGTTAAAGGCTTATCGTGTTCTATTATCCTAGTAGAGGGCTGGAATGACGTTTTGGTGTGTTAGGATGTGTTCGGTTAAAGAGGAATATCCATAATAATAATAATAATTAATTTCTCTATTGTCGAGCTTGACTTCTGACTGTTACAATTATAATTAATAACTATTTTAAGCTACAAAGTAATAATAATAATAATAATAATAATATTACTATTATTATTACTGTCGATTCGTGATTATATTTTATTTTCAATTGTTATCAATTTTAAGTATTAATTATTATCATTAAGTCTTTTTTTTATATGTTGTCGGTCGCTCCCGTAGACCGAGCCTGGGTTCAGACAATTGAAGAGGATGTCTATTATTGTAGCCTTGGTTAGCCATTCAAATGTGTTGCCTTAAAGACTGCAACCTCTAGTCTTTTTCCCTTGGCTCCATGCAAGCTTAAAATTAATGGAAAATTGTTGCATTCACCTACCTTCATGCCATCCTTTATGGCCATCTATGCGACTTGCCTGGCGTGAGGGAGAAGTTGTTCCACGAGTTGTTGTTGTTTTGTCCTTTTGGCAAGTGGTGTGTGGTTGGGCACCTCCACCAACTATCTTCATTGTTCGACATGCCTACTTGTTCACCAATCTGCCTTAATTTAAAACCCCCTAACACCTCATTTTAACCTGCTCACGCAAAGAAATCTTGGTGGCCGCACATGCCCATTTATTAAAATGTTGACTTGCATCTACTGTTTCACGTGGTCTACTTGTTGTGTCTATCCTAAACCACGAATGCTTGTTTGCGCTCCATCAAATGCTGCAACAGATGAATTGCTACAGTGTGTTTTGGATAGTGGATTCATTGATGGTGAAATGAAGGTCTATCACCCTGTTGTTGTGAGGGTGGGTGTGGGTTCTCAAAATCATGCTGCACAAGCAGTATCAGTGGAGCGTAGAACTGGAACCCTCCTAGGAAAGTGCCGTGAGGAAGCGACTGGCTATATGCAGCAGCTACAGGGTAGAGAAGTAAACTTATCCTAGAAAATCAGTGGCCTCCAAAGAGAGTTAAGTGCGACAGCTGCCGTAGGGCGATCCCAAGGAACCGTTGGTGTTGATCCTGATGTTCTGGTTACACGCGACCACAGTCATGATCAGTTGTTGCAAAATCTTGCAGTTGTAGTAGAAGAACAAGATAAAGTTTTAGCTGAGCTGTCTTGCCTTTTCATTTTGGAAAAGACGCTTTCGTCCAGGTGGTGAATTTAACATTGTAGAAGCTGGAATAGTGAAGGCTTTGCAGGCATAAGGTTACTGTGACACTGGAATGGTGCCTATGGCCAATAAACCTGTGTGGAATACTATAGTAGAAGCCTTTTTGAGCGCTCCAACAAGCAGGTTGTCCAACTTTGTTGTTGTCTGTTCAGTATCGACTGCTTCCTCAGATTCGGGTTCCTCCTTCAAGATATTTTTTTCTCAAAATCGACTTTGTGATAGTGAGGGTGTTACGAGCAGTCCTGATGAGATTTATTGCAGAGATTCTCTACTGAGACCTTGCTTGTTCTGCGATGTAACTCATGGAAGAGGATCTTATAGGGGTGGATCTGTTTCATATCAGAATATTCATGAAGCATTTTTTTCTTTGCAATGATATGGACTTCTTCAACGAGTCACTGAGTTGGCAGGCATGAAGGTCTCTGTTGGAATTATCATACCTTACAAGCTACAACTGTAATGTTTACACCGAGAGTTTGATGTTGTCCCCAAATCTGATGAAGGAAAAGGTTTATGTATCAATACAGTAGATGCCTTTCAGAGCCAGGCGCGATGTAATCATTGTGTCTTGTGTCTGAGCTTCAAACCATGGTTGGTGTTTAGCTTTCTAGCGCAAGTGCTCTCGGACTAAGTGGTAAGCAGTTCGACTCTCACCCCCCAAAGCAACTGCATTGAAGCAATCTAGTGTTTGGACAGCCACCTATTGCATTCTTCTAGTCGTGCCTTCAAAAAGGGAATCCTGGTGTGGTATACTGCAAGAAAAGACCAATGTAGTAGAGGATAAAGCGGAGGGCATGTGGCTGTAGTAGTCCCTACTGGATGTACACGACTGGTGGATGCGTTAAAACAGGCAAGATATACTAACCATATACATAATATGCTAGAAGCTAACAGACCTCTTAAAATGAAACATTTCCTTTCTAGAAATTGGTATAAAATTGTGATTTTGCGGATTTTGTGTTCAGTATACGGGTAATAGTTTGTTATTTCTGGATTTTCCTCCGTTGGTTGTCTTGTTGAAATGATCAAACCCATTTATATATTAAAATAAAAAAAAAGTTCTCGGTGTGTATGAGTCAATTAATTATATGGAAATATATATATAATGGTACTGTAAGGATAAAATTACCCTGTGCTAGAAATTGAGTCTTCTGGGTGCACTGGTTTTATCAACTTTAACATTATATATATATATATATATATATATATATATATATATATATATATATATATATATATATATATATCTTCTGGGGTGCACTGGTTTTTATCAACTTTAACATTATATGTATATATATATATATAATGTTAAAGTTACTTCCTTCTACAAAGATGTCGTTGTTTCTTTTGTGAACCTGGGTATGTAATCGCCCCTGGAAAGTTGCAGCTTTGACTAGTATTGGATTCCTTTTAAGTTATTTCCCTAGAGGAAAAATATATAGTTAAATTATTATTATTTTTATGATAAGCTTGATTATGCACTTCGTGTATTGAGAAAATTATTAGGGTATTTGGAAATTAGAAGTTCAATATATATATGCTTGTTAAGAAGGATGTTTTGGACCGAAAATATGTCCTGGGTTGATAGAAGGTGTATCTTTGATCTTGCTTTAAATATTTTTTTTTAAACCCTCTTGGGTTGTACGGATTCATATTTATTGTATTTGGTAGGCCGACCTTCACTCAGTTGAGCCTTAATGTTTTAATCACCCTTAATAGGGTATATGTGTATCATTTCGTTGTTTTGGTGGGCTAAGCCGAGTTGAAGTGCAAGTTGATTTTTTGTTATGAGTTTAGAAATTGACACTTTTGTATAAACCCAAACTGAGAACTTTGGGGTCAATTTTATATATATATATATATATATATATTGAGGTTTAGACATCTGTGTTTTCGATTATGGTGTTAGGTCCTGAATGGGATGGAAGCTTAGACTATTATTATTGTTTTAAAAGGGCATGATTATTGATAGAATCCCCACTTGACCCTACTCTCCTTAAGAGTAAAATTTGATAATATTATGGCCTTATAGTGTTATGAAAATTGAATGGATTTGTTTAGAATTCTAGCTTGCTTAATGGACTTGGTTAGACATGGGGCTTGTCTCTATTCCGGTCTTGGTTATGTCTAGTAGGTAGGCTGCTAGGCAATACCTATTCCAGACATTGATTTTCTTTGTTTTTCATCCTTTCCACTCATCCTTATTAAGCTATGAAGTCACTTGTTAGATAAGAAATAATGGTTTGAGTTTGAATATAATATTTTCAGCCATTTAACCTTTTGTTTACATGATGGAACTCTCTTCTTACCCTCGTGGTTTTACTTCTAACCTATTAGGCCTATGGCCTTCTAGAATTATTGCAAAACTTTTTTTTTTTTTTGGCAACTAAGATCGTGTCTGGTTTTTATCTTTTGAATTCACCTTAAGAATGTTGATTGATGGGTTACACTTTAGATTTCAATCGCGTAATCTACGGGATCACATGATTGAAATCCTAATACTCTCAACTCTTGTGTTTAATCATTTAAACTTCATAGTATTGCGTATTTGGTTGTCAAACTTTTGTGGTTTTCGAGATATTGTTCATAATTAAAACAGAGGGCTCTCTTCTTAGTTGGTATGGTGAAAATTATATCTTGTTTAAAAGGGTTGTTAGAGGTTTGAACTTTGATCCATTTCTTGAAATAGAATGTTTCCTTTCATGGTATTGTTAGCTAGTAGCTTAATTGTTGCTATGTATATTCTTATCTTGCTCAGTTCTCGCAAACTGACTCAGGTTATTAATTGTTGCAGATGGCTTATGTGGTTAGATGATGGAAAGACTTGTAGATTATTGCATCAATCTTGGTTATGATGTTCCTTTGTACGAATGCGTAGTATGTTTTAAAAATTTGGAAAGTGCCTTTGGACATTTTAGAAGAAGGGTCAGTGCCTTAGTAAATATATTGTGGAGTATTGTTGTTGTAATTGTTGAAACTTTGGTTTGTTTGGTTATCACGTGAAAGATGAAATTTGATTACCGCTTGGTTAGGGGATATTCTAGTTGGATTATCAGTATTCCTTAAGAATTGATGTAATCTTGTTTTGTTCCATGTAAATGAGTGTCTTGCTACAACTTTTCCTTGTTCAATAGAGATTTTGATGTTAAACCTTTGGCTTGTGCATCATGTAGTAATAAAGTGTCATAAGTAAACTAACATGGGATTGTGTAATACTTCTGGAACAAGTATAAATTAAAATTTGCTCTTCAAATAAAATGTAAAGTAGTAAATCACTTCTAAGGCTTGAGTAGCAATGAAATTCTCTAAGTAAACAAGGGCAAGACTGATCATTGCATAGTAACCTTTATAACACGATTAACCCTAACTCCTCTAGTGAACATTATTCCTTTTATGGTAAAATTTGTAAAATGACCTCTAAGGTGAAATGAACTGGTTAGATTGTTTGAAGATGATAAGATTTAACAAGCCAGGAGAAAAATCGATTAATTGGAGACCTCAAATATCTCTCTCATCGCCATTTGGAAAGTAAATTTTTACTCCTTGTCTCAATACTTAATTAAGCGAAGCCTAGATGTAACATTTGTTGACCAATCTATGGTTAAGAGCCCTTAGCTTCATATTAAATACTGGCATAGTAAACTAATGAGGTCCTAAAGATAAATTCATCTCGACCTGTCTCCCTCTAACCCTTGCCTTCAAGGCACCTTGTGATCTCTTCTCTAAGCAAGGTCAAAATGTTGAACCTTAAACACCATGGTTATTGTCTATGAACCCTAAGCGGCACTTTCCACTCAATCGAATCTTATGCCTTCACCTGTGCAATAGTGGTGAGGAACATGTGTTAGTGGCCTTGTGGAAGTTTAATTAACCTCCTAAGAAATGGAAAATGTTCTTGAATCAAACGAATTAAAAGCATTTGGACATAAAATGGATCATAATAGTTTAGAAAGATTGGCCTAAAGATAATTACTCAGTAGTTGAAAGGAAAGAACTTGGCCCTTGTGCAAGTTGAATCATACGAAATCATTATCTTGAAATCCTCCTATGAAGAACGTAAGCTAAGAATTGCAAGATGTCCTTTTAGTAAATAAGATAACCCTAACAAGAATATCTCCTCATGTGGTTGGCCCTAACTGTAAGTGTGTTTTGTGATTGGACTTCGATGTTGTCTTGTCAAAAAGAAGAAGTAAAAAATGTATTGTCCTTGATAGGTGTGAACGTTTCCGTGCTGCCTTTATGGCCATCCTTGTATCAAGTTTGTTCACATTGTTAGTTGTATACTTGGTGACGACATGTTGCATCATGTTATGTGTCAAGCAAATCAAAAAAAAAAAATTATCCTGTATTTCACTATGTTTGTTCGTGTGTGATTATTTGGGTCATTCCACTACCTTCGTAAATAACCTCGACATGGCCGACCTAGGTAAATGATAAGAGATGAAAAATGGATGAAGAGGAAATATTGCGCTACTTGTTTCACCAATCGCCTTAATTAATAAAAAAAAAACCCCCCTAAACCTCAATTTTAACCCTGCTAAGCAAAGAAATCTTGGTGGCCGCAACATGCCCATTTTATTAAAAAGTTTTGCTTGCTTTACTGTTTTCCCGTGTGGTCGAATTGTTGTGGTCTATTTTTCCTAAAAAACCCACGAATGTTGTTGCGGTCCAATCAAATTTGCCTTGTTTGCAAAACAAGATGAATTGCTACAGTGTGTTTTGGATAAAGTGGGATTTCATGTATGGTGAAAAATGAGGTCTCATCACCTGTTGTGAGGGTGGGTATGTGGGTTCTCAAAAAACTTCATGCCTGACAACAAGAGGTATCAGGGGAAGCGTTCGAATGAGAACCCCATTCATAAGGAAAAGTTGCCGGAGGAAGGACTGGAACTGGTAAGCAGATACAGGGGGGGGTAGAGAACGGAAAACTGACCTAGAAAATCAGTGGCCTCCAAAAGAGGTTTACGGCGACAGGCTTGGCCGTAGGGCGGATTCCCAAGGAAAACGTTGGTGTGATCCTGAGGTTTTTGGTTACAACGCGCAACAGTATGATCCGGTTGTTGCCCAATTGTGACAGTTTGGTAGTAGCAGAACAAGATAAAAAAGTTTTAGTTGAGGCTGTCTTGTACCTTTTCATTTTGGAAAAAGTTCCGGCTTTCGGTCAGGTGGTGAATTTAAACAAGTTGTAGAAAGCTGGAATAGGTGAAAGGGCTGTGCAGGGCATAAGGTTTACTTGCGACACTGGAATGGGTTGCTATGGCCAATAAGTAAAACCTGCGTGGGGGGAAACGTATTATTAGTTAAGAAGCCTTTGCGTTGCTCCAAAACAAGCAAGGTGTCCAAAACTTTGTGTGTTGTGTCGGTATCGAACTGCTTCCTCAGATTTCGAGGTTTTCTCCTTAAGGATAATTTTTTTCTCAAATCAACCTTTGTGATATGAGGGTGTTACGAGAAGGGTCCTGAGGAATTTATTGCAAGGAGATTCTCTACTGAACCGCTTGTCTGCGACTGAAAAAAACTCATGGAAGAGGAGTATAGGGGTTGGGACCCATTTGTTTTCCATACTTAGATATTCATGGAAGCATTTTTCTTGCAACTGATATGGGGACTTTCGCAAAGAGTCCCACTGATTGGCGGCAATGAAGGGGGCTTGTTGGGAATTATCATACCTTACAAAGCACAACTGTAAATTTTAACACCGAGGACGAGTTTGATGTTGGTCCCCAAAATCATGGATTTGAAGGGAAAAAATGTTTTATGTATCAAAAGAAAGTAGGAATGCCTTCAGAGGCCCCGGGCATGTGTAATCATTGGTTTGTGTTCTGAGCTTCAAACCCATGGTTGGTGTTTAGCTTTTCTAGAGCAAGTGGGCTCTCGGACTTAAGTGGGGTAAAGCAGGTTGACTCTCAAACCCCCCAGCAAACTGCATTGAAAAGCATCTAGTGGTTTTGAGAACAGGCCACCTCTGGCATTCTTCTTGTCGTTGCATTCAAAAAAGGGAATTCCTGGGGTGGGTTATTAATGCACAAGAAAAGAAAAAGGGGGGACCATTGTTAAGTGAGGATTAAAAGCGGAGGGGCATGTGGTGTAGTAGTTTTCCCTACTGGATGTACACGAACTGGGGATGCGTTAAACAAGGCGCAAAGATTTATTACTAACCATATAAAATTAATATGCGAAAAAAGCTAAACAGGACCCTCTAAAAATGAAAAACAAAATTCCTTTCTAGAAAATTGCGTAATAAAATTGTGATTTTGCGGATTGTGTTCAGTATTCGGGTATAGTTTGTATTTCTGGAAATTTTATAGTGGTTTGTCGGTTGGAAATGATTCAACACAACCCATTATATTTAAAATAAAACAACAAAAGTTCTCGGTGTGTATGAGTCAATAATATATGGAAAAAAAAGTATATAATATAATGGGTTTAATGTAAGGATTAAAAAAATTACACCTGTGCCTAGAAAAGTGAGGGTCTTCTGGGTGCACTGGTTTTTCAAAAACTTTAACATTATATATATATATATAATATATATACATATATATCTATATATATATCTTGTCTGGGTTGCACTGGGTTTTATTCAAAAAACTTTAAACCTTATTATGTATATAATATATTAATTTTAATGATTTAAAGTTACTTATTTACAAAGGGATTGTCGTTGTTTCTTTTTGTGAAAAAAACTGGGTATGTAAGCCCTGGAAAGAAAAAGTTTGCAGCTTTGACTTAGTATTTGGATTTCCTTTAGTTTTATTTCCCTAGAGGGAAAAAATATTAGTGAAATATTTATTATTTTATGATTAAGCTTGATTTTGCCAATTAGTTTGTATTGAGAAAAATTTATTAAGGGTATTGGAAATAAGAAGTCAATATATAATATTGCTTTGTAAGAAAGGTTGTTTTGGAACCGAAACAAAATATGGTTCCGCGGTTGATAAGGAGTGTCGCTTTGATTTTTCTTGCTTAAATATTTTTTTTTTTTAAACCCTCTTGGGTTTGTTCTGGGATTTCATATTTATGTATTGGGTAGGGCCGACCTTCACTCAGTGAGGCTAATTGGGTTTTAATCACCCTAAATAGGGTAGATGTGTATTCCAATTTCGGTGTTTTTGGTGGGCAAGCCGGAAGTTGAAGTGCAAAGTTGAATTTTTGTTTGAGGTTTTAGAAATGGAAACAACCCTTTGATAATAAACCAAAAAACTTGGAAGAAAAACTTTTGGGGGTCAATTTTATATAATATATAGAAAATTTTGAGCGTTTTTTAGGACTTCTGTGTTTTTCGATTATGGTGTTAGGTCCTGGAAAGGAATGGAAACAGGCGCTTAGACTATTAAAAATTATTGTTTTAACAGGGGCATGATTATTGAAGTAGAATCCCCACTGGAACACTTAACTATCCTAAGAGTTAAAAAATTTTGATAAAATATTATGGCCTGATAGTGGTTATGAAAATTGAATGGATTTTGTTTTAGAAATTCTCGATTGCTAATGGGAAATGCGTTTAGACATTGCGGGCTTTCTTCTATTCGGGTCTGGGTCTGTGCTAGTAGTAGGCTGGCCTAGGGCAATACCTATTCCGGAAATTGGATTTTATTTGTTTTCATCCCTTTTCCCAACGTCGTCTTATTAAGCTATGAAAGGTCAAGGGTTAGAAGAAATAAAGGGTTGAGTTTTTGAATAAAATTTCAGCCATTTTAAACCTTTTGTTTTACAGATGGAAAACTTCTTCTTACCCTCGTGGTTTACTTCTAACCTATTAGGGCCTATGGCATTATAGAATTATTGCAAAAAAAAAACTCTTTTTTTTGGGGCAACTAAGATCGGTATGGTTTTTACTTTGAATTTCAACCTTGAGATGTTGATTGTGTGGGTACACTTTAGATTTCAATGGATGTGTGTTAAATCAAGGGAATACATGATTTGAAAATTTCCATTACTTCTCAAACTATTGTGTTTAAATCATTTAAACAAATTATAGTAATTTCGATTGGTTCGATCAAAAAAATTTGTGGTTTTCGAGATATGTTCATATTTTTACAAAAACAGAGGGGGCTCTATTCTTAGGTTGGTATGGTGAAAAATTATATCTTGTTTAACAGGGTTGTTTAGAGTGTATTGAAAACTTTGATCCTTTTTTTTCTTTTTTTTTGAAAAAAAAAAATTGTTTTTTTTAGGGGGGGGGGGGGGGGGGGGAAAAACAAAAAAAAAAATTTTGTTGGTTTTTTTCCCCTTTCCCCCCATTTTTGTTTATTTTGGGTTTTTTTTAGCCTTTTGGGTAAAAAAAAGCCTTTTTTTTTTTATTTTTTTTTGGTATTTGGCTTATGTATAGTCTATCTTGCCTAAGTTCTCGCCAAAATGGGGGATTCAGGTTTATTAAATTGTGCGATTGGCGTTATGTGGTTTAGAAGGATGGAAAAAAAGGGGGACTGTAAGATTTTATTGGCATCAATTCTGGTTATGATGTTCCCTGTACGAATGTGTTGTGTTTTTTTTTTGGCTTAGTTTTTATTGGTTTTTTTTTTAAAAATTTGGGGAAAGGGCTTGGACATTTTAGAAAGAAGGGTTCAGTGCTTAGTAAAATGTGGTGGAAGTAGTGTTGGTGGTGTAATTGTTTTGAAACTTTGGTTTTGTTTGGATCAAAACGCGGAAAAGATGAAAAAAATTTGATTACAGGCTTTGGTTAGGGGACTTTAATAGTGATTTTTTAATCTTAGGAATAGTTAGCGGGGGGATGGTCATGTTATTACTTTATTTCGTTGCTCCATAGTCATGGTCATAGAAGGAATGGTATGTCCCTTTGGTTTTTGCATCTGGCTTGGAAGGAATTGTGTAACCCTGTTTTGGTTTTTCCCAAAAAAAGTATTGTTTAAAATTGTTTTTAGTTAAAAAGTTGAGTTGTAAAATCCTTTAAGGCCATTGGTAGCAAGGATTTTGTAAGTAATGACGTGAAAGCGCTGGATTCGTCCTTATTAAAAAAAAATCCAACTTAATACAAAAAACATTATTCCTTGTACGGTGAAAAACCTTAAATTTGAATTCCATGGGTGAAATCAATGCGGAGATTTTAGAAGATGATTAGGGATTTAAATAAGTCAGAGGGGAAAATGATTAATAAAACCTAAAAAAAAAATATCTCTCTAATAATTTGAAATGTTTCCTTTCTCAAAAAAAAAAAACTAATTAAGTAAAGTCTAGATGGAAACCATTTTAAAACAAACTTGATCAAAAAAACTCTTAAACCTCAATGGAAAAGAATGATATAGATAAAAAAACAATGGACCCGAAAGCTAAAAATTTCTGTTGTCCTGTTTGTTCAAACCCTTTCCTTAATTATGGTGATATTCTTAAAAGCAAGGTCAAAAATTTGATCCTAAAACAACAAAGGAAGGGTAGGCTATTGAAAAAAAAACCCTAAGCGGTTACCTTCACTCAATCGGAGCCTTATGCCTTCCACCTGGTGCAATAGAGGTGTGTGGAAAAACTTTGGGTTTAGTGGCTTGAGAAGTTTAATTAAACTGGTAAGAAATGGAAAAATGGTTCTAAAAAATAAATGAATAAAAAAAGAGTTGGACAATAAAAAAATGAGATTGATCATAGTTTAGAAAGCTTGGGGCCTTAAGCTATTAGTCAATAGTTGAAAAGAAAAGGGAAGTTTCTCCCGTGGGAACAAAGAATTTGGTTTGTGAATAAAACATGGGAAAAATTTTTATAAAGAAACGTTAAGTAAAAGAATTTAAGGAGACATTAACATTTTGTTAAAAACAGAAAAAAATTTAAAAACAAGGAATTTTCCTATTGGGATGCACTTAAATGGGTAAAAGTGTGTATTGGTGGTGGGGGGACTTCCATGTTGTCTTGTCTAAAAAGAAGAAACAAACAAAAATGAGTGTCCTTGATAGGTGTTGTGTTGAAAACAATCTCCTGGCTTTATGGGCATTCTTGGTACAAGTTTTTCATCGGTTAGTGTAATCCTTGGTGACGAAATGTTGCTGTCGGGTTATGTGTCAAGCAAGTCAAAAAAAAAAAAAAAATTAGTCCGTATTTCACCCATGTGGTCGTGGTTGTGGTTTTGGGGCGTTTTAACACGTGGTATCAAGGAGCCATAGGTTTATTGTCTGGCAACCCTATGGGGACAAAAGATGATTGTATTGGATTTGGGGATTTTGTACTGGTGGTGGTGGTTTACATGATGATTTTTTTACTGCATGATGGATTGATTGGGATGTTGGAATGAATGGTGGTAGATATGGGAAAGAGTTTAGTGGGCTTTAAAACGTTGATGTGATTATTGTGTTAATTGTGAATATTGTTGAAACACACGTGATGTGTATGTCACTAGTGTGTGTTTGTAATAATGTTGATTGTTAGGGGGATGGGGATATCTCTCCTTCTGTGGGTTCTATGAAGGAGTTCAACGTTGTTGGGAACGGAATTTGTGTTTGTGCCGTGTTTGAAAAATAATATAATGTGGTGACGTAAGTGTTAGGAAACATTTTGGGCAATTGTGGATTGTAACTTGTAATGTGTTGTATTGGACTAGAATTGATGTTAAAAAAAAGAAAAATGATTGTATCATGATGTTTTACCATGTTTTGAAAGAGAAGGGAAAATGTGTTGTTTAAACCATTCTTTGTTATGTTACAAGGGATTCGTATGTTGAGATGTACATGTTTTCTTTCGTATGTTAGGGATTGTGCAAAATTAATGCTAATGTTGTTGTGCGGGAACATTATAATGAGGTATAAACCCTTCGTTTATGGTGAATTGCACTTTTGAGTCCAAAAAGTGGTAAGTGATGTGTACATCAGGAATGGATGAATTTGTGAATCTGGACTGTATAGACCCACCGTTATGTGATTGAGGTGTTGTATGTTAGTTGTGAAAAACCTTTACGACTAACCGGGGACACTGCGGGAAAAATCAGTAGAGTGCCGTTGGAGAGGAGGAATGGTTTGGGTACCGTTGCTCAAAATTAACACTCGAGGCCAATACCAAGTGAGTGTAAAACATGTGGATTCTTTTCCTCTATCCTTTATGTGGGTTGTATATACGCCAAAAACCTAGTGTAACTATGGACTATGTTTAAGCTTGTCGATGTGGGTAGTGAGGGTGGCGGGATATGATTTGTCAGAAGGATGGGAGAGGTTGATGAACAGTTGTATTATTGCTATGCATTTACGGAGCTAAAGGCTCGAGTTTTGGGAGTGCTAAAGTTGTAAAAAAATCGTTGAGTAACCCCTGGGTGGCTAGATAAGGCGCCAAACAGTTACGTAATTGTGAACATTATAATAAGTTGCTTTTATTCGTAAATGAGATTTTTACTTTATTTTTTGTAAGGACCAGAAAAAAACCTTTTTCTTTGATGCATGCTTACAATTTTGGGGAAGTTTCCCTTGGTTGTGGCACTAACATGGGGATTTTTCGATTACTAAACTTATGGCTATTTGGCCATTATTTTTTGCTTGGAAAATTTGCGGGTATGTATTTAAAATTGGAATTCTTTACCGCCTTTTGACCAAAAGGCTTTACTTTTTCAACTGGGCACTGATTGCGGATTGTTATTGAGGTTCTAATTGTTCATGATGTGCAGGAATCGGGGAATGGGGATTGCACCAGGAAAGGTTGGAAACTAAGGGGAACCGCTTGTTGTTTAGGGGTACGCCCCAAGGATATAGATAAACTAGTGGGTTGTTGGAAGTTGACGTAATGGTGTCACTTGGGTTAGGAGGTTCGAAAAACTTATGTGTCTGGACCATATAGGGGGTAAAAAAAAACCGGCTCTTTGGGGGAGCCGCATTAAGAGCTTTGAAAGGGGGGAGGATAAAGCAGTGAAGGGGGGAGGCACATAAGGAGATGAGGGAGGAAAAATAAGAGTTGGAGGAGCAGAAGAAGAGTGAGGGAAAGGCATAAGGTTGGAGAGGCAATAAGGGGGATTGAAGGGAGGCATAGAGATTTACGAGAAGGGCATTAAAGGGAGGACTTGAGGGAGAGAAAGGCATAGGAGTTGAGGGAAGCTTATAATTTTTTTGTATGGTCGATGTTTCGGATTATCCGTGAGTTATTGTGATGTTTGGGTGTTGGAATTTGATGTTGATGTGTTAATCATGTAGAATGGATGGTTGTTGAATGTTGGTGGTATTATGTAATGATTTTCCTTGTGGGACAAATGTACCTGTACCAATGGTGTGGGGTGTTATGTGGGTTTTTTCATCGATTTGTTAATTGAGGGGAAATGTCTGGTGGGATTGTTTAGTTTACTCTTTGTTTGAGTATTTTTGTGTTAGTCCTGATTGTGTGACGAGAGTACTATGTTATGGACTTGTTCGAATCATGTCGTTACTTTGTGTTGAAAGGTTTTGGTGTGAACAAAATCTGGAAGTATATTACTTGCGTTTTGCTGTGAATCTGTAGTGGTTTTTGTGAAAACGGATAGGGTGTTTGTAGTCGTTAATGTGGGACACCCACAATTAAAAACATAAAAAAAAAAAAAACTCTGCAATGATATTGTTGTAAAAGAAACTAAAAAAACTAGAAAATAATGATTTAAGGAAAGAGAACTAAATGAAATGATGAACAAGGGAAAAGAAACTGCAACTCTTCACAGGAAAAACATTTTTGAAAGGGAAAAAAATTCTACCAAATGTTCCTAGGGAGCACCTTGTGGAACGTGCCGTTTTAATTCAACTAAAATTTTAAAAAACATAAAAAATTTGTACTTTATCTTACCTCTTTCTTGGTTGCGAAAACCCATTTTCTTTTTTCGTTGTGTATGTCCATCGAGGGGACGTCTTTTATAAGGGGGGGGAGAATGTAATTTGACCCCATTTTTGGCGTACCCCTTTAGGTCCTTGTTTGGTGACCCTTGTTTGATTGAAAACATTTTTGGGAAAACATTTGCGAGTGCCTTTCCATTATTAGTAGATGACTTCTTCTTTTCAACAGGGAGGAACGGATTAGCCATGCATTGGTCCTCCGGTTTGCTCGCTTTTTTTGTCATTGCCTCTAGTTGATTAAAGACATCATAGGTTCTTTTGTGAACAATTACCACCTTGTTTGTAAAGGGCTTTATCTTTGTTCTATTATCCTAGTAGAGGGCTGGGTGTTTGTGGATGGTGGAATTTGGCATGGACGTTTTGGTGTGTTAGGATGTGTTGGGTGTTAAAGAGGGGGGAATATCCAATAATAACTAATACTTATTCTCATTGCGAGGCTTGGACTTTTGACCGTTACGATTAAGTTAAAAAAATATTTTAAGCCTTACAAAGTAATAAAATAATAAATAATTAATACCCCTTAAATAATTACTATTTTATTTGGAGATTCATGAATATTTGTATCAATTGTTTACAATTTTAAGTATTAAATTATTATGTAAAGGGTCTGTTTTTTATATGTTTTCGGCAACTCCCGTAGACTGAAAAGCCCGGGTTACGGCAATTGAAGAGGATGTGTTATATGGTGAAGGCATTGGTTAGCCATTGCAAATGGGTTGCCTGAAAAGACTACAACCCTTAGTATTTCCCTTAGGGCTCAATGCCAAAGCTTAAAAATTAATGGAAAAAAACTGTTTGCATGTCACCTACTTAAGTGCCATTTCTTTTGGCCATGATGCGACCTGCCTGGAGTGAGGGAGGAAGTTGTTCCAATTGAGTTGTGTTGTTTTGTCCTTTTTGCAAAAAAGTGGGTGTTTGTGGTTGGGCCAACCTTCCACCAAATATCTAATTGTTCGACATTCATGGCGACCTACTGTTCACCACTCTGCCCTTAAATTTAAAAACACCATGACACCATTTGAACTTGCTCCACACAAAGGGGAACAAACACTTGTACGGCCGCCAATGCCCATTTATCAAAAAAAAATGTTGGAACTTGATTCTGCGTGTGTTTCCACGTGGTCTTACCTGTGGTGGTCGAATCGAAAACCACGAAAATGCATGTTTGCGATCCACAAATGCTTACTTTTACAAACAGGATGAAATTGTGAACAACGGGTTATGGATTAGGGGATTTCATTGATGGTGGAAATGAAGGGGGCTTATCGCCCTAATTGTCGTAAGGGGTGGGTGTGGGTTTCTTCAAAAAAAATTCATGCTTTTCCACAGGGCCAAGGATCAGTGGAGCGTTAGAAACGGGAATATTTCCTAGGGAAACAGTTGGACCATGAGGAAACGAATGGGTTAGGCAGCAGATAAAGGGTAGGGAAGGAAGTAAAAAAACTTAATCCAAGAAAAATAAGTTGGACCTACAGAGGGGGAAAAAAAAGAAAGGGGGGGGGGGGGGGAAAAGGGGGGGGGGGGGAAAAGGAGTTTTTTTTAAAAGGTGCGACAGCGCCGAAAGGCGATCCCAAGGAAACATTGGGTTTCATCTGGATGTTTTATGGTACACGGCGAAAAACCCAAGTTGTTGATAAGTTGTTACAAAAATCTTGCAAGGCTGGTAGTGAAGAAAACGAGGGATTATAAAGTTGTTATTAGGTTAAAAGATTTGTCTGCATTTTCATTTTGGAAAAGTCGATTCCGTCCAAAGTGTTGGAATTAAAAACATGGGAGGAAAGCTGGAATAGTGAAGGTCTTGAGGTTAGAAAAATTTTTCACTGTGACATGCGAATGGTGCCTTCTCTCCTTGTGGGCCAATACCCTGGTTGGGAAAATTAACTATTGTAAGAAAAGCCTTTTTTGAGTTTTTCCAACAAGCAGGGTGTCCAAAAAATTTGTTGTGTTTTGTTTCAGGTATTGATGCCATCCCACAGATTGGGTTCCTTCACTTCAAGATTTTTTGTTCAAAATTCCAACTTTGTGAAAACAGTGGCGGGTGTTACAAGCAGACTGGATGAGGGATTAGTGCAGGAGATTCATCTATTGAGACCTTGTTTGTTCTCGCTGTAAAAAATCATGGAAGAGGATTCTTTTATTTTTTTTTTTTTTTTTGTTTTTTTTTTTAAAGTTTGTGGTGGATTCTATTTTCAATCAGGTGAAATATTAAGAAAGGCATTTTTGATTTTGTGCCAAATGGTTATGCGGCTTCTTTCAACAAAGTCATGGTTGGCAGGCATGAAGGTATCTTGTGGGGCTATCATTTACCTTACAAAGCTACAGCTGTAATGTTTGCACCGGAAGGGAGTTTGGATTTCTTGTCCCCAAATCGATGAAGGAAAAAAGGTTATGTATAAATTGCGCGTTAGATTTGCCTTTCAGAGCCAGGCGCGAGTAATCAATTAATGTCTGGTGTTCGAGGCTTCAAAAAAACCATGGTTGGTGTTAGCTTCAGCCACAAGTTTGGCCTCGCGGACTAAGTGGTAAAAGCAGTCGACCTCAACCCCCCCAAAGCCAACTGCAATTGAAAAAGCAATCTTAGGTTTTGGGACAGACACCTTATTGCATTTTCTAGTCGTGCCTTCAAAAAACAGGGAATACCCTCTGGCTGTGGTTATACTGCAAGGAAAAAGACCAGTTTGTAGTAGAGGGCTAAAAGCGGAGGGCGGTTTTGTGGCTTGGTAGTAGTCCAGGCTGGATGTACACCGGAACTGGGTGGATGCGTTTTAAACACAAGGCAGGAAGATATATTACTAAAAACCAATAAACAATAATAGGCTTTTAAAAAGGAAAGCTAAGAAGGAACCTCTTACAAATGAGGGAAAACCATGTCCCTTTCTAGGAAAGTTGGTTAAAAAATTGTGATGTTGGGGATTTGGGTTTAGTAAGGTAAAGTTGTATTTCAGGATTCTATATCCAGTGGTTTATTTTTGAAATGATAAAAAAAACCATTTATATATAATTTTTAAAAAAAATTATCGGTGGTAAGCTTCGATTTAATTATATGGAAATATATCTATAATGGGTACTGTAAGGATAAAAAATACCCTGGCTTAGAAAATTGGGAGTATTTCTGGTACGCTGGTTTTTATCAAATCCTTTGTCGGTTAATATATATATAATATTAATGTTACTCATTCTACAAAAAAGATGGTTGTTTGTCTTTGTGGGAAAACCTGTGGATGTTCGCCCATGGAAAAAAATTGCGGTTGACTAGTCTGGGTTGTCCGTATGTTAATTTGGCTTAGAGGAAAATATTTGACAGTAAATTTTTTAATTTTTTTTTATGAATTTAAGCTGGAGTATTTGTCACTTCGTGGTAATTGGAGCAAATTATTAGGGTATTTTGGAAAGTAAGAAGTCCAATATATATGTGGTTAGAAGGGGAAGTTGTGGACCGAAAAAATAGTTCCTTGGTGCATTTGAAGGGTATCTTGGATTCTTACTTAACTATTTGTTTGTTAAAACCCCCTTGGGTGGATTTACGGCTTTATATATTGTTATTGGTATAAGGACCGACCTTACTCAGTGCAGGCCATTCGTAATGTTTTAACACCCCTAAATAGGGGAGATGTGTATCATTTCATTTTTGGGTGGGCTTAAGCCGGGAGTGGAAGGTTTGAGGTTGAGTGAAGTTGATAGTTGGTACAGTTAGAAATTGACCCACTGTTTGTAATTATGAAAACCGAAATCAGGAACTTTGGGGTCCAAAGATAGATATATTTTTTGGGTTTGACCTCTGTGTTTTTGATTAATGGTGTTAGGTTTTGAAAATGGAGATGGGAAGCTTAGGGGGCTATTTTTATTATTGTTTTTTTAAAAAGGGAATCTTATTGAATAGGAATCCCAATGGGACCCTACTCTCTTAAAGAGTAAACAAATTTTTATAATATATGGCCTTAGTGTATGAAAATGGAAAATGATGTGTTTAGAATTCTAGGCTTGCTAATGGACTTGGTTAGGGACATGGGGGTTGTCTAATCCAGTTCTTGGTTATGTCTAGTAGGTAGGGGGGAACTAATAGGCAAATAACATAGTCCAAGGGGGGGGGGGAAAACCTTTTTTTTTTTTTTTTTTACAAAATTTCTTTGTTTTTCCATCCTTTCCACTCATCCTTATTTAAGTAGAAGTCAATGGTAGATAAGAAATTTTTTTAAACAAAGTGAATTTTTTTGGAAAGTTTTTTTTTTTTTTTGGGGGGGGGGGGAAAGATTAACAATATTTTTCAAGCCATTTAACCTTTTGTTTACATGATGGGAAACATTTTCTTACCCTCGTTGGTTTTATTTCTCACTATTTAGGCTAGGGGCCTTCTTGGAATGATGAAAAAAAAAAACAAAAATTTTTTTTTTTGGGAACGGGAAAGATTCAGTCTTAGGTTTATCTTGTGGATTTTCAACCTTGAGGAATGTTGAAAAAAAAAAATTGGATTGGGGGGGTTTTTTAACAACCTTTAAGATTTCAACCGCGTTAATCTATGGGATCACATTGATGAAAATCTTAATCCTCCTCAAAAACTCTGTGTCTCTAAATCATTAAACTTTCATAAGGTCCTTTGCTTATTTGGTTGTCAAACTTTGGTGGTTTTCGAGATATATGTTCATAATTAAAACAGAGGGGCTCTCCTCTTAGGTTGGTAGGGAAAAAAGTATAATTCTGTTTAAAAAGGTGTTAGAGGTTTGGAAACGTTGATCCATGCTTGAAAATTGAAATGGGTTTCCCTTTTCATTGGTAGTGTAAGATAGTAAAGATTATTTTTGTATTATAGTCTACTTTGCTTCAAGTTTCTCTTGGGGAAAATTGACTCAGGTTATTAATTGTTGTAGATGCTTAGTGGTAGAGATGGGAAGAAAGACTTGTGGATTATGCATCAAATCTTGGTTATGGAGTTCCTTTTGTTACGAAATCTTTGTTATGTGTTTATGTTTTAAAAAATTCGGGAAAAAGGGGCTTTGGACATTTTAGAAGGAAGGAGAACGGGTCAGTGCATTAAGTAAATGATGGTGAGTATTGTGGTTAAAAACTGTGAAAAAAACTTGGTGTTTGGTTATCACGTGAAAAGATGAAATTTGATTACCTCTTGTAGGGTATTTCTTAGTTGTATTGTTTATTTTCAGTAGATAGTAGCGGGGCCACGTTTACCATGGTTATTACTCTTTCTTGATCCCTAGTCATAGGTTCAATGGGAAGATGGTATGTCCCCTTTGTTGGCCATCATGTTGAATGAACTTGATTGTGTAAAAACTTGTTTTGTTTTTCGCAAAAAACAAGTTACTGTTTAAAAAAACTTTGCTCTGGGGGTGTTTAAAAAAAATGTTTGAGTTGTAAAATCCTTTCTAAAGGCAGAATAGAATTGATTTTTGTAAGTAATTGAAGTTGAAGGGGGATAGCCTTAAAAAAATTAAAACTAAATAAAACATATTCTTTTACGGTGAAAAAACTTAAAGATCTCATGGTTGAAATGAAAAATAAAAAAATGGTTAGAATTTTAGGAAAGATGAGAAAATTTCATAAGTGGAGCTTGGGGAAAAGGAAAATGAGAATAAAATTAAAACATTAAAAAATTTCCTATTTTCATTTGAAATGTTTTTCCCTTTCTCAAAAAAAACTTTTAAAAAAAATTTAAAAGGTTTTGTTTTTTTTGTTGTTTGTAAAGTCTAGATGGAACATTTAACCAATCTTTGATAAACTCTTAACCTCAATGAAAGACTGATAGTAAACAATGTGACCCTGAAGCTAAATTCTGTTGTCCTGTTCTGTTAACCCTTGCCTTAATTCATGTGTGATATTTCTTAAGCAAGGTCAAAATTTGATCCTTAAACAAGAAGGTTATTGTTATGAACCCTAAGCGGTACTTTCCACTCAATCGGAGCTTATGCCTTCACCTGTGCAATAGAGGTGTGGAACATGTGTTAGTGGCTTGAGTAAGTTTAATTAACCTTGTAAGAAATGGAAAATGTTCTAAAAATCAAATGAATAAAAAGATTTGGGACATAAAAATGGATGATCCTAGTTTAGAAAGCTTGGCCTTATGCTATTTAGTCAATAGTTGAAAAGAAAGAAGTTCTCCCTTGTGAAAAGAATTGTGTGAATCATTACATGAAATTTTTATAAGAACGTATGTTAAGAATTAAGAGACATTTTAGTAAACAAGAAAATTTAACAAGAATTTCCTCATGGGATGCCTTAAATGTAAGTGTGTCATGTGGTTGGACTTCCAAGTTGTCTTGTCAAAAAGAAGAAAAAAAAAATGTATTGTCCATGATAGGTGTGAACGTCTCCTTGCTGCCTTTATGGCCATTCTTGTATCAAGATTTTTCATAGTGTTAGTTGTATCCTTGGTGACGACTTGTTGTGTCGTGTTATGTGTCAAGCAAGTCAAAAAAAAAAAATTATCCTGTATTTCACCATGTTGTTTCGTGTGTGGTTTTTGGGTCGTTACACTTGGTATCAGAGCATAGCTTCATGTTCTCGAACCTATGGGACAGATTGATGTTGTATGATGATGTTACATGGTGGCGGTGGTGTTACATGATGATACTGCATGATGATGATGATGTTGCATGATGGTGGGTAGATATTGGAAGAGTAATGTGCTTTAAACGTGATGTGATTATTGTTGTAATTGTGATATTGTGAACACACGTGATGTGTATGTCACTTAGTGTGTGTTTGTCATCATGTTGATATGTTAGGGATGGGAGTATTCTCTCCTTCTTGTGGGTTCTATGAAGAGTTCACGTGTGAATTACTGTTTTGTGGCGTGTGAAAATAATTATAATGTGGATGACGTAGTGTTAGAACATTGTGGCATATTGTGGCATGTAATTGTATCAATGTGTTGTATGACTAGATTGATGTTAAAAGAAATGATTTGTATCATGATGTTTTTACCATGTTTTGAAGAAATGTGTGTACCACCTTGTTATGTAGCAATGGATCTTATGTTGAGATGTACTATGTTCATCGTATGTAGGATTTGTGCAAATATTTAATGCTTCATGATGTGATTTGGGACATACTATGAGTGTATGAACCCTATCGTATGGTGATTGCACTTTGAGTGTTCAAAAAAGTGGTAAAGTGATGTGTTACACTCAGTGAATGTATGATTGTGATCTGCCTTGTATATGTACCACCGTTATGTTAGTGACGTTGTTGTATGTTATGTTGTGAACCTTACGCTAACCGACACTGAGGGAAATCAGTAGAAGTGCATGTTGAGAGTGAGGAATGGTGTACCGTGGGGTCAATAACTCGAGCCAATACTCGGTTTAGTAGATAACATGTGATTCTTTCCTCTCTCCTTATGTGGTTGTATATACGCAAACCTAAGTGTAACTATGACTATGTTTAGCCTTGTCGAAGTGGTGGCGCGGATGATTCAGATGGAGGTGATGACAGTTGTATTATTGATATGTATTTACGAGCTAAGGCTCGATGTTTTGAGTGCTAGTAAACTCGTTGAGTACCCCTTGGTGGCTAGATAAGGCCACACAGTTATCGTAATGTGACATTATTATAAGTTGATTTTATTCGTAAATTGAGCTTTTTACTTTATTTTGTAAGGACCAGCAACTTTTCTTGATTGCCATGCTTTACAATTTTGGGCATTTCCTTGGTTTGTGGCACTAACATGGGGATTTTGATACTAACTATGGCTATTTGGCCATTTATTTTTTTGCTTGAATTTGGGTCTTCTTTTAAATTTGGAATTCTTACCGCCTTGCCCAAGGCTTGTACTTTTTCCACTTGGCACTTTGATTGGATTGTTATGCTGGTTCTATTGTCGTGATGTGCGGAATAGGGTCATGGGATGCACCATGGAATGGTTGGACCTATGGACCCGCTTTGTTGTATAGGGGTACGCCCCAAGGAGTATAGATAACTAGTGGGTTGTTGAACCATGCGTTATTGTGTCACTTAGGTTAGGAGTGTTCGAACTCTATGTGTCTTGGACCATAGGGTCAACCGGCCTCCTTGGGGGAGGCATAAGAGCTTGAGGGAGGCATAAGAGTTTGAGGGAGGCATAAGAGACTTGAGGGAGGCATAAGAGTTTGAGGGAGGCATAAGAGAGTTGAGGGAGGCATAAGAGTTTGAGGAGGCATAAGAGACTTGAGGGAGGCATAAGAGATTTGAGAGAGGCATAAGAGACTTGAGGGAGGCATAGGAGTTTGAGGGAAGCTTATGATATTTGTCTGTATGGTCGATGTTTCGGATTATACGTTGAGTTATTGTGATGTTTTGGTAGTGGTATTTTGATGTATGTGTTACTCATGTCAGATGGATGTGTTGTGATGTTGTGGTTATGTCATTGATTCCCTTGTGGACACTATGTACCTGTAGCATGGTTTGGTGTTATGTGGGTTTTTCATCGATGTAAATTGAGGGAATGTCTGGTGGATTGTAGTACTCTTTTGTTTGAGTATTTTGTGTGTTAGTCATTGATGTGTGACGAGTACTATGTTATGTGGACTGTGCCTATTCTATTCCGTATTTGTGTAACCTTTTTTGGTGTGATACAATCTTGAAGTATATACTTGCGTGCTTGTGAATCTGTAGTGTCTTGTGAACCGATAGGGTGTTGTGTTAGTAGTTCATGTTGGACACCCACAATAAACAATAAACCAAAACTCTGCAATGATATTTTTTTTAAAAGAAACTAAAACTAGAAATAATGATAATGGAAAGAGACTAATGAAATGATGAACAAGAAAGCACTGCCAATCTTCACAGAACATTGAAAGTTAAAAATTCTACCAAATGTTCCTAAGGCTACCTTGTGACCGTGCTTTAATCAACTAAAATTTTAAACCATAAAATGTACTTTCTCCTTTACCTTTTCTTGGTTGCGAACCATTTCTTTTCCATTGTCTTATGTCACATCGAGGACGATGCTTTTATTAAGGGGAGGAGAATGTAATGCCCCATTTGGCGTACCCTAGTCCTTGTTTTGGTGACCTTGTTGCTGAACATTGAACATTTGCGAGTGCTCTCATTATTCGTTAGATGACTTCTTCCTTTTCACAGAGAAGGATTAGCATCCTTTGTCTCCGTCTTGCCTCCTCTTTTGTTGTCATTGCCTCTAGTTGTAGACCTCATAGTGTCCTTTGTGAATACCCTGTTAAAGGCTTATCGTGTTCTATTATCCTAGTAGAGGGCTGGAATGACGTTTTGGTGTGTTAGGATGTGTTCGGGTAAAGAGGAATATCCATAATAATAATAATAATTAATTTCTCTATTGTCGAGCTTGACTTCTGACCGTTACGATTATAGTTAATAACTATTTTAAGCTACAAAGTAATAATAATAATAATAATAATAATAATAATAATAATAATACTATTATTATTATTGTCGATTCATGATTATATTTTATTTTCAATTGTTATCAATTTTAAGTATTAATTATTATCGTCAAGTCTTTTTTTTATATGTTTTCGGTCACTCCCGTAGACTGAGCCTGGGTTCACGCAATTGAAGAGGATGTTTATTATTGTAGCCTTGGTTAGCCATTCAAATGTGTTGCCTTAAAGACTACAACCTCTAGTCTTTTTCCCTTAGCTCCATGCAAGCTTAAAATTAATGGAAAATCGTTGCATTCACCTACCTTCATGCCATCCTTTATGGCCATCTATGCGACCTGCCTGGCGTGAGGGAGAAGTTGTTCCACGAGTTGTTGTTGTTTTGTCCTTTTGGCAATTGGTGTGTGGTTGGGCACCTCCACCAACTATCTTCATTGTTCGACATGCCTACTTGTTCACCAATCTGCCTTAATTAAAAACCCCCTGACACCTCATTTTGACCTGCTCACACAAAGAAACCTTGGTGGCCGCACATGCCCATTTATTAAAATGTTGACTTGCATCTGCTGTTTCACGTGGTCTACCTGTTGTGTCTATCCTAAACCACGAATGCATGTTTGCGCTCCATCAAATGCTACAACAGATGAATTGCTACAACGTGTTATGGATAGTGGATTCATTGATGGTGAAATGAAGGTCTATTGCCCTATTGTTGTAAGGGTGGGTGTGGGTTCTCAAAATCATGCTTCACAGGCAGTATCAGTGGAGCGTAGAACTGGAACCCTCCTAGGAAAGTGCCATGAGGAAGCGACTGGCTATATGCAGCAGCTACAGGGTAGAGAAGTAAACTTATCCCAGAAAATCAGTGGCCTCCAGAGAGGGTTAAGTGCGACAGCTGCCGCAAGGCGATCCCAAGGAACCATTGGTGTTCATCCTGATGTTCTGGTTACACGCGACCACAGTTGTGATCAGTTGTTACAAAATCTTGCAGCTGTAGTAGAAGAACGAGATAAAGTTTTAGTTAAGCTGTCTTGCCTTTTCATTTTGGAAAATTCGATTCCATCCAAGTGGTGAATTTAACATGGTAGAAGCTGGAATAGTGAAGGCTTTGCAGGTAGAAGGTTACTGTGACGTTGGAATGGTGCCTGTGGCCAATACACCTGCGTGGAATACTATTGTAGAAGCCTTTTTGAGTTCTCCAACAAGCAGGTTGTCCAACTTTGTTGTTTTCTGTTCAGTATTGACTGCATCCACAGATTCGGGTTCCTCCTTCAAGATATTTTTTTCTCAAAATCAACTTTGTGATAGTGAGGGTGTTACAAGCAGACCTGATGAGATTTATTGCAGAGATTCTCTACTGAGACCTTGCTTGTTCTGCGATGTAACTCATGGAAGAGGATCTTATAGTGGTGGATCTATTTCATATCAGAATATTCATGAAGCATTTTTTGCTTTGCAATGATATGGGCTTCTTCAACAAGTCATTGAGTTGGCAGGCATGAAGGTCTCTGTTGGAATTATCATACCTTACAAGCTACAGCTGTAATGTTTGCACCGAGAGTTTGATGCTGTCCCCAAATCTGATGAAGGAAAAGGTTTATGTATCAATACGGTAGATGTCTTTCAGAGCCAGGCGCGATGTAATCATTATGTCTTGTGTCCGAGCTTCAAACCATGGTTGGTGTTTAGCTTTCTAGCACAAGTGCTCTCGGACTAAGTGGTAAGCAGTTCGACTCTCAACCCCCAAAGCAACTGCATTGAAGCAATCTAGTGTTTGGACAGCCACCTATTGCATTCTTCTAGTCATGCCTTCAAAAAGGGAATCCTGGTGTGGTATACTGCAAGAAAAGACCAGTGTAGTAGAGGATAAAGCGGAGGGCGTGTGGCTGTAGCAGTCCCTGCTGGATGTACACGACTGGTGGATGCGTTAAAACAGGCAAGATATACTAACCATATACATAATATGCTAGAAGCTAATAGACCTCTTAAAATGAGATATTTCCTTTCTAGAAGTTGGTTTAAAATTGTGATTTTGTGGATTTGTGTTTAGTATACGGGTAATAGTTTGTTATTTCTGGATTATCCTCCATTGGTTTTCTTTTTGAAATGATCAAACCCATTTATATATATTTTTTTAAAAAAATTCTCGTTGTGTATGCTTCGATTAATTATATGGAAATATATATATAATGGTACTGTAAGGATAAAATTACCCTGTGCTAGAAATTGAGTCTTCTGGGTACGCTGGTTTTATCAACTTGTCGGCTTATATATATATATAATCTTAAAGTTACTTCCTTCTACAAAGATGTTGTTGTTTCTTTTGTGAACCTGGGTATGTAATCGCCCCTGGAAAGTTGCAGCGTTGACTAGTATTGGGTTCCGTTTATGTTATTTCCCTAGAGGAAAATATACAGTTAAATTTTCTTTTTTTTATCATAAGCTTGATTATGCACTTCGTGTATTGAGCAAATTATTAGGGTATTTGGAAATTAGAAGTTCAATATATATATGCTTGTTAAGAAGGAAGTTTTGGACCGAAAATATGTCCTTGGTTGATAGAAGGCGTATCTTTGATCTTGCTTTAAATATTTTTTTTAAACCCTCTTGGGTTGTACGGCTTCATATTTATTGTATTTGGTAGGCCGACCTTCACTCAGTTGAGCCTTAATGTTTTAATCACCCTTAATAGGGTATATGTGTATCATTTCATTTTTTTGGTGGGC
Source organism: Taxus chinensis (assembly GCA_019776745.2). Taxonomy (NCBI): domain Eukaryota; kingdom Viridiplantae; phylum Streptophyta; class Pinopsida; order Cupressales; family Taxaceae; genus Taxus; species Taxus chinensis. Next base: position 641,374,194 of record CM034146.1, on the reverse strand, counting down.
TAACCCGAGTTGAAGTGCAAGTTGATATTTGTTACTAGTTTAGAAATTGACACTTTTGTATAAACCGAAACTCAGAACTTTGGGGTCAATTATATATATATTTTTTGGGGTTTAGACCTCTGTGTTTTCGATAATGGTGTTAGGTCCTGAATGGGATGGAAGCTTAGACTATTATTATTGTTTTAAAAGGGCATCATTATTGATAGAATCCCCACTTGACCCTACTCTCCTTAAGAGTAAAATTTGATAATATTATGGCCTTATAGTGTTATGAAAATTGAATGGATGTGTTTAGAATTCTAGCTTGCTTAATGGACTTGGTTAGACATGGGGCTTGTCTCTATTCCAGTCTTGGTTATGTCTAGTAGGTAGGCTGCTAGGCAATACCTATTCCAGACATTAATTTTCTTTGTTTTTCATCCTTTCCACTCATCCTTATTAAGCTATGAAGTCACTTGTTAGATAAGAAATAATGATTTGAGTTTGAATATAATATTTTCAGCCATTTAACCTTTTGTTTACATGATGGAACTATCTTCTTACCCTCGTGGTTTACTTCTAACCTATTAGGCCTATGGCCTTCTTGAATGATTGCAAAACTTTTTTTTTTTTTGGGAACGAAGATCATGTCTAGTTTTTATCTTTTGACTTCACCTTGAGAATGTTGATTGATGGGTTACACTTTAGATTTCAATCGCGTAATCTATGGGATCACATGATTGAAATCCTAATACTCTCAACTCTTGTGTCTAATCATTTAAACTTCATAGTCTTGCTTATTTGGTTGTCAAACTTTTGTGGTTTTCGAGATATTGTTCATAATTAAAACAGAGGGCTCTCTTCTTAGTTGGTATGGTGAAAATTATATCTTGTTTAGAAAGGTTGTTAGAGGTTTGAACTTTGATCCATTTCTTGAAATAGAATGTTTCCTTTCATGGTATTGTTAGCTAGTAGCTTATTTTTGCTATGTATAGTCTTATCTTGCTCAGTTCTCGTGAACTGACTCAGGTTATTAATTGTTGTAGATGGCTTACGTGGTTAGATGATGGAAAGACTTGTGGATTATTGCATCAATCTTGGTTATGATGTTCCTTTGTACGAATGTGTAGTATGTTTTAAAAATTCGGAAAGGGCCTTTGGACATTTTAGAAGAAGGGTCAGTGCCTTAGTAAATGTATTGTAGAGTATTGTTGTTATAACTGTTGAAACTTTGGTTTGTTTGGTTATCACGTGAAAGATGAAATTTGATTACCGCTTGGTTACGGGATATTCTAGTGTATTTTTTTAATCCTTAGAATAGTAGCGGGGCATGTCCCATGTTATTGCTCTCTTGCTCCCTAGTCATGGTTCAATAGAGATGGTATGTCCCTTTGGTTTGTGCATCATGTTGGAATGAATTGATGTAACCTTGTTTTGTTTTCGCAAACAAGTACTGTTAAACTTTGCTCTTGAGTTAAAATGTTGAGTTGTAAATCCTTCTAAGGCATAATAGAAATGATTTTGTAAGTACTATGAAGTGAGCTGGATAGTCCTTATAAAAATTAAACTAATAAACATTATTCTTTTACGGTGAAACCTTAAATGATCTCATGGTGAAATCAATGGTTAGATTTTAGAAGATGATAGAATTTAATAAGTAGAAGGGAAATTGATTAATAAAACCTTAAATATCTCTCTATCATTTGAAATGTTTTCCTTTGTCAAACTTAATTAAGTAAAGTCTAGATGGAACATTTAACCAATCTTGATAAACTCTTAACCTCAATGAAAGACTGATAGTAAACAATGTGACCCTGAAGCTAAATTCTGTTGTCCTGTTCTGTTAACCCTTGCCTTAATTCATGGTGATATTTCTTAAGCAAGGTCAAACTTTGATCCTTAAACAAGAAGGTTATTGTTATGAACCCTAAGCGGTACTTTCCACTCAATCGGAGCTTATGCCTTCACCTATGCAATAGAGGTGTGGAACATGTGTTAGTGGCTTGAGTAAGTTTAATTAACCTTGTAAGCAATGGAAAATGTTGTAAAATCAAATGAATAATAATATTTGGACATAAAATGGATGATCCTAGTTTAGTAAGCTTGGCCTTAAGCTATTTAGTCAATAGTTGAAAAGAAATAAGTTCTCCCTTGTGAAAAGAATTGTGTGAATCATTACATGAAATTTTATAAGAACGTAAGTTAAGAATTAAGAGACATTTTAGTAAACAAGAAAATTTAACAAGAATTTCCTCATGGGATGCCTTAAATGTAAGTGTGTCATGTGGTTGGACTTCCATGTTGTCTTTTCAAAAAGAAGAATAAAAAAATGTATTGTCCTTGATAGGTGTGAACGTCTCTGTGCTGCCTTTATGGCCATCCTTATATCAAGTTGTTCACAGTGTTAGTTGTACTCCACGGTGGTCAGGTTTCAGTAGAAATCCTTATCAAAACCCCTGTAATCATGTAATTCCGAAAAACCCACATGGCCGTAGAGGATAGAGAAAAGAAATCACAAAGAAGACTAGGTGAAGTGACTATCAAAGGTAAATAATGCACAAATACAAATACCCAGAATAGAAATTATCTAGGAAACCCTCCACAAGTTAGGAAAATGAAGTAATTGCAAAGACCTCTACAGCTAAAATGAATACCCAAATAAAAAATAGTCCTCTGAAGATATATTTTTAGGTTAAAAAAAAAGAATTCAATCAAAATACAAGCAAAGAAAAGTTTCAGATCTCAGAAAAATCTCAGGGAGTGATCAATGACAGATTCGCCAACATGAAAGAATAATTTTTAAGCTCAAATACAAATACCCATAACTTGGAAAATATAGATCTATAATTCATGGTGCAGATTGGGATGAAGAACTCACTCACCATATATAACCAAATGGTCAGAACTTTTGAGCAACTAGATAATGAAGCGAGAGGTCCACATGCCCACGTGTTGCTTCGAAATCGGGAGTCAATCAGGAGAACAAATCGCATAACCATAAATGTTCAAAGAGTTCAATGATGTATGTAAAGAACAAAAGAAAATAGAAGTGCACACCATGCAAGATAAATTATCTCACCTATAACACTATGGTGGCCAATAAACCGAAGAACTCTTGAATAACAGAGCTCGGGGAAAACTCCAACAATGACGGAATCCTTTTAAAAATTACTTATAAAACTACAACAGATCAAAACAACAGAGAAATATCAATGTCAAGCTCTCATGGGCACACAAAAAACATAAACCAGATAGATCTCAAAGAACCAGAAAGTTTTGACCTTGAAACCCAATATGATAGAGAGTTCTGTAGAGAAGGAGCTCCAAGATACAGTGAAAGCTGAGCTCGAAGTTCATAAGAAAGATATGGGCATGACCATAGTTCTTCACCTTGAAAGCTCGGTACCAAGAAATTGAAGACCACAAAATATGCAGATGCTCGAAGGCCAAGAAGGTCGAAAAATGGACTCATCCGAGCTTCAAAAGCTTTAGCAATGGCGGCCACAAACAAAAATTCTAGGGCTTCACCCACAAATCATATGCGAAGTGAGAAAAATGGACGAGTTCGAGTGTTTTAACTCACCCACAAGAACTTTGGCTTAACCTAACCCTAAGCAAAGGTCAAGAATCGATGGCTCATATTTACGAAGTACAACGATCAAATAGCCAAAGATCATGCTCAGACATCAAAGAATAACCACGGTTAGCCTCCCACCGACAAACATTAAATCCATACAAAAACCCTAATCACGGCTAAGAGATCGATGACATCAAATTCACAGGTATAGAGATCAATGAACAAGATCATCACCGACTTCCAATGCAACACAGGAGTTAGCAAACCCTAACCACAATTAGGTTGACTTTAAAAATAGAGTCACCGAAAAAGTGTTTGAGGGGTGAGGCATAATGGAGGGGGAACCAGCCCCACATTTAAACAAAATATCATTGCATTGAATTTCAAGATTCTAAAAACTATAGTCATTTCCAAATAATGCAAAAACGCCATCATACATGCTCATCACCAAAAAGGTAAAGTTTGAAATATGCCAAGACCGACGAGTATGGAGTGGTAGCTATATGCCATAGTATTTGTTACAAAGGTGGTCAAATATAATATGGTGGTAACTATTACAAAGTTCCCCATGTGTATCTAAAACTATGGTAATGAGCTAATTCTACAAAGGTGGCCAAACCAAGCAAGTTAGAGGTGGTACCCACAAGGAGGTTGGAGTGGAGTTATAGAGTGTCATTCATGTGACCACTTAAAAAGAGATGTCAATGTCAAAGTATGTACACACGAACAATGGTCCCAACATGGGGTATTTTATTTTTCAAATATCACAAATTTTAGAATTATTCACTCACGAAGCAGAGAATTAATTTGTTGCATGTTTCACAAGAAGATAAAACAAAGAAGAAGACAAATTTACATGCTCAAAGAAGGAGACTCGCCTAACAAGCAAATGGTTTATTATTAGCAAATTATTCACCCTTTATTTTCTTAAAAATAGAGTAGTCAACTTCAGTTTGAGTGCATTGTAAACAAGGCTATTAATGCCTATTTTTAACTGCATGCTCTAGTTTATATTATTTTATCCCTTTATTTATTATTAAATAAAGGATAAAATTAGGATGCATGGGAAAGTACAAGCCTTAGGCTATTTTTAGGAAGGGGGTGAAATTTATTTTTCTATATATTGTGTGCCTTTGCAAAGCACAGGGATTCGGCCTTGAGGAATTTTGGATATATGAGTATTGAATCAAATTTTTCTAGTTTTTCCCTCTGAGTGTGAAGTGTTTTCTGTCTTTCCAAGTTATTTTGCAGTCTTGTGTATGTTATATTAATCTTGTGAATGTAAATTCATTGATCAACCACCTTACCCTATTACAAATTTCAGTCCTTTCTGCTTAATTTTAATGTGCATGTTAACTTATCAGTACTGTTGTGATCCTCCCTCAGTACAATCAAGTGTTTTGCCCTTAGATATTCTATAGAAAAACTATTGGTTCATGTATCAAGAATCCTTCACAAATCAGTTGTGCATATACTCAGTCAAAGCCCTCACACAAAATTTGTTATATCACCTTAGTTTTAATCATTTTACAGTCATCTTTTACTCTCAAAATTCCATAAAGCAGTTTAGGATACACGAGTAAGGAACCAGCCTTGATACTGGAGACTCACCTTGAAATAGGTATACCCACAGACCTGAGGTGTTTCCATTGTATCTAAAAAAGAGAGAGATCATTTGTGCAAGCTTAGAAAACCTGCAGCCATCTCTCTATAGGGTGCATTTTTAAGAGATAACAGTTTTTTGGCACTCCCAGTGGGACAACGAATCAGATCTGCATGCGAGTTTCAGACCTACAACAGATTTACAATAAATTAAAAGTCACTTTCAGGAGAAAACTGCGGCTAATTTTTTCTAAAGATTTTATGATCTTTTGGTGACTCCTTAAAGCTGAATTCAGACTAGTATTGAAGCATGTTCCATGCTTAAAGTGACTACAAGATCATCGGTAAGAGGAATTCCTTCTGATTTTTTTTCTTTACCTTTGAATTCTACTAGAAGGAAAAGAGTTGGTAATACTTTGCCTTATAATAGACCTAGTTTTGGTAACCCTCCTCGTAATATTCCTTCACCATGTGTCAATTTTTCTATCAATATCCTGATTTTTCCAATGGCGCAACAACCACCCAGGAGTTTTGTGCCCTTTACTAATGGCAACTCATAGTAATTCCATTTTATCATGATATTCCCAATGTTGCCATGGAAATTTTGCCATCATTCATAGGTGAAAATTAGGTTATAGTAGCTGAAACATATCAAATATGTTGCAACCCTATGTGCAGTCCATAATATCACTCATGAAGATGTAGCCCTAAGACTTTTAGCTACATCTTTTAAAGGGAAAGCCTTGCAATGGTATAGAAACCTAGAAATTGGAAGCATATGAACTTGGGATATTTTAGATGAAAAAATGTTGAAACAGTTCCAGGACAATTCAGATCATTTTCCTCTCATTGAACAGTTATCTACTATTAAAATAGCTCCCAATGAATTTATGTCTATTTTCAATATCCGTTTTACTAGAACATGGGAAAGAATTCTAGCAAGTGTCAAGCCTCAAGGTGATCATGCTTTCCTTTATTATCTTAGAGCATTAAATAGTGATATCTCAACCATGATTCAGTCAATGGGTGGAGAGACACTCCTAGAGCTTATGATATTGCTATCTGAGCTAATAATAGTCTTATTCAAGCTGGAAAATTAGCGTCAAGACCATCAATTCCTTTTTCAAAAAAATTAGCACCTATTCCTCATCCTATTACAATCATAGAGCCCACTGTTGTAGCTCCATCATATGATGTATTCAAAGCTTTACAGACTATGGGAAATAAATTGACTTCAATTGAGAACAAAATTGCATTACCTAGCAGACCCTACTAGGCTCCTTATCAACCCTATCAAAAATTAGAATTATAGGCGGCGTTACCAGCAAAGGTAGTTTGACCCAAAGGTTCCTAGTTCCTCTAATTCTTTAATTCCAGTTAATATGGCTACAAAGGAGTGTTTCAGCTTTGCGATCAACCTCATTTAGCTGCAACTTACCCAAATGATTTTCTCAATCTAAATCTTGTTGCACAACCTCAATCTATTACATTGTTTATGCCTCAAATGGAGGGTGGGCAGCAAGAAACTCATGTTCAGAAAGCACCTGAACAGAATCTAGTCAGTTTTAATGAGGAAGATTTCGTTGCAATCACTGCTAGGGATCAAGGGAGGGCTGTTGAGAATCAAAAGAAACAAAATGGGATGATCCTACCTACTGTCACTGAAAAGACAACATCTACAGCTCCAAAGTCAGCTAGTAACCCTGTTGTTCCTAAAAAATCAGCAATTGTGCAAGTTGATAAAATTCATCAAAGATAGCTACAACCTGATCCAAGAAGACTGTTTATACCTCACATATCCAAGGAAATTGAAGAAAAATCAATTTTTGCTAAGGCCTACTCTAAAATAGTTGATTCTATTTCTAATAAAATTGCTTCTTTTAACATTGTTGATGTAACGAAAAAGCATAATGTTAACATCTCAATGTGGTATGCTCTAAGTATTCTTGGAAAACAAGATTTACTTTCTCATGAACTAGCTAAGCTACAAATTTCTTCAAATACAACATAAAAGAAAATTCAGAAGACAGACATGGACCTTGGAACGTTTGAGCAAGACCGTATTAAATAAGTTAAGTGGATGGTTCAAAAAGTTTCTGAATGCTCATGACATCAAGAAACCACCACCATTTTATTTATCACTGATTATTGGAAAATATTTAGTTCATAATTACATGGTTGATAGTGGTGCAAGTAGCACAGTTATGCCAAAAGTGATTACAAAAGAAGTTAGGCTTGCATTATGAGCCTATAGAAAGGAGTGTCTTACAGCTTGATGGAACTGCATCTAATACGGTTGGTATAATCAAAAATTTGGAGGTAACGTTACATGCTTTCCTAAATTTTTCTATTTTGCAAGATGTAACTATTGTGGATCTACCTCCATACTTTTCCTTGTGCTTATCTAGAGATTTCACAGTGAAAATAGGAGGTTATCTCTCTTCAGAGTGGTGCTTCTTATTTTTTACTACACGTTATCGAACTAAGGTTACTATTAATTCATAACCATTGGCCAGATTCCATATTGATCCTCATTCTCCAAATGCTGTAGCTAATTACTCAGCTTTAGAGCAATCTGATTTTGATGATGTAGCTCAAATTTCAGCATTAGATGATGTTTCTAACATGTTCATGGATGAAAATATAGTTGAAGAACATGTTCATGACCCTTTTAAGGAATTTGAAAACATATTTTTGGTGTGTATTATATGCATGAAGAAAATACACCACTTCCCTTGCTGTCTAAAACAAAAAATTCAGCAGAAGAGATTTGGAAGCTTCATTTTGATGGAGTTAAAAACAAGAAAGGACAAGGAGTAGGTTTGATGCTCACTTCCCTGACAAACAAAATGTATTTCTCATCTTTGAGTCTCCAATTTACATGCACTTGTAATGTAGCTGAATACGAAGCATTAATTCATGTCTTACTTTGGGCTAGAAAGAGAGGTATCAGCACATTACAAATCTTTGGTGATTTTGAGTTAGTTATAAATCAAGTAGAAAAATTCAATGTTTGTAAGAATCCATTAATGAAGTCTTACAGACATAGGGTTTTAGAATTAATGGAAGATTTTGAAGCTATTAATATTCAGTCTATTCCCAGAGCTAAAAACAAGCACGCAAATAGACTTGCAACAGTTGGTGCTAGTTTGGAAGTGCTAGAACAGATGGTAAATAGAAAAATTCAGCTTCATAATAAGCTAATTGTCAGGCCTTCTATACCTAATAACAAATCAAATTGGCAGGTTTTTCAAAGTGATGATCAAATTTGTAGGTTTTTGTAGCAGGAAGCTAAATTTTTTGCAGTAAATTAGGATAACTTACAAAATTTATATGGTGATCAGATTGTCCAACTAAAGACAAATAAATTTCCTCAAGGTCTTGTCACTTTGGAAGACATATTTAGTATTGATGATTAGTTAAGAAAAGAAAAAAATAAGCTGTCAATGGATGCTGATAATTATGAAGAGATTTCAATTGATAAAGGGAAAATTTTACTTATTGGAAAGGTATGTTCCTTAACCGAAAAGTAGTCATTTATTAATCTTTTCAAAGAGTTTAAGGATGTGTTTTCTTGGAAATACCAAGACAAGAAAGGGTTTGATCGTAGCTTAACATAGCATACTATCGAGTTACATCCAAATGCTAACACTGTAAGATAGAAATAGAGGCCTATAAATCCAAAAATAGAACCTCTGATGAGGAAAGAGTTATCCAAGTTGATTGAATCAGGTATTATCTTTCTAGTTAAGAATTCAAATTGGGTAACCAATCTTGTTCCTATTAGGAAGAAGAATGGTGAAATCAGACTATGTGTAGATTTTGCAGATCTTAATAAAGCTTCATTAAAAGATCATTACCCACTTTTGAATATGGATAAGATTTTGAGAACAGTCTGAGGTTCAGATAGATTATCTCTTCTAGATGGTTACAGTGGCTAGAATCATATTTTAGTTTGAGAAGAAGATAGATAAAAAATAACTTTTACCACCAAGTGGGGTACCTATGCTTGCAAAAGAATGACTTTTGGTGTTTCAAATGTCGGTGCAACATTTCAACGTGTAATGGACATGGTTTTTCACAGATTATTAAATAAATGCATCCTTATCTATTTAGATGATGTGACTATATTTTAAAAAGATTCTGAAGAAGATCTAATGCATTTAAGGCAGAATTTCCAACTATGCTGGTAGTTTGGAATATATTTGAATCCTAAGAAGTTGATCTTTTTAGTACATCAAGGTAAATTACTTGGCCATATTGTTTTTAAGCAAGGTTTAGTAATTGATCCTTTCAGAATCGAAGCTATATCACAGCTATCATTACCTCATCATAAGAAGGCATTGCAAATTTTTCTTGGAAAAAACAACTTTGTTAGAAGATTTGCTCCAGATTTTGTAGCATTCGTTAAACCACTCACAACTATGTTAAAGAAAGAGAAAAATTTCTCTTGGACCAGCAAAGGAAGGGAAGGTTTTAAGGCAATAAAATCAGCTATCTCTCAGGATCTTACTCTTGCGAATCCAAATTTTGATAAAGATTTTACAATGTATGCACTTACGGGAGCAGAAACAATTTTAGCTATTTTGACTCAGGTTAATGATGAAAATATTGAGTAGCCAATTGCTTTCTTTGGACAGAGTTTACATGATTATGAAACAAGGTACATATTTCTAGAAAAACAAGTACTTTCAGTAGTCAGTGGACTAAATAATTTTTAAGTACAAACTTTTGAACAGTAAAATTCACGTTCTTGTTTCTGATCCAAGTGTGAAAAATTTCCTTTTAAATAAAGAATTGAATGAGAAAAGAGTAGGTTGGATAATTAAGGTTATGGAATATGATGTTGATATCTGGGTTGCTAATATGGTTCGAGGTAAAGGTTTTTGTGAGCATCTAATTTCTGATATGGAAAAACAACGGGCTGTAGAACCTAAAGATTCAAAACAACATTCTAAAATTACGTTTCAACAATCAAATATCATGGTCCAACCAGAAAATCAGCAACCTGAACTTGTTCAAGAGATCTAAGAATGAAGGTGGATGACTAACTTGGTTAACTACTTATAACATGGTACCTATCCGAGAGGTATGGATAAGAATAAATGAAGATATTTCATATTACAAGATATTCCTTATATTTTCGTTGATGGTGTGTTTTTCAAAAGGGATATAAATGGGATCTTGCTGCGATGTGTTGATTATATTAAAATTAAAAAATATTATAAGAATTCCATGAAGGACATGTAGGAGGTCACTACTCAGCACGTACTACAACATTAAAAATTATGAAAGCAGGTTACTATTGGCCTAGCATATTCAAATATTGCTTTGAATGGATTAGAAAGTGTAAGAAATGTGCTTTCTTTGTTGGAAAAGAATATCTTGCTTCATTGCCTTTGCAGTGTATTTCAGCTGATCAACCTTTTATGCAGTGGGGTCTTGATTTTATTGGCATGATAAACCCACCTTTGTCACAAGGACATAAGTGGATCTTAACTGCTACAGATTATTTTACACAATGGACAGAAGCAATAGCTTTGAAAGATGCTAATGAAGATTTCGATACTATCCTTTTATGAAGGGATATTTTTCATATTTGGTGTTCCGGTAACTATCATATCAGATAATGCTTTAGCATTCCTTGGTGCAAAGGTAACAGATTGGGCTGTCAAACATGGAATATATCTAAGTTCTTCATCTAATTATTACCCACAAGGTAATGGTTTAGCTGAAAGTACTAACAAGAATCTGTTAAGAATCATCAGAAGAAAACTCAAAGATAATCAAAGAGCTTGGCATCTGATGTTGAATTATGCACTTTGGAGTGATAGAGTAATTCTCCTAAAATATTAGTTGGAAATTCAACGTACAAGTTTGTGTATGGAAAAGAAGCAAGAATGCCTATTTCAGTCGAGTTACCCACATTAGATTTGTTGCATCAAATGGAGCTACTTGAGAATAAACCATTGCAGGTTCGTTATTCAGAGATAATGGAATTACAAGAGTTGAGAGATCAAGCTCATTTAAATATGGAAAAGAATTAGAAACAAATCAAGAAGACTTTTAACAAGAAAGCCAAATTTAGAGTCTTCAATGAAGGAGATATTGTGTTGAAGTGGGATGCTGATCGTGTAAAGCTAGGAAGACAATCAAAGTTTGATACACTCTGGAGTGGTCCTTACATGATTTCAGCTTGCAAGGAACACAATACTTTTCGGCTTTTGAAGCTGAATGGAGAGGAAATTCCCATTCCTATGAATGGCATGTTTCTCAAACACTGTTATTGAAAATCTTATAGTGATTTTTAGAGTAGGATTTCCCTTCAATAAGTTTTTTTTCTATACATGGCATCATTTTTTCAATTCAATAAGTGCATTCATACATGTGATTTGATTTACCATATCCTTTCCCATCTTTAGTTTGTTTTGGAAGGGTTGGACATTTCAGAATGGAAGATTTTTGGTTATATGTTTCAGAATCCATTCCCAATAGACAAGAGCAAGCCACTGTTATATAAGCTAGCAGGTAGCTTTCCCCAAAGGATCGCAAGAAATGTTGACAATTTTTGCACTTGTGTAAAAATGGGCAACTCGAAACTTGTTATGATGGATAGCATTGGTGAAGTATACCTAAGCTAGGGGAGATCACATTATATTATGTCATTACTACTAATTTATTTTTAAAATATTACATGAAATTTGTAACTATGTGTATTGTTACAAAAACATAACAGATCACATAGTCTGCGATTTCATGACCATCCTCAACAAAAGAACACAAGCCCCGAAGGATAGTTATGTTGTCTTGATGAGGACATCCAATTACATGTTAGGTGAAGTGTAAAGTTTTGGAACAACAAACATAAGTGTAGATCACAAAAAATCAGAGTTCATTACTGAATGTTACAAGTTCTATTCAATGTTTTTTCCTTCATGATTAAGACATTCAATTATGTTAATGAGTAGTTTAGTTCATTATACAATCCATACAGAAAGTAGAAATGTAGAAAGAGATATACAACTCATTTACATAATTCAATGCTTTATTCACAAGGAGAGTCAAATGTTTCCCACACAAGTCATGGGATGTAACTGAAAAGTAAAGTACAAATACTGAAAAGAAAGATACACATACATGAAAGAGAAAGAAAAGGAGTATGAGGGTGAACCCATCATTTCCTTGTATATTCTTCATTGTGCAGAGCATCTCCTTTCCAGCTCCTTTCATCCTCAAGGCATGTTACCTGAAAAGAAAAATAAGGAAATCATCAATAAAGAGCTCAGGGTTAATCCATATTCCTACACTATCCTACTTCATGCATATGAATCTTTCCCTAAGTAGGAGATGTATTCTACTTGAAGGACAGACTATATGCATTTTTTATTCACTCAGAAAGAAGAAAGTAAAAGAAAGAAGAAAACATGGACATAAGAGAGGCCAAAAAGCCTAAATATTTCCTAACAGTTTTCCTAAGTGTGCAGGTACAGGTTGCAGCCAAAGAAAGAAAAAAATAATTCATAATTACATGCTAAGAAGAAGGAAGAGTGCAACTCAAAGTTCAAAAACATTCTGTAAATGGAAGAGGTTAGAGCTCAGAAGAGAGAATGGAAGATAGAAGTACATTTTTCAATTTGCAAAGAAGAGGGAGAATAAGATTTCAAGAAGTTGAAGCTAAAAGAAAAAAGGGATTACAGCTGAAACAGGATGAGAGAGAAGATTGTGGGAAAATTTTGACAAGGCTCCGCCATGTAAAATGACATTTACAACTTTTCATCATGTTGTTTCAATTACTACATGCTTTAAAAGAACTATGCAAATAAAATAAGTGATACAGAATACAAAAAATCACTACATGATCAAAGATAAACAGCTATCATTTTTTCAGTTCTCAATTGCTATATCAATTCAGCATGGAAAGTGTTACTTTTTGTATTCTGGATCAAAAAATACAACTATTATTTCTGGAAATACATTAAAGAAAAGATCTACGAAAATTTTTCCAGGGCTTCGCCATGTAAAATCAACTTTCAAAATTTTCTAACATGCCAGAAATACTACTATCAAGGAAATAAATGCATCTAAATCAAGGCTTATGCCTGAAAATGGTGTTACAATAGGTGAAGAATTTTTTACAATTTCCAGAAAGCCACTTACAATATTACAAAGGACCATCTCAGAATTTGAAATAAAGGAATACAAAGAATGCAGGGTAAGACTTTCATTAAGGAAATCATCAAATTCAGAGTTTTTTTTGCAAACAGGTAAACAATATTTCATACTGACAAGAACAATAAGGCAAGCATGTAGAACATCATTACCTATTCAAGGAAAAGATCAAACTTGGAGTAGAAAGGTTAAATTGTGCATCAGATCATCATCTTCAGAATACAAGGTAAATAACCATACAAATGGCTCTCATATCCAAGTCAAAGAGTTGCAGAAGAGTCAAACATATAGATATATTTTTAAGCAAGATAACACTTTATTTTCTTCAAAATAACTATATATTGCAGTCCCAAGATGATGGAAAAACTAGTTTCTGAGTTTGGAGGATTCACAAGGTATAGGCAATGTAATAAGTAAAAGAAATTATCAAAGTGAAGCCACTGTTCCAGTTCCAAATGATAAGTAAAAGGAAATTTCATCATTAGAAAAATTCAAAGCTACAAAAATAATAACCTAGATCTAAAGATATTCTATTCAGAACAGGTATATCATTTCAGGCTTGGAGTAAAAGAGATGAGTATAACTCAAGACTGTAATCAAAGAAGCTACTCTCAGCCAAAGAACATAATTTTTCTTAATGAAGGCAATCTTGGAATAGCATTTCATATTAATACAACTTGAAGAGCTATGAAAAATAGAGATACAAATATTCAGAATAGCCTCCAAGGAATGTATCAAGGAATAACATGGTACAGAGTTTGAAGTGATCAACCACGGTGGCCACTTCAAAGAAAAGCTCAAAAAGGAGAAAACCAAGTCTCAGAACGACCATAGGGAACTCAAAAAAGGTTGAGCTTCATGAAGTAAAATGGTGGCCATTGTGGAATATAGGACTCCACGGCGGTCAGGTTTTAGAAGAAATCCATATCAAAACCCCCACAATCATGAAATGGCAACAAACCCACATGGCCATAGAGGATAAAGAAAAGAAATCACAGAGAAGACTAGGTGGAGTGACTATCAAAGGTAAAGAATGCACATAAATACAAATACCGTAGACAAAAATTATCTAGAAAACCCTCCACGAGTTAGGAAAATGAAGTAAATGCAAAGGCCTCTATAGCTAAAATGAATACCCAAATCAAAAACAGTCCTCTGAGGATATATTTTTGGGTTTTAAAATAAAGCATTCAATTAAAATATGACAAAAGTAAAGTTTCAGATCTCAGAAAAGCTCAGGAAGTGATCAATGACAGACTTGCCAACATGAAAGAATAAGTTTCAGGCTCAAATATAAATACCCATAACTCGTAAAATACAGATCTATAATTCATGGTACAGATTGGGCTAAAGAACACACTCACCATAGATAACCAAATGGTTAAAACTTTTGAGCAACATAATGAAGCATGAGGTCCACATGCCCAAGATGCTTCAAAATTGGGAGTCAATTAGGAGAAACAAATCATAAACCATAAATATTCCAAGAGTTCAGTGATATATATAAAGAAGAAAAGAAAATAGAAGTGTACTCATGCAAGAGAAATTATCTCAGCTATAACACTATAGTGGCCAACAGAAAAGAAATCTCAAATAACAAAGCTTAGAAAACTCCAACAATGGTGGAATCCTTTTAAAAATTTCTCAGAAAACCGCAACAGATCAAAATGACAAAGAAATATCAATGTCGAGCTCTCATGGCCACACAGAAAATAAACCAGATAAAGGTCAAAGAACCGAAAGTGTCGACCATGAAACCTGATATGATAGAGAGTTCTGCAGAGAAGGAGCTCCAAGATACAGTGAAATCCGAGCTCTAATTTCATAACAAAGATGCGGCCATGACCACAATGCTTCACCTTGAAAGCTCAATACCAAGAAATTAAAGACCACAAAATATACAGATGCTCGAAGGCCAAGAAGGACAAAAAATGGACTGATCTGAGCTTCAAAAGCTTCAGCAATGGTGGCCACAAATTTTTTTTTACTAGGGCTTCACCCACAAACTAGATGCGAAGTGAGAAAAATGGATGAGTTCGAGTGTTTTAACTCACCCACCAGAACTTTGGCTTAACCTAACCCTAACCAAGGGTCAAGAATCGATGGCTCAGATTTTCCAAGTACAATGATCAAATTGCCAAAGATCATGCTCAGAGATCAAAGAATAACCATGGTTAGCCTCCCACCAACCAACATTCAATGCATATAAAAACCCTAATCATGGGTAAGAGATCGACGACATCGAATTCACAGGTACAGAGATCAACGAATAGGAGCATCACCAACTTCCAATGTAAACCACAGGAGTTAACAAACCCTAACCACAATTAGGTCGAATTTAAAAATAGAGGCACCGAACAAAGTGTTTGAGGGGTGAGTCATCATGGAGGGGGAACCAACCCCACGTTTAAACAAAATATCATTGCATTGACTTTCAAAAGTCCAAAAACTATAGTCATTTCCAAATAATGCAAAAATGCCATCATAGGTGCTCATCACCAAAAAGGTAAAGTTTGAAATATGCCAAGACCGACGAGTATGGAGTGGTAGCTATATGCCATAGTATTTGTTACAAAGGTGGTCAAATATAATATGGTGGTAACTATTACAAAGTTCCCCACGTGTATCTAAAACTATGGTAATGAGCTAAGTCCACAAAGGTGGCCAAACCAAGCAAGTTGGAGGTGGTCCCCACAAGGAGGTTGGAGTGAAGTTACAGAGTGTCATTCATGTGACCACTTTGAAAGAGATGTCAAT
This sequence comes from Taxus chinensis, assembly GCA_019776745.2. Lineage (NCBI taxonomy): Eukaryota > Viridiplantae > Streptophyta > Pinopsida > Cupressales > Taxaceae > Taxus > Taxus chinensis. The sequence goes on along the minus strand of CM034146.1, from coordinate 641,358,110 downwards.
GTCAAAGTATGTACACATGAACAATGGTCCCCACATGGGGTATTTTATTTTGAAAATATCACAAATTTTTAGAATTATTCACTCACAGGTAGAGAATTAATTTGTTGCATGTTTCACAAGAAGACAGAACAAAGAAGAAGACAAATTTTCATGCTTAAAGAAGGAGACTTGCCTAACAAGCAAGGTTTATTATTAGCAAATTATTCACCCTTTCTTTTCTTAAAAATAGAAAAATCAACTTCAGTTTGACTGCATTGTAAATAAGGCTATTAATGCCTATTTTTAACTGTATGCTCTAGTTTGTATTATTTTATCCCTTTATTTATTATTAAATAAAGGATAAAATTAGGATGCATGGGCGAGTACAAGCCTTAGGATATTTTTAGGAAGGGGGTGAAATTTATTTTTCTATATATTGTGTGCCTTTGCAAAGCACAAGGATTCAGCTTGGAGGACTTTTGGATATATGAGTATTGAAGAATTTTTTTCCATTTTTTCCCTCTGAGTGTGAAGTGTTTTCTGCCTTTCCAAGTTATTTTGCAGTCTTGTGTATGTTATATTAATCTTGTGAATGCAAATTCCCTGATCAACCACCTTACCCTGCTGCAAATTTCAGTCCTTTCTGCTTAATTTTTAATGTGCATGTTAACTTATTAGTACTGTTGTGATCCTCCCTCAGTACAATCAAGTGTTTTTCCCTTAGATATTCTACAGAAAAACTATTGGTTCGTGCATCAAGAATCCTTCACAAATCAGTTGTGCATATACTCAGTCAAATTCCTCACACAAATTTTGTGTATCACCTTAGTTTTAATCATTTTACAATCATCTTTTACTCTCAAACTTCCATAAAGCAGTTTAGGATACACCAATAAGGAACCGGCATTAATACCAGAGACTCACCTCGAAATAGGTATACCCACAAACCTGAGGTGTTTTCATTGTATCTATGAAAGAGAGAGATCATTTTTGCAAGCTTAGAAAACCTACAGCCATATCTCTACAGGGTGCACTTTCGAGAGATAACAGATACATCAGGGATAGTACAATAAATATGATACAATTATAAACAATGAAAAATTGTACTGATCAACAGGTGTAAAGATATCATGATTTGTTAGTTTATTGCTATTTCCAAATAAAGAAACTTTTGAGCCTAGTGGTCGTTATGTCATTCCTTTCAACTAGTAATGAAGCTTAATGGTCACTAAGCATTTTATTTTATATGAAATGATGTGAATTATAATTTACAAAGATATATACTAGGAGAAATTAAAATTTCTTAATCCATTTTGATGGAATGTAGTGCATCAATCGGCTCTGACATGTTAAATTCCAGCCAATACAATACACTTAAAATCAATGAAAAACAATATCGATCTAAAGCTCAATAGTTAGTGATTATAATGGCCATCGGTAATGATAGGATCCTATCGGTTGATAAGATAGAACATTATTGGTTTTCATATTGATATTTTAAAATTGAGAAATTGTTAAGCCTAGCAGTTGTTACGTTATTCCTTTCTACTAGTAATGGAGTTTAGCGGTCACTAAGCATTTTATTTTATGCGAGTTGAAATTATTTATCCCTCTTTATGGAAATTAGAGGAGCAATGGGCTGCACCAACTAATGTGTAACTAATTTGTTATAATTATAATCATTGAAATTTACAATCAATTTCAAACTATATAGATAGTGATTATTATGAAAAGAGTTAATAATAGGATCCTAGCTACAACCAAGCTAAAAAATGATTTGTTATTCAATAGCTATTTTGAAATTAAGAAACTGTTGAGCCTAGCAGTTGCTAGGCTTATTATTTGATACAAACGTATAGGAATTTTAATTTACAAAGATATATCTTATGAGAAATAAGTAAGTCTTGATCCGCTATTGATGGAATTTAGTGTAGCAATTGGGACTTCCATGTAAATTCCAACCAATACGATATAATTACAATCAAAGAAAAACAATATCAATCCAAAGCTGAATAGATTGTGATTACAATGACAATTGGTAATGATAGGATCCTAGCAGCCACCAAGCTAGACCATTGTTTATTATTATATATCTATTTTCAAATTAATAACTTGTTAATCTTAATGGTCACTACATTATTCCATTCAACTATGAATAGAGCTTAGTAGTCGGTAAGCATTTTCTTTAATATGAAAATAAATTCTTGATACCTCTCGATGGAAATTAGTGAAGTAATTGGCTCCCCCAGCTAATGTACAATCAATTTTCTATAGTTACAATCATTGAAAATTACAATCGATCTAAACTTGTACAAATACTTATTACTATGACAGGAAGTAATGATAGGATCCTAGCAGCCACTAAGATAGACCATGATTTTTTATTCTATAGCTATTTTTAAATTAAGACACTATTGAGCCTAGTAGTCACCATGATTTTTATTTGATTAGAATGAATATGGATTATAATTTACAAAGATATATCTTAGGAGAAATAAATAAGTCTTGATCCCTCTCAATGATAGTGTAGCAGTTGGGTCCACCATGTAAAGTCTATCCAGTATGATACAATTACAATAATATAAAAAATTATCAATCCAAACCGTACAAATAATGATTACAAAGACAACTGGTGATGCTAGGACCCTAGCAGCCGCTAAGCTATAATGTTGTTTGTTATTATATAGCTATTTTCAAATTAAGAAACCAATGATCCTAACAGTTGCTATGTTATTCCTTTCAACTAATAATGGAGCTTAATGACCATCATTTTCAAATTAAGAAATTGTTGATCCTAGCCATTCTTACGTCATTCCTTATATAATTATTAATTTAACTTACCAATATATAAACATTTTACAATATAAGAACCTAACTGAACTATATGTCATAAATAATATATCTTATGAGAACTACAAAAGGATTCATCCATCCTAAGGGTTTTTTGTGTAACACTTCGATCTGTTAGGGATAGTTTCAATTATTATTGATGTGATCCCCAAAATATGAATTACTATAACCATTTGAGGAATAGCTATCATGTCTAGTCAAATCCTATCGATCGCTAACCATTACGTTGATTAATCTGCAATGATAAAAAGTAATATACTATAGACATGGGTGATTGCGAAGTCTAATACTTATATTAATTATCATAAAATGCGACAAAAACAATTTTTACTCCATATATGAAGTAATTGTTAATATATTAAACTCTAATTATAGGTAAAATGTCCTCCATTGTTCGCACTCCATTTTTGACAATTCCATTCATTAAAGGTGCTAAGTGCTAGAAGAAAAGAGACGGGGAATGTTTTATTGAAATTCATAGTCCTTAAAATGACTAAATTGAATTGTGGTTGCTTCTTGTTACAAACGACGCACATGAGGAAGTTGGTATTGTTTTATCCTTAATAGTTATTGATTTGAGTACACTGTGTCTTCAGGTTGAACGCATTGACTATGAAAATAGTAAGTGTCTTATTATGGATATGGAGTTATATGTTTCTTTATTCAGGAATCAGGAAATCCAAGCGTCAATAACTAGATTACAATGTTCGCATTCACTATATGGTTGGACATTTGGGATTTTAGAAGATAATGAAATAACATACTCTTCAAATGCAAAAGACATTCAGAGTGGTATACTTGCAATACACAATGTTCTTATAGAAACAATAAAACCTCTTCTATTTTTTAGTTTTTGAATAGAACAGGTTATCTTTAACCTCCTAAAAATGCCAATTTGTTTAATATTTTCACAAAAAAATATTTGGATAAATTGGAGATTGATTCATCAAGATCAAAATCATAGGGGTTGAAAAATAATACTAAATCAGCTGCATTGTTGAATAAATGATCCATTATATCTATTAAATAAGAACATTCGAATATTCAACAGATTGATTATTTTTTGTTCAATGGTGAAGTATTTTCAATTGATGTTTTAAGGTGCCATATAGCACCTCCATAATATCAGTATCGTCATATAGATGATGAGAATGTTGACCTTCTTGTGCAATCCATGTTGATAAATGTTATTCTTACATAGAGGGATGCAATTCATGTTTCCTTCTTGGAGTGTATGAATAATATTGAGGAAGTACAAAATATGAAAGACCTAGAAAGGGATTATGCTAAATTTAATATACTTGATAACCGACATACAATATATGCGCAAAAAAAAAATTGGGCTTAGATACATATATGTATTTGTATTTGAGGCTATAGTTGCAGAGGGCTTGTATTTTTTTTACAAATGCAATTAATGAATCCATTACTAATATTTTCAAATAAAAAAATGAAGTGAACGAAAATTGTATAGCTACCAAGTTTATGTATTTTCTGTACAAAAGTAGATCTATTTGGAAATCTCTAGGATGTCCTCAACATCATGGATTGACAAAATAAAATAGAAGAGTGGAAAGTAATGTATTTTAAATGTATTTCATTTGTTATTAATACTTACTTTTTTTATATAAAAAAGATAAAACATATGATTGTCTTTTGAATGCATAACTTTGACAATCAATGCGTTTTGATTTTCAATGTGAACAAAACTGAAATTCTATACGAAAAATGAAATTTTATATTGTTGTTGGATGATATATAGACTAAATGGATGACAACATTTGAGATTTTTATATTGGGTGGCCTTGCTAGACATTTATGCAAATTCATTTACAAGATTATTAACCAATTCATTCAGAGCTACTAGAGGAATAACCAATGAAGAATTATCAGTACTAGCATATAAAGTAAAATCTCAGAATGTCTGGTTAACTGTCTCTTTTGATGTAGACATACTAACATAGACATATGATCCTTACTGCTAGAGAATAAAAGGAGACATAAAAATGAGAGCTAAAGTTATACATTATTTTAAAGAAAAAAATTCATATATTATTCTATTGACATCCTACAGTGAAGCCAATGTACTTGAAAATTTTAAAGTACATGATTCAAAATACTGCAAGTTGTCTATGATATTGGGTGAAGAGGAAAAAGGAAAAGAAAATTTGATTCCTAAATAGGGAAAAAAAAAAGAGAAACAAAAAATAGACCATGTGGTGGAATTATTTCTTCCTTTCGAGGCTCAAATAATATTAGAAAAATATTTGATGTAAATGGAAGAAAATATACCATAAATAATGGAGGAAATAGAATATTTTATGTGTTAATGTACATATCCATACCAACTTCCGTCAACATTATTATATATTCTTGCCACCAATTCTTTCAATTTTGAATGTGTTATCACTTCTTTTTACAATTTGTCTACTAATATTTCTTCTAAAGTAATAATGGAGTTGCTAACACTTATTGGAACCTTTTTGTTGGATTGTATTATTTATGTTCTCATACCAATTGTATACTAAAAAAATTTGAGAGAAAAAGTTAAAAAAATAATGGAAAAGGTTAAAGATAGTAGATAATCGATTCTGGATTGATCTTATAGACTTTATTACAGTAATGAGAAATTTAAAATTTTGTCTTATGTACACAATAAATAGTGTTCACAACTGCGATGATAATAATGATGAAAGATAAGAAGTCACTAGGGAGTGGATGGAAAAACTTCCATAACAATTGATAACTTGAAGTGAAATTGGCCTAAAAGGAAACATACATTCTTTTCCTTATGAATGATCATAGGAGTTCTAGGCTGATATGTTCAGTAGATGTTGTTCCAAAAATTCTTTAGTATTAGTCCTGTATGGCAGAAGTGTTTTACTACATGCATTAGTTGAAGCCAATATGTCTCGTGTTTTTATTGTTAAGACACATAGTAAGGAAATGTTTTTCAAACATTACTATTCTCATATGAGGAAAGGTTCGTACTAGAATACAACTTGAATAAGTGTTTTTGTAAAATATATTTTAACTAAAACAATATACTTACACGTTTCTTATTTATGTAGACAGCCAAATAACAATATGATTTTATGTACAACCCTTTCAACATGATGTTACACAAACAATTCAACAAGGTGATTAACCTTCAATCATTATAAGAATATGTTTGGCTAGATTTGTTTTCAATTGTCGTGGTTTTCATTTTTTTTTACAATACACTATGTTCACTAGCTATGATGATAGATGAGGATAAACCTTCCACATCTAGCATGGATATGAAATTAAATCCTGATATGTTAGTCATGTGTATTTATAAATAAAAACTGTTACTAAGACCCACAAATTTATAATACAATTAATGATTTATATAGACAACCAACAACCAGATAAAGTAGCAGTAAAGTACCTTTTGATAACTAAGATGAATTTGTAGTCAAAATTTAGTATGTTAACCATGCGTATTTTTAAACAAAACCATTTATAAGGCTCACAAATTTATAGAAAATGATATCAGCTAACTCTAGAAGATGAACCATTTTCAAAAAAGGAATAACCAAATAACCAATTTCAAAAGTTCCTGGTGGCATCCAATGCTACATATTTTGTAGTTATCATTTCATAACTAATAGACATTAGTATCTATGCTTATTCTAGTCAATGGTGGCATAGCCTAGTAGTCTAGTGTAGTAAAAAAACAACAACAATATTCAAATAAACTACCAAAAAATAAATATTGTTGTTGTTTTTTTACTACACTAGACTGCTAGGTAAGAAAAAATACTCTACAGAAGGTAAGAAAATGATTTCCTCTCTAGAGAAGCATTGCAAAAGCTTGAGAGGAAGAAAGGAGACTTCAGCCATAAAACAAATCATGTGGCAACCTAAAACCAATCTCAAATAAATTCAAGAATATGAAAACTGTTAGTGTGTGTGACTGTCCAGTCATCGTCCACATCACCTAGGTGAGTCATCTCGCCTTGCGAGAGTCATAGGTCTTAGGAAGTCAAATGACATGTGTCAGATTCTGTCATAGAATCTGACATTGTCATTTGCGTCAATGCGTTATAAGAGTTACATTCCTTATTTAGAATTGTAACTCCTCTTCTAGTGGCATCATATGCGTCAGTCAACGTCATATGCGTTAGTGGCATCATTGAGTTCTTTCCATGTTTAGGCATGGGGGTTACACAACACCCCTATTTGTACTTCCTATTTTTCGATCTATGAGTATGAGCAGACCCATTCTTCTTACTTGCAATCTTCTTTCCATTGTTTCGAATCTTGCGTATTGCGTTGGCTTGACGTTACCATCGGAGTGTAACTTCGTTGTGGTGCATCGCTTTTCGACATCGGTTCTCGCGAATCCCTCTTTCATGGTACCAGAGTTGGTTTCGGTAAACGTGCACTCTTCGTTTCTCAGTTGTTTATTACTTCTGGGTTCTCCTCATTTCCTCGTGTGCAAGTTTTTTTTTATCATCATTTTGGAATTATTGCTCACCTCGTATTGAGGTTTTAGCAGTTGCAAGTTAAAGTATTTGGTTGGTTTGCTTATCAGCTGAGTTCATATTTGGATATTTTTAGATCTTTGTGGCTGTTGTTTCTGGGTTATTTCTTGCTGGTTGTGTTCAAATTCAGCCGTAGGGTAAAAGAAGAGCTCGTTTTATTGGAGTGGACTTGTGATTACTGGTTGGAATCATTTTTTTTTTTCCACCGGTGTATACTCAGACTATTCCGATCTTTTTCCTCATCGCTATGGTTCCTTGCTGTGTCAAAATTACCTCTGCTTGGTCTCAACGTTTTTTGTGAGCCTGCTGAAAACCTCTCACGTTTTTTGCAAAACCTCTCACGTTTTTGCCTGATCTCTCATGTTTTTGGGAGTCTACTCACGTTTTTTCGACCCTTGCTGCATTCCCGAGCTTCAACGTTCAACCTTCTATGAATTCCAGGCATTTTTAACCTGTTCCAGGCATTTTTTCTATCCTCTGGCTGTTTTTTCAACTGTCCAGGCGTTTTTTCTATCCTCTGGCTATTTTTTCAACTGTCCAGGCATTTTTGCACTATCCTCAGTTATTTTTCTCTCCTTTCCTACGTTTTCCCAGCTTCTCTAGCCATTTTTCCTAGCTTCTGTAGCTATGGTCAAACTCAAGCATTTTTTCTCTCCACTACTGGCGTTTTTGGACTGTTAAGGCGTTTTCTGGGACTGGTAAAGCGTTTTCTCCTTCTGCTGGCATTTTTTTGGACTGCTTTGGCATTTTTACAGTGGACAGTCATTGCTTCATCTATTTTTACCTGCCTTTCAGCCCCATGTGGCCTTCTCGTCCGCTGCCAGGGAATATCTCTCTAAAAATACTTTTTTTAATCACTTTTCTTAAAAAAACGTGGTTGCATTCTTTTTATATTATCACTCTTCTAAAACACGTGTTGTTTCATTATTTTTAAAAGGTATAAGGTAAAAACATTACATTTTATTGGCATTGTAAGTTTTTTGGCTTGTTTTATTATCCTTCTGTCGAGTGTCGAAGACAAAGGGTGAGGTCCGGGATTGGCAGGTGGCTAATCCCCCCTCGCAATACAAACAAACCCTACCTCAAATTCCATGCCATTTCCAACGAGCATACATACGACACCTTTTGCATGCATTTAGGGCACTTTTTTAATTTGTTTGCAGGCTTATTGGCTTTTTCCTCATCAGTTGCGGGAAATGGTTTTTGCTATAACTTTTGACTCATTGCTCGGTTTTGAGCACTTCTTTAGTCAAAGTTGCATGTTTTTTCGCACTCTAGATGATGGGATCATTAGTTTTGTAAACACACTAATTTTATAAAGTTCCACATTTTCGGGGGGTGTCTTTGTATTGCTTAATTCAGCTCATTTTTTCTTGAGCTTTGTATTCCTTTATTGTGGACTTGTGAGTGCATCCGCCACAGTCTTACAACAAAGGGATTATTTTGTGCGATGTGAGATGCTATTTCTCACAAAGCTCTTTCTTTCCCCTCTTGCTTCTCTCTTTTTGTGCTTGCTTGCAGTGTTGATCTGTTGTGCCCTACGAACCTTGATTATTGTTTCCACCATTGCGTGTTATTATGCTAATTGCAAGGTGAGTGACAAATTGGTTATCGGAACACAGTCCCATCTGGTTGTAATCAACGCACTGAATTATAAAGTGACAAACTCGGGGGGTGTAATTTTGTTCAGGGGGGTTGTTATTGTCCTGGGTGTTGTACTACATACAGACGCATTATCGGCCAAGTCTGACGTCTTGCATTTGTGAATCTTGTAATTATTGATTCTGCATCATGGAGGGTGCTCTTTTCAGATTTGAGCATCGTAGGATCACCTTACAGCCTTCACCAATTCTTACGGGGAGAGAGAACTATTCAGCTTGGCGTGCTTCTATGGAACATTACTTCACCTACAAGGGTCTTTCTCACTTCTTGGGTGGGCCTGTTTCTACACCCACTGATCATCGTCATCTTAATGATTTTCTCAACAATTACAACCTTATTTTTGGTCACATGATGATGCATGTCTCTACATCTCAATGGGTTCACGTGGAAGACTCAGATCCACCCCACCATGTCTGGAGCATTCTTCAGTCCCTCTATGGAGACCCTTCACATACTGCCGTAGTTGATTCAGTTGTATCCTCTAATTTTTCGTGTGATGACAGTTCCATTGACATAGACTCGCTTGGTTCTACTTTTGATGACGAGGATTGTGCACCCAGTTCTGATGACGAGAGTACTATAGAGGAATCTTCTCCTCCTCTCACTATTCCAGAGAGTGTTGACACGTCCCACATCTCATCATATATTGAGCATTCTCTTATACAATATCATACAGTCATCACACCCACCTTTTTTCCACCTTCAGTGTGTGAGGCCCATTTCACTCCTCTACCTTCATTGGATGACTCATACCTATCTGACATCGCTCTTTTGTTTCTTGAGCCCCCTCATTGGGACGAGCATCTACCTAACCTTATTCATCTTTTCATAGATTCCACTTGTGATGTTCTACAGGTCCCTCGTCCATCTACAGGTGTTTCAAAGGAGTTCATCATCTCTGTTGTTGGGAGTGCCCCTTCTGGGACTCTTACGACTTCCACTTTTCCGGAGACCGTCATTGATCCACCCTCAGTTGTGGATCAATTTTCTATTGTGGAGGATGTTTTGTTCCCTTCAAATCACTTGGAAATCCTTTCTGTGGGTGTTCCTCCTCACTCTGACAGTTCTACGCATATGGCATTACCTTCGGTTCCTTGGCACTCAATCTCTAGACCTATGTCACACTTAAGTGCACCAGACTCAGATTTCTTCGTGTTGCTGCCTTTTGTTTCCTTTTTGGAGTGTGAAGATTTCCAACACATATTTTCTATCCTTCCTAAGGGTAGACACACAGTACAGTGCAGATGGCTCTTCTTCAGTCCAGAGGTAGAGGATCTCATCATCGACATACAATATGTTCAGACAGCTAATCAGGTTACAAACATTTTCACCAAGCCCTTCACTAAGGTGAAGTTTCTTCACTTGCGGTCTCTTCTTGGGGTGAGGTCTACTCCAACCACCCATCTTCTTTGGGCTATATAGTCCTCCTTCTCCTCTTCTTCTTTTCGGAAAGATGTTGTTTGTACATGGGCACCTTATCAGGCCTTTAGTTGCCGGGGCCCATCGACACATCTTTCTTAGTTGTCTAGGGGAGTCTTCTTTTTCTGTTCTGGCTTACCTTGACCTCTTCCTTGGCTTCGATGAAGGGGGGCTGTTGGTGTGTGTGACTATCCAGTCATCGTACACATCCCCTAGGTGAGTCATATCACCTTGCGAGAGTCATAGGTCTTAGGAAGTCAAATGACATGTGTCAGATTCTGTCATAGAATCTGACATTGTCATTTGCGTCAATGTGTCATAGGAGTTACATTCCTTATTTGGAATTGTAACTCCTCTTCTAGTGGCGTCATATGCATCAGTCAACTTCATATGCGTCAGTGGCGTCATTGAGTTCTTTCCATGTTTAGGCATGGGGGTTACACAGCTCCCCTATTTGTACTTCCTATTTTCGATCTATGAGTATGAGCAGACCCATTCTTCTTACTTGCAATGTTCTTTCCATTGTTTCGAATCTTGCGTATTGCGTTGGCTTGACGTTACCATCGGAGTGCAACTTCGTTGTGGTGCATCGCTTTTCGACATCGGTTCTCGCGAATCCCTCTTTCAAAAACTATATCTTTGAACTCATCAAGCAATCGGTTTTCACTCTAAACAAGGTCCTTGAACCAGTTATGGAGTTGTATGATCTAGACAAAAATAACAGGGTGCTGACAACTCAAAGGAATCCTACCCAGATCAATGATCAAAATTAGCCTAATGAGGTGGGATATATGTAAGGACTAAATGTTTCATTGGCATTTATATGTCCTTTGAATCATAGTAGGAAGCCAAACAAAGACTTCTAGAAAGGTAGATCCCTCTGAACCTCCAAGAAAATAATAAGTCCAAAGTAACATCTCTTCCCCTTGAATTATAAATACCGAGGACCAAAAGGAGTCTAAAACAAGACTTGAAGAATGGGAAATAGCTCAAGATAGAGAGGGAAGCACAAAACAATATCATCATATTGAAAATAAACTGCATAACCTCTAGAATACAAGAAAGGTGGGATTTATCCCCTCACCATGGAAGTTTTATAAAGAAGAGGAGGAGCTGCCATCTTTGATACAAGAAAAGGATAATGTTGATCTCAATAAAGAAGTTATGTATCCTAAACATATTTTCACAAATCCTAAGATTACTAATGATAAAGGAAAATAAAAAGAGGATCGAGATGTTTCCTATTCTCTTATCAAAACTCATAAAGTGACTGTTGATGTGGGAGCCCAAAACCAAAAAGGTAGAACCACATTGGGGGGTAAAGAAAAAGAGAAACTAAAAAAGAAATTTCTCTAGGAACTCAACTTACCTTGGATCCTAAGGTTCAAGGAAACGAAAATCCAAATATCAATGAAAGTGATTTCCTAGAATGTTAGAGGCCTAAATGCAGCTCATAATAAAAAATACTTCGAAGAATTTCAGGAAAACCAATAGGATTCATATGTTAGCTAACCAAGAAACCCATCTTTAGTATGAGTCAATGAAGAATGTCAAAAATTAATTTGTGCAATTGTATGAGATTTGTTGTTCAAGTCTGATGGTGCTTCAGGAGGAATATTTATTTTCTAGGATAACAAGTTTTGAGAAGTAATATTCATCCTTGAAGCCAAGAATCACTTCACTCTCCTCTTCTCTTCGGTAAGTAATCCTAATCATATCTAGATTATTTCAAACATATGTTCCCCTAATATCATTAATGGTAGGAAGAAAATTTGGTATGAGCTTAAAGATTTTAGAAGTAACTGCTCTGAATATAAGTGGTTGATAATCAGTGATTCTAATGCTCCTTTATCATCACATGAAAATAAAGTAGCCATGCAGGAATTCAAAAATGGCATGGATAATATTGTTGATGTTCTAAGTGACAATAATCTTATGGACATTAAATAGCAAGGATCCAAGTACACTTGGAGTAACAGATGCATGGGCGCTAATTTTATTCAGGTTAATTTAGATAGATATTTAATTTCTTTTGATTGGACTCTCTCATAGGAATTTAGACTCTCTACTTTTCCTAAAATCGCATCAGACCACAACCCCATTGCCCTTCATTTATTAGAGAAAGAAAAAAATGGCCATTAATGTTTTTCTTTGAGAAGATGTAGATTGATTATCTTGACCTTTTTTAGAGGATAAAAGAGTGGTGGAACACATGCATTTTTGGATCTGCTATGTTAGTGATAGTTTCAAAAACAAAAAAAATAAAAAATAAAATGAAAATATGAAACAAGAAAAATTGTTGCAACATATTTGAAAGAAAAAATAAAATTCAGGAAGAATTGGCCATGCTAGAAAAAAGAATCACATAAGAAGCAATGGATGTCAATGATTATTATTTGGAAAAGAACCTTCTTGTTGAATACCATTATGTAATGGATCAAGAGGAGACCCTCTAGAGACAAAAAACCAGATCCTTATGGCTAAAATAAGTTGATCATAGCACTAATTATTTCCACTTGACTACTATACATCATACAAATCATAACTGTATCAATGAAATCACTACTAGGGATGACAAAACCAGCAAAGACTGTGCTACCATTAAGGAAGAATATGTGTGGTTTTACAAAATCTCCTTTACAATGATCAAAATCATGGAGGAGTCAAACATAGATGATTTCAATAAAGACATTCCCAACAATCTTGTAGATACCAATTCCTTCAAGAAACTTACCGACAAAGTCACTATGGAGGAGTTGTAACAAAATATTTTTACCTTGGAGGGGGATAAATCCTTTGGGATTGATGGCTTGCTAGCAAGCATTTACCAAAGATACTGGGAATTCTATAAATATGATCTTCTCAAAGCAATAAATTAATTCTTTGAAAAACACATTTTGTCATATTTTGATAAATATTTCCACTACTTCATCAAATTCAAATTTAAAATTGTTAAATATCTAAATCATTGAAATTTTATTTTGAAGAAATTATGATTTCCCCTCACGTTTTCAAAAAACAATATCTTTGCAAATAGAATTATTGATATTGTATGCCAAAACCAAAATATAAGTATGATTTTAATTTTTACACAATATCTAAGTTTTAACAAATAATTATATATATATTAATTCTTTTGGAAATAACAATTGGGAAAATTCAACACACTTAAATTACACTGATTGTGTATTATTTAGAAAATCTAGAATACATATTTCATAATAAAAAAATAACAAAAATTATAATTATGGATACAATACACACCTAATATTTAATTTGGATAATATGAGTTACTAGAACTATGGTTATTTATCGATAATTTTATCCTTGAAAAATGTTTTGTGGAAATAATGTGAATTATCAACACACTTGTGTAATATTCCACATTTCTAAAATAATAATACTTCAAATTGTGGATTGTCCACATTCTAGTTTTTATTCTCAAAAATTCTTTAAAAAAATAAAACTTTTGAAACTAAATTTATGCATTGTTTAAACAACCCAGAATATTATATCATATAAAAAAATTTCAATAAAAAATTCAAATTTAATGATATAGGATGAAAACGTTGAATTTACTTGCACTACAAAAATTTCATCCTATTACTTCGAGCATAGAGATTTCCTTGAAAGAATGTCATTATTTTAATTTTATTATAATGGTAGTTAGCATTAAACATTTACAACTAAAGGGGTATAACAAAAAATAATTTCACAGTATACTCCATTGATAAACAACAATCCGATTGTGTAAAATGTGAGCTATGTATTGTTCTGTGAAATTGATCTGTGCCACCCCCCCCTAAAAAAAATAAAAATAAAATAAAATTAATATGTTAAGTTCCATGATTTGAGGTACTTATCTGTGGCAAGGAAGGGAAAACCTAAATTTTTCTCAAACAAAAATAAATAGGAAGAAGGTGTTTACTAAAACTAAATTTGCAGTGGTCTAAAGGTAGCAACAGATGAATCAGCGGGATATAGTTTTTCCCTTCCATCCCTAGTCACCATTTTCTATTACAAGCTCAATCAAACAGTGAAACCTTCATGGCTCAATGGAGTTTTAAGAAATTCACCCCATTTTTTAATCTAAATATTTTTTTGAAGATTTGATTAGTTCTCACTAGATATCTATAGATCTACTCTCAGTGGTCGTATCTTCCACTTAAAATTGATATAGTGATTCTTTAAAAAAAATTATATGTAGATTTGTTTCCATGTCATTTTGCATATAAGATTCCTCCAAAAGTTATTTTATCTGTAATTTTTACAGTTTCTGAAAGATGTCAAATGTAAAACTGTGGTGCCTGACCTAAATTTAAAATATATATTAAAAAGGGGGGGGGGGGGAGGGGGAGATTTATCTGCCATGTAAACTAACTTTCTATCAAATTTGGGCCATGTTGTTCTCTTTAAAGGAGAGGGATGTTTTTGTGGTAGTGCTAATTTTAGAGGGGACTGAGTATATTTAATTTTTAAGGGACTTCTATTGAAGGTGAAACCTGATGTTTTAATCTACCAACTCCCCCATCCTCCCTGGTAGTGGCCTAACCTAGCACATGGCTCCACCCACCAAAATTTATTATTGCTAGGCGCCGAATGTTTTTTTTTCTTTTTATGATTTTGCTGGAATCTTCTCCCTCTTGGTCGCAGCTTCCTTGTCTTGCATACATTCCTCCCATGGTGCTTGCTTCTGTAACTTTTGATAGAAGTTTCTTTCCCAGCATGTGTGGGTGGTGACCATTCCTATTTCAAAGTTTTCTCTTAGCACTGACCATGTATTAATGGAAGGGGAAAACTGTGTAGACTGGGCACCTGTTGTTCATTTGGGGCTGACATTTTGTTGATTTTTTATTTAGAACCCATTTGGCTTATCCTGCAATAATGGCATCCCTTGATACCACATCTCTTTGAGGCATTTTTAAACAACTCTCAAGCCTTGTGTTTTCTTCCTCCACGTCTGCATTCTCATCTTCAAAAGTTCCTGTGACTCCATCATTCTAAAATTAATTTCCTTGGTTGTTTGATGGATGTTTTTACCATGTGCCAAAACTACTATTTTGGTTGGGCTACGTATATGTTGTATTTGGGAGTTGAGCAGGTTGATCACCTATTGGTTGCATATGGGTATGCAAGTCATTTTTTTGTTGGTCTTCCTATGCAGATCTTGCAATCGTGGCATTCATGTGACCTCATCTCTTTGAGGATTTTTTTCAAATGGTTCTCCTTCCTCATTTTGCTTGAGTGTCCCTGTAGCTCCTTCTTCCACAACAGACAAAAATGTCCTTTTCCCTCTTTCTTTGATGTATGTTCTTTCCCTACTCTTACCACCCCATTTTGACACAGGCAGGGAGTGGAGTCTATTTTTTCTACTCCTATCCATCACATTTTTTTGGAGTTCCTCGGTCTTTTCAAAAAACCCATTTTTTGTATATCGCAGTCATGGTCGTCCATGAGACCATTGTTCCTTCTGTTCAATGTTACTTCTATAATGGAGCTTTCTGACCATGCTAAACATGGACGAGAATGGAGTTAGAGCATCCAGCCAGTAGAAGAGAGGAGATTTGATCTAAATATTGTTGGTGTTGGTCCGTGCGGTGTCCATGCGACTAGTTGAAGCTAGAAACCATGCAAAATAACTCTACCCTTTGCTACAATTGTTAAAATCTAAAATTATCAGGAAATAGAACTTTATTTTCCCTCAATTTGGTTTTTCTATGCTACTTTATGGTGGGTTTGTTTACCTTGTGAGAAATATCCCTTTTCCCCTTGTAATTTTCTTATTTTTCCTGTAATCGTTGTCAATGTTAAAGTGAATAGTATAGATCTATTTTCCTTTCTTCCTCCTACGTTGGTTGTTGTGTTTTCATGCTGAAGTAAACGACATCCTACAATATTTAACTACATTCTTTGTTTGCGTAACAAGGTTTGTAAACTGGTTTTAGCTAGTAAATGTTGTGGTGAAAGAAAACCTGATGTATCCTTAAACCTCTTGCTCTTCATGCGAGCTTACTATCTAGATTTGATTTTCTTCCGAGTGTGTTGAGCACACTTCCCATGGGTTATTACAACCTAGCTTAAACAAACAACCACTAGGTTGAACCCGATCCAGAATGATTATAGTTTTATGGGCACTTAGTCACCCTTTCGAGTTATGGCGATAAATTTCATAATGCTATTGGTTTCCTTTGGTGTTTCGCAACCATGGAAAGGTGTGGTTGTGGAGGTATTTTGGACCTCCATATTCTCCTTTCTTGGACTAGGTAGGTGGTCCCCTTCGATATTTAATCAATCCCGCAGGTTTACAAAACTTTACATGTGGTTGACTGCAATGGTTAAAATTATATAGGAAGGAGGCGTATTGTGGCTAAGGTACCCATTTTCTTAGGCATTGTGTACCTTGGTTATTCCTTTAGAATTGATTAGAATACTAGACATTAACCCAATTGCTTGATGATTAGAGGTGTAGGTTAAGATGTCTAAGTTTTTTGTTAAGGGGCACCTTGACTGTCCCTTATGAAGTTTGTACCGTAACTTAATTCTAGGAATTGAGTTTTGAAGTTACAGATGAGCAATTATAGATAGTACTCCTTTATTATTAAAATACGTTGGCCTAGTTTTATTACGTGATGACTATTGGTGGTGTACATAATTGTTCATATCACAATTTTTTTTGGAATTTGAAAACATATTTTATCAACAATTGGATGATTCATGTATAGTGAAATCAAGTTGACTTATGATAGAACTATTCAGATTATTATAGCCATTTGGGGTAATTATATCTATAGATTCATTGTTGATGTTATGATGGAAACTATTGTGGAGATAATGTATTTGGAGATTCATGAAAATGTGCTTTCTTTTATTAAAAGAGTGGTAGGATTACGGTATCGAGGGTTGTTTTAAAAGAGAACTTGTGATGGGAAGGAGTGATCCACTTATATTTTTAAAAACCGAAACTATAGGCTTATAAAGAAGGGCTAGAAATCCCTAGTATGGGAAAAATTGGATTGATGTTTAAGATGTTAACTTTTATGTCAGAACACTATTTTGTTTACTCTTGCTTGTCGTTACTAGCCTATAAGGACAGTGGCCTCTTCTTGAATGATTGTGAAATTCCTTGGAGTCAATGGCCGAAAATAGTATTATCTTCTTTCCCTTGTTAAACAATGGTGAGTGGTGGTCGTGTATTATTTTTCCATTATATAACCTATATGATTACATGATTAAAATTTTAATATAATCTACCTTTTCGTGTTAACCTTGAAATCCGTGCTTCCTCCTAGATTTATTGTTCGTTTTTTCATCATTTTTGAAAATGAGTATCATAGATTGTTCTTTTGGCACACGTTTTATGAATGTAGATTGTTTGGATTGAATATCATTTTCTCAAACTTTTAACCTAATTGTTTATTTGATGGAAATCTTGTTACACTAGACTGTTGTTTCTAACTTATCAGGCCATTGGCCCCTTCTCAAATGAGTTTTTGTTTTTTGTTGATTTGAGACAATGTTCATAGCTGAAGTATAAGGTTTTCTTCTTAGATTGACATGGTGGAAATTTTTAATTACCTTAAGGGGTAATAAATATTTAGATATTTGAGCCAATCCTTTGAATAGAATACTTTTTCCTTTCTTGATATTGTTATATATTAGCTTATTTTTTCTTTGTGTATTTTTATGTTGCTCAGTTCTCGCAAACTAACTCAGGTTAATAATTGTTGCAAATGGCTTATATGTGATTAGATGAGGGAAAGACTTGGAGAATATTGCATCAAACTTGGTTATGAAGTTCTTTTGTACGAATACTTTTGTCGTAAAACTCTGGTATGGGTTATGTGGGGAATTTAAAGGAAAACATTTGCCTTAGTATTATGTGTTCTAGAGTAATTTTGTCTTGACTATTGAGACTTTGGTTTGTTTTGTTTTCATGGAAAAATATAAAAGTCAATTACTGCATGGTTATAGGTGATTCTAACGTATTATAGAAATTCTAATAATTGTATAGCATGGTGTGACCAATGTTATTCTCTCTTGCTCCCTAGTAATGGTTCCATAGAGATGGTTATCCCTTTGGGTTGTGCGTCATGTTAGAAAGAATTGATGTAACCATGTATAGTTTTCACAAACGTGTAATGGTAAAATTTTCTCTTGAGATAAAATGTTGAGTTGTAAACCCTTCTTGGACATGGTAACAATGTATTTATAAGTATAATAAAATGGGTTGGGTAGCCCTTATAAATGTTAAACCAATATATATATATATATATATATATATATATATATATATATATATATATATATATATGAATAAATTAATGTAGATGTGATCTACTTGATAACATTTGAGTCCCTCAGTGATCGATGAGGAAAAATATATTTGGTAATAAAAATATTTATATACCCTTTTTTTCCCCATGATAAACAAATCAACGTTATCTTTTTATGCTGAAGTCTTAAATGATCTTATAGTGTAATCATTGACTAGTTTTTTGAAGATAATAAGGTTGTGTAAGTAGGAGGAAAATTATTAAGAAACCCTTCAGTCTCTCTCAATCATTTGATATGTAAATTGTTTTCATTTTTCAATCTTAATCAAGCAAAGTCTAAATGAAACTTTTAACCAATCTTGATAAATTCTTAGCCTCAATAAAAGGTGAGTTATTAAGAAACGAGACCCTGAAGCTAAATTCTTTTTGACATGTTTTTGTTAACCCTTGCCTTGATTCCTTCTGATCTTTCTTAAGTAATGTCAAAGAAGATTTTTGTTCTGAACCTAAAATGGTATTCTCCCCAATCACATCTTGTGCTTTCCACCTGTGCAATAGAGGTGTGGAACAAGTTTAAGTGGCTTGAGTAAGATTAATTAACTTTGACAGAAATGGAAAATGTTCTTAAATTAATGAATTAAGAAAGTTATTGACATATTATATAATGATTCTCCTTCAGAAAACTTGGTCTAAAGCTACGTAGTCAATAGTATAGAAGAAAGAAGTTCACATTTGTAAAAGAATGGTGGTGAATAAAAACATGAATCTTCTAGATCGTAAAGTCAACTTTGAAAGACAAATTTTTGTAACTACTTAACCTTAAAATATGTTACACCGTGGGATGTCCTTAACTATAATCTATGTAATGTGTTTAGACCTTTACGTTTTTCTTTGTTGAAGAGAAAATTGGATTGTTCATGTTGGGTGATGTATGTTTCCTTGTTGTCTACGTGGTCATCGTTGTGTCAATATGTTTGAAGAGTTATTTGTAGTCATTGTGACCTCATGTTGTATCATTCTATACTTCAAACAAGTCAAAAAAATTTATTCTGTACTTTTCTATGTTATTTTGTGTGTCTGAATTAGTGGGCATTTCAAAAATAGTACCCATTTCATCCCAAACACCCATTAAATATGGAATATTTAATATTATTACATTGTATTCTATGAAATTGGAATGCAAAAACCATGCAATCAAATTTATGTATAAGTAACAAATATATGTGATCCCCATTTAGGTTTTTCTAATAATTGGTATTACCAGGAAAATAAAATATTGGATTTGTAAACATTGTAATATTGAGACACTTGCTATCATTTCCATGATAATTTCCTTTTTCTGTAAGAGATATTTTCAATATTACTGCCACATTAAACAGTTGCATTCATATATAATGGAAAATTAGTGAATGAATTCATATATAATAATAATAATAATGGGTAGATGTAATCTTAGAAAATATTTGTTTAATATATATATATATATTATATTTTGCATGTATATATTAAATTTATCTTTTCAAATCTTTTTTTATTGATAAACTGCTATTTTAAATATTTTACTGCAATATACTTTAAAAAATATTATATTTATATCCAATTTTTATAAAAATTAATAAATGTTGATATTTAATTATATTTTACTGTTAATTGATAATCTTTTGAAAATTTATGTTTAACTATTAATGTATTTGATTTTTTTTTAAAATAACATTTTAAGTCATTTTTCTTCATTGTTTATATTCTTTATTTTATATTATAAATTTTGTAGTATAAGATATATATTTAATCAGAGATAATATTTTTTGGTGTTCCATATTAGTATCTAAAATAGATTATTATAATATTCAATTTTAAAATAAAATAAAATTAGAAACAAAGATATGCAAATATGAATATCGAAATATAATTATAACATGTTACAATTTGAAAATTGTGCAAACATCATTTTTCAAAAAATTGTGAAATTGTCACAAAATTTTCTAATTGTGGAAATATAATTATATAAGAATTGGTAGAAATTTCACAATTAAGTTTTTGTGATTTATTCACAATAATTGGCATTGTGTATTTTTCACAAGTTTTGTCACATTTCAAATTTTCACAAAAGTAATTGTTGGTGGAGTCCAAAAAATTGGATTCACAATTTTGAATATAAAATCCACGATTAAATTGTGAAAAATATGTGGATTGAGTACCCATTTTCTTGTAGTGAATTAGCTCTCTTGTGCTCTTAAAATTATTATTTTTACCTAATCTGTAAACAATCATCCATACATTTCCATCTAGAAACATTCTTCTCAACACCATCTACAATTATTTATTAATATTTCTTTCCTACATGCTTCTTAATGGTATCCAACTTAAGTTACATTTTTTGTCCCTACCCAATTTCCAGCTACAAATTTTATATTTACATTTTTTGGGAGGTTCAACTTTATTCTCATTTTCAAGAGGTTCAATAAATGGACACTTAGAAACCCACTCTAACCTAAAACTCCTTTCGAAGTCCCTTTTACTTTCCGTTCTCATTCTTCCAGAAATAGGTTTCCGCTGAGTATTTACCTTGGTGGAATTTAAATTTCAATTACTTCCAAAAGTTTCACCTCCAACACTCACTTGGGAAGAATTTTCACCTCTAACATTCACTTGGGCAGGTGATGTATTGTCATCTTCATTCAATTGGGCAGGTGGTCCGTGTCAAATTCAACATCATTCAATACAATGTATTCAAGGCAAGGTATTTAATTGATGTCGTCATTGAAAGCATCATACAAATAAAAAATGAAAACACTCCAAGTTTCATTTTGAATGTAATCATTATCCCTTGATTTTGATTATCTTGCTAGAGAAGGATGGGTTTCCATAGATGATTTCTCAAAATAAGATGCTATTTTTTGAATGTCAGAACCACTACACAGAGGGGTTGGAATAGATTTTTTTCCTGAAGATGAGCTTCCCTTTTTAGTTTCAATTTTCTTGAATCAATGAATCCTATAGAATTGAAAGAAAAAAGAGACAACATGCAAATGTATTCAGATGAATTGATTTAGGTAGAAATGTAACATATAGAATAAATTCATCATGAAACATCTCAAAGGAACTCTTATTGACTAATTGCTAATGTTAACATTGATTAGAAAGAAGTGGTTTCAATATCCATATATCATGTTATCAAGATAATAGATAGTGTATCTCAAGATGTAATAGATGTCATTTGACAAAAAATGCACAAAATAATGACATATGAGATGAGATAACAATCAACATTGCATCTTTCAGGAAATAGAAAAATACAAAATAATAATTTAAAAGAAGAGTCATCATGGAAACCTAGAAAAAATTTAGATGTAAAATTAAGAAATTTAAGGAGAACAAAATTAAGAAATATATTTGAATGCTTTTTAATATACTTTTGACATGGTTTATATAATATTGTGTCAATTCACATGTACTACTTTTTGCAAGAGTGTTACATTAACTTATAAGAATAAATTACAAAAAAATTTCCCCAAATTTTCATGGTTTCTTTATTGACATGTCACATCAATTGGATAAGGATTGCCTACCATTTATTTAGTTCCAATGCACTTGATCTGTATTGGTTTGATCTACATGTTTTAGTACAAAAATCAAAAGGTTTGACCCTTTTGAAAGAAAAAATTGATATAGAACAAAGTGAAAGGATGAGGTGATATTTTTATCTATCTCTCATATGACATAATTTTAAGGAATAAGAATATTACTACAGTCAAAATTAGATCATATATCAAGAAAATTGAACATGTGTCAAATATTCGAGAAGATAACAAGAAAATTAGATGATTTGTTGAGAAACTAAAGACACTCTAATGATAAAACACTCTAATGATAATAAGTCTCTATTGTGATAGAGCTTCAAATATATTTTATATATTGCTATGTGAAATGATACAGTGAACACGCCTTTATATAGGCCGTAGCAAGAGCAGCGAGAGGGACAATTGGAGGAACAGTTATATAACTGTTCACTAACATTCACTAACAACTAATTAATTAATAATGTATTAATTAATCTAACATTCCCCCCCTTAATACATTGATCTTACAAATGTACCCCCTAAACAAATCAAACTTCACCTTTCCGAGAGGCTTGGTGAGAATATCTGCAACCTGAAAATCAGTAGGGCAGCACTGGAGCTGAATTTGGTGATTCAAGACCTGTTCACGAATGTAGTGACATTCAACCTCAATATGATTTGTTCGTTCATGGAAAACAGGATTCTTCACAAGCTTCAACACACCTTGATTGTTGCAGTGAATGATGGGAGGTTTCTCTTCAGGAATCCCTATATCTACAAGAATGCGACATAATCAAATTGCTTCGCACACAGCTCCTCGTGCAGCGTGGTATTCAGCCTCATTGGATGAGAGAGAAACCACAGTTTTCTTCTTTCTGATCCACAAGATAGGTCCAGATCCGAGATGAAAAACATATCCTCAAGTGGATTTCCTGTCATCAACGTATCCTGCATAGTCCGAGTCTGTATATCCTTGTAAGAAGAACTGAGTGTTCTTCTGATACTCCAGACCAAAGTCAATTATACCTCAGACATATCTCAACACATGCGTTACTCCTATCCAATGACATTTCTTCAGCTCCTGCATAAATCTGGCAAGATAGCTCATAGCAAAGAAAAGATCTGGTCTGGTATAAGTCAAGTAAATGAGACTCCCCACAAGCTACCTATAGTGAGTGCCATCTACCTATGGTGAATCCTGGAATCTAGATAGTTGCAAACCTTTTTCCATAGGTGTGGACATTGGTTTACAATCTGACATCCCATACTTTTCCATGAGTGTCTTGGCATATTTCATCTGGGAGACGAAGATATGATTCTTCTTCTGCCATATCTCTAAGCCAAGACAATAGTGAAGTATCCCCAAATCAGTCATGTCGAAGGATTTCTTCAGATCATTCTTTACATCATATACAAGATTGTCAGAACTTCCTGTGATCACAAGATCATCTACGTACAAAACTAGAATGACAATCTCTGTTCCTACCTTCTTGATATACAAATTTGTATCTGAGGGGCTACGAGTGAATCCATTGTGTAATAGGTGATCATCAATTTTTATATACCATGCCTTGGGTGCTTGTTTGAGTCCATAAAGAGACTTTATCAGAAGACATACCTTCTGTGGTTGATGCTCATCTACAAACCCTTCAGGTTGGGCCATGTACACTTCTTCTTGTAGATCACCATTTAGAAAAGCACTCTTGACATCCATCTGCTGAAGTTTCCATCCATTTTGTGCTGCCAGTGCACATACAACTTTGATGTTTTTGATCTTCACAGTGGGTGCAAAGGTCTCGTCATAGTCAATTCCTTCTTGCTGAGCATAACCCTTTGTAACAAGTCATGCTTTGTGTTTGTCGATTGAACCATATACCTTATATTTTGTTTTGAAAATCAATTTGTAGCCAATGGATTTCTTACCTGGAGGCAAATCGACAAGTTCCCACGTCTGATTCTAAATCAGGGAATCATATTTAGCATCCATAGCCTGTTTCCACTGTGGTTGGTCTAATGCCTCACAAACAGTGTCAGGTTTGGTGCTCTCAACAACTAAACTCATGAGTGTAAAATTTACCTCATGTCTAGCTTGACTTCGTGTTCTAACTCCCGTAGAAGTACCAGGAAGTGAGTTCAGGTGTGCATCCCTGATAGTACTCTGGACCCATTTCGGATGTTCGTGCTACTGATGTGAAGATGTGTTTTCCAGTGTGCCAAGATCAACGAACAAGTCTCCACTCAGCTCTTCTTCTCTCTGAGAAGAATCATCTTGCTCATCATCTAGATGTGTGAGCAATCTATGTGACGAGGTCAGTACTGGATCTCCATTGTGTGGCAGGGAGTCAAAGGACGACTCATCACATACCACATCTCGACTCTCGTAGATCTTCTTCGTCTCAGGATCCATGAGATGATATGCCTTTGAGGTAGCACTATACCCCAAGAAAAGACATGGCAGTGTCTTTGGATCGATCTTCTTCCTTCTCTTATCTGGAACATGCATATATGCAGTACAACCAAAAGCTCTCAAATGATGAATAGAAGGTTTACGACCAGTCCATACCTCTTCCAGTGTCTTGTTCTGCAAGATCTTTGTGGCTGCCCAGTTGAGTAAATACACTGCTGTCTGGAATACTTCTGCCCAAAACTGATCCTCCAACTTGGCAGTCGAGAGCATACAATGAGCCATCTCCATGACAGTCCTGTTGTGGCACTCAGAAATCCCATTCTGTTGGGACGTGTAGGGTGCAGTTAAATGTTGTTGAATGCCATGCTGCTTCAAGTATGCTAAGAACTTCTTTGACACAAATTCCCCCCCTCGATCTGAGCGGAGGAGAAGAAGAGGCTTCCTAGACTGCCTGGTGGCTTGCTGGTAGAAGGTTTGGAAATTTGCAAGTGCCTCACTCTTCTTCCGAAGGAAATATACCCACATTTTCCGTGAGTAATCATTAATGATGAGCTGAAAGTATGCAAAACCTTGGAAGCTAGCTGGCAAGGGTCCGCACAGATCGGTGTGAACGACTTGAAGATGCTCTGTAGAATGATAAGAGCTCTGTTTGAATGGACCTCTACGTTGTTTGCCCGCAAGACATCCCGAGCAAACAGGTAAGGAATGGGAGAGTGGAGGAAGCCCTCTTACCATTTCCTTCACACTGAGCTGATGCAGAGCCCCAACAGAAAGATGACCATATCGAAAGTGCCAAAGTGCAGTGGACTCTGCCATTGATGCAGAGAGAGCAACGCTAGATGAAGTGACCGCATCTAGTGCAAATAGACGGCCCTTTAGAAATGCTTGAGCAATGACTGACTCTCCCTGGGAAATGATGCAGGACTTGACCCCTTTCTCAACAAAGAATTCAACCTGCATTATATGGTTAAGAAGTTGACTTACAGACAAAAGATTTGAAGTCAATCCTGGAACATATAGCACCTTTGTGAGTGTACATCTTCGTGTTCTAAGAGGAATGATGACATCACCAATCCCTACTGTAATATACTCTTGATTGTCTGCAATGGTGATCCGATCTCCAGTGGGCCAGTCACTCAGAGTATGGAACAACTTCTTATTGCCAGTCATGTGTTTGCTGGCGCTTGAATCAATCAACCAGACATCTTCTGATGGCTATGAATTCTGTGAGACTAGAACAGTGTCAGAATGAGTCGTATCTAGTACCTCTTCATCGGAGGTGGTATCCTGTTGAGCAGCAATGTGGCCCTTTTGCCTCTGATTACGAGCATGCCATCGTGATTTCTTGGAATATCCTCGGCCAGAAGTGCTCTCTTCACCAGAATTTCCATACTTGCGACCGTTGTAATAACAGTTCGCAGTCGTGTGCGTATCCGTGGAGCAAATGTGGCACCACCGATCCGCCTTGTGATTAAGAAAATGCTACTTCTGGGGTGGCTACTGTGAAGATGGCTGTTGAGGATGCTACTTCTTATTCTGGGGGGCAGATTTCCCTTTCCGAGGCTTATGTTTTTTCCTTGTGATGAGAGCCTTGTCTTCAAAGGCTTCTTGTACATTTTGCATGGCTTCTTCTTGCTGGAGATAATTCACCAGGGTTGTAAAACTCACCTCCTGTTGAGTGATTGTCAACGTGGTGATCAGTGTCTGAAAGCAGAAAGGAAGAGCTCGCAGGGTGAGCGGGACTAGAAACTTGTCATCCACTGGTTCACCGAGTGCAGAGAGTTCCCTGCACGTAACTTAGCTAAAATGACGTGCAAGAAGACTTCTACTGATTCACCTTCATGCATACTGATCGTATGAAGCTTTGTCTGAAGTTGCAACTTTGTCGTCAGATTCTTAGCTTCGTAGATGGTACACAATGTGCTCCATCCTGAGAAGAAGCGGTTGCTTCCCGAATGTATGGCTGCACCTCATCAGAAAGACTCAAGGTGATGAGCATTAGTGCTTTCGCATCATCCTTTTCATATTTTTCCAACAAATCAGCATCTGTGGGAGGGGCGTCTTTGCCAGAGACAATCCCCCAAAGATCTTCGAATTGAAGAATCGTCCGCATTTTGGATTTCCATGCGGTGAAATTTGGCCCTTTCAAGAGTTGGGCATCGGATAGCACTATTTTTGGAGCAGACATTTTCAAAAAACTCAAAAATGTATTTTATTTATTTATTTATTTTTCAAAAATGGCTACAATTCTTACTGAAGGAATCTGTCATGAAGATGGGCTCTATAGGCTCGTGCAGTGAGACATCGACGCTCCTGTGGGCGTTCTATTTCGTGTTCATCATTTGCATCATAACCATGTTCAAGTTCTGCATGAATCTGCCGTGCTTGACATCGAACGTCGAACCAAAAATATTCGAACAGTCCTCGGTGCACCATCTCATCAAAGAGAATGTTCCCAGTGTTGTGTAGCTCGTTGACGAAGGCGAAGAACAGCCCAGTGGTGTCTTCATTGTCACTCAATGCCCAAATATTTGGTGCATTGCTCACGGTGCTTTGTGCATCAGAAATTTGAGACATACGCACACACACAGCTTTACAATTTCCCAGCTTTTCTTACACATACAGGGGTTTGGATGGTCTTTCACGTGGTTCTACAGGCAGTATGATTCTTCTTGTCTTCCATGCTCCAAGGACAACACACATCTTGTTGTTCCTCCACGCATAGCCACAGCTTCTTCGCATGTAGAGTTCACATAGCACAGGTTCTGAATCTCCACGCATAGCAAGTAAAGATCTTTCATTATGCTTAGCGGCTCCTCCAACTTGTCCCTCCATGCACTGCAATCCATGCGGGGTTCCTTGGTTGCCTCTCCACATGTTTCTGAATCTCAAACAAAAATGCCACCCAAAATGCACGCATGCAACAGTCTTTCCCTTCCACACAGGTCCGAGACGCGGAAATAGAACGGAAGAAGGTTTCAGGCTCCTGCTCTCCTCCACGCATAACAAAACCCGTTCCGATACCAATGATAGAGCTTCAAATATATTTTATATATTGCTATGTGAAATGATACAGCGAACACGCCTTTATATAGGCTGTAGCGAGAGCAGCGAGAGGGACAATTGGAGGAACAGTTATATAACTGTTCACTAACATTCACTAACAACTAATTAATTAACAATGTATTAATTAATCTAACATATTGTAGCTAATCAAACATGAAATAGGTGATCTCAAGGTCTCTTCTCAGTTTGAAATCAAAGTATAGTATGTATATACTCATGAAGCAATATGATTTCATTGATGCATCTAGGGTATGATGTCTCTTTAGTTGATTAATGAAGGAGTCTTAATGAATGAGCTTTGTCATAATGTATAGAGGTTTGTCCAATTGTATAGAGGTTCTCAATGTTGTGATCAAGCTAAATAAGGTGTATATATTCTACTCATGAAGATATTATTGATTCGTCAGAGGTATGAGGTCTGTCATAAGAAGATCCAATTACCAAGAATGTTCATCATTTATAAGGAGATGAGACATAATATATGGTCTTCACATCTAGGACTCATTGTGGTATAAGACTGTGAATTCAAGGTTGAGAATGTATGCAGGGTTCTTTGGCTTGACGATGAAATGTCAATGTGTCAAAGCTAGCTAAAGTATCATTAATATTGAGAGAAACT
The DNA here is from genome assembly GCA_019776745.2 of Taxus chinensis. Classification (NCBI taxonomy): domain Eukaryota; kingdom Viridiplantae; phylum Streptophyta; class Pinopsida; order Cupressales; family Taxaceae; genus Taxus; species Taxus chinensis. The sequence goes on along the minus strand of CM034146.1, from coordinate 641,329,764 downwards.
TGAATTATTTGATTTGATGTTTCAAATACAATACAACTATGATAAGGGTATTCTTCATATACTATCATGTTCCTACTTGAAGAATGTGTTCAGGAAACTTGAAGGGTATTGTCATAAAGTAACTATAATAGTAACATGTGCAAGTTGATTGCAATCTTGCGAAGAGGATAGTCTAGACTACAGGTGATTAGATCAAGGTTTTAGTATACTCACAAGTCATTAAGCTATGCCTGTACCAAGAAATAATCTTATACTTTTATAAATCTCTTGCAAGTTTGTATACCCGCTCGAGTAACTAAAATTAATTGTTTGTATAAGTCTTAATTTATTAATGAGGAACATCAAAATAAATATGTTGACTATATGATTAGGGTAGTTTGTGTCTTAAGTATGAGTATGAGAGGTTTTATATCTTCAATATGAAGGCGTGATCAAAAGACTAGCAACAATGGATAGAGTTCCATGGTTTTAATGAGATTCAATCACTGTCATGAAACTTTGTTGAGACCTTGCCATGAGGAAGGTCTGTGAGGATCTTAAGAAACAAAGAAAAGTACTGTATCATTAAGAAAGTTGTCATGAAAACCTAGTGACAAGATAAGAGGTACAATATGACTCTTTTAGAAGTCTATAAGTTTGGTTGCTCAAAATTACTCCTATATAAAGGAATAAAGTAATTATCTCAATATTACTACTATTTACATATTTACACTGAAAATATTAGGAAAGGAAAAATAATTTCATTCAACAATAGACTAAGTAAGTGAGACTCATGTTCTTAAGAAGATAAATAATATCATCTACTTATTACAAATTTCATTGTCTGAATTTTTTCTTTTGTGTGATAAACATGAAATATTTTCATTAATATTAAATAATTCTTGATTTTTCGTATTATCTTATTTATATTGTACATGTTGATGATTCTTAAATGATTCTCTCCCTATCATTTAATGTCATCTCTATCATTAGCAGTATTTGCATAAACTCTTCTTTTTGAGATGGATTATCAAAATGACACTGTTTATGTTCTTCTGTCAAACATTTACGCAAAAGGGCATAGGTGGGAAAAGTTTCACATGATGAGGAGATCAATGAAAGATGCAGGAATTAAAAATATCCCTGGATGCAGTTGGATAGAATACCACAAAATAGTACATGCTTTCATTCATTCATTCATTGTTTGGTCTTGTGGATGTTATTAAAATCCTTCATTCATTGAACCTTGTTGAAATTAATGGTTATATAATCTTGAGCCCTGTGTTATCATTTAATTAACCTCCCAGCGTACGTGAACTTTGTGGAATGAGCTGCAATTGATAAGTTTTTGGGTCCAGAACAAGAGTTCCATGCTACAAATCACCATTCTGTAAGTCTCCTAAGGAAATGCACCTAGCATATGTGAAACCTGCGAAATGTGCCGCATTTTATATATCCTTTGGGTCTACTGTGGGAAAATTCACAAGGCAACGTCAGTGGTGAGTGATCGATGGTCCAAGGTGGGAAACATGGAAATATTCCGTTACACTTCACAGTGATGGACTTCGGTGGATGCGAAGGTCGTGGAATAAACCACAACATATGCACGCGCGAGCATGTGCGTGTGCGTGCGTGTGTGCGCGCGCATACACACGCGTGTGTGTGCGCGTGTGTGTGCACGTGTGCGTGCGTGCACGTGCGTGTTGTGTGCGTGTGTTGCGTGCATGTGTGTGTGCACGTGTGCGTGCATGCACGTGCGTGTTGTGTGTGTGTGTTGCGTACGTGTGCATGTTGTGTGCGTGCGCGTACGTGTTGTGCACGTGTGTGCGCATGTGTATGTGTGTGCGCGCGCGTGTGTGTGCGTGTGTGCGTGTGTGTGTGAGCGCGCACGCGCGAGTGTGCGTGCGTGTGTGTGTGTGTGTGTGTGTGTGCGTGCGTGCGTGCGTGCGTGCGTGCGTGCGTGCGTGCATGTGTGTGTGTGTGTGTGTCTATATAGATACATACAACGGTAATCTTTAAATTGTAGAAGTGATATATTGTGCATTTGTAACAACAAAATTAATCGATCATTTAGAATTTCATATTTAATTTTTTTTACAATGTAAAACAACTGCATGTATTCAATATAAATAAGAATATATTAATGTGGAGATTCCAAAATTACTTCACAATAACATTTTTTATACATATAATTGTAGTTAAAAAACATCTTTCTAATAGAGTAGTTCTAACATTTAATTTAAGTCTTTGGTTTCTAGACCTTATTGTATGACCATTTTTGTTAGACTATAAAGTTAATATTTTATAGTGAATGTACAAAGTTTTTGTATCCTTACAATACCCTATTTGTTTACCTTCTCAAAATAAGCAAATTTAATTATCATGCGGCTGAAATTTAATTATTATACATCAATGTGGAAGCAACACGAGGATAAGAAAATTAATGACAAATGTGGTAATTGTCATGTCAACTAGTGGAGGGCCATAACCAAACTATGGAAGATAGAGGTGAAATGTGGAATCAAAGTTTAGCATTTGACCTTACAATTTTTAATTGAGAGCAATATTTATGTAAACTACGACAAAAACAACATCGAATAAATTACGGCTCTTTTAACGGGGTGGTGTGTGACCTTATTGACCTTTCCGGGACATCTCAGGAAATGATCCATGTATTATTTCACATGGGTTAAAGTTGACCTTAACCAAAAAAAAGAATTTCATAGAAAGACGGCTTAAGATAAAAGAATCATATGTACGTGATTTTTCTTTTTCTTCTCTCGTCTTTGTGGGGCGGGGCTCGTTTTCTTGTTTTTGAAGGTGACAAAACCTGTTGCATTTACGACTTTCTGTAGAATTTAGGAATGCCTAAGAATTAGAAAATGCGACATCACTATGTAAAACTCCGGTTTTTATTTGGAAATTCGTGGAATGTATTCGATTTTGGATTTTTCAAGATTTTCCACGTTCTTGTTGGAGGAAAAGTATCAACAAGATGAATTAAATACAGCGAGATTTTAGCAGCAGTTGTGATTGCAGTTATATCACATCACAAGTCGGAATGCCGGAAATTACCACCGTCTTACCCACATGATAATCCATTTTGTCAACAGGTGGGGCTCAACACAATTCCTTAATCGCTACAGTTTCTACTGTTTTAGACCCTGAATTTCTATATAAGAAAGGCCAATCCCATAGTATCATACACGTCTTCGCTCATCCAAAATGGCCAAGACTCGAGCTTTAGAGGCAATTTTTGTTTTGGTTGTTATATTTTTATTGCAGTCAGATATGGCCAAGTCACTTGAATCTTCCGAAGGTGCTGTTAAGCACCATGTCGAAAACCCAGAGCTTGTTGTCGAAATGGTAGAAAGGTAAACATGTCTCTCTTTAAGTGTCTTTAAGATATGACTATAATGGAAAATTGGTTTGTTACAGAATTTGTGTATGTTGATTTTAATAACCGTTAAAAGCTCATGTGCAGGAGTGTGAATAGTTCGAGAAGGCACCTGAGCTCTTCCTCCTGCGGAACGGGGAACCCCATTGACGACTGCTGGCGTTGTGATCCAGACTGGGTCAACAACAGAAAGAGACTTGCTGACTGTGCTATCGGATTCGGCAAAAACGCCATTGGAGGCCAGAACGGAAGGTTTTACGTCGTTACTGATCCCAACGACGATGATCCCGTCAATCCCCGTCCCGGCACTCTGCGTCATGCTGTCATTCAAACTGAGCCTCTCTGGATATTTTTCCAAAGAGATATGGTTATTCAGCTCAAGGAAGAACTCATCATGAACAGCTACAAGACTATTGACGGGAGAGGAGCCAACGTTCACATTGCAAACGGAGCATGCATTACAATACAGTATGTGAACAACATCATAATTCATGGAATTCATATCCACGACTGTATACCTGCTGGAAATACAAATGTGAGGAGTTCCCCCACCCATTCTGGCTATAGAACCCGCAGTGATGGAGATGGAATTTCTATTTTCGGAGGAAGTGCAATCTGGGTAGACCACTGCTCGTTGTCAAACTGTGCAGATGGACTGATCGACGCCATCATGGGTTCCACTGCCATCACCATTTCAAACAACTTCTTTACACACCATGACAAGGCGAGCAAATATACATTAATTCCGTCATTTATATTTCTTAAGAGCTCAATTATCTTATTATTGGCAGTATCTTAGCATACTTTTGGCATTTTCAGGTGATGCTTCTAGGTCACAACGACGAGTATACCAAAGATGTTAATATGCAAGTAACAATTGCATTCAACCACTTTGGAGAAGGTCTTGTTCAGCGTATGCCAAGGTTATATAGATAAAATCCGTTTTGCGTTACAGAAAAATTAGCACAAAACATCTTCGATTGTTGAACTAAGAGGGCTATAATATTGGGGATAATGCAGGTGCCGACATGGATACTTTCATGTGGTGAACAATGATTACACCCACTGGGAAATGTACGCCATTGGGGGAAGTGCAAACCCCACCATTAACAGCCAGGGCAATAGATTTCTTGCCCCTAACGAAGAGAACCGCAAGGAGGTATAAAACCTATAATTATACCAGTGTATGTTTTAATGCGTGAAACGGATGTATGATATAGTTATTATGTATAATGTGCAGGTAACAAAGAGAGAATATACAGCAGACAGTGTATGGCAGCATTGGAATTGGAGGTCACAGGGAGATTTCATGCTGAACGGGGCCTTCTTCACTCCATCAGGCGCAGGAGCGTCTTCAACGTATGCGAGAGCATCTAGTATGGGGGCGAGGCCTTCGTCCATAGTGGGCTCTATCACTGCAACTGCGGGCGTTCTCACCTGTAGAAAAGGCTCAAACTGTTAAAACTAAAAATGTAGAGCATAATCAGAATATTAGGAAACCTTCAATTGTGTAACCTTGGCATCAACGAAGTCATCTCTGTCTCCACCTTGACAACGTCGTCAAAGAGTGGTTTTACCGGTCTTACGTTTCACTAAATTGTAATATCAGTGTTTTTTTCTTAAATAGTTTAATACCGGGGCCAGTGTGGCTTTGAAAAAATCCCGCCAATGGTTTTAGAACTAATTTTGCTAAAAAATAAGACAGAAATTCTTAGCGATAGAGCAATATATTTTACGACTCTTATTCTTACACACGTTTTGACTTTTCATAACGCTATTTAATTTCTAAGAAAGTTTTAAATAGTTGGTGAAAAACCTTAATATTGACTTAATATTCGATTTGATATTCCATTTGTTTAACCACCTTAAAATTGTTACTTATGATTTTAAAAATTTAAAGAAATGTGGACGAGGAATTTTTTTTTATTTTTTTTAAGAAATATGAGTTTTCTACAAATTTTTATAAATATAAAAATATTGTAGAATATTTTCACAATTTAAAATTTTTATTATAAAATTATTATAGAGGTACCATAAATATAATACAACTTTAATACAATATCTAATTGTAGTCATAAGGGAAAAATATGATTTCTCACAATAACATCATAAAACTTAAATATCTCATAAACTTATATTTGACTTTTACTAAATTTTGAATTATTTCAAGTGTAAATTATATAGAATTTATGTATTATGAATAATATACATTTCTTCCACAAAATAATAATTTAATGGATAAATGAGGGACGAAGACTTTAGTGTAAATTATATGTAATGGTATAAGATGTTATGACTAATTTGTGTCTTAATTGTGTAACATAGATGGCAAAGTGTGGAAAATTTTTAATAGAAAGAATATTCACAGATGTGAATATTTTACAATTTTTAATGGACATATTCAATTATACAATATTTACATAATTTAAAAATTAAAAATATTATAAATATTGTACAATTTTTTAAAATTATAGGGATTTTATACAAAAATTATGATAAAAAAATTGTTTGTTTTAGTGATGACATAAACAAAGGATATGATTTCACAAAATAAAATTATAAGGAAATAAATAATCAATAAATTTATCTTTAACTTTTATTATATTATGAATCATCTAAAATGTAAATTATATAGAGTTTTTTTTGTTTTTTGTTTTTATTGAGCACCTCTAAGGGTGTTACAAGTGAGCAATGGATTACAGAATTTCATGGCATCTCTACCTATATTACATAGTTTAATGGCATTTCTGCGTAATTCCAAAGGGAATATATAGATTCAACAGTGCAATGCAAGTGAAGAAACTAAACCATAGTTTAATGGCATCTCTCCCTAAGTTCCGGAGGGAACATATAGACTCAACAATGCAAAGTAAGTGAAGAAACTAAACTAGTATGGCATCTCCACCTAAGTTCCAGAGGGAACATATAGATTCAACAATGAAAAGTAAGTGATGAAACTAAACTAGTGATCAAAATCACCTAGGGCACGATGTTGGCCTCAACCATTTGACTATCTGTATCGGGTGTCCAGGACTTAATCCCTGGTGGGCTAAGTGCGAGCCACCATTATCAACATCAGACCTAGGGCCCTTCGACATATAGAGTTTTTAAATTGTGAATAATTTACATTTCTTTTACAACATAATAATTTAATGGATAATATTGTGAATAATTTGCATTTATTTCACAAAATAATATTTTAATTGATAATATTGTGGATAAATGAGCCCTGAGGAAGACTTTGGTCTAAATTATATATAATGGTACAAGATGTTATCTTTAATATGTGGTAAAAAAGAAGTGCTCTTCTGATCCATCCGTTTATAATATGGACCCTTTCCACATTATGAGCTTGTTAGTGTGATTGTAATGAACATGAATGGCATATATGAATCCTTAACTACTCCATCCGTAAATATATCCAAAAATATTGGGACTGTCGCGTGGACTGAAAACTGTTAACAACTACCCTCCACTCATTTTGCACTTATGCATGTGGGTAAAAGGATCATGTGTCATATGTTTCCATAGCACATTACCCTCAATATTGAAAAGGATAACTTTCGTTGGAAACGATGTTGTAGACGTAGGAGACATGACACTTGAGATTGACTTTAAATTACGATTATTCCCACCCTTGAATTTCAAATTACAATATTTGCTACCTAAGTCTCTTTACCTTTGCTAACGGTTGGTTTGCTGAAAATTAAGAATGCTGTGATGGCTTCTGCAGCAGTCTAGGAACCAATTCGATGATAGTAGCAGTAACAGCTTCGGGGTCGAAAGGGACGGAGCATGCGTAATTGGTGATGCAGTTTAAAGGGACGAAAACATGGGTATGGGTGTGGAAAAAGAGCTGGCCTCATTGATTATAGTGCTAAATCCTCTAACCTACTACAGGTTACGCAGAAGCTTGAGAAGTTGGAGATGCTTTTTCTTAATGAATTTTTCAACAAGTGGGTTAGAAAGATTCTATGTGAACTTCAAGAAGAAAAGGGAACGTTCAAGAATAGAATTTTTAAGACAAATTTTTCTTAACAAGTTTTAATCTATTCTTTTGTAGGTAGTGTTGGTATCCAAATTTGTTCTCCCTTTCAAGCTGAGCTAGATCACAGATTCAACATGGTTCTTACAGACAAATAGATCATAATGTGTGTCATTTTGTAGCCAGGGATGAGATCTAACTGGCCCTTTGTTACTTAGATTTGTGGAGAGATGGATAACACCTTCAAGAGGATTTGACCTATTCTCACTTCTTTATGTCATGCCTTTCGACCAAGGTGAGAGGACCCATTTTGTAACCTTTTTTTGATGAAGGAGATGGAGATATCCTTCTTTTACACAAATTTTATGAAGAAAACCTTGGGAAAGTATGATCAATGCTCCATAATTTAACTCTCAAGAATTGTCACTTCTAAAACATTGAGATACTTTCAAAACAAGGCTAAGGTTACTGAAGAAATTATGGAATCCTTATTGTTCTACATACTTTAGTAAATAGATTTTGTTCCTTTGTTGATATAAAAGGCAAACAAGGGTGGTTTAGGATGGATTCATGGTTTTTAAATAATTTTGGTGGGAGATTAAGCATGATAAAATTGATTATACGAGATCTTTAAGAGACTTCACAACAAATTAGAAAGTTAAATGATAGAAAGATTTGGAATAACTAAAATATTCCTTTAACCAGAAGGTGTGCATCAATGGAGGCCCAGATCAACATGTTTTCACAAAATATTATAGAATATAACACAAAGGCTTGACATAAAGAATCAATAAAACATCCAAGTCCCCTGGTTCCTCACATCTAAGATACACTCAAAGGATTACAAAAAATATTTATTAACAAATGACAGTGAAGTGATTTTAAATTTTTTATCTCATCACAAGATGAAGGCTCTTCTTGAAATGAAATTACAAATGCCACTAAACTGTCACAGGGACGAGATCTTGTGTGATTCAGAGGGACTTCAGCACAAGATTGAAATAGGAATAAGAAAAAATACTTGCAAACATTCTGAAATAAAGGAGACATAAATTGCTCCAAGTTTGACACAGATTAACTCGAAATTGATTAAATTCATCAGTAGGGGAAAATTTCTTTGAATAGTCTCAAATCTTCTCAATGGTTGTACACTTGTAACCAAATTGATGTGAATCAAATTTAAAACACATGATATTAACAGGTTTCTCGGATTAGTCTCTTAGGAAGAAGGGATCTCTTAAATTTTCTCTTAAGGATTCAACCCCCAACCCTTTGCAAGAATATTCTCATTACATTTATACATTTCACTCACTCAATTTTCCCCCAAAAAGAGAATAATATTCTAGGGACCTTTTCTTGTTACCAATTTTCCTTAGAAAGTGACGTTTAACAAATTTGTAACAAAAATTTTCCAGTTGGACAAATCATGGACTGATCACATTTCTTATACCCTCAACTAATGACTAGGATGCCATGCCACAAGTTTTTGGAAATCCTTATAATCATTATGATTCTGTCATGTGAGAAATCACCATTTTAATCATTCTGTGGAGGCTCTAGATAGCTGGATCTGAGAGGTAATCCTTTTCGCTCTCAAGGCAACAACTTCTTCATATTTTATGCCTGTAACCTTCATCATTTCATCCTTTTCCCTCACTTTCCTCTGCAATTCTTCCCCACATCCATATTCTCTAGTAATTCCCTTTTTTGCAAGTGCCCGAGCAATTCCAACTTCAAAATTTCAACCTTAACAATCCTTGGACTCACAAATTAAGTTCTGAATCCATTCAATGGCACTTTACTGATAAAAAAGACAAGGATTTTCATCAAAAAATGATGAAAAATAGTGTCTTCGTATCTCCAGGATTCTTGGAGAAAAAATGGTAGAAAAATTGGTGAAATGCACAGCAACCATTTATTCTACCCCTTCTCTATTTTATATTATAGCTATCCACATGTTTCCTTGCTGCCACTGTAAAGGAGAAGTACAGGAACAAGTTTCCAAACAAGCGCGGGCCATTCACGTGCTCTGGGCCCAAGAAAAATGTCATTTGGCCTTTGAAAAATCTCAGTATAAAAACGAGCCAGTGGAAGCCTCCATGTGTCTCAATCTGGCAGATTTGTTCAAAAAAGTTGAAGGACCAACGGAAGGCGCCATGTGTCTAGGGTCTGAGACAACTTTCCTTGGCCATTGAAAATTCCAAGCAAGGGAAGAGTGAGTGGAATCCTCCACATGTCCTCCTGGCACTTATTAAAAATAAAACTTAGTGGCCAATCCCCAAACAGGTGCAGACCCACCACGTGTCCCAAGCCTTTAAAAATTATCTTGAAAAGTTCAAGTATAGAGCGGAGCCGGCGGAATCCTCCACATGTCCATGGTTCGCTAAAGCTGCACCGGTCACTTGAAAAAATTGTCTAAGTTTGGGCAAGGCAGTGGAAACCTCCACATGTCTCCCCGGTATAGCTCCAAGGTCAAACCAAAAGTAGAAATTTCATATTAGTGTCGGCCCATCATGTGGACAAGCTTTGAGTTGAATTGGGCCTTAGAGTTTTCAAAGTGCCCCACTGAGCCGCATCCAACCAGAAAGGGCCACATTTCCATAGATGCTGAGATGTAAATTTAACGGGGAAAAACACAACCGTTGAACCGTAAAATGTAAGAAAATCACCATTTGATCCCGGAAATGAATCCTTCTTCAAGGAAAGAGAATTTGAAAATGATATAAGGCCCAAATATGATCCTTTGAGCCGCATCCAATCACGTTTCCATAAATATTGGGACAAAAATGACAGGGAAAACAAAATGTGACTGTGGAAAATGGACACAAGAGAAAAAACCTGAGTTTTCACCCAAGTTACAAATCTTTTCACATGGACAGAGGAACAAAATACAAATTCTAGATTTTAAGTAATCCTCAACCAAAGGAAGGGACTGATCATGGCAATCAAATGAATAATAGAGTTTTCATGCATCAATACGGGGAGATAGAAAACACTACATAGCTCATAAACTGAAGAATTTTAAGGAAAAACGGGGCGAGACCAAATTGAGCACCAACATCAACTCAAACTTGAGAATGGGAACTCCCTGTGAGTGCCACAAGAACAATTAGTAGAAGACAAGTGTCGAAAAAAAACCTTTGGGCAACAGAGTCAAAGAATAAGCTTACAGAGTAGAGAAACCATAATCACCCTCCAAAAAATGAAACGGGAAACCAGAAAAACCAAGTCACCATGGACCATAACGAACAAGAAAACAAAATTAGAATGAAAACAAAGAACTATACACTATACAATGGACTATACCTTGATTATGAGAAATAAATCAAGGAAATTTTTCAAATACCTGTCGTTAATAGGCAATTAAAGAAGTTCCCTATCTAATTCTTGTAGGAAGAAGGTATTTTCACCAATTCAAATGTCAATTGAATAAGGGCCCATCCATAATGCATCAAATTTACCATGCTTGCGCTTATCTTCATGTATGCTATCCCATAATAGCACAATATCCCCAATGCTAAAAGCTCTTGGAGTCACCTTCTTGTCAAATAACTTCTTCAACTTTTCTTTGAACATCACATGTCACTGATAGGATGCCCTTCTTTCTTCATCTAACTCAATAATCTGATTTATTCGAGAATCATATGGACTAACTTCTTTATCTTTAATTTTTTGAAAAAACTAAAATGAAGACAATTGCAAATGAAGGGGCAACAAAGATTGAGTTCAATATACCAAGTCATAGGGGATTTTATGATTAGCTTTTTTGACAGTGATTCTGTCAGCCAAACATCAAAATTTAGTTTCTCACCCCACTTCTTTTTGTTCATCTCCAAGGTTATTCCAATGATCTTAAACAAGTTTTTATTTCTGGATTTAGCTTATCCATTTCCTTGGGGATTGTAGCTACAAGCATATGTCAAATTGATTCCATACTCTTTGCACATTGCCACCAAAGGTTTGGCTATGAAACTCATGGCATTATCAACAATAATCTTAATTGGCACTCCAAATTTGTATAATATTTGATTTAGCACGAAGTCCATGATAACTTGGTGTGTTGCTTTCTTGGTGGGGATTTCTTCCACCCACTTAGTGAAATAATTAGTGGCTACAAGAATCCATTTCTAACTAGCACTGGAAGGATCAAAAATTTTGCCAATGAAATCCATTCCCCATTGCTTAAATGGGGATTTAGTTGACACAAGCTACAAAGGAAGGGATCCTAAAGCTTTCATTCTTCTAGAAAAATGCTGGTAACTTTCACATTTCCTGACCAATAGAGTTATATCTTTAAAGAGAGTTGGCCACAAATAACTAGCCCTCAAGATTTTATGTGCTATAACTTTTCCAACAAAATATCCCCCACAAAATCCTCCATGGAGATCATCAATTACCTTTGGGGCTTCATCCTCAGCAATGCATCTTAAGATCACTCCCTTCGGGTTCTTCCAAGCTAACCCAAAATCAGTAATGACATATTTTTTAAAGGCTAACTTAAGAGCTGTTTTTTGATTTTTTACTCAAAATTTCAAGGTAGCATAGATGTCTAAGATAAAAGATTATATCTTTGTACCATTAAGAGCTTACCAGATTTTCAAGGACATCCACCCTTTCTTCTTTTACTTCATTCACCTCAATAGTTCGTAAGTTTATCTCATCCATAAGCTTTGCTAGGCCCAAACCTCTTATCAATTTTATGGTTTGGATATCCATGTCATATTCTTGCAACTTGTTTACACATCTGCATATTTTACTTGAGACCTTCATTTCTGATAAGATATCTTTCACCATGGTGTGGGTAACATAAGCAATAACTTTAGAGATCAAGATGTAAGGTCTAAAAACCTTTGTTACTTTCACCAAGGAAAATGTTTGCTTCTCCATGATGGTGTACTTCAACTCAACTCCTTGTAATGCCTTACTGAAAAAGGGAATTGGTCTCTCAGCCCCTTCATCATCCTTCAGCAACAATACAAATGCAATAGTGTTTTCTAAAGCAAAAGAAAACATTTAAAAAGGTTTCTTGTAATTTGGAACTTCCAAAACAGGGGCATGTTTTAGTGCTTCTTTGATCCCATTGAAAGCTTGAATGGAAGCTTCTTCGCATTTGATAACTTGGTCCTTCTTCAGCATGCTAGTAATGGGCATGGTCAACTTAGCAAATTTAGACACAAATATTCTGATAAATTTTATTTTTCCAAAGAAGGATTGAACTCCCTTCTTAGTTCTAGGAATTGGAACCTTTTTGATGGCTTCCACTCTCTCGGGATCAATCATGACCCCTTCCTTTGATACAATGTGACCAAGCATCTTTTTCTTTTGCACTTCAAAATGGCACTTCTTGGGATTCAATGATATGCCATACTCTCTACACCTTAACAACATTCTCTCTAAGTGTTGCAAGTGACCATTTATTTTTATGGAAAACACAGTTACATCATATTGATAAACAACAATAAAATCATTAATATAACCAACAAACGCTACACCCATTTCTCTTTGGAAAGTTTCTCCAACATTGATTAAGTGAAAACACATCTTGACATAGGCATAAGTTCCCCAAGGGGTGGTAAAGGTAGTCTTTATTCTTTCTGACTCCTTCACAACAACTTGATTATAGCCAGAGAAACCATGCAAAGTGGATAAGACTTCAGAACTAGTTACCAATTGTAGCATATTCTCCATGTTTGGCAGAGGGTAGTTATCTTTCAATGATTCTTTATTCAAGTTCCTAAATTCGACACACAACCTTATATCATCATTATTTTTTGTAACCTGTACTAAATTTGCAACCCAAGATGAGTACCTTGTGGGCTGAATGATCCCTCCATCCCTCAACTTCTTCAATTCTTCTTGCATCTTCAAAAAAAAGAGTGGATTGATTGGCCTCTATTTTTTTCCTGAAAGGCTTGTTATTAGATTCAAGAGGATTTTCATGTTGGAACAAATCTTCCCTCTATGCCTTCAGCTCAGAGTAAGACCAAGCTAGGCAGTCTTGATATTTCTTCAACAATTGAACATAGGATTGCTTCTCTTCCTTTCTCAGATTGTTTCCTAACCATATTTTACGTGGTTTTTTCTTTGTTCCCAAGTTGTTCTCTTCGCAATCTCTTGAAACCAACATAATTTTTTTAATAATTCAATCAACATTATAAAAATTTGATTCAAGTGCCACCAAACCTCTGCGAATCATGTTTGTCTTCAGCTAAATGATGTCTTGTCCAAACAAAGTTTCCTTTCCTTTAACCACACAAACCGTTGGTTCCCAACCTATATTTTGGTCAGTAAACTTTCCTTGGGTTTACAAAAACCATTTCACCTAGGCATCATCATCAAAACTTTCCAATTTTTAACATTGTCAGGGATAGATGGCCTTGTTAGAATTTCAACATCATACTCACAAAATGGATATATTGTTCAATTTCCAAATCTATATCCTAGCACTACTAACTTTTCTACACCAACATTAAACTTTCTATCATGGTGCATAATATTAAATGAGTCAAACATTTCAATCAAATCCCAGACTGTATGCTTGTATTGTTTCATTCTTTGATTTTTAGTAGCATATAGTTTTCTAATCTACTTGACAATCAGTTCTAAATATCCTTTGAAAATGATATCCTTTATACCATATTTCCATGTGATTATCATACATAATAATAGTGCTTCATATTCAACAATGTTGTTAGTGCATTCAAAGTTGAGTTTGAAAGAAAAAATAAACTCTTCCTGGCGTGGAGAAATTAGAACAATGCCAACACCATTTCCAAACTCGGAACAAGATCCATCGAATAACAAGGTCTAAGGTAAACCTACTTTTTCAAGACATTTACATTGATCAATATAATGCTCTTTTCCATCAGTAAACCCAACAATGTTATTAGCATCTACATTAGCATACAACACTTCATAAGAAACATTATTGGGATATTCAATGAGGTGTAACATCTTCTTCTCTCCAAAGATATTTACAAGGTTTCCTTTAATTGGAATGGTGGAAAAAGACATATCCATATAAACACTTCCACCAACACTTGCATCCCACTTTCTTGATAATAGCATGCCCCATTTGGTAGGGCAATCAACAATAACAATATCAAGTTTCAAGTTCTTACCCAGATAAGTTTCCAGTTGTACCACCAAACCTCTTACACATCCTACAACTGGCACCTCTCTAGAATCCATTGTAGTACACTTGCCATAATTTTCTATCACTTTAATGTTAAATTCATTCATGATCTCTAGAGGCATAACATTGCATGATGCTCTGGAATTAAACATACAATTGTGCAGCAATCTATCCTTAATAATCAATGTTGTAAAAAATGGATCAACATTTAATCGAGACTCAACCAAAGATGTTCCCAAGTAAACTTTAGGTGGTTCACCTATCTCCTCCAATGCTTGTGGTTTTTCAAGATCTGCAATGGTTGGAGGAGTGTTTTCATTAATTATATTTCTACCTTGGGCACTCCTATCTTCTTCTAATCCCAAATACTCAAAAGCCCTCTTCTTGTGCTTGGGAATCCTAAGCAGTTCAACAATTGGGACAAAAATCTTGATCTGACTCAAGACTTGGGCAATGTCATAAGGAATGTATTTGGGAAAAGAAACATTTGGATAATGATTGACAAACTTATCGGATGGCACAAGATTTTTCACATTTTGGTCATGGGTAGGAACACCAGTTATACTTGAGACAACAAGGCCTTTTCCAAATGCATATTTCATTGGAGTTTCTTTTGGGACATTAGTGAGGACTGGGGTTTTTGTTTTGGCCTGATGCCCCACCCCTTTGACAACTTTATTTCTTGTGTTATACTCTTTTTCTTGTGCAATAACATTATTCATCAACAAATATCTATCCTCTTCTGATGGGATTTCTCCATCATACTTCTTAATCATTAGAGCTCTTAGGTACTCACAATCATTATTAGGAAGTTCAAAAGATTGTACCATATCTATTTGTAAAGTATGAGAGGTAGGAAGAAGAGATACCTGGTGAATGCAATCCCAAAAACTTGTATCAGTTCTTTCACTTATTACTTCAATTGAAGTTGCTCCTTACTATGAGCTTGTAGAGAAGTCCACCATGCATGCATCATCATAAGTGTTATCATCATCATCATATTCTCAAAATTTTTGATCTAACTCACATGGAAGGTGGGGTAAGAAACATTTTTCACACAAATCAATTTCATTTGTCACTTTAACAACAAAAAATCGGGCATTCAAATGATCAGGCACTACTCTATTTTCCATAGCTTGGGGTTGTTTAGCTCTCATGGGTCCTTTACCTATGTCATCATATCTCTGATCATTTATAGGATGATTTACAAATCTATCTTATCCTTGTTGCCTATGTTGATCTTGAGAACCTTGTTGAATTCCCTTTTCTGCTCTGGCTAGGTTGTAAGAGATTTCTTTAACAGCTCCGACCAAAGTATTTACAACTTCCTCAAGATCTAAAACCTTACTTGATTGAGGCTTCTTAGGGTTGATCAGTTAAACACCCTCCCTCTTTGGAGGTTTTCCAACTACTTTAATGTTGTTCTCAATTTACAAAGCCATGGTAAAGGCCTACCTCAAATTTTGAGGGTGCTTATCCCTCAAATAGTAAGCAACTTTCTTATCAAATGCATCTGAATAATTTACTAGACATGATTCATCAGATGGCCTCAAACTAACAGGAAATATTCTCAATGTTTTGATAAATCTTGTGTTCAAATCATGCACTAATTCATTAGGATTCTTTTTATATTTTAAAAATATGTTAAAAGAAACCTAGGGTCTGTTTTATCACCATAATGCATTCAAAATACATTCTTCATCTCTGCCCAATAGTCAATGGAATTATCTGGAAAAGATTTATACCAGTCCCTTGCATCTTCCTCTAGAGTATGGATAAAAAATTTAATGTATACATCCTCAAATTCTATTGCAAATTCCTCCATCATATTGACAAAGAGCTTCAAGTGTTGATCACCAATGATTGTATTATTTTCTTGAAACTTAGGCAATCTATTTCTTACAACTTGTGGCACAACATTTGGATATCCAGCCATACCTATAAAATTGATGGCACCAAAAGTATTAACAAAAAATGGAGGTCTGGGTGGAGGCTGAGCCATATTATTTTGAGGAGATGATCTTACAGGAGAAACAAAATGATGAGTGAGGGGTCTGTGTTGTACAGGGATGAAATTTTTAGAATGATTGCCCTCTAAGGATATATTTCTTCGAAAAGTCTATTATATTTAGGAAATACCTGGGTAGGTTAAGGAGAAAATGTTTCAAATACAAAATAAGGACCCTCTCTAGATGGAGAATTCAATTCAATAAAGATACTACTTGATTCAAAAGAACTTGAGGAAGTATTACAATCTTCAATCATAGGCTGATCAACTTCACTAATGGAGGTCTCTTTTCTTGATGCTTGATCTCCAAAAACCTTTCAAAATTTTCTTCCTTTTGAATTAGACTTTCCCAACTCTTCAAACAACCTTCTACTAGGTTCCCTAGCAAAGATAGATCTTCTTCCTTCCATATTTGCAGAGATTAATGAAAAATCTTACTTGATACATGTTTAAGACACTAGTATTTATTAAGAATTTAAACAACATGGAGTCTCCACTAAGGATTTTCACCTTAGTTTGTGAAAATGCACTATGAAACACCTACCAAATGTCTGTCAATGCCAGATTCATGCAAAGCTTACAATATGTGTTCTTATTTTACCCAAATTTATCCATGATGATACAAAATTTAGTGCAATAACTATATAAGCTGGTAATATTGCACTCAAAACTTACGACTTTGAACAATTCTTACAGATCTGAAAAGAGAATGATGTTTCATCAACGTATTTGCACTAAGATCATGTAAGAAACATTACCAGGGTCCTTATGTACTACATTTGTAAAATACTTGAAACAATTTCCGGAAATGGCACAACTAGTGTTGGTATTTAAATTTGTTTTCCCTTTAAAGTTGAACAACATCACAGATTCGACATGGAGCTTAGAGATAGATAGATCATAATGTGTGTCATTTTGTAGCCAGGGATGAGATCTAAATGGCCCTTATCACTCAAATTTGTGGAGAGATGGATAGCACCTTCAAGAGGATTTGACCTATCCTTACTACTTTAGGCTGTGCCTTTCTACCAGGGTGAGAGGACCCATTTTGTAACCTTTGTTTGATAAAGGAGATGGAGATATCCTTCTTTTTCACAAATTTTATGAAGAAAACCTTAGGAAAGTATGATCAATACTCCATAATTTAACTCTCAAGAGTTGTCACTTCTAAAACATGAATATACTTTCAAAACAAGGCTAAGGTTATTGAGGACATTATGAAATCCTGATTGTTCTGCATATTTTAATAAACAAATTTTGTTCCTTTGTTGATATACAGGGAAAACAAGGGTGGTTTAGGATGGATTCATTATTTTTGAATAACTTTTGTGGGAGATTAAGTAGGATAAAATTTATTATACTAGATGTTTGAGAGAATTCACAACAAATTAGAAAGCTAAATGATAGAAAGTTTCAGAATAGCTAAAATATTCCTTTAACCAGAAGGTGTACATTAAGGGAGGTCTAGATCAACACGTTTTCACACAATATTTGAGAATCTAACATGAAGGCTCGAGGTAAAGACCCAATAAAACATCAAAGACCCCTAGTTCCTCATGCCTAAGATACACTTGAATGCTTACAGAAAATCTTTATCGATAAATGATAGTGAAGTGATTTTAAATTGTTTATCTCATCACAAGTTGAAGGCTCTTCTTGAAATGAAATTTTAAATTACACTAAATTGTCACAGGGATGAGATCCAGTGTGATTCGGAGGGACTTTAACACAGGATTGAAATAGGAATTAAAAAAACTACTTGTAGACATTCTGAAATAAAGCATACACAAATTGCTCCAAGATTGACACATATTAACTTGAAATTGATTAAATTCATCAACAGGGGAAAGTTTGTTTGAGAATTCTTAGAGCTTTTCAATGGCTATACACTCACAACCAACTTGATGTGGTTGAAATTTAAAACATAGGATATTAATAGGTTTCTTGGAATAGTCTGTCAGGAAGATGGGCTCTCTCAAATTTTATCTTAAGGATTCAAGCCCTGACCCTTTTCAAGAGTATTCTCATTGCATTTATACATTTCACTCACTCAATTTCCCCCCCAAAATAGAAGAATATTTGACGTACCTTTTCTTGTTACCAATTTGCTTCAGAAAGTGAAATTTAACAAATTTGTAACAAAAAGTTGCTAGTTGGAAAAATCATGGACTTATAACATTTCTCAGACCCTCGACTAATGACTAGGATGTCATGCCACAAGTTTTTGGTAGTCCTTCTAATCATTTTGTTTATGTCATGTGATAAATCCCCATTTTAATCATTCTCTGGAGGCTTTGTACATCTGGATCTAAAAGGTAATCCTTTTCTCTCTTGACGCAACATGTTTTTCATCTTTCACACCTGTAACCTTCATATTTTCATCCTTTTCCCTCCCTTTCCTCTGCAATTCTACCCCGCATCCATATTCTCTAGTAATTCACATTTTTGTAAGTGCCCGAGAAATTCCAACTTCAAAATATCGACCTTAACAATCCTTGGACTCACAAATTAAGTTCTGAATCCATTAAATGACACTTTGTAGAAAAACAAGACAAGGAATTTCATCAAAAAATGATGAAAATAGTGTGTATTCACATCTCCAGGAGTCTTTGAGAAAAAATGGTAGAAAAATAGTTGAAATGCACAACAACCGTTGATTTTTTCCCTTCTCTACTTTATATTAAATCCATCCACATGTTTCCTTAGCGCCACTATAAAGGAGAAGTACAAGGGCAAGTTTCCAAACAAGCGCTGGCCTTTCGTGTTCCCTGGGCCCAAGAGAAATGCCTTTTGGCCTTTGAAAACTCTTAGTATAAAAAGGATCCAGTGAAAGCCTCCACATATCTCAATCTGATATATTTTATTAAAAAATCAAGGACCAACGGAAGGTGCCATGTGTCCAGGGTCCGAGACAGTTTTCCTTGGCCATTGAAAATTCCAAGCAAGGGAAGAGTGAGTGGAATCCTCCAAGTTTCCTCCTCGAGCTTCTTCAAAATAAAACTTAGGGGCCAGTCCCCAAATAGGTGTGGTCCCTCCACTTGTCCCAAGGATTTCAAAATTTATTTGAAAAATTTAAGTATAGAGCAGAGCCGGCAGAAGCCTCCATGTGTCCATGGTCCACCAAAGCTGCACCAGTTGTATGAAAAAATTGTCTATGTCTAGGCAAGGCAGCAGAAACCTCCATGTGTCTCCCCAACGCAGCTCAAAGGTCAAACCAAAAGGTGAAATTTCATATGAGTGTCGGACCTCCACATGGACAAGATTTGAGTTGAATCGGGCCTTAGAATTTTCAAAGTACCCTGCTGAGCCGCATCTAACTAGAAAGTGCCACATTTCCGTAGATGCTGAGATGTAAATTTGACAGGGAAAAACACACCTGTCAAACCGTAAAATGCAGGAAAATCACCATTTGAGCCTAGAAATGAATCCTTCTTCAAGGATAGAGAATTTGGAAATGATATAAGGCCCAAATAAGATCCTTTGAGCCACAATCATGTTTCCATAGATATTGGGATAAAAATGACAGGGAAAACAAAATGTGACCGCAGAAAATAGACAGAAGGGAAAAATCATGAGTTTTTCACCCAAGTTACAAATCTTTTCACATGGATATAGGAATAAAAAATAAATTTTGGATATAAAGTGACCCTTGACCAAAGGAAGGGACTGATCATGGCAATCAAATGAAGGACAAATATTTCATGCATCAATATGGAGAGATAGTGTTAGGAATAGTTTAATATTGTGAACATTATTATTGTGCAAATAATGAGTTAGTGAAAACTCGTATAGATATCTTAGAGATATTCCAGGTTTGTTGAGTGAGAATAGGGATTGGGAGAGATAAGTGAGAGTTTGTTGAAGATTAGAGTTGGCTCCTCTTTCATAGGGGAACTCCAATCTATATATGTAGCCTTGTCTTATTGAATAATATCCCGAATGTTTTAATTTTATACATCGTTATTCAATGTTTTCATTATATTTGTTATTGTGTAGATCTGAGCCAAATACATTATTTGGTATCAGAGAAAGTTCATTATACTGCTTTATTAATTAGATCCTCATGTACAATGTGGATGGCATTATAATATGCTAACTTGGTACACATTCACTGATGCTTTTTTAACTGTTGTAGTCTCAAGATTGATTGCAGACATTCCTATGTGCATTCATCGATCATTGGAACCTGAGAAGAGGACGTGAGGTATCTGCATTCATTACCAGCAATTCTTAAATGGAGAGCTCACTATGATGGTGGAGGATATGGTCCAGACCAACCCACATGCTCTTCCACTAATTTTCTCCATCCACATGTGTTTCAGCCTATAGCTCGTGATCTTGACATAACAATGAGATCTATTTTTTACATGAAGGATTCGATGGAAGGTTTGAGTCATACAAAAGTCTCATGGGAATATTTGTGTGAACTCGCATTCTTTGCATGCTCCTTTATGGCATGAATAGGCTTCGTTGTAGATCTATGACATTTTAGTGAATACTCTGATGTATACAGGCAATCTACAAATTCAACAAGGACTGCTCGTAGTCTATGCTCTACACCACTCTCAACCCTATAGCATTGGAAATCACATTCACATAGAGATTAATATGAAATTACATGCCTGGTCGTGTCTCCTGTGCTCGATCACTCTGCAAAATTAAACGAAGCTCTTGTGGATATTGCATTTCAACATTGAGAAGGTATGATAATTATTATTTGGGCATATTGAAACCTTGAGATTCTTATAACCTTGGTCTCCCCAATAGTTGTTCTAACAAGCTTGTCTCCAAGAGTGCCAGATTGTGTTTGTAATGTTGTAAAGTCTTTAATTGTTATGTCAATCATAAGTTGTGATTTAATTGTATGTCATTTAAGTGTTAAAAACGTTATAGAGTATTATGTTAAAAAGTAATTACATATTACTTTTTACACTATTTATCATCAATATTTCTTGTAATTTAGAGTTTGAAAAATAATAAATAAAATATTTTTTACGTCATTTTTCAAAAATTTGGACGCAGTCTCGCTTGTATGCGACATTCATAGTGAGGGGGTGCATTATCAGTTGAAACTGACACCCAAGAAAAATGGGCTTCATTGACACATTTCTCTAAGTAGAAAAGATTGAGGCTGGAGGCAATGGAGGCAGGAGGGCAATTGATGACCTCTTGTTAGGTACCATTGACGAGGCCACAAAACTGAACTGGTGGCTAGGTTTTTAAGTTATGTGTTTTTCTTTCAGCATACATTTGTGAGAATAAGAACAAATGATTGTTCAAAATTAATGTATAACCATTCCTGAATGTAACTCTCGATGTAATGAAATAGGTGAGAAAAATCACCAATGTAAGATAGTTTATGGATCTTGAAAAGGTTTGTGGAAGATCTAGAAAACCGCATGAGGTGGACAGGTGATAGATCTGTTACACGTTAAGGTTTGTAGTAAACCTATAAAACCATAGAAGGTTGAGAATTCCTCCCTCCTTTAGTATCAAGCTCATGAGTCACATAGTTTGACATGCTCTATAAAGGTGAGCATACTACAGATAAGAGTGTGTATGTTTTTCCAATGTTCACACTAAGGAGGAAAATGTTAGGAATAGTTTAATATTGTGAACATTATTATTGTGCAAATAATGAGTTGGTGACAACTCATAGAGAAATATTAGAGAGATTCTAGGTTTGTTGAGTGAGAATAGGGATTGGGAGAGATAAGTGAGAGTTTTTTGAAGATTAAAGTTGACGCCTCTTTCATAGGAGAACTCCACTCTATATATGTAACCTTGTCTTATTGAAGAATATCCCAAATGTTTTAATTTTATACATCATTATTCGGTGTTTTCATTATATTTGTTATTGTGTAGATCTAAACCAAATAAATTAGATAGAAAACAAGAAAGAGCCCACAAACTGAGGAACATCAAGGACAAATGAGGTGATACCAAATTGAGCACCAAAAGGTAGTCCAAATACATTCATTGATTATTTTACTAGTGGAGAGGTGCTTATCACTCCAATATTCGACTCAATTTTGTGAACTAATAGATACGGTAAATCTCAGTTTTGTAGTTTTTTTTTCTATCTAAGTGTAGAGTAACTAGTTTTAGAAAGTATGTACAATGTCTTCGTTTTCATGTTTTATGTGAGATTATATTTTTCCTTTTCTCAGTTTTTGGGGTTGCCTCTAAATATTTGGAATATGTTGAATGCTTTTACATGGATTTTATGGTGAGACACATTAAGTTTTCTCTCTCTTAGCATTATATATGTACTATCAGTAATAACCATTTTTTGGTTTGTGTATTATATTCTTTAGGCTTATCCTGAGTAAGGAGAACAGCTTGATTTCATTTTATTTTTCTATAAATTGCAAAAATAACCTCACAATCTTAGAAGTTTTGTGAAGGATTCTCTTGTATGTACTATTGTTTTGGTGAACTGCAAAGACTCTACTTGAGAGGTTGATCTTCATTTTCATTTTTTCAGATTCCCAATTTTTTTTCAAAACCATGGTATCTTTCATGAAAACTAATAACCATGATATCATGTTTAATAATATCCTTGTTATTTTTATCACCATCACTACTACCATATTATTTTTTACACAGGAAATAATTCTAAGGGTTATTGATATAATGTGGTTTTATAGCTGATAATAAATAGGCACACATTTGGCTTGCATTTGCAATGAAGTTAATACTTATAAAGGGATATACTTCAAGTTTGATTCTAAAATACTCAAGAGAGATATACTGCAAGTTTGATTCAAAAAGACTCAAAATTTGATGTTAATGTAGATACCCATGTCAAGGTGAAGGTTGGGAAGTGGAAATTCTGGAAGATCAAAATCTAGGTGAAGTGTAGTCAAGTTTTTGCTCTAATTTCAAAGATGAAAAAGGCCCCTAAGACCTCCATCAGTGAAGATTCCAAGTGTAAAATTGATGTTAAGTTCAATATCTTCAAGTGAAACATTTAATTATTAAACATAAATTCTATTGCAGCAGATAAAAGAGTGTACGAAGACAAATCCATTGCTCAGGGGGGGAATAAATTGAAGTTTTGGAACGAGGACAAGGAGAATTATCATGGTTTTGTAAGATTTAGGTGCCATATTATGGGGATCTGATGCTAGATGTGATATTATTTTACTTCATTTTCTCATTTGTTTGTTATTGTTGTGTGCACCAGTTATTGTATGTAATGTACAGTGTTTCCCTATTATAGTGGGAAGAAATGCAGTAATTCATCTAGATTTTTTGGATGGAGAATACTTCAGAAAATAATAATATTTATAAGGAACTGATGGATTCTGCAAAACCTATTCATGGCGTCATTTTAAAAGATTTATTAGAAAATGTTTTTATTTTCATCTTACATAAGATATCCATATTATGATGTTCATTTATACAAAACAAAATTAGTGCCACCGATTTTTGTTTTCATGCATGCTTTGGGTTTTGAGAGATTTGGCATTGTGATTCTGGGACAAGTATGATGGGTGTAATTTTATAGAATAACATAGGGATAATATGATGCCCATATGTTCATTTATAAACAACGAAATTAACTTCATTGAGTATGTTTTCATTAATAATTTGGGTTTTGAGGGCTCTATTTTTTATCCTCATGAAAACATATTGATGGTATAATTCTTTAAGTGAAAATGTTTTTGGTTTGGGCTCCTAAATGTGTGGAAAACGCATAATGATTCTATGTTATCTGGCCCATATAATTGCAATCCCACATTTTATGAAAATGTAGTTATGTTTGGGTTTTAGAATGCCCCCAATTCAAACAATCACATAGCGTGTTGGCTAAGTGGTTGAGATTATAATGATAAAAACTATTTGTGTTTCTATAATAGTTGAATTGTTGTTGTGGTATATTTTGGTTCTCACATGCATGAATTCTTGTTTATATATTTTGACTCCAAACTTGTAATGTTGGGGAAAAGTGTTCTCTTTCTTTATATAGTTGGCTGAGAAGACTTGCATTATAGCATTATGAAGTGTACTAGATTGTTGGGTCTATAATTCCTATAGTCAAAAAATATCATTGTATTATGTGATAAGTTCAATTAATAGTCTTATAAAATCAGGGTATCATCTATAAGGGCATTAAGAAGTGATAGAGTGCAATGATTATGAGTGGTGTTTATGCTGCAAGTGTATTTGGAGTCAGAGATATTTTGATAGCGAAGGGAATTATACATTAAATGTTGGAAGTGGGGAAAGAGAGAGTAAAAAATATGAGGGATTTACTTATTATCCCTTATCACAAAGTTATGTTTTAAAATTTTTAATGACCACTAATTATTTTTATCACCTAATACATGCACTAATTATTTTTATTCAACTATTAGGTGCAAGGATTATATAGTTTGTTTCTAATTAAGTAAATTTTACAAGTATATTCCCATCTTATTTTAAATTATGAAAGTGGATGATTTCTTATGGAGCATCATAAGATGTCAATAGGAATGCTTTCCATTCCAATTCTTAATCTCACAAAATTATGTAAAATGGTTGGTGGTAGGAGTTGGTATACATTATTTTTAGTACACCACATTTTATAATAGTTTTGTTTTACATATCTTCAATTATTAGAGACTTACATTCTCAAGAAAGCTTTGGGCACATGGTAATAAAACATAATTTAGTTTATTGCACTAATTTTGATACCTACTTAAATTATTTTTCGCATCTCATATTATATAACTTTTTAAAATGACTTCAAATTTATGGAAGTAAATATCAAAATGTTGTCCAATAAATTACTAACAATAAAAACTATATTATATATAATATTTAAACACATGAATATGCCATACATAAAATAGAAAAATCAATCAACAAATATATATTCACTAAATAATAATAACATGAGTGTGATATTTATATTGAATATGTAGTGGATGCAAAGAAAATTAATGAATATGTAATACACAAAATAGAAAAATCAATCAACAAATATACATTTGATAAATAACAATAACTTGAGTGTTATATTAATATTCAAGATGTACATAGTGGATGCAAAGAAAATTATATGCTCAATAATGATTGAATTCATCCATATGAAGAAGAAACAAAGCAACCCACAAAAATTGGTTTCTTGTGAGGGTGTCATGGTCAATACATTAAAATATATGACATTATAAAAAGTCACACAAATAAGTAAGACTGACCACAAAGAGAAACACAATGATATTGATTAAGCATAGGAACCTTCTTCACAATGTTAATAATTTTTTTATTTATAAATACTGTGAATTATAGAATTTCATATGTGTGTGTGTGTGTGTGTCTATATATATGGTAAGTGAAACAATTACTATCATATTTGACTCTTTTTATTTAGATTTTACTTCTTAGATACACAAATATTTTTCATTTTTTTCTATGATTTATATACAAATAGTTTTCATATTTGGTCTATTATTTATAAACCATATTAAATATAATATTTTTATAGCTAATTTGTTAATCCATGTCATTGTATATTTTTGTTTTTGATTCTTCGTAATCTACTTCTTTTTAATGTAGCTGTTTTTCAATTTTTCTTATGATGGGGCATACATTTAAGCTCAAGGAAAAATATAAATATGTGAATATGTTTTTAAGCCAAACTTAGGAAGTCTTAATGAAGAATTGAAGTGTGCACTATTTGAGTTTTGGTGTTTTTTATTGTTGTCTTAGAAATTCATTCTCATCCATTATTTATAAACTATGTTATTGAATATAATATTTAAGTAGCTAATCTGTTAGTCCTTGTCATTGTATACTCTTATTTTTCTTGGAATTCCTTACAATCTACTTCTTCATTATGTAAATATTTGTCAAATTTTCTTAGGAGGGGGTATAAATTTAAGATGAGGGAAAAAAACTATGTGAACACATTTTCAAGCCAAACTTCTGAAGTTTTTACAAAGAATTAAAGTGTGCAATCTTTGACTTTCAGTGTTTTTTTGTTGTTTCAGCAATCCATTCCCGTTCATTATTTATAAACCATGTTATTGAATATAGTATTTATTTAGCTAATTTGTTATTGTTTTTTCTTTATATTCCTCATAATCTACCTCTTTGTTATGCAAATATTTGTCAACTTTGTTAAGCATTCGCAAAAAAATTATTTAAGGAAAAAAGTAAAACAAAATACTATGTATTTATGATGTAACTTTGTGCATGTATTTTAAGTAATTTAGTGTGTAATTACTTTTTTTTGGTGTAAATTTTGTTGGTCCAAAAATCCATTATTTATAAACCATACATGTAATTCCAAAACAACAACTTAATAAGTCGCAAGGGAAAAATATATACCCAAAGAATTTTTTATGAGAGAGAGCACTAACATACACATTCATTACAAACACAAAACAACAATGTTCCAAAATATGGAAAATTATCAAGGGAATACAAGTACATCATTTCTCATATATATAAAATATGAAAGAGGTGGTAATTAGTACCTATATATCCCTAGTGTACCAATGGGCTCCACCAAAGAGTCTTAATGCATGAATGAGCTTATTTATTCTCTTCTCTTTATTCTATCTTGAAATTATAGAGCAAGATTCAAGCTATCATAGCAAAATAACACAATAATAATTCTCTGATCAAACTATTGATTCGGATTACACATATATAGGAATATGCATTCCTAAAAACAAGGAGGTTGTTCAACAGCACTACCACAAATCTCTCTCTCAACACCTAAATACATGAGCTATTGAAACTCACCAAAACTAATATTGTTATATGAGTTGTTTAATAAACAACTCATATTAACATTTACACTATCGACATATATTTACCTCTAATTAAATATTAAATCATAAATATTAATGGAGCACTAAATGATATATTTCCTAACATTCCCCCCCTTAGTGCGAAAATGGGGAAACAACAATTGCACTTCCTTCTGCAATGTGTCGCCCGTGCGTGCTCATGATCTAGATGGTTTTACAGGACAGCCAACAACCTCAATATGGATGGTTTTATAGGACAACCAATAACCTCAACATGGATGGTTTTACAGGACAGCCAACAACCTCAACAGGGATGGTTTTACAAGACAACCAACAACCTCAATATCACGATGCCGCTATTCTTTTGTGCTTTCATCTGGCCACTATGCTTTTCCTTTAGGGAATTATGTAGGAAACACTGATCACTGATAACAAATATGAAAAGAGAAAATGGAACATTGAGACCATGTTCCCCCCCTCAATGTGAACATTTAACTTATTCAAGCCATAACAAGAACACTGAAAAAGAATCATGCTGCACACAATTGAAATCAACTGCAACTCTGAAATAAAAAACAAAATCACACACACACACACACACACACACACACTATCACCACAGATTTGTGCAGCCCCATCATTGGTGACTAACGAGAGGTCACTGAATGACCTCCAGCCTCCTATGCGTCCTTCCTCCAATGGATGCATTCTTTTTAGAAGAGAAAGTCTTCTTCATTATCTTGAGCAGCAACTTCTCTGTCATGTGAATGGTTGGATCCTGCTTCCCAATCACTTTCTTCTTCTCTATTTTTAGAAATAAAAGCTTTATTATTCAATTTACCATCCAACAGATCCCTAGCTCGTTGTTTACAAAACATTATTCCATGTCCAGACACATTACAATAGTGACAAATAAGCCTTTTCTTTGGATCCTGGGAGGTTGAACCTTGCTTGAAATAATAACTGTATCTCTTTTTACCATGTGTTCCATATAATGCTTTTTCTTCTGTTTCAATTTTATTTGTTCTATTTTCATCCTCTATTAAAGAAGAAATCAAGTATTCCAGACTTGGATTGATTTTTCTCAAAGTGAAGACCATATTAGAATAGCTAGGAGGCATGCTATTAAGTAAAAATTCTTTTGCATCATCGTCGGGAACATCTACTTTGATTCCAGCTAATTGATTTAATACAGAATGAAACTTACTTATGTGTTCCACCATGTTATCACCTTCCTCCATTTTGAGTCTGAAAATATTTTGTTTTAGTGATACTGCTGCACTTCCTACTTGCGATCCAAATAGTTTGTTTAGTGTAGTCCAAATTGTATTTGAGGATTTTGAAAAATCTATATCATGTAAATATTCATCAGACAATCCCAATCCAATGATTGCTATGGATTTTTGATCTTTGATGTCCCATATTGCCGCTTCATCTGCATCTATTGGTTTCTTTGCTTTGCCATCCACAATCTCCCACAAATCTTTGTTGATTAATAACAACTGAGTTTTCACCTACCATGTGTAAAAATATTTTCCTTCGAATTTTTCCATTCGATTCAACTTAGCCATGTTAAAAAAATGGATATTGGTTTCAACTAAAAATGCATCCGAAGACAATATGACAACTGGACTAAAAAATTTAAAAAAGTAATAAACTGAGCCGAATTTCACAAGACCATGGTTTTGTGTAGCAACATTGACAACAGAATTTCTCCTAAAACGTAATATGGGTTTTGTTGAAATTTTGACAGTATTTTTCAAACACATAAAAATTCAAACCCATTAAAAATTACAGTGACCCATATCAAAAAATGAAAATTAAGACTGTTTCTTTTCACAGATTTTCAAAAAATTGCTTCACACTCCACATTAAATTATGAAACTTCTGCATAAAAATGCTCATAAAATAAAAATAGTATTCACAAACCATTTCTGGGTTTTATTCCTCTATATCCACCCTTTCCATAACATTTTAAATCACTTGATTTCATTAAGTTATAAGAAAGATATCACAATTCTAGTATACCTGCGCCATGAAGTTACAAAAAACGTTATTTCTGCCCTTTTTTTTCTTTTGCTGCTAGAAATAGAAATGAACCAGAGGCATCCCCTTCTCTAATATGAAAAATTCATTATCTAAACATGGTTATCCATGCTCTGATACCAAATATAGAGCAAGATTCATGCTATCACAACAAAATAACACAATAATAATTCTCTGATCAAACAATTGATTCGGATTACACATATATAGGAATATGCATTCCTAAAAACAAGGAGGTTGTTCAACAACACTCCCACAAATCTCTCTCTCAACGCCTAAATACGTGAGCTATTGAAACTCACCAAAACTAATATTGTTAAATGAGTTGTTTAATAAACAACTCATATTAACATTTACATTACACACATATATTTACCTCTAATTAAATATTAAATCATAAATATTAATGGAGCACTAAATGATAGATTTCCTAACAGAAATATAAATTCTAAATTTTAATTTTGACAGAATTATCTGAAACACAAAATCCTCCTTTTTATAAAGATAGTTTGTGTGTATGTGTTTGATTGGGAAGTGATACTTCTCCCTTCCAAGGTCATGTTTATCTCTCCAAAAAAAATTTACAACACATTAACTCCCTCTTACAAAATATCATGTGAAGGAAACACTTCCTTGCGTCATATTTCACTTATGGTCTGCTCAATATACATTGATCCTATATCGTCATAAGTATCTATAAAATATATCCCAAACCTATGTCATAATTAATGAACACTTAATTATGTCATAAAGGAGCACCAAGTTAAGTTTTCTTCTATTTAGAATATGTATCTCATCTTATCCAAATTTACAACTTTGAGCCCCGCCTAAATGGATTTATCCCACTCTACACTTGGTTGCACAAGGTTCAAAGTGATCTCAAAGGTTCCTAAACCCTTTTTATACTTAGTAGAGTAAAATGTTGTGAAAATACACAACACTAAAAAGGGTAAGGTTAGGAAACTAGGATACTTTTTATTTAATTAACTTCCAAAATTAATTGTAAAATATCAAAATAATATGTTGGTTCTTATAATAAATGATTACAATATCCTACAATATTGAAAGCACAAGGAGGAAGATATAGTTGGATATACATGGCTTTATAGAATATATTTGTATGCACAAGATGGATGATATAAGAGTGTAGAAGTTGATGATGTTTCACTTATGATTCTGTAACTTAATACCCTTTTGATGCAGGACTATACATCTCATCTAAGATGTAAATTTTTTTCTTTACCTGATGGTACAGTCTTGGACTCTCTCAGAATGAGGCTATAAATTAATGGGTCCTTCGGTGATTTAGAAACCTATTTTAATTTCGAACCTTATTTTTTTCACAATACCAAAACCATATATAATCATTTGAATCATTTCAAAATCATAACTATGAGCATATGACCCTGTAAGAAGGTTAGTGTTTCGGTTGAAGTGCAATATGTGTAACAAATACGTCAACGCTACTATGAAGAGGCCTGAACCCACTTTTTTTTTTCCACCTATCATATAACATCTATATGAATGCAATTAGTTGGCAACTTGAACTAGTTTTAACATGCTTTATAGGATTGTGCTCTTGTTAAGAATTTGATGTAAGGAACTTGAACTAAAGGAAATGAGAAAGAATAAAACCAATGTGATCAAGAGGGTGCAAAAATAAGAATGGACCCTGGAGAGATAACAAAAAAATAAACCGAAGAACTAGAAATATAAGTTGAGGTAAAAATTGAGGAAAAAGGAAAAGAAACACATGATAGATAGTTAGAAGTAGTTAGGAGTATATTTAATAGGAAGTAGATGTTGAACCCATAGAAACCATCATGGAGAACATGGTATCGTGAGAATCAACCATGCATACAATATGAGGAAAAAATACAATAAGAACCAAATAGGATAACAAAATATTATAATAGCCTTCTTCTGGGATATATCCCTATAGCCAAAAAGATAATTGATTACTTGGTATTGATTGAACAATATAGAATAGTTTAAAATTATAGAATAACTGCGAAGAAGATTAGAACAAAAATATGAAAAATCATTAATATTAAAATTTGTTTGAATTACTTAAACCATATTTGTTCATAGAAAATTTTGAATCCTTTTCGAGAATCGTGGGTGGCACCTTTTCAAGAAGCAAATTACATTTTTCAACGTGTCAAAAAATCACTCTATTTTTTCATCGCTTCGATAAAACAATCCCTCTTCCACTTGATAATTATTAGATATGGATTCAATGTTTCCAACAAGGCGGAAAAGCACCATGTTTTTAAATGTTTCTTAAAACTCTCTCTATTTTTTCATCACTTTGGAAAAACCAACTCTTCTCCACATGATAAATTGTGTTTTTCAAAGCGTTGAAAAACACTGTGTGTTTCAAAGTGTCTTAAAAATTTCTTTATTTTTTCATCGCTTCCGAAAAAAAAAACCTTTCCCACCTGATAAATAATTGATGTGGATTAATTTTTTATAACAAGGAGGAAAAAAATTCATGGTTCAACCTTTTCGAGAACCGTATTATGTTTTTCAAAGTGTTGAAAAGCACAATGTGTTTTCAAACGTGTCTTAAAAATTGATCTATTTTATCATTGCTTTGATAAAACCAACCCTTTTCAACCTGATAATTATTTTATGTGGATTTACTGTTTCCAATAAGGAGTAAAATCATCGTTAGTTGCACCTTTTTTTGAACAAAATTACATTTTTTAAAGTGCTAAAAAATAAAGTGTGTTTTTAAACATGTTGAAAAACAAACTCTGTTTTAAGAAATTTGAAAAATTCCGACCCTTTCAACTTTATATGTAGTTTGTGTCCATTGCATTGTTATAATAAAGATTAGTTTTGTCATGGGTTGCACCTTGTTATAAACTGAATTACATTTTTCAAAGTGATGAAAACACCATGCGTTTTTCGATGTGTTGAAAAACACACTCAATTTTCTAGCACTTTGAAAATATTTAACGCTTTCCCACTTGATAATTAGTTTATGTGGATTGTATCGTTATAACAAGAAGGAAATTCATCATGGGTTGCACCTTGTTTAAAACTGAATTACATTTTTCCAAGTGCTAAAAAATACCGTCCATTTTTCAAAGTGTCAAAAAACACACTCTTTTTTTAAGTACTTTTAAAAAATTCAACTCTTGTCTACTTGATAAGTAGATGATGTGGATTTAATTGTTATAAAGAGAAGGAAATTCATGGTTAGTAGCACCTTTTTGGGAACTGAATTGCATTTTTCAAAGTGTTGAAAAACACCGTGTGTTTCTCAACATGTCGAAAAACACACTATGTTTGCACTTTGAAAAAATTCAACCCTTTTCCACCTGATAATTAGTTTATGTGGATTGTATAGTTACAAAAAAGGAGGAAAAGCACTGTGGGTTGTACCTTGTTCAAAACCAAATTATATTTTTCAAAGTGCTGAAAAAACTGTCTATTTTTCAACGTGTCAAAAAACAAACTTTGTTTTTCAGAACTTTGAAAAAATTCATCTATTATCCACCTAGTAAGTATTTAATGTGGATTTCATCATTAAAAAAAGGAGAAAAATCACTATGTGTTGTACCTTTACGAGAAACGAATTGATATTTTCAAAGTGCTGAAAAACAAAGTCTTTTTTTCAACATGTGAAAAAACAAACTCTATTTTCAGCACTTTGAAAAACTTCAACCCTTGTCCACTTGATACATGTTTGATGTATATATAATAATTACAACGAGGAAATGCATCGTGGGTTGCACCTTGTTATAAAACGAATTGTGTTTTTTAAAGTGCTGAAAAATATCATGCATTTTTCAACGTGTCAAAAAACACACTCTATTTTCCAACACTTTGAAAAAATTCAAACCTTGTCAACATTATAATTAGTTTATGTGGATTTTATCATTACAAAAAGAAGGAAATTCATCATGGGTTGCACCTCCTTAAAAACCAAATTTCATTTTTCAAAGTGCTGAAAATCACAGTGCATTTTTCAATGTGTCAATAAACAAACTCTTTTTTTAAACACTTTGAAAAAATTCAACCCTTTTCCACAAGATAATTAGTTTATGTGAATTGCATCATTAAAAAAATGAGGAAATTCATCATGGGTTGCACCTTTTTATAATTTTTTTTCTTTTTTGAATGTGTTGAAAAACACTGTATGTTTTTCAACTTGTCAAAAAACACACTCTATTTTCCAGCACTTTGAAAAAATTCAACCCTTTTCCACTTGATAATTAGTTTATTTTAATTTCATAATTACAACAAGGAGGAGATGCATCATGGGTTGCACCTTGTTAAAAACTAAATTGCATTTTTCAAAGTGCTGAAAAACACCGTGCATTTTTCAACGTGTCGAAAAACACACTCTGTTTTTTAGCACCTTGAAAAAATTAAACCCTTCTCCACCTGATAAGTAGTTGATTTGGATTGCATATTTAGAATGAGGAGTAAATTCATTGTGGGTTGCACCTTTTTATAAGCCAAATCAGTTTTTTCAAAGTGTTGAAAAACACTGTGCATTTTTCAATATTTCGAAAAACAAACTCTATTTTCTAGTACTTTGAAATTTTTCAGCCCTTGTCTACCTTATAATTATTTTATGTGGAGTGCATCATTACAAAAAGGAGGAAAATCACCATGGGTTGTACCTTGTTAAAAAACTGAATTGTATTTTTCAATGTGATAGAAAACTCCATGCATTTTTCAACGTGGTGAAAAAAACTCTCTGTTTTCTAGTACTTTGAAAAAATTCAACCCTTCTCCACCTGATAATTAGTTGATGTGCATTGAATTGTTAAATTAAGGAGGAAAATCACCATGGGTTTCACCTTGTTATAAATGGAATTGTATTTTTTCAAAGTGCTAAAAAACACTGTGCGTTTTTCAACATGTCAAAAAACACACTATGTTTTCTAGCACTTTCAAAAAATTCAGCCGTTGTGCACCTAATAATAAGTTAATGTAGATTGCATCGTTAGAACAAGGAAAAAAATCACCGTGGGTTACATCTTGTTATAAACTGAATTTTATTTTTCAAACTTTTGAAAAGCACCATGCATTTTTCAACGTGTCGAAAAACACACTTTGTTTTCCAGCACTTTGAAAAAATTCAACCCTTCTCCACCTAATAAGTAGGTGATGTGGATTTCATCATTACAAAAAGGAGGAAATGAATCGTGAGTTGAACCTTGTTATAAACCAATTATGTTTTTCAAAGTGTTGAAAAACACCATGCATTTTTCAAGGTATCGAAAAACACACTTTTTTTTCAAGCACTTTGAAAAAATTCAACCCTTTTCCACCTGATAATTAGTTGATTTGGATTGCATTAGTAGAACAAGGAGGATATGTATCGTGGCTTTCACCTTATAAAAAACTAAAATATGTTTTTCAAAGTGCTGAAAAAACACCCTGCATTTTTCAACGTGTTGAAAAACACACTTTGTTTTTCAGCACTTTGAAAAAATTCAACCCTTCTCCACCTGATAAGAATTTTATGTGGATTTCATTATTACAAAAATGAGTAATTAAATTCTGGGTTACACCTTGCTATAAACTTAATTGCATTTTTCAAAGTGCTGTAAAACACCGTGGATTTTTCAACGTGTTGAAAAACATAGTTTGTTTTTCATCACTTAAAAAAAATTCAACCCTTATTCACATAATAAGTATTTGATGTGGATTGCATCGTTACAACAATGAGAAAATGTATCATGGGTTGCACCTTGTTATAAACCAAATTATGTTTTTCAAAGTGTAGAAAAACACCACGCATTTTTCAACGTGTCAAAAAACACACTCTGTTTTTCAACGCTTTGAAAATTTTTAATCATTCTCCACCTGATAAGTATTTGATGTGGATTACATCGTTACAAGAATGAGGAAATTAAGTATAGGTTGCACCTTGTTATAAACAAAATTTTGTTTTTCAAATTGCTAAAAAACAGTGTGTTTTTCAACGTGTTAAAAAACACACTCTATTTCCAAGTAGTTTAGAAATATTCAACCCTTCTCCACCTGATAAGTAGTTGATGTGGAATGCATTATTATAACAGGGAGGAAAATCGACATGTGTTACACCTTTTCAAGAACCGAATTACATTTTTCAAAGTGTTGGAAAAACAAGTGTGTTTTTCAACGTGTCAAAAAACAAACTCTATTTTCAGCACTTCAAAAAAATTCAACCCTTGTCCACCTAAAAAGTAGTTTATATGGATTGCATAGTTACAACGAGGAGGAAATGCATCGTTGGTTAAACCTTGTTATAAACCAAACTGTGTTTTTCAAAGTGCTAAAAAACATCGTGCATTTTTTAAAGTGTCAAAAAGCACACTCTATTTTCCATCACTTTTAAAATATTCAACCCTTGTCCACATGATAATTATTTTATGTAGATTTCATCATTACAATAAGGATGAGGTGCATCATGGGTTGCATCTTCTAAAAAACCAAATTGTGTTTTTCAAAGTGCTGAAAAACACTGTGCATTTTTCAATGTGTCGAAAAACACTTTGTTTCTCAACACTTTGAAAAAATTCAACCCTTCTCCACGTTATAAGTAGTTTATGTCAATTGCATTGTTAGAACAAGGATAAAATTCATCTTGGATTGCAATTTTTTTATAAAACGAATTGCATTTTTTCAAAGTGCTGAAAAACACCGTGTATTTTTTTGTTAGCATTAGTTATTTTAATACATTGTTAGTTTCATTTGTTTATGAACATTTATTTAATTGTTCCTCTCTTCCTTCCTCCTGCAAGGTTTATATTTGAGGCTCTGCTCATTTGTACATTGGAATACATTGAATATTATTCTATCTTATGTTATCATTCATATCAGAGCATGATGGCGCAGGAGTGGAGAAATCTGCATGGATCAAGATTAAGCCATGCTTGGGGAATTTTGTGGATAAGATACATTTTATATCTTTGTGGAATCTGTGTTGTGAGAAAACCAATGCACACTCACAATCTCTCCATCATTCTAGCATGATTTATCTTTGCCAACAACATTTGGAGCGTGAGTGTGAATACTATTTTTTTCCCCTGAAAGCTTTACGATCTTGAAAATTTCATATAGAATCCCTAGTTGAGTTCGATGCGTGGCATTCAAAACGCATGGATACAAAATTCGTTCTCCACCCAATTTTTTTGAATGGGTAGGCTTGCCTAAATCTGAATCAAGCTCCCACAACTTTGGCTACACCGATATAAGCAGCCTAAAGAAGATTCAACAACTCAACTATTGATTGCCACAACTCTACCGAACTTGCCAGCGAATTGTCACGACCCCCCAAAAAATTCAAACACACGAACCACACAGTAATAAGTAAACGAGGGATAATTTTTTTTTGACTGTTGAAACATAAACATTGAACAATAAGTCATCACCACGGATCAAACTAACACTTGGAACACTATTAAGAGGATGACCACAAGAAAAAACGGAAGGAAAATGTTCACACCCAAAAAGGATAATACACTTTTCTGTTTAGATTTAAACAACCATAGCAATCCATAACCCCACGGACACTCTCACAGCTAGGGCAAGGCCACAGTAAGAACAAATGATAGAGGCTCAACTCCCGCATATCATGCCATCATCCCCATTACCCCCTCCCTCGTATTATTTGATTCTAAATCCTTTAACTCCATGACTTATGTTTCGGAAAGATTTCAGATATGATTCACACATTCATCTTAACAACTGAGTTAATTTCTTATACACTGTAGGTAGAGGGAAGTCACTTAAAGTCATTCACTTTACGAAAGTAGTTATTTAGTTCCATTATTTAATAAGGGATTATTAATTTAATTCCACAACACTATCTGTCAATACTTATGTTACAAAAATTGATCATTACCTTGCTAGAACAAGAATCGTGTTTCAACAAAATCAAGATGACTTTTACAAGTATCCTGGGAAAGGGTTAAGGATAGAAGGTTGAGTTAAATTCCTCTTAGACGTCATTAGTATTACCAAGGTTAATTGGAGCTTGGGTTGGGTTATATAAGTATTATAACGCTTGTACTTAGGCTTCACGAAAGCATCTTCTCAAAAGGAAACATTACTTCAATAGGCTGAGAGATAAATGATTGGTTTCTAAATTTTCTTCTATACTGGTTTAAATCTTATATAGATAACTAACCCTGGTTTTCCTTTAAGCTTGTTTGGCTTGTTAAGTGTCACCAAAAAGAGTAGTGGCAATAGTTTAGCTAGGATAACATGATTTAATTTCACTTTGAAAGGATAGTCTCACCCTTGATTACTTAAAGAATTTCTGCTCTCAAGTTCGTGACCCTACGTTACTTTATTTGACTACAACTTTTAATTTTAACTTCCAAAGTAGTATTAAAACCAATCCCATGGTTTAGTTACTCTTATGCCACTTATTAATAAGTCATGTCAAGGTAACTCCAAAATTATTCTCAAGGCAAGGTTGTGAGCACACTCATTTAACAAGAAAAAACAAAGATTACATCAATTCTTAAATACTGATTACTCTCACAAAGTCACTTCAACAAAAAAAACCAAATTTTCTTATAATTTCAATGATGGTCAAACAATACAAGGTTTCCCCCCAAGTTCGATGACAAAGTCCACAATACTTGCTAACTAAAGACATTAATCTCTTTTAACTTCCACTAGATGTTTAAAAATAGTTGAAAACAACATAAAAAGGTTTCAAGCAAGGGAGATTCTACGCGGTTGATTGCAAAAAGTATTCACAAATCTATCCCTCATCTACACCCAAAATCCATCGGCAGCAAATTTCTTACAAGAGTCAGTTCATGAGAACGGAGCAAGATAATGCTACACAAAACCACCATAACTATTAGCTAACAATACCACAAAAAGGAAGCACTTTATTACATAGAATTGGTTTTACACCTCTAAACACGATCAACACATCAAGTTATACTAAAGTATTCATCATGTCAATCAAAGAAGGAGAAGACCTTGGACTCAGTTAGGAGGTAAAAGCAAACGACAGTATAGCAATTCGTAGGAGAATGGCCCTCTTTGGCCTATAAGGAGGAAAACAAATAATCTAGCCAAAAAAACAGAATTCCCATAAGTAAGTAATTAAACATAATCTACAAGATTAAGATTGGATAGATTACACCAACATCTATAATTATCAAAGGACCAAAAGAAGATAGACTAAATTATTTTTTTATATTTATAAAAGTATAATAAGTTTTTTCGGATCGCCCATAGTAAAGGGGAAACACGGGTTTCAAAAATTAAACACAAAAGCCATGTATAATCAAGTTGCAAACGAAATAAGATAAGTATACACACAACATACGTTCGAGGTGAAAGCAAAGTATATATAGTTGTGACTATTAACTAAAAAGATTTTCCAATCATCTAAGAAGGGGTCCAAGTCTTACAGGCTAGTCGCAAAAACACGCGAGAGAGAAGGGGGTTTTGTCTAACAATATTATACAATAAGGTCATCAACAAATTTTTATAACCTTAAAGATTGGCAAACCTCCACTACAATACTAAGTTTGGTTTAATTTAAAATAAAGTACCCAGATCCCAAAAAAACCATATTTTTACGGCAACCCTTAGTAACACAGTCAACCATCGCCACAAATAGATACAACATATTTTAAGTGACATTATAAAAAAAAAACCTTCCGCATGAATCCATAGATTATCAATGGAAAGTGAGTTTTTACGAAGATTAATCACATTAAGGAAATTTGCCATCAAAAACTATTTACGGTTTAATTTACGTTCATAAAAACTGACACAATATTATTCAATATCATGAACATTACGGGGAGGAAAATAATGCAATGTTAGGGAAAAAAATAGAACATCGCCATCAACAATAAGTCGGAGAGGGGGATTATTAGACCAAACTATTCTCGTGTCAATGAGGTACTGGATTCGTATAATAAACCTCCAAAGCTTAGTTGATCCGAAAAGCTAGTTATGGTCAATTTTATAGGGATGGTCAAGGCTAATTCTTGAGGATGCCTTAAAAGGCCTAGAACAAGATGAAAGATAGTATAAGAGTCTAAACATGCGGACAGCAAAAACACATTGTACCAAACCTATTCATTCTATGAGTTTTTAATACCAAAAAAAAACTATAAGCTGGCTAGCCCCATTGCTCACACAATCCTACAACCTTTCTTCTCGATGCCAAAAGGTTATCAACGGGACTTGCGAAGGGGGGCCTACCAAAAACATCCAAAAGACAAATGGGTGCTAGGGAGGAGCTTCATCTTATAGTAACTTACTTCCATAATATCGAAGAGACTAGTGATCAAACATAATAAATTGCAAACTCAATCACAGAGAAGACTTAATACATAAACAAAAACAGACGACGGTCTTATCATTAGAGTAAGAGAGAAAACACAACTTAGAGGAGAGGGAACACACATCCTTCGACCACATAATGTCAACGATAAAAATGCTTAAAACAAGAAAGAAACAGACAAGAAGAAGGGAAAATCTCCCATCATGACATCCAACTGACCAAATCAATGCAAGGAAAAAGTGGTTCGATTTCACCAATAATTTTTTAAATTAAAATAAACAGTAGGAAAAGTGTAGAAATATCTTGCCCTTTTTCTCTAGGATCAACAGTTTCTGGGAGACCAGAGCTTCCCGAAATAGCAACAACAATCTCAAGCGAATCTCCCCTTTTACAGCTGGGCACTTCAAGCTCTATTCTCGTCTATGCTTAGCCTGGGCAGAAGAGAGCGCCATTTTATAAGAAAGGCGAATGGAGAGAAAAGTATAGTCTCAGGTGCTGTCAAGATACAATATGCAACAAAATGTTTTTAATGCAAGCAAGCCCACAGCACTACCCATTTTGTTCCAACACATTCATTGTTTCCATAATGTGGACGTCGGTGCTTTCAAAGACC
The DNA here is from genome assembly GCA_019776745.2 of Taxus chinensis. Taxonomy (NCBI): domain Eukaryota; kingdom Viridiplantae; phylum Streptophyta; class Pinopsida; order Cupressales; family Taxaceae; genus Taxus; species Taxus chinensis. The sequence continues at coordinate 641,289,577 of CM034146.1, read as the reverse complement.
CGAAGTCTTCCTAAACTTGATTGATGCGTTAATGATTGATCGGCACGAACAGATAAAGCTCTTTGGTCGTCAAATAAAGATATTATGTATGCTGTGACTGAACCAAAGTTTAGAACAATTCAAAATTCCTGAGGAAGTGCAGAGTCAAAGACTGCGGGGGGACTACAACAATTACTAACAAACTGTTTGGCGACTCAAATAATTGTGCACAATGAAAGGAAATTGCCATTGGTCAAACTCGCGGTTCAGCCAACCCAATGATTTGAAGCTCAGATACAAGACCAAAATGATTACCTCACGCTCATAGCTCTGAAAGGTACTACCATTATGATATATATTATAACATTTTCCTCATAAGATTGGGGACAAATCAAACTATAGGTTCTTTGCTGCAAAACATTTCAGTGAGCTTGGAAGGTGTGTGATTTTATTCCAACAGAAACCCTTATGTGCAAACTAGTGACCGCTGAAGAAGATCATAAAATTGCAAAAAACAAAATAGTCCTCATGAATATCTGATATGAAACGATCCACACCTATGCTATCCTCTTCATGTGAGTTACATCGTAAGAACAAGCAAGTCTCAGTAGATAATCCTTTGCAATAATTTTCATCAGGTCGTCTGGTAACACTCTTCACTGTCACAAGTCAATTTTGATAAAAAAAATATCAATGATGAAGGAGAGACCCATCTGAGGATGCATTATTCTATACTGAACATTAAAGCAACATAGTTGGACAGCTCGGCTGTTGAAAGCGCTAAAAAAAGAAGGGCTTAACTAACACTGTAATAGCTCCTCTGAGCCTGGTTACTCCTTGGTTCAGGCAATTTGTTTTTTTTTGTTTTTTTTTTTGTTTTTTTTTTTTTTTTTTTACTGGGATAGACAACGAGAACACCTCAGCAAAACCAAGACGGAGAAGACCTTGTACTTCAGTTAGGAGTAAAAGCAACGAAAGTATAGCAATCGTAGGAGAATGGCCCTTGGCCCTATAAGGAGAAAACAAATAATCTAGCAAAAAACAGAATTCCCATCAAGTAAGTAATTAAACCATAATTACAAGATTAAGATTTGATATATACACCAACCATCTATAAATTTATCAAAGGTACCAAACGCATAGACTAAATTAATATATTTCTAAAAGAACAAGCGTTGATCGGCCCAAGAAAGGGGAACCACGGGTTTCAAAAATTAACACAAAAAGCCATGTATAATCAAGTTTCAAACTGGAAATAAGATAAAGTATACACACAACATAAGTTTCGAGGTGAAAGCAAAGTATATTAGTTTTGACTATTAACTACAAAGATTTTCCAATCATCTAAGAAGGGTCCAAGTCTTACAGGCTAGTAGCAAACACGCGAGAGAAGAAGGGGGTTTTGTCTAACAATATTATACAATAATGTCATCAACAAATTTTTATAACACTAAAGATTTGCAAACCTCCACTACAATACTAATGTTTGGTTAATTTAAAATAAATTACCCATATCCCAAAACAACCATATTTTACGGCAACCCTTAGTAACACAGTCAACCATCGCACAAATAGATACAACATAATTTCTAAGTGACATTATAAAAAAAAAACCTTCCGCTATGAATCCATAAGATTATCAAATGAAAGCTGAGTTTTTCCCGAAGATTAATCACATTTAAGGAAATTTCCATCACAAACTATTACGGTAATTACGTTCATAAAAACTGACCAATATTATTCAATATCATGAACATTACGAGGGAGAAAATAATGCAAGTTAGGAAAAAATAGAACAGCGCCATCAACAATAATTCTGAGAGGGGGATTAGACCAAACTATTCTAGTGTCAATGAGGTACTGGATTCGTATAATGAAACCTCCAGCTTAGTTGATCCGAAAAGCTAGTTATGGTTCAATTTTATAGGGATGGTCAAGGTACTTCTTGAGGATGGCCTTAAAAGCCTAGAAACAAGATGAAAGATAGTATAAGAGTCTAAACATGCGAGACAGCAAAACACATTGTACACAAACCTATTCATTCTATGAGTTTTAATACCAAAACTATAAGCTGGCTAGCCCACGCATTGCTCACACAATCCTACAACCTTTCTTTCTCGATGCCAAAAGGTTATCAAAGGGACTTGCGAAGGGGCTAACAAAAAACATCAAAAGACAACTTGGGTGCTAGGGAGGAGCTTCATAGTTATCGTAACTTACTTCCATAATATCGAAGATACTAGTGATCAACATAATAACTTGCAACTCAATCACAGAGAAGAATTAATACATAAACAAACAGACGAAGGTCTATCATTAGAGTAAGAGAAACACAACATTTAGAGGAGAGGGAACACACATCCTTTCGACCCACATACTGTCAACGATAAAAGCTAAAACAAGAAGAAACAAGCAGAAAGGGAAATCTCCCATCATGACATCCAACTGACAAATCAATGCAAGGAAAAGTGGTTCGATTTCACAATAATTTTAAATAAAATAACAGTAGAAAAGTGTAGAAATATCTTGCCTTTTTCTCTAGATTCAACAGGTTTCATGGACACTTCCCGAAATAGCAACAACAATCCTCAAGTCGAATCTCCCCTTTTACAGGCTGGGCACTCAAGCTCTATTCTCGTCTATGCTTAGCCTGGGCAGAGAGCTCCATTTTATAAGAAATGTCGAATGGAGAGAAAAGTAGTCTCAGGTGCTGTCAAGACTACAATATGCACAATATGGTTTTAATGCAAGCAAGCCCACAGCACTACCATTTTGTTCCACACTATTCATTGTTTCCATAATGTGGACTGTCGGTGCTTCAAAGACCCGAGTCTTCTAAACTTGATGATGCGTTAATGATTGATCGCATCTAACAGATAAAGCTCTTTGGTCGTCAAATACAGATAATTTCTGTCTGTCTGTGACTGAACCAAAGTTTGAAAATTCCAATTCCTGAGGAAGTGCAGAGTCCAAAGACTGGACTACAACATTACTAACAACTGTTTTGGCTGACTCAATATATTGTGCACAATGAAAGGAATTGCCATGTGTCAAACTCGCTGGTTCAGCCAACCCCATGATTTGAAGCTCAGATACAAGACAAAATGATTACCTCACGCTCCTAGCTCTGAAAGGTATCTACCATTATGATATATATATAAACCTTTTCCTTCATCAGATTGGGGACAACATCAAACTCTCGGTGCAAACATTTCAGCTGTAGCTTGGAAGGTGTGATAATTCCAACAGAACCCTTATGCCTGCCAACTTAGTGACTCGCTGAAGAAGCTCATAAAATTGCAAAACAAATAGTCCTTCATGAATATTCTGATATGAAACAGATCCACCCCTATGATATCCTCTTCCATGAGTTACATCGTAGAACAAGCAAGGTCTCAGTAGATAATCTTTGCAATAATTTTCATCAGGTCTTCTGGTAACACTCTTCACTGTCACAAGTCAATTTTGATAAAAAAATATCATGAAGGAGAGACCCGAATCTGAGGATGCATTCTATACTGAACATAAAGCAACATAGTTGGACAGCCTGCCTGTTGGAAGCGCTAAAAAAGAAGGGCTTCTACTACACTGTAATACGCCTGATGCCTGGTTACTCCTTGTTACAGGCTATTGCTGTGGATCCGACAAGAGAACACCTCGCAAAACCCAAGGGAAGTGGAGGAAACATGCCTACTGTAATCACTGGTAGTTGTGTGTGGCCAGGAAAAGGGAAACAACGCTCCTTTTCACCTGAAACGCCTCAAGAAACAACAAAGAAACTCCATCTAGTCTCCTCACGCGGCCAAGGCAAGAAGAAGGAAGGCGTCCAGGAGAAACCGTGAGAAAAAAAAAATTGGCAGACAAGATTTCGATGGCTTCTCAACCACTCCACACGCAGACTAACTAAGAGAGATCTCACGCAGTCCGAGAGGATAAGCAAGTAGTCAAACAAGAATCAAGGAAGATTTTCAAATTAGGGTTAATAAATGTAGTGCAGCCACCAGCCAGAAGACTCCAACACGTCAGACTTTAATAACTCCACCCTCCACGCCAAGAAGGAGATGAAGCTGAATGTGACAAACTACAAGTCTATGAGATTTCAACTAACTCTCCATTGAACCACATTATATATTTTCAACCAAGCCAATGTAATTGTGGCATTCCACATTGACACCTAGCCAACTCGGTGGGAATTTTATATACCACCACCACCCAATCCATAACCGCTCGACATCTTAATCAGCTCGACATGTCCCGAGCAAACTCCGGGGGGGGGGGGGCAGCATATATTCAACGATGGGAAAAAACATTAAAATGTGGCCTAAAAGGCTTTAATAATTGAACACAAAATTTTATAATTTATTTACACAAATAAAACAAATATAACTGACACAAATTCATTTATTATTACAATAGTTTTCTCCATATAATTCTCACAAGCTAAGAGGTATAAGAAATTTTGTATGATTTACTATTCAACCTAAGAAGATTAAAACGCATACAGACGAGCAAGCAAGAGGAAGTAAGAGTCGAATTATCCATTACTCCCAATGATTAAAATAACAAGCGAACAGGCTTAAGCAACCAAGCGAAGAAAACTAGAGGTTGACGTTCCAAAGTGAACACGAAGCAGGGAACGACCATGGCACCAAGACGGGTAACCACTTCTTCAGCGCAGGACAGGGTAAAAGTCACCTAACGATAGAAAAGGGAGTTCAATTCAGCATTCAATGACACATAAAAGAACAAGGACGTAATAGCGAATGTCGATGCTGAACAGGGCATTACACAGATGAGTCCCAAGAAGGTAGAAAGAAACACGGCGCCAGTTGAATTACATGCTAAATGGCTGGTTTATCATTTCTTCTCACAATAAATAGACGTCACAAGAATTGAAATACAAAAATATTTCCGAGGGCTGAATTGAAATACTCTCTCATCAACATTGGCATTGTCTTGTTTTGCAACATTGAAATAGTAAATAAATAGCCGAAAAATTAAAATTAGATTAATCTACTACTATAATCGTTGAAAAAATTACATATTCATCATGATCATTCTCTTTATTCAAGGGTCATTTCTCAGAGACTTATTTCAATACATTCTCAAAATCTTGCACCAAAATATCATTTCTTGTAAGTTTAGTTTTGTAAATATAGCACAACTCGATGATGGTTAAGCTCTCCTTACATGCCGATTTGATGTTCGTTAAGCTGGATCCATGCATTTCTGCTAGGTTCTCATGATGCAGGTATATTGTTATATATTATTTTAATTCGCAGAGTAAACAAATAACTATTACTTATGGCACATTATTTGGCCTTATTTATGGTTTAGAACAACCCACTTAATGAAAAATGTTAGTTTTGATACTAAATTATAGGCATGCTTAAGATTTCCTAGATTGTCTTAGATATTTAATGATCTGAAATCAATATTTTAAGATGTACATAATTAGGGGTAGCTCAATATTTTTGGAATTAAAATATCCCCTTCATTTTTTTAAAAGGATTTTTTAAAAATTTATAATTCAGATTAAATTTAAATAGAATTAGAAATGAAATAGATTATTAAATATTTTTAAAGTATATTAACACTAATAAATATTAATTTGTGAAAATATTTTAATTTTAATAAAATTAATACATATTTTGGGTATAATAATTTATTTACAATTATTTTTAAGATATAAAGTATGTTAATTCTTATAATTAATTTTTAAAAATAAAATGTATGTATTTTTACGAAAAATAGAGTCTAAAATTATTGTGCTTTTTATTTTTTTAGTAATTTTCTTTCAAATTATTTGAATTGTATATTGTACCTTTAATTAAAAAATGAAGAAAAAAGGAATATTTTACATATTTAAATCATAATGATACAGTTAAAAAAAACACTCCTATAACATAAATTGACCATGGCTTCATAATAATACTAAACAAAGTTAAAAAAATACAAATTGTTAAATTTATAATTAAAATTAGATATTTATATAATTTAAATTTACATTAATTTAATGAGTTTTGACGTTGAAAATCCTTTCCTTATGCTAAATAATTGTATTTAGAATATAGAGATATTTATAATTTATTAATCATCCACAAATCTAATTTGAGTAATGTAGATTATACATACCTAAATTTCTCTTTTAATAAATTTAATGATAGTGTAAAATTTAAGCCAAAAATTTCTACTATATAGTTCATCTATAATTTATAAAATTAGTTCAAATCTATGTAATTTTGAAAATTTTGTATTTATATAATTTTTCTACAAGATTTTTTTTAATATTGATAATTGAGAATTTTATATGTGATTATCATCTCATTGTAGAAAATTTACATTTTTTTTTTCTTACAATAATTGAAAATTGTGGAAGATTCACAATTATTTCACAATAGCTTTTTATTGTGGATACCATTATGGATAAAGGATCTCATTTCTGGTAGTGAAAGAGGGTATTCAAATGCAAGGAAAATAACAATTTACAATAGTGGTTTATTGACGAAGTTTCGTCAATTTCTGGGAAAGAGGATTGTTAGTGAAATTTAGATATTAAAATTGCTCGACTAAATTCTAGGTGTCTATAATCATACTAGCATTAATTACCAGATTTTGATTACATATGTCAAAACATGTGGAAAAAGTCATTATGTTTTTAATCTTGTTGAAAAACACATTGTGTTTTTTAACAAGATGAGAAACATAATGGTTGTCCACATGTTTTTAATTATGTAATTAATAATAGTAATTATACATAAAAAATTAATATTTAAATTTTCAAAAAAAATTGATAGTGATCTTTTATCGTCACAAAATTTAAAAAACAATTTATCATAATTTTTTACCACACTACGTAAAAATTATTATCTAAATAACGATAGATTATATAACTATACTTCACTTATAGTTGGATAGAAATGAGGTGGTTATAATGTCCTTTCGCCTTTAAAGTGTGATCACACTACAAGGTTCAAATGAGTGTTTAAGAACACTACTAAGTGAGTGACATCTAGTTAAACTTAGACAATTTCTCATTCTTACATACATGGTGATCTCTATGAAGATCTTCCTCTTACCCCTCCTAACTCTAGAATTCTCCTCGATTGGAATTAACTTCACAATACACATACACCTATTTTCTCATATACATCTCATGGAGATAGATGATGCCTTGATCCTTTACACATGATGGACCTAAATGCCTCGGTAAGTTGAGTAGCGCATCTTGGCTTGTTATTTGAAGATGTTTTAACATGATAGCAGAGTCAAGACATGATGGTCCTTAACTAACTCCATGAGATTCCCATTTCACCTTTGAACATGATGAAACCCTTTTTAACTTCACGGTGAAAGACACTCTTTGAAGTTCAAGATGTGAGCACATTGCCAATTATTGATTAAGTGTTCTAAAGATATATGGACTATTTTGGACCTCGAGATGAATACCATCAATAATTATGGTGATCCTTTCTCATCATGTGCTCATGATGATCATTCCATTAATGATACTTTCTCATGATGTTCATGATGATCATTCCCTTAATGACTTATACTTGCATATTTTTATCATTTATCTACATTTTGGTGTTCTTGGTATTCTATTGTTGTTGATACTCAAATATATTAAGTAATTTCATGTCAAATATACTGTGGTAGTTCATGAAATCTAGCATTTAATTCCAACCTTGACTATGTTCTATTAACTCTCACTATTTTTCTCACCTAAAGCTTAATGTTCTATTTTAGTTTTTACAAGAGTAAATAAAATTACTAATAATATTTGGTGATGTATATTGTGAGTACTGTAAAAACCTATATTTAGTATTTGTTAAAACAATCACAACCCCCGTAAAATCATGTGTTTGTCAAAGTGCTGAAAAACACACTATGTTTTTCAACAAGATGAAAATCACACTGGTTTAGCACATTTGAATTATTAAATATTAGTAACATCATTAAAACTATGGAAAAACATCGTAGTTTGCACCTTGTTGAAAACCACATTGCATTTTTCAAAGTGTTGAAAACCACAGTGTTTTTTTCAACATGCTGAAAAACACACTGTGTTTTTCAACAAGAAGAAAACCATAAAGGTTTAGCACATTCTAATTACTAAATATTAATTACATCAATACAAAAAGGTGGAAAAACATCGTGGTTTTCACCTTGTTTAAAATCACATTGCATTTTTCAAAGTGCTAAAAAACACATAGTGTTTTTCAACGAGATGAAAAGCACACAATTTCTCCACATGATAATTACTTAATATTGATTACATCAATCTAAAAATGTAGAAAATTATTGTGGTTTACACCTTGTTGAAAATCGAATTACATTTTTTAAAGTGTTGAAAAACACTATGTTTTCCGACATACTGAAAAACACATTGTGCTTTACAAAAAGATGAAAAAAAGGTTTATCACATTCTCCATATTAATTACATTAGTACAAAAATGTGGAAAAAATTCATGGTTTTCACCTTGTTGAAAACTGCTTTACGTTTTTCAAAGTGCTGAAAAGAACAATGTTTTTTTCAACGTGCTGAAAAACACACTATGTTTTTCAATGAGATGAAATGAACAAAAATTCTCCACATGATAATTAGTTAATATTGATTACATCAGTCCAAAAAGGTGGAATAACATCATTGTTTACACCTTTTTGAAAATAGCATTGCATTTTATAAAGTGTTGAAAACATCATTGCATTTTTCAACGTGTTGAAAAACACACCGTGTTTTTCAATGAGATGAAAATTACACAAGTTATCCACATGATAATTACTTAATATTTATTACGTCAGTCCAAAAAGGTGGAAAATAATCATGGTTTACACCTTGTTGTAAACCACATTATGTTTTTAAAAGTGCTGAAAAAATAGTTTGTTTTTCAATGTGTTGAAAAACACACATTGTTTTTTAATGAGATGAAAATCACACAAGTTCTCCCAATGATAATTAATTAATATTGATTACATCAGTCAAAAAATGTGGAAAACCATCTAGATAGTTGATAATGCTAGTGATTTTCCCCTTATTTTAGAGAAATCACTATGTATATATATGATTCTCGTATTTTAATTTTGTAATTGACAGCTGGAAGGCAGACCCAATAATGTAAAATATTTCCAAAGGATAAAAGAGATCTAAAAGAGTGAGAAAATGATAGAGATGGTTTAGAGCACCTAGAAGGTACAGGAGTAACTGTGTGCTTATGTTCTAAATGAGCACTAGTGTTTAAGGCCGTAAAAGATAAATCGGTCAAATACTTATAGTAATATAGGGTGTGCAAGGTAAATAAAAGTATAAGTGACAAAATAAAATGCCCTAAAGTCAATCAATTACTAGTTTTATTTTTGCGGAATCATCTATATATTAGTATACTATAGGACCTAGAAATGTACCCAAGTACATAGATTTTGTGTCTACAGGTCACCAAATGTACTAATTGATATTTATTTTTTAGCAATTTTAAAGAGGAATTTCATAGAGAAATCTTAGATTTATAAATCATTCAAAAAACCACAGTGAGTTTTGGGTTGAGCGTAAAAAATTGGAATGTTCATTGAGATTGTCCATAGGTTAACAATCAACCATGTGCAAAAGTGTTAAGTAGTCAATTTTTAAGCATTGACCATTGACTCTAGTGGAAAAGGGTGTGAACGCACCTCCTCATAAGTTCACATGTTGTGTTGTAAAGTGATGTAGGAAAAGAGTTCTATTGCTACTGAGATAGAATTCACAAACACCCATAATTCTTACCATTACCTAATTACAATGGTATTTATTTTCAGATAATCAACTTAAAGGATAAATACATAGAAAAATATAGTTTGAGTGATGAATATTCCTAATTGATTTTAGATTTGGAATCAATTAGAGATTAATGATGCACAAAGACACTAATAATCCTATATTTTTTCCATGAAAATAATTGTTATCACATGTTTTGGCCCATTTAATAATTCAATATGGATGCTTAAGATCAAATGTTCAAACCATTTTCCTAATAAATAAGGGCACATTTAGTGATCTCTATCACTTGCTAAACACCACTATGATTTATAATGAGAGCTTTGTTATTCAATTAGTGGAAGAGATAGATGTTTGGAATGATGGTTTGCTTGAATTTGTAGAGGGAATTATTGGATTCAAGAAAAAATATTTGAAAGATGCAGTTCACTACTTTATAAAAGGAATCAAGAATGAAATGGTATTTCTCAATTAGATTTAGGGAGGAAAACAATTGATATTGTGGACCAAACATGGGTGGACCTATTGGTGGAGATTATTAGAAATGATTGGATTTCAAATTGGGGATGTCTAATCACCTCAAATTTATAAGTGAAGTGGAACTTGTCCCACTAAGAGAAAAAGTAAAGGATTTTAGTGGATTCTTAATTGGTTCGTGTTATGTGTGTTAGGTTGGATTTAAAGCATTACATCTTCCCTCTTTTGCATAAAAATCATCCCATCCATTTGGTATATAGCTCCCTTTACCTCCATATTTGTGGGGAATTTATTCATGATATATGAGATCATTTAAACCCTATTGTATACAAATAACTTCATGGAATTGAAAAACCTAGGAATTCCCTAATGATGAAGAGGGAAATTATATAAAAAGGGAGTAATGGTATTTTGATGACTACATAATTAATATATTATATCATTTCCACACTCTCCCAATCGTATTACCTAAATATATACCTAAAAATAGTAACAATTGACGTAGAAAACTAAATTTTGTATGGAATAATAGTGATATGCAAAGCCAATAAGTAAAAAAATAAAATTTGATATCCCATTCGAATTTGGTAAATTAAATTTTAGGTACTTCCCCTCAATTTTCGAAACAATTGATTCAAAAAATAATTTCAAATTCATATGTAAGTCACCCTTCAGGTATTAGGAAACTCAAGGGGTAGTAAGTAGTAATTGTACCTTTTTAATGAAAAAATTAGGGATGGGGGTTTATAAAAAATAATAAAATGCACTAGATAATGATTTTTAATCTAACACATAGATTAATATTAAGGTACATGAAAAGAAGGTACAACATGGAATTATCAAAGTTAGAGTTTATAAATAGTTGGAGAGGAATAAACAGAAGAGGGGTATGGATAATATGATGAATAAGAGGAAACTACAGATTAATTGATAAAATCCATACTCATGAAAATTTCCAAGCCCTCATCATTCACATAAGATCCACCTATATCCCTACCTCAAGGGGTTAATCAAGGTTCTTCTAGTTCTCATACTTAATATACACTAAAACCTCACATAGGCATAATAAGTTTTGTGTGTATTGTGTCTTCATATGTTCCTTTCACAAGTATTTTTTTCCCACCAGTTGATGTATCTAATAGTGATTCTTTGAGTATGTCTCAATTATTTTTTTTCAAGTTATTATTCCTTAAAAAAATTATGCAGTTGACTCTTTGACATAAGTTGTATCAATTTATAATGTTTCTCATACCAATTTGATTTTAAATGTTCCTACAAATTTAGTAGAGGTTTTGTAGCTAGTAACTCATGGTTTTTATGGAAGTTGAACGTTTGGGTGATTTTCTAATTTTAAGCCAATGCCATGCTATCTCCAATACCTCTATTATTTAGGATAGCCTTATCATGACCCCTACTTCCACGTCATCTTCATCTTCCATTACTCATTTTGGTATTATCATCTTCCCACCATCTTCCACATATTCCATCAATCCTCAAGCTATCATAGCTACTCCTTTACTTGTAATCACTACCACTATAGGTGAGGACATAACACATGGTAGCCAAATAAAATAAGGGATGGTTTTAGCACAAGTTCATTAGAATATCCATAAATGAGATAGTTCAAGGCCATATCTTATTTCATGGATGACTCTATTAGTCCCACGATATATTTCGTTCACAATTTTGATAGGAGTGCAAACTTCATTTACCATACCTTTATTATACCTCATATGTTTTCATATATTGATATTACCAATATTTTTTTGTTGATTCTCATAGTAAAGATGTCCCTCTTACTGCTATGACCTTATGTATTATAAATCACTAAGGTTATGATGTATACATTAAAAAATAGGATCCCTCTACAAAATCTATAGATGTATCCTACATGGATCATCGAGAATGTGTGAAAAAATAATTAGCTGAAACAACAAAGATAGTTTCTTCTCCCTAGGCTATGATATCCCTAATGTTTGAAAATATATAAATAACCTCGAAAAGGGTTTCTAACAGTTGATTGGGATTAGGAGATAAATTCAATTACAAAAATGAGAAGGGAGACAAAGGAAGTTCACATTGATGATTCTACATTAAAGGTTTACCTTGTCTTAATTGTGATATCAACTAATAGGTTACAAGAGGACATTGTTAGAAATATGCATTCTAAACTAACCCAAGCTCAAGGAGTGCTTACTATCCCTCTAGATACATAAGATAAATTCCAAGGCATTGTACGTGAGTTATTAGAAGTTTTTTAAATGCACACATAGGATACATCATTAATCATGTGATTCTACAATATAAATATTATTTTATCTCCTATTCTCATGGAGTCTCAACAATAAATCCAACCCATATTACTTACGTACCCAAAATGGATGAGTTGTTTTAGTAACTCAACTAAAAAAATTAATACCCTACATAATATTAATAATATTTAACTTGCTAATATATTTTCCCAAAAATATATTTTCTCACTAATTTATGTGAGCACTAACATTTTCTTAACATTCTACCCCCCAATGTGAACATGGGGAAATAACACATCATAAGAACTAATAATAGAATCATATTCCAAAACATACTTTAAGGTTGGTATACTACTACTCTGGATATCTGATGTGCATGATCACCTACATATAAGAACTCAATAGTTCCCATTTTCACTCTAGTGAATGTTCTTTCACTAGCCGACCACACTTCCACCATTGTTGTAGAAGTCTAAAAGGTACAGGATCTATATATCCAATTTCCCTCCTATACAATTGTTTATAATGTCTATTATTTACACATTCTCCTCTTTTCAATCTTAGTAGGTGAAGGATTACAATGTTTAATATTTGCACGCACAATAAAAAACAAACAATTGAAAAAGATATGCCACCAAAATAAAATGAAACATGTCATTAGTTGCTGACAAAAAGACTCTTATTTCCCTCTGAATTTTGTTAACTTTTTCCTCTAGTAGCATGTTTCTTAATCAATGAATTTGGACTTTAAGATAAATAATTTCCACATTGTGTTAATTTTTATAACATTCCCTCTTAATGTAAAACATACTTATTACACATCATATATCAATTTAACTAATAATGCAGCCATTTACAATTGACCTATTATCTAGGAAGTCATATTTAATTAATTTCTATACACAAAGGCCATGAGAAGATGATACTATAGCAAAAAATGATAATACCCTAGAACTATTAAATTACAAGAATATTGGTACGTAACCAATTTATACACCAAATATAGAATTTAGTCTCCTATTAGACATAAACTAATGCATTATGAAAGCTAAAGACTATGTAATAAACAAAAATAAAAACTATGCCTTGATTAAAAATAAAACCTGTAATTTAAAAACATAAACTATATACTGAGAATAAGACCTCAAATTCTAAAACTAAAAAAATTTAACGAAATGGAAACTTCATAAACTTGAGAATGAATACACTAATTTACTAAATTCTTTGACCCTATTCTCCTTTATAAATAAATTCTCCCCATCCATAACATTAAACAAGGAAATATGTTTGATTATCACACAATCGTAGATGTCGTGTACGGAATTACAAATTGCTCAATAATAAGAATTTCTTACACTCAGCAGATTGACCAGTTGACTTGATTTTGTATACGGAAAGATCTCTCCTATATGTGCTCATTAATGGTATGAATCTTTTCAAAACCAAGAAAAGTCAACCATGCCATTTCTATTGGATGGGCATAACATGTGAATAATGATATATTTCATGTTATACACTATGTATGTGGTGTATTTTGAGTGGAGGATATCTCTCTCCTTGGAAAATGGTATATTCAGATATAAATATTGTCATATCGGTACTTAGTATATGATGGAGAATATGTCACTGAAGTGACAGAAAGAAAGTAGAAGTGGAAATAGAAAATCTTGAAATTGTGATTTTGAAATTTTGAGAACTGAAAGAAAATGGCATTCATCTCTACACACACAAGATTTTTAATTTTTTCATGAATTTTTATATCGACTTGAGTTCTCAATTTCAACATAAGTTTGAATCGATTTTTGCATCAGAATGAAAATAGTATTAAGTTAAAAATATCACTTTGGATAGCGTTTTATTCATTGAATATGATAAGAATCCATTCTATGATTCTTAGTTATTTTAACACTATCATTTTATGAGAAGTGTGCATTTAGTACGTTGATAGGTGGATGAAGAAATTTTTTTAGGGTTGTTCTATCCAAACATTGATATTATCTGTTCAATAATTTATATTTTGGATTGTAAATAGAGATGAATTCTATTTTTTTAGTTCTCAGAATAAGTGTGTTCCTGTTTCAAACCACACTCCGAAAGTATAGTGCATATGGCAGTACAAGATGTAATTGATTCAAAGTAGCACACATATAATTTTGGATATTTAAATTTTGATTTTTTCTTTAAAAATTAAAGACTATTAGTTGAAGTCATTTTAAATACAAACACTACTAGAACTAGTGTAGTGCCACTCCTCTTTGACACCTATCTTGTTATGATCATGATTATTATTTTCTTAGTGACATTATGGACATTGTTCGATATTTTGGATAGCCAATTGTTAGACACTATGGACATTGTGATTATCATTGTGTTTTCAATTTTATTATGGTTGTATGGATGCATAGTGGACATTGATAGATATTGCAATACGTGATGACAATTTAGTGTTATTTTATTACATGATGACATCTTGGACTCTTGACGGTCGTGATTCTGTTTAGACAATTAGACTAACCATATGAGCACATTGATGTTCTGATATAGTAATAATGTGATGATAATAGGTGATCAATAATACGTTGTTGAATGCATCTAGATAAATATAAGTTATAATGGATGTATGAAATGCATGGTTATCATAAAACATGAATTTTGATAGATGATTATGCATAAGTGTGGGGTGATCGTAAATGTTAATGAATATGGTATATTTGTGATGATTAGTAATTATAAATAATTGACTTAGAATTGAATTTCTTAACCATGATAATGATACAGTTGCGTTGGATGAATATGTTATTTGATGAATGATAAATGTGTTTTGATTTCTTGACATATTGGCATGGCCTTGAGGCCAAAGGTGGTATCGTCTTGGTTTTTTACAAAAAACAAAATCACAATAAACAATGAAGAGACTAAGGGACCAACTATTAAAGAATATTGGATGTTTACAACAAGGTCACATTGGTAGTCATGTGTGTGTCTGCATTTTAATTTTTCTTGTTATGTTTATTAGGAGGTCTCCATGGGGGAGAAACCTCACAAGTGACCATGGATGTGAATGTTGTATTTTTCCTTTTATTTATTTGTCTTAGTTGAGTATGTGGTTTTATTGAATTCTCATGTTTCTCCATGTGCTTATGTTTATTAGTGTGCTCTTTATTAAGTTAATTATCCTTGTTGATTTTACAAATCGGGTGATGTGACAATGGGGGGCAATGAATTTCGTAGATAATCCTTATTTTCTTCATGATTTTGGATATATTTTATTTAATTTTTGTTTGTTTACCCATTCCCATTTCCAAAACTCGGATTCGGGCTTTGAGCCCATTTTGGGAGGCTTATGGAATAAGTTTTACTTGTCCAATAACCCTTAACTTCTCCCACCAACCAAACCTATGATATAAGGGGTTCAATTTAGCCCCTATTATGTGTTTTTGAATGAGAATAGGCAATTAATTTCCATCTTTTTCCTAACTCTCTTAATAATGTCCTTGAAAGTGTGGAATGGTGGATTGTGTGTGAGAATAGAAGTGACATACCTTCACCTTACTCATTTACGGAGTCTTAGATTATGTGTTTGAATTGTGAGGTTCCTTGGGGAGAAATGATGTGGCATTCTACATGAAGCCACATCACCATCCTCTCCACCACTTTCATTTTTGGAGTTTCTTGATTGTTTTGGGGGTTACTTGTTTGGGGATTTTTGGAGAGCTAGGATAGGAGCATGTATTTTTGTATTGGTGAATATTCATAATTTGGTGAAAATTCAATTTTATGAAAATTTTAAATGGTTATTTTTTCAGAACATGCCAGTGTCCTGTTAGCCTAAATATTCTAGTATAATTTTTTTGGGGGGTTTGCTTCACCTACCAATGAAAATTACTCCTAAATAAATCTAGGTAAATCATAAAGTAGTATTCTCATATCAAGTACTGTGAACTTATAGGGCATGTTGGTTATGCACAATAATATTTTGTTGATGTACGATAAGAAGTTGTTGATGCACAACAAGAGCCTAGATGTTGTTGAAACGTCACAATAATGTGCTTTTGACGCACAACAGGAGGCTACAAATGTGAAAAATGAGATTTGTAGTCACGCAAAAGATTTTTGATGTGTAACAATAATTTTTTATTGATGCACAATGACAAGATCAAGATGCACGACATGAGAATTAATATTTCCAGTCACGCGACAACAAGTTTACTATTGTGCAAAATAAAATTTGTTTTCGCAGGTAAAAAAACTTTCTCTTTCACGCGACTGAAATCTTTGTGTTACACCATGAACATCGTATGAATTGAAAATTAAAAATTCTGTCAGTTGAAAAAAATTCACAC
Organism: Taxus chinensis; assembly: GCA_019776745.2. Lineage (NCBI taxonomy): Eukaryota > Viridiplantae > Streptophyta > Pinopsida > Cupressales > Taxaceae > Taxus > Taxus chinensis. Next base: position 641,272,772 of record CM034146.1, on the reverse strand, counting down.
AAACCCAAGAAAATTCACTTATTTTGTGAAAGTTGTTCTAGAGATATTTGTCAGGGATTTTCTACCTTCAATTTCCTAAAGGTCTCTTAAAATGAACCATGGGTAAAAGTTGGCTTACATGGTCTTCAATGGAAAGGTAGGCTCTTATACTTATATTTTAGCATTTTTTTTTATGTTTTGTGTTTTGAATGTGTGAATTCTTGATATTTTGTATGGGTTTTGGTAGAATTGGCCTTAGGCATGGTGTAGGGAGAGGGAAATGGGGCTATTTGTGGAGGTAAAAGGAATTTTGAGAAGGGTAATCCACCTATGTAGAGTTAAAAGGAAACTATATCATTTATATCCTTTAAAATGGAGAGATACGAACTTTTGTGTGTGTGTGGTGGACTTGGTGGCTTTGGTGGATACCTATCCCACTTGGGTGGCATAAGGAGATGGTTTCCATGATTCCCTTCTCATTTGGATAACTTTTGCAAATATGTGTTTTGGTATGTTGTATTTTTTCTTCTTAATGTTTTTCTTCTTTAGTATTGCATATTGGCATTTGTGTTTATGTGTTGTTTGAATCCATTTTTGTGAGGGTTGACATGGTTGTGAACACCCGTTAATTTTCCATTTTTGGGGCTCAGGGGTCAATGAGAAGGTTGGATTCCCCTTCTCACTGGGTTAAGGTTGGGATGTGAGTATTGCCTAGCTTCCTTCTCTTGTGATACAAGTGTGGATGAAGAAGAAAGAAGAAAATGTAGATTTAATCTATGCGATGGAGTTGTAGTTATGTACAAAAAATGGATTTTTTTAATACATTCCGACATGTTGTCTCCACTTTTGAGTGGAGGGATTTTAATACTTACATTTTAAAGTTGAGCTTCTTATAATGTAATTACTTCAACTTGTTATGAATCATTAAGCTATGAAATGTATATGATTGAAAGTTACATCTTATTGAAGTTGAAGCCCATTCAAATCTGCATTGTGTTTAAACCTGCAACATTAATTAAAGTTTGCATTCTATTTAAAATTTGAAATTTTTCTTCTTTGATTTAGAAATATATTGAAGTAAATGGTTTTTTTTCCTTTTGGAAATTTTCTTAACATACTATATACTTAAGAAAAAAAAGAGCATGTATGTGGTTGTTATACCCATTTTGCTTGTCATTTTTAGATTGGTTGTGAATAATTGAAACTATTAATTTACAATGCAGTAAGTCATCCCAATTTTAATAGAAAATTATGGAATAAATTACTAATTTTATACCTTATAAAACAATATTTTCGAAAATCCAATGTATGTAATTATATCTTTTTTAGATCAAAGGAAGAAGCCTGTTTTATTTCTACTAGAGTATTCCGTTTAAACTATTAGTCCAATATATATATGTATTCATAAACAAAATATTATTAAAAAAATACATATAAAATGAAATTGGTTCAATGTTTGTTTTATTGAAAAAACATAATAACTTTTTTTTAATAATTTGGGGGAAGTGGGGGAGCAAACTTCCCCCCAATGATCTGTACATTGGTGTGGGCACCACCAAACCCACACACCCCCACTCCTCTACTATGCTAGTTGCAGAGAGGCCATAAGACCCATGTCTAATTCAATGCATAACCCATTTGGGTGACCCATTACACAACAATAGGGGAAGTGTTGGGCGGGGGGGATGTGGCACAAGAGAGCGGAATACCCCCAACCAAACTGTACAATAGTGTGGGCACCACCAAAACCCCACTCCCTGTTGTCCTCATATGGTAGCTACGGCCGGGCCATACGGCTCGTGTATAATTTAACACATAGCCCATTTGGGCGACCCATTACAAAACTATATATATATATATACCCAAATCATGTTTATCCTAGTGCCTTAGAAAATAAATTAAAAAAATGCAGAAACTACAAACCCTACGGGTAAATGAAAATTTAAGAGATGGTAAAAATGATAATAGATTATATTAAGATGAGTGTTCGCTAAGTATTATAATTCATGAGCCTTGATGTAAGGTGAGTGATCACTAACTCTTATAAGTCATGAACATTGATCTAAGGTGAATGGTCGCTAACTCCTTTAATTCATGAGCCTCAATGTAAGGGTGAGTGTTCGATAACTCTTATAAGTCATGAGCATCGATATAAGGTGAGTGGCTACGAACTCTTATAATTCATGAGCTCATTGTATTAAATGAAAGTTAAAGATCATCGATGTAATTTTAGCTATTGGTAACTATAACAAGTCATGATATCGTTGTATTTAAGTGTGACCCTTGTACTCTGAACATGTCAGCCCCGTACTTCAAAATTACAATACCCAAAATATAAAAGTACAAGTGTCACACTCTCAAAGTGTGAGGCTCAAACTCTTAAAGTGGGGCTTGCACTTTCAAAGTCTGAGAACCTCACTGTTTTGAAGTACAAACCACCACACAATCTTAAATTTTTGAGAGCCCTGTCACTTTTTATGTATGAGCCCCACACTATGAAAAATTTGAGCCTCACACTTTAAAAGTGATATCCCCATTTTCTAAAGAATCTGAGCATCGCACTCTACAAGTACTAGCTTTACCCTAAAATTACGAGTGCCACACTTTCAATTTTATTTTTTCACACCTTCAAATTGCGAAGTCTCGTACTAAAACTTTCAGAGTGTAAATACTAAAATTTTAAAGTGTGAGGAACACATTTTTAATGTTTAACTTATGCACATAATCTTTAAATTTTACACTGACCTTAAATGCTAGTTGTATTATTTCGACTTATGGTGGAACTCACAATAAAATTATGTTCTCACCCCAAAATCTACCTTGTAGCAACTCAAGTATTTATTTTTAGATTGTAGAAGTTCACTAGTGTTTATTATTATAGACTATACCGTCGAGTAATCATTAAAATCAAAAAACAAAGTTGTGAGTTTATTTATATCACAAATTCTACTACTCTGAAAGATAGTAGACATTACGCTTGTAAATTGTTCCATTCTTTGTATAAAAAATGAGTCACTTCCATGAGAAAGAAAATGAAATAATCCTTGACAAAATGTAAGAAAATAATTTGTGAGAAATGATGTCTTATGTCCTCAAAGATACATTGAACCATTATTTTATAGTTTACATCAATCAAAAAACTCAATGTGCCACAATTGTATTTTTTCTAAGTCAAGAAATAGCAAAACTGATTTGTCATCATTTTTACATTAGAAGGTTCTATTTATGCATTTCAAATTTGTCACAAATTCATACATATAGAGTTGTAAATATTATATGAGGACTCGTTTCCTATTTTGGACAATTCTATTTACACAAAACATGAATACATTTGTTTCCTCTAGAATGGGACTATCAGTATGGATACAATTAGTGTTGAGTAAAGTAGTAGTGGAGTTGCTTTAAAAGTAGAGACTAGAATTTACGATCAGGTAGTAGCAAAAGAGTGTACTACAAATTTCTTATTCAACCTTGATTTTCTTACATATTTTGGGTCAATGTAACAAATGATACCCATAACATAGGTAGAGGTGCGGTGTTTGGCTGAGGAAATACAATTTGTAATGCCAAAGTCTGAAAAAATTACATCGAAATTATAATCCAAAAGAATGTTAGAAGTATTCACATCCCTGTAAACAATGTGTGGGTTACAGTCATATTCAATATACAACTATCTTTCTTCAGGATCATGAGAAATCTCTAACCGATCTTTCCATTATAGTTTAATCTTCATTGATGAGCCTATTAAAAAATAAAAATAAATAAAACACTCGTTAGATTTTCTAAATATCCATTTTACTATGAAGGTTAGAGGTTGATTGGACACTTCTATTTCAAAAATTGAATCTACAATGTATAGATTCATTTTTCTTTCATAAAAAATCATTTTACTAACCATGTAGGGTTTCTGACAGACTTCTATTTACCATGTAATCATAAAACTTCAAGTTTCAAAGTGGAAAAATAAAAAATCCATGTAGACTCTCAAGATTTTGATGCTTGATGCTTCCAACTGTTACCACATCAGTTTGAAATGGAAGAAACCTTAGTGGGTAGCGAGTGTACATTCTCTTTATAGAAATTGGCTTGGAATTCTTTAGATCACATTCATAAATATTGTTTATAGCACCATAGCCAATTATATATTTCACTTTAATATTTTTTGTGTTTATCATTATGTCACCATTCATATAAATATCCATGTTCATGTGTAGTATTTCCAACCTTGAAGAACCTAATTGCAACAAATAGATGTGTCAATAAAGAAATTTTAATATGATATTGATTTTTGATTTGTCATTTGATAATATATACAATATGAAATCATCTCTTTCCATGTTAGTTTTAACACCTAGCTCCATTTTTTTTTGCAGAGAATTATGATAATACCTTTGGATGATTTGAATGGTACAAAGCTATAATTATGGCACAATAGTAGTAATGAACCCTATTAGATGCAAACATATATTCTTTTTGAGATGGATGTTATTCATTGTATTTGGCCACAAGTTTTTGAGTAAACATCATACATATCCAAGTTTTCCAGTTTTTCGATAAAAATTTAAAAATGTCTCTCAAACCTGAGATTTTTAAAATATAGCTACTATTTCTTGAATTAGTTAATTGCTGATATCCAAAAACCATAATAAAAAAAAATGAATTGGTACGCAGCAAATTTGTGTTTATATCTATAACTATGTGTAGGAAAACATGAAAAAAATTAATGGCAGGAATTTCCCCAAAAAATTGTTGTAGGAGAGGTTTCTTTAAGCTAAATAGAGTCATTTACATTATATTTTATTATTAGGTAAAGAGAATTAAATTTATTCATTTCTCAGAGACCTCCATAGATTTCAAAAGTGAAGACCTTCAAGATTCCACAATGATGTAGTGTAAATCAATTGTTTTTAAGAAGTGATGGGAAGATACCCATCAATCCACTATTAGCTCCTCTATCCTAAAGATGCACAAATTATTTTTTAAAATGATGGAAATATATTATATATATTGATGCTAGCGGTCATCAGTCTTCATTTCTAGAAATGAATTGACATCTTCAAACAAAATAAATTTATTAGCGATTAATTATTGAAATCGGAAAGTACAACGAACAACAAAAATTTTTATTAATGATTTCTTGATTTTTATAAGTGAAAGAGGGTTAAAGGGTCCCTTTCCCTTTACATCATAGATACAATGAGAGGTTCAATCTATAAAACCCGAATGATCTAGAAATACGTTGGCGAAAAAACATTTAAGGGCTCATGCCAAAAAAACAAGTGATTGGGAATACAAACAAAATCCTAGACCAGTAAGACAAACAAGATGATTTGGTAACAATACAACTGACAAGCCTATATAACAACCAAATAAAAATTATAACCCAATGGATTTTAAAAGTAATTATTTATTTGAATCAGACGAAACTTCCATATCCTCCACTTTAACGGGGATGAAAATAGTTTCCATAGGCAGTTCTGGAAAAAGATGCTCTTTTTCGGAAGAATCCTGACTCTTTAACCAATGGTATGCCTTGCGATATTCCTAGCAAAGAAGATCGCAACATGTCGGTTCCTCTTATAGTAGAGTAAACATATCATCCAATTCAGGAAAGGGGAACAAACTATCTCCCACCCTCAGTATCTCACCCCATTTGGACACACTAGACACAAATCACATTAGGACGTTAAAATATTTGTACACTTCGAAAAAATGGCCATGTCCAAAAAACCTTCCTATTATGACAAGCATCAGATAGCAATGGTGATGATGAACTCATGGTTTTTTCCATTTTCGCTTCCATGTCAACCCTATACATTGGCTTGTTCTAATGATGACCCAACTCCAAATCCCAATCCTTTTCCAGATGTATGATAATAAGATGACAAATGAAATTTGAATAAATTTATGCATTTACAATCAAATGTCCCTCTAGAGAAATAAACTCATCTCCTTAAACTCCCTCCATAACAACCAAGTCTTGATTTGTTTCAATTTGAAAAATGTATTTCACATGACGACAATTTTTTTTGTATAAAATGTCATCTCATGCACCGACATGAAAAATTTCATGAAAGGCAACATTGAATAGCCCATGATAGACAAAAAAAAATCCAGTGAAATAAAGATGAAAGGTGTGAAAATAAGTAGGAGAGGAGCAGTAAATATGTGGAAGGACTATTCCATCCCATGTTTGTAATTAATACAAGCTTCTTAGGGGCTTTAAGATCAAACTTTATTTGAAAAGGTGACGAGTTTGGGAAATCAACATATTTATTTTCAATATTATCACGTGATTTTCTATAAAAGTTTCCTTTTTAGTAGCCTCCCCATATATAAAATGTAAGGTCCAATCTGTAATTAATGAAAGAGTACAAAATTATTTTTATTCACATAATTTTTTTGATGGCGGAATTAGCAATAATATGAGAGTCACCTCCAATAAATAATTCATTACTATTCAATTCAATAACAATAGAAAAAAAATGTTTTAGCACTTTAATTTATTGATTCATACATTTATTAATTTACATTGGGTGGGATCAAAGTTCGTAATCTATAGCCTGGGACAACCTCAGTAATCAATATCAAAATACTGCATAATTTAATCTTCAAAATATTAATAATCATTAAAAAAATAATATTTTTTATATTTGGTCCTTTGAGTAATCTCAATAATTTTTACATATACTTTTAATTTACTAATTTGGGTTTGATGGTGTGTTGTATTTATGAATAACATCTTATATTATATTAACAAGTAAAATAATATAAGAGTATTCACCAAAAAATTCGGTAGTATGGAAGCATGCCCCAAAGCCACGAGTTCAAACTTGGTAGAAAAAAATATTAAAGGTACATCCAAATACAAAACATCACAAGACAGAATTTTTATTTTTTTTCCTAAACTATGAATTATTGACCAGCAGTGCACAGATCTTCATAATTCAATCAAGAGTCAAACTAGTCTCGAGGATAAAAAATTCCCTTCTATTTCTTTGATTCGAAATAAAAAATATCGGTGTAGTCTTGAAAAAAAAAACTCATTGCTTAAAATTTAATGAAAATAGTCTTAAACTTCCATAATTCATCTTGTTTCATGATTCAAGTAATATAGTTGGGCAATACAAACACCTATATTGGGAAAAAATTATTCGATACAATATTTTATGGACAGGTTTGGTTAAATATAATTCCTTCTAAACAAATTATAAAAATAATACTTTCCACTAACATTCTTTTCTCAATACCCTCTTCAGCATTCTCTGTAATAGCACCTTTCACATTTGTGAATCGACTTCTCAAAATTTACTACATATCTGCATAAACACACTAACTAACGATGCTTATTGGTTACAAAAATTCTAGTGGTAAGTCATCCTTCTCGAAGGTTTCTATTCAATGACTTATCTCCCAGAAGGATAGTTCATAGATTATAATATAATTTCAAATAATGACTTTAAACCTGTTGAGATTATTTTTTTGCATTTGTTAAAATAGATTCGTCAACAATATATAGGATAACAGACAATATCCTTGTTAACAACGAATACTTGGCAATCATAAAACACAGCTTTTTATTCTCAATATTCGATCGATCATTCTTGAGAAAAACCCGTATTCATCTTTGCCTCCATTTTTAGTAAAAAGTTTAAGACTTTTTAATTTAACGGGATATTTCTGGAAATATGCTAGGCAAATATTATGAGGATACATCTTCACATTTTAAATATGTACTTATATTACTATGTTCTAACAAGTGGGACAAACAGAAAGTGATTTTTATTTGGTCAATATTTTTTAAAATTAGAAACAATATAGAAAAGTGAGTGCCAAGCCACTCCTTTCTGTAAGTAATGTAGCTTAGCGATCACTATGCATTTTATTTGATACGATCTGAACGCTATGTTCTATAAGTATCGTATCTTAGTGGTTGCTAAGCATTTTTTTTAATACAAACATTTTTTATTTTTATTTTCTTAATTAAAAAACAATTTAGCCTAGAGGCCACTAATCTATCCATTTTTCATTTACCAATAAACAATAATTGTAGAGCACTATGCTATGTAAGTATTCGAGCTTAGATGCCACCAAGCATTTCTTTTATACAAATAGATTTTTATCTCTATTTTTGAAATTAATAAATAGTTTAGTCTTGAGGTCACTAATCTATTACTTTCTCAAAAGACTTCCCTAGCTTGGGACAATAAAAAATTTATATCTTAGAAATTTTGCATCTAAAAATTTCACAAAAAATGCCTAGCACCCAATAATATCTATTATTATGATTTATTATTACAATGCTATGTTTGAAATAAGATATTATTTATCCTAGATACCAGTAAATAATTCCTTTCTACAAGAAATCGAGATTAGCGATTGCTAAGCATTTTATTTAATATGAACTATTTTTTTTATCTCTATATTCAAAATGAAAAATCAGTTGAGCCTAGTGGTCGCTAATCTACTCATCCTAAAAATTCACGGAGCTTGGTAGTCACTAATCATTTTCATTGATGCACACCAATGTGTAAAAAAGGAAAAGATGCGATGATGTGTGCCTAGCACTCCCTATGGTGTTATATGAGCACCTTGAAAACATTTTTATTAATAGTATTTCTTTACAACTATGCAAAGACATCCATAGCTTTCAAGAATAAAAATTGTCCATATCTCACCTATCTTCCATCAAAATATATTATGGAAAATGCCTAGTGGCCACTGATATCTATTACTATGATTTGTTCATAAAACATCTATGTTTTTTTTTATTATTGGTAAATAGTTTTTTGAAAGGGACTATACCCTTTTACAATATGACTCAAAAGCTAGATATATCCAAAGTAGCATAAAAGGGATCAGAATCCAGATATGAACAAAAATTCCATCAGAAGAGAACAATTTGTGAAGAGAAAATCCTACAACCAGCAATCCAATAGCTGAAAAATAGCTAATAAACAACAACTAAGCATCAGAATAGTTGCCCAACAGCTGAAATATAGACCAATAGCCAGGATATAACGATAAAAACTATAAAAAAGACAATAATCATGCCTTTTCCAAGATGGTAGGGGATTTAGGTTTCCCGTATCCCTTCTTTTTCCTATCCACTACCTTCCATTCTTCGTTTTTTTCTTCCATTGAAAATGGAATAACCACTTCAATTAGTTTGAGTGGGGTGAGATATTTAGTAAGTGAAGTCAAAGCAGAAATGATTACTATATTAGTGTTCTGAAAAGTAGAGTCTGGCAACAACTTCTCAGCATTATTAGAAGAGACTTACATGATGGGTGAGTTATCTTGCATGTGGACGCTAACTTTTATAACTGGAGTTCCCTGGGGATCGATTGTTAGATGCTCTGGCAGAGAATCTTTCCACCATGCAGGCTTGATTTTCTGTTGGGAATGTTCACAATATTTTGTAATATGACCAGTGTTAAAACAACATCGACATCTGAAGGCAAGTCCCTTCATAGTCTAATCTCTGTATCCAGAGTCTTTCACCAATCTGCAGCTTAATTTCTGTTGGTAAGGCTTTGGATAGATCAAGATCCACAAGGATCCATGCATAAGTAGTGTGGGTTTGAATGGAGGTTTTCTCATCAACAATTTCACATGAGCCTAGAGTATCACCTATTGCAAACCAAACAAGATCTGTTCTAAACCTTGAGTGGGAGTCCAGGTAAACAAACCCAAACCGGGTAGGTGTAAAAAGAGTCTTTTGAGGGATCAAAAGATGGAAACCAGGGCTTAGCCATGAGTCCATGTTCACCCCAAACCCAATGTTGCATAAGAATTAAATCCCTATCTTCGAGGGTTTTAAAATCAGCAATGAAATATGCTTTTGCACAAGGATAAAGTTCAATCTTACCTTGAATCTTTTCTCTCCATCTCTACGCAATCCAGTCGTGTAGTTGAGAAAGTTTTGGCCAAAATTTATGAAATCTACAGATAAGACCCAGTTAAGAGAGATTTTATTCCTCCTTACACACCTTTAGAAGTGGATCCACCTCAAGCTTTAGTGTCAGAGTCTCCTCCGAGGGTTTCAATGGCATATCATAGTTCCTTGTAGAGATCTTTGCTTGCTTGCAGACCACATCAACAAAGGAGTTTATAGTCTTCTTACCACCGCATGTAGATTTTTTTTTAGGTCCTTTTCCACATCTCCACTTCCCTCGCCACCATAGGAATTCGTAGGATATCTATCATCCCCAAAAGCTCGACCATTCTCCTCTATCAAAGGAGAGAGCCGAGGTGATTAACAAACTTGGCCACCGCCGCCATCAAGGTTTTCATAGTGTAGAGGAGGAACAGAGACATCCCTCCCTTCTGCTTCTATGCCATTGCCAATTTGTCTCACACCTTTATCCACCAAGTGGAGCAGATACTTCTGAAGAGGTGACTGTGAATCAGTGCAACCGATAGAAAAATATTTGGGGTTCCAATCCGCGCCGCCGAATTTAGAAGTTTTAGGGTTCAAGAGAGTTTTTACCATCATAGCAAGTTCGAGCAAGTTGATAAAACATATATGTTATCAAGAAATTTTTTATCCTATTTTCCACATAATCATTCCTTCTGGTGAGTTTTGAATATTAACAGTCACTAAGCATTTTCTTTCACAACCATTTTTTGATTGATATTGTTCAAGTAATGGAGATTAGTGGTCGTTAAGTATTTTACTTGATACGAACCGATATAAATTATGTGTTAGACACAAAAGAACTTATGAGTAATATAGAAGTTTATAAATTTTTATATGGTATGTAGTGCCACACTTGGTTGTGGAAGGAATGTATAGTCAATAAGATAAGACTGCAGTTGATGAAAATACTAGTTATCGAAAAATGTAAAGATATTTATTTACAATGCTGGAAATAAAACCTAGAAGTTGTAGAGGCTAGTGACCGCTAAGATTCTACTCGTCAAATATAAAGACAACATAAAACATATAGAGTTGTTCATTAACACATGCTAAAGAGAATACCCTGATCCCCTATAAAATGTAAGTATTTACTATTTTGAATTCGGTGTTGTAAAAAAAATAATCTAATCAAGCATCGCATTCGCTATTTTCTTTCCTATTTATAAGGTACTCTCAAATTCAAGTGTAGAGTAAAATTATGTTTTAGTTTTTCTAAAGTAATGGATTAATAACTTTAAAATATTAATGATCAAGGGATATATTAGAAATTTCAAGCCATGTGGCAATATTTTAATGGATAATAATTACACCATAGTAATGCAGATTTTTATAGGTTAAAAATATTTGTTAATTCTATCACTAATTAAAAATTTCTTAATAAATGTTTCAATTATATAATTTTCTAATTAACTAGTTCAATTTTTCAATATGCCGTGCATTTTATTGGATTATTTTTGAATTAACGTAGATGATAGCTTGAAAATATCAAATTCGCACTCGATAAAAAATAATTATAAATGAGGCGTATATCACTCTCTTAAATTTTTATTTTTATTTTCTTTCATAATGTTCACTTCTATTTACTAAATGGTTTTTTAGTTCTCATTTTCTAACGAGTTCACAAAGAAAATTTTGACGTTGTCCCATCAGTTTCTAAAGTAGGTAGTATTAATAATGTTCAATTCCCCGTATCCCAAGCTATTCAATGAATTAATAGAATTATATTTATAAAATACCAAATTCACACTAGATTAAAATTAATAATTAACGAGGCATATATCACTCCTTAAAAATTTAAATTGTTTGTTTCCTAATGTTCAATTCTACTTTCTAAATGGTTTTTTATTATGTCAAAATTAACAATTGTCATTTTGTTATGAATCCACAAAGATTTTTTTGTCGATGTCCAACTTATTTCTAAAATAGGTAGTATTAATAAATTTTATTTCCCTGAATCCCACACTATCCCTCTAATTAACGTGCAAAATATTTAAAAATATCGAAGTTACACTTGATAAAAATTAACAATTAACTAGGTGTATATCACTCTTAAATTTTATTTTTTTTCTTTCCTAATTTTCACTTCTATTTTGTAAATGGTTTCTTATTACGTTTAAATTAATATTTGTTTTTTAAAGTAGGTAAAATTAATTAATTTAATTTCCTACTTGTTTTTAAAGTAGGTAAAATTAATCAATTTGATTTCCCCATATCCCATGATATTCCACAAATTAAATGCAAAAATTAATTATAGGTTAATTAAAAGAACTATATGAAAAATACCCCACATTAAATTCCAATGTTTGAAATTTCAAAATCCCGCACTTTCACTTTAAAAAGTGGAAATTCAAATTTTGAGATTTCCTAATCCCACATTTTTTCAGTTTTCTTAATTTCTTTCATTGAATGGATTTGGAAAAAATAAATAAATAGGAGAAATATATATTAGGGTTTCTTTTTAATTTTTTTAGCGTAGAAAAGGAGCTCTTGAAATCAAATTCACTGGTCTGAGTGCTCAACTCCGAGAGGTTATTTTGAATGGTAAGTTGTGGTAGCAATCGTAATTGCATTTGGGGTGCACAAATAAGACAGAAAACAATGATTATGGATAGATCACGGGTTAGAGTGCAAATCAAGAAGCCCATAAAGTACAAAATCAAAAGATATGAGTAAAAAAGGTTACACATAGAATCTCGTTGATACTGTGTGTTAGAGAGAATATGGATCTTAAGGAGACATTATCATGAAGGTCAACATATATGATACAACTAAACCAGGTATTTATCAAAAGCATAAACATTATTATATGTGTACCGTAGTTGATGGTAGACACTTCTAGCCACTTTGTATTCACCCATTTCTTTTGTTTTGCACCATAATCCATACCTACCTTTCCCTTTGGTGTCTTTTTAGTTCCTTTCCATCTTTTTGTCAAAACCACATTTTTTTTCCACCCATGACCGAAGATTTTGTAATCCATTTTAAAATATTTACTCCTTCCAAGAACCAATTTTTTATGTTCATTCGTTACTCAAGTATTCATTTTTGTTAAACGGGTTCCCTTTTAAACCCTTATATCTATTTCTATTCCTTTTATTTAATATTTTTCTCTTCTTCGTCCATTTTTTCGCACAAACGTTGGCATCTATCTCTAGTAGAAAAAAACAAGTCACTTATTCTTTTTTTATAACTCGTAATTTGGTTTATTGTTGTATACTATAGGTAATCATTTAGAATTCCTTTAATGATTTTTCAATATGAAAGAAATTGTTCTGACTAATTCTTGAATATTCGATTCTAAATTGATTGTGGCATTGATATACATAGTTTTTTCTATATTTGTTTTCCCATGTAAAAATAATTAACTATCTTTTCTTAATCATTTTTTATATTTTGTGAAAGGTAGGCACATTATATGTACTCGTAAGTATTATTACATATAAATGTTAATCATTATATTTACAAACATATATTCCATTTAGAGTTAGTGACGACTATTTTTAATGAATGGCGACTACTAGGGTGTTTTCTCACAACATTTCTTTCTTGAATACTTGTGATTCTAAATATAATATTAAGCCTAGCAGTCGCTGAGGTCAATAGTATATTTTAATTTTATCTCATGAATTCCAAATTTAAATTTAAGCCTAGCAGCTACTCTGATCAGTTTTAAGCCTAGTGGCTAATGAGCTCAATAGTTTATTCAAATAAGGGTTATTGCGAAATCACAGAGGCTTAAGGTTAGCGGCCGCTAGGATATTTGTTTTCCCACTCAGAGAAATTTCTCCCGCACCACTCCAGTTTATTTATATGGTATAATAAAATTTCTTACCATCCAAAATTTACAAATGGTTTGTAATCATCAACCCAAGATCCATTAAAATTGATTTCAACTATTGGTGACTACTAGGGTGGTTTCTCATTGCATTTATTTCTTGAATACTCATGATTCCAAAAAAAATTTAAGCCTAGTAGATGCTTAGCTCAATACTATATTCGAAGTCTATCATATGAATTCCAAATGAAAAATTTAAGCCTATCAGCCGCTATGTTCAATTTTAATCATAGCAGCCTTGGGTTCAATATGTTATTCAAATTAGTGTTGTTATAACATCAAAGAGGCTTGAGGTTAGAGGTCACTAGAATAGTTTTTGTCTTGCATACATTATAGTTAATAATGACTTGAGGGATATTAAAATAAATGACTAGACAATAAATATTCAAAGACAAGATTAACCCAACCCCACCTCCATGTCCCGCTTAGAAAAAGTGCTCCTTCACCACTCTAGTTCATAGCTCTGGTATAATAAAAGTTTTTACCATAAAAAATTTACAATTAGTTGTTAATCATCAACCCAAGTTCCATTCCCATTGAGTTCATTAGATGCTTTCAATAAGTGACAATGGGGACACCTTGAGGTAGGGGTGGAACATATCAATATTGACCAAGTGGAACATAGCAGAGTACTGATGGGTCATTTTATTCTCCAATAATTTAGCTAACATGATCTTCTATTAGTGTCATTATAAATCGGGGTTGTGTCCTTGGTTGTATGTAATGGAGCTTTATGTAATCAGTTTTCCTATTGGGTATTTTGTTGGTGGTTTGTTGTGAGATCTTTCTAAGTTGGTTATTGTGATGAAATTAAGTCTAAAACATATACTTATAATTTAAATAGAAATGCACACAAAAAATTTGAAAGAACGGAATTGAAAATAGCACACTTGTAACTAAAAATCAATAGAAGTAAAAGCACATACTAACTAGACTTTTCATACAAAGATACACACATTCTGAATACAATTTTCAATAGGGAAAACTAATACATTCAAATAGAGATTGCATAAAACATATTGAAATAGAGATTGCAGTAATTTTTTTAAGAAAACCATATGTATATGTAAATTTAAACAACCTCTTGTCTCCTTGGTCGAGCGGTCCCTTGCTCTCCCTCGGGATAGAGGAAATCTCAATAGATATAAATCCTCAAAATGATTCTCACTTATATTAATTCAAATAACTTCCATGACATATATATCATGTGAAAAGAAGAGTGTTGAATACAACAAGCTATATATTGTATATTATATCTAAAATAATAGCTACTATAATGTTCTTGAGAAGGTGTCTTTAAATAGACATAAGAAGTTAAAAAATATGCCATAATAGCCAGAAGTAACATATGTCTATTATGTTTATGGAGTCTGTTTTCATGTTAGAATTTGGTACTCCTTCCATGTGTTACACTCGGATATTTTTACGGCAGTCCTGATCATTGGTGAGCGGGTCAAGGGGGTTCGGGGGTGAAGCCCCCGAAGAAAATTTTCATGGGTGGTTTATTAACCCATGGGTAATGGGTAACTATTATGGGCTATTTTTGGGCCCATGGTTTTTTGGTACCCATTTTTTTGTAAAACCACCTCTTCGCCTACCTATTGAAGTAATTATAAATAGATGGACATACAATAGGATTTATAAGAGTGTGTTTTGTGAAGGTGAATAGTATGTGCAAATTCAAGTGCGAATTCGGGAGGGTTTGTTGAGCACAACTCCAAACAAGATCTGATTATTGTAATTGTGAAGAATTTTGGCTTGTAATAAAATATGAGAAAGTGTTCTTAGTGGATGTAGCCCACATTGGGTGAAACATGTTAAATATTGTCTTTGTGTTGTGTATTTTAAATTTTTGTAATTCTATTCATACTTCTTATTATTGTGATTATGAGGAATTATTTCGCATTAGATTCTGTTAATTCCTAACACTCCGACTAATAAAATTGATCAAGACTCATAAACTCCTATAGGAATGCTAGAAACAAGTCTCATACTTATAGGTCGATAGGTGGAAAAATTCTTCTGCTTCCGCATTCTAGATCCAAACTCAGACTTCTTGATTACATTGGAAATACATGTTCATTATTTTCCTACACACATCATCACATTTCTCTTATGAAGGTAGTTAATAGGAAGTTATATAGTAATCAGGTTGCATGAGCAAAAACAAGGAAAATGTATTAAAATCAATAAGATATAACTATACAAAGCATCCCCATCCATTAACAAATCATATCTAAATGAAAATTTATTAATCAAAGGAATGATATAAATCAGCCAAATAATGCACTCATCATTTCCCCCACCTTTTACTTGTTTCTTTTCCTAATATAACTTATCTACGCCCTACCTTGTGACCAAGTTGTTGGGCCATTTCATACTCTTTAAATTGGTCAACATATTGCTTTGTGGTACCTTTACATCCCTGAGTGTTGTAAGTTAGTTTGACCCAAGCTGTAAAAATCTCATTTGATTGTGTAACATTGTTTTTCCAATTGGTTGCACATGAAGTCATACCCATTCATCATTATATTTTTGATGGCGAATCATAGTACCCCTGAATGCCTGCATCTCGATGGGTTGAGATTCTCAGTGTGATTACATAACATATATCTTTTCCCAAGTGTGGGACCTTGCGAAATTAGAAAATCTCTTTGGATGAAGGCCGGTTCCTATTCCTTTGTTCCGATGCACACATAAAATACAGAGGGTTTACTCAAAAAAATTATCTAACTTGTTAAGGAGATAGGGTAATAAGATGCATAAAATAAATTTAAACTAACAAAGGTGATGCACCGAGAAAAGAAGAACACCTGTCTTGCCAATAAACACAAACCATCAAAATGCAATGCAAGATCATGCACATATAACCAAATTTACAGTGAAATATCAGGAGAATGCAAATGAACAAAGAGAAGGTTGAGAATCATCCATAGACATGCATTATTTTCTTTGAATATTGATACAATACACTACAAAATTCCAACAGGAAAAGTTGCATTATAATTTTAGATGGGAGGTTTGAACTCCACAAATTCACTTTCCAAAGAGAAGAAGGGAGGGGCGAAACAAGAATGTCCAACCTTTAGAAAGAAGCCCATCCTTACAATTTATAGGAAGAATGAAAGAGGGAAGAGAGAGGAATTCCAAATCTACCCCAACCACCTCCAGATTGTATTTAATTCATCTCATTATGCTGGTAGGTGAGAACCCTAGTAAACCCAAAAAATTGTGAACTGTATTTTGCATTTTTTAAGAACTTGTTCTCACCTAATTAAAGATATATGAAAAGTCCAACCTTGCGTGAATTTGAGCTACATGTGAAAATTTATGGCCATTTGAATATCTGGGTCAGGGTTTCCTTTCTGTCAGGTTCAGGGTGTCAACACTCAAAATGTTGTGCCTCCTGAAGATGCACCTCAGTGCATCCATCCTCATGTCAACATAATTTTAAGTGCACCATAGATGCTAAAAATGTCATGTTGACATCTTCTGATTTGCGCCTTCAACCTGCGCCAAGGCGTAACTTTTTCCGTGTCGACACCTTCTAATCTACGCCTTCAACCTACACCAGGGTACAACTTTTTCCATGTTGACACCTTTTGATCTGCACCTTCAACCTGTGCCAGGGGTGCAACTTTTTCCGTGTCGACACCTTCTAATATGTGCCTTCAACCTGCGCCATGGTGCAACCTCTTTCATGTCGACATCTTTTTACCTGCACCTTCCAACCTACGCCAGGGTGCTACTTTTTCTGTGTCAACACCTTCTGATCTGCGCCTTCAACCTGCACCAGGGCGCAACCTCTTCCATGTTGACATCTTCTTACCAGCGCCTTCCAACCTATGCTAGGGCACAACATTTTTCATATCGACATCTTTTTACCTGCACTAGGGCGCAACCTTTTTCATACTGACATCTTGAGTTTCTTTGATTTCAATATTCTTCTGTTCGTCCATATTTACCTGGGGGGGAGATATATACAACATGTATTATGTGCTAGTTTTTTCTGACAACTACCTTATGATTGTGATGAGGGAATCACCTCATCGCATACTCCAACTCAAATTCTGAGGAGAAATAACCTCCCTTAGCTTTAATGGTAAGCTCAAAGTGTTCCATCTCCTATCATAGGTCTGCCTTACTACCCTAAAGTGTTGTTGACTGTACATTTCAAAAGTTCTCCACACATTTCGGTAATATATTTGAAGTATTATCTCCAACACAAGTTTGGTAGTAAATATATCTGAATTTTTTCCGCATAGCGACATCAGTGCGATGTGTAGGATGAATATAAAATCCTATTGTTTGAGTTGTTTGATTGAGGATATCCATTTTTTCACCCCACATGATTTGATTTCGAAGAAAGGACTTAAAGGATTTTAATTGAAAATCACCCATGAAAAAGTTAATCAAGTAGTCAGGGACATTTGGAACTAATCTATTATGGATGTAGAAATCACATAGAAGGTTTTGAATTTTTGGGGTACTGGATTTGTAAATGGATACAAAAACTTTACCATCAGGAGGTTCATAAGGTGCCTGACAATACAACTACAATAAATTACAAGAGTAAAACTTATCCTGAACAAAAATGTTGTAAATTGAATATGGTTTCCTACAAGACACGAGCTTACAAACTAGAGGATAGATAAAGTCCAAAAGAGATTGGAATTTTTGTTTTTCATAGTGGATGATATTTTCATTCTTTAATTTTAATTCTGAAGAGACAATTTTTGGACATCATTCAAAATGATAAGACCTCTATCTCTTTGTTGTTTTAGGATGCTAACTTATATTTGTAAAGATGTGATTTCTCTAGCCTTTTGTACTGTGCGGTTGGGTAAATTTAGTTTGTAAAGACATATTTGTTTCCTCTATACCTTTCAACTGGGCTTGAAAGAGTGCAATATTTTCTAAATAACCATGAGGATCAGAAACTTGACATAACTCAAGGTGACCCATTTCCATTGCAATTTATTTTAGAGTGGGATTTTGTTCTTCAGGTACCAAAGTAGTTTCCAGAGCTGTGGAGTTAACTTCTAAAGATGTGAGCATAGCCGAGCTCTATGGGGTAGGAATAGTTGTAGTGAATATAGTGTCTATTGATTTATCAATGGGGATAGCTAGGTTTTATACCTCATCCCTTACCTCCAACACATGGGTAGAAGCATCAGTGAAACCCTCTAACTAGGAACTTTGAGGTTTATGCAATGTACAGGACCATCGTGGCCACAAGAAAATAGAATAAGGAGTCAAGTTATTATTACCTATAGAACTGGAAGGTGCTAAATATGTGCTCACTTGATCACCATATATGTCCACATTTGTCTGAGAATCAAGTTCCTCCTTATTGTGTGTAAGATGAGAGTATGATGTAATAGTGGGTCGATAAGAAGAACAAAAACAAAGAAGATTTATGCATTTATTGAAAACAAAATAGCTAACTAAGGGAAGAAGATCAATGTCATGACCATCCTCCTCTATTTAAATTGAAAGACAACAATTTCTCCTAGAAAGAGAGGGAAAGAGATGCCTAAGCATGCATTTCCTCACTCAACATGATGTTAACTGGTGAAATTTCCCTTGTCAAGAGGTTGTTGATAAATCCCGAGTTTGTGTCCATTCACAAGAAGAGTCTTTTTGTCACCATCGATTGGTAATAGCCACACAAAGATGTTATCAAACACTTTGTCGATATGATATGGGCACAACCAACATTTATGTAACTTACCTTTAAACTATTGATATTTGGAATCAAAGAGTAAGACCCATTCTCCCTCGTGAAATGTCCTAGATTTAAGATGAGCATTATGTCAGGTCTTATTTTGATGTTGGATAATTTCTACTTGTTGTTCTTCCATCCATATTTCATCCAATTCGTTCAGCTTCATCACCTGTTCACATTGTGCTTCATCCACATGATGTTGACTTCTAGTGTTGTTCTCTACGTGTGTAACTCGAACTCTACAAGTAATAGTGGCTTCTTCCCATATACCAACTCATCAGGAGAAAAACCAATACTAATTTTATAGGTCGTTTTATAGGCCCAAACTGCCTGGGGAAGTTTTTCTACCCAATTTTTCATGTCAGCACTAACCACTTTGGTTAGAATGTTCTCAAGTTCTCTGTTGGTCACTTCCACTTGCCCACTGGATTGGAGGTGATATGGTGATGATTTTTGGTGCTTGATTTGGTAGACTTCAAGAAAATCTATAATCATTTTAGTACAAATTAAAGACCCTGATCAGATACAATGGCACCAGGGGCCCCAAATCATAGCAATATCTGATTGTATAGGAAATTAGCAACAACATCCTCATAGGAAGATACCAATGCTTGAACTTCAGCCCATTTCATGACATACTCCATGAATACCAAGAGGCATTCTTTCCCAAAATATGGGGGATACTAAGGTCCAACTAAATCAATTCCCCATTTCTCAAATGGTCCTAAGACTAGTTGAGGATTAAGATGAATTTCCATGGATATTGTAGGCTTCCACATTCTTTGATATGCATCATACTGCCACAACATACTTCTTGACCTTCTTGTGGAGGGAAGGGCAATACTACCTAGCTCTAAGGACTTTATTAATTATCCTCTTTACTGAGTAATGTCCTCCTTCTAGCTCATCATTACAAGCTCACAGTATGTCATATACTTCATCTTCTCAAATACACCTACGAAGAACCATATAAAGATAATATTTGAATAAAATTCCATTACACCATTTATATGTTGCACTATTTTTTAAAAATATTCGTCTCTCTTTATGATTAAAATAGGCACGAAACTTCCCTATGGTTAAATAATTTGTAAGATAGGAGAACCACAAAGTCTAAGTTGATATATCAAACAAATGTTTGTCTGGAAATTTATTCTTAGACTACCTCATCATTACCTGAAATATTCAATCTAAAAGAAAATCAGCAACAACATTATATTTCTTGGGCTTATCAATAATGGTCAGATTGAATTCCTTTAACAAGAGTAACCATCTAATAATCCAATCTTTGAATATTGTTTTATTCATAAAATATGAGATGGTAGAGTGGTCAGTATAAACAATGATTTTATACCTAGTGATGTAATGTCAGAATTTATTCAAGGAGTAAACAACAACTACAAATTCTTTTTCTTTAGTGGTATAGTTTCTTTCCATAGGAGTTAGGTTCTTGTTGATAAAGTTAATTGCATACAGGTTATCTTCTTCATCGTTCTACCCAAGAACAACTCCCATGGCCATATTGGAGGCATCAGTGTGGATATGGAGTGGTTTCCCCCAATCGAGGAATTGTAAGAGTGGGGTGGTGCTCAACTTCTCCTTGATAATATTGAATGACTACTGGCACTAAGGGGACCATTCAAAAAAAATATTTTTTTTCAACAATGAAAACATAGGTGCAACAATTTTACTAAAGTCTTTGATGAATCTCTGATAATACCCTACATGTCCAAGGAAAATTTTGATGTCATTTTGATTTGTTGGTGTAGGTAGCTAAGTGATGATTGTGATATTTTTGGGGTTGACCTATATATATATATATGAAAGAAACATGGTGACCTAAGATAATTCCCTACTCAATCATCATCAAAAATTTTTAATGACTCAGGGATAGTTGGTGATACTCACATTTGCTAAATAATTTTTCAAGGTTATTCAGAGACTCGTCAAAATTGGATCCGTGGATAGTTAAATCATCTATGTAAACTTCAACAGAGTCATTTGTGAGAGGTGCAAAAATGGCCAAGACTACTCTCTGAAATGTATCAGGTGCATTATAAATCCCAAAAGGTAAGACTTGATAAAAAAATGTACCCTAAGGGAAAGTAAAGGTGGTTTTATCCTGGTTAGCAGGAACAATACTTATTTGGTTATACACACTAAACCCATCCAAGAAAAAAAAATATTTCTTACTGGTGAGATTGTCCAGATTCTTGTCAATAAAAGTTAGGGGAAAATAATCTTTTTTGGTGGCTTTATTAAGTTCTCTATAGTCAACACAGATTCTTCATTTACCATTTTACTTGTGAACTATAACTAATGATGAGACCCCATTGACTATTAGATATAGGGTAGATGAATCCTATCTTTAGCAATTTTTCTATCTCATTTTTGACTGTCTCTGAGTGTTGTGTTAATTATTCGTTATAGCTGCCTTATGGGTTTAACATCTTCAATGTAGATATGGTGAGTATAAATGTTAGGATGAGTTCCCATCATATCAGCATAATCTAAAGAAAAATTATGGGAATGTTTCCTCAAAATCTCAAGAACCCTAGCCTCTTAGTTGGCCTCCAAATTATTACCAAAAGTAAGCTCTTTCCCTATGTCAACAGGAACTTATTTGGTATCTTTCAAAATAGTAATATCTACATTGGTGATTAAAGAATTCAATGAGAAAACATGGGGCTTAAGTATGTGCAAAATGGGTACATTTGTCAAGAGACAAAATCTTGGTTAAAGGAAAATAGAAATCAGAGACTCTGTATTCCACATTATAAACATAGATTTATTTACAACCTCCATTATAAGTATCACTTACCAAGGAAACAATATAGGACGTGTGTATAACAAATGGGTCTATAGTTAGAGTTCCAATTTCTGTAGCCACAGTGTTGATTTCCATAGTCACAAGGCCTTGTGCATCAGTCAGTGTGTATGAATCAACAACTTCCGTCATATGGTTTTTCACTACAATGGTTGCCAAATAAGAAGAACTCGAAGAGTTAGTATCCAAGGAATCTACCCATACATGTTGACAAGCATACACATAATGCTAGGGGCGAGGATATAATGAAATATTCTTTGATTTCTACCCATTTAGAATGGTTAATTTTCCCGACATACAGTCAATATATGTAGCAACCGTAGCCAACTAGGGTCTTCCTAAGATGACTGGATACCCTAATTTTTTAGCTTTAGGCTGTAAGACCATAAAATTGACAGGATACTTCCAAGATTCAATGGTGGCCATTATATCCTCAATCACACCATCTGGTACAACAATGGATTGATCTTCTAATTGAAGAAGGCTATTGGTAGGTTGTAGTTATGTTAAGGACAACATATTGAACATATATGTTGTTATATCATTAACAGAAACACAAAGATCCACCAAAACAGTAGATATTGACTGATAGTTTATACAAATAGTAATGACTAGACTCCTAGGATCCCCATATTTTGGTGAAACAAATTTTCCCTCAACAAGATCAACCAAATTTTGTTTCACTCTTATGGTATTTAGGTATTTATTCTTTCTTCCCGGTATCTTTATACACTCATTTCTAATGGTTTGGTTTAATTCTATAATCTCCCTTATTGTTCGCAAAAGTGGGACCTCAGTGTGCACCTTTTTTAACTCTTAAAATAGAATTGTTTCATTTGTAGTTCGTGTGTCCTATAACCGCTAAGGAA
This sequence comes from Taxus chinensis, assembly GCA_019776745.2. Taxonomy (NCBI): domain Eukaryota; kingdom Viridiplantae; phylum Streptophyta; class Pinopsida; order Cupressales; family Taxaceae; genus Taxus; species Taxus chinensis. The sequence continues at coordinate 641,249,612 of CM034146.1, read as the reverse complement.
AATGAACTTTATGGGCATTTTGACTAGTTTCTTGATAGTTATGAGTGTTTTGTGATTTTGGAGTAGGCATGGTTCCTTCATTTTCCTGAAGTGTCTTTTCTTTATCAGTGTCTACAGGCATTTTCTTGATAATAATAGGAGGATTAAATGTTTTCCCAGACCTTAGTCACAGATTACCAATAGTATTAACCTGCATTAAATTACTCTGTCATGCTTCATCAATTGAAGTTGTCAGTTGATTTTTTAGGGTGTGCTACAGGTTGGGCTGGAAGTTGTGTTTGTGTTTCTTGTCCATATTTTTGATAGGTTTGTGGTGGGGCCGTTAAATCTTGTTGAGGTTGTTAGAACCTCCATTGTTGATTAATGTTCTGTTGTGGTGTCCAATGCTGGTTTTTGTTAGGATTCTATTAAGGTACTGATTGTTGGTTCTTCCATGGACTTGCAAGGGTGAGTGGTGTCCAACCTGGATGAGTGTAGGGATTCATCTAGGGTGGTGGATGTGGGTAAGTCATCTAATTTGATTTTGTCCACTCAGGTTGTCCCCAAGTAGGTTGAGGAGCCTGACTGGGCCATGACATCCTCCTAGGGTTCTTAGTAGGTCGAGGGGAATATAAAGCCTGAGTATTTGGCCTTTGAAAAAAATTTACCTCTGCATCAGCTTGAGAAACAATATTTAATCCTCCTTTCAACTATGATAAGAATGTGTAATTCTTAGTGTGATGGTAAGAAAATTCACACATCAAACACATGTCTGTGACATCCAAAGGAAATTCTCTTAGAGGATGTCTCTTCCTACACTTAGGGCAATATATGTCAATACATTATTTGGTAGAACTAGTTTTGGGCTTAAGCCCATCTATGGCTGATGTTAATTGTAATAAAATGTTTGTTTTCATGTTAGCCATTTCTTCTAGAATTTTAGAGGTACTTATAGTAAGCTGGGATGTTTTTCTCTTCCTTATACCCCCTCGTGTTTTAGAGTAGCTTCTTCATAGCTTAGTGATTTGTTCCATAGTAATTTTATGCACATCTCATCCTCCCATAAGATGGAGGGAATCCTTGGTTTCCTCGTTAGGTCCTTTAAGGAAAATTGTCTTAGTGATGTCTGCATGCAACTCATAACCACTATGTTGATGGAGAAAGAGAAATCTATCCAAATAATCCTATAGGTTTTCATCTTCTTTTTGCCATATCTAGAAGAAATATTTTTTCCTATCCCGTCCCCTACAATAGTCTTGATATTTGTCTAAAAATTTTGTCTCCATGGCTTCCCAAGAATCAATGGAGTTAGAGGACAACTCCATGAACCATCTCATACTAGATTCTTTGAGAGTGGAAGGAAAGAGTTTTATTTTTTGATTGTTGGTTATGTAGTCATGTGTATAGAAAAGAACTTTGAATTCAAACAAGAACTAGTTACGATCTTACATACACATGCCTTAAAAGATAGGGAGGATGGATGGGTCATAAATTTTTCATTGGTGCATCCTCATCCTCATCCAAGATAATGGGATAAGTAAAGGTTTGACCCAAGGGTGTGGTCTCCATTATGCATGTGTTACCTCATTTTTGAGTACTGGTTAGAGGATAAAGAATGCTCAGTAAGGCTTCTAGGCATTGTATTGGATTCAGTTTCACTCTCAGTGTTCCCTATGTGTAATCTGTTTACAGATATATGTTGGATGTTACATGGTGTAAATCTCCCTTGATCATCTCATGGCCTATGCATCAAGGTTGGTTACTGAAACAAGGCCAAATACTTATACTAGTTGTATATGCGATCTCCATTAACACCCATAGCATGTAAAGTAAGAAAAATGTTGTGGTGTGCTTATGGTTTCCCCGATAAACAATGCCAAAAATTATGGGTTGTTGTATTCTCCAATCATTTTACTAACATGATCTTCTGTTAGTGTCATTATAAACTGGGGTTGTGTCCTAGGATGTATGCAATGGAGATTTATGTAACTGTTTTTCCTATTGGGTCTTCTGTTGGGGGCTTGTTGTGAGATCTTCCTAATTTGGTTAATAATCTATAGAAACTCAATGTAAATCTATGGAATTAAGTTACTATGGATAAATCAAGTCTAAAATCTATATTTCTAATTTAAACAGAAATGTGCACACAAAATTTGAAAGAATAGAATTGAAATTGCACACTTGTAACTAAAAATCAGTACAGGTAAAAGCACATGCTAACTAGACTTTTCATACAAAGATACACACATTATGAATAAAAATTTTCTATAGGGAAAACTAATACGTTCAAACAGAGATTACAGTAAAAATTATTAGAAAACCATATGTTTAAGTGAATTTGAACAACCTCCTGTCTCCTTGGTGAAGTGGGCCTTTTCTCTCCCTCGAGATAGAGGAATTATCAAAAGCTCTAGATTCTCAAAATGATGCTCACTTATATTAATTCAAATAATTTCTATGACATATCCAGTATGTGAAAACAAGAGTGCTAAATATAACATGCTATATACTGCAGATTATATATAAAATAACAACTACTACAATGTTCGTAAGAAGGTGTCTCTATATAGACCCTATAAGTTATAGAATACACCGTAATAGCCGGCACTAACATCTCCCAATAATCAACATTGATAGAGACTCATAAATTCTTATAGAACTACTAGAAATAAGTCCCATACTTACAGGCCGATAGGTGGAAATAGTCTTCCACTACCGCATTCCAGCTCCAAACTCGGACTTCTTAATTACATTGGCAATAAATGTTCATTATTTCCCTACACACATCAACAATTTTCTTTCATGAAGGAAGTTAGTAGGAAGTTATATGATAATCAATATGCATGAGTAAAAGCAAGGAAAATGCATTAAACTCACTAAGATATAACTATACAAAACATCCCCATGCATTAGCAAATCATATCTAAATGAAAATTTATTAATCATAAGAATGATATAAATGATCCAAATAATGCTTTCATTAGGCACATTTATGCAGATCACTTGTTGAACATTAACGACACAAGCCCACCTAGATGTCCTGCTTAGAGAAAGTGCTCCTCCACCACTCCATTACATAGACCTGGCATAATAAAAATGTTTATCATCTAAAATTTATGAACAATTCATAATTATCAACTCAAGTATATTCAAATCCTATTCCATGAATTCCAAACAAAAATTTTACCCTGGTATCTGCTATGTTAAATTTTATGTCTATTGCCCATTTGGTTCAATGTGTTATTCGGATCAACATTTTTGAAACATCAGATAGGATTGAGGTTAGTGGCTTATAAGATAGTTGTTGTCTTGCATACGTGACATTTAGTTTTTTTTTCTGAGTCATGTGGTTTATTTATTATCTAACTATGCTCCCCGCAATCAAATTTAAATGTTAAAATACTATTTTCAATGATTGGTGACCACTAGGATGGTTTCTCACTAAATTTATTTCCAAAATACTCGTGATTCCAAAAAAAAATTTAATCCTAGCAATCAATGAGCTCAATAGGATATTCAAAGTCTATGACATGAATTCCAAATAAAAATTTAACCCTAGCACCTGATGTGTTCAATTTTAAGCCTAGCTCCCACTAGGTAATATATATTATTCAAATTAGCATTGTTGCAACAACACATTTTTATTGAGGTTAGCAGTCGCTAGGATAGTTATTGTCTTGCATACAATATAATTAGTAATTACTTTAGAGATATTCAAACACATGACTATTACACCTAGACAAAGTACTCCACCACTCTAGTTTAGAGCTCTGGTTTACTAAAAATGTTTTCCATCAAATATTTACAAGTATTTTGTAATCATCAACCCAAGTTCCTTTCCCATTGAGTTCATTTGATGCTTTCAATAACTAGCCATGGGGACACCTTTAGGTAGGGGTAAAAATTATCCATATGGACCAAGCGGAACATAGCAGGTCACTTCGAATGCAGATCACTTAGCAGACATTAAGGACCCAAGCTCACTTCCATGTCTCGCTTAAAGAAAGTGATCCTCCACAACTCTAGTTCATAGTTCTCGTATAATAAAATAATTTACAATCCAAAATTTATAATTATTTTGTAATCATTAACCCAAATTCCATTCCCATTGAGTTCATTAGATGTTTTCAATTGAGGACACAAAGAGGTAAGGGTTGAACTTCTACATATGGACCAAGTGGAAGATAATGGGGCAGTTTGAATGCGGATCACTTGGTAGACATTAAGGACCCAAGCCAACCTCCATTTATTTCTTAAAGAAAGTGCTCCTTAACCACTCCAATTCATATCTCTAGTATAATAAAAGTGATTACCATCAAAATTTTAAAATTAGTTTCTAATAATAAAAACCAAGTTCCATTCCCATTCAGTTCATTGAATGTTTTAAATAAGTGGCCATGGGGACACCTTTAGGAAGGGTTCAAACTTCTCCATATGAAATAAGAGGAACATAATGGGGCACTTCGAATGCAGTGTTGTTATCCAAATAGATTATCCCTTGGAAGTCGAGGAGCATCACACATTTAACAAGATACTCAAATATAGACAAGTCATAAGTCATTTTGTAGCTGGGGAAGGGATTCAATTGTCTCTTTATCACTCAAGCGTTGGATAAATGGATATCACCTTCACTAAGGATTTGATCTATCCTCACTACTTTAGCTCATGAATTCAACCAGGCTGAGTGGACCCATTTTGTAACCTCTATTTTTGAATTACATGAAGAGATCCTTCTTTGCACAAACTTGAGATGAAACCTTGAGAAAATATGATCAATGCACCATAATTTAACTCTCATGAGTTGTTACTTCTAAGAAATGGTCATATTTTCTAAACAAGGTTAAAGTTACTAAAGACATTATGAAATCTTGATTGCTTTTGCATGTTTTGGCAGTATAATTTATTCATTTACGGACATACAGAGTGAACAGGGGTAGTTCAAGAAGGATTCATTGTTTTTCAATAATTTTTGGTGGGATATTAAGTAGGATAAACTTGATTTTTCTAGATCTTTGAGAACCTTCACAATAATTAGAAAACTAAATGACAAAATGCTTCAGAATAGCTAAAATATTCCTTCAACTAGAAGGTGTACATCAATGGAGACCCAAATTTGCATGGTTTCACACAATCTTTGAGAATTCAACACGAAGACTCGAGATAAAGACTCAATTAAATATTAAAAACCCCTTGTTCCTCATATCTAAGATACAATCAAAGGATTACAGACAATATTTATCAAAAAAATGAAAGTAAAGTGATTTTAAATTTTTTATCTCATTAAAGGATGAAGGCTCTGTTGACATTTTTGTACCCAGTGCAAAAAGGTCAACTCGAAACTTTTAAAATTTCTAATATTGGTCAGTTACGAGTTTGGTTATGTTTTGGACAGCCACCTTGGATTTAGATGTAGTTTTTAATTGTTTGGCTCTAGACACTCTTGTAAGTCATTTAACATCAAAACTAAAACTCGAGTATAGTTTAAGAATGCCATGCCTCATAGATGTATCCATTCCATTCAAAACCCTCGTCAAAACTATGCAACAGTTGTAAACAACCATTGTAGGGCCTCGAGGAATGTACAAAGGGAAACATGTATTAGACATGATGTTCTGAAGCCATAGACAGGTGGTAGTTTTGAGGGATAATGTGCAGTTTTTACAAGCAGTTTATATTTTAAATGGGCAGCAATAAGGTACACTTGATTGTTTATTTATTTCTACGATTAAGTGAATTATTTAAGTGTTTTGAGTTGTATAATTTCATTCATTATCCATAGAAATTAAAGAAAGTAAAGAAAGGAAGGACATAGATTTCATAACACAAAAATATTTTCATCTCTTCATGAGTAATAATAGTACATACTTTTCTCACACAAGCCATGAGAAATAACTGAAAGGAAAGAAAATGCATATATTTATGAAGTTGAAAATGTAAAGAGGTAAAAGAAACCCATCATTTCCACGAGGAAGTGTTCTTCTCTTTCTGAAACTGTTGTTCCAAGTGTCCACTGCAACTACATCATAGTACCTAAAAAGGGAGGAGAAAATGATTATCAATATTGAGCTCAGGGTTTAATTCAACTCCTTATACTTCCAACATCAGAAATTCATGCATTCAAAAGTGTATTAGCAGGTGAAGTAGAAGAATCAAATTTTAGAGGCTGAAGTCAAATTAAATGAGATAAAATTGTAGTTGAAATAGAATGAAAAGAGAATTCTGAGAAAAAATTTACAGGACTTCGCCATGTAAAATGGACATTTATTTTTTTTCAACATGCATATCAAAGTTGTAATAAAAGGAAATACAGTATACAATGCATAATAGAAAATGGACTACACTTTCAGTCATCATATTGAAGTACTTGGAGCATTCATTATATCTTAACAGCTGAATAACATGAAATTTGAAGTAATTTTACAAAGTACATCATTTCTATGAATTCCAGTTTTCAAATAAAGGAAGTATGAATTACATATATGCTGCCATATCAAAGAAGTACAACTATTTATGCAAGGAAATGAATCACAGAAAGGAAATGTAGAACATTAAGTTCAAAAGTATGACAGAAAGAGAATTGTATCTCATTCAGATGATACAAAAACAGGAGAAACCTACAGGTCTACAAATTTAGATAAAGCAATTTTTTCCAACTATGATCAAATTCAAAGTACAGATCCTAACAAGCTGAAGGCTCTAAGATCTACCATAAGTGATCACGAAATAGTTAAAAATCATGAACTAAGAAGAAGTCTATCTCTAGGGTCAAAATCATAAAAAATGAACAAGGAGGCCATTTCACGAGGATTCAACAAATAATTATTTCTCAAAAAAACTCTCAATAAATTTGAGAATGCTAAAAATGCAACAATTAATTTTTCACAAAGTTTCAGAACAATGACTTGAGATGTAATAGTTATCCACATCTAAGCTCAAGAATTTTACAGAAACTCACAGATCTGAGAAATAAAACATCAGAAAATATCCATAAGGGAACAAGGATAATGCAAACTACTTCAACCTAGAATGTTCTCAGTTCAAGCAGCAAATCACATTGGTTAATGATTTTGTCCACCACCGTCAGATGTTTGAGCTCTTTTTATTAAGGGATGACCAAGAAAGATGACACAAACCCACGAAGCAATCTGTAATATGTTCGAGTTATGAATAAAATAAGAAATACAATGGGGTTGAATCATCAGAGCTCAAAAATAACATGGAGATGGAGAAAACCCAGTTTTAGAGGTCTGAGTGTATAGCAATGGCCACTCAAGAAAACGCACATCAAAGCATAAATTTGAAACGTCACTGTATCGAATTACTTTTATCGTAAACAAAATACTCAAATCACAGTCATAAGATAGAGCTCCATAATCTGAAATAATGACGATTTGAACAAATCAGGACCTAAATATGGGTAATCTATAAAATTAGAGCTCGAAAATAAACAGACAAAAATACAGAAACCCAATGAGCATTAAACAATGGCGACCCTTCTTAGGAAAAATACCCATAAAATAATGTAGAATGCAGATTTGGGGGAAAGTCGAATAGAAACAGAGAACAACAATAGCCATATTTGCAATCAAATGGTGATTTTGATGCACAAGAATACCTAAAAAGGGAAAATAAAATGTAAATAAGCTTACCATTTTTTTTGGAGCTCCAAATGCACCCTTAAATTTAGACTTCTTGCATAAACAATGGTGACCCAATTTTATTTACCAAGGCAAAATAAGAGTATTTCAAAATGTGAAGAGCTATATTTTTCATCACAGAAGCACATTCAGGGGTAAAGCCGAATAGAGATAAAAGCTTGAGGGCTTAGTAGAAGAAATCATGGTGGCCATATTTTTATCTCTTCAATAGGGAGGATCTCAAATGAACAATGTCTCAATGATATCAAGTAGAAGCAGAAAATCAAAAGCTCGCAGAAGCTTAAACAAATATTAATGGCGATCATTTTTCCCTAAATAAATTAGAGAAAAATAATGGCAAAAAAAAACCCTCTTAAGGAGTTAAAGAGTGAGCTCGTGATATAGATCATGGCCACTAATAAAATTTTTACATTGCTCTGCTAGCTCGCAGAGAGTTCAAATGATTACGCAAAATGAATAGGGTTCCAAAATTTTACCATATAACTCTCCAAGTTAATCAAACCAAACCATGGATATATCAGGTACATACATGGCAAGCATCACAAAACCCTAACCAGGGTTAGTTTCAAAATGCCACCAAAAATTGATTAAAGGGGTGAGTCATCATGGAGAGGGGACCAGCCCCATGTTTGAATAAAACTATCATTACATTGACTTTCCAAAGTCTAAACCATAGCCCATATCCCAAATAATCCAAAAGATGACAAGAAAATAATAATAAAAAATGGTCAAGTATTATAATGTGCCATGTGTGTATTCAAATGGGGGGTGAATTCATTGGACTACGTTGGTGTTATAGTCTAAGGTTGAATAATCAAGAGTGGCAAAACCAATGGAGGCTAGTGGTCAAGTACAAAGGTGGTCCCAATCAGGATAGATATTTGGATGAATTATTTTGCAAAGTATTGCAATTTATGTAATTTATTTTTGCACAATATAAAGGAGTATTTTTGCATGCCTTCACAACAGGACAAAATAGAAAAGGAGAAAAAGTTGCATGCCCATGGAGAGAGACTTTCCTAGTAAGCAGTCTTATTTTTAGCAAATTATTCATCCTTCTTTTCTTAAAAATAGAATAGTTAACTTCAGTGTGACTGTATTGTAATTAAGGCTAATAATGCCTATTTGTAATTGCATGCTCTAGTTTTATTCCTTTATCTATTATTAATAAAAGGATAAAAATAATATGCATGGGCAAGTAAAAGCCTTAGGCTATTTTTAGGAAGGATGGGTAAATTTATTTTTCTATATATTATTTGCATTTGCAAGGCACGTGGAGGACTTTTTGGATATAGGAGTACTCAAGAATTTTTTTCCAATTTTGCCTTCTGAGTGTGAATTATTTTTCCCTTCCCAATTAATTACATTCTTTTGTATGTTTCTATTAGTCTTGTGAATGCAAATTCCCTGATTAATCATCTTACCTTGTTGCAAAATTTTGTAGTTTATGCATAATATTGATGTTCATGTTCAGCTTAGTAGTATTGTTGTGATAATGTCCCTCAATACCTCCAATTGTTTTTCCCTAGATATTCTGGAGAAGAATTGTTGGCTCGTGCATTAAGAATATTTCACATATCAATTGTGTATATACTCAGTCAAAGCCCTGATACAAATTTGGTGTATCACCTTAGTTTTAATTACTTTACAGTATTCTTTTACCCTTAAACCCCATAATCAATTTAGGATACATCAACAAGGAATTGACCTTGATATCAAAGACTCACCTCAAAATAGGTATACCTACAGACCTGAGGTCTTTCCATTGTATCTAAAAAAGAGAGAGATCAAATTTTACAAGCTTAGAAAACTTACAGCCATCTCTCTACAAGGTGCATTTTTGAGAGATAACAGTTTTTGGCATGCTCAGTGGGACACTCCTAAAACTAAAAGTTTCACTTTCAGAGGTGTTTCATCATTCAAGAAGATAAGACACCATGCATAGAAGTCTTAGAAAGAACTACTATTGATGTGTTCTGAAGATTGAAAATCCTAAGCAGGACTCATCTAGTGACTCCGTAAATCTGATTGCAGATCAGTATAAAACTTTTCAACTAGTGTTGAATTTTTCAGCTGTAGTTTTTAGGTATTTTTGAAGAAAATTTAGATTTGTTATTTTGTCATTATAAGTTGTTTTGTGAATAGCAGACCTATTTTCATAGTTCAATATTGTATGAGGTCCTATATCTATGAACCCTCACTTGTAGTAATATTATTCGCCAAACCAGCAACCCTTTTATCCATCTTATCCTTCAGATCAATTTTATAACCCTTATTAGAATGAATACCCTTATAACCCAAACCCTGTCTATCAAAATGATTATCAATATGAGGGTTTTTTTTTGTTCAAGGTTAAACTTATACAGAGGGTTATGTTGAGTATGAAAGGTGAATAGATCTTAGAATTGAGTTTAATAGTTTGAAGCAAAAATATTTAGCTCTCAAGGAACAAATTGAGAAATTGAAAGAAATAAATATTGATAAGTGTATGGATAAGGAACCCTGTCAATGGGATGTTCTTTTTTACCTTCCCGATAAAAATTTAGTGCTTATAAATTCTCCTTGCAAGCCAATGCAGCATATCCCTTAATTTCCTAAATATCAAGTTACTACAATTCCTACTTTTTCTACCCCACTATCACATACTGAAGTCAAAATTAAGTGTCCAAGTTGGCATTCAAAAGCTATTCTAAATGTATATCTTATACCCCAACCTCTTGTCCAAAATTTTCCAGCCGAAGCTGAAACTAAGCTCACTCCTCCTTTACCCATGCTTCAAGTCCATGAAATAGAACATTAAAAGATCAAGGAGGAGGGGTAACCGACATAAAATAATAGGCTAGAATTTTTACAGAACTTGCATGGATGGGTGTCAAAGTTTCAGTTTGATTTTATTCCTGTTTTGGAAAAAGAAACCATATAAGAGGTACAACCTATTTTTCTAGCAGATCAAGAGTGTTTGGAAGATGATATACAATCTACATATTCTGAGTGTAGTGTGCATGAAGGCACCATACTCATGCACCTTACAGCCATATCAGAAGAGAATAGACCACTTTCAAATGAAAATGAGGGTAAAATTCAAGGAAACTATGTTTCAAATTTACAACCTGAGGAGGTTGATTTCTTATCAAATTTGGAAAACTACATAGGTAAAGAGCATCCTATAGAACTAACTGATTTTGCAGTTTCAGCATTCAAAGAGCCTCTGATGGATAAGGTCCCTCTTGTACTTGAAAATGAGGAAGAGATGCTTTTAAATACAAATCTTTATTATTCCCTCATGGAAGAACCATTTTGGGTGAAGAACGTCTCATAACAGCATCTTGCTCAGATCAAATCCTGTGTAGAAAAACAAGACAATTTTTATCTTACAGATTATATATCAAATAAAAATTATCAAGATGAAAGATCAATTTTGGTACAGTAGTTTGAAGGAGCTGAAGTATGTTCAGATCAGTTTCAGAATGTCCAAAAGGTTGATATAGAACAACAACTTCACTCTTATACTTATGAAAATGAAGTAGATGATCTTCAGTTTTTTTACTGTCCCATGTATCTGGATGGTACCTATGAAGAAGAAGAGGATGATATTCAGTTCTTATACTGTATGGATTATCTGAAAAATGCATAATCATTTGATAGAAGTGTTGAAAGGTTACTTACAACAATCATCGAACAACTTACAGAACAAAAGCATATCTAAAAATAGTTTCAAAATCAGTTACAAGATTTGGAAGACATTAAAAAACCTCTAGGATAACTTCACAAAGAGCTCATTTTTGAAAATAATATTCATGATTCAGATCAAATCAAAATTTTCAAGAATTCTATTGTGAAAAGTCCTTTCCCTATTCGGTATTTGGCTAATTCTCACCCAGCTACAGTATTGCCAGATTTCATGCTGGACTTGGAGCATGAAAGTGAATCAACTATTCTCAATAAAAATCCTCAAATCATGCTAGAACAGATTATAGATCAGATAGAGGTTCTTCCTAGTTCATGGACTGATCTGATGAGTGAAATAAAGGTACATCCCTCATTCCTAGCTATGTCACTTTCCTAGTTTCTAGATATGAATTCATGGCCTTAGCTTTGGAGAAAGGGAAGCTACTTTTCACTTCCTATTTCAGGTTTTGTTTAGCCTTAGTTACTACTAGTTAGAGTAGGTTAGATTAGGATTTCCCTTTCAATAAGTGCAGTTCCTGAACATTGCAATGTTTTTCAATTCAATAAATGCATTCGTGCACATGATCTGGTTTACCAGATCCTTTCCTAGATTTATTTTGTTTTGGAAGGGTTGGACCTTTTGGAAAGGAACATTTCAGCTATATGATTTTGAATCCATGTCCAATGGCAAGAGCAAGGCACTGGTCTACAAGCTAGTAGGTAGCTTTCCCCGCAAGATTGCCAGAAATGTTGACATTTTTGCACCCAGTGCAAAAAGGTCAACTTAAAACTTTTAAATTTTCTCATATTGGTCAGTTATGAGTTTGGTTATGTTTGGAACAACCACCTTGGATTTAGATGTAGTTTTTAATTGTTTTGTTCTGGACAGTTTTGCAAGTCATTTGTCATCAAAAATAAAGCTCGAGTATAGTTTAAGAATGCCATGCCTCATAAGATGTAGCCATTTAAGTTGAAACCCTCGTCAAAACTATGCAACAACTGTAAACAACCATTGCAAGGCCCTGAGGAATGTAGGAAGGACAACATGTATCAGATATGATTTTGTAAAGCTGCAGATAGGTGGCAGTTTTGAGGGATAGTTTGCAGTTTTTACAAGCAGTTTGCATTTTCAATGAGCAGAAATAAGGTACACTTGATTGTTTATTTATTTCTATTATTAAGTGAATTATTTAAGTTTTTTGAGTTGTATAATTTCATTCATTATCCATAAAAATGAAAGAAATTAAAGAAAGGAAGGACATAGATTTCATAACATGAAAATATTTTCATTTAATCATGAGTAATAATAGTACATATTTTTCTCACACAAGCTGTGAGAAATAACGGAAAGGAAAGACAATGCATATATTTATGAAGCTGAAAATGTAAAGAGGTAAAAGAAACCTGTCATTTCCTCGAGGGAGTGTTCTTCTCTTCTGAAACTGTTGTTCTAGCTATCCATTCCAACTATATCATAGCACCTGAAAAGGGAGGAGAAAATGGTCATCAATATTGAGCTCAGGGTTTAATTTAAGTCCTTATACTTCTAACTTGATAAATTCATGCATTCAAAATTGTATTATCAGGTGAAGCAGAAGAATCATATTTTAGAGGCTGAAGTAAATTGAAACAAGATAAAATTGCAGTTGAAATAGAATGAAAAATAATTCTAGGAAAATTTTGACATGGTTTCGCCATGTAAAATGGAAATTTACAAATTTTTTAGCATGCATATCAGAGCTGTAATAAAAAGAAATAAAATATACAATATAGAAAAGAAAATGGACTGCACTTTTAGTCATCATATTGAAGTACTTGGAGCATTCTTTATAGCTTATCAGCTGAGTAATATGAAATTTGAATTAATTTTACAAAGTACATCCTTTCTATGAATTCCAGTTTTCAAATAAAGGAAGTATGAATTACAAATGTGCTTCCATATCAAAGAAGTACAACTATTTATGCAAGGAAATGAATCACAGAAAATAAATATATAACATCAAGTTCAAAATTATGATAGAAAGAGAATTATATCCCATTCAGATGATACAAAAATAGGAGCAACTTGCAGGTCTATAGATTTAGATAAAGATAAACTTTCTAGCTATGATCAAATTCAAAGTACAGATCCTAACAAGCTGAAGGCTCCAAGATCTACCATCAGTGATCATGAAATAGTTCAAAATCATGAACTGAGAAAAATTCTAGCTCCAAGGTCAAAATTACAAAAACTGAAGGAGGCCATTTCCAGAGGATTCAACAAACAATTATTTCTCAAAAAATCACTCGATAAATTTGAGAATGCTAAAAATGAAACAATTAATTTTTCATATGGTTTTAGAATAATGACCTGAGATGTAATATTTATCCACATCTAAGCTCAAGAATTTTACAAAAACTCATAGATCTGAGAAAGAAAACATCAGAAAATATCCATAAGGGAACAAGGATAATGCAGACTACTTTAAACAAGAATGTTCTTAGTTCGAGCAACAAATCACATTGGTTAATGATTGGGTCCACCACAGTGAGACACTTGAGATATTTTTGTTAAGGGATGACCAACATAAATGACACAAACCCACGAATCCATCTGTAATATGCCCGAGTTATGAATAAAATAAGTACTACAACGGGGTTAAATCATTCGAGCTCAGAAATAACAGAACAAATTTAAGGTTTGAGTGTATAGCAATGGCTTCTTAAGAAAATGCACATCAAAGAACAAATTTGAAACATCAATGTATCGAATTAGTTTCATTGTATAGAAACTACTCTAATCACGGTCATAAGATAGAGCTCCATACTAAGAAATAATGATGAATTGAGAAAATTACAACCCAAATATGAGTAATCTATAAAATCTGAGCTCGAAAATAAATAGACAGAAATACAAAAACCCAATGAGCATTAAACAATGGCAACCCTTCTCAGGCACAATACTCATAAAATAATGTAGAACCCAGATTTGGGGAAAAGCAAAATAGAAACAGAGAACAAAAATAGCCATATTTGCAATCGAATGGCAATTTTGATGCAAAAGTATACCTAAACAAGGGAAAATAAAATGCAAATAATCATACCATTTTTTTTGGGATCTCCAAATGCACCCTTAAAGTTGAACTTCTTGTATAAAAAATGGGGACCCAATTTTCTTTACCAGGGAAAAATAAGAGTATTTCAAACCAAGAAGAGCTAGATTTTTCATTGCAGAAGCATGTTCAGGGGTAAAGCGGGACAGAGATACAAAGCCCAAGGGCTTAGTCGAAGAAATCATGGCGGCCATATTTTTATCTCTCCAACAGGGAGAATCTTAAATGAACAAGGTCTCAAGGATATCAAGTAGAGGCATAAAATCAAAAGCTCACAGAAGCTCAAAGAAATATCAATGGTGACCTTTTTTCCCTAAATAAATAAGAGAAAAGTAATGTCCAAAATAAACCCTTTGAAGGAGTTACAGAGCGATCTCGAGATATAGATCATGGCCACTAAAAATAAAATTTACATAGCTTCGCTAGCTCGTAGAGAGTTCAAATGATTATGTAAAATGAATAGGGTTCCAAAATTTTACCATATAAATCTCCAAGTTAATCAAACCAAACCATGGTTATATCAGGTACATACGTGGCAAGCATCGTAGAACCCTAACCAGGGTCAGTTTCATAATGCCACCGAAAATCGATTAAAGGGGTGAGTCATCATAGAGAGGGTGTCAGTCCCACATTTAAATAAAACTATCATTGCATTGACTTTCCAAAGTCTAAACCATAGCCCATATCCCAAATAATCCAAAAGCCGACAAGGAAATAATAATCCAAAGTGGGTGAGTATTATAATGTACCATGTGTGTATTCAAAGGGGGGCTAATTCATTGGAATATGTTGGTGATATAGTCTAAGGTCGGATAATTAAGAGTGGCCAGACCAATGGAGGCTAATGGTCAAGTACAAAGGTGGTCCCAATCAAGATAGATATTTGGATGAATTGTTTTGCAAAGTATTATAATTTATGTAATTTAGTTTTACTCAATACAAAGGATTATTTTTGCATGCCTTCACAACAGGACAAAACAGAGAAGGAGACAAAGTTTCATGTCCATGGAAAGAGACTTGCCTAGCAAGAAATCTTATTTTTAGAAAAAATTTCATCCTTCTTTTCTTAAAAATAGAACAATCAATTTCAGTTTGACTATATTGTAATTAAGGCTAATAATGCCTATTTGTAATTGCATGCTCTATTTTTATTCCTTTATATATTATTAAGAAAAGGATAAAAATAAGATGCATGGGTGAGTAGAAGCCTTAGACTATTATTAGGAAGGGTGGGTAAATTTATTTTGCTATATATTGTATGCCTTTGTAAGGCACATGGAGGACTTTTTGGATATAGGAGTGCTAAAGCAATTTTTTCCAGTTTTTCCTTCTGAGTGTGACGTATTTTTTCCTTCCCAATTACTTGTAGTATTTTGTATATTTCTATTAGTCTTGTGAATGTAAATTCCCTAATTACTCATCTTACCCTGTTGCAAAATTCAGTAGTTTCTGCATAATATTAATGTGCATGTCCAGCTTAGCAGTATTGTTGTGATAATCTCACTCAATAACTCCAAGTTTTTTTCCCTAGATATTCTACTGAAGAATTGTTGGCTCATGCATCAGGAATATTTCACATATCAATTGTACATATACTCAGTCAAATCCCTCATACAAATTTGGTGTATCACCTTAGTTTAATTACTTTATAGTCATTTTTTACACTTAAACCCCAGAATCAATCTAGGATACATCAACAAGGAATCAACCTTGATACTAGAGACTCACCTCAAAATAGGTATACCCACAAACCTAAGGTGTTTCCATTGTATCTGTGAAAGAGATAGATAAAATTTTACAAGCTTAAAAAACCTGCAGCCATCTCTCTACAGGGTGCACTTTCGAGAGATAACAGGCTCTTCTCATAATGAAATTGAAAATCCCACTAAACTATCATAGGGATGAGATCATGTGTGATTCGAAGGTATTTTAACACAAGATTGCAATGGGAACATCAAAACAATTTGAAAACATTTTGAAATAAAAGTAGACACAAATTTTCCCAATATCAAGATAGATTAATTTTAGATCTATTTGTTATGATCCTCATGTACGGATTTCACTAAGGCCTCGAGGTTTTTGTGTAATGGTTCATTACATATGGTATCAGAGAAACCACCCGTGTTTGAATCCTACTTGGCTGGTTACATCGTGTAGCCAGAGCCCGTGGGGTTCCTAAAAGTCAGTGAATCAGGGCTCATGCGTATTGGAGTGCAGGCGTAAACCTAGCCTGATTTGGGCTCTACAAAAGCGTGGTGGGATGTTATGATCCTTACGTGTGGATTTCACTAACGCCTCAAGGTTTTGGTGTAATAGTTTGTTACACTATTAGATTCATTAGTAGGGGAAAGTTTCTTGAACAATCTCAGAGCTTGTCAATGGCTGTACACTCATAACCATCTTGACATGATTGACATCTAAAAGACAAGAAACTAACAGGTTTCTCAAATGGTCTCTTAGGAAGATGGGTTTTCTCAAATTTTCTCATAAGAATTAAACCCCCGAAAATTTGCAAGAGTATTCTCATTACATTTATATGATTCATTTGCTCACTCATCCCAACTTTTCCCCCCAAAAAGAAGAATATTCAAGGAATCCTTTGCTTGTTACAAATTTTTCTCAGAAAGTGATGTTTAACAAATTCACACCCGAAATCTATCATGTGGACAAATTATAAACTAATCACGTATCTCAGACTGTCAACCATGATTGGGATGCCATGCCACAACTTTTTGACAATCCTTCTAATCATTGTTTTATTCTTTCATGCAAGAAATCCCTATTTTAATCATTTTCAGGTGGTTCTGTATAGCTAGATCTAACAAGAAATCCTTTTCGCCCTCACGGAAACACCTTGAGAAATAAGTGCCCGCACATAGATGCCTACATTTGTGGCTCTCAGAAATGAATTTTCATGCACATATTATTCCACATACCTGTGCTTTGAGTTCAAGTTGGCCAAGTGTAAAGAGGAGTTAGTGGAAACCTCCACATCTTTCTTTGGTGTAACAACAAAGGTGATTTACAGATGCAAGTTCCTAAACAGTGGCAGGCCTTCCATGTGTTTAGGACTCAAGGAAATTACCTTTTGGCCTTTGAAAAAGTCTCAGTGTAAAAAGGAGCCAAAGGAATCCTCCACGTGTTTTTGTGGTGCACTTTTGATATGGTTCCCAAAACCGGAGACCCTAAACAAGTGCGGGCTCACCAAGTGCCTCAGTCCAGAAAAGTTGTTGAAAATTTTTAAGGACTGGCAGAAGGCACAATGTGCCTAGGTTCCAAGAAAGTTTCATCAACTGTTGAAAAGTCTAAGTATGGGAAGACTTAGCGAAAACCTCAACGTGTCCCTTTGGTGCTTCTTCAAAATCAAAGTACAAGGAAAAGTCCCAAATAGGTTCAGGCCTTCCATGTGTCCCAGGCCTTATAAAGTTTCTCAAAAATTTTAAGTATAGAGAGGAGCCAACAAAATCCTCCATGTGCCTCCTTAGCACAATTGTTAAGGTAAGACCTAGAGGTAAATTTCAAATGAACACTGGCCCTCCATGTGGATAAGCTTTGAGTTGAATTTTTCCTTAAATTTCCAAAATGCCGCACCGAACTGCCTTCCCACATCTAACTTTTGATGTGGGCCCCAACAGAGTTGCGGGTTACTTCATAGCTTTTCTCCCTCATATAAAGAGGTAAAAAACTTTAAAATTTTCCGCTATCTTTCCTTCCCATTTATAACATGAAAAATTGCCATGTGTCCTTCTTCAGGGTCAAAGTAAGACATTTTCCTTGCCGCTTCATATTTGATGAATATCCAATCAAAGACTATCGGGTCTGCGGGGCCAAATTGATCTTTTTACAAACATAGTAAAAAGTTACAAGTTATAAAATAGAAACGACGTGCCTCATCCAATCAAAAGAGACCACGTAGCTGAAGATGTTGAGATATAATTTGAAAGGGAAAGCACACCCATTAAACTATAAAATGCAAGGAAATCACCATTTGCGCCCATAATTGAAATTTTCTTAAAGGACAAATAATTTTGAAATGATACAAGGCCCAAATGTGATCCACGACCATGGAGAAGGATCTTCAAAAACATAAAAATGAAGAAAACCTTTCACGCATCCATTCGGGGAAATATAAATTATGACAGAGTGTGCAGACTGAAGAATTTCGAGGGTAAACTAGGTCAAGATTAAATTGAGCACCAAAATCATCTCCGACTCGGGAATGGGCACTCCCTCTGAGTACCATAAGAACAACAAGCCATATTCCAAAAATCCATTGGGAAATGGAGACAAAGAACAAGCTTCGAGGAACAAATCAAGAAACCAACAAAAATGGATGCCAAGGACTAGGACAAACCAAAATAGGAAACCATGAAAGGAGAATGAAACCAAAAGACTATACACTATACAATGATCTGCACCTTGATTGAGAGAAAATAATCAAGGAAAATTTTCAAGTTTCTTCAATTCTGGATATGACCATGATAAACAGTTCTTGATTCATCTTTAACCACTGGTCATATGATTATTTCTATTTTCCATCCAATTTGTTATCTAACCACATTTATTTAGGCTTGTCCTTTGTGCCAATGTCAAGTTTTTCAACATATTTCGAGGCTTCATCAAACATAAAATTCCTAGGAAAATCAATCTGCTCAAGATATCTACATTGATCAATTTCATTCTCCTTGAAAACATCATACCTCACAGATTTATCAACATCAATGTATGCATGCAATACTTCATAAGAAGCATTGTTGGAGTCCTCAATGAGATTAAACATTTTATTCTGACCAGGTAACTTCACAAGGCTTCCCTCAACTAGTATGGTGGGATCAGACATTTCCATTTGCACACTTCCACCCACACTAGCTGCCCACTTTTTGGATAATAAAATTCCCCATTTAGTAGGACAATCCACAATTAGTACATTCAAAGTAAAGTACTTTCCTAGATAAGATTCCAATTGCACTAGTAAACCTTTGACACATCCAACTATTGGCACCTCTCTTTAATCCATGGAAGTATATTTCCCATAAGTTGCATTCATGACCTCAAGAGGAATTACATTACATGAGGCTCTTAAATAAAACATACAGTTATGTAACAACCTATCCTTAATAATCAAAGTAGTAAAAAATGGATCCACTTTCAGCTGAGACTCAACCAGAGAATTTCCCAAATAAACCTTAGGTGGTTCACCCAATTCCTCCAATTCTTGTGGTTTTTGTAATTTTACAATGGCAGGAGGAACTGTATGATAGAAAAGTGACATGTGATCATGAGAATCTACAAGTATCCCTTCTTTGTACCCAACCTCCTAAGGTTGTGCCGAGACAACCAGTGGAAATGAAATATATGTGGGTATGGACAAACTATTTGGGTAATCTTATATCCTCAACATGCAATAATGGGATATGCGAGTCTAAGGCAAAGCAATCTCTCCTAACTTGAATTGGTGTAATGGATCATTCAGATATAATAGCTGCTCGAAGGCTCCAATCAATGTCGAGCTCCACCGAGATCCTATCTATTGGCTATTGGACGTGTGGAAAGTGACTTGTAGGTGCTTCGTGTATATTTCAAGACAAGGTAATGGAAAACGGTAGTGAGAGATGTAGTGGATTTATAGAAAAGTATGGGTGATTTTCTGGTCTAGCCCAGAAAATATTAGCTCGATTGGCTTTTATGTTTAATGCGGAAAGTTGTGTTATGATATCTAGCGGGAGTGGTGAGGATCTAAATACCAGTTTACATAAACTATTGTCAATGTTTAATTGACTAGAAATTCCATTGGGTTGTGGGATCTAGGGATCACAAGCATGAGTTCATGGTTGTTGTTGACCTATTATGGTCATATGAAGAGTCAATCTCTTCTTCTGACTATACAATGGGCATAAGTCTTTTCATGTTCTATTTTTAATACCAGGAGTTGTGAGATCTTCTCATAATACCTTACGGGTGTTCTGGTAACTTGTATACCTAAGCCTGTGTCTATGTCGATGAGAAGGTCTCCTGCATTTGGCTGCGGAACTAATGGATCACAACTGAATATTTTTTCTCTTTCAGGTTCTTGTATGGTCATACAGATATCCTATCAATGCAATCTATAGTTGGGTTGACTTGACTAGAATGCGTTCGCTTTTTTGTCTTCAATGTTCAATTCTCTCAATTGTTCACTAATTGCTTATGGATCTATTGTCATTTGAAATACATGAATCCTAAGGCCTTAATCTATATCTGTTAATGTTGCAAAGAGATTTGGCTGAGGTATTACTAGTTTTTAATATGTAATCACTGGGCTCTCTAGGTCCTGTAATTTTCATGCAAGAGATAATCAGACTTTAACTTAAATAAGTAAACTAATTATTAAAATAAATCTACACTATGCTTATATTCTTCTTTTTTTGTATTTTCAAGGATGTGAATTAGAATGAAATTTAAAGAGAAGCTATTATAATATATTCAGATAACAAACAATTAATCTAATGACAAAATTAAAACAATCAACTTAGGCTGATATAGCTATTTGCCTTTGTACTTGTGAATTTATCCTAAATATTAAATAACTAGCTCATTTAACTGAAAGACATTCAATTTTACCTCATAAGTGAGGAATAAATCACAGCTTCTCATAAGCTATCATTCCCCATAGTTTCCGTAGTAATACTGAAAGTGAGCTTAAGTGAAATAAAATGATTTGCTATTCTATTTGATATATTGTAATTATAACTTCAACAATTCAAACCTGGAGTTTACAATACAGTGGAAAATCTAGTTGTATATTTATTTGTTCCCTCAGTGTGATCTCATCGTTCCTTCATGTTCTCGTGAATCTAGAAAAGTGGGAATGTGACAGTGGTAGTAGGAGAAGATGCTCAAAAAGTGGCAGCTTGGACGTGAGCCAAACAGAATGTGAGTAGGAGAGGGATAGTGCAAGAGAATAGAGATTGAATATTCAATTCCTAATGAGATTGTTACAGGGATACAATACAAGCATACCAAAATCTATAAGACTTATACTTCCTGTGACAAAACAACAACCTATAATTATAAGAAAAATCAAGATTTAAATAGACATGATCTAGGACCAGAACTGTGGAGCCTTGAACAGAGAGGCTGAAAGCTTTTACAAAATCTAAACTTATTGAAGAACTTTCAAAACACACTGAATAATAATTCATAGAAGGTGAGGGGCCTTTTCTTGTGAACAAGCTTGGTATTTATAGTATTTAGATTTACCAGAGGGTAAGTTTGAATTGAACTCTTTTATTATAAACAAAGAGAAATTACTATTTACCAGGTGGCTAAAACATAAATGCAAGCAAGAGTGGTTGAGAAAAGCGAACGCCACTTTATTTTTTACATTGATGAAAGTGCCAGAAGGTTCTAGAAAATGCGCACATGATTGCTTCCCTGCGCAGGGTGGCGGTTACAGGACCATGGCCCTATCCTGGGCAGTGGTCATGGGACTGCCACAAAAAAAGGGTGGTGGTCCTTAAACTAAAGACCAAAATGAAAGAAAAGAGTGGAACATGGCAAGAACAAAGCATGAAGAGGCTAGATATGGCATTTTGGGATGCAGATGTATATTTAGCATGATTTCTATATTTTGAACACCTTAAGAAGAGATTTGAATCATCATTGGGGTTTTTGTAACCTCTTTCCCACAGTATAGTACCTACAATTTTTGGTATGTAGATATTTCCCCCTCGGAGAAGCATTTTAGCCATGAAGGGGCATAAAATAGTGTGTCCAAGTATGGCGGTCCCCAAAATGGGGAGTTAGAAGCTATACCTAACATACCTATGTGTCGCAATGTCGCCATCTAGATTCCCGCTATCTGGAAAATGAAAAGAGGACTCAAGTGCAAATAAATAAAGAAATCAAAAAATAAATACTAAATTAAAAAGAAAGAAGGACTTACCATTTGCGCAAGGATAAGAAATTACCTCCGTCAGCACTCCAACTCTACAAGAGAACATTCAAAACAAGGTTAGAATGTTATATATATATAACAAGCTCATTTTCCTACTCATTTGCACATGTTGATTTGGCAATTTTTGAGCTCTAGGACCCATGGTAACCATTTTTGACCAGAGTACAATCAAAGCATTAGTTATGAGATAGTGATCATGCCTTTGATAGTAGGACATCAACCTACGAAGTCTCAGGTCATTTTTTCTCAATTTGTTGTTTTTAAATCTAAAATATAGAAATGTTGAAATCTTTGTCTTAGAGGGGTTATTTTTGAAAATGTCAGTGTTAAATGAGTCTCTAGGGGGAGAACCCATAGGTTAGGCTTTTATTTTAGTTAAGATGGTGTATTTTTGTTGTTTTTAGGCATTTTAGGGCCTCATTAGCGCACGTCAAATTGGCACAGGACCACCACCTTGCACAGAGTGGTAGTCATGGGACCATCACCCTGTGATAGTGGCGGTCACAGGACCGCCTCCTTTAGATGGCAGTGGTCATGGAACCACCATTCTGCACAGGGCGGCGGTTCTGGAAAGAGAGTGAAAATAGATGCCTTGATTAAATATTTTTAAATTTTTGACATTTTTCCATGTTTTCGATGAGCTTATCTATTAGACTATATTACTTACTTGCTCTTTTTCTATGTTTTGGGTGGATGTAGAAGGAGGAGTATATTAGATGGAGTAGAGAGAGGGAGTGTGATTGGCTCCCAACAGTGTTGGACATGTTGACCTAGGGAAAGACAGACACTTTGTAGATAGCCCGTATTTTGAGGATTTCACAGGTTCCTCATGTTGCTCCTTCCAGCCACATATTTTTTGACTTGTTCTTGTAATGGGATGCAGACCATCATACTTTCTGGTTTCCAGGTGTTAGGGGTGAGCAGAGTATCACTCTGGAGGAAGTCTATTACATACTGGGGGTTCCGATTCTTAAGAGGTGGCTGTCTCTTAAGACAATAGCATCCAGGTCTAATATGGTTCAGTGGGCCACCTATATAGGAGATTTTATTGTCTCCTTTGCCTCGAAAAAGGGGGTAAAGGTTCAATCCATTACTACTTCTTCTATCCCTATCATTTGTAAGGCTATTATGGGTATCTTTGCCTCACAGTTGATTGGGCATAAGTGAGGAGATACTCTCTTATACTGTTAGGCTCCTATTATTGCATAGATTGTGGCCCATGGCCATACTTATGCTTTGGTAGTAGAAATTCTTGGGACCACATACCATGACTTATATAGGGTGGTCAAGTTATAGGGGCAATCCTTGAGTCATCCCACTCAAGTTATGAGTTGGTTGTATGAGTACATCATCCCCTATTGAAGGGGTGTACTAGTAGAGGATACATGGGCTGTTAGAACAATGAAGTGGAAGGGGATGACAGTACTTAGGGTTCCACATTAGCCAGTTGCTTTATTGACTGCTGCAGATATGGAGGCCACTCCTTATGAGGCCATGGCGGGAGTATGGGGAGAGGAGACACTTACATTGATTTCTTGCTCTACCATAGGTCAATTAGTAGACAAGATAGAGAGGGTGGAGTCCCACCCATTTTATCGAGTCCCTCAGCAGTTTGGAATCCCTTATGTTGATATGATTCCTCTAGTGGGGTCAGTATACAGGACTATTTGTGAGGCCCAGGGAGGCCCTTAAGGAGATCGAGTTTGGACCACGGTTAATTCTGGAGTTCCTATTGTTGTTAGGAAGGTGGTTCAGGCCCGAGGGGAAGCCAGTGCTCCTTAAGCACCTTTACTTTAGATCAAACCTACTCCTTCTTTTAGTGGGAGGGAGGATGAACCTGTTGATGTGGATTCAGACTCCGAGGAGTTCACAGCAAGGGAGATAGAGGAGGAGACAATGGGAGGTGAAACTGCTGGGATGACTGAGGAGGATGATAATGATTCTGAGTGGCATGATACTCAAGACACCTTAAGGGACGAGAGGGAGGAGGTGAGTGTAGAGAAGGTGGCCTTGATTTCATAGGAGTTGCCTTCTCAGGAAATTAGGGGAGATGATGAGTCCATGGCAAGATGTCATTTCTTTCCTAATTTGGGGGAGGTTCTGTAATCAGCAACAACATCAGTAGTAGGTGCAGATCCTAGAGACCCTACCTGTATGCCTAGAGATTTGAGGGAGGCACTACTCTTATCTCGACCTTGTTAGCTAGAAATGTCAATTAATATATCCTTTTTGTTTCTTTGCTTGCTTTTGACTTTATTTTTGGTAATTTTATAAGTTTTTATTTCTCTTTTTATTTACAGTGACTACTGAGGGATGTCGAGACTTGATTTTTTGAGTGTGTGTGGACACCCTATTTCTCCCCTCGGAGAGTACTCAGGATGATCTTACTGAGGATTTTGAAGAGCCTTCAACAGCTAGCAGACATACTGATGTGTTTTCCCCTGTCTGAAAGGCAAAAAATTTAGTGACCTCCCTTCGTGGTGAGGTAGCTGGATATAGGATTGTTGAGCATTTGATGAGGTGGAGTCATTTTCGTAGTGAGAGCACATCCTGTGGCCATAATCATGAGCACTTAGTTCATTCAGAGTGTCATCATAGTAGGAGTCCTAGATGTAATCATGCACCCTCTGAGGGATTCCACAGGGATTGATAGGTCATTTGGTCTTTTTTTAGTGATTTTGATTGATTTTTATATGAGTTGTTTTTGTATTTTTTGGGCTAATTGAGAATTTTGACCATGCCTAGTGCATGATGGCATTATATGTAGAACACAATTCTTATATATATATATATATATATATATATATCGTTTTGGATCTAGATCTTCTTTGTATCTAGAGTTTTTGTGGTTTGTTTCTCATGTGTAAACTAGATGTTTTTAGAATATTTATTTTTATATGCTTTTAAGAATGTATGCAATGGATGACAAGTGATAACAAGTGTTGAATAGAGTGTTTCTCTTTTATTTGTTTTTGTAATGTTGACATGTGATGATGTAAACATATTGTAGATTTGAACTTTTTAATTCTTTGGGAAATGTTCATTATTTCTTCTTGTTTTGGAAAAACGTGATGAATATGTAGTGGTAATGAGATGAACCTTCCCCATTCCTAACTCCATGCAACTAGTAAGATGCAAGGGTTCAATACCAAGAGTTGGGAGGGGCATAAATTGTATGAGTTTGACTGAATGGAAATGATGAGAGAAAGACAAGGTATTGACAGAAATAAAATTTAAACATGCGTACTTACTCTTACTCGAAACTACTACATAGTTGAGAATGCAACTTACCTTCCTGTTTATCTAGACATGTATCCATGGATGGAAATTTGGTTGACAAAATATGGTTTGGAGGATTTGATCTCTTTGGAATTTAGATACTTAATTTAACTTAATACACTTGTTTTGCATTTTTAAAATTCTAAGATTCGTTGATTTGGGTGAATGGACCCCCTACGTCTTGTCTCATGCTACTAGTAAGAAGCATGGGCTCATCACCAAAGGCAGGACATAGGTGAGTAAGGAAACTTCTTTCCTTTCTCAACCTTGCAATACTATTAAGAGATGTGGGCTCATCACCAAAGGTTGGTGGGGAAAAGAAGTGTGTAAAAATAAAATATTCTATTTTGTTTAGTATTTTTTATTTAATTTGACATTTCAATATTTCTGATTTGTGACTTTGGATTAACCTTGTTTCAAAGATATGTAAAAAGGATAGATGTGACACCAAGAAGATTTTAGAACATACTGTAGGTAAGAACAACTTAACCTAGTATAAGAAATGAGTATGACCAAGTATGCAGGCCTTGGTATGGTTTTTGTCAAGACTTTGTCTATCAAATTGATGAGATGATTTTGGAATCATTTGATGATATTATGAAAATTGAAGAGATATGATTTGAATGCTTTTGCCAATATTTTCATAAGATTATAATAAATTGCTTAAGAATAAGTTCCTTGACCACAAAATTTATGAAATGAGTGAACAAAATGAAACAACTAAGTGACTAATGCAATGCAAGTAGATATAATATAATAATGGTGATGCTAATGACCTATGCATAAAACTGT
Organism: Taxus chinensis; assembly: GCA_019776745.2. NCBI lineage: Eukaryota > Viridiplantae > Streptophyta > Pinopsida > Cupressales > Taxaceae > Taxus > Taxus chinensis. The sequence continues at coordinate 641,223,207 of CM034146.1, read as the reverse complement.
TTAAGATGCAAGGAATTGATAGTTTAATTGAATTCCTCACCTTCTAGTGTACACAAGAGATACGCATCATTTCCCTAGTATTTCATGAATCAGAATGGGGCCAACCATTTGGGCCGGAATTATTTTCCTTCACTAGTTTTCTTATCAATTCGGTTGTCTAGTCTTATAACTGGATCTCCCTTTTATATTTCTCATTTGTAGACCTTTTTGTTATGTTTCCGGCACATCCGGTCAACATAGGCTCTGTGCCATTATTTGGTTTTTATCCTAGCCCCACCAAGGCTTTCTAGTTGAGAGAGGCATGCCTCTCTATAAGCTTCTTCTCCTAAAATCCCTTGTAATGAGATGTAGAGACTGGGTATTTTGAACTCAAGCGGGAGAACTGCTTCTGCGCCGAATACTAATGAGAAAGGGTTTGCCCCTATTGGTGTTCTTATTGAGCTTCGATGAGCCCACAAGGCTGGGTATAATTTTAAATGCCAATCCTGTTTGTTCTCCTTAACTATTTTGAGGAGAATGGATTTTAACATTTTGTTTGTTGCCTCATCCTATGCATTAGATTAGGGGTAATAAAGAGAGGTCATGTGATGGTTTATCTTGAATTTACTGCATAACTCATGGACCTCATCATTTTTAAAGGATGTGCCATAGTCTGAGATAATGACTTGTGGGACACCGTACCTACAAATGATATTATTTAGGATGAACTTAGCTATTACAGAACCTGGTACGATGGTGAGAGGCATGGCCTCTACCCATTTAGTAAAATATTTTGTGGCTATGATTATAAAGTTGTGGCTATCCGTTGACGAGGGAGAGAATTTCCTTATCAAAACTAGGCCCCACGAGGAAAATGCCCATGGGGTTACAATTGGTTGTAGAGCCTGTCTTGGCATGTGAATCTCGTGGGAGAACTCTTGACATTTATGACACTTGTGCACAAACTCTACCATGTCATGTTCTAGAGTGGGCCAAAAAATAGCCCATCTGATGTATTTTGCAAGTAGTGGCGTGGCATCCACATATCCCACTATGGGATTTGTAAAGAATATTTTTGGATTCTTTTATGTCAACACATCTTAAAAGCATTCCATCAAAGGCTTTATGATAGAGAACCTATTCTAAAATAACATATTTAGCAATGATAATGCATAACCGCCTTCTTTGTTATGATGTGGCACCTTCAGGGTATGTATGGTCCATGATAAAATTGACAATGTCAGTGTACCAAGGACATATAGAGATGGGGAGCCTGGTTTTGACAAAATATATGCACTCAATGGGAAAGTCTAGATCCACCAGATCACCTCCATCTAACGGATTGTCAGCTAACCATTCTGCAATGATTTTTCCCTTAATGCATTTCTGGTTTAGAAATGTTAATTCAAATTCACCCATTAAGGTTATGAAATGTCTAGCATTTTTAGATAAAGACTCTTGTGTGAGTAATGTTTGTAAGTGATATGTCTTTACGATGACCCTTATTTCTTGATTTAACATGTAATGTCTTAAACATTTCGTTGTGAAAACTATGGCAAGGCATTCTCTTTCTTCCTGTGTGTAACATATTTCATAATCAAGCAACGTCTAGCTAATGAAATAGACTGCACATTATCGTTTATCATTATCTTCATGAGCCAACATGTAGGCTAGCGACACATCAATAGCCCATGAATACAGGATCAGAGGATGATCTTGTCTAGGAGTCATTAGCATGGGAGGAGACAACAAGAAGCATTTAACTATTTTGAAGGCCTCGTTACATTCTTCTGTCTAATCAATGCAATAATCCTTCTTTAATAAATTTTTAATTGGATGAACAACAAAATTTAAGTCAGGTATGAACCTTCAAATTGCATCAAGTTTCCCAAGAAATGATCTAATACCAAACTCATTTGATGGTGGAATCATTTCAAGAAAAACACATATTTTGGTTGGATCGACATCAATCCCTCGTGACGATATAATGTAACCCAAAAGCTTGCCACCTATCATGCCAAATATGTATTTCTCTGGATTCAATGTGACGCCATATTCGATTAATCATGAGAGAATGATACGAAGTACTTCTATGTGATCTCAACACTTCTTGGCCTTGGCAAACAAGTCATCTACGTAAGATTCCACAATCTTATGAATAAGGTCATGAAATATTTATGTCATTGCCCATTGGTATGTAGTTCCACCATTCTTAAGACCGAATGGCATGACAGTGTAACAATAAGTTCCCAAAAAATTTATAAACGTATTTTTGGCTTGATCTTGTTCAATTATTTTAATTTTATTATATCCCAAGAACCCATCCATGAGAAACAAAAGCTCAAATCTAGTTGTTTCGTTAACAATGACGTCGATGGATGGTAATGGGAATTCATCTTTGGGGCAAGCTTTATTAATGTCCGGAGAGTCTATGTAAATGCGTATCTTCCCATTATTTTTTAGAATAGGGACAATATTAGATACCCATTGTGAATAGTCGACTAGTTTGATGAATCCCACCTGGAGAAGTTTCATTACTTCTTCTTTTACCATGAGAGCCACTTTGGGTTTTATTGGTCTCGACCTTTGCTTAATTGGATTTGCATCTAGTTTGGTGACAAGATTGTGTACCATGATATGTGGTTCAATTCCCGTCATTTATTTTTAATTGAATGTGAAAGTATTTTGATGTTCCTTGAGGAGTTGGGTGTGTATTTCTACCTCCTCTAGAGTTAAAGAGGATCCTAACTTCAAGATCATCGATTCTTCCTCTGTTCCAATATTTATGTAAATCATTCCTTCGATTAAGGAAGCGTTGCCATCTTCAAATTCTAACAGGGACGGAGGTAGTTCCAGACCTTCTCCATTCTCTACCTCGTAGGTTTTAAGATTCTTTTGTGAAGGAGATTTTATAATGGGATTTCCAAAATAGGAAGAGGAGTGTGGGGTTAGGGGAAAATATACTATGTGATGAGTCATATTTAGTTCCTCATATGTGTTTAGATATCCAAGATTGACTCTATCATTGTCTAAGATAGAAGACTCATTCTTAGCTTCTATAAGTGTCAAGATCGGGTTTGTTAGTATTTTACGCACCAATGGTTCAGTACGAAGTGATACCATGAAATTTGTGTTTTCCAATTCACTTCTTGGAGTGAAACGGGAGGCCGAGGTTGTTATTGAATCACCGAGAAGGTTCTATTCTCATGGGATTTCTTTAATTTATATGAATTCGAATCCTTTGGTTATATCTAATACCATCATTTTATAGAGTTGTAAGTGTTTAGCTCTAGTCTCATATACCTTAGAGACTTGATTTGCAACTAATTGCGAGTCTCCTAGCACTCTAATGTTATCAACACCCATCCTTTTGGCTATGATGAGGCCAAGGAGGGGGGCTTCATACTCAACCCCGTTGTTTGTAGATTTAAAGTAACTTAAAGGAAAAAGGTAGGATCTTTCCCTCAGGTGAAGTAAAGATCACACCTGCCCCAGCTCCAAAAAAACATCTAGCTCCATTGAAGTGGAGAGTCCAATATTTTCTTGGAAAATTGGATTTTTAAACATTCTTCATGTCTATTTCTTCTACCTCAGTTACTTCTACCATATAATCTTCATATGTTGGAAGAGAGACAACTCCGAGGGTACATCCTATACCTATGGAATCAAATGGTAGGAGAATAAGTAGATATTTTTCTATTAATTTGAATTTTTTTATGGTAGTCCCTAATGATATCATCTTTATGATGTTAGTCTCATTCTTGAGTGGTGGAATTCCTTCGACTAGATTCATAATTTTTAATTCTGTTGTAGGTATCAACTTTTCTTCTGGTTTTGGATCGGCTGGTTTGGTTAGTTGATTCATTGGGAGTTCAAACTCAAAGTGAACGCCTAGCCTTTTCTTTAAATCTACTAGGTGTATATCGAATGGTTGTGGGTCACCTTGCACCACAAATATTTTCCCTAGGTGCAAAAATCTTATTTCCTGGAATAACGTGGAAGGGATTTCCTTCATGCGATGTATCCATGGTTGACCGAGAATCATATTATAGTTGGTTTCCTGATCTATAATATAAAATTTGGTGAGGACTGTCTTGGGTCCTAAGGTGACTGGTAATACTATAGTCCCAATTGAAGTGGCCTTTAGGCCATCATAACCGCTTAGCGTATTTCGTGTTGTGGAACAATTTGTTTCTCCATATCCTATATTTTGAAAAAAATTGAAGGGGACTATGTTAACTACTACCTCATCATCAATCATTGCATGCTTAACATAATTATTATAAACCCATACTTGTAAATGCAAGTTTGGGTCACCTCTACGCGTAATTTCAGCATCTATTGGCATTTTTCTTATATCAAATATAAACTTAGTATCCCTATCTGGTTGCACTGAAGGGTAGACATCAAAGTCTACATGGTTTACTTTCATTTCAAGAGGAGGAGTGATGTTAATTAGATGACCAAGACCTAATGCTTCTAAGAGAGCAGCCCTATGGACGGCAGAGTTCTTTAATAAATCCAAGAAGGAAATAAGAGAGAAGGTCTTTGTTAGGTCATTAATTAGATCGTAAGTGCCTATGGGTTTTACCAATGTTTGTTGAATGTTATCTAGTTCTAATGGGTATGTTGGAAATGGTTGAGAAGAATAATCTTGTGTTCTTGTTATGGTTTCTACTTGTAGCTTAGTATCGAACTCTACCAGAACAACTATCTTGGTTTGTGGTTAAGTTCCTAATTGGGGTACAACTAGTGGATTTAATGAATTTGAGGATTCGTGATCGTTATTTCCTGTCATAACACCATTTTTCATCCCATTTGTACCTAACCTACTATTGTTAGAGTGATTTGGGAGTGGATCGTTAAAAATCTTGAGGGGTGCATTTTGAGGGGAAATTGCTCCTGTATAAGTGTTTGGCATAGGTACTGTAGAATTTGCTAAAAACATATCTATTAAGAGTTGTCTTTGGTCTTTTGGTAAACATTGCATGAATTTATCGTAGTCATGAAAATTCCTAGTATCATGGCCTTGAATTTTTTGGAAACCACAATACAAGTTGGGATTATAGTTTCGAGGTTGTTGGCTTGAAACCTATTGTGGTCTAAAACTCTGATTACATTGCTGGTTGTTAGAGTTAAAATTTTGAGGTTGTTGCCTTTGGTTTTTATTTTGATATCTAATTGGGTTTCAGATTGGACCTTGTATCTAGATTTTCCATTGTTGTTGTTGTTGTTGTTGTCATGATGGACGATTAAAATCCACCGCATTGATTGTTGAAGTGAAGTTATTATTTTGTTGGTTGTTAACGAGTGGTGAAATGTTCATGATGTTTTCCCTTTTAACCTAGTTTTTTACTCCATCTGTTGTAACCCCGCACTTTTTGTTAAGGATTTTGGGTCCTTGATTGGTATTCCTAACATTACGATAAGTTGTAGTGTTTTGATTGGGAGTGATTAATTTCCCATTTGTTCCATATGTCTTATGACCACTGTCTATTACTGCTTGATCTATTTGGAGAGCACTCTTGAGTACTTCATCATAAGTCCTTAGTGGTAATTTCTAGACTTCTTCCTTTATATCTCTATTGAGAGAATGGTGGAATAAGTCACATAGTTCCATCTGATCCATTTTTTGAGCAATTGATGATGAGTAGAGGACTGTACGCCATCTTTTAATAAAATGGGTAGTAGATTCATTGTGCTATTGTTTAATATGTAAGAATTCCCTGATCCATGTTCTTAATAATTTGTTCATATCAAAATCTTTGATAAACTTTGACACAAGTTGTTTGAACGAGTGTATTGAGTCTTCAGGTATTCTGTAATACCAATCAAGCGCAATACCATCTAAGGTTTTAGGAGATATCGTAGTAATAATGAAATCCCAAGGGAGGAATTGTCAAATGGCCGTTGAATAGGCCTTGATATGTCCATTTAGATCTACCTCCCCTTTGTATTTAGGAAAATCAGGAAGAGGTCTTGGAAGCATAACGCTTCGTATGGTGAAATCTAGAGGTTCTTTTAAATATTCTGAGTAAGTCCCTACCACATAGGTTTTGACCATTGATGGTGCTTGTTGAGGGGGTGGAGGTGGAATGGGTTGTTGATATGGAATATCATATGTATTTGGAGGGACATAAGGAAATCCTTGTGGTTGAGAGAATATCCCAAGAGAAGAGAACATATCTCCCTGTGGTGATTTTGAATAAATGGTTAAGAAGGGAGGAGAATTACTCTGATATGGGTTGTTTGGTACTAAATCAGGATGTATCATACTTTTAATTAGAGCAATGTTTGAAAACAAAGTTCTAGTTGGTGTTTTCAATTTGGGTAATTATACAAATGTTGAGGAGGCATGCATAATGTGTCTGTTCCTGTGAGGAGGTCTACTTGACTCAGATGATGTGGAGGGTTACAAGTTCCTGCTTTCCCAAAGTGCTCTAACCTTCTCAACCAAAGTTGAGATGACTTCGATTGGTAATGACATAGTGTTTTTCCTTAATGGTTGTTATTGTACACCTTGAGGTTGTAGAGGTGTATGGTATCCTGCTATGAATTGATCATTACTCTACCAAGCTTCGCAAGAGTACTCTCCATAGGTGGAGGAATAGGGTTGTTTTCTTGGAGTGTGGTGTTGGGTTGTGTTTGCAAACTTCCTATAGGTGGGTACATGTTTTGGAAGCATTGTTCACTTCTAGCGTAGTGTGCTATATACTCCTCATCCAAAAATGGGAGTGGATCTAACTGTCTACTGATTTTTGGTCTAAACAAAACCTGAGGAGATGAAATGGATTCTCTAGTAAACATCATATTCTTAGAGCCTAATGGCTCTAGTTGTTGTGTTTGTGTTCAAGCTGATCCAACTCCTTAATTTGGACTGAAGTACTAGAGCTAGTTCTTCGAGGAGGAGTTTTTTATGACAAGTAGTTACTTGAATAGTTGTCAGCCCATACAAAAAGTGAGGGTGACAGTTTATTTGTTTGACCATAATATGCTTCAAGACCTAAGAGAGTTCTGCCATATGTGTCATATCCCAACATATTCGGGGGGTATATAAATACCCATAGAATAATGGGAAAGAGCGAAGATGGATGAAATAAATAAAAGGGGAACAATTGTTTCTTTCATGTTGGGTTCACCAATTTTATACGATAGAAAACTGACATGCGAGAATGAGAATCTACAAGTAGCCCTTCTTCATACTCAATCTCCCAAGGTCGTGTTGAGATAGCTGGTGGAAATTAAATATATGTGGTTATGGATAAACTAGTTGCGTAATCTTATATCCTTAACACATAATAATGGGATCTGCGAGTCTAAGGAAAAGAAATCTCTCCTAACCTAAATTGGTGTAATGGATCGTTCAGATATAATAGTTGTTCGGAGGCTCCAATCAATGTCAAGCTCTGCTGAGATCCAATCTATTGGCTATTGGATACATGGAAAAACACCTATAGGTGCTTTTTATATATTTCTAGAAAAGGTCATGGAAAACGGTAGTGAGAGATGTAGTGGATTTATAGGAAACTATGGGTGGTTTTCTGGTCTAGCCTAGAAAATATTATCTTGATTGGCTTCTATGTTTAATGTAGAAAGTTTTATTATGATCTCTGGTGGGGGTGGTGAGGATATAAATACCAGTGTACATAAATTGGTGTCAATTTTTAACTAACTAGCAGGCCCATTTGGTTGTGGGACCTGGGGATCACAACCATGAGTTCGTGGTTGTTGTGGACCTATTATGGTCATGTGAAGAGTCAATCTCTTCTTATGACTATCCAATGGTCATAATCCCTTTCAACTTCTATGTTTAATACCATGAGTTGTGTGATATTTTCATAATACCTTACGGGTGTTCTGGAAACTTGTATAAATAAGCCTATGTCTACATCGATGAGAAGGTCTCATGTATTTGACTGCAGAACTAATGGATCACAACCAAATATTTTTTCTCTTTCAGGTTCTTGTATGGTCATACGGATATCCTATCAATGCAATCTATAGTTGAGTCGACTTGACTAGAATGTATATGCTTTGTCGTCTTCAATGTTCAATTCTCTCAATTGTTCACTAATTACTTGTGGATTTATTGTCGTTTGAAAGATGTGAATCGTAACGCCTTAATCTATATCCGTTAATGTTGTGAAGAGATTTGGCTGGGGTACTACTAGTTTGAATACGTAATCCTTGGGCTCTCTGGGTCCCATAATTTTCATGCAAGAGATAATCAGAGTTTAACTAATATAAGTAAACTAATTATTAAAATAAATCTACACTATGCTTATATTCTCTTTTTTTTGTATTTTCAAAGATGTGAATTTGAATGAAATTTAAAGAGAAGCTATTCTAATATATTGAGATAATGAACAATTAATCTAATGACATAATTAAAACAAGCAAGTTATCCTGATATAGCTATTTACCTGTGCAATTGTGAATTTATCCTAAATATTAAATAACTAACTAATTTAACTGAAAGACCTTTAATCTTACCTCAAAAGTGAGAAATAAATCACAACTTATCAGAAGCTATCATTCCCCACAATTTTTTTGGTAATACTGAAAGTGAGATTAATTGAAATAAAATGATTTTCTATTCTATTTGATATATTGTAAGTACAACTTCGACAATTCAAACCTAGAGTTTACAACACCGTGGCAAATCCAATTGTATATTTACTTTTCCCCTAAGTGTGATCTAATCAATCCTTCATGTTCTCATAAATCCATTAAAGTGGGAATGTGATAGTGGCAGTAGGAGAAGATGCTTAAACAGTGGTAGCTTGGATGTAAACCTGAACAAAATGTGAGTTGGAGAGGGATAGTGCAAGAGAACAGAGCTTTACTATTCAATTCCTAGCGGGATTGTTACAGGGATACAATACAATCATACCGAAATCTATAAGACTTATACTTCTTATGAAAAAAAAACAACCTATAATTCTAATTAGAATCAAGATTTAAATGGACATGATCTAGGACCAGAACTGTGGAGCCTTGAACTGAGAGGATGAAAGCTTTTACAAAATCTAAACTTATTGAAACTTATTGAAGAACTTTCAAAACACACTGAATAATAATTCATAGAAGGTGAGGGGCCATTTTCTTGTAAACAAGCATGGTATTTATAGCATTTGGATTTACCAGAAGGTAATTTTGAATTGAAATCTTTTATTATAAAAAAAGAGAAATTACTATTTACTAGCCTGCTAAAACATAAATGCAAGCAAGAGTGGTTGTGAAATGCGAGTAACACTTGATTTTTTATGTTGATGAAAGCATTGGAAAGTTCTAGAAAACACGCACAAGACCATCACCCTGTGCAGGGTGGTGGTTATAAAACCACCACCCTGTCATGGGTGGTGGTCACAGGACTACCACCTAGGAAGGGCAACATTCCTAAAGCTAAAGACCTAAATGCAAGAAAAGAACGGAATGGGGTCAAGAAAAATCATGCGAAGGATGGATATGGCATTTTGGGATGTAGATGTATACTCAACATGATTTTTGGATTCCGAACACCTTGCGAAGAGATCTGAATCAGAATTGGGGTTTATGTAACCTCTTTTCGGCAGCATAGTACTTAAAATTTTTGGTACGTACATGAACCTCTACATTGCTTACATTTTTACCCTGGGCGAAATTTTCTTCCTTAAGCCCCAAATACTCAAACTCTCTCTTCTAATGCTCAAGGATTCTAAGCAATTCAACAGGAACAAAAATAATGATCTGACTCAAGATTTTGGCTATGTCACAAGGAACATATTTGGGTACGGTAGTATGGGGAGGAAGGTTTACAAATTCATCTGATGGCATAGGATTTTTCACAATCTAAGCATAAAGAGGTACATATTTGGGTACGGTAGTATGGGGTGAAATATCCTTTTCCAGATGCATCTTTATTAGGGGTTTTCTTAAGGATACTAGTAAGCACTGGAATTTTTTGTTTGGCCTGAGGCCCTACCCCTTTGACAAATTTTCTCCTAGTATTATATTCTTTTTCATGGTCAACTACTGCATTCATTAACAATAGTTTGTCCTCTTCTGAAGTAATTCCTCCATCATACTTCTTAATCATTAATTCCCTTAAGTACTCAAAATCATTATTAGGAAACTCAAAATCTTGTACCATATCAATTTCAAAATTATGAGTGGGAGGAAGAGGTAATACCTGGTGAATGCGATCCCAAAAATTTTCAATAGTTCTAGCACTTATCATCTCAGTTGATGTTGCTCCCTACTGTGAACATATAGAGCAATCCATCATGCATGCATCATCATCTACCTCATCATCATTAGCTTCCTCAACTTATTTTTCTTCCTCACATGGTGATTGGAGCAAGAAACATCTATCACACCACTCCATATCATGGACCTCTCCCACAGTAGCAAATCTAGCAACTAAAGGATCAGGAACCAATCTATTCTCCCAGGGTTGTGGAAGTTTATTTCCTAATCCCGAGGCCCTTTACCCCTGTCATCTAATCTATGATCACCTCTAGGATGATTTGCAAATATTTCTTGACCTTGTGGCTTGTGTTGACCTTGGGAACCTTGTCCAATCCCCTTCTCTCCTCTGGCCAATTTATAGGACAGTTCCTTAATAGCCCCAGCCAATGTTTTTACAACCTCTTCTAGATCCACAGAATTACTTGACTGAGGCTTCTCTTGATTGATCAGCTTGATACCTTCCCTCTTAGGAGGCTTACCAACTACTTTGATATTGTTTTCAATCTGCAAAGCCATGGTGAAGGCTTGCCTCAAAGTTCCTAGGTTTTTGAAACTTAAATAATCGGAAACCTTTTTGTCAAAAGGATTAGAGTATTTTATTAAACAAGAAACACCACTTAGCCTCAAGATTACAGGTAGCCTATTCAAGGTCTTATTGAACCTAGTATTGAATTCATGAACAGATTCATTAGGATTATTATTTATATTTTCAAATTTAGACAAAAGGAACCTGGGATGTGACTTATCCTCATATTGCAATCTAAAATAATTTTTCATTTCTATCCATAAATCTAATGATTTATCTGGAAAAGACTTATACCAAACACGTGCATCCTCCTTCAAAGTATGAATAAATAGTTTTATATACACATCCTCAAATTCAATCTCAAGTTCTTCCAGCATATTGAGAATAAGTTTTAAATGTTGATTTCCAGTGATAGCATTATTCCCTTTAAATTTAGGTAGTCGATTTCTAACATCTTGGGGAACATCATTTGGATATCCAACCATACCTCTAAAATCTATAGGTCCAAAAGTTTTGACAACAAATGGAGGCCTAGGTGGAGGTTGGGCCATATTTCTTTGAGGGGGTGATCTTATAGGAGAAACATAATGATGATGGATAAGGGGTATTTGGAATAATGGAGTACAATTTTCAAAATGAATGTCCTCTAAAGAATCTATTTCATGGAAAACCCTATCAAATTTGGAAAACACAAGGACAGACTGAGAAGAACACTTATCAAACACAAATGAAGGACCCTCTCCAGTTGGAAAATTCATATCTATGTGAAAATTACCTGATTCAGAATCACTTGAAGAAGAATGGTAATCCTCTACCACAGGTTGATCACTTTTCACAATGCATAACTCTTTTCTTGATTCCAAATCTCCAAGGATTTTCCAGACTCTTTTTCCTTCTGAATTTATCTTTCCTTGTTTTGGAAACAACTTTCTAGGAGGGTCTTTAATGAAGAATATCTTCTTCCTTCCATATTTGCAAAGATTAGTGATAAAATTCAATTGAAAATGGTTAAGACACTGGAATTTATCAAAAATTAATTCAACATGGAGTTGCCACTAAGGATTTTCACCTTAGTTGTGTAAATGTACAAAAATTGATCTGTTAAATGTCTATCAACACTAAATTAATGCAAAGCCTCATAGACCTGACCTTCCTTTACCCATATTTAACATTGATGATGTGAATTTAGTGCGATACCCACTAGAAATTGGAAATATTACACACAGAACTTGTAACTTCATAAAATTCTTACAAATCTCAACACAGGATGATGTTTAAACAATGTATTTGCACTTAGATCATGTAAGAAACATTACCAGGGCCCAATATAAAAATGCCTTTAAAGATCCCCAGAAATGGCATAACTTTGGTGTTGTTACCGTAAAAATAGGTCCCGGTTTTCAAATAATCCCTGACAATGATGCCATTCTAGTGTTGTTGCTACACAAATAGGTCCCAATGTTCAAATAATCCCCAGAAATGATACCATTCTGGTGTTGTTTCCACAAAAATATGTCTGGGTGTTCAAATAATCTTGAGCAACAACATCATTCTAGTGTTGTTTCTGCACAAATAGGCCTCGATGTTCAAATAATCCTTGGCAGTGGCGCAAATATTGTGTTATTGCTGCATAAATAGGTCCCAATGTTCAAATAATCCCCAGAAACAATGTCACTTTGGTGTTGGTATCCAAATCAATTCTCCCTTCGAAGCCGAGCAACATCACACATTTAACAAGATACTCAAAGACAGAAAAATCATAAGTTGTTTTGTAGCTAGGGAAGGGATTCAGTTGGCTCTTTGTCACTTGGGCGTTAGAGAAATGGATACGACCTTCATTAAGGATTTGATCTATCCTCACTACTTTAGGTAGTACCTTTCAAACAAGGTGAGAGGACCTGTTTTGTTACCTTTGTTTGTGAAGGACATGACGAGATCATTCTTTTCACAAATTTGAGAGGAAACCTTGAGAAAATATGATCAATGCACCACAATTTAACTCTCACGAGTTGTCACTTCTAAAGAATGGTGATATTTTCTAAACAAGGTTAATGTTACTAAAGACATTATGGAATCCTAATTTCTTTTGCATATTTTTTTAGTAGAATTTATTCATTTGCGGACATACAGGGCAAATAGGGGTAGTTAAGTTAGGATTCATTGTTTTTGAATAATTGTTTGTGGGAGATTAAGTAAGATAAACTTGATTTTTTCATATCCTTCAGAACCTTCACAACAATTGGAAAAATAAATGATAGAATGCTTCAGAATAGCTAAAATATTCCTTGAAATAGAAGGTGTGCATCAATGAAGGCCCAAATTTGCATTCACACAATCTTTCAGAATTCAACACAAAGGCTTGAGCTAAAGACTCAATTAAATATTAAAGACCCATGGTTCCTCATGCCTAAGATACACTCAAAGGCTTACAAAAAATCTTTATCAACAAAATTAGAGTAAAGTGATTTTAAATTGTTTATCTCATTACAGGATAAAGGCTCTTCTCATAATGAAATTGAAATTTCCACTAAACTGTCACAGTGACAAGATCCTATGTGATTCAGAGGGATTTTTACACAATATTGCGATACGAACATCAAAACTATTTGAAACCATTCTAAAATAAAAGAAGACACAATTTTTTTGAAGATTAATATAGATTAATTCAAGATATATTAGATTCATCAGCATGGGAAATTTTCTTGAATAGTCTCAAAGCTTGTCAATGGTTGTACACTTGCAACAATCTTGACATCTTGACCTGATTTAAATCTAAAACATATGAAATTAACAAGTTTCTCAGATGGTCTCTCAAGAAGATGGAATTTCTCAAATTTTCTCGTAAGAATTAAACCCCTGACCCTTTGCAAGAGTATTGTCATTAAATTTATGCAATTCACTCATTCAATCATCCCAAATTTTCCCCCAAAAAAGAAGACTACTCAACAAATCCTTTTCTTGTTGCCAATTTTTCTCATAAAGTGATGTTTAACAAATTCACACCCGAAAGCTGCTAGGTGGAAAAATTATGAACTAATAACATTTCTCAGACCCTCAACCATCACTGGGATGCCATGCCACAACATTTTGACAATTTTTCTAATCATTATTTTATTCTATCATGCGTGAAATCCCCATTTTAATCATATTCAGGTGGATCTATATAGCTGGATCTGAAAAGCCATAATTTTCACCCTCGAGAAAAAACCTTGAGAAATGAGTGTTCTTAAATGCATGATTTAAGTTGTGCCTCTTAGAAATGAATGTCCGCACATGGATTATTCCACATACCTGCGCTATGAGTTCGAGTTAGCCAAGTGCAAAGAGGATCAGTGAAAACCTCCACATGTTTCCTTGGTGCAACTATAAAGATGAAGTATAGAGGTAAGCTCCCAAACAGGAGCAGACCTTGCATGTGTTCAGGAGTCAATAAAATTTAATTTTGGCCTTTGAAAAAGTCTCATTATAAAAAGAAGCTAGAGGAAGCCTCCACGTGTCTCTTTGGCACACTTTTCATATGGTCCCAAAAGCGGAGACCCTAAATAAGCACAGGATCACCATGTGTCTCAGTCTAGAAATGTTTTTGAAAACATTTAAGGACCAACAGAAGGCACCACATGCCTAGGGTCTGAGAAAGTTTTTTCAGCCGGTGAAAAGTCTAAGTATGGGAAGACCCAACGGAGATCTCCACGCGTCCCTTTGGTACTTCTTCAAAAGTAAAGTATAGGGACAACTCCCAAATAGGCGCGGGCCCTCCATTTGTCCCAAGCCTTAGAATTTTTTTTGAAAATTTTAAGTATAGAGAAGAGCCAATGGAAGCCTACATGTGTCTCCTTGGAGGAAATTCTAAGGTAGAACCTAGAGGAAAATTTCAAATGAGTGACAGCGCTCCACGTGGACAAGCTTTGACTTGAAGTGGGCCTTAAAGTTTCAAACTACCCCGTCGACCCACCTTCCCACTTATAACTTTTTATGAGGGCCCATGAGAGTTGCAGGTTACTTCATAACTTTGCTCCCTCATACAAAGAGGTAAAAAACATTAAAAAGTTTTGTCAACCCGCCTTCCTGCTTGTAACATGAAAAACTTCCACGTGTCCTTCTTTGGGGTGAGAGAAATACTTTTTCCCTGCCGCTTCATATTTACTGAATAGCCAATCAAAGACTATCAGGGCAATGGGGCCAAATTGATCTTTTTGCAAACATAAAAAAAAGATAAAAGTTTTAAAATAGACATGGCATGCCTCATTCAATCAAAAGATACAACGTATCTGAAGGTTTTGAGATATAATTTTATGGGAAAAGCACTCCCATCAAACTATAAAATCAAGGGAAATCACCATTTACGCCCAGAATTGAAATTTTCTTTAAGGATAAAGAATTTGGAAACGATACAAGGCCCAAATGTGATCCATGACCATGGAGAAGGATCTTCAAAAACTTACAAGTGAAGAAAACCTTTTACACATCCATTCAAAGAAATAGAAAATACGACAGAGCCCGCAGACTGAACAATTTTGAGGGCAAACTAGGGCGAGATTAAATTGAGCACCAACTTGTGGATTGCTTGGCATACACTAAGGACCCAAGCCAAGCTCCATGTTAGGCTTAGATAAAGTGCTCATCCACCACTCCAGTTCAATTATATGGGATAATAAAAGTATTTAACATTCAAAATTTTCAAATAGTTCGTAATCATCACCCAAAGTATATTTGAATTGTATTACATGAATTCCAAACAAAAATTTGACCCCAGTGGCCACTGTGTTCAATTTGAAGCCTAGTGGCCACTGGATTCAATATGTTATTTGAATTAGCATTGTTGCAACATCACTGAGGATTGATGTTAGCTTCCACTAGGATAGTTGGTGTCTTACATATAGGAAAATTAGTTTTTTTTTTCTTGGGTTCTTCGGTTTACTGATTATACAACTATAATCCCCATAATTATATTTAAATTTTAAAAGACCATTTTCAATGATTGGTGACCACTAAGGTGGTTTCTCACTACATTTATTTCCTTAATACTCATGAATCCTAGTGGCCACTGAGCTTAATAGGATATTCAAATTCTATGATATGAATTCAAAATGAAAATTTAAGCGTAGCGGCTAATGTGTTCAATTTTATGCCTAGCAGCCACTGCGTTCAATATGTTATTTGAATTAGCATTGTTGTAACATCACAGAGGCTTGAGGTTAATGACTGCTAAGATAATTATTCTCTTACATACAAGATAATTAGTAATGACTTTATAGATATTAAAATACATGACTAGATAACAAAAAATTTGATGACTAGATGAACCCAAGCCCACCTCCATGTGCCCCTTAAAAAAATTCCTCCTCCAGAACTCTAGTTCATATCTCTGGTATAGTAAAATTATTTACCATCCAAAATTTATAATTAGTTTGTAATCAATAACCCAAGTTCCATTCCCATTTATTTCATTGAATGCTTTCAATAAGTGGCCATGAGGACTCTTATTGGTGGGTGTTAAACTTCTCCATATAGACCAAGAAAAGCATAGCGTGGCATATCAAATGTGAATCGCTCAATAAACATTAATGACCAAATCTCACATCTATGTCCTGCTTAAATAAAGTACGCATCCACAACTCTAGTTCATAGCTCTAGTATAATAGAAGTATTTACCATAAAACAATTAAAATTATTTTGTAATCATCAACCCACGTTCCATTCCCATTTATTTCATTATATGCTTTCAATAAGTGGCCATGGGGACACCTTGAGGTAGGGGTTTGTTGGCGAGAAAATTTTTTGTGTGGAAAAACTTATGGATTTCTTGCCAACGCTCTGGTAATTTGAGTCCCTATACTTAACCGGTGTAATTGTCGTATATGCATGCGTGTGAAATGGTAGATTTCTGTGGTGGCCTTTCAACCGGGGATCCAATAGGAACACTCCATTGACCCTACAGAAAATCTTGTAGATATCTGCAAGAGAGGACTTTGTTTGAAAGTGGGAAAGGGAGTGAGAAAAGAGGTAGGGGAACTAATGCTACATGTAGATAATCAAATTCCTACACACACACTAGTTAGAAACTTCAACACATGCATTCATGAGAAGAAACAACTTTGTAAATAACAACAAGATCAAATAGAATATATTCCATCACAAAGTATCAAGAAACCCCTTAGTCAAAGAAAGTTGGAAACTCCTTCTACTTGTATTGATTGCTCAAACCAAAGTTTTACATAATAGAGAAATAGAGGAAATTTGAGAATGAGGGGAATAGAAGAATTTGGCTATCTCCTTTGTTCTCTCAAGGTACAATATACTCTTCATTTTATAAGATCAATCACCAACCCTTTGTAATGGGAATGGCGTTACAATTTATAGAATGAGATATGACTTATCGTATTCTTCTTGACCCTCCATATGCCTTAATATGTCTTAAGACTATTCATATTCCACTTTAAATATTTAATTCCCTTTTATAATAGTAAGGTGACTTAATTTACATTATGTTTCTAAAGTCACTTTTGAGTGACTTAAAGGCATATGAAAAAGTGCAAACTCCAACAAAGAATTCAAACATTTGAAAGTGAGAGAAAGTAGGGGGAAGAGGAGAGAGAAAGAGAGAGAGAGAAGAAGAAGAGGAGAGTTTTCCCGATGAAGTCTGTTGATCCTCGTTGATGGAAAGCTCCAAATGCAGTGAAACTCTGAATCTTCAAACTCCTTACACACTATGAAACTCCTCTAGATTAGCTCAAGAATGCTTGCTAAGTTGAATGAACTAAGGTTGATCTCGAATGCCCTGTAAAAAATGACTAGGATGCTCCTGAAATATGATGTCCCCTTAAATGACTATCCTTGTACATCCATTGTGCCAAAACTTCTCTTTGAGTGTAACTTACTATTTTTAGTAAGTGTAAAAAAACCAACTCCCTCGATCCTTTGCTGAGTGTTGTGACCTTGATTAACCTTTTTCCCTACGTTCCTCACTCCTTTGGATCAAATTTCTATTTTTAGTAGGTGCTCGAGGGCCCAGTTAATATTTTTATTAAGTGCCAAAAATTTCCATTCTGGTGAATTCTCAGTTGTAGTGCACCTCGAATGTCTTCATCTCCTTCGCAGGTTCTTTTGTTGATGACTTTCCCAAAATAGTAGTTCCCATGTAGTAGACCTACTATTTTTAGAAATATGGCCTATGGGAGTCAGAATGAAGTGGAATGAATTTTTTTTATATGGGTTTTTTCCCAATATCATCCCTCTAAAATTTTGGGCCCGCCCGCTTAATAATCCAGGAGATTTTGAAGTTTTAATTTTTCGACCTAGCAGTGCTTCTGGGTACGGCAACCATTAATGGACCTCAACATTGCAGGTCTGGTTTTCTCCTCCATTTTTGAAGAATAATGTATTTTTTATGTGGGTTTTTTCTACTAGTGCTTCATGTACAATCTTACTTCAATCTGGCAACCGGTTTGATGGGAAACCCCACTTCGTTCTTCGTTGAGCCGGAAAGGAGATTTCTTCATTGTGGATGCTCTGTTTCACATGGGAGGAGTTTGAAGGTGTATTATTGATGGCCTTGGGTAGAGGAATGATTGAAAAAATATATCTTGTTGTTTCATGGATCCGTTTGGGATATTTCTTCAACTTCTCATTTCATGGCTATGGAGTTTTCTCTGTTTTCTTCTTTTGTGCTCCGTGCTTCTCCTTTTGTGCTTGATGAGGATTCCTTATGAGACCTGCATGATTTCATGGAGTGGGAGGGGAGTGACTTTGTAGCATGTCTTGTTTGATTTCTTGCAATGGTGGAGTGATGGAAGAAATTTTCAGAGGAAGTATGGAGGAATGAAGTGCACATACAACTGTTAGAAGTTAGAAGGGAAAAAAGTGACACTTGGAAAATTTTCAAAAAGATATGCACAAGTAGGGCTTGGGCACATTTTTCCATGCTTTATTTTCCTGACCTCATGGATGTGAGGGACATAAATTTCCATAATGAGAAAGATGGCGACACATGGCACTAGATCCAACGACAGGGAATGAAGGAGGAAAAAGTTGATTTAATGCACTGGGAGCTAAAAAGAGGTCACATGGGTGTCCAAATGACACCCTATGGGGGATGGGTGCATTTTTAAAGGTCTTGTGTTCCCCAAATCAGGTGCATAAGGTACATCAAATTCCATGGTGGTCAAGGAGCTGACATGTGGCACCCGATTCAACGGTAGGGAATGGATGCTCCAAGAATGCACCTGGGGGCTGAACTATCAAGTCTGAAGGTCACATGAGGGTCCAAGATGTCATATGAGGGATGAGATGGCTTCAAGGGGGCTGGATAAACTTTTCCAACCTTTATTTCCTTGACCTTGGTGGACGTGATGGACATAAAATCCTGCCAGGCTGCTGGTGCTGAGACGTGTCCTCCAAAAAAAAGGCTAAGTTTTGAACTTGTAACAGTGATAACTTGAGCTCCTGATGGAATATTTTGGAATATTTTTATATGCACCTGACTGGAAATGGCCTTGTGAATCCAATGGTGTGGGTATCATGTCTTGATTATTCCATTTGGTCACTTAAAAATTGGATTTTTTATTTTGTACTCCACATGTGCCTGAGAAAAACTGCCTGCAGACCTAATGCGCCAAAGTGTTGTGAAAAATATTATTTCACCGTAATGTATGCCTTGGAATCCTCTTTCTAGAGATATTTTTTTTTCTCCTAACTCCATCCAGAGCTCTTGGAATCTTCTTCTAATCCCCAATAGTTGTTTTAGGCATGTGTACCACCTAGGCTTGTGAACCCTATTTTTTTACTCAAATTGCTCCAAGTCTTGCAAAACTTCCCCAAACCTTAAAAAATAATTTCTATTATGTTTTATGGTCTTCATTTCATCTCCTTTTTGAATTTTTCCCTTCCGTTCTACTCTAGGGGGTTTAACCCAGTGCTGGGAAGGCCAGCGATAACCCTTCCCAATACTGCCAGAAGATAGCATCTTTTTAGAACTTCCTAAAATCACCTAGGTGGAATGAGTGGAATTTCCTAAATCACCTAGGGGGTGATTTAACATTGGTTTGGAGGTCATTTGGACTAACTGTACAGAACCGAGGTTGCCTAGGAATGATAAAACATGAAAATTTCAGCATATGGGTTTAGTTGTCGTGCTTGGAAACTTCCAATTTCCCTATTGCACATTTGCACGACAAAAGGGTTGAACTTCTCCATATGTATCAAGTGGAAAATAATAAGGCACTTTAAATTTGGATCGCTTGGTAGATAGTAAGGACCCAAGACCACATCAATGTCCCACTTTGAGAAAGTTCTCTTGCACCACTCCAGTTCATAGCTCTGGTATAATAAAATCATCTACCATCTAAAATTTACAAGTAGTTTGTAATCATCAACCCAAGTTCCATTACCATTGATTTCATTGGATACTTCATAATAATCAACCTAAGTATATTTGAAGCCTATCACATGAATTCCAAATGAAAATTTAACCGTAACAGCCGATGTGTTCAATTTTATGCCTAGTGGCCGATGGGTTCAATATGTTACTGAAATAAAAATTATTGTAACATCATAGAGGATTGAGGTTAGCGGCCCCTAAGATAGTTGTTTTCTTTCATACAAGACAATTATTTTTGTTTTTTCTGGGTCATGTGGTTTATTGATTATATAACTATGCTCCCTATAATTATATTTAAATGTTAAAAGACTATTTTCAATGATTGGCGACGGCTAAGGTGGTTTCTCTCTACATTTCTTTCCTAAATACTCATGATTCCAAACCAAACTTTAAGCTTAGCGGCCTTTGAGCTCAAGAGGATATTCAAAGTATATGACATAAATTCCAAATAAATATTTAAGCCTAGTGGCTGATGTGTTCAGTTTTAAGGCCTACCGGCCGTTGGGTTCAATGTGTTACTCAAATTAGTGTTTTTGTAACATCACAGAGGATAAGATAGTTTTTGTCTTTCATACAATAAAATTATAAATGAATTTATAGATATTCAAAAACACAAATAGATAAAAAACATTTATGACAGGATGAACTAAAGCCCACCTCCAGGTCTTGCTTGGAGAAAGTGCTCCTCCACCACTCTAGTTCATAGCTAAGGTATAATCAAAGTGTTTACCATCAAAAATTTAAAATTATTTAGTAAACATCAACCTATGTTCCGTTCTCATTGAGTTCACTGGATCCTTTTGATAAGTTTCCATGGGGACACCTTGAGGTAGGGATCGAATTTATCAATATGGACCAAGCAGAACATAGTGGGGCGCTTCGAATGTGGATCACTAGGTGGATAGTAAGGACCCAATCTCACCTCTATGTCCCACTTAAATAAAGTGTTCCTCCAACACTCTAGTTCATAAATCTTGTATGATAAAATCCTTTACCATCAAAAATTCACAAGTACTTTGTAATCATTAACCCAAGTGCCATTTCCATTGAGTTCACTAGATACTTTCAATAAGTGGCCTTGTGTAAACATTGAGCCAGGGGTCGAACTTTTTCATATGGACCAAGTGAAATATAATGGGGAAATTTGAATGCGGATCTCTTGGTAGACATTAAATACCCAAGCCCACCTCCATGTCATGCTTCGAGAATGTGCTCCTCTACCACTCCAGTTCATAACTCTAGTATAATTAAAGTGTTTACCATCCAAACTTTACATAAAGTTTGTTATCATCGACCCAAGTTCCATTCCCATTGATTTCATTGGATGCTTTCAATAAGTGGCCATGGGGACACCTTCAATTAGGAGTCAAATAGATCCATATGGACCAAGCAGAACACAGTGGGCAACTTTTAATGTAAATCACTCTATGAACATTAAGGACAAAATCCCACCTCCATTCATCATTAGAGAAAGTGCTCCTCCACTACTCAAGCTCATATATCTAGTATAATAAAAACGTTTACCATTAAATATTTACTAATAGTTAGTAATCATCAACTCAAGTATACTTTAATCCAATCGCATGAATTCTAAACAAAAATTTAACCCTAACGGTCGCTGTGCTCAATTTTAAGCCTAGTGGTTGTTGGGTTCAATACATTATTTGAATCATCATTGTTACAAAATCGTAGAGGATTGATGTTAGTAGTCGCTATGATGTTGATGTCTTGCATACAGGATAATTAGTTTTTCTATGGTGGGTCATGTGGTTTATTGATTATCTACCTACGTTCCACGATTTTCTATTTAAATTTGAAGAATATTTTCAATGACTGGAAAATGTTATAGTGTATTCTCACTACATTTATTTCTTGAATAATCATGATTCCGAAATAAATTTTAAGCCTAGCGACTGTTGAGCTCAATAGGATATTTGAAGTCTATGGCATGAATTCCCAACTAAAATTTAAACCTAGCGCTCAATGTGTTAAATTTAAATCCTTTTAATATGTTATTTGAATTAGCATTTTTGCAACATCAGAGAGGCTAGAGGTAGCAACCACTAGTATAGTTATTGTCTTACATACAGGAAAATTAGTAATGACTTCATAGATATTTGAATACAGGACAAGACAATAAAACATTCGATGAAAGGATGAACCTAAACCCATATCCATGTACTTATTATATAAATTTCTCCTCCTCTAGTCAATTTAATAGCTCTGGTATACTAAAAGTGTTTACCATCTAAAATCTTCAAGTAGTTTTTAATCAACCCAATTTCCATTCCCATTGAGTTCATTGGATGCTTTTAATAAGTGTCCATAGGGACACCTTTAGGTAGGGGTCAAAGTTATCCATATGTACCAAGACCACCATAGAGAGGAACTTTGAATGTCGATAACTTGGTGGACATTAAGGACCCAATCTTACCTCTATGTCCCACTTAAGGAAATTTCTCCTCCCCAATTGTAGTTTATAACTCTTGTATAATAAAATCCTTTACCATAGAAAATTTACAAGTACTTTCTAATCATTAAAATAAGTTTAATTTCCATTGAGTTCACTAGATACTTTTAATAAGTGGCCATGGGTAAACATTGAGGTAGGGGTAAAAAAATTTCATATGGAATAAGCGAAACATAATGGGGAACTTCGAATTTGGATCTCTTGATAGAAATGAAGGAATCAAGGCCACATCCATGTCATGCTTAGAGAATGTGCTCCTCCACCACTCTAGTTCATATCTCTTGTATAATTAAAGTGTTTACCATCAAAAATTTACATGAAGTTTGTAAACATCAACCCAAGCTCCATTCCCATTGATTTCATTGGATGCTTTCAATAAGTGGCCATGGGGACACCTTCAGGTAGGAGTCAAACTGATCCATATGGACCAAGCAGAACATAGTGGGCTTCTTTGAATGTAGATCACTCTATGAACATTAACGACCAAATCCCACCTCCATGTACTACTTAGAGAAAGTGCTCCTCCACCACTCAAGCTCATAGATCTAGTATAATAAAATCGTTTACCATCAAATATTTACTAATAGTTTGTAATCATAAACTCAAGAATACTCAAATTCAATAGCATGAATTATGAACAAAAATTTAACCCTATCTGTCGATGTGCTCAATTTTAATCCTATTGGTTACTGGGTTCAATATGTTATTCAAATCATCATTCTTGCAACATCAAAGAGGATTTATGTTAGCAGCCGCTATGATAGTTGTTGTCTTGCATACATGACAATTAGTTTTTTTATGATGGGTCATGTGGTTTATTGATTATCTACCTATGTTCCCCAAAATTATATTTAAATTTTAAAAAACTATTTTCAATGACTAGAGAATGCAAGTGTGGTTGCTTGATAATTTTTTTTCCTGAATAATCATGATTCTGAAAGAAATTTTAAGCCTAGGGACTACTGATATCAATAGGAGATTTGAAGTCTATGTCCTAAATTCCCAAAGAAAATTTAATTTTAGAGCCCGATGTGTTAAATTTAAATCCTAGCGGCTGCTGGGTTCAATATGTTATTTAATTAGCATTGTTGCAACATCACAGAGGCTATAGGTAGTAGCCGCTAGCATAGTTATTGTCTTGCATACAGGACAACTAGTAATGACTTTACAGATATTCAAATACACGACTAGACCAAAAAAATTTGATGAAAGGATGAACCCAAGCCCATTTCCATGTACTTCTAGGAGAAATTTCTCCTCCTCTAGTCAAGTTCATAGCTCTGGCATACTAAAAGTGTTTACCATAAAAAATTTTAAAGTATTTTTTAATCATCAACCCAATTTCCATTCCCATTGAGTTCATTAGATGCTTTTAATAAGTGGCCATGGGAAAATGTTTAGGTAGGGTTCAAACTTATCCATATGAACCAAGAAGAACATAGGGGTGATTTGACTGCAGATCACTTGGAGGACATTAAGCACCCAAGTTCACCTCCATATCCCACTTAAAGAAAGTGCTCCTCCACAATTCTAGCTTATAGATATGGTATAATAAAAGCATTTACCATCCAAATTTTACAAATATTTTGTAATCATTAACTCAAGTTCCATTCGCATTGAATTCATTATATGCTTTCAATAATGGGCCATGAAGACAACTTGATGTACAAGTCTAACTTCTCCATATGGAATAAATGGAACATAACGAGGCACTTTCAATGTGGAATTCTCGACATCCATTAAGGAGCCAATCCCACCTCCATGTTCCGCTTAGAGAAATTTCTCCTCCACCACTCCAGTTCATTGCTCTAGTATAATAAAAGATTTTAAACTCCAATATTTATAAGTAGTTTTTTATCATCAACCCTTGAGTTCCATTCCCATTGAGTTCATTAGATTCTTTCAATAAGTTTCCATGGGGACAACTTGAGGAAGGGGTTGAACATATCCATATGGATCAAGAGGAACATAGCGGGGAATTTTGAATGTGGATCACTTGGAAGACTTTAAGGACCTAAGCCCATCTCTAGGTATTGCTTCGATAAAGTTCTCCTCCACCACTCTATTTCATAGATCTTATATAGTAAAAGTAGTTACCATCGAATATTTACGAATACTTCGTAATCATTAAACCAAATATATTCAAATCCTATAGAATTAATTCCAAATGAAAATTTAACCCTAGTGGCTATTGGGTTCTATATGTTATTTGGATAGGCATTATTAAAACATCACAAAGGATTGAGTTTAGAGGAAACTAGGATTTTTTTTTTCTTGCATACAGGACAATTTGATTTTGTTTTGATGTGTTGTGTGGTTTATTCATTATCTGACTATGCTCCCCATAATTATATTAAAATTTTAAATCACTATTTTTAATGATTGTAAATCGCTAGGGTGGGTTCTCACTACAATTCTTTCCTGAATAATCGTGATTCCAAACGAAAATTTAAGCCTAGATGCTACTGAGCTAAATAGAATATTTGAAGTCTATGACATGAATTTCAAATGAAATTTAAAACTAGAAAATTATGTGTTATATTTTAAGCCTAGCATCCATTCGGTTCAATATTTTATTTGAATTAACATTGTTGCAACATCATAGAGGATTGAGGTTAGTGGATGTTAGGATAGTTATTGTCTTGCATATAGGAAAATGAGCAATGACAATACATATAATCAAATAAATTACTAGACAACAAAACATTCGATGACAAGATGAACCAAAGCCCACCTCCATGTCCCACTTAGAGAAAGGGCTCCTCCATTACTCCATTTCATAGCTCTGGTATAGTAAAAATTTTTACCAACAAAATATTATAAGTAGTTTTTAATTATCAACCCAAGTTTCATTCCCATTGAGTTCATTGGATGCTTTCAATAAGTGGATATGGGGACACCTTTAGGTATGGGTCAAACTACTCCATATGGACCAAGCTAAACATAGCGAGGCACTTCGAATGTGGATTGTTTGGTAGACATTAAGGACACAAGCTCATCTCAATGTCCTGCTTAATGAAAGTGCTCCTTCACCACTCTTGTTCATAGATCTGGTAGAATTAAAGTGTTTACAATAAAAATTTTACAAATACATTATAATCATTAACCCAAGTTCCATTCCCATTGAGTTCATTAGATGCTTTCAATAAGTGGATGATAAGGCCAAAATAAGTCTCGTTAATGCATAATTAATGATCTTATTTTACTCTCCATTTTATCAAGTCATACTGCATTTTGTGAAAAAAAATTTATCTAATCTAAGTTAGGATGTAATTCTCCATCTTTTGTTGAATTTATATTTAAATTTTAAAATCTTTTTAATTCCTTAAAAAGTGTGTTGAATATACGTTTTTGTAATAAAACGGGTCATAATCAGTCAGAGAACGAAGAATGAAGCAATCAACATGTTTTTGGGAGCCTTGGCATGAATACAACTTAGTTTCGAAACTTGATCACATAGTTTATGAGCTCCATCACTTAGTTCCGGAACCCCAACAATTAGTTCCTGAACTCTTGCATTTAGCTCTGTAACTTTCATGATTAGATCAAGAATAGGCCCCTTTAGTTCTGGAACTTCTCCAAAGTTTTGGAACCAATGGGAATCTATTATCTTGATGAAATTCAATGATAGAGAAATCAATGAACCCTTTCAATCAGGAGAAGATCAAAATATTTCTGATTCTTCATACTCGAAGATACAGGGATAATTTATCAAACAGTTATACATCCAACAAGGTTCCAAATTCAACATCTATTTTGGGCATAATTCAGTTCCATCTGAATCGGTAGAACAACTATGGCTGTAAGTGCATATTTGAAAGAAATACATATATAAAGACCTGTAGATAGATTAAGAAGGGATAACATATACATACATACACATAAAGATAGAGATATAGAAAGATTCAGTATGTTTTTGTAAGACATAATATTTCAGTAATAAAATAGCCACTTCGTTTTGAGAGAATATCACTTTATCAAATATTTATTCAAGGTGGAGTAAGGGCCCACTCCTCCAAGAACCAAGATTCTCATTTTATTGGTATTTATATTTCTAAATCAAATAGTGTAGATCTATTAATTTTGTAAATGTCTTAGATTCTTTAAATTAAACTTTGTTTTATACTTGTCCCTGCATGTGTTATAGAATAGATATTAATTTCCTTGCAATATTTTCACATCATTTTTAACTGTGTTTATTTCTGGAAATCTATTTATTTCTGTATGTGTGTGTATTTCCAGTAATGAGTGTTTATTTCAACAAGTTTCTTACAACATAGAGATAATAAGGCTTTGGCCATGGAATCCTAGAGACACTGCAAAAACCCCCCATAAAATAAAATAACAAATACGTACAGTTAATTACTAAATCACTAAGATTTATTTTTTCATATAGCTTCAGACACCCCCTGGTTTGATTATGACATTAAAAAAGAGTTGATTAAATGAAGGGAATAATGACCCCCATCATTTTTTACGTCGTTACTGGGAACGCAATAGTTATAATTGTATAATTAGTTTTCAACAAGAACAACAATCATATATCTAGTAATTGAAGAACCTTCCCTACATCATAATAAAATTTATGAGTAGAGTAAGAGACTCCAAGGGTTGATTCTTCCCAAAAATATTTGAACAATAATCATCAGCATCTTTTGGATCAAATAAGGAAGTTGACTGAGAATCAGAAGAACCATTTTCCCCAGTTAGACAAGAAGCAGAATTGCCACCATTTGAATTCTTAGATCAGTCACTAGAAGAAAGTGGAAGCTTTAGAAAGAGGATTATATCCCAAGACTCGTTTAGAGAAAGTTTTGATTCACAATTGAGTAGTCAACCTCCTACTTCTGACTTTTCACCTTGCCCAAAACAGGTCACATACCATATTGATTGTGATAAAAGTCTATAAGGTACTACAAAAATGGCATGAGAAGCTGAAAGAGAACCTGATAGGACCTTTACTTATCCAATTTAGTTGGACGATGATGATACACCCATGAAGAATATTTCACCTACACATTTACCCATATATAGAGGAATGTCATTTGAAGATCCTGACCAATATTTGTTTAAATTTAAAGTATTGTGTCAAAATTATGATTAAAAAATAGAGAATTAGAAGATCAAGTTGTTTCCATCTACCTTGAAGGATGGAGCAATGAGGTTGTTTATGGGATTAACAACTAATTCTATTACCAGATTGGCACAAATGGAATTTTCCTTCCTAGATAAGTATCAAGACTACTATAGAGGGAGGAATAGGAAGGAAGAATTTTTCAAAATCAAGCAGGAAGAGGATGAGAATATGGAAGATTATTGGATTTTTACTTCAAGAGGAGTTAAGAAAAACCATTTTTCATAAAATTATGGATGATGAATCTAGGGGGCCCTTGATTTGATGGGAGGTGGAAACATTGATCAATTAAGAATGAATGATACTAAAGACATTTGTAGAAGTTATTCAAGAAAAAGGGGTGGACCTAGAAAAGGAAAAATAGTTAAAAGTCTGAACCCCTAAATGAAAAAATTGACAGATGAACTGGACAACTTTAAAACAGAAATTTTAATTCAATTAACCTCCACTATGGATTGAATACAAGCTAAAGGAAATGCTAAAACTTAACCATTAGCTATGTATTATCCTAGATGTAGGAAGAAGCATGCAATATGAGATTGTTCCTTGGATAAAACATAAATGTGTCTTCTTCCATTTATTAAAAACCAGCTTAAAAGAACTAGCACTCCATCCATATCAGAAGAAGTGAATTTCATCTAGAGACAACCTAGCCAATGACAGTTCATGCCCAGGTTAGTTCCTAACCCTGTGATGATGCCATGGGTAGCTATGACAGTACCACAAAGTTGGGGACAACCACCATGGGTCCCTCAATCAACATGGAATCCTTAGGATTTTTCAAGACAATCTTGGTATGCCCAAGGACACCAACAACCATGGTTTGGTCAAGGTAACTCGTATTCTTGGTCACAACCTAGGTGTAACCCTAATAATTAATCTCAAGGTAGAACATATCCCAATCAGAATCAACAAGCCATAATGGGTTCCCCAACACAAACTTCACAAAATGAAAATGTGGTTTAAACAAAAATGCCAACATAACCAATTGCTAATCCCCAAAAAAAAACAAACAACTCCTATCTATCAGGAAAAACAAGAAAAAGCAGTGGATCTAAATGCCATGGATTGTAAAGATATTGAAACAAGATCTAGAAAATTAATTAGTAGTTCACCTATTATAATTACTAAAATGACAGAAGTAACTGAAACCCCTAGTGAGGTTGTTCCTAAGAAAGATGAAAAAGAAAAGGATAAGGAGTCAATCAACAATGCTGTTGAAACTCCATTGCCAGAGAGATTTCAAGAATTTATAGGGACCAAGGAATCTAAGTTGGTGAAGGAGTTTAGGAAATTAAATATTGAAATACCATTTTTATAAAAAATCAATGACATTCCGGAGTTGAACAAGTTAATCAAGATGTTATGTTTAAAAAGACCTGGAAGGAAGAATTAATACCCCAAGACTATTAAATTAGATGGGAAACTTGCTGATTTATTAGAAGGGAAACTCTTACTTCCCAAATATGGAGATCTTGGTAGACCTATTATTTCTATCTCTAGAGGGAATAAAGATATACATAATGTTTTGGTTGATTTAGGAGTAACTATAAATGTGATGATAGTGGATATTTTAAAAACATCACCATTAACATGTATCCAACCTACAAATGCAATATTATAGATGGAAGACTAGTCCATAGACAAACCAGAAGGATTTATTGAAGATGTGGCAGTTATGGTGGAGTCAAGGGAATATCCAGTGGACTTCCTTTTATTGCAGCCAAAAGGTTAAACACTTGGTTATCCCATCATTTTGGGTAGACCATGGTTAGCTATAGTTGTTGCATCAATCAATTGCAAATCAGGTGGTATGACTATCTCAAATAGTAAGAGCTCTAAGAAAATTTGTTTATACCCCTCTACATGACCTTTTACTGATAATCAAGAACAATTGTGGGTTGATGATTCTGACACTAATAAATAAAATCTGTCTTTTTTTGCTATGAAAACATTGCAGGATCATATACGGGAAATGGAAGATATGATTAATCAACCATTGAATGAATAACAACTGTCCTTAGAATAATCTATCTTAGTTCTAGAACCTACAGACTTAGTTTTGGAACCTACAAATTTAGCTCCAGAACCATCACATTTAGTTCCGCAACATTCAGACTTATCTTTGGAACCACAACAATAGAGATCCGATGCAAAGGATAATAATTTCACTCTAAAAGAATGATATTTCTCTTGCAGAGGAGTAGAAATATCCATGGATTTAATAGTTTCATTCTCAAAGATATCAGGAAATGGTGGGGAATTTTTGAAAAACAGCAGCAATAAGGAGTTTGACCGAAAACAAGATAAGTATCAAAACTCTTCCTACTGTCTTTTGTCTAATTTTCTTTCTCAAGGAAATTTTGGAGATGTTGTTGTATATCATATGTTATTACCACATCCATGTCCACTAAACACCTTAATGTAACCCTTTCAACAAATAAGTTCATCACACATTGGAACCAAACACGTTGAGATTTAACCAGATAAAATTTTGAACATTAATAGTTGGCTGGATAATGATGAAGAAGCTAGATTGTTTGATGTTCTGAAAGATCATACTAGAGATTTCTCTTTAGACTATAAAGACATGAAAGGAATCCTTCCAAGTATTTTCACCCATCACATCTATATAGAAAACATTAAACCAGTTAGGCAACCTCAGAGGAGGACTAATACAGCCTTAAGGGATATATTCAAGCAAGAAATTGAAAAACTATTACAAGTAGGTTTTATCTACCCTATCTCGGATATTCAGTGGGTGTCTCCTCCTGTAATTTTTCCTAAAAAGAACAAAAAATTGAGAATTTTTTCTGATTATAGGGAGCTGAAAAAATTCACACTGAGATATTATTTTCCCTTACCATTCATAGACCAAGTTTTGGACAACATTGCAGGTAAACAATATTTTTCCTTCCTGGATGGCTTTAGTGGATATAACCAAATCAGATTTGTTGCTGAGGATCAGGATAAAACTACCTTTACTTGTTCATGGGGTACCTTTTGCTATAGGGTATTGCCATTTTGACTATGTAATGTTCTAGCAACCTTCCAAAGAATTGTATTGGCAATTTTTACAGACTTAATGAATGATTGTGTAGAGGTATACATGGATGAATTTACTATACATGGAAACACATATGATGATGCTTTGAAGAATTTGGATAGAGTACTAATAAGATGTTAGGAAAACCATTTGTCTCTTAGTCATGATAAATGTTTAATGATGGTTGATGAGGGGATTTTATTAGGACACCACATTTCAAAAAGAGGAATTCATGTTGACTAGGAAAAAATTAGGATTATTTAGACTTGACTTTTCCCCAAACCCCCACAGATATCAAGTCATTTTTAGGGCATGTTGGTTACTATAGGTGTTTTATTAAGTATTTTAGTAAAGTTTATGCCCCCGTGTTTAGTTTACTTACCAAGGATTGTGAATTCAGTTGGGATGAGAAGTGTCAATGTGCTTTTGAGGAAATTAAATTAAAATTAATCACTACCCCAATATTGAGAGGACCTAATTGGGAGAAACCTTATCACATCCAAATAGATGACTCAAATAACTCAATAGGTGCAGTATTGGGACAAAAAGATGAAGAAGGGACAGTGTATGCTATTTACTACCTTAGTAAAAATTTTACTCCCACTGAGAGAAATTACACTACCACTGAAAAATAATTTCTTGTTGTGATCTATGTAATTAATAAATTCAGACATTATATCATAGGGTACAAAATATTTGTTCTTATAGATCACTCAACAATTAAATATTTAATGAACAAACCAGTGGTTGGAGATAAAATAATTAGATGGTTATTAATTTTACAAGAATTTGATATTACCTTAATAGATAATATATGAAAATATAATGTGGTAGTTGATTTCTTGTCAAGAATGACCACTACATGGGATCAAGATCTAGTTAAGGACAACTTTCGAGATGAAAAATTGTTTGGTATTTTAGCTAATACACCATGGCTTACTGATATGGAAAATTATCTTGCAACAAGGACGTTGCCTCATTCTTTCACTAAGAAACAAATGAAGAAGTTGATCAAAACCAGTGCATAATTTAAATGGTTAAATGGAATTTGGTTTAAATGTGGTTCTGATTTTGTTTTACGGAGGTGTGTGAGAGAAGATGAAATATTTGCAATACTCAAGGCATGTCATGATGAAACAAGTGTATGAAACTTTCTAGTAAAAAGAACATCTCAAAAGATACTTAAGACTGGCTATTATTGGCCATCTTTGTATAAAGATGTGAAGAGATATATCAAGCAGTGTGATCCCTATCAAAGGATGGGACATCCAACCTTTACCAATGAAATGCCTCTACAACCTCAAGTAGTGATTTAAACATTTGAAAGGTGGGGGATGGATTTTGTTGGTCCCTTTAGTCCACCTTCACAAGTAAAGGAGTACATTGTTATGTGTATTGATTATGTGACAAAGTGGACAGAGGTACAGGATTTAACAAATTCCACTAAAGAAGTAGTTTCTGATTTCCTTTGGCATAAAATTATGATGAAGTTTAGTACACCAAGGATTATAGTTCCAGATCAGGAGCCACAGTTCATTTCTAATATGATCTAGGACTTCACAATGTACTATTAGATCAATCATAGGAAGTCATCTCCCTATCACCCATAATCAAATGGAAAAGAAAAAGTAACAAATAGAGAATTGGAAAACATCCTTACTAAAAAAGTTGAATCAGGCATAAGAGATTGGGTAAAGAGACTACTGTTATCCCAAATTTACCTCCCCCAGAAAATTTGGTTAGAAAAATCCCTACACATAAAGAAACCATGAAGGGAAATGATTCAGACCCATGAGCTCGAGTTCCATAACTAAACAAAGTGAAAATAGAGGCCCGAGAAAGTCAAATTTGACCCTGCACAAGAAGAACTTCTACCCTTCACAAGAATAAATAGAAGAAATGGTTCTTTTGAGCATTTCCATATCTTAAATCTATTTAAAAGGTCAAGGGAAGACTCAACAATGGAGTGTCAGGGGGTAGAGAACGATTAAATGACCCTATGCAAAGAAAACAACTCTATCAAGCCATTTCATGTCTTAAATCTATTTTGCAAGCTTCAGGAAAATTAAATAATGGAATTTTAGGGTTAGAGAAGAAGCGGTGGTGCCACAAAGAGGCCAGAAGCAAGAAGGGGAAAAAAAGGTGAGGATTAAAATTTTTTAGGCTCAAAAACAGTTCAGGAAAGGTCCAAAATTGACTAAGTATGAAGGATCCATCAAAGAGAACCATGTTTCCTAACGGAGCTTCTCCAAAGATGAATCAAGAAAGGAAAGCTCAAATGAGTGCCGAATATCCACATGTCCCAGGAAGAACAGAGGTAGGGTCAAACGGTCAAATAAAGTCAAAAGAAGATAGGGAGGGTCTCAAAATTGGCTAACTATAAATCTATAAATGGAGATATCCAAGTGTCAGCCTGACACATCCCTAAGAGTTGGTCCAAAGGTGGAGACCCAAATGAGCGTGAGCTCACCATGTATCCCAGAGTCCAAAAAGATAAGAGGGACCATTGAAAACTCCATAGACTTATAGAGGCTACCAAGTGTCAACTCGATGCTCCTCTAAAGGAAAATTTTGAATCAAGTTTCCAAACAAGTGCGATGCTGCCAAGTGTCCCAGGTCAAAGTGGGTCATCGAGGAAAAATTATTTTTTTGCCCCTTACCCCAAAGGGTATAAAAGTTGAAAAATGGGCTCCGAATCTGCCAAGAGGGAAAAATTCAGTGTTTAAACCCGGGTCAAAGAAAAGTGGGAAGTCGGAGGAAAAGATGAAAAATTTCCTTTTGACAAAAGGGCCAAAAGGAAAAAAGTTGGAGAGCATCTCCTCAGCCAACCAAAGCATGACACACGTCCAAGCGGAGCAGCGAGGCTGTAATATTTTTCTAGATTTTTTGATTCTCACGGAAAAAGGGGAAAAGATAAATTTTGAACCCACAAACCTGATTTTACCCTAATTTGGCTGCCATGTGTTCCATATTAAAGAAGGGGCCCATTTTTCAAACTAGTTTTCCCGCCTATTTGTACGGACTCAATCCAAACTTCGAAGGAGCATATATTTCGACTCAGGGCTTGAATTATTGAAAATTTGACATCATTGGAAGCATCTCAACATCCTCTATGCCATGGAAAGATAAAAAAATTTACATGCCATAGTAGGTACAAAATAGAGAAACATCTTCAGGCCTTTAATGCAGGATCTCCTTGCCTCAACAACCAGATTAGATTCAATGTAATCGTTTGTTTCCTACTTCTTCGAGGCACCGAATAAGAAAAATGGTACAGTCAAGACAGATTTAGGGGTAGATTTTGTGGAAGGTATTGATGGCAGTGGTTCAACTTGAACTATATTTTTTACTCTTCTCTCTTTCTCCCCTCTATACTAAGTCTATAAAATAATGGTCAAGGCTTATTGTAAGGTTCTTTTCATTCTTCTTCTCTGCCTCCCCCTTATATCTCTCCAGCAGGGTCAAAAAGGAGTTTAAACCTCCTCCCCTACTCTGTAAATGTAATTTTTTTTCTCTTATCCATAAATGATGCTTTGTGTACACTCTGAAGCAATTAAAAACATGTTTTCTGATGCATTTTTCCATCCTTTGCTCATTTTTTCTTGTCTCTTCTTGCCTCTCTTCATATTAGGATTTTTTGCATGTTTTGAATGTTCATTTACAGATTTGGAAGCGGTGTTCATGGGGTTTTGGAACATTTTCTATGTGAATCTGATCCATGGGTTATGATGTTGTTGTCCATCCTTTCCATTTCTCACCTCTCTTTGTACCATGGCAATTTGGAATATGATCAACATTTTCCTTCTCCGGTGTATCACCATTTTAGTGTAGGCTCTATTTATCCTTGCCTTCTTTCTCTCATGGTCTCCTTGGAAGATAGATTAGGATTATATTACCTTACCTTCACTAGAATAGCTTGTGGCAGGTAGTTTAGGAAAGAGGAACCAACCTTCTCTGGAGGATCATTCCCATTTACAAGTTCCACAACTTGGAGAATGATCCAATGTTATGCAAATCACACCAAATGACCTTTCCTTAGAAAAGTAGATCCATAACTCATTTGGGGGTGCTGTGATTTTGAATTAATAGTTTTGGTATGCCCAGTGGGACCAAGGGATCTTCACTTCTTTGCAAAAAGATTGATTTTCATTTGTTGTAAATCTCCAGCTTACTAAAAGCTTTAGTTAGCACATATGGCGGCTCCATCTAGTTAAAAAACCATTCTCTGAGTTGCTGACTTGTTCTTTCCATCTATTTCCATCTCTTTCATTATTTTCCATTCCAAGAAGTTGTGCAATCATGACTTTATTCCCTTCATGGAACTCACACTTACAGCAGCAGAGCAATCCACCTCCAATATGTTTTACAACTCCTTCAAATCAAAATTTTGAGCAAAGTAAAAATCAATATGTCTACCCCTATGAACAACAACACCATAATCAATTTTTTTATGGAGCTTTCCAAGAGCAGGGGTATGCGAACAATGAAGACAATAAAATGTAAGATGTTGTTCTGCTAGAGAAGATCCAAGAATGGAGGTTGGCATGGTTCAATCAAGGGGTATAGCACAAATGAAGTCATTCAAGATTGGTTTCAAGGTACCTTGTCTATGGGAAGGCCCTTTTCCAAGACACTATAACCCTCAAGAGAAGCTTGACTTCATAGTTGAAATGTTGCCCCAACTTGCACAATGGATTGGGGAGATAGAAGCATATGAGAAAAGTATGAATCAACCTTGTCAATGGGTAAGTCATTCAACATCTCCTTGTCTTTCTTTTTCTTGCTCTCAAGCTTTATCATTTCAGCATTATCAAGATTCAATCCCCTCAGTTGTTTTCCCAAGTGTTAGTTTCATCCCTCCATCCCCTAGTCTTCCATCCCATCTCATTTTTCTGCCCTCTTCTCTTCCAAATCCAAA
The DNA here is from genome assembly GCA_019776745.2 of Taxus chinensis. Taxonomy (NCBI): domain Eukaryota; kingdom Viridiplantae; phylum Streptophyta; class Pinopsida; order Cupressales; family Taxaceae; genus Taxus; species Taxus chinensis. The sequence continues at coordinate 641,187,528 of CM034146.1, read as the reverse complement.
TTCCCTCCACAAGAGCCAAAGGAAATATCCTCTGCTCAAAATAAACAAGAAGTTTCATCTCCTCCCTCCACACCACAAAAAATTGCAAAACTGGTTAAACCCCAACCTACCACGCCTCTTGTTTTCCCAAGTCCATGTTGGGAAGAGTCCCAAGAAACTACTCAAGGAGAACAATAAGAGGATCCCAACAAAGAAGAAATGAAAGACGATATAAAGAATTGGGATGCTAAATTTGAGTTTACAATGATTCCTTTGATGGTCAAGCCAATAGAGGAGTTCATGGTTGAAGAGCAAGATGGTCTTCAAACAATAGAGGAAGGAGAAGCTGCTCCAAATCCAAAAGAAGAGGTGTACACTCCAGTTGTGGAGGAGAAAAATGTAGATCCAACCAAAGGATTTATACACAAAATAGGCCATAGAAGAGCCTTTAGTTCTTCCTCTGACTTCATCTTTCTCAAGATCTAATGTTGGAGAAGATTTTGATCTTTCAAACTTCAGGTTGGAGGATGAAAGAAACCATGGTGAAAAAGTTGCAAACCAAAAAGACACCATGGAAGAGGTTGAACATTTACAGTAGGACAACAATGAGGAAATATATTTTTCTGTTTTGGAGGAATTTTTTATGGGGAGGAGCCGGTTGAGTTTCTATTGTTTTATCCTTCATCATCTACCATCTAACACATTAGCCTATTGCCATGGAGGATAAATTTTAATTGCAACAACTTAGATCTTATAGCAGCTCTTTGGAATCAAGTTTGGAAGATTTTAACCTTCCATACTTTTCACAGGAGGAGGAAGAGAAACACTAGAAAAGTTACACCATTCCTTCCATGCCATTTAACAAAAAAGGTCTACAAGAAGACTCCACTTTTGGAGTGGAAAATCAAAACAATGGGTACATCAAACAGATCAGATCTTGCCTAATCAGGTATTAGGCTTCATTGGAGCCAAAAGAGAAGTCAAATCTGGTCATGCCCATTTCAGGGCATGAGGATGAGTTATAAAGCACCAAGTATCAGATGCCATACCTCTTCAATCCAAATTCAAAGCAACTAAAAGAGGTATTGGTTTTATCTGCAGTTGATACTTTGGTGATTTGGGTGGAAAATAACCTTGTAGATAGATTTTCACTCATCCAACCAACCATGTTCAGTGCCAAATAATTTGCATGGCTTCCAGTTTTGAGGAAGGGAAGCTATTTCTCCCAGCTAGTTGCAGGCTTTGTTTGAGCTCTGTTTACTCTTGGTTACAGTATTATAGGTAGGTTTTTTTTTCAGCAAAAGAAGTGTGTATACACACTCTACATGTCTCATTTTAGGCATGTATGATTTGGTATTTGTATATAATTTTTGTTTTTATTTATTAAGAGGGGCATGAGGCCAAGATCTTAAACTATTAAAGGTAAAAAGGATTATGTTTTCATGTAATAGTTGCAAATTAAAAAAGATCCAAATGCAAAGCAGCTAAAGTCTTTTCAAGACAGTACATTTGAGGGACAAATTAAAGCCCCAGGTCAAAATAATTATTTACTCTCTGAAACTCCATTCCCAATATTTTCTAGTGAAAATTGAGAGTGTAGACATGTGGGTAAGCTCAGGGTAAGAAAAAACATTAAAAATGTATGTAGTCAAGCTCACAGTGGCTCAGGGACCAAGGATTTGAATTTTAGATCAGTTTCATGTTTATCAAGTAGACTCCATGCCGAATGTATTCTTCAAGGCCACTAGTCTTTTCATCGAACAGGAAGATGTCCCCATGAGTCACCAAATTGTTATCCCAAATTTACCTCCCCTAGAAAAATTGGTCAGAATAAGGCGCACACATAAATAAAACATGAAGGGAAATGATTCAAACCCATGATCTCAAGTTTCATAACAAGACAAAGTGAAAACAAAGGCCAGAGACAGTCAAATTCGACCCTGCACAAGAAGAAATAGAAGAAACAGTTCTTTTGAGCATTTCCATATCTTAAATCTATTCAAAAGATTGAGGGAGAACTCAACAATGGAGTGGTAGGGGCAAAGAACAATTAAATGAACCTATGGGAATAAAATGACTCTGTCAAGCCATTTCATGTCTTAAATATTTTTTGTAAGATTTAGGTAGATTTAATAATGGAATTGCAGGGTCAAAAAAGAAGGGGGCGGTGTCGTAGAGAGGTCAAGAGTAAGAAAGGGAAAAAATGGTGAGGATTCAAATTTTTTGGGCTAAAAAATAGTTCGGGAAAGGTTCAAAATTTACTAGATATGAAGGAGCCAATGGAGAGAGCCATGTGTCCTAACGACACTTCTTTAAAGATGAATCCAAAAAGGAACTATCAAATGAGAGCCCCATATCCATGTGTCTCATACGGGATAGAGGAAGGGTCAAATTGTCAAATAGAGTGAAAGGTAGATAGGGCAAGTCTGAAAATTGGCCAAGTGTAAATGTGCAAGAGGAGAGTGCCAAGTGTCAGCCTGGTGCATCCCCAAGAGTCGATCCAAAGGAGGAGACCCAAATGAGCGTGAGCTCACCATATAGCCCAAAGTCCAAAAAGATAAGAGGAACTGTTGAAAATTCCACACACCTGCGAAGGCTACTGAGTTTCAACTCAATGCTCCTCCAAAGGAAAATTTTAAATCAGGTTTCTAAACAAGTGCGGTGCTACCACGTGTCTCAGGGTAAAGTGGGTCGTCAGGGGAAAAGTTAGTTTTTTCCCCCTTGCCCCAAAGGGTGTAAAAGTTGCAAAATGGTACGTGACTCTGCCAAGAGGGAAAAAGTCAACGTTTGAACCCAATTGAAACCAAAGAAGAGAGTCAAAGGAAAAGGTGAAAATTTTCCTTTTGACAAAAGGGCCAAAAGGAAAAAAGCTGGAGTGCATCTCCTTATCAAACCAAAGGGTGCCACGTGTCCAAGCAGAGCGGCAGGGCCGTGGGATTTTTATAGATTTTTTGATTCTCACAAAAAAGGGGGAAAAGATAAATTCTGAACCTACAAACCTGATTTTTCCCTAACCTGGCTACCACTTGTTCCTTATTAAAAAAAGGGGCCCATTTTTCAAATTGGTTTTCCCCACCCATTTGTACAGACCTGATGCAAACTTCGAAGGGGAATATCTTTTGACTCAGGGCTTGAAATATTTCAAATCTAACATTGTTGGAACCGTCTCAACATCCTCTATGCCATGGAAAGATAAAAAATCATTTTTTGCAGGCCCTAGTACGTGAAAAATAGAGAAAAATCTTTAGGCCTTTAATGCAGGATCTCCTTGCATCAACAACTAGATCATATTCAATATAATCTTTTGTTTCCTCCTTCTTTGAGGTGCCGAATAAGAAAAATAGTATAGTCAAGACAGATTTGGGGGAAGATCTTGTGGAAGGAATTGATTGAAGTGGTTTGGCTCGAACTAGTTTTTCTACTCTTCTTTCTTTCTCCCCTTTATACTGAGTCTATAAAAGAAGGGTCGAGGCTTATTGTAAGGTTGTTGTTCATTCTTCTTCTCTGCCTCCCCCTTGTATCTCTCTAGGAGGGTCGAAAAGGAGTTTTAACTTCTTCCACTGCTCTGTAAATGGAAATTTTTACCCCTTATCCGTAAATGATTCTCTATGTAAACTCTAAAGTAATAAAAAATTTGTTTCTTGATGCATTTGTCTATCCTTTGCTCGTTTTTGGTTGTCTCTTCTTACCTCTCTTCATTGCAGGATATTTTTGCATGTTTTGAATGTTCATTTGTAGATTTGGGAGTTATGTTCATGGGGTTTTGGAACATTTTCTATTTGAATCTGATCTATGGTCTGTGTTGTTGTTGTCCATTTTTTCCATTTCTCACCACTCTTTATTCCATGAAAATTTGGTAAATGATCAACATTTTCCTTCTCTGGTGTATCACGATTTTAGTGTAGGCTTTGTTTATCCTTGTCTTCTTTCTCTCATGGTCTCCTTGGAAGTTAGATTAGGATTAGATTAGCTTTCCTACACTAGAGTAATTTGTGGCAGATATTTTAGGAAAGAGGAAACAACCTTCTCTTAAGGATAATTCCTATTTGCAAGTTCCATAGCTTGGGGAATGATTCAATGTTATGCAAATCACACCAAATTACGTTGCCTTAGAAAAGTAGATCCATAACTCATTTGAGGGTTCTGTGATTTTTCACTAACAACTACCTAAGGATGTTTGGGCATATAATACAAATTGGAATAATACAACAGGTTTTTCACCATATGAGTTAGTCTATGGGAAAAATCTCTTGTTACCTTTTTAATTTGAACTATAAACATTAAAGACAACAGCTAAAGTGGGTATTGAGTTGGATGTAGCATAAAAGGAAAGAATTCTTCAACTCAATGAATTGAATGAGTTTAGAATAGAAGCACTTCAAACAACAGAGATAATCCAAGATCAAAGGAAGTAGTGGCATGACAAACATATCTAGAAAAGGTAATTCAATGTAGGAGATCGGGCATTACTGTTTGATTCCAAGTACCAACAATTCAAGGACAAGATGAGAACCAAATGTTTGGGACCCTATCAGATTGAGTAGATATTTGACAATGGATTTTTTCAGCTACTTCCCATTGATGGGAGTAGAAGGAAACTTTTGGTCAATCGACATAGGCTAAAACTTTATATGAAGCCTCCTCCTAAGGATAAATTCTTAAAGAAGATTGTAGTAGACAAAGAATTTGATCATATGGAAGAACCCAGTTCTTCCATAATGATCAAATAATCAGATGCATGGATCCAAAATAAAGGGAAGAGAATGAAAACAAGTAAATGGTGTTCTCATCCCCAAAAAAACAAAAAACAAAATAAAATATAATGGGAAAGAATGAAAACTAGTAAATGGTGTTCTCTTCAAAAAAAAAAAATCTCAAAGCTTAATTGAAAACCAGCAATCATGATTGGTCTCCTCAATAAATGGCTAATGTAAAACAAAAAGTAGTTGTTTGAATTTTAGTTGTCTTGTCGAACCATTTTTTCTTTTTCACTTTTAAGAATGAGGTTAAATTAAAAGTTTGCATGTGTGATTAGACTTGATATAAAAGTTCGGTATGATGAGTCATTTATTGTGCATTATGATTAAAAGTACGTAATCATGAGGTTGATGTTGATAGAATAAAAAAGTGGTAGAAAATTTATAATTACCTATTATTTTGGTGGAATGAAAGAAGTTGAGAAGCAGTTTTAGAAGAATTTTATTTGAATTCTGAAGCTAAACCCATCAATTCCACAGATAAAAACAAGAATTCTACAACTAAATACAATATTTTTGTAGCTAAATCCAGTAGTTCTGTAGCTAACTCTGAATTTTAAGAAAGAATAATTTGAATTTTCCTCTTTGTTATGGGAATTAAATAGAAGTCAGAGCTAGAGTATTATAGCCAACTTCTTGTAGATGAAGAAGTGGAAACCATTTTTAGACGAGCAGGGTGGTTGGTTTCCTGAAAAAAAAATTGAGGTACAATGAAAAAATGTAAAGGTAATTCGTTGTAAATTTAGAAGAATCTAGAACTAAAATTAGAAGCATTATAATTCCTTTTACTATCAATACAATGAGTAATGTGTCTGGAATACCAATTGTGCAAGTCCCAAATCTTGTCAATGGAACCCTTAAATATCTAGTGTAAACCTTGATACAAGAGGGGGAATTTGAGTCCCAATATATCTATAACACCAAGAAAATCATAAAGGGGATCATAAGGACCACCTTTCCCAAACACTTTGACAGGGTAGCATTTTTGGTACTTAAGTATTTAACTTGTGATGGTCAATTTGGGACTGTGGGAAGAGAAGTCGTTAAGATGTTAATATATCTTAAGTACGGAAATTCAAAACCAGAATATATAGAAAATATTCCAGGATTCCTTTTTTACTCCATCTAGACAATGGCTCAGAGATATTTTTGGGTAGTTGGAACAATCAGACATCATGGGTTAATCCATTTGGTATGCCAACACCATTTTCTTTCGAAGAAAAATGGAGAAGAAATATGGGACAATTTTCTTTAAAAATTCAAGAAAAAACTTGATATTATAAAGAGGGGAATACCAACCCCTTTTTATCCTAAAATTAATTTGGAGATTGATGCCCCTACAGAGGAAAAAAACTAAATAGGTGGGGTTAATGCACCAAAAAGAAGGAGATCTGAAAGAAGGATTAAAGGTGCAGAATCTATTATGTCTGTCAAAGAAACTCCTTCCTCTGCAACGATACAAGGAGAACTAATATGTCTCTAACAGTAATATTTCACATAAGTAAGATCATGAAGTAAAATTCAAAAGAATCTCTATGAGGAAACCCATTTCAAGACATTTCTAATCTCCCTAAAGAAGAAGAGTTCACAAGAGATCAAGGAAATTCTAGAAGAGATGTAAGAACAAGATGGGTTGGAAAAATAAGTTGCTGATATTTTGGGTAGCATGGCCATGACTCCTCCTTGACCAAGCCAAACTAAGATGGATAAGAGAGATGAAAGATTTGACGAAGATGATTTTATAAATTTTGGTGAACCAACAGCACAGTCACATGAAGAAAAGGAATTGGTATCCTAGAAATGGAAAGGGAAATCCCCTTTGATAGAAGAGGAACTCTCATTTCCCAGTGAAATTTCAAAAAAGGAGGAAAAAAAACATTTAAAATAGACTATGTTTTTTTATAGAGAAGAACTCATCATCCAAGAGAAATATAAGGAATTAAACTTCCTCAAACTCAAGTTAGAACAAAGGGAAATGCTCATTAAGAAACTAAAAAATAAGCTCACAAATGGGATTGAAGAATTGAAAATTGTCAAACAGTAGATGATGGAAAAATAAGAAGAAAGTCAATTTTCTAGAAGAGTCAACAGTATCTGCATAGACTAAATTGACTTACTGGCCACTCAAACAATTGTGGGATGGTACCTGCAAGGCACTTAATGATTTGAAAACATCAAATGAGGACCTAAGAAACAAGATGAAAGAAGAAAATAAAGAAATTAAGAAATGGGAAGAAAAATTCTACAAAGAGGAAGAATTCAAATTTAAATATCTTGTAAAAATACAAATGATTTAAATGATGAGTGAAAAGTTACTTGCATGCAAGAGACCTTCTCCTGCATATAGTATCTTTTTAGAAGAACAATTTATTCACTGTCAACTATCAAGAATTTCATGTGGTCTTCTACATGTAATTAAAGATGAATTTGAATTCATGACAACCTATTCCTCAGCTAGTGCAGAGAAGAAAAATATTCTCTGTGAATTCTATCTCTGCAATATTATGCTGGAAAAGAACACAGGATTTATGATCAATTTGTATGTAGGGGAATCAAAATTAGATTGCATGGAAAGAGAGATATTCTAAGAATCTATTAAAATCTATTTCATCTTGTCTCTACATGAGATATCACTATGGTAAACCATCTACCTTTGCTATACATTTTAGATCCCACGCCTTTGATAATCGATTCAAGAGACACTATTTGGAAAGTTTGCATAAAAGTATTGATGCATTCATGTCTTATGAGGAGGAAAACTTTGAAGAGATTTATGATGGATGTTTTGAAAAGATGGGATTTTTTCATAGTTACATTGAGAAGAAGAGAAGTGATATCTCCCACAAACTTAATATGGAGCTTAGAAAGATATAAAGCCTTGTGCACTCTAATCCCTCAGAACAATGAAAACTATAGAGGCATATGGATGGGAATGAGAACAAATCCTCCTCTTCTTCTTAGTCCCATGTCTCCATGGAAAAAAAGAGAGCCTCGAGATCCCACTCAATTTAAGGAATGGCAGAGGAAAGTAGAAGTAGGATCAGGGTATAGTACTTCTAAACTAAAACACAAGTATATTCAGTTTTCAACCATTTAACCTTAATAGTCAATTGGGATACAAAAAACATAACCCAAGATTTGAAGAGTAAAGTTTGTAATGGGAATTAAAAACAAGTAATTACGAGGGAGATGATAAGGCCAAAATATGTCTTGTTAATGCACAATAAATGATCTTATTTTACTCTCCTTTTTGTCAATTTTGACTGCATTTTGTGACTCTTGTTTGATCTAATGTAAGTTAGGATGTAACTCTCCATTTTTTATTTTTTTTTCTAAAGTTTAAAATCTCTGTAATTCCTAACAAATCGTGTGGAAATTCTGTTTTTGTAATAAAATAGGTCATAATCAGTCAGAGAACGGAGTATGAAGAGATCAATATGTTTTTGGTAGCCTTGGCTTCAATACGACTAAGTTCCAGAACTCTATCACATAGGTTATGAGCTCTATCTCTTAGTTATAGAATGTTCAAACTTAGTTCTAGAACCTCAGCACTTAGTTTCGGAACTCCTACATTTAGCTCCAGAAATTTCATGATTAGATCAAGAACAATCCCCTTTAGTTCTTGAACTTCTCAAAAGTTCCAGAACTAATGGGAATCTATTATTTTGACAACATCCAATGATAGAGAAATTAATGAAGTCTTTCAGTCATGAGAAGATTAGAATATTTCTGATTCTTCATAATCAAAGATCTAGGGATAACTTATCAGACAACTATACGTCTAGCAAGGTTCCAAATTCAACATCTATTTTGGGCATAATTCAGTTCCATCTGAATTGGTAGAACAACTATGGTTGTAAATGCATCTTTGAAAGAAATACATATATAAATATATGTGTATAGATTAATAAGGGACAACATATACATACACACACATCGAGATAAAGTTATAGAAAGATTCAGTACGTTTATGTAAGACATAATATTTTAGCAATAAAATAGCCACTTCATTTTGAGAGAATATCACTTTTCCAAATCCTTATTCAAGGTGAAGCAAGGGCCCACTCCTCCAAGAACCAAGATTCTTGTTTTATTGGGCATTATATTTCTAAAGCAAATAGTGTGGATCTATTAATTTCGTAAATGTATTTGATTCTTTAAATTAAACGTTTTTTTATACTTGTCCCTCTATGTGTTATAGAATAGATTTTTATTTCCTTACAATCTTTTCACAACATTTTTAACTGTGTGTTTATTTCCAAGCAAAGTGTGTTTACTTTTGCATTGTTTGTTTATTTCCAGCAATCTATTTATTCCTGTATTTGTGTTTATTTCCAAAAATTCATTCCAACAATGAGTTTTCATTTAAGCAAGTTTCTTACAACATAGAGATAATAAGGCTTTGGCCATGGAATCCTAAAGACATTGTAAAAAACCATAGAAAATAAAATAACAAATACCTACAATCAATTACTACATCACTAAGATTTCTTGTTGCATATAGCTTCAAACACCCCCCTGGTTTGAATATGACATCAAAAAAGAGTTGATTAAATGAAGGGAATATTGACACCCATTAGTGTGCATGGTGACATGTTGAGGTAGAGGTATAACATTTTCATTTGGAAAAAGAAAAACATAATAGTGCATTTCAAATGTGGATTTCTCCGAGGAAATTAAGGACAAAATTCCACTTCCATGTCCAGCTTTCAGAAAGTGCTCCTCCACCATTCCATTTCATATCTCTAGTATAAAAAAGTATTTACCATCAAAAATTTACAAGTAGTTTGTAATCATCAACAAAAGTTCTATTCCCATTGACTTCATTAGATGTTTTCAATAAGTGGACATGGGGACACCTTGATGTAGGGGTCAAACTTCTCCATATCAAGCATGTGGAAGCTAGTGTGGTGCTTTGAATGTGGATTTCTCAATGGACATTAAGGACCCAATCCCACCTCTATGTTTCAGTTAGAGAAAGTGCTCAATTATTCCAGTTGATCGATCTGGTATAATAAAAGTGTTTTCCATCCAAAATTTAGAAATAGTTCTTAATAATCAATGCAAGTATTTTTTAATTCTATCCTTCATCTTTTCATCAACTAATAGTTCCCTTTAATCCTGCAAATCGAAGAAATATAACATATGTATAAAAGGTCGGTTTAAGCCTAGTGAACTAGCATGGGTTTACACCCCTTATTAGAATTAGCATTGTTTCATTATCAGAATAGGATTGAGCTTATTTGCTGTCTCCATTAGTTGTTGAATCTTAAATACAATATATATTACACAAGTAAGACAAATGTTCAATTGATCGTACTTAATGATCATCAACTAACATCAACTTCACAAACATATGTAAGGTCCAATTAACAGACTATTTTTACATGAGTTACGACCACTAGGGTGGTTGCAAAAATACATGTATTTCCTACAAGACTCATGATTACAAATCAGAACGTTAATCCTAGCATTTCCTGTTCATCAAGAACATATGTAATAAGTCTATTGGCATTAATTCCAAACAATGAGTAGAGCAATAATAATTGATATGTTCAATTTGTCATTAGCCTAGTTGTAGAAGGGAAGAGAAATATCTCATCTTTAATTAGCTATTGATTATCAAATATCTAACCAGAGGCTTAAAAACAAATGACTAATATCCTTTAATTATTGTACTTCGTCCAATACCCAAATGAGTCAAGACTTCATCATTTATTCAAATACATCACATTTTATACAAACAAATTGATGTTTCCTTGTAGTGAACCCAAGCCTTAACTTCATGTAACCAAGCTTAGAGACAATTAATCCTCCACCATTCAATGTTGCGGAGAGAACATTGGTATACCACAAAGTGAGTTACCATATCAGAAATCTATAAGTCATACTATGAAATCATCATGCCCACGTTCCATTCCCATTGATTTCATTCACATGCTAACCCACAGTAGTATAATCAGGAATTCATATTGTTCATGCTCGTAAAAAGGGGTAAAAGAACTTCCTTCATATGGACCCAGTGAGAAACAGTGCAGGGGCTTCGAATACGGATCAGTTGGTAGGACATTAACGACTCGAGGCTAAACAATCACTTTTCGAAATCTCGAGTTCGTTATTTCTGGTACAACACAAATATTAGTTTAGGCCGTCCAAAGTTTGAATCGAACTCTTTATGATCGCATCATTGAAGTCAATTTCCATTCCCATGGAGTTCATTAGATGCTTTCAACCTTAGTGGCCATGGCGACAACCTTAAGTTAGGGGGCGTAACTGTCTATATGGACCAAGAGACCCAACCTGAATCCATACACTTTGAATGTCAGAAACTCATCTATTAGAATAAAAAAGAACTCGATAGTGCCACCTCCATTCTATCACCCAGAGAAAGTACCCCTCCACTACCCTTCAAATCATTAAATAAGGTATAACAGAAAACATTAAATCATTGAAAAAAAAAAAAAAAACAACCATTGCTAAGGAATCATAAACCCATGCCTTAAGTTTTTGGAGATTTCTGCCACTTCTTCTATGCACTGGTTTCTTCTCAGACACAGTGGCCATGAAAATGTTTTCTTCAGGTAATTGTTCACAGCCAAACCATATAAGAATTTCCAACCTGATTTATCCCCATTTCACGCTTCAAATAAAGCGGATCTAACTTTTAGTAGACACCTAGTAAAAATATCTCGATGGCTACAAACCCCATACACTTATTTGACGAATTGGATATCATTAAAAAATAACTTTTGAATGCATGCATAACATGGCACACATTAAGGAGAGATGGACCACATCAACGTCGATCACTTAGACAAACTAACTCCCGCATGGCTTCACAAAAAATGGCTCTGGTACAACCTAGAAACAATATACCATGAAAACAAAATTATATGCAATTTGTAGCTTCATCAACCCAAGCTTCAGCATTTTCAAGGAGATAAATGCACATTGGATTGCATTCAATACCGTAGTGCCACAACGTGTCCTTGATTTTAAATTTTTACAAAATTACTTTCTCTATGGACTGAATGGTTCAGTTTATGCAAGGAAACTTGAATTATAGATTACATAAGCATTCTCACTTTTTAGTATAACCATGCCTAAGTAGATCATGATCACCTAAGTTTATAGAAACTATTTAACTCCAGCACTCTAGTTTGTCATATGCATGGTGATGATTAACATGCATTTGAAATCAACAATAACCTTTTCCAATAGTTGATTTGAGCATAAAACTTAATACTGTATTCGCCATTTTATCACATGATAATAATAAATCAAAATTTAATCCCATATAATCTATTGCCTAACAATTAAATACCACTTCAAGATAATAGTCATCAATAAACAACCAAATGTTGAACTTAAGGTCTTGGGCTATTGGTGAGTTACAAGTAGTTTGTAATCATCAACCCAAGTTTTATTCACTTTGAGTTCATTAGATTATTTCAATAAGTGGCCATGGGGATACCTTGAAGTAGGGGTCGAACTTCTCCATATGGATCAAGTAGAACATAGCAGGACACTTTGAATGTGGATCAATTGGCAAACATTAAGGACCCAAGCCTACCCCCATGTCCCACTTAGAAAATTTAATCCTCTAGGCAACTGAGATTTTTAGGATAATCAAAGTCTATAACATGAATTCTAAACAAAAATCTAAGCAGATCCACCGATGTGTTCAATATGTTATTCTAATTACCATTGTTTCAACATCACAGAGGCTTGAGGTTAGCATCTTCTAGGATAGTTATTGTCTTACATACAAGACAATTAATAATGACTTAACAGATATTAAAATAAAAGAATAGAAAACAAAAAAAATTATGAGAGGATAAACAAAATCCCACCTCCATGTCAAACTTAGAGAAAGTGTTGCTCAACCACTCCAATTCATAGGTCCGGTATAGTAAAAAAATTTACCATAAAAAATTTACAAGTAGTTTGTAATCATTAACCCAAGTTCCATTCCCATTGAGTTCATTTGATGATTTCGATAAGTGGCCATGGGGATGCCTTAAGTTAGGGGTTGAACTTATCCATAATAACTAAGTGGAAAATATAAAGGTGCTTCGAATGCATATTGCTAGGTGTACATTAAGGAAAAAATCTCACCTCCATGTCTCACTTAAAGAAAGTAATCATTCACAACTTTAGTTCATATCTCTGTTATAATAAAATTGTTTACCATCCAAAACTTACAAGTATTTTGTAATCATAAAGCCAAGTTCCATTCCCATTGAGTTCATTAGATAATTTCAATAAGTGGTCATGGGGATAACTTGAGGTAGGGGTCGAACTTCTCCATATGGACTAAGCAGAACATAATGGGGAACTTCGAATGTGGATCACTTATTGGACATTAAGGACCCAATCCAACCTCCATTTCCCACTTAGAGAAAGTGCTCCTCTACCTCTCCAATTCATAGATCTAGTATAATAAAAGTGTTTACCATACAAAATTTACAAATAGTTTATAATCATCAACTCAAGTATATTCGAATCCTATCACATGAATTCCAAATGGAAATTTAACCCTAGTTTCCATTGTGTTCAATTTAAAGCGTAGTGGCTACTAGGTTCAATATGGTATTAAAATAACCATTTTGAAAAATAAAAGAGGATTGAAGGTTAGAAGCCCCTAGGATAGTTGATGTCTTGCATACAAGACAATTAGTTTAGTTTTTCTGGGTCGTGTGGTTCATTGATTATATAAATATGCTCCACACAATTACATTTAAATTTTAAAAGACTATTTTCAATGATTGACGACTGCTAGGGTGGTTGCTTGTTACATTTCTTTCCTGAATACTCATGATTCTAAATGAAAATTTAATCCTATTCGCCACTAAGATTAATAGGATATTTGAATTCTATGACATAAATTTTTAAAAAAAAATTAAGCCTAGCAGCCAATATGTTCAATTTTAAGCATTTCGGTCTTTGGGTTCAATATGTTATTCAAATTAGTGTTTCTGTAACATCACATACACTTGAAGTTAGCCGGCATTATGATAGTTATTATCTTGCATACAATAAAATAAGTAATGACTTTACAGATATTCAAATACACGACTAGATAAAAACATTTGATGACAAGATGAAGCCAAGACCACCTCCATGTCCCGCTTAGAGAAAGTGCTCCTCCACCACTCCAGTTCATAACTTTGGTATAATAAAGTGTTTACCATAAAAAAATTACAAGTATTTTTTAATCATCAACCTAAGTTCCATTCTTATTGAGTTCATTGGATCCTTTTAATAAGTAACCATGGGGATGCCTTGAGGTAGGGATCAAATTTATCCATATCGACCAAGTAGAACATAGCAAGGAACTTTGAATGTGGATCACTTGGTGAACACTAAAGACCCAAGATCACCTCCATGTCTCGCTTAAAGAAAGTGATCCTCCACCACTATAGTTCATAACTCTTGTATAATAAAATCATTTACCATACAAAATTTACAAGTACTTTGTAATCATTAACCCAAGTTCCATTTCCATTTAGTTCATTAGATACTTTATATAAGTGGCCATGGGTACATATTGAGGTAGGGGTCTAACTTCTCTATATGGACCAAGTGAAACATAACGTGGCACTTTGAATGTAGATAGCTCAACAAACATCAAAGACCCAAACTCACCTCCCTTTCTTACTTATATAAAGTTCTCCTCCACCACTCCAGTTCATAGCTCTAAGATAATAAAAGTGTTTACCATAAAAAATTTACATGTAGTTTATAACCATCAACCCAAGCTCCATTCCCATTGATTTCATTAGATGCTTTCAATAAGTGGCCATGGGGACACCTTGAGGTACAAGTAAAAAATATCGATATGGACCAAGCGGAACATAGCAGGCTGCTTTGAATGCAGATCACTCGGTGAACATTAAGAACCAAATCCCACCTCCATATCTCTCTTAGAGAAAGTGCTCCTCCACCACTCCAGTTCATAGATATGGTATAATAAAAGTGTTTACCATCAATAATTTACAAATAGTTTGTAATAATCAACTCAAGTATATTTGAATCCAATAGCATGAATTCCAAACAAAAAATTAACCATAGCTTTTGATCTGTTCAATTTTAAGCCTAGTGTCAATTGGGTTCAATATGTTATTTGAATCAGCATTGTTGCAACATCACAGAGGATTGATGTTAGTGGATGCTACGATAGTTTTTGTCTTGCATACAGGATAATTATTTTTGTTTTTTCAGATCATGTGGTTTTTTTATTATCTACATATGCTCCCTGAAATTATTATTTAAATTTTAAATGACTATTTTCAATGACTAGAGACAACTAGTGTGGTTTCTCAGTACATTTCATTCCTAAATATTCGTCATTCCAAACGAAATTTTAATCCTAGCGACCGTTGAGCTCAATAGCATATTCAAAGTATATGGCATGAATTCCAAACCAAAATTTAAACCTAGCACCTGATGTGCTAAATTTTAAGTCTGGTGGCCATTTGGCTCAATAAGTTATTCGAATTAGCATTGTTAAAACATAAATGAGGCTAGAGCTAGTGACTGTTAGGATAGTTATTGTCTTGAATACAAGACAATTAGTTATGACTTTATAGATATTCAAATACATGACTAAACAGAAAAAATTAGATGACAGGGATAACCCAAGTCTGTATTGATGTTCTGCTTAAATAAAGTTCTCCTCATGTAGTCCAGTTCATAGCTCTGGTATAGTAAAAGTATTTACCATCAAAAAATTTCAAGTATTTTTTACTCATCAACCAAATTTTTATTCACATTGAGTTCATTGGATGCTTTCAATAAGTTTCTATGGGGAAAACTTGAGGTAGGTGTCGAAATTATCCATATGGACCAATAATAACATAGTTGGGTGCTTTAAATGCAAATCACTCGAAAACTATAAGGAACCAAGCTCACCTCCATGTCCCGCTTAAAGAAACTACTCCTCCACCACTCTAGTTCATAGCTCTGGTATAATAAAAATGTTTACCTTCCTAAATTTACATGTATCTAGTAATCATTAACTCAATTTCCATTCCCATTGAGTTCATTAGATGATTTCAATAAGTGGTCATGTTGACAACTTGATGTAGGGGTCAAAATTATCCATATGGACCAAGCAGAACATAACGGGGCACTTCGAATGTGCATCACTCCACGTATATTAAGGAACCAAGCCCACCTCCATGTCCCACTAAGATAAAGTGCTCCTCTGCCACTCCAGTTCATATCTTTGGTATAATAAATGTATTTACACTCCAAAATTACAAGTAATTTGATATTATCAACCCAAGATCCATTCTCATTAACTTCATTGGATGATTTGAATAAGTTGCTATGGGGACACCTTGAGGAAGGGGTTTAAAATCTACATATGGATCAAGAGTAACATAGCAGGGCATTTTAAATGTTGGTTTCTCAACGGAATTTAAGGACCCAAGCCCACTTCCATGTACCGCTTAGAGAAAGTGCTCCTCCACCACTCCAGTTCATAGATCTGGTATATTAAAAATGTTTACCATCAAAGATTTACAAATAGTTTGTAATCATCAATCTAAGTATATTCAAATCCTATCGAATGAATTCAAAATGAAAATTTAACCATTGTGGTCGTTGTGTTCAATTTTAATCCTACTGGAAGCTAGGTTCCATATGTTATTTGAATAGGCATTGTTGAAACATCATAGAGGATTGAGGTTAGTGGCCGTTAGGATAGTTCTTGTCTTGCATACAAGATAATTATATTTTATTTTTATGGGTCATGTGGTTAATTTATTATCTAACTATGCTCCTCATAATTATATTTAAATTTTAAAACACTATTTTCAATGACTGCCAACCACTAGGGTGATTTCTCACTGCATTTCGTTCTTGAATACTCTTGATTCCAAAAAAAAAAAAAGCCTAGTGGTCACTGAGATAAATAGTATATTCGAAGTCTATGCCATGAATTTCAAATGAAAATTTAAGCCTAGTGGATGACGTGTTCAGTTTTAAGCCTAGCAGCCACTAGGTTAAATATTTTATTCAAATTAGCATTGTTGCAACATAACAAAGGATTGAGATTAGCGGGAATTAAGATAATTATTTTTTTACATATAGGACAATGAATAATAACTACATAAATATTCAAATACACGACTAGAAAAAAATATATTTTATGATAGGATGAACCCAAGCCCACCTGCATGTCTCACTTAGAGAAATGGATCTTCCACCACTGTAGATCATAGCTCTAGTATATTTAAATTATTTACCATCCACCATTTATTAGTTTGTAATCATCAACCCAAATTCCATTCTCATTGAGTTCATTGCATACTTTAAATAAGTGGCCATTGGGATACCTTGAGGTAGGGGTCAAATTTTTCGATATGGACCAAATGGAACATAGTGGGGAACTTTGAATGTGGATTTCTCAGCAATCATTAAGGACTCAAGCCCACCTCCATGTCCCGCTTAGAGAAAGTACTCCACCACTCTAGTTCGTGGATCTAGTACAATAAAAGTGTTTACATTCCAAAATTTAAAAATAGTTCATAATCATCAACCCAAGTATATTTGAAGCCTATCGTATGAATTCTAATAGAAAATTTTACCCTAGTGGCAGTTGTCTTCAATTTTAAGCCTAGTGGCCGCTGGGTTCAATATATTATTTGAATCAAAAAAATTCCAACATAACTGAGGATTGAGGTTAGCACTTTCTAGGATATTTTTTGTCTTGTATGCAAGACAATTAGTTTTGTTTTTTTGGGTCATGTGGTTTATTTATTATCTAACAATGCTCCCTGTAATTATATTTAAATTGTAAAATACTATTTTAGATGACTGACAACTACTAGGGTGGTTTCTCAGTACATTTCTTTCCTAAATACCCGTAATTCCAAATGAAAATTTAAGCCTAGCGGTCGCTGAGCTTATCAAGATATTCAAAGTCTATAGCATTAATTCCAAACAAAAATTTAAGCATAGCGGCTGATGTGTTCAATTTTAAGCCTAGCATAATTTGGGTTCAATATGTTATTTGAATTACCATTATTGCAACATCACAGAGGCTTGAGGTTTGCAACCGCTAAGTTAGTTATTATCTTACATACAAGACAATTAGTAATGACTTTAAAGATATCATAATACAATACTATAAAATCAAATCAACGACAGGATGAAACAAAGCCCACCTCCATTTCCCATTTAGAGAAATTTCTCCTGCTTCACTCCAGTTCGTAGCTATGGTATAGTAAAAGTGTTTACCATTAAAAATTTACAAGTAGTTCATAATCATTAACCCAAGTTCCATTCCCATTGAGTTCACTCGATGCTTTCAATAAGTGGCCATGGGGACACCTGGAGGTAGGGGTCAAACTTCTTATAAGGACCAAGTGGAACATAGCAAGGTTCTTTAAATACAGATAACTCATTGGACATTAAGGAAAAAATATCATCTTCATGTCCCACTTAAAGAAATTTCTCCTCCACCAGTCTAGTTCATATCTCTGGTATAATAAAAGCATTTACAATCCAAAAGTTACAAGTATTTTGTAATCAATAAGCCAAGTTCCATTCCCATAGAGTTCATTAGATAATTTCAATAAGTTGTCATTGGGACACATTGAGGTAGGGGTTGAACTTCTCCATATGGACCAAGAAGAAAATAACATGGAACTTTGAATTTATATCACTTGATGGACATTAAGGACCCAAGCCAACCTCCATTTCCCACTTGGAGAAAGAGATCCTCCACCACTCCTATTCATAGAAATAATATAGTAAAAAAATTTACCATCCAAACTTTACAAATAGTTCATAATTATAAACCCAAGGATATTTGAATCCTATCTCATGAATTCCAAACAAAAATTTAACCCCAGTGGCTGTTGTGTTCAATTTTAAGCCTATTGGCCTCTTGGTTCAATATTTTATTTGAATCATCATTGTTGAAACATCATAGGGGATTGAGGTTGGAAGACACTAGGACAGTTGTTGTCTTGCGTAAAGGAGAATTAGTTTTTTTATTAAATCTTATGGTTTATTGATTATTTAACTACGTGCCCCATAATTATATTGAAATTTTGTAAGATTATTTTGAATGACTAATAACCACTAGGGTGGTTGTTCAGTACATTTTTTTCTCAATACTCATGATTTGAAATGAAAATTTAATTCTAGCGGTCCATAAGCTCAATAGGATATTTGAAGTCTTTTGCATGAATTTCAAATAAAAATGTAAGCCTAGCATCCAACATGTTCAATTTTATGTCTAGTTTTTATTACGTACAATATGTTATTAGAATTAACATTTGAACAACATCAGAGTGGGTTGAGTTTTGCAGCCTTTTAGATAGTTATTGTCTTTCATACAGGAAATTTAGTAATGAATTTATAGATATTTAAATACACAACTAGACAACAAAAAATTTGATGACAGTATGAACCCAAGCCCACCTCTATGTTCTTCTTAGAGAAAGTGATCGTCCACCACTCAAGTTCATAGCTCTAGTATAATTAAAGTCTTTAACATCAAAAATTTAAAAGTAGTTTATCATCATCAACCCAAGTTTCATTCCCATTGATTTAATTGGATGCTTTCAAAAAGTAGACATGGAAACACCTTCAGATAGGGGGAAAAATTCTCCATATAGACCAATCAGAAAATAGTGAGGCATTTCAAATGTGGATCACTTAGTGGACATTAAGGACCAAATCTCTACTTCATGTCCTTCTTAAAGAAAGCGCTCATCTACCACTCTAGTTCATAGCTCTAGTATAATAATATCAGTAAACATCTGAAATTTACGAGCATTTTGTAATCATTAACTGGATGTCCATTGCCATTGAGTTCATTAGATACTTTCAATAAGTGGCCATGTGGAAACCTATATGTATGGTTCAAACTTCTCCATATGGACCAAACAGAACATATTGAGGCACTTCAAATGTGGAGCACTCAGCGGACATTAAGGAACCAAACCCACATCCATGTCACACTTAGAGAAAGTGCTCCTCCACAATTTTCATTCATAGCTCTAGTATAATAAAACTATTTCACATCATAAATTTACAAGTAGTTTGTAATCATCAACCCAACTTCCATTCCCATTGAGTTCATTGGATACTTTCAATAAGTGGCCATGGGAACACCTTGAGGTAGTGAACAAAATTGTACATATGGATGAATCAGAACATAGTTGGGTGCTTCTAATGCAGATTGCTCAGTCAAAATTAAGGGCCTAAGCTCTAATCCATTTCTTACTTAAGGAAAGTTCTCGTCCTCAACTCTAGTTCATGGCTCTGGTCTAATAAAAGTGTTTACCATAAAAAATTTACAAGTATTTTTAATCATTAACCCAAGTTCCATTCCCATTGAGTTCATTAGATGCTTTTAAGAAGTGGCCATGGGGAAACCTATAGGTAGGGATCAAACTTATCCATATGGAGCAAGAGAAACATACCAAGGCACTTCAAATGAGGATCACTTAGCAAATATTAAGTACCCAAGCCCATCTCCATGTCCCGCTGAGAGAAAGTTATCCTCCACCACTCCGATTTACAAATATGGTTTGATCAAAGAGTTAACCATCCAACATTTTTCACCCCCTCCCACTTTTTAAAAATTTATCTTTGACAGATCATCAAAACGTAACATAGGCCTATCAGGAGTGGGGTGTTTAATTATAGATGTGGATGGAATTTTAGTAATAGAGTTGTTGGAAGGTCTAAAACTGACGGTCAACATTGGTTGTGATTTTTTTTAAATTGAAGGAGATTCCTAGTTGGTAATAAATGATCCAATCTCGAGAAGGAGGAGTGAGGTGTTATTAATTTTTGGTTGTTTTTCTTCCTTTTCATTCTTCTGTTTCTTTGTGGTGGCTAACGCTGGTGTGGAGTTTTAAGAGACAAGTATGGAATGCCATACATTGCCTTTACTTTTCCTACAAGGAACAAAGTGTGAGATGGAATTTATTGCTAATGTTTCTCAGGCTCGTATAAGGATTATCTTTAGGGTGGCGTTGAGTTCTATCTACGAGGAAATTATGAGGATTTTTAGGGAGGATTATTTTTTCGAGTAAGCCAGAGTTCGTATTAATTTGGAAGTCACCTCTTGGTTCAAGTCCTGAATTCTTTTGGTTAGGTAGAATATTGACAAGGTGAGAGATAATACCCTCCACTTCATTAAGATGCAACTCTGATGGTGTGGCCAGTTTATGAAGGAAATTAGTATTTACACATGAGTTATTGTTGTGTACTACTTGTTTTGGTGTCTCAGTGGGTGGGAGGATTTCTTTGCAAAAAATAAATTCAGCCTCTCAGGCATAATTTCTTGTTCCTATCCCTAGTTTTTAGTGCTTGGATTTTTTGTTTATAATAGATTTTGGGTTTGATCGGCTTACAGTCCAGTTAGTTTTTGTGGTTTTTTGGCTAGGTCATGTGGTTTACTAATTATCTTTTACGTTTGTAATTGGTTGGGAACCCATCAATCCCTAGGTTTTAAGCTCCTATTAAAAGCATTGAATTATCTAAAAAAATATTCGAAGGTAGGACAGATATAAATGATTTTCAAGATTACATGTATTCCCTAAGATCGATGCTTATTATACTCCCTTTGTGTAAAATAACAAATTTTAACTAATTTCATGATTACCCATTTTCTGAAAAGAAATTTTTAGCCTATCAGCTAGTGATTTCAATATGTTTTTTAAATGTTTTTTAACTGATCTTTGAATTGGGGGATTATGAGATCCCACCAATACAATATAGAACCAAAACGAAAACCAAGTGATGTAAAAAACTCAAGTTCCCATAATAAGGAATACCAAGAAGGGGAGATAAACAAATACAATCAACTGAAGAACCAAAAAAGACTAGGAAGTTCTCGAAGCAAACATGAACATGAGACAAAAGAGTTGGGAAAGTAGCTACCGGCCCACACTAGCCAATACCCGACGAGAAGCCTTGCCAAAGAAGAGAAGAAATTTCTCCCTAGCTAGGGCTCGAAACTCGTTAAGGTGATCGATATCGAATCAATAGGAAAATAGGCAATAGGAAGATCTAATAGGGATAAACTATTTATATCAAGGCCTTCATGCTAAGGGGTAGCATGCACATTCTTAGCATGAATAAGAAATTATTGGTATTGCTCCCCTAGTCAATGAACCCTACACCCGAGACCGATAGCTTATTCCTCAACCTCTTTCACCAAAATATAGGGTTCTAGGATGCGACAATCAGCCAATTCATCATGCAAGCCACATTTGTGAACTAATTAAATGAAGTACACTATTGTAGCCTCAATTTCTGCATTGTCTGGGTAAAGCAAAAAAAAATTAGAAACAAAAGCCTCAACTATGTAGGAAGTAACCCGTGCCCTATTTGAAGCCTACATATATGAGTCACCCAACACACATTTGATCGTTTTAGCTTTATGAAAATATTCATAATGAAATACATCCTTAATACGCCTGCAAGAGATGGCCGACAGCAAGGTCAATTCCCACCACTCACCGCACAAAGAAATAAAAGGAAATCACAAGAAATCCATAATTCTCCTGCTCGAAAATGGGAAGAGTGAATAGTGAGGAAAGTGGAGCCAATACCCAGCTAACAAATGAAATGATATCTACCAGACCATTCTAATCTTTGGAATTACATGATATCAAGGTGATGTCTGAAATATTGATGGTCGCGTTTGTAAGAAGATTGCCAATGCTATTAGTAGCTGTTATGTTCAATATGTTATTAGATTAGCTGCTGCTAGCATAATTCATGTTTTACATTAAGGCCCATCTAACGTAAAGCTATAAATTGAGTGAATATGCCATCACATGCTTGAAATTAATACAAGCCTTCTAGCAGCTTTAATATCAAGTTTTTTGGAAAAGGTGATGATTCCTTCCAATCAAGATATTTATAAAAAAAATAATCACAAAATATACATATTTAGTAGCTATCTTAATAGGTAAGTTTTAAGGTACAATCAAGAGTTAATGAGAGCATACAAAGGGAATTTTAATCACACAAGGTTGATTTTCCATGACAATGTATGTGTTTTAATGACAGCATTTTAATATGGGAGTTTTCTCCAATAATTAATTCATTACTATTTGAGTCATTAGTCAAGGACAAATAATGTTACAGCGCTTAAACTTATTGATTTATACATTTAAAATTTTACTAAATTTCTAGTCATTAGTCATCCATTATTTTTTCGTAGCTACCATTATTTGCTTAAACTCAAGTTAAAAATTAAATAAAAACTAGCCAATACAGTAAGCCACATCAAGTCTCACCAATAAATTATCCAATGAAATGGTGCCATGTATACAACCCATAAAAGATGATTTTATATTAATGTAATAGGCTGCCTTAAATTTATTTGTACTCAAAAGTACTTATTTTAAATCCCTTAAACAAAATCTCTACATCATTTAAATTTCTAAAAGAAAATCTGCATACTAAAAAAATCAATAATTATTAAATGGTAGTTTGTAATCATCAACCCATGTTCTAGTCCCATTGAGTTCACTGCATGCTTTCAATAAGTGGCCATGAGGAAACCTTGAGGTAGGGTTTGAACTTGTCTGTATGCACTAAGCGGAACAGAGCGGGGCATTTTGAATGCGGATTGCTCGGTGGACATTAAGGAACAAATTCCACCTCTTTGTCTCACTTAGAGAAAGTAATCCTACCATTATATTTAGATTTCCATATTAATTTATTGGAATCCTACTATGATATTCGAATCCTAGTGGTCGCTAATGTCAAAGATTATTAAATAACATTGGTACAGCATAAAAAAGTCTTGAGATTCGCATCCACTAGTATAATTGTTTCCTTGCATAAAGGACAATTTATAATGACCCGACTAAAAATATTAGTAAGCTCCTTTATTATATTTGGATCTCACAATACTACCTTATAATCCAAAACAAGATTAATTTAAATGATTTTCTAGACTACACATATTCCAAAATGAAATTTTTTGTATAGCAGCCACTAAGTTCAATATGTTTTTTTTTTGTTTTTTGTTTTAATTTGTAAACACTTTTGACAAGAAATATGAACTAGGGGGTTAAGGGAGCCCACCCATACAATACAAAAACAAAGGATATAAAAATTGAGGCCCAAAGAGATATGAGGAAAAAAGTTGACGAACCTCCAAGAAAACAAGATCAAGGAGAGGCAACCATACCAAAGAAGAATTGAAAAAATCAAAACCAAAAAACCACAAGATCCAAAGAGACAGACCAAAACAAAATGACAAAAACTACAAGGAAAAAACTTAAGAAATAAGGGTCCTACCACCACACACCTAGCTCAAACCGTTTAATGATCCGCTCCTCCAACAATGATTCCTACTCATCATGAAGGTTTGTAGAGCAACGTATGAAAATATGCATCAACGTGATCCCTTAGTTCATGTAGATTGTCGATGGAAAAGTGCAGGGGAAAGCATGTATCAGAAATGTCCAAGGATGGTGTCCACGTTTTCGACATAATAGAGAAGATGGTGTCCATGTTTTCGACATAATAGAGAAGATCTCTATATTTCCTAATGAGCCACTATATACCCTACCTAGGACCAATCATGAAATCATTAACTTCTTCTACCCATAAGAGGGGATCAGTAAGTTAAAATTCAATTGGTTCTTCATGAGGACCACCACGATGAAATATATAAATTATGTCAGTGACTATAGACTCCACATTGGGGGGAACCAGATGGATGAGGAGGAAAAAAGAAACAAAGGTTGCTACAATCTCTAAGTTGGTGCGAGCCCTACACAAGCCATGTAAATAGGTCTCACCCAAAATATTATGAATGGATTATGCTTTATTGTAAGAGGAGTAATGAAATATTTTAGAAATATGGTCATGAGATATAGAAAAATCCAATTGCTCATCACAAAGGCTGATAAAATGAAAATCCAAGAATGCCATTAAAAGTGAACCAGAAAAGTTGAGAAGGAGGGTGGTGAAGAGAGAGCCAACGATAGAATTTTTGAACCCAATAAACATGGGGCACCATTAATTATATTGATGTAAGCCATCTCTCCATTCGTGTGAAGTGATAACAGGTAAGCCAAGCCAATATTTCAGGTGAGTTGAGATTTTGGTAGTGTCTGACATTTCTATTGTGGCATTGGCAAGAAAATATTCCACACGATGTTATTCTCAAATAACATGATTGATACTCTATTTTTTTAATTTACCTAACCAAAATAGGGTGTTGGAAATATAAAAAATTAAGATTCTAGGAATGTGTTGATCCCTTAGCAATTGCATGGACAATGATTTGTGAGTCCCTTTCGAACTAAACGGAATCACAACCCATGGTTACATCCAATTTAAATCCTTCAAAAATATCCTAAGCTTCTGCAAAGTTACAGGTACCCTCTTTCAGTGGGAAGGAACCAACCACAATAATATCTCCATACTCATTTAACATAAGACACCCCACCCCTGATTTACCTAGGTTACCTCTAGAGGCCCCATCAAAGTTTAGTTTACAAAAGCTATGGGTGGGAAGGATTACATTTCCCTTTTGTCCTTCGGAGGATTTTTTCTTTTTGAGAAATTACTTGATGAATATTTGAACAAGGAGGGGGTATTTTGATTAAAGTTCATGCTTTCATTATGTCTACATCATGTGAGGTGAAATTAGGATTGTTGGAGCTATGAGAGCTAACATTTTCAGATATGGAAATTTCCAATCTATTAATGAATTTGGGATAGAAAGAGGCCTCTTCCCTGAAGATTCTCAGATTGCACTCCCACCATATATGCCTAACAGCCACTAAGGTTATAGATTATTCCACTACATTGGTGTAACATAATAAAGAATTAACATTATCAACCACTAAAATAATTCTTTTCTTGCATTCTAGATATTGATTAATGACTCGACTAAAAACTTAAAACATAATTAAGCTCCAACACCAAGATATTGAAGATAATCAAATTTGGGACATCAAACTAGTTGAAAAGCTTTGTAAAAAAATCTGCATCCACCAAACATTCCTATTTATAGTGAGCATCAGAAAGCAAGGTCCATGACACACTCAAGATTTTGTCCACTTCTACTTCCATGGCAACCCTATACGCTAGCTTGATCCAATGACAACCCATCTCCAAAGCCCAATCCTTCTCCAGATGAATGATAAGAAGATGACTAACGAATGTCAAAGAAACTTCTGCATTTACTGTCAGACATACCTTGAGAGTAATATTATCATCTCCAAGAACTCCCTCAATTGTAACTAGGTCTTTCTCAGATTTAATCTAAATAATAGATTTCAAACGGCGATGTAATATTTTGGTATAAAATTATATTTCACCCACATCCGTGGAAAATTACATAAAAGGAAACATTGGTTTGGCCATGACAGAATAAATGAAATATGGTGAGAAAAACCCAAAAGGTGTAGAAATAAGGGGGAGTGTTTAGATAAATATATGGAGTGAATATGACATCTCATGCTTGAAATTAAGATAAGCTTGCCATCAGCTTTAATATAAAACTTTATATTAAAAGGTGATGAGCCTGGCCAATCAACATATTTATTACAAATCTTATCAAAAAATGGTTGGTGAGTCACACAAGATTGATTATCCCTGACAATATCTTCTTTTAAATGATGACGTTAGCAATAAAATGGGAGTCACCTCCGATAATTAATTCATTAGTATTTGAGTCATTAGTCAGGGAGAAATAACTTGTTCTATTATGATCTACTTGTGTTAGGTAAAAGGATCCAATGACCATTACTGGGTATGTGAAATAAAGTACCATTATTTGTTTGAATTCAAGTTAAAAATTAAATAAAAACTAACCAATAAAAAAAGTCACATCAAGTCTCATCAAAAAATTATCTAATGAAATGGTGACACATAGAAAACCTATAAAAGGTGGTTTTATTATCAAGTAATGGGTTGCCTTAAATTACTTTACATTCAAAAGTAATTATTTTAAATTCCTTAAAAATATATTCTCCATATAATTTAGATGTCTAAAAGAAAATCTAAACTTTCCTAACTATGTGTCTATCTTTATTACCAGCCTTAACTAATGACACTTACCTTTTATTAAACAAAGGAGTTTACCAATTGTAAAGAATTTTTGTTTATATGAAAATATATGGATTACCTTTTGTACACAAAATATCAAATGAGAACTAAATAAGGCATCAGCCTTCTCGAAGGTATGTATTCAAGGATTAGGATCTGCCATGGATAGTGCAGCTAATATAAAATAATTAAAAACAATGACAACAAAGTTGTTGAGATTTTTTTTTACATCGTTAAAATGGATTCCCTGATAATGTAGAGGCTATTTACCACTAGCCTTCTCATAAATGAATAATTCACAAACATAAAACAAGAATTTCTCTTCATGGCCTCTAATCTTTTATTCCTGTGCAAGGTTCATGTAAATCTTCACATTTGATGTTTCGTAAATTGTTATAGATTATTTTCTTTAATGAGTAATTTATAAAAACATACAGGGCTAAGATGAACAAGATACATCTTTAGGTTTAAAATGTGTACTTCTATTATTATGCTCCAACACTAATATTTATAGATAATGTAGACAATGAATTTTTGATTGATTAAATACTTAGCATTTGCTAAACTTTTTCATTGATACCTTAGCGATCACCAAGAAATTTTAATTCTTTAATGTTCCAAGAAAAGAGAAGAAAACTAATATTCAAAGACAAGATAGATATTTAACTCTTTCCAGATTACACGTAATTAAAACAAGAATATTCAAGAGAATACACTACATGTAGTCAAACATGTAATCCTAAGCCTGACGTTTATTAGGTAGATTATCCACTACAAGGATCCTAGAAGACATCAGGGTTTTCCATGATTTGTTTACTATTTGATCACTAAATATAAAATAAGAAACTATTAAGGACCGATACTGGGAAACCATAACTTTTGATTACTAATTGAACCTAGTGGTTGCTAAACATTTTCATATATACTAGTCGATTTCAATTATGTGATATACATGATATATCTTATGCATACTATAAAAGGAACCTAATTACAAAACCCAAACACATCACGACATGTAAGATTTATTATTATTAAGTACACAATTGTTGACCGTTATCACCCATTTTGGTTTCAAAGTTTTCACAATGATGTAGTGTAACTATTGTGGTGAAATCACAACACCCCTGATTGCTTGCAAGTGAATGGTTGAGGTAGTTCATGTTATTTTTCAAACATGGAGTTATCCCAAAGTGTGGGACTTTGGAATTTGGATAACACTTGAGAGAAGGTTGGCTTCTTGTCCTATCCTAGTGCCAACTACTCCAAAGTGCAGAGAGGTATAGGTTCTAACCCTAATATGATATTTCCAAGGAGACAAAGATAGAGAAAATACATCAGAATTAAAACCTATTTTAAGGGAACTTGATGCACCAAGAAGGATGTTGAACAACCTACATAATAAACACAACACTACCAGAACCTTGTAATGAAAATAAAAAAGAAAACACAATAACCTTGCATACAATGAAAGATCAAAAAGTTACAATATAACACATAAGAGGGTTTGAAGCATCCACAAATCCGATTTTATTGCTCTCAAAGTTGATACAATAAATCACATTTAGGGCCAAATTTTTAATATAACACATAAGAGGGTTTGAAATCTCCAAAAATCTCTTACAAAAAAGAAATAAGGGAGGTGAATAGACAAGTTTTCTAACCTTTTGAAATGAGCCCCTCCTTACAATATATAGAAAGACTAAGAGAAGGGAGAGAGAAGGAATTCCAAATCTTGCTCCAACCACCCTTAAATGCATTAAAATCACCTACAACAATGATGGATGCTAGAGAAAAACCCATACCTCCTTGTAATTTACCTTGTTGGAGAAGAAATGAAAAACCATACCTCATCATTTGGGTAGGTGAGAAACCTGGGAACACCCTCTAAAATGGCAGACTATATTTATTCATTTTTAAATACTAAGAGCTTTCCAAAAAGTCTGATTTTTTCCAAATCCAAGCTTTCATTTCATAATTTATGGACATCTGAAGATGAGGGTGACATATTGTAATAAATGGGAGTGGTTGGATCTATCTTTTATGACTCCGAATTGCATCACATCCTCTGAAATCAAAAGTTTTAGACTTTCGGGATTTGGGACTTAAGGCTTTTTTATTTCATAGTTTAGGTTATTATTCATCGCCCAAGTCGGCTTGAGGGTTTTGAAATGTTGAACCTCCAAATTTAAAAATTTGGACTTTGGATTTCAAACTCTAGAACCATGTTTTGTGACATTGTTCATCGCTCAAGTTATGAGTTCCAAAATTTTGAAACTCTAAAGTTAAAAATTTGGACTTTGGGTTTCAGACCTTTTCCTTTTCGTGGATTCAGGTTTTAGTATTTTGGGGTTTTGGGGTTTTCAGGACTTCAGGACTCCAGGATTTTGGGACTTTCAGGTTTCCAGGTTTTGGGACTTCAGGTATCAGGGTTTCGAGACTTCTGATTTAATGGTTTCAAGACTTCAAGTTTTGGGACTTTGGGTTTCATGACTTCAGGTTTTGGGATTTCAGGTCTTCAGGGTTTCGGGACTTTGGGTTTCAGGGCACTTTCAAGACTTAACGTTTCCAAGAATTTGGGTTTTGGGGTTTCAGAACTTTGGGGTTTTGAGACTTCGCATTTGAAGGTTAGATTATCCTTTTAGCACATAAAACCTCTAGAATCCTGAAATCCCAAAGTCTGAATTTTAGACTTCTGGTTTTTGAATTTCGACTCCCATTTTTCGCGTTCCTTTCACTGAAACTCCAGACTATAAATTTCTCTTCGGCCTAACTCCGAATTTCAAGCCCCCACCTCAGAAGTCTACATTTTAGACTTCGTAACTTCTTCATTTCTTGAACTCCTCTGCAATGTGAAGAACCCTCTTCAAAATGTTCAGCTAATCTGAAAATGTGAACTCCCATGGTTGAATTGATCCCTCATTTTTCTATGCAGAGTCACGTTTTCCTAATTTTTCCTGAGGGGTGAAATCAAATAACAACTATCAAACAAGGAATGTGAAGAAGTGCAATAAATAATTGAAATGAGTATAAGTAAAATTAAAAGAGGTGGACAACATAAAGAATGTTTGGTCAAGTGAAAGAGTCAAGAAATAAAATATGCAACTTGGATGAAAACATTCAAAGTTTAAAAAATGGAATAGTGTTAGCAGAGACATAAACATGAGCTTGTCTTTTTATTTTTCACTTGGGACGTATAATGATTGATCGATTGGGTTCACTTGTAATCTTGCACCATCAATGACATGTCATCTTGGAAAACAATATAAGTCTATCATTGTTCATGTTTTCTCTAAACAAAGTCTTTATTTAGCATCGCTTTTGGCATACATTGCAACTCATATGAAATTACTAGTGTTATACCATTTAGAAAATTTATTATTGATGTGCCTATAAATACATTACTCTATTGTAAATGTTTAAATAAATGCAACAAGGAAGAATGTTTTTGTATTTTCACTTTCTGAGAACATGACAAAGATAACTCATGGGGGATCCACTATGTAAAATAATGTCCTATCATGTACATTCATATGATAATAAATAATAGCCCCTATTTTTATATCTATATCTCAATCTTCCTTTATTCACAACCCCTCCCAATAAAGTAATTTAATTATAAATTCCTCTTATTTTACTATATAGGAAAACTACTCATTTTCTCTCTGACATTTTTTTTTCCTTTTGTTATTTTCACCTTTATAGTACCCGGATTCAATAACTTCTAGTGTAAAACACAATTGATTGTATTTCCACATATAACTTGATGAAATTCATATCAAACTTGAAAGTTACAAATCCTTAGTATGTGTAATTTGATGCCTCTCTTCCTTTATTTCCTATTTGCATTTGTCACACTAATCAAACGTTGTATAGTAATGTGAAGGGTCACGTGTGGTTGCATTATTGTAAGATAAATATATTAATATTCATGAAACCCATTATCCCACAAAAAATTATATAAAATGAGAAGAAATATACCTTAGCAATGATACAAAAAATGATGTCCTAACTATTGAGAGTTATGTATTGTTATTGTTCTAGAAAAAACATCGTGTATCTCTAGAACTCATGCCTCTACTTTGAAAAACACATTGTATGAAAATGTTATGAATTTAGGGATCCTTCATCTACCCCATGATTATTCCTCATCACACCTCCTTACTACTCCATGTAACCCATCCCTAATATATTTTTAAACACCTTTATACTTTAACTCCGTATACCCATTAATATGGGGAAATATATCGGGTCTCCATCTATTTTGACAAATATTTAAAACCCTAATATGAACTCATGTGACATGTAATACTTTTTTTTTTGAATCCCTATAATATAAATTATCCTCATTCCCTACATTGATTATATTCCCTTAAGAACAAAACAAGACAAAAATATCATTGGCCACATTTGCGACTTCAATTCCTATAAAATATGAAATGTAAACTCATATCCCATCCACTTTTACATATTAAAATTCATTACATATCTTTGAGATAGTTTCATGTATTAAATTTTTCATATCTATTCCAAATCCATCATACATTAGAAGAGTTTCTTTATGTTAAAGGTATCCTTCTTTGAGTGCATTCCATCGGAAACCCCCTTTGTTTCCAACAACACTTTTATGATAAAGTTTCCTAGTAATATTTCGAATAGACATTTTCCTCAATTCTATGTATATTTTTCCTGGATGCTTTTATTTTACTTATCTTACCATCAAGCTATAGTTTCACAAAATGATTGGAAAATATTCTTCTATAATGGTGTTGGATTTATGTTTGGATTAGTTGACATGTCTAGATTCAAACCAAAAATTTTGTTCACTTACCTAATTATAACAATTGTGGTTCAATGAGATATTTTTTACAAGATCAATCCCATGTTCTCTTACTAATTGTCGCAAGTGACATCCATTAGAGCATAGTGGCAAGTGAATTTCATTTTTTATATGTTATAATTGTAAATTCCCTACTTAACATGTATATAAAATATAAAAGCATGAGAAAGGGAGCATGAGATAAGGGATTACAATCAATCCAATGCTTGGAGATGATGAAAAAAGAGTCTTTTAATGTTGTTTTACAAAAACTTTTTCTATTTTTTAGTGTTGTTTTGTTTAGAATAATTGTATTATATTATGGCAATGATAGATTTATTTATTATATTTCATTGTTATAGAAGGAGTTATCATAAGGAAAGAACTTTGACAAATATATGAAGGAGTTATCATATGGAAATGAGAGTATAAACTAAATTTGATTTAAAATACATTATCAATCCCTAGGTGGTTTTATTATTGAATAATCTATCACTTGAATTAGCAACATGGTAATAGATTAAAACACACTATAAAATTGGCCTCAAAAGACTACCACTCATGATATAAAATCTGCAAATGTATAGAAGTCTTCAAGTATTCATGTTTAGTTCAAATAAAAATAATCAGCAAAATTCTACCACTCATGATATAAGATTTGCAAATAAATATGTACGAATTTGTAACATATTTCAAATGTAGATATAGAACCTTTAAATGTAATGCTACATCTATATTCCTACACTTACAAAATAAATCACACCCCCTATCAACTTCAACTACAAAATTAATAATTATCCCTCTAAATTAAATAACATATTTGTTCGACATTCACACTACATTGTACACATGTGATTGTTAGTTTTAAAAACCTTTATAATTTAAATCATATTATACCCGTTAATATGGGGAAACATATTGGGTATCCATCTATTTTGAATAATATTTAAAACCCTAATATGAACTCATGTGATAGGTAATACTTTGTTTTGTAAATCCCCATAAAATAACTTATCCTCAATCCCTACATTGATTATATTCCATTAACAACAAAATAAGACAAAAATATCATTGGCCACCTTTGCAATTCCAATTCCTATAAAGTATGAAATATAAAATCATAGCCCATCCATTTTTCCATAATTCAAATTCATTACATATCTTTTAGGTAGTTTCATGTATTAAAATGTTTCATATCTATTCTAGATCCAACATACATTAGAAGAGTGTCTTTATACTAGAGGCATCCTTCTTTGAGTGCGTTCCATCGGAAGCCACCTGTGTTTCCGACAACTTGTTTTCTGACAAATTTTCCTAGTAAACTTTCCAATAGATCTTTTCCTCAATTCCATGTATGTTTTTCCTAGATGATTTTATTTTACTTATCTTACAATCAAGATATAGTTTCAAAAAAATATTGGAAAATATTCTTTTATAATGGTGTTGGATTTATGTTTGGATTACTTGCATGTCTAGATTCAAGCCAAAAATTTGGTTCACTTACCTAATTATAAGAATTGTGGTTCAATGAGAATTTTTTTTACAAGATCAATCCCATATTCTCTTACTAATTGTGGCAAGTGAGTTTCATTTGTTATATGTTATAGTTGTAAATTCCCTACTAAACATGTATACATAATGTAAAATCATGAGAGAAGGGATTAAAATCAATCGAATGGTTGGAGATGATGAAGAATGCATATTTTAATTAGATTTATATTAAATTGAGTAAACTGTTGGTTTATTGGTTAATACTTATTTTCTGAAAATCAAAAAATAATTACTTCTCTACAATTAGATTACACCTATTGGTCGCTAATATATAACTACATCTATGCAATATTATATAAAATCCAATTGTTTCATGTATTTTTTTACATCGATTTAAAATTTATTTTGAATTGATTACTATTTTTTTAAATAGAACGAGCATGACAAGAACCTAGAAATGGGATTTTGAGGAAATACAATACAAAGTCTCAATTAGTAAGTGTTAACATTACTAAAATTTTGATTATTTGAATTGGTTTATATCAAATTATGGACAAGTGAGAAAAAAATAGTTGTATGCAGTTGGCCAGATGGTTTATTTAATTATGTTTTGATTTGGAGGTTTTCTCTACTAGAAAATCAATCCCACAAAGACAGGATGGTAAATTTTTCTAAGGAGACTCTCAACTTGTGAGGTGGGGTTAAGGAACTTTTAAAGATCCTGGCAGCAAAATTTGAAGTGGGATTTTGGTCTTGCTATATCTCTTGCATTGAAGTTGAAAAGCTAACTAAGGATTTGACAAAAAAATTAGCGTTTGAATTAAAACAATTTCTTATTTTGGGTGAAGAAAATTTTTCTGTAGAAGATGAAATTGCAGAAAAATATCTCCAAAATATTTGGAGTAGAGATGGTATTGTTTTCAGTCTTAGAAACACATTGTGTATGTTGGTGAGAAAATTTTTCACGTGGATGAACTTTTGGATTTATTTCCAATTCTCTTGGAATCTAAGTCCCTCTACTTAACCAATGCAACTGTCATATATGCATGCGCAAGTAAAGGTGGGTTTTCCTGGTGGCCTTGTGGTTGGTGATCCAATATTGACACACCACTGATCCTACGGG
Organism: Taxus chinensis; assembly: GCA_019776745.2. Taxonomy (NCBI): domain Eukaryota; kingdom Viridiplantae; phylum Streptophyta; class Pinopsida; order Cupressales; family Taxaceae; genus Taxus; species Taxus chinensis. The sequence continues at coordinate 641,153,303 of CM034146.1, read as the reverse complement.
AAAGTTAGCAATCTCTTTCTAGGGAAGACTTTATCTGAAGAGTGGGAAATGGGGGTGAGAAAATAGCTAGGAACTAATGTTGTAGATAGAAAATCATATTCCTGCACACACTAGTTAGAAATTTCAACACATGTATTCATGAGAAGAAATAACTTTGCAAATAACAATAAGACCAAATAGAATTTATTGATTACAAAGGATCAAGAAACCCCTTAGTCAAATAAATATAGAAACTCCTTCTTCTTGTATTGATTTCTTAAACAAAAGCTTTACATAATGTGGGAATGGAAGAAATTTGAGAGTGGAGAAATGTAGAAGAAAATGGCTATCTCCTTTTCTTTCTCTAAGTAAAATGCACTCTTGATTTTACAAGATCAATTGCAAAACCTTTGAAAAGAGAATGCCTTTACAATTTAAAGAATGAGACATTACTCATCATCTACCCCACAATGGATTTTCATATGTCCTCATGCAACCTAAAACTTTTCAACTTCTTAGGAAAATATTAAGTCCCTTTTTATAACATAAAGGTGACTTTTTACATTAAAAGCATAAAGTTCGTTTTTTAATTTCACTAAAAGACATATAAAAAGTGCACCCCCCAACAAAGAATTAGAGCATGGAGGAGTGAGAAATTAGGGAGAGAGAAGAGAGAAGATAAAGAAGGAAGATGAAGGGGGAAGAAGCACTGATGATGAATAATATTTCTTCGATGAAGTCCACATCTCCTTCTATATGATTGGATGATGTGTTCTAGTGTAGTTAACTCTACATCTAGAAACTCTTTATACCATGATAAATTACTTCATCTTGGTTCTTATACACTTATCGATTTGAATGAATTGTTCTGCTGATGACCACAATTATGACCCTGCATATGGTATACATGTGACCCGAATCATCAAGTGAGTGTCAAGAGACACTATTTAATTCCCTGAGATGAGTCTCGAGTTCCTTAGGATAAATTTCCGTGGATGATCCCGAGTGACGGTGTTGGCCTGAATGATCATCCCTCTATGTCCCATTATGCTAAAATTTCCCTTTGATTGTAACTTACTATTTTTAGTGAGAGGTGATTTTTTCCTCTTATTGACCATCCTGATGTGACGAACTCCTCCATTCACTGTTGTGCACACTACCTTTTCCTCAGCCGCTTCTTGGGTTGAATTACCATTTTAAGTAAGTACCCATATAGGAAACTTACTATTTTTAGTAATTGGTCATTTTCACTATTTTCTACTCCAGAAAATCATTCTAGATTCCTATTAATCTTCAGTGCACACTGCCTTTTCCATAACTCCTTTTGATGAATACTTTCCAAACATAGCAAGTCTGTATAGGAAATCTTTCTATTTTAAGAAAGTGGACTTCCACTACTCAGTTTACGATGGAAGATATTTGTTTTGGAATCGGCTCGTCATCATGATAATGTCCTCCAAATTTTACATGTTTTCGCTCACTAGAATTCTTGGAAATGAAATTTAAATTTTCACCTGGAAGTGACTTCAAGAATGGAGCTGCTATAATATCCATTAATGGAGATCAAAATTCACAGTTCTATTTTTTATCTCCATTTGTGATGAAAAAAACTCCATTTTGATAGGTTTATTGATTTGGAGCCCGTGTGTAATTTTTTAGCATGTTTCCATTGTCGGATTGACAGGAAATCTGACAAATGTGAGCCGATGCATGAAATGGGGATTTTATTGGAACAAATGTATAAGAGAACCATTTGACCTCATGTTTATTTCATCTTGATTTTCATGAAAAATTTGGCATTCTCTAGAAGATGGCATCTTGATCAGACTTTTATTTTGCAACATATGAGGATTTTCTGATTGGGTGACTTCATGATTATCTGGAAAAAAATCTTCATTTTCTCCTCATTCTTAATTTCTTCAACCTTTTCGATCAATCCTTCCCTCAATACTTGTGCATTTTAATGAATTAGAGGATTTCAAGGCCATGGTGGAGCTAGTTCAAAGTAACAATGGTTGACCGGGTGTCTGGACAATCATGAACAAAGCGATGGCAAGGTATGAGGCTGTGAAGGAGAAATGGGGGGAAATAAAAGCTAAGTGCAGGATTTAAATATTTCAAAAAATATACAGAAGGGGTTGGTTACATTTTTATGTCCCTCACATCCCTCACCTAAAAGGGACATGAGGGACATCAATTTCCATGGTGGTCAAGGTGATGCCACTTGACGAAGATTCGACAATAGGGAATGAAGGCTTGACAAACACTTGGGGCTTGAAATTCACTCTTAAAGAAGTCGCATGAGTGACTAGGAGTGTCCTTAGGGGCTCAGAACATTTTTAAATTTTTTCTTCCCTCACATCAAAGGGATGTGAGGGACGGTGAAGGTTGTGAGCTCCTGCAAGCACCTAGGGGCTGAACTAGTGATCGATAAGGTCATATGAGGGCTTAGTGTGATTCAAGGAGGCTGGGATAATTTTTCCAACCTTGATGTCCCTAATCCTGAGGGACATCAGGGACACAAAATCCCATCATGCCCATAGAGCTGAAAATTTTACTAACTCCCGAACCTTGAGGACAACTTACAATGACAATATCTTGAGCTCTAGATGGAATTTTTTGATTAAATTTTATATGATCATGACTATAAATTTCATTTTGAATCCAATGGTGGGGGTATAATTTTTTTATTAATCCACTTTATCCCTTAAAAATTTTAAATTTTTTTGAGTTCTCCAAATGTGCCTAAGAAAATATCCCTGCAGACCTAATGCTCCAAAGTGTTTTGAAAGAGATGATTTCACCATCTTGTAGGTATTGGAATTATATTTTCAAAGAAAAAAAATTTCTCCTAATTCCATTTGGATCTCTTGAAATCACCTTTCGATGCTCAACGATTGTTTTGGCATGTGCACTTAGTAGGCCTATGAACCCAAATTCTTGTAAAACTACCCTAACTTCTCCGAGCCCTTGCATAATCTTCCTAAATCATCTCCATGATGTCCCAAGACCTTTTAATCACATCCACGTCTACTTATGATCTTCTTCTCCACTCCATGGGGTTTCTCTATCCCTTGTAAGGCCAACAATAGCCCTTCCCACCATTTCTTGTAGATTGCAAATGAAATCCTAAAATCACCCAGGGGGAATGAATTGAATTTCCTAAACCATCTAGGGGGATGATAGACTATTAGTTAAGAGGTCATTTAAATAGGCTGGATAGACTTGGGGTGTCTTAAAATGACATAACTTGAAAAAATTAATATTGGGGTATAGTTGTCATACTCAGAAATTATTAATTTCCTTGTTGCACATTTTCATGACAACAATGTATTACAATGGGTCGAAAAGAAAACCCTCCGAAAAATTTAATTGTGGGGAAGACATCCAATGAAAAAAATTGTCTCAGAGACATGTGGTTGATGACCAATTTTTACATAAACATATGACATCTAATGTGTCAGGGTTTGAGTGTTGTGGAGGGAATTCAAAATTTGTAGTAAACATAAAATATATAACTATTAACTATTTGAAAATGTTTTTTACATTGATATTCATTCATACACTCATATGGTCACTGTTTATTTTACATGTTAAGATTAAAAATTTACATGTAGGCAGTATTTATATCTTCACTATGATTGAGATAATATTTAGATTTATAAGTTGTTTTTGAGTTGTGTTTAAATAAATTGATGCCTTATTTTTTTAGAAATTTTAGAAGCTTACATTGATTTTGATTTATTTTTATAGATCCTATTAGGAAGCCTCAAAATTTACTATTTTTGGAAGTTGAAGGTTTGTTGTTTGGAATTTCTCGAATTGGTGAAAAATACCTCGTAATATGGTTCCATATTTTAGATCTAGGAATACCAAATACTTTGAATGATATTTTAGTGCTGACTTGATAAGTACTACATCAACATATTTTGACACTTCCATATGGTCTTCATTTATGGATTAAACAATGGTGAAATACATATTCATAAAAAAAATTAGTTGGCTACAAGAAGCAAAATTCATGTTCATTTGGGGATACCAAGAATGTAAGCTCAAATCAAAAACAAGACAACAAATACTAGACATTTTTGGTAATGTCTGTGATCAAAACAATATACTTTTGATCAATGATGCAAGATTCTTGTCACATGAAGACAAAGAAGAAATTACTCTCAAAACCCCAACATACTAGAGATTTTATGGAAACTATAAGACTAATTAAAAAATCTATATTGAATTATGTATATGGTTGAAATTTGCAAGAGAGCACAAAAATATGTTTAAATCATTGAAAATGTTCAAACACACAATTGGCGTTTCACTTATATAATTTGATTCAAATCCAACAAGGTATTGATTATTTTTATGGAATAAAGTAACTACCTTAAAGTTCTTAAACTTTTGTTTCACACATTGGTGTTGGCTTCTCTGAAATAAAAAACAAATTTTTCCCCAGTTATGCATGGTTTAATATTAAAGACGTTTTTAAATTTATGGGAACCTTATTCACAAGCAATAAATAATCCCAGTGGCCACTAGACAGTATAAAATAGAAACATGTTATGTTTATGGTTACGGTTATGATAGTATTATTCTCAATAATCTCAATGGTTATGGTTATGATAATCTCATTCTCAGAGTCGAATGGGCCAGTCATGTGGTATTTTCCTAGATGATTTGTATTCTTCTTTTTTTACCCCTTAAGATAATGCAAGATTTTAAAGCTTTTTATTGTTTGATTTCTTCCAACGAATTTAATGTAAATGATGATACAAAATATTTGAGTTGTTTTCTTTTCTCTTCTAAGAAAAATGTTCTCATAAGAGAGTGTCTTGTGCTATCAAGTGTTATTCTATGTTGTTCAATAATTGATGATTGGGAAGATCTGTGGGAAATAAACCAAATTAAAAAATATTTATTTTTGATGCCTAGCGGTGGCTAGCTAGTATAAAATAGAAATAATGATGGCATCTGACAGAGTATGATTGGGGGAGATTAAAATGGAGGATTAAAAACACCTAGATTTTTATCAGACCCCACTAAATATCGTTGGGCCACATCAAAACGACATGAAGTAGATCATGGAATATAATTTCAATGATCATGGAATTACCCTAATTTCTTCTTTTACATATTTCCCCTTCCTTTACTTTACCTCCCACTATGTATCACCTCCCTCATATCCTCCCTTATTGACATTTCTATTCCACCCTTATGGTAGTAATAGTAATTTATAGTTTATGTTTACTTTGGATGTTTACAGCGGATGTTTACTTTCATGATTATTTGTATTCTAGTTTTGTTACCCCTTAAGACAATGCAAGATGTTGAATTTTTTTACTTTTTGATGTCTTTCATCGAATTTAGTGTAAATGATGATACAAATAATTTGATGAGGTTTCTTTGTTCTTCTAAGAAACATGTTCTCATAAGAGAGTGTATTTTGCTATCAAGTGTTATTCTATGTTATTTGGTACTTGATGATTTAGTAAATATGTGGAGATTAAAAAAAAATAAAAAACATATATTTGTGATTGGAAAAAAAACCTTAAGCTTAAATCTTGTCGAGATGCGTTGTCTTCCCTTGAAAAGGAGTTTACGCAAGTATAATTATTCTTATTTTTATTTTACAGTTTTATTATGATAACCAAAAATTTGAGTGTCTGCAAACCAGTGATAACTTTTCCCCAGACACGTGAGGATTTCATTGCATTGCCCTTTTTTTGATCTAGGTACAACAGTGATTACGTCTGAGAGAGTTACATGTGGGATCTTGAATAGGAGAATAATAATACACATACATGCCCCACACACATGATTGATTATGATTAAGGAGAATTAGACAAGCGTTACATATTGCACTCTTTATAGGAATGAGTTATACATTTTAAAAAATAATTTTAATGACATTTTGAAACTGTTAAAATTGTTAATCCAAAGTAATAAATAAAGCTTAGTGACCACTAGCTAGTATAAAATAGAAAAAATGATTGTGTCTGAAATTTTTTTATTAGGGGAGCTTAAAGAGGAGGATAACGAAGACCTAGTTTTTCATCAACCACTACCGAATATCATTTGGACAGATAAAAATGAAGTGATGAAGATCGTGGAATACATGTTCAATGAACATAACAAAAGGGTGGTTCACACCAGTACCACACACATCTGTAAAGTGGAAAAATAATGCATTAACAATTGCACTCTATTGTTCCACAAGTGATGCAAGTTCAGTGCTACTGCCAACCAAGAACCCTCAGAAAACTTCACAATAATCTCCTTAGAATAAATCCTAGTGGAGCGCCCCTGCTCGCCAGGATCCAATGTCGATGATTGAAAATATGGTGGAGATGTGTTGTCCATCATGGATGGCTCCAAGGGTGATGTGGTAGATTTAAGTGATACTAAATTTTGGTATAATGTGTGTGAATCTCTCTAGTAATGTAATATTTTATAATGTGCATTTATGAATTAGGGTTATCCTTTATTCATAATCTAGCCTTTGTTTTTGTGTTCCTCAAACCCCCTTATAGGTGTTTCTTTATTTTTTGCTAGGCTTGGCCAAGTGCGCTTCTAACTTTGGGGATTTATCTCATACCTCCCTTTTATTTTGTTGAGATAATTTCTTCTCACGTTACATTTAATATAATATAAGATCATTTTCATCAAATAATCTAGCCACTACATAGGAAAATGTTGATAATGCCATCCATTTTTTATTCTGTTGACCTTCCTCACATGAGTCGAGGGACTATTTAATTGTGTTGTGATTTTTCCTCTCCTCACTTGTTTTCTCACATTTTTGTCTTTTGTTTTCCCCTTCCGTCTCATGGAATCTACTTATGTTCCTTTCATCCTCTTGTGCAAAAATAAGCAGGAAATGGATTTCATCTCTACTGTGTCTTACAATCATGTTCACAATGTCTTCCGCACAAACTCCAAAGATGTTATCAATACGATTATGCAAATATTAGGTGTGGATTATCTCCAGAGCACCAACAAAGCTCATGTTAACTCTAAGATTATAGGAATCTTCGTGTTTAATTTCTAGGTGTTCTATACAAATAATGCAATGGTCATGGTGATCACGTCTCCTTTAATTTACCTAGACCATTGTGTAGTTTTGGTCAAAGCTCTAGTAGAATTATGCCTTCCTTTTCTCTTTATAATGTTGAGTCCTTTTCTGTCACATTTTTGGGTTGACGAAAGGATTTGTGACACCGTGGAATTAAAAATTTGGGACCTACTTCAATTTTCCAACTCTGTTCAAAACATTTATCGCTCTGATGGGGCATCTATTTCCAGTGTGCCATCCATGGAGCTAGACGCGCTCACAAAACCTATCCCGCCCTTTACTGATCATGTGGAGTACTTGAAGTCTATTGTTGGCATGTCCTTTTTTTTCTAAATATTATTGAAATGTTTGGTTGGGTGAAACCCTAAGGTTTCTCTATTATTCCCACTTTTTTTTTGGTATTCACGACTCTATGATTTTTTTCAGGCATGATTATTCATATTACATGTTGGCCTCGTTATATTTTGTACTCATTCTTAGTTTTTGTATGTATCCTTTCATCTATCAAAATGTGGGATACTTTTATGTTATTTTTCCCTAAATTTATTTGACAACAAGTTTTTTTATAATGTGCTCAACTGTCTTAATAATGTTTATATGTATAATATGTTTGATCACCTTTATGAAATTTATAATATAGTAAAGGATGTAAACGATAATAGATATCTTAATATAAAAAAATGTGTACATATCATTTTTATTTCTTGTGAATTCTTATTTGACTAATGTTAATTTACCTTAATAATATACAATGGCATTACCTAGTGAGCGTTAAGTATAAACTCTCTTACTTTGATTTTTTAAGTTCATATTATCCTCTTGACATCAAATTGTCTGCTAAAAATATTGTTCACATCGGTTTAAGGTATATATATAGAATTGAAACTTCAAAAACTAGTGTTTTCATAGATATCATGAAAGCATTTTTAATTTGTAATTAATTATTTTATGAATTTTTTATTCCAGCGTGACGAATAGTATTACAACTAAATTCAAATTCTTCTTAAAATGATTTACCATAATTTTATTTTTAGAAAAGGAGTTTTAGTTTATTTCAAATTTATATTTAATTATGAAAGGATATCCTCATAACAAGGGGAGTAGGAGAATTTTAATCGTCATTTAAAGTGTATGTGTGAGAGGAAAATGTCCATTGTGATTTCATGTTTGTTCTTTCAAGGTACGCATGGATTACAGAAGGTGACGTGGGGGGTTAATGATGAGTGATGTTGGACATTTATAACTAATAAGGGGATGTTAATGTTTTTAAAATCCATGTTTATAACTTTTAAAGGGATATTAATGTTCTTGTAATGTGAGTGCCTCTAGGGTTTATATTTATTAAGGGGAGGATAATGTTCTTGTAATGCAAGTGCTGATAGGATTTATTCTTCTCTTGAAATTCCTTACAAGTGCAATGCACGGTGCACGCATTTTATTAAGGGGATGTTAATGTTCTTGTTATCTAGGTTTATTCCCTTCTTGAAATTTTGGTTTATTCCTCTTTTAAAACCAAAGGTATGTTAATGCGCATTTACTCCTCTCTAGGAATCTGGGATTTATGTTTCTACTTGGTGTATTGGTATTGCAATTGTGTGTTTGAGTCTATGGAACATTGAATAATGAGTTTATCTTCATGATAATCTGGCTGTTAATAGGAATATGGGGGAAGATTTGGTTCACAATGAAACTTGGAATATCGATGATGTTAAATCTGAGGCCATGGAGGTGTTTGACCAAATGGGATTTTCCTCTTTCTTAAATATTTTTGAGGGGTGTAACGAGCAACTCAGTAAGGATTTTGGATCAACATGGAAGCTAACTAGGAAATGGATGGGGGTAATGTGGTGTTGTAGGGAGAAAAGATTGAATTATCAATCAACACAGTGGCTTATGTTCTAGGCATGCCCACAGAAGGATGTGAAGTATACAAACCCAAAAAGAATACAACATATGAAATGAACCTATTTTTGTGAGGTATTGAAAAACTTACCCTAATACATTTTTTCACTCTTGAGGGATGCCACAAATGTATCTATGCTTACCATATTCCCATGCTAAATTTCCTCAGAAATGGGCATAGTTATAGTTTTCCATACTATATACTTCGTTCTATATGTGCTACCCTAGACCACTACGAAAAAAGGAAAAAATAGTATTCCCCTGCATCAGGGTTTTATTATGGCCATTGTGAAAATATTAATCTTAGATATAGATAAAATGGATAATGGGGATAGTGTCCTATAAAAATCCCTTAAATATTATGATGTTGAAGATGAAACTAATTCTGAGAATGAGGAGTCTAGTAAATACCCTGAGTGGATTATAGGGGATTATCTCATTGTGGTTGAATTTGAAGAAGTAAAAGGCCTCCTAGACCTAAAATAAGACGACGTGAAGGTGGTGGCTGTTAAGAAGGATGAAAAAGGGGAATTGAGGCAAAAGAGGAGGCATGTTTCATTTGAAACCCAGGAAAAGACCTAAATGGAAGTGCTTGGAAAAGGTGGTGTGGAAGAGGGAATTGATCATGCTGGATTTGTTACAAACCTTGAAAATGTGAAATGTGACACTCGACGTACTAAAATCACTATCCAATTTATCCTCAATGACTAGCACACAATGAAGATGAAATTTGAAGATGTGGATCAAGTCATAAAATGTGGAAATATGGAGGTTTTACAAGAAAAGTGTAAGAATTTAAACATTAAAGTGGATCAACTTAGGGTTATGCTTCAGAACTTCACTTTCTCACTGTCAACTACACTTTACATCACGTTCAAAATCTCAGACTACTGGCTAATGCCGAAAAAAATGTTAAGAGAAGGGGACATCGAAGACAAGGAAAATGGAACTACTCTAAGGTGATGTAACCACTCTGGTCACTAACATTGAATCACTAGATAAGGAATTGGCCACTCTAGTAGCCAACTTGAAGAAAATGAAAAAGTAATGGTTTTTTTTATTTTGTTGTTTAGTGTTGTTAATTATGTGTTTTTATTGTTGTTAGTTTACTGTTCTGGCCATCAGTTTTCTTTCTTTTTATATCAGACTATATTTTTGTATGGTTCAGTATTGAATATCTTATCTATTTGAGAGCTTCATTGTGTATGGGATAGAGTCCCCTCAAAACTCTTTTGTATAATCTGAAAAAAAAAAATTACTCTATGAGTGGAATGGTCCACTCTAAGGAATTTTTTTTATTTTTTTAAATTTATGCAGAGAAAACTTAAAAGTAGGCATATTTCCTTCTTTTTATGGAGTCTTATACTTATTTCTTCTTAACATAAAGATTTTATCTCACATTTACTTCAATATTCCTTCAATATAGACCAAACTTGCCTTGGCTCTAACACGTTTATTATCAAATCATGTGAAAGAAACAAGTATTGTAAAGTCAATTCTTACTTGATTTTCTCTCTATGGTGAACAATGCATGTTTTAGATATATGATTCTTAAAGTACTGTGACATGAAAATATATCTACCTATTCTATGAGATATATAATGGTTCTCCCAACAATCATGATGCCATAATAAAAGAACTAACTTTTAAAATTAATTTGTACCGAAATATGCAAAATATACATAGATACATATATGCACTATAAAATTAAGTTGTACCAAAATATGTAACAAATACATACATTTAATTATATTCTCATAGTCTAGATGGACACCCTCTTCTAGTTTCTTAAGAATATATTCAATCATTCTCTAGTTACAGTGAGGTTCAATCATATCATAGTAAATTAACCATGAAATTTATCACATCTCTTGATAGTTATTTGCCTAATGGCCACTAGCCTGTATAAAAATGATAAAATATTTCTAAATGAGTGTCAAATTTAACACTACGTTATGGCCTTCATTGCAACTATTGAAGGAAAATAGAATATGTTCGTTATCCCATATAAACCAGAAACATGTTATGTGTATACCATGTCATAAATAATGCCTAGTGTCAACTAGACCATATAGCATAGCATAAATAATGATTGGTAGCCGCTAGCCCTTATAACAACATAATTAATGGTTGGTGGCCGCTAGCCCTTATAACATAGCATAAATAATTCCCAACAGATGCTAGCCCTTATAACATAACATACATAATACTAAGTGGATGATAGCCCTTATACTATAGAATAAATAATGCCCAACTAATGTTATCCATTATAACATAGCATAAATAATTCCTAATGGACATTATCCATTATTACATGGCATAAAGAATTCTGAATGGACACACACCTTTATAACATAGTTGAAATAATGCGCAACAGATGCTAGCCCATAGAATGGATTCTAATATTTGATTTTTTGGATTCCAATATTTACTTTTCTGGAATCCAATATATGGGACTTAGGAGTACATATAATTCCAGGTTAGGTGATTTTGGATTCCAATATATGCAATATTAGAATCCACTATGTGCAATTTTTGAATCCAATATGTGTGATTTTGGAGGGTAGATAATTCCGATATTTGACATTTTGGAGTCTAAAAATAGTTATATTGAATTCCGATATTGGATATATATTTTAGCTACTGGGGCTGGAATAAGTCCCAATTTAGTGAAATAAGCATTGTAGCATGGGTGTTATGTACATACAGAAATAAATTTAAATTAAACTTAGGAAACATTTTTAATAGATTTAAAATGAACTTAAGTGGATAAAATAAACAAGATTAAATTAGGAAATATTTTAAATGAAATTAGTGGGAATTTAGCAGGAGAATTTAACTCTATAAGGATTTTGGGTAATTAAATAATAGTAGTTAATTATTAATTTGATTCCGACTCCCTTAATGGAGGGTAGTATTAATAGACAAGAAATTAAATAAATGTGTCAGTACTTTAATAAGCACAATACATCTATGTTTAAACCAAAACAAAATCCCATAATTTTCTAGTAATATGATACATTCTTTGTGTGGTTTCATGTGGTGAAAACGTGGACGTTACGAGTACGGTCATTTATCCACATCATTATCCACAAAAAAAAAAAAAAATTGTGGAAAAATTGTGAATTATTAACATTAAATAAATAGCTTATGTTAAAAGAAATGTAGTTTTTTTACAATTTTATAAAATAAAAATTTAAACTTGATATATATCCACATTTGTAAAACTCCATTGTAATAAAATCATATTTTCTCCACATATTTTGAAAGAAGCTAGAAATTTTGAAATATAAGTATAGATACAAAACATAACCCACATATAGTATATCAAAATGAGATTTTATCATACAATTTCCAAGGTTTATATTTTAATATAGAAAGTCTACACTAAAATTTGATTGTGTATTATTCACAATTTATAAATTATACTTATCTTTTAGACAATTAAGTACGCCATTGAATACTAGTTGTTCATAATCTATATCATATATGTTTTATTACGATTCAAAAATTTAGCACCATTTCTAAGGTTCAAATAAAATTGTGAAAATTCTACACATTATAATACTGAGTTTGTATTATCCACAAAATTTAAAATACATGCATTGTGTAAAATTTAATATGCTAGTTATTTCTATTTTTAAATAATATAAACTAATAAAATATAAGTAAAACTATATTTGTAGATAATCTACACTACTATAATTTACTCACGGATGATAAATCCTTAAAAAAGGTAAAATTATTCAATAATGAATAATATACATCACCTCCAATTTTAACATTTTATGTTGATAATTTGCATAATAACCCAAATATTATTTATGAATATTTTATGAAACCAAAAATAATAACAATCATTAATCAAGTCTGCCTATAAATAATCAATAAATTGAAAATATTATTTGTTGATAGTCCACAATACACTAATTTTGAAAACAAAATTGTGAATTATCTACAATAAATTAGTGCCTTCTCTAAAATAATGAATAGATACTTCATAATATAATAAAATTCAAATTTATGGTTTTAAAACATCTATGTTCTTAAATTTTAATAGTTAAAAATAATTATTTTTTCATATGTTTAAACACTTAACTTTTAAAAATATACTTACTATTAGAAATAGGATCATTTATCCACATTGGTATCCATAAAAATATTATTTACCAATATAAATAGATATATTTTATAATATTTACTCTCTATTTTCTATAATTTCATAAAAGAATAATTATATTTTTTGAAATCCTCACATTCTTGAAAATGTACAAAGACTATATATATTTTATATAGTCTTTTATAGCCAAAAAGGAAGAGAGGGGAAGATTGAGTAGGAAAACATAGTACTCATCTCACCACTAATTAACCATAGCTATTGTATCACCCATGTTTACATAAGAATCATGGAAGTTTTTACATTTCCATGGAGCAATCTTGTCAACTGATATGGGATTACTTATTTAGTGCCCATAGTAATTTAATATCAAACTAATATTGTTTCAAAAAATATTATGAAGTGGTTGGGGAAAGAAGTTGATGGAAGTGATGGTTAGGTGGTGGCATGTGGACACGGCATGGGCATCCCATCCTCAACGGCCATTTAAACCTGTCGTTTCCCTTCCATAATAATTCAACCACTTTATTTAATGCCAGAAGCGTAAACCACGCAGAAAACCAGGTTAACATTGTAAATTTTAGCAGTATTTGGATTGTTGCAGTGTTTGACCGAATGAAAGAATGAGGAAGCTTCTCATGGAATATTTTTTTTGAAGTGTTCATAAAACATGGGTTCCCTCATGATACGATCACACTGTTCAACTTTGTGCAACAAACAGGTCTCCAACCTAATCAGTTTACATTTTTCTACGCATTCCCAGGCTGTGCATAAACGTGATCTCTGGGACAGGTTTGGATGTCCAACAAAGCATTAAATATAGAAGAGTTTTGTTAGATGTTATATTCATAAATGTGCTAGACGACAACTCTTTGGGTATCGGGGAGCTTCGGTGCTAGCAGCACATTTTGGAAAAGCTTTGTTAAAGAAATTTTGGCCTCCATTGATAGGATTTTCTGGAGCTTTGTGTTGCGTATCATCATTCTTGGCCACCATTTAGAGAAGTCATGTATAGTGTATGGGTAAAAAAAAAATTTCAGGAAAGATCAGAATTCTCTCACAAATATTCTTCTGGGTTTTGTGCGTATTGGAGATAGAGCTATGTGGGATGTCATTTGAGATTTTTGAACCAACCTGGCTTTGCAAGATCCAATTCTGCATTTTTTTTTATACAATTTCCATTTATTTTGTTTTTATGGAGCTCTCATATGAAGGGGTTTTCTTTTTTTGGCTTTGGATGCCATTTGGGTGCCTGTAGCTCGACCTATTTAATTGTATTCTACCATGGCTTGGATCGAGTTTGCATGTTGGAGGCTTCTAGTTGTGCATTTACTCAGATATGGAGCTTTGTAATATTTTTTTCCCACCTATTGGACCGGTAATGTGGAACTCTATTTTTTGATTATTCTCACCTGGGTTTGTTGTCATGGGCTTGAGCTCATTTTAGCTATTTATGGCTCGTTATATTATGTATGGGCTCGTGAGTAGCTCGTCATTTTGACAGTGTAACTCTAGTTTTCAAGTATAAGATACAAGTTTAAATCTTATTTAGAGCTCGTGGTTTGTTGGTTTCTTTGTGGAATTTTCAAATCTGTTTGCTTGAGTATAGTAATGCATGGCTAGGCCAAACATATGAATTAACTAGCAGGAGAATGTGCTATTCAAAATCCACATTGAGCAAAGATATTGGTTATTTTGATATAAATGGCAGCACTAGAGAAATTATCAGTTGTGCTTCTATCGGCATAATGGTTGTACAAGATAAAATAAGTGAGAAGGATTTAAAGATTTATCATAGTTACAAAACATGACAAAAACACCATATGAGATTGTCAAATTTTCTTGAGAAGTTTGTTGGTTTTGTGGAGCTCTTTATGCTTAGAGTGTTAGGGTAAACATGACCGTTGACATTGTCTTGAATGGTACATATGGGGGGGTTGTGGGTGCACATGAACTATTTGGCAAATTTCTAAAAGAGATTTAGAGACTTGTTGAATATGGGTAAATCCACCAAGAGCACCACTTGCACTACAAACGTTAGTATTTACAAGCATGGTTCATCTCTCCTTATCTTTCATAATTATTGTATTTTAGTTATCCTTTTTACAATGAAATAAATTTTTAAAACTTGATATTATTATACATTTGATTGTTTTTAATAAACCTATTTGCAAAATAATAAAATGACATATCGTAACTTACACCATCCAAATAATACCTTTGTAGTCAACCATGGACTTGAACCCTTATTTTTAGATGATCTAAAATACTTCATAACTAAACTAGATTACTACAATACCCTTTTTATTGACAATTTGAGGTTGAGTTCCTTGTAAAGATGTCGATCGTTTCCTTGTAAAACAAAATAGTAAATTGTGATTTTTGAAGACTCAAAAAGACATCTTTGAATCCCCGGAAAAGAGGTGTAAAGCATCATATGTGCTACTTGTTATGAGGAGAGTTACATCAAGGTTTAGATTTACCCCAATAGATCATTTTTTCTCTCTTTGCCACTCCTCAAAGAGCATTGTTACCTCGTTTTGTAATTTTAGGAAGTTGTTAAAAATTGAAAATTTGTGTTTCATATTGGCTTGTTGTGTGGGCTCTGAACAAAGAAATGTTTTTCCGCCTTGCAAACCACTATTATTTTAACAAGAAAAATTCTTGCAACCTTCTGTTTCTAAAAAGGACATTCCTGGTTAGTTTGGAAAAGGTGTTTTGTAGGCCTTCGGTCTTTGTTTGACTAGGTCAAACTTGGCTAATTACAACCGGTGGCTTCGGAAAACCATTCGCCAATTGTTCACTATTCTCCAGTTCTTAATTCCTTCAGTCCCCGTGGATTCTTTGTATATCGATTAACACCTAATAATTTTCATGGCGTGAATTTTCTTATTGGAAGAAAAATTTTAAACACACTTTCTTACCCTTCGAGATAAAACTAGGTGTCTTTGCAATTAGCAAGAAAATGAAAAAAAAAATCTAAGACCCTAGTCTAGCTAGCAAAACATTATAAAAACTTATTGTTATTGCAAAATTACATCACCCTCTAGTTTGCACAAGTATGTAAACTTGAGCTCACAGTGTAACTGGTTAACATGGGTGCTATCTCATAGTTGTGGGACTTGCTAATTGAGATAGAATTCAACAAAAGATTGGTTTTTTCTCCAAAACTACTTGTCGCAATCTACTCTAATGCAAGCAAAACTATCTTATCCTAATCTAACTTTCCTAGGGACAAGGGTGAGAGAGTGCATGAAAACAAAGCCTACACTTTAAAATAGTGATACACCAGAAAAGGAGGGAATGAGAATAATTTTCAATGTGTGGAAATGGGAGAAAGATGAAGATTAGAGAGGGTGATGTCAGTTCTCCATAGTCTAATGACAACATTCAGATTGACATTTACATGTGTGTACAATAGTAATGAATCCCTACAAGGCATAAAGTAGAAACAATATTTTTTGGAATAAGATTGAAGAGGTAAGATGGATGCAAACAACACAACAAGGGAAGATACATCCACAAACTTGCATCTATTGCTTCATGATATACACAGTTCAACATATTAGAAAATAAAGGCCTAGATCACTATGTAAGGAGTTCACTACAAGGGCATGGAGCACATTGGCTTCACAAAACCAAAATGATAGAGTTTTTTCTACTTAAAACTATATCCCTTTATAATAAGTCAAACACTCTAATTTATAGAATTTGGAACCGAGAGGATTGAAATCCCGAAATTTTATTTTCAAACACTTACAAGAGGTAATAAATGTTGTGAAATGATGGTATGTTTCTTGCAAAATGCTCCCCATACTATACCATGACCTGCAACAGTGAAAAATGTCTATCCATACTTCATTAAATGCACTTCTAACTACCAATAAAATCATTGTTCTGAACTTGGACACGTTTTCAATAAACTAAGCATAAAAAATTCTTAAAATTATGAATGATTTTTTTTGCGTCGGGCTTGGAATCATGATTTTGAGGAGTCCAACCTTGCATGATTTCATTGAGAAATGCAAAAGGTATGGAAATCTGAGTGTGAGCAACTATTTTGCGTTTGTCAGGGGTTTCTCTCATTTTATCAGAATGAGCATTTAAATTTTGGTTTTGGAGATTTCTATTTTATTTTCACCCACCTACCCTTATGAAAAATAAAAAATCATTTTATTGGAAATATAGGTTGTCTTTCCCTTTCCATTAAGTCAAATTTTGTAAAAAAACGGAGCTATGGGTCAAAAGTTATGCTCGTTTGAAGTTCAAGGTCATGATGTTCTCACAATACGGGTATGGCGAGTTTTCATGTCACATGTGTCCCGAATCATTCCGGCCAAGACTCTCCACCTTTTCCACAACTTGAGCTTCCATCCTCTATCATGTCTGCATCACTTTCCCCGCACTTTTTTGACCGTGTCGTGAAGGTCGTTGACCGTCGACTTATCCACCATGCTTTGAATGCGGCGATTTCAGTTTTGCAGGGAACTCATGTCCCCGTGTTAGTTGGACTGCACGAACTGAAAAAAAAATTCTTCACCTACACTACACTCGACCTACCTTTCAAATCGGTTATTTCAGCTTTCTTGTGCTTGACTATCCCAGAAAAAAATTTCCACCATATCCGCAATGCATTAACTTTCAGCCATTTCATCTTTTTGGGTTCCCTATGTACTTTCATCCTAGCTATGTCGTGGACCGCATGGGACATTTTTATTCTCCTTTTCCTCATTTGATTGTCTCCTTATCATTTCGGGCCCAACCTTGGTAGGATGAACCCTGTTATGATCTGCATTTGTTCCATTTATGGCCCTAAAACCTGATTCGCATTAAAATAGGCCATTGACTTCATTTTTTCAAAATTTCTCAAATATTTGTTAAGTCCTTTGATTTTCTTTGGATAGGGAAGTTATAGAAAATCCAAGTGACCCCTCTGTTGGTGCTCAAAATAGTCTTGCCCAGTTTGTGCCTTTGAAAACTTACTGATTTACGGCCTCTGTCATTTTCTCCTTCCCCGTGTTGTGCCTAGTTGATCCTTGTGGCCATTTTTTATTGGTTCTTGGGTTGTAAATCTCTTAGGGGTCTATATTTTGAGCCTCCCATGCTCTTTTCAATTAGAATCTCGGTTTCCCCCATGTTTTCTATTCTCCGCAGTCGGGATTCGTCTTCCCTATCTTTTCTCCCCTAAGTACTTGAAGAAGAATAAATTGATGTGTCCCTGAGCTCCAGGTTTGCATCATTATATAGTTCAACGTGCCTCCAGCTAAATGCACCAAACCCTTTAGCAATTGTAATAGGGAGACCCATAGTTGTCATAACAGTTGCTTATTTTCTAATAGAACAAATACAGAGTGACTAAAATCGGGTCCTAAAGTGTTCATTTCCAGAAGAATGGGATAAATGTTGGGCCACCAACCATGACTCCATGCCCAATGGATACAACAAGGCAACTGGTCTATTAATCTAGTAGGAAAACGTCCCCCCAAGTGGAAAAAATTGTAATCTTAATTTTTCCCTCGATAAAATTGATCAAACACGACACTGTGTAGGAAGAAATTCAAGAAATGGTTCCGAAATTCAATCTCACATATCAAATCCAACAAAAAGGTTGTAGGCGGGCTCTATAATGAAGTATCAGGGTCGGGGAAGAGCAGACGGTGTCAAAGAAACCAGAGGCTCAAAGGATAAGAATAGAGAAAGGCTAAAATTCTTTTAAGATTTACAAATGTTTCAGAATGAGCTAAAATTGACCAAGTATGGAAGAATCAGCGAAAGCCTCCATGTTCCTCATCGGCGCTTCTCCAAAGGTTAAACCTAAAATCGGAGGCTCAATCAAGCACTAGGCTTCCACATGTCCCAAACTTTAAAATGGGATAGATCGAGCCGAAAACGATTAAGTATAGACGACTGGAGGAAGCCTCCACATGTTAAAATGACACACCTTCAAGGGTCAAAGCAAAAGGAAATTCCTAGATGAGCGCGTATCTTTCCCCTGCCCCATGCCTGTAAAAAGGATAGAGTCGGCCGTTGAAAATTCCAAACAAGCAGAAGGAACCATGTGTCATCTTGGCACAATTTCAAGATGGGAGCCCAAGGTGGAAACTCAAACTTGCACCAGCCCTCCATGTGGCCAGGGGTTAAAAGAGGTCAAATATAAAAATGGGTACAAATCGGTTAAGTATAAGAGTCCAGGCACAAGGTGCCATGTGTCTTAACGACGCACATTCAAACATGCGGCCAAAAGTGGAGACTCAAAGGAGTGCAAGGCTTCCATGTGTTAGCCCAGTGTAACTTCAAAATCAAAATCCAAAAGTAGTCCCCAGACAAGCACCATCCCTCCACGTGGCCATATTCCAAGTTAAAGTTGGATGGCAGGTCACCAGAGGTAATTTTAACTTTTTGGCTTTGTTTCCAAAAGGCATAAAGTATAAGAATGAGCCACACCTCCGTTGATGCCCAACGAGCCACGTGTCAGGACTACATTGAATGTGGGCCGATACGCCTTGGAGTTATTTTTTACCCAAATAGAAAATGTAGACCGCCGGATCCAAATATTTTTCTCAGCATAAAGTAAGTTTTGGGTCCACAGACCCATTCTGTTAACTGGTTTTCACCATTTTTGTATGGACATAACCCAAACATTCAAATGGACATATCTTTTGACCCAGTGCCCAAAATTCAACAAATTTGGAACCGTTGGAAAGGTCTCGACCTCGTCTACACCATGGAAACCTGAAACATTAATTTTGGCAAGGTTAGGTTGGTGAAAAATAGGAAAACATCTTATTTCCATTAATATGCAATCTGATTGCTCCAACAACCAGATCAAATTGGATTTGATCCACCATTCTTCCTTTTTCAACACATTGAGCAAACATGGAGCAGCGGATTCGACAGATTGTGGGTAGATTTTTAGGGACATTAATGGTTGGTAGTTGAGTTCCAAATCAAGTTTCCCACCTATTTTCTCCTTCTCTCTTCGTTGCATCTATAAAAGGAGTTGGGCTCTTTGTAAAGGGTTGGAGATTTCTATTTTGTACTCTCCCTTCTAGCCTTATTTATAAGCGGATTTATGGATATTCTAAACCTCCCATTCAAGTTGTAATGCAAGATTTTTCCTCTTGGCCACTGTAGTGCACTGTATCGACTTTTGGAGCAATAAAATATGTTTGTGGATGATTCTCAACCCTCTCATGTGTTTATTGTTTCCTTATGAACTCTCATTATAGTTTGGTTATCTGTGCATGACATTTACATTGCATTTCGATGGTTTTTATTAGCTTACAAAATGAATGTTTAACATTCCTTTGGTACATCACCTCATTAGCTTAGGTTTGTTTTTTTGTATCTTCTCAACCCTATCTCCTTGGTAATATAGATTAGGTTTAGAGTAGATCCTCTGCAATTTATTTACGTGCACCTAAACAGAGGAATATGAACTGACCTTAATCTAGAGAGCTCTCTTAACTCGTAAGGTCCCACAAATTGAGAGATTCTCCATGTTGTGCAATCAAACTAAGGGTCTCAACTCATCTAGTTGTAGGAACTTAGGGGTGTTGTGATTCTACACTAACAGGACTTGAAGGAAATTCTAGAAAGATAAAATATATATAACCATGAAACAACCTGAGAGTGTGCCACAAGGAGAAAATCCCTAGGAGCCACCACTGGGGTGGCGACTACAAACCACACACTCTGAATTATCAACTTTATAATTATTCGGTAGGATGTTAGTCCACCCATACACAACAGAAGGGTTTGAATCAAGGTCCAAAAAAATACTGCTATCCTTCCACATTGTTTCAAAAGGAGTCAGAAAAACACCCAACACTTGTCTATCCAAACTACATCCACAAGGAGAGACCTCATATTACAAATAACTGTCAAATGTGGCATCATCCATAATGCCTATTGATACAAAACATTCCCTATTTCGTTTCCCCTCAATGTCTTGTTCAACTAACATTTCATCCTCCTTCCTTTCATAACACCCCGATCCACTTCCTGACACCTTAGCAGGAATGACACCAAAATCATTTAATGAATTTTTTAATTTGAAATGGGAATTCATTCCAGTGTGTGTTTTTAATCTAAATCCTTTCCCACGCATGATGTCATGTAGGCCTACATCCCCTCCATGTCAACATTCCTCCTATGCTCAATAAAAGGAGAGAAATGTGGCATCATCAATGAACAAGATACCACCTCTCCGTATTTCTTCTCCTCTGTTTCTTCCTCACTCCTTTATTCATCAAATTTCTTGACTCAAAAGATGATTTCATTGACCATGCCTTTGTAACAAGTAAAAACTCAATACTACCAAAAAATATAATGGTAAAACAAGATATCTATATAGAATTGATTGTCAAAAACTATAACGTATGCAATGGCTTAGTGAATGACATAGATGGTATATTCAAATCCTTTACAATTGGAACAACAAACATAGTTTGGATAGAATTTAACAATACTGACATTGGAAAATGTGAGCACAAGAAAATACAAACCATATACTTAGAAAAAATTAATAAGCACTAGACTCCTATAGGCCTAGTTCCAAAAAAATACATATCAACAAACAAACTGTTATCCAGTATAAATTTCCTATACAAATATCCTATGCAAAAACCATACACATAACCCAAGATCTCACAATGGAGGAATTAGATTTTTATCCTTTCAAAGTATGTTTTCATGGGCTTGTATACATTTCACTCCTACATGTAAAAAAAATTTACTCGGTGTACCTTATAAATAAACCACAACAAAGAAAATTCATATTTTTTAGTAACGTAGACACTGAAATGCATATGCTATTACATTCTTGAAATGGACACCATTATATAGTTTTTTATAACCAAACCCCAACCACTTACGTATTTTCTCACTCAAATACGAGGATTTTAACACTACAAATTTAACACGTAATACATGATTATGTAATTATGTAATCAGACATTATCTGTTTACAGGAAACACAGACACCAAAAAATTTAAACCATATAGCACTATTTTAAACATGCAACGTTGTTCCTATGATGAGTACGCATGGCCTTCTCACTTGTTCGAATAAAAAAATCCATGTACACAAAATTAAAACATTTAATACAACCCACATTGAAATTATTACAATTGATATAGTATATTTTCACACACATATATGAATAGAAAACATATATTTAAGGCCACTAAGCCCACTAGTGAACATTAGAAAATTCTTAGAAATTGTCACTTCAACTTTACAAAGTGATATGTAATTGATTATAGTTACAGAGTTCAACATTGACATGGCTAAGAGAAAAATGGAAAAAATACAATTGTACAATGAAACGAAGCAAAAATAACCTTCTCCTATTACCTCACATTGCAACAAGTGATAGTAACACGTAAATAAACCATTCTTGGATGAATATGGATATTACAAATATGGCCATTGAAGTCATCCATATATATTGGACTGACCATAATGCACTTTTAATTTCATTTTTGATTTCATAATAGTAATACCCTTATGTATGGAAAGTAAAAAATTATTTCCCAATATCTTACTACATTCATCCCGCAATGCAAAACAATAAAGAAAAATACATGCTACAAATGCAATTGCAAATACAAAACACATAGACAACAACCAATATGAACGCATTGAAAATGGTATTTTTTCTTTACGCTTCTATTACATATACAAATGATGATATAGTTTATCTTATGTACATGATATGTACTATGTAATTTCTATTGTTGCAGCCATTATGGAAGAAGCAACTTTAACTGAACAGGTTTACCTGCTAATACAAAAACCACTAAATAAGTATGCTCCTTGCAAATTGTATTTCCTAATTCCAATTTTTCTACCCATTACTAATTTATTTCCTTCTTCTAATAATGTACAGGCTAAGAAATTAAATCCCCACATTAATATCGATAGATGATGTTAACAACTACAAATTTGGGGAAATCTTTGAGGGTGATTTCATGGCTATCTATAAAAAAATCCTTGAAAAACAACGAGGAAAATAACTACTACACATGGACCTCATAGACATAAAAGGTGAATTAACAATAACAATAAACTTAATGGCACCTTTCATTAAATCCCACGAACATAAAATAATTCCGAAAAATCCATTCGCATAACAAATTTCACCATTGTGCAACATAGTGAGTATGAACATTGTGACTGTGATTTTATATTGCTTATAACTGAAATGACAACCATATAATCTATTGATTCTATTTTCCCTCAGCATATGTTCATCCTAAATTCAAGCATCCGTCGGTAATTGACCACTACTGATCACTATGCAACTGCAACTATAACATCCATTTGTACATCAGCCTAATAAATATGTAACCAATTCATCATTAACATTATAGATAGAAACTTGCCCGATAAAAAAGCATGTGTAAGCCTCCCACTCTCTATAGAAACTTTAGAAATACACGCAAATTATTACTAGCATTCTCATTCCAAAATAAGTTGAATGTTACTTGATTTAATGGATGTCAAGTATATATTTTCTAGACACTTGCAATAGAATACCAAATGATTGAAACTAAAATCCTAAGAAAAGAACTTGCTATATACCTCTTCAAAAACCTAGAAAAATGGAGCAAAACCATAGACAAAACATCACGAAGTAAAAAATCTACCTTTTTCACTATTGTAAATGAAAAAATATCGATGGATCACTTACAGCTCTACTACTGGATACAATAGTGAAGGTACTCTTACTAATTGACAAACACTAAGTTATTCAAATACTTTATTAATTATAAAATTTGATGGAAATTTGCATTCAATGCTGTCAAATTCACCAAAAATTTGTATTTTTTGAATTTCAATGGCCTTTTTCTTTTTTTATTATTGATTTTTGTTGAAGTTTCATTTCAGTATTGTCATGTTTGGTTGAGGTTTGCTTCCAATTTTGTGAAGTTTCAAATGAATTTAGATAGAATACATTTACAATGTTAGACAATGTAGCTTAAATTTTCTTTCGTATACCACCAAATTCAACTAAAGTTTTCTTCATTTCATACCAACCAATATTTTTCTCAAATCCTTTTCATATGTTGTTAGATTCAGCCAACACCTCAGTAGAGGAAGAACCCAACCCATGCCAAAAATATAATTCTCTACATGCCTATTCTCTTTAGAATTATGTGTGTGAATCTACATATAGGAACTACACACCACAAGAGATGAAAAAAACGGAAATCTCTCAACTAAATCTAGAATTAGATATTCAACAGACTAAAAAAAACATTCACAATCCTCAAATTTTAGATTTCTGTACAACTTTGAAGCGGTTAATTTTTTACCAAATTCTACAAAAACATCTCTTCATATAAGGAAGAAAATTCACTCCTATATAGCAGGAAACTAAAACCAAGAGCATATATACAATTACAATAGGGAGCTTAATGGAAATGAAAACTACAGATTTTACTGTGAAGTTTAAAATATTTGATTCTGTTGTCTTATGTACTTTTTCTTGTCATAACCTTCAAAGATGAGGATATTTGTATGAAAGGGTATTTTTTTTCAAATTCCTTTTTATCATGCCATATTATTATTTTCCTTCCTCATAAAATCACATCTGTTGTGGTTGCATATGTTTTTCTTTGAACTTCTAATCCACGAATGAAAAACATCTTCCACAAGTTTACAATCTCGATCTTCTTTTACTAACGTGTAATGTTTTTTCAATTCACCTTTATCTCCTATTCTTGACATACATTCCCCTTCCAACCAACCTTCAAAGTTAGAATTCATAAAGTATAATGTTATGGAAAAGGTCACATTCTCTACAACTAACTCATCTTCTCTAGCTCTTTCTCTAACCCTTTCATACTCGTATTTAACAAACAAAACATCCAAGTAACTTTGTTCTACTTCTGAAAGCCTTTGTTTTCCTTTAGTTACATTTTTCATGGCTAGGATTTTTATGAATATATATCGCTGGACTTATACATTACCTATATCCATCTCTTCATTATAATGATCTTTTTTATTAATTGCACACATATTAGACTTACTCTCTTCTTGTTTTCCTTCTGGGAATAAACTCAAATTCTACAAGATTTTAAGGTATTATTCCTTTTCCTGAAAAGGAGGGAGGGATATTTATTTTTTCCCATATGTATTTACCTCCTCCTTGATACAATCTATAGCCATGAAAACAAAATTGGCACAATGAATAGCTTGGTCACAGAAAGTCATTTTTTCCACCAACTTCTATTCGATATTTTTCTTACAATTACTTGCAGTTCCATTCACATGAAGATTTTTCATCATATGATATGAAAGTGGGTTAAGGATTGTCTCCATATTATCTCTTCAAACTTGCTTTCTCGTTATACATAACACTCTTGTTCAAAACATCATTCAAGCATGAGTATAATAAGCTCCATTATCCATGATTCCTTTGTTATTCATTACAGAAAATAAATACAGAAAAGAAATGAATAAATATAGCTCAAATCAGTAAATGCTTTTTCCAATAGCGTAAATCATTGCACATATTTTTTTCCCTTTACCACACTTAATCTAGAAAATTTTTTAAAAATCAAACCTACCTACCCAATATTGTATTTCAGTAATCTTTCTAAATTTTGTTTCTGTTTAACATTTTTTTCTAGAAATTTCTTCTTTTCAATTGTCCTTTCCTAATTCTTACTAACGGTTGCACCAAATTGGATTTTTTGCAATTCTCATTGCTTTGGAAAAAAAAGATTGGTTATATGAAATGGAAAACCTAATTATTTATATGACAAAAAACTCATACATATAGGTTCTAACAATTAGTAAGGCTAGTCGAAGGGATGGCTCATTCCCACGCCTCAAAGGCTCCCCCAAACCCTAAGGGATCTCCTCCTGCTAGCAAGGCTAGAGGCAGGGGCCATGGAGATGGTAATGCACTAGATGTTTAGCATGCACTGGATGGAGGCGGACTCAGGATTCCTTAAAATATTCATTGGATGTGGGGTTGTAGGAGTAAATGGATATTTGTTTGGGGACAGATCTGAAGCTAGAGCATCCAATGCTATCAAAAACTTGCATGAAGGGGAGAGGTAAGACTTATATCCCTGCTAAAAAATGTTACAAACTTGCTAGTTAACATAGAAAATATTGTCCTCTTTGTTAGAGGAATTGTTTCCTCCCTTATTTTCTCATTCAGAGAGGTCTTACAAAAGAAAAGGGAGACCAACACAATAAATCCTGCAGAGAGAAACCCCAGTATAACTTTTGGTGATGAAGTACTCAAAATAGAGTCATTCTATGAAGCTCGTGTATTAATCGGCAGATTCATTAGCCTTGGGCCCACCCTCCCCATCCTCCATGACTGGATCTCCAAGCATTGGATCCCCCTTATAGTTGGCATGTTAGATCTCTACCCCTGTGGTAAGGGGATTTTTATTGTTTTTTACCTCTATAGCTGATAAAGACATCATTACTAAACATATTTGGGTCTGGAAACAAAATTACCTTATCCTAAAACCATGGTTCTCATCATTCAACCCTCTCACAAAATTGTTTTCACATAAACCAATTTCGATCAAGTTACCTCACTTACCCTAGCAATTTTGGGATACTAGTTGTCTGATAGCCATAGGTAATACCTTGGGCAGCATCAATAATATTGACTCCCAAACCTATGATTTTACACACACAACCTATGTAAGAATATTAGTTGACATTTATATCTCAAAGCATCTTCCAGCCCACATTAAGCTTATAGTTCAAAATCGTACTTGGACTCAACCTTTGCACTATGAGGTCATGAATTTTTGATACAAGCATTTTTTCTCTTTGGGGCATTCTATTGTAGATTGTGAGATGGTAAAACACAAGAATGAAAAGGCTAATTGGTGGAGAAACACCCTCCTAGAACATTTGGTTTTTGAGCCTAAGGTCATCGTTAATACTAAATCTTAAGAGGAATTTTTGGTAGAATCAGTACCTTAAACCCCTTTGAGAGAAATTACAGATCAAGCAAACAAGGAGTTACAAGGGAATGAAACTCATAGGAGCGGGGTAACACTAAACAAAAAGTGCATGTAGTAGCTAAGGAGAATGATCCTCCTCATTCCCCTTGTTTAAGTAATAATTTTCATCCAATTACATATTTTGAAGTTGTTATTCCTTTTCAAAAATTTCATGATGAGTGAATTATGGTTCGTAACAAGAAGAAACATATGTACACAAAATCCACTCCCACCACATAGTCTATTTGGTTCCTTTATTGCTAGCTAGTTGTTCCTCTCCTGTAAATTATGTAGCTAGAAAGCAATTGCATTGTTGTTCCTTTGCTTTCTAGCAGCTATCTGGTTGTTTTTGTTTATTGTTTTTGTGTTTCTTTTTGGCCACTTTTCCTCTGCCTTTATACTCCATTGTCTTTTCTTGCTTCTACACTGTTTTGTTGGGGTGTGGTCCTCACCTGTCAAAAAACCACTTTGGTTGTATTGCTTTATTTGGCTTCGGAGTGGTTCTTTGTTCCATAGGGTATAGTCCCCATCAAAACTTTTTACGAATAATAAAAAAAAGCAAGACTAGTCAAAGAATGATATGAAATAAAAATAATAATAGATTAGAAAAATGAGTTCCTTTTCCATATTTATGACCTTATGTTTGATTTTTAATATTTTTTCACCAACATACTCAGAACACTATGCAATATATAAAATCATTTACACAAATAATGTAATCAAATATTTACATTCTTGTCTTTCTTCCTCAAGCAACTGATCTGAACGAATAAAATTTTGTATCCTTGTTCTTGATACATGTGAGTCATCTTGAGAAGATCGTGCACAAATTGTTAGCATTTTATTTGCATGTAGTCGTCTTTTAGCATCTAATTCTTTATTCTTTAATTTAGCCCTGTGTCAAGCAAATATTTGTATATCATCATCATTTAGACATTTCCATTATTCCTCTCTTTGTGCATCAATCATTTCTTGTTATCTTCTTCTATGATATTTCTTTTTATATGCTTTGCTTTCCTCTTCATTTTAAAAATTTAATCTTCGTCGAGCCATACCTATAAATAATTTTCAAAAAATAACAACATATAGATATCAATAACATAACATGTCATCCACACCTAAAAATGAAAAGCAACATGATGGAATTTTAGTTTCTGAGAACATATACGAAAACATTATGCCAATGATATACAAAATACAATGTTACATTTTTTATAAGTTTAACATTTAAAAACCTCATCATCACAAGATGCATATGTTTAGCATACATTAGCGGATATGCCTCATTACGTTGCTTGAAAAACCTTATTGGGAACACAAGGTTATGTCCAAATTTTTACGTGCGAGGAGAGCATTAATAGGAAATATCCCATTTGCAAATCCTAGCTACTAGTATCAAAGAAGGCACCTACAATGCTAAATTTTGAGTTGTAAAAATATCTACACATGTTCCCCAATGTGAATAAGGAAAATATATATAAACACATAAAAATATACAAATAAAATAATGTTGACTTTTACAATTTAAAAAAATGACAAATTAATGTACCATTTGTGATAGTATATAAAATCCAACATTGTTCCTTATGTATCTACAATACATTTGTGATTATTTTGTAAATAATATTGATCTACTCAATTAACTAAATAATATTTTTTGGAAATAGAAGGCAACGATGGTGAGGTTGTATCGAACACAATATTTTCGTTCCACGAATGAGAAATATTTGTGAGAATATTTTGGCCTATGCTACTTCGATAAAATGTTCCAAGCTCAATAAATGCTCCGCCTCTGATTGAAGAATAACCACAGCCTATCAACAACAAAAGAAAGAGTTATTACATGAATATGCTCTCTTAGATCATTAATGTATGATACGTAAAAAAGAATATACATTAATTTTTAAACTATCAAAATCAAGATTATTAATGTATGATACATCCTAACAAATTAATTCAAATCATCACTAGAATAGTAATTCATTAGTCAAATTTAACAGTCTACGTTATTAAACCGTTCACAATTGTGTAATTAGTTTAATTCTAATAACTTCAAACCTTATATAACTTTAAATATAAAAACATTATTCAATTAATAAATAATAAAATAAAAATTTAATTCAATTCAAAAATTAACAAATAATAAAAATTAAAAGATAAAAAAATAATTCTTATTTAAATTTTTCTTGTTATAAAAATTATTGTTTTTAATAATAAATTCTCTTTTAAAATGAAGAGATCTTACATAACTTAGGTTAATATTTAAATACCAACCAATCTTACTTAAGTCAAAATTCGTATGAGATTATGAAGTACTTGTAAGAGGGGAAAATGGAGAATTAATATTTTAACAAATTACTGGATAGGGTATTCATTGGAATAAGGTGGGAGTTGTCCTTGTTGTGGAAAATCCTGCCATGAACGGTGTGGTATGCTCAAATGGTAGGAAGTGAATTTTTTGAGATGTTTTTAATATTTAATACATATTCAAATAGATATTTAATTAAGTTAAATTATAAATCCTTAAAAAAGAATTAAAAAAATTATTTGCAAAATCCTTATATCATTCAATATTTCACCGTTTATATATAAATTAATATGATTTTAACAAAATAAGGTGTTGAATTTCTTGACAAGAATATTAAAAGCATTTCCTTGGAAAGACACGGTATCCCTTATATTTGAAATGAATATACAACCACACTTACTAAACACTTGATCAGACATTTATACTTATTTGTTTCCCCTTATTCCTAGATTCATCAACCCCTCATTCACCAATGTATTGTATATGTATATGTTTCAGAACTACTGCAATTTTGCAGATTTAAATCATGGGCGTCACTTTTTATATAGGTGTATAATACATATTAATTGTTGTTGCGAGGTATGAAGGGAAAACCTCAAAATTCAATGTCAAACATCTATAACCAAAATATAAATGACTTATACACTATTAATTTTTCTTTCAAATGCATTTCCTCTACAATTTAATGCGGGGATTGAATGATTTATAGTCAATAAAAAAGAAAAAGACCATATTTTGGAAAATAATTTAGAGAAATTACTGGGCCGTTCCCTACAAAATACAAAATGTGAGAAGAGCCTACCATTTTTTTTCTTCTTACCTCTCTTTCTACTACTATTTACTTCTACTTTCAATGAATAAATAAACAGATAAATATGATTCCATACCCATCAGATTCTAATACCCATGGGATTGAAATAAACAATTGAAAAAATACAAGAGAAGATATTTTTTCCATTTTCCTGAAAAGAGGATTCAAAAATAGAAATGTACCTAAATACACAAATAGTTGCAAAATTTTTGAATACTAGTGCTTCTATTTATTTTACTACACCAAACTCATTGAGGGGAAATGACGTGGGCTTGCGCTATGTCGGGTCATAGTAATACAACCTCATAATAACTTCATGACAGTTACTTCTTCGTTTTGGTAATTTTTGTTTTTATTTCAGCATACAAGCAGTTACTTCTTCTTTTTGGTAATAATTATTTTATTTTTTCTCTAATTATTTCAGCATGTCCGCAGTTACTTCTCTTTTTTGGTAATTATGGGTTTTTTCCTTTAATTTTTTATTTTATTTCAAGACACGGGCACGGCATAGACACTTTCACACCATAAATATAAATTTAGATGCCTCTCAGCATAATTGAGAGTCCATCCTTGTTCCAACAATAATGTATAGTAATTCATATATCACTACATCACATGATACCATGTCCTATCTTAAACTAATAATTCTTTCACATTTGACGCATCTATAATTTTGGGATAAGTGTTTGATTTATGTTCAGCATGATTTAATTCCTAACAGAGGACTCATAATAACTAATAACACGATCCGTTAATATATTTATCTCAAACAATTTTCTCTTATTGTTCTTCTCACTGAGATCAACATTATTTCCTTTCTTACAAGTATTAGAACACAATAACCTCATAAGAATTTATATTCTTAAAAAACCCTCTTCTATTGAAGAAATCGTATAATCATCAGTGTACTTTTAGAATTCTAGTTCATCTTTATACAAAGATTCAGTTAAAAGGTTGATATGATTATGGACCAAAAAGAATAATTAGCTCCAACTCTTTGCGGATTTGAAATACGCTCAAATCGATTCCAAAAAATTCTTCCACATGTATAGCCTACATTGGTGTGGTGTAGGGTTGTATCTATCCTACATTCTCTGATGCAAAGCTAAGATCAACTAGATAGCTCCATATACCTGTTAGTGCGAAATCACAGCACCCCCAAATGGCCGGAGTTTGAAATGGGGCATTCAGTGTGATTGCATAACATTAGACCATCTCTCAAGTTGTGGGACTTGCAGACTTGAGATGGCCCTCCAGAGAAGGATGGTTCCTACTTCCTCAACTACCTGCCACAAGCTACTCTAGTGCAGGCATAGCTAATCTATCCTAGTCTAACCATTCCAAGGAGATAGGGAGAGAGAGAAACTAAAAGAGAGCCTACACTAAGTGGTGATACACCAAAAAAGGAAAGGGGTGAGATACTCTGCTGAGGGAGGATGGAACTAGGGAAAAAGGAGATGAAGAGGTCAAACATAAGTGACACAAACCCAGGTAAAAATCCGCCATTAAAACTCCATGAAACACAGCATCCTGCACCTGTAAACATGAAATACATGCATAAGAAGCAAAAATGAGATGGAGAGGCACAGAGAAATAACAAAACAATGCAAAGGGGTGAAGGACACCACAAAATCATGATTTTATTGCTCTATAAGGTGCACATACTATTACATTAATTCTCAGAGGCATAAAATCTACTTATCAGGCGTAGGAGAGGGCTTACAAATCAAAATGGAGTCGGTAAACAAATTTTACATAGTTTCTCCACACCCATAATGTCTCCCTTCTCAAATGAGAAGTGTTTACAATATATAGACGATGATAACTAGAGAGAAAGAAGAGAAACTTGATTCTTCTCTTAAATCTCAACCACCAACCATCAATGCCCTATAAATCTACCTACAATCTATCAATTCTGGTTCCCTATGTCTGTTTGGCGTGTTGGAGAAGGAAGAATGGTGGATCAAATCAAATCTAATCTAGTTGTTGAAGTAATCAGATCATACATTAATGGCATAAAATACATTTTCCTATTTTTAACCCACCTAACCTTGTCAAAATTAAAGTTTCAAGCTTCCATGGTGTAGACGAGCTCGAGATCTTTCCAACGGTACCAAATTTGCTAAATTTTGAGCACTAGATCGAAAGATATGCCCATTTGAATATTTGAATCAAATCCATACAAAAATGGTGAAAAACCTATTTTACAAAACGGATCTGCAGGCCCGAAATTAACTTTTTGCATTTTGCACAAAAATTACAAAAGTGCAAAACTCCCCGCAGCCCCGTAAGCCTGAAATTCACTTTTTCCAAAATTTCCTCTGCAGCCCCGCAGACCTGCTTCACAAAAGAAATCATCCCAGGGCCTCTAGCTTGTATTTTCCACTTGGGAATAATTTCCTATGTGGCCTTACAAACCCACTTTTACCTGAAACATGACCATGTGTAGAGCTGGTGCACGTTTGGGGACTGCTTTTAGATTTTTTCTTTGAAGTTGCTTTAAAGAGACACGTGGCTCCATATGTGGCTTTGATCTATTTCTTTGTGTTTTGGCTAAGTCCCTTTTGTTTGGTAGGGCCATATGTTTGACCTTAGACATGTGGAGGCTCAACGCGTATTGGAAGACTATCTTTGAATTTTACTTTTGAAGTTGTGTGGATGAGACACATGGAGGCCTCCATTGATCCTTCTATACTTAGCCGATTTGGGGCTGCTCTACCCCATTCTTTGACTCTAACCACGTGGTAAACCCATGCTCATTTGGGAACCCACTCTTAATTCTTCCTTTGAAGTTTCTTCGAGATGACACGTGGAGGCTTCTGCTGATCTATCCTGAGCTTGGACTTTTCAACGGCCGATTTTACCCCTTTTGACCTCTTCTTTTTAGGCCTAGGACATGTGGAAGCTCCGCACTCATTTGGGGACTTCCTTTTGGGTCCTACCCATGAAGTTACACCGTTGAGGCATGTGGCTCTTTCCCCTGGCCTTAGAATTTTCAACAATCGATTCACCTTTTTGAGGTTCTGACCATGTGGAGGGTTGGTGATCATTTGGAGGCCCTATTTTGGATGTTCCTATTTGAATTATGTCAAGTTCATAGGTGGCACCCTCTACGATTCTTTTATTTGGCCACAAGACTCTTATGCAGCTAAGTCTAAAAAATTCAAGCCTTTCCCCATTTTCCTCCCATGAGCCTCTTGTCTCCTTTGACGCCATTTGCTCCTTCGCAAACTCTACCCCTTCATTGTTGGATCTAAAATATGGGCTCGCACAACTGAACTGACCCTTCTGATTTTGTTCTTTGCGGTGTCATTCTTGATCAATTTAGTTAGGGGTAAAATTGTGATAATACTTTGGCAACTCATAGGGACATCTGCCAGCTAGATGAAGAGACTAGCTACCTTATTGCATCCGTTTGGAATGGAATCTACTTGGTAAACACAAGTCGGATCCCTGAATGGACTCCACATGAGAAACAAAACACCACAACACACACTATGCACAAAATTGAAAATCATACATGCTCCAAGTGGAATATGCAGAGTGTGCAAAAGAACTTGTTCTGTAGAAAGCAAAATCTACGCCTACTCCTACACTAACCCTAACAAAGAAAATCTTAAACTAAGCTTGCCACAAGTAGGGAGAAATAGCTTCCCTTCCTTATAATTGGTAGCCATGTAAATAATTTAGCATTGAATATATGGCTATTATTAGGAGTGGAAGGTTAACTGTGAATTGTTTCTTCACTCCATCAAGGTATCAACTAGAAACAAAACAAATACCTCTTCAGTCTACTTCTCAATTGGGTCCAAGAGGTATTTATGTTGATCCTTGGCACTTTGAGGCTCTCCCTCATGCTTAGAAGCAAGCATGATTGTTTGTGGCTTCTCCCTTGGCTCTAATGAAGCCAAGTATCTTATTGTGCAAGGTCTGGTCCTTTGAATTTTCCCATTGCTATGATATTTAACTCCAAAAAGGAGTCTTCTTGCAGATCTTCCATGATGGATGATGTGAGAGGGATGATAGCCTCATACTCTTTCCCTTCCTCTATAGTAGGTGTGGATTTTGGAAGATCAAAATCTTCCAACCTTGATTCAAGAGGCATGTTACAAACTGCAAGTTTTGCTTGCACATTCTCTTCCATGGCAGTAGCTTTTTGTGGTTAAGGGATGAATGATGGGGGAGAAAAGATTGAAATTTTAACTGGCTCTTCCTTATCAAAAAATTATTTTATGTTTGATAGGAAATCAAACTCTTCACTTTCTTGTTGTAGAAAGGTCTCTTTCTCTTGCATGGCGATATTAAAATATTCATTATTTTCACCATATGAAGATTTATCTTCAAACATGAAGCTAGTGAGTTCAAACTCTTCAAAAAAATGAGACTTTTGGAGAGGTTTAATGGGAGAGGAGTCTAAAATCTCTTATGAAACTGGCTCATGATTAATTCTCTTTGAATATGTCTTGGCCACCTCCATATTCTCCTTTTCAACTGGACCTGGAGCTGATTGTTCTTCTTCCTTCATGGATTCATCAATCAAATCAAGCCCTTCAAATTAAAGCAAAAAATATTCAATAATACTTCCTTCATCAAGTGGCTTCAACTCTGATTTGATCTCTTCCAATTGCTCCTCTTTAATAGGACTTGGAGTTGATTGTTCTACTTCCTTCTTGATTGATTGTGTAGCTTGGATTACATCATCATCCTCTTTAGAAAAAGTTCCATTATGGACACTGCATTTAGAGAAAATAGATTGTTGATCTTCTCCTTCTTGTTCTTGTTATTCTTTTGCTACAAAATCAGCCTTATCCACCACTGGCTCTTCAACCTTGACCTCCTCTGTTGGCTTAACCATCAAGGGGATCTTTGTAATTCATAATTTGGAAGCCCAAATCTTCATATTTTCTATCATTTCTTCTTTGTTGGGTTCCTCTTTTCTTTGTTGTTCTCCTTGATAGGATTCTTGAGTCTCCTCCCAGCATGGACTTGGGAAAGTGGTAGTGATAGGTTGGGATTCAATCATTTTTGCTATTGTTTGTGGTGGTGAGGGAAGTGGAACTTCTTGTTTGTTTGGAGGGTATAAATTCTTGGAAGGGAAAAGGGCAAAGGAATTGAGATGAGATGGAAGACTAGGAGATGGAGAAGGTAAAACAACATTTGGGGCATCGAGTGAGGGGCTTGACTCTTGACTATGCTGAAATGATAGAGTTTGAGAAAGAGAAAATGAAGGAAAAGGAGTTGGTGATTGAATTACCCATTGAAAAGGTTGTCTTGCATTTTTCTCATATGCCTCAATGTCCTCAATACAATGTACAAGGTGAGGAAACATTTCAACCATGAAGTCAATCTTCTCCTAAGGGTTTTAATGTCTACAACTTTAGAGATGGGTTGTTGACTAGATGGAGTCACCATATGTGCTTGCATGTGCCTCAAAAGGTTGAATCTTAACAGGAACACACCAACCTGCTAAGATGAAGTGGTGAGGTGCTTCAGACTTGTCCCACCAGATGTGCCAAAACTGTTAGTGCAAAATCACAGCATCCTCGAATGGCCTGAGTGTGAAATGGGGCATTCGGTGTGATTGCACAACATTGGACCATCTCTCAAGCTATGGGATTTGCAGACTTACGATGGCCCTCCAAAGAAGGTTGGTTCCTAATTCCTAAACTACCTGCCACAAGCTACTCTAGTGTAGGCATAACTAATCTATCCTAATCTAACTGTTCCAAGGAGACAGAAAGAGAGACTACACTAAGCGGTGATACACCAGAAAAGTTAAGGGGTGAGATACTCTGCTGAGGGAGGATGAAACAAGGGGAAAAGGAGATGGGGACATTAGATAGAAGTGACACAAACCCAGGTCTGAATCCACCATTAAAACTCCATGAAACACAATAACTTGCACCTACAAACATTAAATACATTCACAGGTAGCAAACACGAGATCGAGAGGCACAGAAAAACAACAGACCAATGTAAATGGGTGAAGGACACCACAAAAACATGATTTTATTGCTCTATTAGGTGCACATACTATTAGATTAATGCTAAGAGGCATAAAATCTTCTTGTTAGGCGTAGGAGAGGGCTTACAACTCAAAATGGAGTCGAGAAACAAATTTTATGGAGTTTCCCCACACCCAGAATATATCCCTTCTCAAATGAGAAGTATTTACAATATATAGACAATGAAAACCAGAGCGAAAGAAGAGAAACTCGATTATTCTCTTAAATCTCAACCACCAACCATCAATGCCTTGCAAATATGCCTACAATCTATCAATTCTTGCTCCCCATGTCTATTTGGCATGTTGGAGAAGGAAGAATGGCAGATCAAATCAAATTTGATCTATTATTAAAGCAATCAGATCAAACAATAATGGCATGAAAGACATTATCCTATTTTTCACCCACCTAACCTTGTCAAAATTAAAGTTTCAGGCTTCCACGGCATAGACGAGGTCGAGATATTTCCAACGTTACTAAATTTGTTGAATTTTGAGTACTGCATCGAATGATATGCCCATTTAAATATTTGAATCAAATCCGTACAAAAATGGAAAAAAATAAGTTTTGCAAAGTGAATCCACGAGCCAGAAATTCACTTTTTGCCTTTTGCACAAAAAGTACAAAAGTACAAAACTCCCCGCAGCCCTACAAGCCCGAAATTCACTTTTGGAAAAATTTCCTCTACGGCCCCGCAAACTGCTTCGCAAAATAAATCATCCTGGGCCCCCCGGCCCACATTTTCCACTTGGGAAAAATTTCCTCCGTAGCCTTGCAAACCCGCTTTTACCTTAAACATGACCACGTGTAGAGTTGGTGCATGTTTGGGGACCGCTTTTGGATTTTTCCTTTCAAGTTTCACCGAAGAGACATGTGGCTCCTTCCGTGGATTTTCTTTATTTCTTTGTGTTTTGGCTAAGTCCCTTTTGATTTGCAAGGCCATATGTATGACCCTAGACACGTGGAGGCTCAACGTGTATTGGGAGACTACCTCCAGATTTTTATTTTGAATTTGCACATATAAGACATGTGGATGCCTTCGCTGATCCTTATATACTTAGCCAATCTAGGCTTGCCCTGCCTCATTATTTAACCATGACCACATGGTGAACCCACGCTCATTTGGGAACCCACTCTTGATTCTTCCTTTGAAGTTGCACTGAGATGACACGCGGAGGCTTCCGTCAATCTATCCCAAGCTTAGACTTTTCAATGGCCGATTATGCCCCTTTTGACCTCTTCTTTTCGAGCCTAGGACACGTGGAAGGTCCACGCTCATTTAGGGACTGCCTTTTGGGTCCTACCCCTAAAGTTCCACCATTGAGGCATGTGGCTCTTTCCGCTAGCCTTAGACTTTTCAATGGCCGATTCAACCTTTTGAGGCTCTGACCACGTGGAAGGCAAGTGCTCATTTGGAGGCCCTATTTTGAATGTACCTTTTGGAATTATGTCGGGCTGACACGTGGTACCTTCCGTGAGTCTGTTGTTTGGCCTCGAGTCAACTCATATGTGGCTAAGTCCAAAAACTTTGAGCCTTTCCCAATTTTCCTCTTGTGAGCCTCTGGTCTCCTTTGACACCATTTTCTCCTTTGCCAACTCTTCCCCTTCATTTTTGGATCTTAAATATGGGCTCACATGACTGAATCAACCATTCTGATTTTCTTCTGTGTGGGGTCATGTTTGATCAATTTTTCCAAGGGGAAAAATTGGAATAGTAGTACCCTTCACATTTTACCATTTTGCTATCAATCATGTCACAGTGCAAAATCAAGGACCAATAGAAATGTTCCATGCCCTTAGGTATTGTTAGACCCTTGTCATCCCTAACTTACACAGGTGAAACTTCAACTAATAAGATAACTCCACGGTTCATGGAACTGTCAGTCTTCATCCATAGATGTTGTCATTACGTGAAGCACCACCCAATGGGAAAGCTCCATTTCATTCGCACTTGTCATACTTCTTAGCTTCATGCTTATATTTAATTGGTTGTCACTTTGCA
The DNA here is from genome assembly GCA_019776745.2 of Taxus chinensis. NCBI lineage: Eukaryota > Viridiplantae > Streptophyta > Pinopsida > Cupressales > Taxaceae > Taxus > Taxus chinensis. The sequence continues at coordinate 641,115,118 of CM034146.1, read as the reverse complement.
TCAAAAACCTGAGCTATGCTAAATTACATTTTTAGCTCCATTGAAACATATCCATGTGTCCCTACCCTATCTAGTAAATATATGAACTTTGACTTCCTAACGCAAACCAAACCTGGGAATTACAAGTTGTGCCTAATTCCACAGAATTCACATCCATCAGAGATATCTATGAGGATAGATTTCGGAAATCTGATATGTGTTTGGTCCTCAACCATCAGATCTTTTCTATATTGTGTGGATTATCTTCACCTTAATCCCACGACTTTTTGGCAATTAAAAATTCAAACAACTAAAAAGAAAAAATGACCACAAAACAAATTTAAATGTTTTTCATCTAAGGTAGATAGAATATGAGGGGCAAATGGGTTTTAAATACCCACGGGAGGCTCAAGATTAAAGACCATTAATTTTGAAACTCCCCTTTCATTTTGAGCTGAAAAAAATAAAATCAAGGATTGATTTTAAATTCTTGGATATCTACGACGCCTAGGCTTGTCCTTAAATGATCAAACATGTCTTTGGGTAGAGGTTTGGTAAAAATTTCAGCTAGCTGAAGCTCTGACTTACAAAACTTAAGCTTGATTTCTCCTTTCTCAACAAGTTCATGAAGGGAGTGATATTTGATTGCTATACGCATCTTTCTACCAAGAAAAACTAGATTTTTAGACAATGTAATTGAATACATGTTATCACAAAAATAATAGAACCTCCTTGTTCTTCTTCATGCCAATTTGAGAGGATTCTTTTTAACCATATCATTTCACAAGCGGCTGAATTTTTTGTAATATACTCTACTTCAACAATAAATAATGAAACTACTGAATGTTTTTTTGAAGCCCATAAAATAGCTCATGAAAAGACATTAAACACATATCCAGATGTATTTTTTCTATCATCCAGGTTACCTTACCAATCATTATCTCTGTATCCAACTAATTACAAATCATTATTGTCAGCATATAGAATTCCAAAGTTTCTTATTCCATCCACATACCTTAAAATATGCTTTCCTTCTTTCCATTGTGTTTCCTTTGGTGTCTCTATGAATCTCTAAATCAAAATAACTATATACATTATATCAAGTCTATTTGTAGTTAAATACATCAAGCTTCCTACTATGCTCTTACATTTTGTAGGATCCACATTACTGCTGCAATAATCCTTTGTTAATTTCAGAATTATCTCTACTAGTCTAGATGTTGGTTTGTAATCTAACATTTTGAATCTTTGCAATATTTATTTTACATATGTTTCTTGAGACATAAAATAACCCTGCTCCATTTTCTTGATTTCAATTCCATGAAATTACTTCTGCAATCCTAAATCATCCATCTCAAATTCCTTCTTCATGGTTAATTTAAATTCATCTATTTCCTTGTTGCATTTCCAGAAAAAATTAAATCATCTACATATAAAACAACAATTAAAATAACACCATTGTTTTCTTTGATATAGAGTGTGGGTTCATTGCTACTTTTGTTACATTCATTACTAATAAGATAGGAATCTATACTATTGTACCATGCCCTTGTTGCTTATCTCAATCCATATAAAGATTTCTTGAGCTTTTATAATTTTCTTTCATCCCATGGTATTTCATAACCAGGTGGATGTACCACATACAGTTCTTGTAATTTCCACTCCTCTTTGATTCTGTTTAAATTTTTTTACCAATTTTGAATTGATTATAATCGTAAACATGGCTATTGTATTCTAGTTATCATATTAATAATATGTGTGAGACATCATGATTACTATTGTGTTTTGTCTATCATTGTGATCGCATGTCATATTGTGGACCCTTTTGCGCATTTAATTTTAAGACAATTGGCTAGAACGGTTGCATGGTTATAATTGATTGTGATATCATTACTCTTTGATATTGTTTTGTTATATTTAATCTAACACCATGACGAAACACATAGACATCATTTCTCATTGTACATGTAAATAGAAATAGACGAACGATAATAACACATTGTGATATGGAAATTAGAGGATAGACATATCTAATTGAACTGATTAACTTCTGGTAGACTTTCAGTATGGAAGAAAATGATATGTTGTCAGCTTATATATATATATATTTTGAATTTTCTTCATGTTGATTTTTATCATGATGTTCAAAGTTATTTTATGATTTATTGGATATTGAAGAATGGGACAAATGGGAATAGTTGAAAGTATTGCTTAAACTAAATGATTTAGTTGGGTTATGATCTTATTTGCAAACTGATGTATTAGCGGAATCAAAATGTTGAAAATTGGGGTAATTATTGAATTACTTGGTCTTAGCAATAGCAGTTTTGATCTTTGATGTTGAAATTGATATGTAAATATAAGAATTTTTATTAGTTTCGATATCACTAATATGGCTAGGAGGCCAAAAACGTATTGTGTGATTTTTTTGCAGGTAATTATTTCACAACAATAAACTATGGGGGGTAGGAGACCAACAATGAAGGAATGTGGGGTGTTGGCAACTGGTCACCATGACAACTTGTGTTATGTTGTGTGTGTGTCCTGTTGTCGTTAGGGGGTCCCCATGGGGGGGATTACCTCCAATTGTGACCAAGGGGTTTTGTGTGTTGTTCTTTTATTTTCATTTCCTTTATTTAATTTTAGTATGTGATTTTATAGTGATGTAATTTCCTTTATTAACTATTTAGTTTTGTGTATAGATTAGTAAATTTATCATGTTACTAAACTAATCATGAATGGGACAAGAAGAATTCATTTATTAGATTAGATGGCTCTTTGGGTTATGTGTTCTTAGTTGATATGTTTGTGATCTTGAGTGTTGTACACTCTACCTCATCCTTGGAAATTCTGATTTGGCCTTAAGGGCCAATTTTGGAGACTTGTGGGACAGGTTAAACTTGTCCCACACCTCTTACATTTGTTATACCAACCCTACCTATGGGTTGGGGGGTCACAAAATAGACCCCATGGAGTGTTTTGTAAGGCAAAAGGTGAGATTTGATTTGCCATTTCTTTCTTGTGTCTTAAATGTTGTCCTTTGGGTGTGGGTTGAAGTGGTGTGTGTAAGAGGGTTGTCATACCTCTCAATGCACCCATTTATTATGCCTTGGGGTTGAGGTTTGACTTGTGATGTGGAGTTGAGGATGAGTGATGTGGCATCATACATGGAGCCACCTCACCCTCCTCTTCCCTTTTCCTTTATATGCTTGTTTAATTGTTGTTTGAGGGGTTACTTATTTTTCTTTTTCCTTTGGGGAATGCTTGGAATTTATGGAGATCTTGCTTGAGAATGGTGAATGGAACTTGGTGTGGATGGTGTTTTCTTATGATTTTGGAAGGCTTGGATCTTGTTGTGTATTAACACTCTTCATTTGTAAGGTAGATCTTCACCCTTATTCCTACCTTGTTATTTTTTTGTGCTCATATGTGTGTATTGATGATTGCTTAGTGCTCTTGACTTTGGGAAATAGATTTGATTCGTAGGTTGTGGGAGATATGGATATGGGGGTAAAACTTAAGGGAGGCATAAGAGAAATATAATGGGTATTTTAGGAGGGAGTTGCGTTGGGATTTCCACCTTGTTGATAAATATGAATTGTGTTTATCTTATTTTCTTGAGGGAGGCATAAGAGTTTTGGGTGTATTGTGATGGATTTTTTTCGGAGGTTCATAGGTTGACACCCAATCCCTTGGGAGGTATAAGAATTACCCTCGTGTTCCTTTCTCCTTTATGGCTTTAGTATGAAACTTTTTTGTTTTGAAATTTATGGATTTGTTGTAAAATTTATATTATGTTATTTTATATAATGATTTAATTGAATGTGTATGTGGAAGCCATTTTTGAGTTGTCATGGTTGTCTAAATATCCCTCATTCCTTCCTTGTTGGGGCTCAGGGGCCAATGAGGAAGAAGGATTCTCTCCCTCATTGGATATTTTGGTTGGGTGGAGAGTGTTGCCTACTCCCCCATTTGTGTTGTATTCTTGGGTTGATGAAGATGGTGAGATCAATGCAGAAGGTGCTCTTATTGGAGAAAGGCTTGTAGAGTTACATCTTGTTTTTCTATGTTTCTACAACTTGTAAATGGCACCAATAATATATTGGGTGTAATTTGATTCATTGGTTGAATCCTTGCAAATTGGTTATTGTGACCCTCCATTATTGGCAACCTTGTTGGATGGAAAAAGAAACAATAATGCATTCAAGTCTTGTTTTATTTTCTTTTATCCAAGTGAATGTACAAGAAAGAAATAATAGAAGCCATTATACAATTTTAGTTCTTTTCTTTTTTTGTTATAGAAATTTACCTAAGTAGGGAAATTTAAGACACAAATAACTATACACTCTAAATAATTTTGAAACAATGTTTTATTTGGAATTGTAAGGCATAAATTTACACTCTTCCATAACTATCTAGGTGTTTCTAGATTATTACCCATATAAAATTATTAAGGCAAAATTCACCCTCACACAAATAATTTGCAATTCATATATTAATGGAAAGCTTATCCACTAGGTAAATATATGTCTTATTATATTACAATGATATTTTAAGAACTTCTATATATCATTTATCCTCAAAAATTATAGCATCAATATATAAATATTATCAATAAAAAGTATTAGATTCGTATTGTTTTATAATCATAAATATATCTGTAATTATATAAGTATATTATAATTGCATATATATAACACACACACACACACACCCCTAATGATAACTAAAACTAGAACTAAAAGTGTGACCCTTCTTGAATTAGGTGAGGGATAGAAATTAATATTCTTAATTGAATACTTTATAATTAAATAAAGGTTTAGTGTAAACCCTTCAATGAAATTTATTAACCTAAAAGTAAATATTAAAAAAAGGACACATTTGCTAAAATCCATGTGATTTGGCCGAGTAAGTTTTGTTACAGTTTTTAAATGATATTATTAAAAAGGAGTCATTCGGCCTATTGTTTGCCATGGTTGTAGTGGCATTTATTTTTGTTAAGTTTGATTAAATGGTTGGGGGGAGGGAAACCGACCCCACCCCCAACCTTATGTTTTGTAAGGGGTTGGGGTGGCGTCGGCCCCCCTCCCCCAAACTCCATAACCTTTACCCTAAGCCTTGCATACATCTAAACCACCATTTGTAACCTCCATCTGCCATTGTATAAGCGGCCAAATAAACTTTGTAGCTTGTGCAATAGCCAAACACATGGTTTTATCGTTCTACGCTTTTCTCTTCTCGTATACTTTGTATATGTATGTATGTATGTAATGTATGTATGTATTTCAAACATACGAGTTTCGAGATTTTTTAATGAGTTTTGTTTCAACAAATAGAATGTATTGAAATATATTTATACCAACATTTAAATTTATATATGAGTATTTATAAATATATAAATATGTGAGAGAATAAATTACTTGAATTTTCTTTTACTACCCAAATGGGTATACACACAAGATATACACTATTAAATCTACAAGTAAAATACTTTTTAATATAAAAAATATAAAAGAGAAAACAATAGCCACAAAGGGGAAATTAATATATCCATGTCTTAATCAACAAGTCTAATCAAGAAGATCTTCCTTGTCTCTAATGGCCTCCATGGCTCCATCTTATCCTCCCTTCTTCCTTAACCTGCAAGTAAAAACAAAAAAAATGAGAGATTAGGTTTAGAAAATGACTATAAGAAAATCCATAAAGATTTCTATGGTTACTTTTAAAAAACCTAAATCTAAGGGCTATGAAATATTAGATCTAAGGGTGTAGGATGAACCCTACATCACTTAAGTGATGGGGTATTTAAATGGGAAGGAATTAAATAAAAATATGTGTATGTAATGTTAAGTGGGGACCAAAAGGGTTAGGCTAAGTTGTGCTCACTTGATCTATTTAAGGAATATACTAACTATTAGGTGCATGCCATTAACACTAGAGGATTATTAGCCTTGTCTAATTAAATTTTAAATTTTCTAATGGGCATTTAAATAATAAATTTTAAAAAGGGATTAATGGAGTTAAATAATTAAAAGCTAAATAATCATTATTTAAATAAAATATTTGGGTCTAAAAGAGAAGGAATTAAATTATAACATCATTTGAAATTGGATTAAAAATATTAATCACTATTTTAGTCTTGGGTGCCAATTAATAGTTTGAAATTTTGTAATCTGAATTTAATTAAAATCTGAGCTAAGGCCTTGGAACCCTTTAAAAAAATTATTCCATTATTTTTCCTATTTTGCTATCAGGTTCCTCGGGGTTTCTTGTGGGAAATATGTGGGTGTTACACTTGGTATCAGAGTTTTGGGTTCAATGCTTGGACCATGGCCCAAATTTGAAACCCACAAACTAATTAACAAAATTTGAACCTTTGTAATTAATATAATAATAAAATAATAAAATTAATTAGTACCAAAACTGCTGCAGATTTATGGGATTGCATCCACCGGGTATTACCCCTTTCTCCCTCGCATACTCTTGAAATAGACATGGTACAAGCTTTTGAATTGCCTAGTAATGATTTTGAATACTTAAGGGCACTAATGATTAAAAATTATGATGGAGGAATCCCTTCTAAGGAGGATAGGAAGTTGTTAATGAATGTTTTGTAGTTGGCCATAAAAAGGAGTATAACACTAGGAGTAAATTTGTCAAAGGGGAAAGGCCTCAGCATCTAAACTAAAAACTCCAGTTCTCGCCAATATCTCAAAAGAAATTCCTAAGAAAGATACATCTGGAAAAAGATTTGTGTCCCCAAGCAGAACTGGTATCCCTATCCATGCTCAAACCATGAAAAATCCTTTACTTTCAAATGAATTTCTTAGTCTTACTCCAAATGTTTTCTTGCCCAAATACGTTCCTTATGACATTTCCCAAGTGTTGAGTCAAATCAAGATTTCTATTCCAATTCTTGAACTACTTAGGATTCTTGAGCATATGAAAAGGGACTTTGAGTATTTAGGATTAAAAGAAGAAAAGATTACCCAAGGTAGAAATGTAAACAGTATTGAGACTCCTCCTACCATTTCAAACTTGAAAAAACCCCAAGTGCTAGAAGAATTAGATGAACCACCTGAAGTATATTTGGGAACATCCTTAGTTGAGTCCCACTTGAATATAGATCCATTTTTCATCACTTTGATTATTAAGGACAGGTTCTTACATAATTGTATGTTTGATTCTAGAGCATCATGCAATTTTATGCCTCTTGAGGTCATGAATGAATTAGATATCAAAGTGACAACCGCTTATGGGAAGTGCACTGCCATGGATTCCTGAGAGGTGTCAATGGTTGGATGTGTCAAGGGTCTGATAGTGAAACTTGTAGCTTACCCAGGAAAGAACTTAAAATAAGATGTTGTTATTGTTTATTGACATACCAAATGGGGAATGTTGTTATCAAGAAACTGGGCTGCAAGTGTGGGTGGTAGTGTGAAAATGGATATGACTTTTGCCACTATACCTATTGAGGGCAACATTGTAAATTTGTATGGTGAAATGAAGATGCTACATATCATTGAGGATCTCAATAATGCTTCCTATGAAGTGTTATACACTGACATTGATGCAAATAACTTTGTTAGATTTTCTGATGGTAAAGAGCACAAAATTGATCAATGCAAGTCTCTTAATCAAGTAGGTTCTCCTTGGACTTTGTTGTTTGATGGGGCTTGCTCTAAATTTAGAAATGGTGATGGTATTGTTTTGACATCTCCAGGACATGAAGAGTTTGTTTTCTCTTTTAAACTCAAATTTGAGTGCACTAACAATATTGTTGAATATGAAGCATTGTTATTGGGTCTAAGAATTACTTGGAAATATGGTATTAGAGACATCATTGTTAAAAGAGATTCAGAGCTAATTATCAAATAGGTTAGAAAACTGTATGCAACAAAAAATCATAGAATGAAGCATTATAAACATGCAGTCTGTGATTTCATTGAGATTTTGACTCATTCAACATAATACATCATGATAGGAAGTGTAATACTCTAGCAGAAAAATTGGTCTTATTGGAGTCCAAATTTTAAAATTATACTATATCCCACTATTGTGAGTATAATTTTGAGGTATTGACTAGGCCATATGTTCCTAACAACGTTAAACACTTGAAAGTGTTCGAAGACGATGCCTAGGTACAAAAGTTTTTGTATAACAAAGGAGAATTTGGTGATCAACATATAGACTGGGAGCCAATGGTTTGTGTGGTTAATGGAAAGGAGACTCTATTTGGCAAGGACATCATTCAGTTAAAGACTAATACTATCCCTAGAGGTTTGGTGGAACTTGAATTAAACTTTGATAATGTTGATTGCATTATCAAAAAACACATGTCAACCTCGAGGGATGTTGAAGAGCATGACCTGGGCATGTAGGATAAACCACGTAAGATCTAGTTAGGTAGCAATCTGAGTAAGGAATAAAATCAGTCGTATGTCCAATTGTTGAAGAAATACGAGGACTTCTTAACATGGTCTTATTCTAAACTTAAAGCATATAGAGAGGATCTTTTCCAGCACAAAATTCCCTTAGAAACTTCTTTCAACCCATTTAGGCCAAAACAGAGGCCAATCAATCCACTCCTTTCCTTGAAGATGCAAGAAGAATTGAAAAAATTGAGGGATGGAGGAATCATACAGCCCACAAGATACTCAGCATGGGTTGCAAACTTGGTACCTATCAGAAATAAGAACGGAGATATATGGCTGTGTGTGGAATTTAGAAACTTGAATAGAGCATCAATGAAATATAACTACCCTCTCCCAAATACAGACAATATGTTACAATTGGTTACTAGTTTGGAATTGTTATCCACCTTGGATGGTTTTTCTAGATATAACCAGGTAGTTGTGAAGGAATCAGAGTGAATCAAGACTACCTATACCGCTCCTTGGGGAACTGTTATCCAAAATTCACCCTCAAGGTAATTTTGATAACATGCATCAAATTATTCAGTCCTGAGCAAGTAGATTGATTCAGGGCCCGAAATCGTGTTTTTGGGGGCCCCTCGGCTTCTCTCTAACTCTCCCATCCAAGAAGAAATCCCAACAGGTTGAGAAAATGGAAGAAATCCAAAAAATAAGGTTGTAGGACTATTTTAAAGCATTTTGGGTCTGAAGGGTTCGGGTCGTACCAGTTCAGGTCGTACTAAGGTTCGTCATACCAAGCTTGGGGCCGAAAAAAACAAAGAAAATCGGCTAAGTCAGACATTTTTGTCCCAGGCGGTCTGCGGGACAATTGGGATGTCAGGACGCATGGGATGCGAAAAGCTGAATCGTCCGAAAGAGTGAAAAAATTTCCTAAGTCTTTTGTTTCGCGCAGTTTGGGACAGCTGGACCAAAAGTACGCGCGGGACGCAGATCGGCCGGTTTGGCACAAGTCGGTCCATTTCGGGCGGTTCAGAGATATTTGTCCCAGACAGTTTGGGACATCCGGGCCAAAAGTACGCAGAGGACATGAACCGGCCGATTCGGCCGAAACGGGGGACTTTCTTCCAGGACAGTTGGGCCAAAAGTATGCGTGGGATGCGGAAAGCCGAAAGAGCCACCAACGAATGGAATCTCGCCACGTGTCTTCACCTCGAACAGGAACAAGGAAGCCTGAATCGGCCGAAGCAGGAGATTTTCATCTGGGATAGTTGGGACAAAAGTACGCGAGGGACGTGAAAATCTGAAGCGGCCGAAGGCAAAGAAGAAAAGTCAACGTTTGACTCGTGAACTTCAAACGACCATAACTTTTGACTCCGAGCTCCGATTTTCACAAAATTGGACTTTCTGGAACGAGCATGACGTCCTCTACGCCACAAAAACTATATTTATTATTTTTAATGGGGGTATATATATTTAAATAAAATAAACATTTTCGGCTCCAGTCAGTTAATGCTCATTCCCGTCAAATGATAGAAAATGCCTGCTAGACCCAAAATAGCTGCCTGCACTCAGAAGGCCATAACTTTTGCATTTCTCAACGAAATCACACAAAATTGGTACCATTGGAATCATGGCTTTGATATTGATGCACATAAATCAATAAATTCTAGATTTGGTGATAGATCGATGGATATTTTTTATAAAATGTGGCCGGGTTCATAACAGTGTTTTATTTGGTAGTTGGGAGTGCAATTAAGAGGCATGGTCATCATTCTTTCTTTACTGCAGCACATGGGACAGTATGGGGAGCCTTTTTCAAGTAATATATAATCATTTTACTCCATTTAATACCTCTTACAAGTGGTTGAAGGACAGATTTCAGGATTTCCATTTTCCCTTCTCTCTCTCTTCTCATTTTTTCTATAAATTGGAGTGTTGGGCTTATTGTAAGAGGAGGTAGTTTTGTAGCAAAGCTCTGCCAAAATTGATTTGTGAAGTAGGTGTGTTGCAGGCCCTTGTTGTGGACTCATTTCATGGTGATCCAGTCCCTTACCTTGTAACCGATTGAACTGTGCATATCGTGAGCAATAAAATATAAGTTTGTTGATGTATCTTCCCCTGCTGTGTTTTCTTGCATTCTTCTTTCCCCTTCAACCTTGATTACAAGAATATTGTGTCTATTATTATGTTCTTGCAGGGATCCATTATCATTGTGTATGTTTGAGATATTTTTGTGAATGCATTTTGCTAGATTGTGGAGAATTGTCATCACCCCTTCTAGTGTGCACCTTGCTTCTGTATCTCACGCATTTGAAGACTACTCTCACCCCCTCCTTTTCTGGTGTATCACCGCTTTAGTGTAGGATTTCATTTTATGCATTCTCTCTCCCTGGTCCCTTGGAAATTTAGATTAGAATAGTTAGTTTCCCCTGCATTAGAGTAGATTGTGGCAGGTAGTTTAGGAGCAAGAACCAGCTTTCTCTGGAGGTCTATCTCAAGTAGCAAGTCCCACAACTTGGAGATAGTACCCATGTTATCCAATCACACCGTGAGTTCAAGCATCTGCGCTTGTATAAACATAGGGGTGCTATGATTCGGTGATAACAGGAACATATGTATATGTCAAAATTCCTTTTGGTCTAATGAATGTTGGAGCCACACAAAGAGTAATGAATGTAGCTTTTTTTGGCTATATTAATAATTTCATTGTTGTATATCAAGTTGATGTGACTTTTTTCTCTAGAAAAAGGAGTGACCACCTGCAACACTTAGAAAAAATGTTGTTAAGATGCAGGGAGTATGGTATTTCACTAAATCCAAGAAGTGCCACTTTGGAGTTCAGAAAGAAAAGTTTCTTGGACACATTGTGTCAAAGGAAGGGGTCATGATTGATCCTGAGAGGGTAGAAGCCATCAACAAAGTCCCTATTCCAAGAACTAAGAAGGGAATTCAATCCTTTTTTGGGTAGATTAATTTTACTAGGAGATTTATCTCCAACTTTGCTGAACTAACTATTTGAGTCACTAGCATGCTAAACAAAGATCAAAGTATCAAATGGGAAGAAGCAACTATTCAAGATTTTATTAGAATCAAATAAGCATTAAAGAATGCCCCTGTTTTAGCAGCTCTAGATTATAATAAGGCTTTCGAAATGTTTTATTTTTCTTTAGAAAATACTATTGCATCTATATTATTGCAGAAGGATGATGAAGGAGCTAAAAGAAAAATTACCTTTTTTAGTAAGGCATTACAAGGAGCTGAGCTAAAATATACTATCATGGAGAAGTAGGAATTTTCTCTCATAAAAGAAAAAAAGGTCTTCATTTCATATATTCTGAGTTCCAAAATTATTGCTTATGTTCCCCACACCATGGTGAAAGATATCCTATCAGAAATGGAGGTCTCAAGCAAGATATGCCAATGGGTAAAGAAATTGCAAGAGTATGATATGGATATCTAAACAAAAAAATTAGTCAGAGGTTTTTTCCTGGTAAAACTTATGGCATAGAGCAATTTGCAGACAATTGAGGTAAATGAATTTGAAGAAGAAAGGTTGAATTTCCTTGCAAAAATGATAAATTCTTAATGGTACAAGGAAATATTTTTAATCTCAAACATCTACAATGCCCTGAACATTTGAGCAAGAATAAGAAAATAGCACTTAATTTAGCTTCCCAAAAATATCTCATTACTAGTTTTGGGTTAGCTTGGAAAAACCCCGAGGGAGTTCTCTTAAGATGTATTAGTGAAGATGAAGCCCCTGATATAATTATTGATCTCCATGGAGGGTTTTGTGAGGGGAATTTTTCTACAAGAGTCACAGCTCATAAGATCTTAAGGTATGGTTATTGGTGGCCAACTCTCTTCAAGGATACAACTCTGTTGGTGAGAAGATTTTAAAGTTACCAACACTTTTCTGGAAGACTAAAAGACTCAGGCTCCCTTCCTTTGCAGCATGTATTAGTTGAAGCCCCATTTAGTAAATGGGGAATGGATATCATTGGGGAAATTTTTGACCCCTCAAGTGCAGGACATAAGTGGGTGTTAGTGGCTATAGATTATTTCACTAAGTGGGTGGAAGAAATTCCCACCAAGAAGGAAACTCACCAAATTGTCATGGATTTTATCCTGAATTATATCATCTGCAAATTTGGGGTACCTACCAAAATAGTTACTGATAATGCCATGAGCTCTTAAGCTAAACCTTTGGTGGCTATGTGCCATGAATATGGGATAAATTTGACATATGCTTTCAATTATAATCCCCAAGGAAATGGATAAGCAGAGTCCAGGAATAAAAATTTGTTGAAGATAATTAGAAGGACTTTGGAGTTGAACAAAAGGAAGTGGGGTGAGCAGTTGAAGTTTGTTGGTTGGGCTAATCAAATCATTGTTAAACAAGTTATTGGAAAACTCCCATTTGAGTTGGTGTATGGAACTCAAGCTCTACTTCCCCTACATATGCCATTGTCTTCATTTCAATTTCTTCCACAACTAGAAGATCAAGAGGTTAGTCCCTATGATGCTTACATAAATCAGATTGTTGAGTTAGATGAATAAATAAGGGAATCCCATCATATGCATGTGAAATCAAGAGAAAATTTGAAGTTTTCTGATAAAAAAGTTACTCCAAGAGCTTTTACTCTGGGATATCTTGTGTTATTATGGGATAAGGGAAAACATGGTTAGTTTTATGCATTGTGGATTGGCCCTTATTCAATTAACATTTGAATTGGTGAACATACTTTCTTCTTAAAATACTTAGATGGGGAATTGGTTGAATTACCTATTAATGGCAAGCATTTGAAACATTTCCTTTATTAATTTCTCAAAATCAAGGAATACTTCATTGTATAGTGTACAGTCTTTTGGTTTCTTTCTGCTTTCGTGTTTTTATATTTTTGTTTTTCCTAGTCCTTGGTAGTTGTTTTTTTGGTTTCTCATTTCTTCCTTGGGGCAGTTGGTTATTATTGTTCTTCTTTGCAAGCTTGTTCTTTGACTTTGTTTCCCAATAGTTTATTTTTAGCACTTTGTATTCTATTTTTTCTTGTGGCACTCACAGGGAGTGTCCATCCCCAAGTAAGAGATGATGTTGGTGCTCAATTTAATCTCACCCCATTTGTCCTTGAAATTCTTCAGTTTGCAAGCTTTGTCATCTATTCTATCTCCATGTATTGATGCATGAAAACTTTGTCCTCAACTTGGTTTCTATGATCAATCCCTTCCTTTGGTCAAGGATCACTTTAAATCCAAAAAAAATTTCCATTCCTCTATCCATGTGAAAGAATTTGTAACTTGGGCATAAAATCAGAAATTTTCCCTTCCTTCCAGTTTCCCACAGTCCTATTTTGTTTTCCTTGACAATTTTTGTCCCAATACCTATGGAAAATTTTTCCTTTATATTGGATACGGCTCGGTGGATCACATTCAGACCTTATATCATTTACAAATTCTATCCTTAAAGAAAGATTCATTTCCGGGCATAAATGGTGATTTTCCTACATTTTACGATTTGACAGGTGTGTTTTCCCCGTGAAATTTATATCTCAGCATCTGTGGAAACATGGCCCTTTCTTGTTGGATGTGGCTCATCAAGGAACTTTGAAACTCTAAGGCATGCTTCAACTCAATACTTGTCCACGTGGAGGGTCGGCGCTCATCAAAAAATTCACCTTTTGGCTTGACTTTGGAGTTGTGCCAAGGAGACACAAGGAGGTATCTACTGCCTTTCCCAAACTTAGACATTTATTTTTTCATATGGCCAGTGCAGCTCTATCAGACCATGGACACATGGAGGTTCGGCACCCATTTGAGGATCCACCTCAGGGTCCCACCTTAATAGTTGCAGTAAGGGGACACTTGGTGAGCCTCCACTTGTTTACGGTCTCTAATTTTGGGGACCATCTCAAAGTTACACTAAGGAGACACATGGAGGATTCCACTAGCTCTTTTTTATACTTAAACATTTCAAACAACTTTCTAAAGGCCTAGGACTTGTGGAGGGACCGAGCCTATTTGAGGACTGGACACTAAATTTTATTTTGAAGAAGCATCAGGAGGACAATTGGAGGCTTCCGCTCACTTTTCCCTTGCTTGGAATTTTCAACAGCCAAGGGAAACTGTCTCCCTAGACACATGTTGCCTTCCATTGATCCTTCAATGTTTTGAACAACTCTACCAGACTGCGACATGTGGAAGCCTCAGTTGGCTCCTTTTTGACTGAGATTGTTTCAAAGGCCAAAAACCATTTTTCTTAGGCCTAGGGCATGTGGAAGGCCTGTGCTTGTTTGGAAAATTTCCTTTGTACCTCACCTTTGTAGTTTCTCTAAGGAAACACGTGGATGGATCTAATCCAAAGTTGAGAAGGTGTAGAATCAATGGTTGATGTGCCTTGCATTTATTTTTCTACCATTTTTACTCCAAGACTCCTGGAGATGCGAATACGCACTGTTTTTCATCATTTTTAATGAAATTCCTTGTTGTTTTTTTTGCAAAGTGCCATTGAATAGATTTAGAACTTAATTTATGAGTCCAAGGATTTTTAAGGTTGATATTTTGAAGTTGGAAATTCTCGGGTGCTTGCAAAAACATGAATTACCAGAGAAGATGGATATGGGATAGAGTTACAAAGGAAAGAGAGGGAAAAGGATGAAATGATGGAGGTTGCAGGTGCCAAGGATGAAAAATGTGTTGCCTCGAGGGTGGAAATGATTCCCTGTCATATCCAGCTATGCAGAGCCTCCGAAAAATGATTAAAAAGGGGATTTATTGCATGAAAGAATCAAGAGAATGATTAGAAGGACTATCAAGGAAAGTTGTGGCATGGCATCCTATTCATTAGTCGAGGGACTTGTGAAGGCCATGTGATCAGTTCATGAATTTTCCACCTTGCAATGTTTTGTTGCAAATTTGTTAAAGTGTCACTTTCTGAGGACAAATTGGTAACAAGTTCTAAAGGTCCCTCGAATATTCTTCTCTTTTGGTGGGGAAATTTGGGATGAGTGAGTAAAATGTATAAATGCAATGAGAATACTCTTGCAAATGGTTGCGGGGGTTGAATTCTTAAAAGGCAAAATTTGAGAACAGCCTGTCTTCCTGAGAGACCAATCTGAGATAACCTATGAATTTCTTTGTTTTTTAGATTTTCATATCATGTCAAGTTGGTTGTGAGTGTATAGCCATTGAAAGATCTACTGATTGTTCAAAGAAACTTTCCCCTACTGATGAATCTAATGAATTTCGAAATTAATCTTGTGTCAATCTTGGAGCAATTTGTGTTTGCTTTATTTCTATTTCTTATGTATTGCAAGTATTGTTTACTTTTATTCCAGAATGTTTTCAGATGGTATTGATGTTCATTGCAATATTGTGTTAAATTCCCTCTAAATCACACATGATCTCATGTCCCTATGATAGTTTAGTGGCATTTAGTCAATTTCATTTCAAGATGATCCTTCATCCTGCATGAGATAAACAATTTAAAATCACTTCACTGTCATTTGTTGATAAAGATTTTCTGTAAGCCTTTGAGTGTATCTTAGGCTGTGAGGAACTAGGGGTCTTTGATGTTTAATTGAGTATTTAACTCGAGCCTTCATGTTAAATTCTTTGAGATTGTGTGAAACCGTGCAAATATGGGCCTCCATTGATGCACAACTTTCTGGTTGAAGGAATATTTTAGCTATTCTGAAGCTTTATGTCATTTATATTTCCATTGTTGTGAAGTTTCTCAAATATATGGTATAATCAATTTTATCCTGCTTAATCTCCCACCAAAATTATTCAAAAACAATGAATCCATCCTGAACTACCCCTGTTTTCCCTGTGTGTCCACAAAAAAATAAATCTACTTACTAAAATATGTAGAAGCAATCAGGATTCCATAATGTCTTTAGTAACCTTAACCTTGTTTAGGAAATATCACCATTCTTTAGAAGTGACAACTCGTGAGAGTTAAATTTTGGTGCATTGATCATATTCTCTTAGGGTCCCCTTTCATAAATTTGTGCAAAGAAGGATATCTTCATTCTCCTTCATCTGACAGAGGTTACAAAATGGGTCCTCTCACCCTGTCGAAAGGCACATGGCCTAAAGAAGTGAGGATAGATCAAATCCTTAATGAAGGTGATATCCATTTCTCACGATGCCCAAGTGACAAAGAGTCAGAGCAAATCCCATCCCCGGCTACAAAATGACTCACAATATAGATCTGTCTGTCTCTAAGGGTCTTGCTAAATCTTTGATGTTTCTCAGTTTCCAAGGGAGAATCAAATTTGGATACCAACACAGTACCCATTAAACATGATGCATCCCTAGAACCTGTAATAGACTATCCCAGAGTATGCCACAGTAGTACCCTGCAATGACGAGAGGAAAGAATGTAGACAATAAAATGGAGCACTTTGTATGGATAAGATGCATCACAAAATAGATTTTATTACTCTAAGATGTGTCACACTATGTTACATTTGATCAGATGATTGAAAGAGGCCCAAGGAATTAGTGCCCATTAGAGAGCCAAGAGAGGAGGCTTAAACTCCACATTCTACCCTAATGAAGAAAGAGCACTAGGGTTTGTGTTGTGATGAGGACCCAAGTGACAATTGGGGTCAACCCCTTGAAATATGCCCTTTCTATGTATTTCATGTACTAAAGAAACCTAAACTAGAGCTCTAAGTTAGATTAGGGAAGTTATTTTTCAAATCCTACTGTCATGCCACTCCCTTAGAAGAGCATTGAATCCACCTACTCCATGATGGGATTTTTCGTACCAAAACCAGATGCCCCCATGTTGTGCTAAGTGGATACCTTACTGGGGGTAGAAAAGATGTGCCCATTCTTCAAACCATGGAGGTAGGTGGGGAGACTTAATAGCCTCAAAAATGGTGGGTTAGTATAACATTAATGGTGGCAAGTGATGCAATTTGGTGCCGAGATGCTTTCCAACAACGTCCTGAAAACACTTGAATCCAATGCTTCCAATAGAAAGATATGGCTACCATGGAAGATCAAGGTCATGCGGGCTCACAATATAATCAGGGCCAAAGAGTCCACCTAAGTACAAGACCAATGTTGGTGCTCAAAATAGTCTCACCCCCAGTTTTTCCTTTGAAAATCTATCGATTTGTGGCCTCATGTCACTTTCTTTTTCCCGTGTTGTGCCTAATTAATCTTTGTTTCCATTTTTAATCTATTCCTGGGTCGTAGATCACTTATGGGTCCATGGTTTTCTCCTTGTTTCTTTGTTCCTCATGGAAAAGGTCTGTAATTTGGGTCTCCCATTCTCTGTTTGTCTAAAAACTCCAGTTCTCCCATATTTTCCATTCTCCACGGTCAGGATTTGTCTTCCTTATCATTTCTACCCTAAATACTTGAAGAAAAATGAATGGATGTATCTATGAGAAACATATTTGAGCCTTATAACATTTCTAAATTCTCTGTCCTTGGAGAAATTTTCATTTTCCTAGGCTCGAATGATCATTTTTCTGTATTTTACGGTTTGACGGCATTTCTCCTGGTCAAATTTGCATCCTTGCATCGACAGGGAACATGGCCTCTTTTGGTTGGATGTGGCTTGGCTGGGTATTTCAAAAATTTCATGAAAAGCCTCAACTCAAAATTTGTCCACGTGGAGGAACAACGCTCATTTGAGGATCTACTTTTTATTTTTCCCTTGGAATAACATTGTAGGTTTCCACTTGCTTTTCCTGGACTTATAAAATCTTTATGCAGCTAAAATAGTGTGGCGGAAAATGAGGACACATGGTGAGCCCACGCTCATTCAGGACTCCACTTGGGCACCATTTTGAAATTACATGTCATGGAGACACGTGGAGGCTTCCGCTGGGTCTTCCCATACTTAGTATTTTTTCAAAGGTCTTTTGGAGGTTTGGGACACGTGGAGGAACCATGCATGTTTGGGGACCGGCCCTTGAGTTTCATTTTAAAGAAGCACCAGGAGGACACGTGGAGGCCTCCGCTCACTTTGCATGTTTTGCTTAGACTTTTCAATGGCCAAAGGAAATTTCCTCGGAGCATGACACATGGTTCCTTCCACTAAGCTTCAAGCATTTAGACAAACTTTCTCAGGCCAGGACACGTGGTGAGCTCGCGCTTGTTCAAGGTATCAAATTTTTGGGACCATCTCAAGGTGTGCCATGGTGACACATGGTGGTTTGAAAATTCAAAGGGGCGGGGAGGTGGACCATTGGGGAAAATTTGGATTTTTTGTCCCTTGACATGCAAATGACTAAAAACATCAAAATGGCCCATAGGCCCGATAAAGGAAAGGTCAAAGCTTGCTCTGGTCAACGGCAGGAGGTGCAGACTCTCGGGGGAAATTTGGAAAAAATTCCTTTTGGGAGAAAAGAGTTAAAAGTAAAAGGGGAAGCTCGGTTCCACTGGAACCACATTGGGACACGTGTCAGGCCCATTTTTCAAGGGCAGAGCTACGTGGGGAAAACTTGGAAAATTTTCCTTTTTCCAAAAAGAGGGTCAAATGGAAGAATTTATCTACGGTTCCTTTGGGACCCACCTCAGGACACGTGTCAAGCTCATTTCCCAAGGGCAGAGGTGCGGAGAAAAATGGAAATTTTTTCCATTTTTCCAAAAGTTGTAAAAATTTAGAGGAAGCCCCCAGGTCTGTTTTTAAGTTTGAATCTTCCACGTGGATGGCACCAAATTCAAAGTAAAGATCAATGACAGTTAAGAGTCTAGAATCTGATTTTCCCCCCATTTTACTGAAACACACCTGGAAGTGTGAGTCTTCATGATTTCTTGGTATTTCCTACATGCCAAGCAGAGAGGGGAGTTAATGTTGATATCTGAGTTTGGTGGGAAGATCTGGAAGACATCTTTCACCATTAAAATGGTCTGACTATCATGCTCGATTGGATTTTCCATTTTTCTTCTCCCAAGCATGCAAGGAGCCAGATTTGACAGATTAGGGGCAGGAAGTGGTTGGAAAATTGAAGAAAGAGTGATCTACCAAAGGAAGGAGTTGAATGCGGGAGATATTCGATGAGATCTGCCCCCTCGAGCACCTGGCGACTTTTTATAGATTTGATTCTGAGAATCGTGATCGTGATCATGGCAAGCACTGGTAGCACTCAAGGTCTGGATTTTTGGGGGAAAAGGGTCCCTATTGTAAATGTTATAAATGGCATGAATTTTTCATGCAAATGGTTGGAGTGTTAGGGGTCGGGACTGATTTTTCTAATAGAAAGCTTGATAAAGCCCATCATTTTTTGAGAATCATTTGAGAAGCTTGTATATCTCTTTTGTATTAAATCTGATCATGTCAAGGTGGTTGCAAGTGTACAGCCATTGACAAGCTTTGAGAATTGTTCTATAAACTTTCCCTGCTGATAGATTTAATCAAATTCAAGTTATTATGTGTTGTCTTGAGAAAAATGTGTTTGTTTTATTTCTGAATGTATGCGAGTAGTTTTTCTTATTTCTGTTACAATCTTGTATTAAAATCTGATTCAATCACATAGGCCTCAATCCTTGTGACAGTTATAGTGGCATCTGTAATTTCATTCCTCAGAAGAGCTTTCATCTGGGATTGGAATAAACAATTTAAAATCACTTTTCTTTCATCTGTTGACAGAGATTGTCTGTAATCCTTTGGGTGTACCTTAGGCATGATTTGGCTTAGATCTTGATACTTTTGGGTTTCCTAACTCGAGCCTTCATGATAGAATCTCAAAGATTGTGTGAAAAAGTGCTAATCTGGGCCTCCACTGAAGCACATATTCTGGTTAAAGAAACTTATAGCTGTTCCATGGCATTTTGTTGGTTCAACCTTCCATTTTGTAAGATTCCTCAAGGATCTGGCGAGTCAAGTTCATCCTGCCCCACCTTCCACTGAAAAATTCATTCAAAACAACCAATCCTACCCATACTACCCATGTTTTGTCCTGTGTGTGCACAAATGCATAATCTCTATTACCAAAACATGTAGAAGCAATCAGGGTCCCAAATGTCTTTAGTAACCTTTGCCTTGTTGTGAAAATATCTCCATGATCTGGAAGTGACAACTCGTGAGAGTCAGATTTGGTGTGTTGATCATATTTTCCCAAGGTCTTCTCTATAAAATTTATGCAAAAGAAGGATTTATCATTTTTCTTCAATAACAGAGGTTACAAAATAGGTTCTCTTACCTTGGTTGAAAGGCACAACCTAAAATAGTTAGGATCAGATCACATCCTTTTAAGGTGCTACCGACTCCTTTCGAAACCTGAGTGCTAACAAGTCAGATAGATTGCTTCCCCATGCTACAAAATGACATACATGATTATCTATCTACCTCTGAGTGTCCTATCAAAATCCATGATGTTGCTCAGTCTTTGAAGGAGATTAAATTTGGATACCAACACACTTCTGGCGCCGTTGTCGGGGACTTGTTTTAAATTCCTGGGAACTAATTTTGCATCACTGATTGATTTGTTGATCTATTTCAACACGCTAGTCCATATCTATTTCATATCCCATCAATACATGCTTTTGGCACTATTGTCCAGGGAGTTCAGTTCAAAATCAAGACCCTGGTAAAACACTTCTTGTATACTCCAAGTGTTGTGTGCAGTTCTTTCAGTTTTCACACCTAGTGCACTAGCTTTCATCTGATAAATTTGGGTAAAGAAAGTTTAGAATCTTTCCATTTCTAGTTTCTAGCATTGACAGACATTTGACAAATCATACTTAGTGCATTTGCACAACTAAGGTGGAAATCCTTAGTGGTGACTCCCTGTTGATCTAATTTTTAATGAGTACCAGTGTCTTAGAACTCTATCAAAGTCAGATTTTGTTACTAATATTTACAAATCTGGAAGGAAGAAGATCTTTCTTTGCTAGGGATCCTGCTAGGACATTGTTTCCAAAGCTAGGAAAAGTAAAATCAGAAGGAAGAAAATCCTGGAGAGTTGTGGGAGAACAACAGACAAGAAGATGGATCTCCATTGATGAAAGTGATCGGCCTATCATTGAAGATTGTCATTCAAGTGACTCTGAATCAGGTAGCCTCTTTGTGGAATTGAATTCTCGAGCTGGAGAAGGGCCTTCATTTTATTTTGAAAGGTTTGATTCACATTCTGCACCTGTCTTTTCTGAGGTTGATAGGGATTTCCAAGAGACAAGGCCTTTGAGGGGGTATCCATTTTGAAAATTATACTCCTGTATTCCAAGGACCCTTTGCCCCTTATCAATTTGTCACCCCTCCAGGGTCACCTTCTCAAATCAACATGGCCCAGCCCCCACCCAGACCCCTTTTGTTGTAAACACCTTTGGGCCTATAAATTTTGTGGCGAATGGCTAGTTATCCAAATGCAGTGCCTCAAGATGTAAGGAACAGAATGCCAAAGTTCCAAGGAAACAATGCTATAACTGGTGATTAACATCTAAAGCTTTTTATCAATATGATGGAAGACTTTGAGATTGAACATGAAGATGTATATATCAAGCTATTTATCCATACCTTGGAAGAAGATGCTAGGGATTGGTATAAAGCATTGCCAGATAACTCTATTGATTCTTGGACTGAGATGAGTAATGCATTTAGATTGCAGTATGGTGATAGAACTGACCCTAGGTTTCTTTTGACAGAATTTGAAAACATCAAAAAGTAATCCTAATGAGTCAGTACATGATTTCAACACAAGGTTTAATAAGACCTTGAGGATATTTCCTATTAGGATAAGGCCTTGTGATGAGTCATGTTTGATCAAATATTCTGATGCATTTGATAAAAAGGCTGCATATTACTTAAGACACAAGAACCCCAAAAATTTGAGGAAAGCCTTCACCATGGCTCTGCAAATAGAGAACAACATCAAGGAAATTGGAAAGCCTCCAAAAAGGGAGGGTGTAAAGTTGGTTAACCCAGAAAATCCTCAAACAAGCAAGGTTGTTGATTTGGAGGAGGTTGTGAAAACTTTGGCAGGGGCTATCAAGGAAATTTCCTACAAACTAGCCCAGGATGAGAAGGGAATTGGGTAGAACTCACAAGGTCAACACAAGCAACAAAGGGCAAAGACAGGTTCACAAATCACCAAAGATCTGATGACAGAGGCAAAAGACCTATTGGATTTGGAAATAGACAGTCCCAAGCTAGGGATAATAGAATGGTACCTGATCCTTTGGCTTCCAGAGTTGCTATTGTGGAGGAGACAAATGTCATTGATTGGCGTGACAAATGTTTCATGCCTCATGCTCCTTGTGAAGAAGATCAACAAGTAGAAGAAGAATCTCATGATAATGATGATGATGTCTGCATGATGGGTTGTTCCACAAGCTTACAACAAGGGGAAACTTCAACTGAGGTGATAAGTGCCCGAACTGCTGCCACTTTTTGGGACTGCATTCATAGGGTACCTATTCTTCCTCCCTCTCATATTTTAGAAGTAGATATTGTACAGGATTTTGAATTGCCCAATAATGACTTTGAATATTTAAGGGCTTTAATGATAAAGAAGTATGATGGAGGAATTCCATCTGAGGAAGATAGACAGTTACTGATGAATGTTGTTGTTGCTCAAGAGAAGGAATATAACACAAGAAGTAAGGTTGTCAAAGGGACAGGGCCTCAAGCCAAGCCAAAAGCTCCCTTACTTTCAAACATTCCTAAAGAGGCTCCTAAGAAAGAAACATCTGACAAAAGCCCTGTAGTTCTAAAAAAAATCATATCCCTCCTCATGCCCAAGTTATCAAAAATCCTGTACCACCTAATGAGTGTGTTATCTTTCCTTCCAATACTGCCTTGCCAAGGAATGTCCCATATGATATTGCCCAAGTTTTAAGTCAAATCAAAGTCTCTATTCCAATTTTTGAGTTGCTTAGGATTCCTGAGCACAAAAAGAGAGCATTTGAATACTTGGGATTGAAAGAAGAGAAGACTTCCCTAGGCAAGAAATGTAAATATTGTGGAGACTCCTCCAATCATTCAAGAATTAGAAACACCACCAGCATTGGAGGAACTAGGTGAACCACCTGAGGTATATTTGGGGACATCCTTGGTGGACTCTCAGATGAATGTGGATCCATTCTTCACCACTTTGATCATTAAGGACAGACTGTTGCACAACTACATGTTTGACTTAGGGGCATCATGTAATGTCATGCCTCTGGAAGTCATGAACGAGCTGAATATCAAAGTAACAGTGGCATATGGGAAGTGCACTGCCATGGATTCCAGAGAAGTGCCAGTAGTGGGATGTGTGAAGGGTTTGGTGGTGCATCTTGCAGCTTACCTAGGTAAAAATTTAAAACTTGATGTTGTCATTGTTGACTACCTAGCCAAGTGGGGCATGCTACTGTCAAGAAAATGGGCTGCTAGTGTTGGTGGGAGTGTCCAAATGGATATGTCCTATGCCACCATTCCAATTGAAGGAAACCTTGTTAGGTTGTATGGAGAAAAGAAAATGTTACATCTTATTGAGGATCCCAATAATGCATCCTATGAAGTATTGTACACAAATGTTGATGCTGACAACTTTGTAGGATTTGTTGATGGAAAGGAGCACAAGATTGAGGAATGCAGGTGTCTTGAACAAGTGGGCTCTCCTTGGACTCTATTGTTTGATGGAGCTTGCTCCAAGTTTGGGAATGGTGTTGGTGTTGTTCTACTTTCTCCTAGTCAGGAAAAAGTTGTTTTTTCCTTCAAACTCAACTTTGAGTGCACCAACAATATTGCTGAGTATGAGGCATTGTTGTTGGGTTTAATAATTGCTTGGAAATATGGTATCAAGGACATCATTCTCAAAGGAGACTCAGAATTAATTGTAAAACAAGTCAGAAAATTGTATGCCACAAAGAATCAGTGAATGAAACAGTATAAACATGCAGTTTGGGATCTTATTGAGATGTTTGATTCATTCAACATAGTGCATCATGATAGGAAATTTAATGACTTGGCAGACAATCTTGCAGTGTTGGGGTCTCTGTTTGACAATTGTACAATGTCCCCATATTGTGAATATGATGTTGAGGTATTGACAAGACCTTTTGTCCCTGACAACATTAAACATTGGTAGGTTTTTGATGATGATGCTTAGATCAGAAGATTTCTGTAGAACAAGGGAGATTTTGATGAGTCAATGCATTGATTTGGAGCCAATGGTATGTACAACAAAAGGAAAAGAAACCTTGTTTGGCAAGGGCATCATCCAAGCTAAAAACCAATACCATTCCTAGAGGACTGGTTGCTCTTGAGTCCAATTTTGATAATGTTGATTGCATTGTTAACAGATGCATGAAAGCCTCAAGGGATATTGAGGAGCATGACCTTGGCACAAAAGGAGAAGCCAAGGAAAATTTGGTTAGGCAGTCAATCTCAGCAAGGAGGAGAAGCAGTCATACATCCAATTGTTGAAGAAATACCAAGATTGCATGGCTTGGACCTATTCTAAACTAAAAGCATATAGAGAGGACCTGTTTCAGCATGAGATTCCCTTGGAGTCTAATGCAAAGCCATTCAGGAAGAAATAGAGGCCAATCAACCCACTCTTATCTCTCAAGATGCAAGAGGAACTGAAGAAGCTGAGAGATGGAGGGATTATTCAGCCCACTAGGTATTCTTCTTGGGTTGCAAACCTAGTACCAGTAAGAAAGAAGAATGGTGATATCAGGTTATGTGTGGACTTCAGAATCTGAACAGAGCATCAATGAAGGATAATTATTCCTTTACCAAATATGGAGAACATGTTGCAAGTTAGTGACTGGGTCTGAATTTCTCTCTACCTTGGATGGTTTCTCTGGTTATAACCAAGTTGTGGTGAAGGAATCAGAAAGGATCAAGACAACCTTTACTACTTCTTGGGGAACATATGTGTATGTCAGGATGTCCCTTTGGTCTGATGAATGCTGGAGCCACCTTCCAAAGAGTAATGGATGTTGCTTTTTCTGGTTACATCAATGAGTTTATTGTTGTCTACCAAGATGATGTGACTGTGTTTTCTAGAAAGAGAAGTGACCACTTGCTCCACTTAGAGAAGATGTTGATAAGATGTAGAGAATATGGCATCTCACTCAATCCAAAGAAGTTCCATTTTAGAGTGCAGAAGGAAAAGTTTCTTGGTCACATTGTGTCATAAGAAGGAGTGATGATTGATCCAGAAAGAGTAGAGGCCATCCGGAAGGTCCTAATCCCAAGAACCAATAAGGGAATTTAGTCCTTCTTTGGGCAGATAAACTTCATCAGAAGATTCATATCAAACTTTGTTGAGTTGACCATTCCAATCACTTCCATGCTGAAGTAAAGACCAAGTCATCAAATGGGAGGAGGCTGTCATCCAAGCTTTTAGTGGAATCAAGTAGGCCCTAAAACATGCCCCTGTTTTGACAACTCTAGATTATAAGAAGCATTTCCAACTATTTTCCTTTGCTTCAGAGAACACTATAGCTTTTTTCCTACTACAGAAGGATGATGAAGGGGCTGAGAGGCCAATTTCCTTTTTTAGTAAGGCCCTGCAGGGGGCTGAGCTGAAGTACACTATCATGGAAAAGTAGGCATTTTCCTTGGTAAAAGAAACAAATGTTTTTAGACCTTACATTCTAAGTTCTAAAGTGGTTGCTTATGTTCCCCACACCATGGTGAAGGACATCTTTTCAGAGATGGAGATCTCAAGAAAAAGATGTAGGTGGGTGAACAAGTTGCAAGAATATGATATGGATATCCAAACCAAAAAGTTGGTGAGAGCTTTGGGCTTGGCTAAGCTTATGGCTGAGAGCAACTTGCAAACTATTGAGGTAAATGAGGTAGAAGAAGAAAGGGCAGGTGTTTTTGAAAGGTTGATGAGTTCTAAGTGGTACAATGATGTGATTTTCTATCTCAGACACTTATACTGCCCTGAGCATTTAAGTAAGAACCAGAAAAAGACACTTAAGTTGGCCTCCCAGAAATATGTCATTACTGATTATGGGTTGGCTTGGAAGAACCCAGAGGGAGTCCTCTTAAGATTCATTACTAAAGAAGAAGCCCCCAAGATAATTGTTGATCTCCATGGAGGAGTATGTGGGGGACATTTTTCTATAAGAGTCACAACACACAAGATCCTGAGGGCTGGTTATTGGTGGCTAACTCTCCTCAGGGATATAACTCTTTTGGTTAGAAGATGTGAGAGTTGTTAGCGCTTCTTCATAAGACTGAAAGCTTCAACCTCCCTTCCTTTGCAGCCTGTATCAATTGAAGCTCCATTCAAGCAATGGGGAATGGATTTCATTGGTGAGATTTCAGACCCTTCAAGTGCTGGCCATAAGTGGATTCTTGTGGCCACTTATTATTTCACCAAGTGGGTGGAAGAAATCCCCACCAAAAGAGCAACACACCAAATTGTCATGGATTTTCTATTGAACCATATCATCTACAGGTTTGGGGTGCCAGTCAAGATTTTTGCTGACAATGCCATGAGCTTTAGAGCTAAACCTTTGATGGCAATGTGCAAGGAGTATGGGATCAACTTGACATATGCCTCCAATTACAATCCCCAAGGAAATGGACAAGCTGAGTCTAGTAACAAAAACTTGCTAAAGATTATCAGAAGAACCTTGGAGCTAAACAAGAGAAAGTGGGGTGAACAATTGAAGTTTTTTGTTTGGGAAAATAGGATCACTGTCAAGAGGGTCACTGGAAAGATTCCATTTGAGTTGTATATGGGACTCAGGCCCTACTACCTCTTCATATGCAACTGTCTTCATATCAGTTTATGCAATAGCTAGAAGATCAAGAGGTAGGTCCTTATGATGCTCGTATTAACCAAATTGTTGAGCTTGATGAAGAGAGGAGGGCATCCCACCAGAGGCATGTAAATTTCAGAGAGAAACTGAAGAAGTTATTTGACAAGAAGGTCACTCCCAGGGCCTTCAATGTTGGAGATCTTGTGCTGCTATGGGATAACAGATATGAGGATAAGGGCAAGCATGGTAAGTTTGACTCATTATGGATGGGCCCTTACTCCATTGATATTAGGATTGGTGAGCATACCTTCTTCCTTAAGGACTTAGATGGTGAATTTCTTGAGCTTCCTATTAATGGAAGGCATTTGAAGCATTTCTTGGATTGATTCCCCTAAAATCAAGGCAAAAATCTTGTGTATAGTGTATAGTTTGTTAATTATCTCTTATCTTTTGTGTTTTGTTCATTCTGGTCCTCGGTGACCTATTTTTGTTGGTTTCTCTGTTTCATTTTTGGAGATGGCTCTGTTTCTCTGCTCTGTAAATTGACTCTATTTCCCAATGGATATTTTGGCACTTGGTCTACCTTTGTTCTTGTGGAACTCACAGGGAGTGCCCATCCCCGAGTCAGAGCCGATGTTGGTGCTCAAAATAGTCTTGCCCCAGTTTTCCTTTGAAAATCTATCGATTTATGGCCTCTGTCACTTTCTTTTTCCCATGTTGTGCCTGGTTAATATTTGTTGCCATTTTTAATCTATTTTTGGGTCGTAGATCACTTATGGGTCCATGGTTTTCTCCTTGTTTCTTTGTTCCTCCTAGAAAAGGTCTGTAATTTGGGTCTCCCCATTCTCTTGTTTGTCTAAAAACTCGGGTTCTCCCATATTTTTTGTTCTCCACGGTCGGGATTTGTCTTCCTTGTCATTTCTACCCTAAATACTTGAAGAAAAATGAATGGATGTATCTCTCAGAAACATATTTGAGCCTTGTAACATTTCTAAATTCTCTGTCCTTGGAGAAATTTTCATTTTCGGGCTCAAATGATCATTTTTCTATATTTTATGGTTTGAAGGGGTGTTTCTCCTGGTCAAATTTACATCCTTCCATCGACAGGGAATGTGACCTCTTTTGGTTGGACGCAGCTCAACTGGGTATTTCAAAAATTTCATGAAAATCCTCAACTCAAAATTTGTCCACGTGGAGGAATGGTGCTCATTTGAGGATCCACTTTTTGGTTTGGACCTGGAGTAGCGTCGGGCGGACATGTGGAGGTTTCCATTGTTTTTCCCAGACTTAGAAAAATTTTATGTAGCTAAAATAGTGTGGCAGAAAATAGGGACACGTGGCAAGCCCACGCTCATTCAGGGTTTCCACTTTGGGCACCATTTTGAAATTGCACCATGGAGACATGTGGAGGATTCTTCCAGGTCTTCCCATACTTAGTCTTTTCCAAATGGTTTTGGGAGGTTTGTGTCACGTGGAGGAACTATGCATGTTTGGGGACCAGCCCTTGAGTTTTATTTTAAAGAAGTGTCAAGAGGACACATGGAGTCCTCCACTCACATTGCATTTTTCTTAGACTTTTCAACGACCAGAGGAAACTACCTCAGAGCATGACACATGGCTCCTTCCACTGAGCTTCAAGCATTCAAACAAAATTTGCGAGGCTAGGACACATGGCCAACCCATGCTTGTTCAAGGTATCAAATTTTTGGGACCATCTCAAGGTGCGCCATGGTGACACGTGGCGGTTTGAAAATTCAAAGGGGTAGGGAGGCGGAAAATCGGGGATAATTTGGATTTTTTGCCTCTTGACATGAAAATGACTAAAAACATCAAAATGGCCCACAGGCCTAGTAACAGAAAGGTCAAATCTTGCTCTGGAAAATGGCAGAGGTGCGGACTCTTGGTGAAATTTGGAAAAAATTCCTTTTGGGAGAAAATATTTAAAAGTAAAAGAAGAAGCGCGGTTCCACTGGAACCACATTGGGACACATGTTGGGCCCATATTTCAAGGGCAGAGCTGTAGGGAAAACTTGGAAAATTTTCCTTTTTCTAAAAAGAGGGTCAAAAGGTAGAATTTATCCATGGTTCCTTTGGGACCCACCTCAGGACAAGTGTCAGGATCTTTTCCCAAGGGTGGAGGTGCAGAGAAAAATGGAGAATTTTTCCATTTTTCAAAAAGTTGTAAAAAGTCAGAGGAAGACCCCGAGTCTATTTTTAAGTTTGAATCTTCCATGTGGATGGCACAAATTCAAAGTAAAGATCAATGAAAGCTAAGATTTTGAATGTGATTTTCCTCCATTTTACTGAAACACACCTGGAAGTGCAAGTCTTCATGATTTCTTGGTATTTCCTACATGCTAAGTAGAGAGGGGAGTTAATGTTAATATCTGAGTTTGGTGGGAAGATCTTGAAGATATATTTCGCCATTAAAATGGTTTGAATATCATGCTCGATCAGATTTTTCTTTTTTCTTCTCCCAAGCATGTAAGGAGTCCGATTGGATAGATTATGGGTGAACGTGGTTGGAAAATTGAAGAAAGAGTGATCTACCAAAGGAAGGAGTTGAATGCGGGAGATATTCAATGAGATCTGCCCCCTCAAGAACCTAGTGATTTTTGCTAGATCTGACTCTGAGAATCACGATCGTGATCATGGAAATCACTTGTAGCACTCAAGGTTTACATTTTTGGGGGGAAAAGGGTCCCTGTTGTAAATGTTATAAATGGCATGAATTTTTCCTAGAGATGGTTGTATTGTTAGGGGTCGGGACTGATTTTTCTAATAGAAAGTTTGATAAATCCCATATTTTTTAGAAGCATTTGAGAAGCTTCTATATCTCTTTTGTGTTAAATTTGATCATGTCAAGGTGGTTGCAAGTGTACAGCCATTGAAAAGCTTTCAGACTATTCTAGAAACTTTCCCCTGCAAATATATTTAATCAAATTCGAGTTATTCTATGTTGTCTTGAGAAAAATGTATTTGTTTTATTTCTGAATGTATGCAAGTAGTTTTTCTTGTTTCTGTTTTAATCTTGTATTAAAATCTGATTCAATCACACATTCCTCAATCCTTGTGACATTTTAGTGGCATCTGTAATTTCATTCCTCAGAAGAGCTTTCATTTGGGATTGGAATAAATGATTTAAAATCATTTTTCTTTCATCTATTGACAGAGATTGTCTGTAATCCTTTGGGTGTACCTTAGGCATGATTTTCCTTAGATCTGGATACTTCATTGGGTTTTCTAACTCAAGCCTTTGTGATATAATCTCAAATATTTTGTGAAAAAGTGCTAATTTGGGCCTCCACTGAAGCACATATTCTGGTTAAAGAAACATTATAGCTATTATGTCACATTTTGTCGGTTCAATCTTCCATTTTTTAAGATTCCTCAAGGATCTGGTGAGTCAAGTTCATCCTACCCCACCTCCCACCAAAAAAATCATTTAAAACAACCAATCCTACCCATACTACCCCTGTTTTTCCTGTGTGTGCACAAATGCATAATCTCTGTCACCAAAACATGTAGAAGAAATCAGGGTCCCAAATTTCTTTAGTAATATTTTCCTTGTTGTGAAAATATCTCCATGATCTAGAAGTGACAACTCGTGAAAGTCAGATTTGGTGTGTTGATCATATTTTCCCAAGGTCTTCTCTATAAAATTTATGCAAAGGAAGGACTTATCATTGTTCTTCAATAACAGAGGTTAAAAAATAGGTTCTCTTACCTTGGTTGAAAGGAACAACCTAAAATATTTAGGGTCAGATCACATACTTTTAAGGTGTTACACACTCCTTTCAAAACCTGAGTGCTAACAAGTTAGATAGATTGCTTCCCCGGCTAGAAAATGACATACATGATTATCTATCTACCTCTGAGTGTCCTATCAAAAATCCATGATGTTGCTCAGTCTTTGAAGGATATTAAATTTGGGTACCAACAGAAAACATTAATCAAACCAAAAATCGAGCAGAGCTTGCAAATAATGGTATATAATAGAAAATAATGGCAAGAAAACTGTATCATACAACCATGGTGGCTTATATTCCTACAAGGAAAATTCTACACATAAAGCATTCGTTAGTATGTTATGAAGGTAAATATAATTTCATGAACATGTATGAATCAGTGAAAAGTAAAGTAAATATAATAAGATGTGACGATAAAACTTTTGTAATATGCGATAGTAGAGAAATTAGATTCCCCCAGTAGACCTAGTAGGACTTGTAAGAGATATAATGTCAAGCATCATTGCAACATGTAAGAACCTATAAGAGATATAATGCCAAGAATCATTGCAACATGTAAGAACCTGTAAGAGATATGTATTCACCAAAAATGACCAAGTGAACATGCATGTTTGTATATAGAATGACAATGACATATTAATTATTTGATTAGCATGTTAAGAAAAGTCTGTCATGTATGTAGTATAAGCAAGGAAGAGTAAGTGCAACCAAGATATGAAAATGTAGTGTATGAGTGTGATGGAATGGTATGCAGTGTGTTAAAATGGAAGGAACAGCGTGCCCCCAGTGGATGTGTATGAAATGAGATTCATTTATAAAATACCACTCAACAATCAAGAATGAACCATAAAACAAGATTACGTCATCGAGAAAATGGTTTTTAAAATGTGTGTTAGAAAGATAGATAATGAAGCATAGAGTGTGAAAAGTGAATGCAGTGAGGTTCATTTTATATTTATACCCTTAACATTTGAGTATGAATCATGGAACTAAAGTGCGTCATAGGGAAAATGGTTTTAAAAATATGTGCGAGAAAGATAGATCGTGAAGCATAGAGTGTGAAAAGTGAATGCAGTGAGGTTCATTTCAAATGTAGGCCCTCGGTAGTAAAGTATGAACTATGGAACAAGATTACATCACAGGGTAAATGGTTTTAAAAATGTGTTCTAGAAATATAGATCATGAATCATAGAGCATGAAAATTTAATGAGGTGAGGTTCATTTCATAATTATACCCTCAATAATCGAGTATGAACCTCAGAACTAGAGTGCGTCATAGGGAAATGATGATACCATATGTGTATTATGATATCTAAAAGTTCTTAGTAAGATTAATCATGAAGCATGGAGCATGAAGTATGATAGTGAGTTCTAGAGATAACTTCTAGTGATAGAATAGGAGGAGGTACAACAACCCCCAAGTGTGTGAAGAATGGGGATCTATGTGATAACATGGGAGAGAAATTTCCAAGGTAGAATATTTTGCAATGTGCTAGAGGAAAACATATGGTCATCACAATAGTAGTTAGGAGCAAGATTAGGACCAGGATTAGACTTTAGGTGTAAAGAAGAAGACCTAAAGAGATAATCTAGAGATTTTTGGTCTTTATTAGAGAATGGTTTCTAATTTGAAATTTGTAACACCATATAATACTTGAGAGACTGAGGGTATGGATTGATTTTTAGAGGATTTTTTTTAGTTATAGATGGTAACCCTATAGAATACTTGAGAGGAGGAGGGGTTGAACTGATTTTTAGAAGAGGTTTCTTAGTTTGAATTGGTAACATTGTAGTAGACTTGAGAGGAGGATGAGATGAACTGATTCTTAGAGGAAGTTTCTTAGTTTGAATGGGTTGTAAAAACGGCCCTTGAATGATGGAAGGAGGAAGATTTTTTTTATAGATAATACTTAGATATGGCTCCAAGGGCCATGTACATAAGATTTTACAATAAAGCTCATAAAGTTCAAAAGACATCTATCAAAATCCTTGAGTCAAGAAGAGATTGAATCAAAAATAGTCACAACAATGAGCCAAAACACTAACAAGAAACAACTATAAGAACATTAAATTCAAAGTACAAAAAATAAAGTATGGTCAGAAAAGAGACAACAAAAGACATCATAAGCACATTTTCCTCTAGTCCTCGAACTCGGGCCTGCATACTCCATCTGGATATCAAACAACTTGTCTTCCTCTGCGCTACTTATTTCTAACTTCCCCTTACCCTCAGTAACTGCACCCTGTAAAGCCTCAATGTTGTGACCTAGAACCACAACCTCAACATTAGTGCACTGAGCACTCATGATAAGATTCCTATTTTCGGGCTTAATTTGATTCACTGTGTCCTCCAAGGCATAAATATTGTTTGCTAGGAATTTTATCGAAGTATTTCCCCCTAAGAAACCCTTGGAAGGAACCTCATTCATATTCTGCCCCACTAATTTTCGTATAGTTGTAGCTGCATCCAAGTTTTTTTGGGATTTTTCTTTCATTTTCTTGAGTCTTAGTCTATCTTCCAATATAAGGTAATCTTCCCAATCCTCACCCAGAATAGAACCAATAGCCCTAGTTTGAGGGATTGTATTTCCCACTTTCACAAGCAATAAAATAAGCCCCCAATAGAGGGGAACTACAATTTTCTCTTCTTGAAAGTCCATGACAAAAGCTTGACATGATTTGTAAAGAAAAAATGGAATACTCATCTTCTTGTCCCTCCTAAAGTGGTTGAGCAAGCTAGAATGTTACGTGTGAATATTTCTAATCTTCCCATCTAACATTATGGATTTCATCAGATGAAAACATTCCTCATGAAACCTTACAGGAAGAGATGAGTGAGCAATGTTGTCCTCCATGTAGCTGATTTTTTCATCATCTCCAAAGAAAGTGTAAACCTCTTACTGAATCTTGGTTCTTTCTTTGAACAACTTACTACCAAAACACTCCATGTCAGTAACATTTCCTATGAACTCCTCTAATACCAAAATACTAATACCTCTAATTTTCAAAACACCATTGTCCCATTCAGTAGGAAATTCCTTCGATAAGTTCTCACTGTGTTCTTTCATTTTTTGAAGGAAATTTGTTATCCCCCTTTCATAAAAATATCCCATATGACATATTCATTCTCAATCCCTATGCAAGATGATGGTCAAAATCTTACCTAATCCCTCCCATTGCCATAGTTTGACCCTGAAACCTATAAATATTAGATTATTGAAGCCACAAATAAACAAACCTTGTGATAAATTAAATGATCTCAAACTTCACACTACACCAAATAATGAGCAGGAGAGCTTGAATCCCCCACACATGCTTCACAATAAAATTACTTTTCTACATTTAAGAAATATTTAGTACTAACAAGTAATTCACCCTCATTTCGCCATGATGATTTGGAATGGACCCGCACTCTAATATTTTCCAACGTGTCCACATATTGATTGGCCTCTCGATACACATGCCCAATATAAGTTTCCTCAAACTTAGGTAAAATGCCTAAAATATCCTCTATAATATATCTTATACTAACATGATTATTAGTTATTCCCTTCATATAATTGATGATATATAATGATTCCCCCTCAATATGAAGCTTTTTTATTTTTTGAAAAATATCCCATTTAATTCCTTTAAGAACAACATATCATTCCACATAATTTTTTTGTTTTATTACCTATGGGATAAGCATCTACAATTATAAGGGAACCCTCATCATTCCTTATTATGCATCCAAATCCAGAAAAACTATAACTCCTTTTTGAATCTCCATGAAAGTTGAGTTTCATCCAACCCTCCCAAGGTTTTTCCCATTTTAAATTGTTCTAAATGTCTTTCTTCCAATTGCGAGTTGGCTAAAAGCTCTAACTTATTCCCAAGGATTAAATTATCTTTGTTTCATAATTTGGGCATCCTTTTAGCTCCTTGAACTTAATAATGGACAGATATTTAGCCATAGCCCCTAAAATGGAATTTCCCAATCTGGAAAAGCTTCTCTATTTTTCCTTGAGGATCATATTCTTCATTTCCAACCAAATTCCCCATAAGAAATGAGGGAGAACAATCCTCTATTCCTTAGAAATAAAAAGGGAGGTAAAATGATATGTCCATTACAAATAAAAGTCAGCAAAAGATTCCGGAAAGACCCACGTAAATTGAAAATCTCTCAGAATATTATACAAAACTCTTTGCGAAAATAACATTGTTGGAAAAGATGTTGAATAGATTCACTCTCTTTTTTACACAATATGCATCTATTCAGGATCATCATACCCTTTTATTTCAAATTTTCAATGGTTAAAATTTTATTTTGAAGCACGTGCCAAAAAAATAGATTAACCTTTGAAGTAAGGACTTTGTCCCAAATATTTTTTTGAAAAAAAAATGGGGGAGGATTATTACGAGACAACCCATAACTAGTCCTAACAAAATAATCACCATCCTTACTCAAAGCCTAAACCAAAGCATCCTCCTTTGGAAATGATGATATATCTATTCCACCTAAATCTCAATTCAATATCCTTATTTCCTCCTTTGCATCCTCATCTTGACCTTCCTATTCTATAGATTTCCAATTCCACCCCCATTCTATCTCCACCTATTAATATGTCATAAAGATGCCCGTTGTGGATTTAAAATGAGTGGATAAGACACGACACTTCCTTTCATTAATTATTCGATCTTATTTGAACCACCAATCATCTCAGAATCTAATCTTAGTATCATCCCCAATCTCCCATTTGCTACCTTTCAAATGTAAGATTCTACATTTACAAAACCCATTCTAGAAACATGAACCTTCGTGGAAAACATCTATAGACAAAAAAACACCCTGATTCCTATACAACTATTTTTCCTTACGATGTTTTTCCCCCAATCCCTCCTCCTTCATCAACCTCCACCCAACCTTCATTATTAAGGCTTGATTCATACTTCTAATATCCTTTAAATCAAGCCCTCCTACACTCTTCAGAAGAGTAACTTTGTCCCAAGCCACTATAGAAATCCTATCCTTAGCTTCCATTCCTGACCATAGGAACCTTCTTTGAATTTGAGTTATAATAGTTCTTATTTTTATGGAATTTTGAAGGCTGACATAAGGTAAACTACTAGAATCTGTAGGGAGCTTTGGAGTAATTGTAATTTTCCAACCTGAGAGAACAAACAACCCTTCCAAGAAGCTAACATTTTATGAAAAATTTTGACTTAACAATTCTAATTATCTACAACCATCCTCCCTTTAATGAGGGGCATACCCAAATAGGTACTTGGAAGAGATTTAATTGGATAATCCAAAATAACAGTTATTCTATTTTGAAATTAATCATCAATGTTTATAAAGAAAATAGAGAATTTTTGGGTAGTTAATAAGTTGACTTGTAACATCCTAATAATCTTGGAGAATGTCTCTAAAATCTTTTTCTTCCAAGATAGTTGCCTTACCTAGAAGAAAAGTATCATATACAAACTATTGTAGCTAAATAGGATCCATCCCGTTAGAAATTATTATCCCTTTTATTATTTTCTTTTTATTTTGGTTTGCACAAAGTTTTACTAAGGTCTCTACAACACTAATAGACAAAATTGATGATAGGGGATCTCCCTACCTCAACCTTCTTCCTACATAAAATAATCCTTCTGAATTACCATTGATCAATACGACATATTTTGGAGTAGTTATACATTCCATTATCATATTTATGAAGTGCTTATGGAATCTCAGTCTCTCCATAATAATACTCATAAATTTCCATGACACTCTGTCATAAGCTTTGTTCATATCAATTTTTAGCATTATTGTTTCTCTTTCAGAAACATCCACTGAATAAATAGTTTCATGAATTGTTATGAAATTCTCAAGGATTTGTTTTCCTTCCAAAAAATATCCTTGATTTGGAGAAATGAAATTATCCAGCAAAAATTTGATTCTATAAGAAATATTTTTTGTTATTCTTCTAGACCGTATTATATACGGTGATTGGTCTATACTCAGCAACCTTCTCAGCTCTAGGAATCTTTTGGATCAAGGCTGTAAATTTTTTTTACCTCTTTAAGAAGTTTTCCATGCATAAATAAATCTTTAAGCACATCTTTCACATCCTTGTGTACAATTTTCCAACAAACCTGAAAAACGAATGTTGGGAATCCATCTGGGCTTGGTGATTTATCCCTTTCCAAATCAAAGACAATATCTTGTATTTCCTCCACAGAGCGTATTTTGACCATTTCAACATTTTCCTAATAAAAAATAATAGGATGAAATAAGTTAGCAATTGTTAGCTCCTTTGAGGGGTCAAGATCCCTTCCTTTAAAAAAAAATCAGAAAAACACTTATGAACTCCTCAGAAATCTCAGACCGGTTTTTTGTTTTAACACCATTCCTATTAATAATTTGCAAAATTGTATTATTGTTTTTTATGGATTGAAGTTGTTAGATGAAAAATATATATATTTTTGTCTCCCTCCTTAATCCACATAATCATGGAGTTTTGTTTCCAGTAAGCCTCCTCCTTTTCTTCCAGGTTATGATAGTCTAACAAGAGAACCTTCTCCTTGACCCTTAACTCTTCACACAAACCCTAATTTTCAATTTGATCCTCAACCTGACTTAATTCATCTATAATATGATATTTTTGAGCCAAGCTATTTCCAAAATAATTCTTATTCCAAATTTTCATTCGAGCCTTTACATTTATTTATGTTTCTACCAATTTGAACATGGCCTTACCTTTCACTTTGACTTGCCAACTTGATGGAATCACCTCCTTGATATTAGGATGCAATAACCACATTTTGAAAAAACTGAAATTTATTCATTGAATACCATCTACAATACTAGATTCTAATCAAATTAGACTATGATTAGACCTGATTCTGTCCATATCAGACAATGATCCACTAAAGGTAAAGAACTAATAATGATTGATGAGAAATATATACAATTTAATTTGAATGAGGCTATCTCAAACTCAACGATTGGACTAAGTATACTTAGCCCCCATCAACTCAATATCCACCAAATTACAAATAGAAATAAAGTACCAAAAATCCCTCATACTCTCACTGTAAATGTTGGTACCTCCTTTTTTATCTTCCGTAATTAAAGGAGATTTGAAATACCTATTATGTCAAAATCACAGCACGAGTGATTACTCACAATTGAATGGTTGAGATTTTCGGTGTGATTCATCAAAAATGGAGCTATCCTAAAGTGTGGGCCTTTATGATCAGGATATCCCTCTAAAGAAGGTCGGATTCCTATCCTATCCTAGTACCAACAACTCCAAAGTGCAGAGAGTTACATATCTATCCCTAATCTAATATTTCTAAGGAGACAGAGATATAGAAAATGGATGAAAATTAAAACCTACTCTAAGGGAAGGTGATGCACCAAGAAGAAGTGTTAGATAACTGGTAAATTAAACACAACATAGCTAGAATATTACAATGAAAACAAAGCAGTGCCAAATAATTTACATGTGAGGAAATACTAGAAGAGATGCATTAAAACACAAAAGGGTGTCTAGAACATCCATGAATCTATTTATATTGCTCCCAAAATTGATACAATACACCAGAATCCAGCTCAAAGCCACATATTTTTCATTACAATCTCCATTAGGGAGGTTTGGAATCCCCAAAAAAAAACTTATAGACAAGAAGAAGAAGGTAGGGGCATATACAAGGTGTCCAACCTTTTTAAATGATCTCCTCCTTACAATATATATGAAGAAGGAGAGAAATTTAGAGAGAAGGAATTCAAAATCTTTCTTTAGCCACCCAAAAATGCATTATATCACTTGCAACAATGATGTGTTCCACTACAAAACCCATACATCCATGTACCTTTCCTTTTTGGGGAAGGAAGGAAGCCCATACCTTCATCATTTTGATAGGTGATAAATATGGAATATTCCTCTAAAATGATGGACTGTATTTCCTCAATCTGAAATACTTAGTCTTACTAAAATCAAGAAAACACTAAGAGCTTTCCAAAAAATCCTATTTTTTGCAAATTCGAGCACCCAGTCAAAAGTTATGACCATCTAAAGATGAGGGTATCATTCTACAATAAATGTTAGTGGTTAATCTTCCTTCTTGGACTAAAAACCTATGTCGCACTCTCTGAAATATGAAATTTCAAACTTTCTGACTTTCAGGATTCAAAGCTTTGGGATTTGGAGATGAATGTCACTATTCATCTAACAAGCTTGTGAAACCTCCAAAATATCAAAACCTCGAAGTCCCAAATTTGGACTTTGGGTTTCAAACTTCAAGTTAGGATTTGTGTGCATTGGATATTCAATGTTCTGATATGCCAAAATGTTGAAGTCTAAAATTCAAACTTCTACTTTCACACCTCTTTCTTTTTGGGGGTTCGGGTTTTGGGTTATAGGGAGTTCTAGTTTCGGAGTTCTGAGAGTTCAATTTATAGGGTTTTGGGAGTTTAGGTTTTTGAGATTTTGGGTTTTGAGGTTTTGGGAGTTTTTGTTTGCAGGAGTTTGGGTTTCAGGTTTTCAGGAGTTTTTGTTTCAGGTTTTCGGGAGTTTTGGTTTCATGGTTTCAAGGTTTTGGGAGTTCTGTTCATCCGCCTAGCACATGAAACCTCCAAAATCTTGAAATCTTAAAGTCTAAATTTCAGACTTTAGGTTTCTGAATTATTTTTCTCCCCATATGAAACTGTTTACCAATCGACCCTGTTGTTAACTCCGAACTCCCAAATGTTCGAATTCTGAATTTTAGACTTCAGACTTTGATTTCCTTTGGACCTTTTGATTCCACCAATTCAAAAAAAAAATCTGCCAAATCCAAATGCTCCCACATCACTTGAACTCGCTCGGCTCGATCTCGAAATGTGATCTCCCTTGGCCGAATTGATCCTATGATGTTATCTGCGCAAGTCCAATTTTTCCTAAGGGTAAAAATTAGATTACAATCCCCCACTAACCAATCCATATCCTTGTATTGTGAATGGAACTGTATAATATCAGCCCAAATATTTCTTTTCCCAACATTTAAATTAGGAGCATATATGTTGGAGCAAATTCATAAGGAGCCACTCTCCTTTTCTTTAGAAAAATAACCAAATGATTGGAAGAAGCAACAAACACAGTCCCCTCCCTTTCCCCTTGCAACCAAAAGGTAGCAATACCACCAGAGTCTCCAACAATAGAGACATACTGCATATCAGATCTAAACCACACCTTATTTTTTACAGCTCCCATTTTATCCTTTGTAATCTTAGTTTCTTGAATCATAATAATATTTGGTCTATGATTTATCCTAAAATTACTCAGTGTACTTTGTTTACTGTGATTATTTAAACCCCTTATATTTCAAGAAATTATCTTCATCTTACTTTATGCGGAGAAATTACCTACTCAATAGAGTTCTTCTTACCCAAATCAATTTTCTTAGAGGCCACTTTCTCCCTCTTAATTCAATTGGAAGGATTGTCCCTCTTTAAAAATGGCTTCCCACAATCTAATTTATGGTTTTCCTTCTTTTGAGCACTTCTAGTATTGATTTTATTCCCATCCATAATTTGATTTTTCTTTTCCATATTTAAAGATCTTGGAACAACCTCTTGGTCAAACAATATTTCTTCCATTTTACTGTCTTAAGACGTAGATTCATCTTTCTTATCTAAGATCTTCTCCTTAGGGATGATTATTTCTTCATTGATCTCCTCCTCTTTTGAGATCTCAAGATTCTAAGTTTATTCCACATAATCCTTCTCATCTTGCTCTTGTTCTAAACTTACCTTCTCTTCCTTATTTTGTTCCATCTGATCTTCCTTTTGAATATCCTCCACATGAATCTCAGTTTCCTAAAATATCTTTTATATTAAGCACATTAAAGTATAATTTCAGAGGATTCATTTTCGAGGGAGATAACAAATTCTGCCCCTATTGTTTCTCAGACACATTATCCTTATTCTCCAAATGCTACTTATTCACATGTTTTCCTTTCTTAACCTCCTTACAGTATCTTTTCTCTTGCCTCATTTGGGAAAAATTTTGTCAAAACAAGAGTGAAGCTTCATACTCTATCTTCTGACTCCAAACCCTAAACTTTGATTGGAGTTTTATTTCCTTTTGAAGTAGATTCCCTACTAGAATATTAACACATAACCTAGCATACATAATCCTTGTTCTAGCTCTTAAAACCAGATCATAAACTACCAAGGAACCAATGTCATTCTCTATGGACATTAAAATTTCTTCCACCCAAAAATTCCATAGGGAGACCTGGAAGTTTAACCCAAACCCATAGTCAATCCTATTTCTCATTAAATGGATCGAACCTGAGATACTATTTCTAAACTAATAAACTTGATCTACCCTTAACCAATGTCATCCGACAAGGATCTATTTGTAATCATCATGGTTGGCTAGTTTTATGATAAATATCCCATTCACATAGGATATTATTTCCAAGGATCCTTTCAGATTCCATTTCCTTCTATCCCATTCCTAAAACTACACAACATTCGGTCTTGATCCATAAAACTTCCCAACCAATGAGTTCTCCATCTAGTTTTTCATTACATGGAAGGAGGAACATTAGTAACTATGGAATTATGCTCATTAGAGATAGAAGGACTGTATTTAGGATCCCATTGGGATTTAACAATTAAAGATGAGCATGAAGCATAATATTGTGCAAAAAATGAGATAAAACCTTGATGCTCAAGGTGCTTAATTCTTTGGTTTAAAACATATCAATAGTTTTCATTATGTCCCTTAATTATATGATAATTGCAATATGCAAGACATATGTACTTGGTAAGTCGATAAGGAGGATAACAATGAGTAGTTACTAAGTTGATCAATTGATAAGTGAGGAACTAAGTAAGAATATCATGTTTATTAGCATTGAAATAAAACTTGAGAGTTTTGGGTGGCTACAATACTTGGGGTTCTCTAATATGATAACATGTAGAATTCATAACAGTAGAATGAGAAACATCCTTGAGATGTTGAATTTCACCTTTAAGATATGTAATCGTTGTTTCCATAGCTTGGATTTTTATCTTGAAATAATCGATACAAAGCTTGAATTGACTCTAATATGGGTGGATATGATGGAGGATTATAACCCATAGAGAAAATAGATAGACGATTGAAGGTGGAACTTACTTGAGACGGTGGCGTATTGTGAGGGAGATACATAATGTCTAGGGATTTTTGGAGAACATATTTGCATGGTGGGTGCATTTCAAGTAAATCATGTAAGGATATTAAAGTATTTTTAGAAGCCATGAGAGAAGAAAAATGAGGATCTAATTATATGACAATGAGTAGGGTTCACCAAATGATTTAATTTAATTGGAATTAAATCTAATATTGCAGAGTAACTACTAAATTAAATGGTTAAGAACAACAATAACACAAGAAAAATAAGATATAAAATATAATACCCTAAGAAATAGATAGAGAAAGGATTACTTAGCTGATATTCATGAAATCTGGAACTTATCTGAGCATGGAGGATTCATGAACAATATGTAAACAATGTCGTAACTAATCTATATAAATTCTACAACTCATGAAGAATGATGGAAAATGGTGCCCATGGCAGGACAGGGGTGTTTGGGAATTGGTAAGTTGATCTAGGAACCCATAACCATGCAAAATCTTTTAATACTA
This sequence comes from Taxus chinensis, assembly GCA_019776745.2. Classification (NCBI taxonomy): domain Eukaryota; kingdom Viridiplantae; phylum Streptophyta; class Pinopsida; order Cupressales; family Taxaceae; genus Taxus; species Taxus chinensis. The sequence goes on along the minus strand of CM034146.1, from coordinate 641,072,692 downwards.
TTGTTATTATATTGTAAATATGTCACACATAGTATCTGTTGATTTCCTCATAGTTGCTCCTGGATCGCTGATGATACATGTAACCTGCCAAATATTTATTCACCTACACAATCCAAAAACCACATCAAAAATAAAAAGGAAAATGCAGAATGGCCTCGATAGTCTCCCAAAGAATGAACATATGACTGAGCGCTACACTACATCTCCTGGTTCATTTAGTTCTGGTGATTGTGTAGAAATTATTCCCTAGGATGTCATTTTACAAGTTACACTTTATAGCGGGTCATATCTAGAATTTAGCAATATATTAAAATGTGTGGATCAAATATAATGAACTTACCCTTCTTATGTTGTGTATTCATAATTATCCATTTGTTATCCCTTGAATCAGTGTTAGATGAATGCATTTCATTGATTTTTGTGTATTTTGAATGCAAGCTTAGGTGATGGTAGTATTTCTTAGTGCTTTCTTCCTGATTTTGAACACATAACTATGTATTTATATGATTCCCTTTCTTTAATTTCATAATGGACAACTGGAAGGTTGACCCATTAGTGAAAAACATGTCCAAAGGATAAAAGATACCAGAAAAGAGAAATTGAGGTAGAAAAGGGCCAGGGACACCTACAGGGGACATGAGCACCTAGAGGCAATTGTTATGGTTTGGCGCTGGTGTCTATAGCCATAAAATATAAATCAGTAAACTCTTGACTGGTCTGTAGGGTGTGTAATACAAAATTGAAAGGAGTAGATAAAGAAAAGAGGCCAAAGATAGTTTTCAACCACTATTTTTCTTTCTTAGGAGTCATGTAAATGCTCATATGCTTTTAAGACCTAGAAATATACCCAAGTGCATGATTTTGTGTATAAACATATTAGGACACAAGTTAGTAGGTTTAGGACTATTCAAATTATGTGTGAAAACAACACCAATCCACCAAAACATACATCTTTGTATAAGATACATTATTTAGGGTTGTCATTTTTCCCCTCTCAAGAGGAAGTGCAAGCTTGTGTGTCATTATCATGTCATTCTGGAAAATTCTTAAAACTTGGGAGAACTAACTTTTGAGTTTAAGCCCATACTAAAACACTAAACTAGATGTTAAGAAAGCCCCTTGCAATGTTTTAACATATTATAGTCTCTTTCAAGTAAACATGTAAAATTTCTTAGCATTGTGATAGGATTCCCTAAATGCAAGTGGGTCTTAACTCAACTTTCATGTGAGAATAATTCCGCGCTAAACCAATTCTTGATGTATTTTCTAGGGATGTTTTGGGTACATGCATGTGTATATATGGGATCATATGGTTTTCCTCCATTGCATCCAGGTTAGTGAAAAATCATCTGTCGAAGTTCATGAAAAAATTTGTTTTATGAATAAAACACTAAATTGGGTGTTAGGAAAGTCCCTTACAATGTTTTGGCATATTATCACCTCTTTCAAGAAGACATGTAAAATTTCTCAAAATTGTGATTGCATTCCCTAAATGCAAGTTGATATCAACTCAACTTTCATGTGAGAATAATTCCACACCATACCACTTCTTGATGCATTTTTTGGGGGATGTTTATGGGACCTACATGTGTATCGACATGATCATATTGTTTTCCTCCATCAGGTCCATGTTAGTGAAAAATCATGTCTCAATGTTCATGGAATTGTTTTTATGATTAGATCATCTCTAAAGAACTGATTCTAGATGCATGTAGGTTTTCATTTTATGTGAGTTGCAAGACCATAGAAAGGTTTTTATTCTAATTTGAAGACCCTAGGAATGTTCCTACAAATTATATTCCAAAATTAAGTGCTTGGATCAAAATTTGATTTGTTATATGAATGAATCCCCAAATGTTTAATCATTAAAAGCTTGTTCAATTATTAAATAAAACATTGAATTGAGAGTATTTATATCAAATTAACTATAACAAACTCTTAAAATAATTAATATGGGAGTTAATAACCCAATGTAATTGATTAAAGAGTATTGGTTAAATTAAAAGGGTGTGGAACCATTGTGTCAGTTTAGAACTATCCATGAAATATTATAAAAAGGAATATGGAAGTGGAAAATAAGGGAGGATTATCAGTGGGAGAAGATAATTACAAGAGAGTTCAAGAAATAATAAATATTCATATCCAAGATTTCATTCGAATGTTACGGACAGGTAGTGAGAAAGAGAGAGGAGCACCAGAAGTGTCATAACTGGCGATACAACAAACAATCTTAGATGGTTCATGGAAAGGGAAATGTGAACACACACTGGGTGTATAACATTTCCTCTTAGTAGTGTGGCCATAGTCTAGTGTTGGTTACCTCGGTGTGCATTGGAATTTTGTATCAAATTACTAATCATTTATCTCAGATAATTTCTCTTTGAAAAACTATGTAATCGATGTTGAAAGTTAATAAAAAAAGAAGTGAAATTCTTATGCCTTTTTAGATAAATGTGCATGTGTTCATGTATTTTGTTATTGGATCATGTATATTGACGGAATATGTAATTTTTTATACAAATATCAAATAATCGCGTAATTTAGATATGTATAATTTTATTAATGGTTTATATAAAGTAATGTAGAATAAGGATTGATGTATATAATTAAATGTAGTTAGCGGATTATCATATTTTTTGTAGTCTTTTTAGATTAGGGAAAAGTTGTATTTCATTTTGTATCAGATAAATTATCCTCATTTGAAACATTCTGGTGTTTTCTTCATCCCTCATTCTGTAGTTATTTTGGAAGTTATGACATGGTATCCTCTTATTTTTCGCTATGTTTCCTTTGCGTCTTACGTGTTTTTGTCCTAAGAGATTGTAACTTCCTGACAACATTATTTAAATATTAGTTCATTCCATGAACTTGAGTCCACAGAATACCTTTTTGTTATGAGGTGAGAGAAATGTTGACATGTGTCCTTGTTGTAATTAGTTGCAAGGGAAGGGGTAGGCTTGAAATACATTAACATTTGGCTCATTATGGAGACTTGAAGTCCTCCCAGAGCTATCTCTTAAGAAAATGGTGGAATTATTCCATGTGTCACCTTCAATTGTTAGATCATTTCCAAGTGATACCCTCTAATTTGTCTACTTGTCTCTTCCTTCTGATGACATTTCTTATGTCTCTCCTGCTTCGAACTAGAAATATTTCTTATATAAAACTAATTCCAAGTGTCGAATTCCACCAGACCCCAAGGTCCTTCAACTTACCTAGAATTCTAGCATGTAGCACCTTCCTTTGCCACTTATCCTTGTCCTTCTGCCACCGATCTTCACCACATGTCCTTGTTATGTGAACCCGCTAACCCCTCTGGACCTGAAATTTTTTTCTCTTTGGTTAATTCCGCAAGCCTGGTATCTGTGGGACAAAATGTTGGAAAAACCCAAAAAATCACGATGCATTTCTCCAGCCCTTTCCACGTCAGTTTAAATCCTTAGTTACTTTTAACCTTGGCCCTATAGATTTTTAATTAACCTTTGGTTTATATATTATTGTTTATATATGTATGATTTTAATCAAATGTAGTTTGTAATTGGACTTAGCATTTTCAAGTAAGTCTTATATATAATTAAATTGAATAATATTAAATAGAAAACATATAAATAACAGAAGATTTAATTAAATCTTCAACAATAAATTATTTTTTCTATATAATTGATTCGTAGAAAAAAATGGAGATGACTATAGTATAATTAGTGTAAGGTTTACCAACTTAGGAGAATGTGTGAAATACTCAAGAGATTAAAATTATATTGTTCTTAGTCAACGATTGTAAAAAGGAGTAATTAATATTGTGAGTGACATTAGTAAATGAGAAGATTATGGTGATCTTCTCACTAGAGATGAATTGTGCATACACAAAGTAGAAGCCAAATAAATTTTGGGAGAAATGGAATCTCAAAAAAACATGCATTACAATTATATGGAGCACCGAAACCAACAATTGGGCAAGAAATTAAATCATTTACCTATACAATTAGAAATGTTGAAAAATAAATTTGTAGAAGCTAAAAGTGAATCTAATAAATTTGATAAATGAGAAAAGAAAATAAACAAGAGAAAATAATCTCTTCATATGATGATTTTATTTCCTAAAAAAAATGATTCTTCTAGTGTTGAGCAAGAAAGTTTAAATAAGAATTATAAGAAAATACAAAACTTTTCTCAGAAAATTAAGTTTCCTGAATATGCAAGTAGGGAAAATTTTAATGGTCCCTCAGAAAAAAAAGCCCTTAGAAAATATTTGGCAAATTTCAGAAAAACCATTTTCGTATAGATGGCAAATCACATGAAAATTTGTTGTGTGGAATGTGATTTTCTAGCATCATTTTGGGAAAGGTAGGTACCACAGTAGGAACAAGTTTCAGCAAGCTACTAGCTAGAAGCATACAGTATGCTACAATCCAACAACATTTTACATGCTACCAGTCAGTAGCAGTAGCATTTTGCATGCTACTAGTAGGTAGCAGTAGTATTTTACATGCTACCAGTTAAGAGAATTTTCCATGCTACCGGCCAATAGCATACATAATACTATTGGCCGATAGCATTTAGAATTCTACTGTCCGGTATGAGTTTACATATTGTCGACCACTATAATTTTTCATGCTACTGGTTGGTAATATGGAGGATGCTACAGGTTGGGAGCATAGAAGTTGTAACCAACTCATAACATTCTGCATGCTACTGGTCAGTAGCTTTCCCCATGCTACCGACCGCTAGCATGGTGAATCCTACCATCTGTAGCGTGTAAAATACTACCAACAAGTAACTTGTAGAATGCTTCCAGCCGGGAGCATTCTCTTCCCCAATGTTAGCAACCAGCAGCATGGGATCTCTATCGGCCACTAGAATGGTGAATGCTACCATCGATAGCATTCAAAATCCTACCAACCATTAGCATGTAGAATTCTTTTGGATGGTAGCATTCTCTATCATATCGATCGGTAGCATTCTCCATGTCGTCTGTTGGTGGTAGTATAATAATACTTATAAATACACTAAAAGTAGTTATTTTCACTTTACACAAACCAAAATAGACACATCATAGAAGGAAAAAGTCCCAACAAACAAGGTGATCCGTAGAATCTAGAATCAAGATAGTAAGAAAATAGAAATGATATCTCCAAACAGGAAGCAAGGATTTTATAATAGATTTCAAAAATTCCAAGAAGAAAGACAATTTCCACACATCCTAAGAGCGCAACTGCGATAATAGCAAGTATGAATAATTTTACATTCAATAGCTTGGTCTTTCCCAAACTATACACATTTCTCGAAGATCCTACTATGTTTTCCCAATGGATTGAAGCCGCTAGTTTCACAGGAATTTTGTATATGCCCCAATATTGGATAGACCATAAACTACTCAACAATATTCTAGCCACTTATGACACTTCCACATTCACCTTTAATTATCAACTTCCATCTAACGCACAATTATTTGGATCGTCACATGAGGACATTGAGCGTCTGATAAGACTACCACACAAGGATTTTGATACTATCATAATGAAGGCTATTTTATGAAATAAAGATTACAAGTATTTGGAGTCTCACTTTCAATTATCTATTGATACAATTGTAGTTACTACTGCTCGTAATTTTATTTTCAATTTTATAAAATTCTTATTTTGATTATTTACAAATTTAAATATTTTGATTGTGTTTTTTTAATTGAGTATTTATAAATTTTATCCTTGCATTTACAGCTTCCCAAAACCCTTCAAAAAGGGGAATTCAATTCAAAGATTTAATTCACCCATTTTTGTACGTCGTGGTGTAGTTCTTCCATGTCAGAGTTATATTACAAGGTCGATATACGAATATTAAGTGGTGGGATTTAGCTTAAATCATTCGCACCCTGAATGGGTAGAAATTTGGCTAGTGCAGTTTATTATCCTCCAAGATAAAAGCTAATTTAGCTAACATTCATTTAAATGGGAATGTTACTATCAACTCAACATATTTTATTCTTGGTTTATATTATGTATCTCTTTATAATTTACGTGCCACAACTCCTCTAACATCAATACATGAAAATATATTGGCTTTGTCATTAATAGTTCAAGAGCAGGAGGTGAGTCCAAATTATTGATTATTTGGTTATTAATTATTTTTATTTATTTTTGTAATATTTATCTATTATTTTTGGGATTAATAAGTAGTTTACTATTCAATTATAACAGAAGATAGTTGATGTAGATGTATCATTAAGGGAAGTTGTTATCAGAGGCCATTTCGCACCAAGTTCGGGAGATTCAGTTACTCTTTCAAATGATCATCACAAAGAGGAGGACAACCCTCCACAATCTATTAAATGAAGGAGGAGTTACTTAAACCAACAAACTGACACATCCACCATTCTACAACCACTAATCGCAGGTATATCAATCTATGATGTATATATGTTTCAAGATGTTTGAAACTAAATGTAATTAATTATTTAAAACTTGTAATCTTGTGTATGTTTAAATATTTATTAGAACTTATATTCCTTTGTTATATAAACTTGTAGCATAGGATTATATTATCAGGCTCATGGTAGCCCAATTAAAATTGTATATGAATTTGATCAAACACAGGATGTCAAATTATCTTCGGTACCTCAATCTTTGGCTCTAGGTATGAATCTCATTTTTGTATTTTTTTGCTGATATTTTTTTAAACAAAAATTTGACAAGCTCATAAATCGTTAATTGTTAATTATAATTAAGATCACACCCACCATTTCAACACCCAAACTTTTCAGTCTACTTCTCTACCACCACCACATCAAATGTAACAAGCCCAATTTACACCTTAGCTAGAATCCTTTCAACTAAGTAATTTTTATAATATTATATTATATATACATAATAATTATTATAGATATAGCCGATGGGGTGGGAGTGGTGCGGTCAAGTTGACATGGTTGTGTGCTTGCCCACCTAGGTTCAAATCCCCTTGAAAATTACGATCCTCCTCGGAGGTGGTTTCGCCGCTGGAGGCGGCTTCTCATGCTCGTGCTGATTCACTGGTGGTTACTCCTCGCTACTGACGATGAAGATGGCTCCTCCTCCATCCCCACTGAATGATGTTGGTGACCAGATCCTCTCGCTATTGAAAGCTTGCTTCTCCTCTTGCTACTGACAGTTTCAAGAATGGCTGCTCCACTCACTGTTGATGCTCTCACTGCTGTCACTAATGGCTGTTACGTTTGGAAATGTTGATTCTGGGTGGGGTGCTTTGGTCTTGAATGAAAATGACGCTGGTTGAGCTGTATCCTCTCGCTCCATTCACTGATAGTTGTCCCACTTCAGCTGCAGCCATTGATCGTTGGTTGCTGCAAGATATCACTCATGGTTTCATGAGTTGCCTCCTATAATAAAAGTTCCTAAATAGTGGTCACGCCTTCATTGTATACCAGGTATGTGCCTTAAATAATCAAGAAATAATCCTCAATTGTCTACTTAGGATGTGGGTCCTTTCAAACACCCTCAATTGTGACCCTCAATCCAAAAAAAAATATTGATAGATATGGACATAATATTATTATTATGAGAGTTTAGGGCTAATGTTATGATTAAGTGCATTATTATAATGTCTCATAGTGTAATTATAACATTTTAAAGAGGTATATTATAATCTTCAGTTCAAAACAGGTTAGCAATGCTTGATCATTTTGATGAATCATGTTGTCTTTGGTTATAATATCATATCATATAATATAATTATTATATATGAATATAATGGATAATTACAACGTTGAATAGACATTTACAATTCTAAATATATAAGCAACTAAGCGTACATGTAATATGTGGTCTTTGAAACATAGGGCCTTGATAGTTATTGGAACGATACAGAACAGAAGATTAGACATGTCCCCTGCGCAAGGATGACACAAAAATTGAGCAAGGGTTCACTTAGCTACGTAGCATTGTACCAAACTTAATTAATCCATGGTTTTCTGGGTAAAAATATATTCAGGGCGTGACAAAAATTTAAAAAATAAGGCTACATTATTTCATGTGCATGTATAAAGTGCCAGGAATCATATAAATGTAGCAATTAAATTGATGCTATAATCTCTCTTATCTTAAGCAAGGATAATAATACATGTTCAATTTGGATTTTTTAAATAGATAATGGAGTGGATCCAAAGAAAGTCTGTATGAAGAAGAATTTAGGAAACCTTGTTGGGAATATTTCCAACATAAATGTTTATTGGTCCATTTGCAACCATTCTAGACATGAGAAATTACTTTCTGAACATCAAACCTGCATTGAAGGATTTTGCATAGATCTAGAGTATTGAAAAAGAGGTCAAATTATTGAACTTCCTCGACAATGGATAAGTAAGAACACCAAATATTTAAAGAGAATCTAAAAAGGACCTAATAGAAATGCAAAAAGAAATATATGAAATTGTCATAGTTGTTTTAAAATCTTGTAAAATTGTTCCATATTCAAAGTATAAATATATATACTTTTTAATTAAAATATTGAGTCACAAATTTCAATCAATGTGATATTTTACTTTAGTTTTATTAGTTCATAAGTTATTCAAATAGATTTAATGTGATTATTATTATAAATTGTTTTTTGTATTAATATTACATAATGCATTATTGTTTGTTATCATTTTCGAATACTTTATATGGAGAAAACTAGAATTTACATTTGCAAACACTAAAATTATCTAAAAATATTAGAAAATACAAAACTATATGGTGTTGTATTTGTACTATATTCATTCATAAGTTCTCCAAAACAAGAAATGATATTATTTTCATTTATAAAAAATAGAAAAAATAAGAATAACATTTCTCCATTAAAAACTCTAAACAATTTGCAACATTGAAAATATTATTCAATAAAGAATGTGTGTATATCAAAAATAACAAGATACATACATATAATCTTATATGAAATTTGATTTCCATAATTACATCGTGCATATTGTTATCCTATTTTTCCCCTCAGAAGAAATTGGACAAACATGAACTTGCACACTAAGAAATTAGAGAGATCATTTTACCATGGGAGCTCACATTTTGATTCTGACGGTCATGTTGGAGGCAAGATCGACAATGGAAATGATGTCAGAGGAAATAAATTGAAGGAATATCGAAGTCAAGATAAGCGAAAAATGGGGGCCCCGAAGTTTGAATTTTGGACTTCAGAGGTTTTACAGTTCAAAGTTTTGGTGGACAAGCAAGGAAAAAAACAACTTAAAGACTTCAAATCCTGAAACCCTAAAGTCCAAAAAGGCTCGGGGTTTTTGAGGTAAACTCCCCTTTTGGGGTAAATGGCACCATAGCTCAAGGATGGTGGAGTCTGAACTCCGAAGTCCAAATTTCAAAATTCTGAGGTTTGGAAATTCGGTGACTCGGTGGAAAGGAATGCAAAAAAGGGGAGTCAAAATTTTGAAACCCGAAGTTTGAAATTCAGATTTTAGGGGTTTTCAAAGGTTTTATGTGCCAAGTGAATAATCTAACCCTGAAATCCTGAAAGCCAAAACCCAAAAATCCCAAAACCCTGAAATCTTGAAACTCGAAGTCCTGAAACTCTTAAAACCTGAAGTATTGAAACCACCAAAATCCTGAAAACCCAAACCCCCGAAATCCCAAAACCCAAAGTCCTAAAATTCCCGATACCTGAAGTCATGAAACCCCTAAAATCCTAAAATCTGAAACCTCAAAAAGGAAAAAGGTCTAAAACCCAAAGTCTATATTTTGAAATTCAGAGTTTTGGAATTTGGAACTTTTTGCTCCAACGATGAATGTGTGTCATGCGACATGGTTTTGGAGTCTAAACTATGAAGTCCAAATATTGGACTTCAGAGGTGCGGCATTTTAGAACTCTCAATTCGACTTGAGTGATGAATAGTAACCTAAACTCCAGATCAAAATGTTCAAAGTTCTGAATCTTGAAAGTCAAAAATTTTAGATTTCGGAGGTTGTGATGTAATTTTAGAGTCTATAAAGAGGTAGATAACCACTCATGTTTATTGTTGTATGGCACCCTCATCTTTAGATGGCCATAACGTTTGAGTGGGAGCTCATACTTGAACAAAATAAGACTTTTTGGAAAGCTATTAGTGTCCTCAACACAATTACGCCTAGTTTTCTTATTTTTAGTAAGGCTAAGTATTTAAAAATGAATAAGTACATTCCACCATTCTAGAGGGTGTTTCTAGTTTTCACATCTACCCAAATAATGAGGTATGGGTTTCCTTTCTTCTTGAACAAGGAAAAATACAAGGAGGTATGGATTTTTCAATTGCACCCATCATTGTTGCAGGTGATTTTAATGCATTTTTGGGTGGTTAAAGCAAGATTTCATATCCTTCTCTCTCCCTTCTCTCATTCTTTCTATATATTGTAAGGAGGGGCACATTTCAAAAGGTTGGATAATCTTTCATTGCACCCTCCGTTATTTTCTAGTCTGTAAGTGAATTTGTGGATTTTAAACCTCTAATTCAAACTATAAATGCAATTTTTACCTCTTGCCCATTGTAATGCATTGTATCAAATATATGGAGAAATAATATAACTGAGCGGATGAATTTCAACCCTCTCTTGTGTTCATAGCATCTTTCTAATTTCTTATTACAACTTTTGTTAACTGTATAATTTCGGTTGTGTTACATGTTTTGATAGTTGTGTTTAATGGTGAATGAATTTGTGATAAGAAACCAATTTGTGTTGATGTTCATCCTCTTCAATATTGTTTCACTTTCATTTCCATGTAAGGAAAGTTATTCAACATTCCTTTTGGTGCATCACCTCCTGTAGCTTAGTGTAGACACCTAAAATTGGTTACCTAATTTAGTGTCCCCCACATTTGTTTACCTTCTCGGGTAACTTGGGGCACCTTTATATCACCACTTTTCCTTTAGGGTATTAATTAAATATCTAATTAAACATCTATCCTAAGTTTATTATACCCCATTGTATTTTACCCATGGATAATTAAATATTAACTATTTAATTATACTTTTTACATGTATCTTAACCACTTATCTACCCCATATCAATTCCTAACCTCCCATATCAATTCTATCCATCTATACCCCCTATTTCTCCTCTCCCCAAACCATGCAATAGGATATTTCCCGTATTTGGGTCGGAAGGATAATACTCTTATCTTTCCAATTCATCCTTTTTGGCCATTTTGGGAATCTATTCCCTGATCAGCACAGACTGGTACTCAGTCAATGCCAATTTTTCAAAACGGTCCCGATTGTACCTTGGTCGATGCTGATTATAAATAAAGGGCCAGAATTTAGTTGTAGTTAGACAGAAAGAGAGACAGAAAGATTAAGCCTTGAGCCTTCGAATCGTCTATCAGAAGAAGAGATAATTTTGTCCAAATCAATCCCTGAGAGGTGTACTGTTACTCTACCCTTGCAACATCAACATTGTGAGGATTCCTCAACTTCTTGGTGACTTTATTCATGCATCTAGCTAAGGTGAAACACTGTCCACATCTTTGCAGCCCCTGTAGGTGTTCACGATCCAGTCCTCATCAATCATCCATCAAGCTTTCTGTAACTTGCCTTCGGTTGACGCCGACCCATTCCAGTCGATGCCAATTTACCCTAATCGACACCACTTAAAGAAATCGATGCCGATCACAATATAGTCGACACCGATCAACCTGTGACAGGTGCCAAGTACATGTAACATAAGTCTAGCATTATTTTCACAGTTTCTTGTTTGTTGTTTATATTTTTTCTGTTGTTTACATTCTGTCTTTTATTTGTAATCGAAAAATCTAAACATTTACCTACATCTTTTATCATGTATGTTGTTTTCCTTAATTGAAAACATGGACTGACATGCACCGAGGAAGCTCATCGCTTCCCTAACCCACTTTTCAGGCAGTCCACCCAAATATCTTTTAACATTGTCTTTTTCTGTCAAGGGTTTGTGCATCACAGGTTTCTCAGATCTACTTTGCAGGATTTCTCATGTGCACCCGTTTTGTCTACATTGGCTTTCCTCCCCATCTACGTCTTCGGATCCCGTCTTAAGTATCAGGTATCAATTTCATTTGAGTGTTTCAGAACTTTTGTGTTTAGTTTGGTACATTAACTTGGAAAAGTAACAAGCGCGGAAATTATTGATCTACATTCTAGCACGCTCGGTGGGACATGAACCAAATTCTCCTATTGGTAATTTCATTTCTTTTCCGGTTTTGAGCTTTAGTTCTTTTTCTTCACTGATTTTCATTAGTTTTCTTTAAGCATTTTCTTTCTTCATTTTGGTCTTGTTTTTTTCATTTATATTTTGTAAAATCAAAATTATTTATTTCTTGCATATCTAGATTCCCATTTCTACTTCTAAAATTAGTAAATCTTTCATTTGATTTCAAAGCTGCACTTTTTGATTTATCTCTTTGTGCAAAATTGTCATTTTCTAAAAGTTTTCTAGTTTCTTAAATAAAAATTTCTCTTATACTAGTATCTATTTATCTGGATATATATTTCAAAATTTGTTTGCGTGTATGCTTAACCTTGTCTTGTGGAGCACTTTTCTTATTCATAGGATTGTTCAAGGGGAATAGCTCAACAATGAACTTTTTGAAGTCCACACACCTTGGAGAGCTAAATCTACAGGTATTTCTCTTTTGCAGTGTTTTCTCCTTTTTTTAAAAAAAACTTAAAAAGAACTTGTTTGTTTGTTTTATAACACTCAAACAATTTGGTGCAAATTCAAATTTTCCTAGTAGCTTTGATTACTGGTACTACATTTGAAACCCATTATGGATAGTCAATAGGTTGGATGAAGTTAGTGAAAAGCAAGCACTGCAGCTCTTCTTTAACGAGGAGGGATACACGAGGATGCATCTTACGTAGTGTTTTTTTAACTGTTTTGACGTCTGGAAGAGTAACAATATCATGGTCCACAATATCGTTACTCTTCAAGACATCAAACCAGTTAAACAAAAACTACGTAAAATGCATCCTCATGTAGCCCTCTTCATTAAAGAAGAGTTGCAGCGCTTTCTTTCCGCCAACTTCATCCAACCCATTGACTATCCACAATGGGTTTCAAATGTAGTACCTATAACCAAAGCTACTGGGAATATTCAAATTTGCACCGACTTTCAGGATCTTAATCTTGTTTGTCTAAAAGATTATTTTCCTCTACCTAATATCGAACAACTTGTGGATTTAACTGCAGGTCACGAGATGCTTTCTCTTATAGATGATTTCTCTGGGTATAATCAAAATCTCATCACACCAGAAGACCAACATAAGACTTCCTTCATAACTCCTTGGGGGACTTTTTGTTATCGCGTCATGCCCTTCGGTCTTAAGAATGTAGGAGCAAATTATCAATGTGCAATGACCTACATCTTCCATGATCTCTTACACAAAACTATGAAAGATTACATCGATGACCTCCTCAGTAAGTCCAAACACCATCAGGATCATCTTTTCATTCTTGCACCTCTCTTTTAGAGACTCATTCATTTTTGTCTTCACCTAAATCCATCTAAATGCATGTTTGACATTCTCACTGGTAAACTCTTAGGCTTTATCATTTCTATTAGGGGCATTGAAGTCGATCCCACAAAAATAAAGGCTATCCTCGAGATGCCTTCCCCTTCCAACTTAAAGTAGCTCCGTGTTCTTCAAGGACACCTTCAATCAGTGCCTTCAATTAGACCGTTGTCAACATTTTCATCATCTCCTCCATAAAAATGTTCATTTTGAATGGGATGAGCATTGCCAAAAATCCTTTGATGATCTCAAAGCTTATCTTCTTTCTCCACCTATGCTCATGCCTCCACGTGAGGGGGAGCTATTCTATCTTTATATTTCTGTAATTGACCATGCTCTAGGAGCCATGATCTCTCATTGGGATGCTAATAGTAAAGAATAGGCTATCTATTATATCAGTTGCACTCTTCATGAGTATGAAACATGCTATTCTGAAGCCGAAAAACTATGTTGTGCTCTCTTCTTTGCAAATTTTAAAATTCATCATTACCTCCTTAATCACAAATATTACATTGTTACAAGTGTCAATCCACTCAAGACAATGCATGTAAAACCATATCACATTGATTACATCATTCATTGGCTCATGCTCATGACAGAGTTTGATCTCAAGTTCATCTCGCAAAAATCTATCAAGGGTCAAGTCATTACTGATCAGCTAGTTGATGCTCCTCTTCTAGATAATCAGATCCCCCTTGCTCAATTCCCAGATGAGTACATATAACAAATTGATTTCAGTCTGTCTCCATTTAAAGTAAAAATCTTCTTTTATGGGTCCAAATTTTAGCAAGGGGGAGGTGCAGGTTTCATCATGATTCCTCCTTGGGGTGCACCTATCCCTGTCACACACAAGCTTAACTTTGAATGTACCAATAATATGGATGAATATGAAGCTCTCGTCTTAGGTTTTCAAAATGCCATTAATCTCAGTGCTCGCCATATCGACATCTTCAATGACTCTAAACTCATCGTTAATCAAGTCACTGGTGTCTACCAGTGCAAAAATGATATCCTTCAAAAGTATAGTGATATCATTCTCTTGCAGCTTCAATCTTTTGATAAATTTACTATCCAGGATATTCCTCACACTGTAAAACCAGTTTGTAGATACGATGGCCTCTTTAGCCTCACTTATTCCTCCATTCACTGAGGATTCACGACTTTATGTGGTTTTCCAGTGTCTGGATCAACCATCTCATCTCACGCAGTTGACCTCGAACAACGTAATCACAACTGATACTCAAGATGAGTGGTATCAACACATCTTTGATTATCTATCTTATTCAGTTCTTCCTCCAGATTTGACTTCCAATGGTAGAATATATTTTATCCTATGCACTAACCACTATACTATTATGGGCAGAATCCTCTACAAACATGGTTTTGATGGTATTTTTCTTCGGTACCTCAAAACCCCTAAATAATCTAAAGCCATTCAGGAGGTCCATGATGGTATCTATGGTGGAAACTTTGGTGGTTTGGCCGTAGCTAAGTGCATCCTATGTTTAGGTTATTATTGGCCTTATCTTAATCAAGATTGTTGTGACTATGTCAAGAAATGTGTCAAGTGTCAACAACATTCCAATCTTACACATATCCCTAGTCAGGCTTTATAAGCTACAGCGGATTTGTGGCATTTTTCACAATGGGGTCTTGATCTCATCGGTTTCATCAATCGCCACTCTTCACAACATCATCACTCTATCATTACTGCCACGTAATACTTCACTAATTGGGTAAAAGCTATTCCTCTTTCATCAACCAAAGCTAAACCCATTGTTGATTTTGTCTATCAACACATCATTTTTCTCTTTGGTGTTCCACACAAACTCATCACAGAAAATGGTGAGTCTTTCAAAAACATCTATTTACAGAACCTCTGTGACACTTTCAATATCAAACTCAGCTTTTCTTCTCCATATTATCCCCAAGCTAATGGCCAAGCTGAGGATTCCAATAAAACTTTGCGTAATATCCTCGCAAAGGTAACTAGTCGAGCTGGTAGGGATTGGAATTTACATATCCCTTTTGCTCTCTGGGCTTATCAGACTAGCATTCATACTCCTACTAGTGCTACTCCCTTCTCTCTCATTTATGGGTCTGAGGCTGTCCTTCCTTTGGAAGTCAAGATTCCATCTCTTTGTGTCTCTCTCAGGGAATTTGTCTCTTATGAGGACTATCGTCAAAACCATCTAACGCAGCTTGAGTTGCTAGATGACCGACATCTTAATGCTCTTGAGCATCATCAAGTCTATCTTGAGCGTGCCAAACATGCTTATAACAAGCATTTGTAGCACCGTGACTTCAAATTTGGTGATCTTGTTCTTAAAGAAAACCAAAATGTCACTACACTAGAACAGAGTTAGCGTGGTAAGTTTTCTCATAACTTGATGGGTCTGTACATTGTCACTCATAAGTATGGGTGCGGGGCTTATTACCTATCTTCCATGGATGGTGTACCTGAAATGGAACTGTACGATGGAAAATTGACAAGCAAGCATTGGAATCTACAAGTAACTCTTCCTCTCACTCGACCTCTTGAGGTCATGCCGAGACAGCCGGTGGGGATGGATTATGCGTAGGGTATGGGTAAACTAGTTAGGAAATATTATATATTTAACATGCACTAATGGAATCTATGAATCTAAGGAAAAGAAGGCCCTCCTAACCTAAAATGGTGTGATAGATCAGTAGGCAAGGATGACTGCTTGAAAGCTCCAATCAATATTGAGCTCTGGTGTGATCCGATCTATAGGTTGTGGGATACGTGGAAAATGACCTGGGATGGTTTCGTGTATGTCTCCAAATAGGGTCATATGATGGATGATGGATATATAGCGGATTCTATGGTTGATTCTCTGGTCTATTCCATAAGTCTTTAGCTTTGTTAGCTGCTATGTCTAACAAGGATAATTGTGCGATGATGATAGGTGGAAGTGGAGTGGATCTAAATATTGATGTGCGTAAGCCAGCGTCAATGTTAGATTGACCTGTAGGCTCATTGGGTTGTGGGATTTGTGGGTCACAACCATAGATTCATGGTTATTTTGGACCTATTATGGTCATGTGTGGAATCATTCCCTAATCCCTAGTATCCAATAGTTGTGTGCCTTTTCAACCTCTACATTCAGAATTAACAGTTGTGTAATCTTTTCTGAGTATCTTATAGGTGTTCTTGCAACCTAAATCCTTAAGCTAGTATCTATGTCTGTGATAGTGTCTCATGCATCTGGCTGTGGGACCAAAGGATCACAACTGAACATTTTCTCTCTTTCAATCCCTTCTACAGTCATGCGGATATTTACCTAGGGTAATCTGTAGTTTGGCTGATTTGACCAAAACATGTGCGCTTGGTTTTCTTATATATTTAACCCACTTAACTGTGAGCTGATCTGTTGTAAGTCTACTATTGTTCAGAAGACTTGGATTCTAAGGTTCTGATATATATTAGTTATTATCATAATAAGATTGGGTTGAGGCATGATTAGCTCGAATACGTATTCTCTGGGCTCTCTAGATCCCGTGATTGTCATACAAAAGCAAATGATATAAAGCTAATTAATGACAGAATAAAATAAACATGCAAGATATATTTACGTATATTTCTAAGTTTGATAGTTATTGATAAGCTACTGAATAGAATTTAAAGAGAAATTATCTAATATATATAAAATTGACAACTAAACTAATAATGCATTTAAAACAAACAAAGCAACCGAGTATAGGTACTTGTCTATGTAGTTTTTAGATCTATTCTAAATAAATTGATAACTGATCTACTCTATTTGAAAGACTCTCGATCCTACCTCAGAAGTGAGGAGAGAATCATAGTTTCTCTGAAACTATAAATCCCCACAGCTTCCCTGGTAATATAGAAAGTAAAATTTAACTGAAATGAAGTGATTAGCTACTCTATTTGATATGCTTTTAACTAGAACTTTGAAAGCTAGAACCTAGATTCTGCAGAATAGTGGCGAATCCGATGGTGTGTGACCTTGTCCCCTTAGTGTGATCTCCTCATTCTTTCGTGCTCACGTGGATCCAGAAAAGCGTGTAATGCTAGCATCAGTAAGAGTAGATATTGGAACAAAGGCAGCTTAGGATGAAGACCATATACAATGCGAGTAGGAGAGGGATAGCGCAAGAGTACAAAGCTTGGCTTATGTAATTCCTAGTGGGATTTATTGCGAGTCATGCAACATAAAATTTCCAGCACCTAAAAATATCATGTTTGATGAACAAAACCTATAACTTTAATGGCTTCCTATTGATATGAAACTATCCTACTCCAATTGATTTGGATGAAAAGACAACAACACTTTGCACAAGGAGAATATGTGGCTTTCTGATAGCTAGACAATGCTAACTATGCATCTAAGAAATGAAACTATGAATCCTAAACAAAACTGAAAGGCTAAGCTATTGAAATGAGAAATTCAGAGGAAAATTTGAGGGGCCATTTGCTTGAGCACAAGCCAACTATTTATAGAATCTCATTTAGGCAAAGGTAAAAACCAAATTGATCTCTTAAACCATAAACAACGCCAAGACACTATTCCAGGGAACCATAATCATTAATACAAGCCAAACGTGGTGAAAAAAGTTGCTAAATGCTGAAATTTACATGAGTCGCCTTAAAAGAGCATTCTAGAAAATGCGTTAAGGACCACCGCCCTGAGTAGGGTGGCGGTTATAGGACCGCCGCCCTGACTGGGCGGCGATCACAAGACCGCCGCCCAGGCAAGGCGGTGGTTTCATAATTGAAGAACAAAATGAAAAGAAAAGAGCGAAAAAGAGAACAACAAAGCATGCAAGGGCTAAGCAGGGCATGTGGAATGTTAATGTATACTTGGGGAGATTTTTCGAATCTTGAACACCTTGCGAGGAAACCTATATCATCATTGGGGCATGTGTTATGTTATTCCAGCGGTGCATTACCTTACAATTTTGGGTACGTACATATTACCCCCTCGAAGAAGCGTTTTAGCCATGAAGAGGCGTAAAATGGTGGGTCCAAGTATGGCGTTCCCAAAATGGGAAGTTAGAAGTCATACCTGATATGTCCGTGTGTCGGAATGATGTCATCCGAAATTCCCACTACCTGTAAAATGAAAAGAGAACTCAAGTGCAGATAGACAAAAGATAAAAAAATAAATACTAAAATATCATGAAATGAGGATGTACCATTTTTGCGGGGATAAGAACTTACCTCCATCCACGCTCCAAACCCATAAAAAGGGGCATTCAAAACAAGTCAGGTTGTTATATATGTAAAAGTGGGCCCATTTTCCTATTCATTTGCGCATGTTGATTTTGTTGATTTTGAGCTCTGGGACTCACGGTGATAGTTTCTCACGAGAGTATAGTCAAAACGTCCAGGACAAGATTGTGATCATGCCTCCACGAGCGGAACACCGACCTACGAGATAACAAGTTAGTTTTTCTCAATTTTCCATTTTTATCCCCAAAATATTAAAATGTTGAAAAAAATTTCATGGGGGGATAATTTTTGAAAATGTTAGTTTTAATAGGTTCATCTAGGGGGGGCGCCTACTGGGTAGGCTTTGTTTTAGTCAAAATAGTCTTTATTTAGTGTTTTTAGGCCTTTTTAGGGCACATGACCTGTGTGGGTTTTCGGGACACGACCGCCGCCCTGTTCAGGGCGGCGGTTACAAGACCGCCTCCTTTAAGGCAGCGATTACGGAACCGCCGCCCTGCTCAGGGTGGCGGTCCTTCACAGAATGCACAAACAACACCTTTTTGAAGTTAATTTGGCATTTTTAGCATTCTTATGTGTTTTTATGATCTTTCTAATGTCATTTGGATGCTAAATTGTTCTGTTTTGTGTGTTTTTAGGTGTATGCAGGTGAGGGAGGAGTATATTCGATGGATCCAAGAGAGTGTGTGTGATTGGCTCCCAGAAGTATTACATTCCCTTTCTCAAGACAAGCAGGACACTCTTCAGAGGGTTGGTATATTGCGTATATCACGGGTTCCACATGTTGCACCATCTAGTCACATACTTTGTGACTTATTTTCATATTGGGATGCTGATCGGAACACTTTCCAATTACCAAGGGTCCGAGGTGAGTGGACCATTACTTTGGAGGATGTTTACCATATCTTGGGGGTCCCGATCATCGGGAGACAACTTACTCTTGAGACAGCAGGTTCACGGGCCCAGATAGCACAGTGGGCCTCATACATGGGAGATGCAGTTATCTCCACTGGTTCGAAGAAGGGGGTGAGGGTCCAATCTATTCCTAGCCTGCCTATCCCCTTGATTCACTAGGCCATTATGGGGATCCTTGCCTTGAGATTGATCGAGGACAAGGGAGGAGACACTCTACTCTATTTCTAGTCCCCCATCATTGCACATATTGAGGGACATGGCCAGATTTACGCCTAGGGAGTCGACATACTCGGGACTACCTATCATGATCTATACAGGGTGGTCCATTTATAGGGGCAGTCATTGAGCCATCCGACCCTTGTTATGAGCTGGGTCTATGAGCATTTCATCCCCTATGGTAGAGGTGTAGAGGTGGTAGATCCCAGAGTTGTGAGGGCAACCAGATGGATAGACATGTTGGTGCTTAGAGCACCTCACCAGCCAGTTGCTTCCCTGACCATTGATGACATGGAGGCCACACTGTATCAGGCCATGGCAGGGTTATGGGGCGAGGAGGTTCTTACCTTGATTTCCTGTTCCACCACAGGGCAACTTGTTGATAGGGTAGGGAGGGTGGAGATACATCCCTTCGGTCGAGTGCCTGAACAGTTTGGCCTGCCTTACGTGGGTATGCTTCCCCCGATGGTACCAGTATATAGATCAGTTCGAGAGGCAAGGGGAGGTCCTAGAGGCTGGGGTTGGAAATTTGTTACTCCTAGAGTCCCCATTACAGCTAGGCGAGTCGTACGAGCTCGAGGGAGAGCCGGTGCTCCTCAGGCACCCTTACTTCATATTGCTGCCGGTCCCACTCACAGCAGCGATGACCCTATTGACGTAGACTCTGAGTTTGAGGAGTTCACAAGGGGAGAGACGGAGGAGGAGACTGAGGCTGAGGCTAGTGAGTCAGGTGGAGAGGAGGATAGTGATCCTGAGTGGCATGACACTCCGAATATTTTACAGGCAGAGCGGGTAGAGTAGAGTGCGGAGAGGGTGACTCTGGTTTCAGAGGAGCCACTCTCTCATGGCCTTGGCACAGAGGATGAGTCTGTAGTGGGATGCTATGTTGCCCCGGCCACAGGAGGAGTGCACCAGTCACTGACGCCATCTATGGCAGGTGTCGATCCTATAGATCCATCTTGGAGGCCCAGCAATCCGAGTGAGTTATCATCATTTCTTTTTAACATTTTTTTCTAGTTAGGATTGCCTTAATTGCTCTCTCTCTCCCTTTGTTTACTTTTGTTTTTATATTTTGATCATTTCTAATTGGCTTTTCACCTTTGCTTGCAGAGACTGCCGATGAGTGGCGAGACCTGATTCACTGGGTATGCACCGACACCCTGATGATTCCTATGGAGAAGACCCGTGCAGAGCTATCCGTGGATGCAGGGGAGCCTTTAGCAGCTGGTAGGCACACCAATGTCTTTGCCCCTATCTGGCATATGGCCAGGATGGTGTCTACCCTTTGTACCTAGCTAGCAGGGTACATGACAACAGAGTTCCTGATGAGGAGTCATTCTCATGGTGATACTGTAGCTGCTCTTCGGGATCGTGAGCCCTCCATGCATTCAGAGCACGGGCGTAGCTAGACTCCTAGACATGGGCATGCACCCTCAGATGGATCTCATAGGGGTTGAGAAGCCACTTGGCTCTCTTGTATTGTTTTCATGATGTATTTTATATCTCCCGGGATCTTTGAGCATTTTTACCATGCTTGGCGCATGATGGCATTGTACAGGAAACTTATTTGTTTATATATATATATATATATATATATATATATATTCTTTTCTTGGATTAGACGCTTGGTATTAATGTTCTTATGATTCGATTACGCATGTAAATTATAATGTTTTTTTATATACTTCTCAGAATGTATGCAATGGAGAACAAATGATACAAATGTTTACTTTCTGTTTGTATTTCATGATGCTGATATATGATAATGTAGGCACAATGTGACTTCGAACTCTAGCTTCTTATAAGCAATTTTTGGGTACTTCATATTTGTTTTGACAAAATGTGATGATAAACCGGTATGATGAGCAGATAAACCTGCCCCACTCCTAACTCCACGCAACTAGTAAGATGCGAGGGCTCATCACCGAGAGCTAGAAAGGGCACAAGTTATGAAATGTGTTGAAATGATAGTGATGAGAGACAGAAAAAGCTTTGGTGGAACCAAATTAGGATGCTACAAGCCTACTTTACTCAAGTGACTCCATAGCTTGGGATGTAACTTGCTTTGCAGTTTATCTATACTTAGATCCATAGATGGCCTCATGGTAGACAAAATCTGGGTTTCAGGGCTTTGAATTCTCTTGGAATTTTAGACATTTGATTCATTTGTCTTTGACTCAAAATTTCAAAGGTTTATTTGAATTTGATTGCTGATAGCCTTCAATGTTTATTTGTCAAGAGGACTCCCGACACCTTGCCCCATGCTACTAGTAAGAAGCATGGGCTTATCACCATGGACAAGGTGTAGGCGAGTAATGGCATTCCCATCCTTTCCCAAACCTACGTCACCAGTAAGAGACGCAAGCTCATCACCAAAGGTTGGTGGGGCAAGGAAATGTGTAAAATTAAAAGTATCTGTTTGATCTATATTTTACTTGTTTATTTGAGCAAAATGTCAGTGTATTCTTATTTCCAAAGAGATATACATAGTGGATAGATGTGACACAATGAAGCTTCTAGAACATACCATAGGCAAGGCACCTATCCTAGGAAGAAACTGAAGATGAGAATAAGCATGCAGATCTTTGTATGGTTACCGTTAAGGTTTTGTCATATCTAGATTTTTTTGATGAAATGATTCTGAAATAGGTGACGACGTTATAAAATGAAGAAGTATGATTAGAGTGTTTTATGCCAATACCATCAGAAGTTTGTAATGAATTGCTTTGAGAATGAGTTCCTTGATTACAAATTTGTATGAAACAAGCGGACAAAATGAAGCTAACTATATGAAGATGCAATGTAGATATATTTATATAAATAGTGGTGGCCGCTTATGCGTAGAATCATTTAAGGTGTAGGGAATTGACTGTTTCACCAAATTCCTCACCCTCTAGTGTACATAAGAGATCTGCACCATTTCCATAGTCTTTCGTGAATTGGTATGGGCCCAACATTTGGGCCAGAACTTCCTTCCTTCGCTGGTCTTTTTATTGATCTGGATGTCTAGCCTTAGAACTAGATCACCTTCATATATGTCTCGTTCATAGACCTTCTTGTTATACTACCGGTACATCCGGTCAACATAGACTATATGCCATTGTTCAACATCTAACCTGGCCTCATCTAGGCTTTCTAGTTGGGAGAGACGTGCTTCTTTGTAAGCGTTTTCATCCAGAATCCCTTGTAATGAGACACGGAGACTGGGTATTTCAACCTCAAGCAGGAGAACTGCCTCTGCCCCAAATACCAACAAAAAAGGAGTTGCTCCTGTTGGTGTTCTTACTAAGGTTCGGTGGGCCCACAAGGCTAGATATAACTTTAAATGCCAATCTCGCTTGTTTTCTTTCACAGTTTTAAGAAGAATGGATTTTAGTGTTTTGTTTGTCGCTTCAACCTATCCATTGGCTTGAGGGTAATACAGGGAGGTTATATGATGGCCTATTTTAAATTTATTGCACAATTCATGAACTTTTTCATTCTTAAAAGAAATCCAATTATCTGAGATAATGATTTATGGGACACCGTACCTGCAAATTATTTGGTCAAAATGAACTTGGTGACTACAGAACCCGCTACAGTAGTAAGAGGCATAGCCTCTACCCATTTGGTAAAATACTCGGTGGCCGTGATTATAAAGTTATGACCATCTGTAGACGAGGGAGAGAACTTCCCTATCAAATCTAGGCCGCACGTAGAAAAGGGCCATGGAGTAGCGATTGGTTGTAGAGCTTGTGCTGGTATGTGAATCTCGTGGGAGAATTCTTGGCACTTACAACACCTTCGTACAAACTCTACTACGTCATATTCTAGAGTGGGCAAGAAATATCCCATCCAGTTTATTTTTCGAGCAGTGGCATGACCACCGAAGTGGCCTCCACATATCCCACTGTAAGATTCGTGGAGAATCTTCTTGGATTCTTCTGTGTCGACACATCTTAGAAGCATTCCATCAAATGCTTTACAATAGAGCACCTGCTCTATAATGACGTATTTAGCTACGATAATGCGTAATGGCCTTATTCATTGTTGTGTAGCACCTTTTGGATGTGTATGGTCCATGATATAATTAATAATATCAGTATACCACGGACACTCAGAGATAGGAGGTCTGGTTTTGATCTAGTATATGCATTAATCGGGAAATTCTAGATCTACTAGATCACCCCTATCTAGCGGATTTTTCCTTTAATGGACTTCTGATTTACAAATGTTAATTTGAATTCCCCCATTAAGGTTACAAAGCATCCAGCCTTTTTAGACAAGGACCCTTGTGTGAGGAAAGTCCGTAAATGGTCTATTTTTACAATGACCCTTGTTTCTTTATTTAGCATGTAATGCCTTAAGCATTTGGTTGCGAAGATTATGGCAAGGAATTCTCGTTATTCTTACGTATAACATGTTTCATAGTCGAGAAACGTTTGGCTAATAAAATAGATCACACGTTCTCGTTTGTCATCATCTTCTTGGGCTAGCATGCAGGCTAGCGAGACATTGGTAGCTCATGAGTATGAGATTAAAGCGCAGTCTGATTTAAGTGGCATTAGCGTGGGTGGTGACAACAGGAAACGCTTAACTGTGTCAAAATATTTTTTGCAGTCTTTGCTCTAATCAATATTGTAATCTTTCTTGAGTAGATTATTGATTGGATGAATGGAAAAACTTAAGTCCAGGATGAATTTCCAGATTGCACCGATTTCCAAGAAATGACCTAATTCCAGATTCATCCGAAGACGGGATCATTTTGAGAACAGCCTGGATTTTGGTTGGGTCTACATCGATCCCTCATGATGATATAATGTAACCTAGGAGCTTCCCTCCTGTCACACCAAAGATGCATTTTTCTCGATTTAGGGTGACTCCGTATTCTATTAGACGTGAAATAATGGCATGGAGTACTTCTGGATGATCACAACATCTCCTGGCTTTGGCCAATAAGTCATCTACGTAGGTTTCTACAATTTTATGAATATGATCATGAAATATATACGTCATAGCCCACTAGTATGTAGCACCAGCGTTCTTGAGACCGAATGCCATAATATCATAGCAATAGGTTCCCCAAGGAGTTATAAACGTGGTTTTAGCTTGATCTTGTTTGGATATTCTAATCTGATTGTATCCTGAGAATCCATCCATGAAAGAAAAAAGCTCAAATCCAGTTGTTGCATCAACAATGACGTCTATGGATGGTAACGGGAAGTCATCCTTAGGACAAGCTTTGTTAATGTCCCGAAATTCTATGCAGATGTGTATCTTCCCATTCTTTTTTAGAACGGGAACGATATTAGATACCCATTGAGAGTAATCGACTAGTTTGATGAATCCTACTTGGAGGAGTTTCATTACTTCTTCTTTCACCATGAGAGCTACCTTGGGTTTCATTGGTCTTGATTTTTGTTTGATCGGCTTTGCATCTGATTTAGTGATGAGGTTATGTACTGCAATGTGTGGTGCAACCCCTATCATTTCTTTATAGTTAAATGCAAAAGCCTTCTAATGTTCCTTGAGGATTCGCGTGTGTATTTCTACTTCTGATGGAGTTAACGAGGATCCTAATTTCAATATCCTTGGTTCATCCTCCATTCCGATGTTAATATCAATTGTTTCTTCAATTAAAGACGCGTTACCTTATTCAAACTCAGGCAGGGCTGGAGGTAATTCCAGATCCTCTCCGTTCTCTATTATGTATATGTTGAGCTCCTTTTGTGGGGGAAGCTCTATCATGGGATTTCCAAAGTAAGAAGATGAATGTGGGATTAAGGAAAAATCTATCACGTGATGGGTGAGATGTAACATTGCATAGGTGTTTAAGTAATCTAGAGTGGCTCTATCACTATCAATTTGATCTAGGATAGTAGATTTGTTCTCATCCCTATTTGTTAAAAGAGGGTTTGACATTTTTTTCACCAATGGTTCAGTACGAAGAGATACTATGAAACGAGCATCTTCCAACTCACTGTTTGGGGTGAAGCATGACGCCGAGGTTTCTATAGAATCGGCGAGAAGATTTTTTTCTCATAGGATTGCTTTAATTGATATGAAGTCAAACTCTTTGCTTAAATCTAATACAGCTATTTTGTAGAGCTGTAAGTGCTCATCTCTAGTTTCATATACCTCATATACTTGGTTTGCTACCAATTATGAGTCTCCTAATACTCTGATGTTATTAACACTGATCCTCTTAGCTAAGATGAGACCAAGGAGGAGGGCTTCATACTTAGCGCCGTTGTTTGTACATTCAAAATTTAGTTTAAAGGTGAATGGTAGGATTTTTCCCTCAGAAGAAGTAAAGATTACACCTACCCCAGCTCCATAACAACATCTAGCTCCATTGAAATGGATATTCCAATATTTAGCTGGGAATATAGACGTTGGGATATTTTTTGTGTTAACATCTTCTACTTCTACCATGTAGAGATCCTCTGCTGGAAGAGAACCAATACCTACGGTATATCCCATGCCTACATAATCAAATGGTAGGAACATCGGTAGATCCTGTTCTAACAACTTGGCAATATTTGTAGTAGTTCCTAACGATATTGTTTCTATGATGTTAGCCTCATCTTTAAGGGTTGGGATAGTCTTGATTAGGCTCATAGTCTCAAGATCTGTTATAGGTACCAACTTCTCCTCTGGTTTTGCATTGGTGGGTTTATTAAGTTGGTTTTTTGGGTGTTCAAAATCTGAGTGAATGCCTGGTCTTTTCTTTAAGTCAGCTAGGTTTATATCGAATGGCTTTAGATCCCCCTTGGCTACCAACACTTTTCCTAAATGCAAGAATCTTACTTCTTGAAATAATGTAGAGGGGATTGACTTCATACGGTGTATCCATGGTCAACCAAGGATCATATTATAGTTGGTTTCCCGATCTATAATGTAAAACGCAGTCAGGATTGTTTTGGGTCCTAAGGTGACTGGTAGTATTATAGTTCCAATCGATGTGGACTTAAGGCTATCATAGCCTCTTAATGTATTTCGAGTCGAGGAACAATTTGTTTCTCCATACCCTAGCTTTTGAAGGAAAGATAAGGGGACTATGTTAACTATTGCCCCATCATCAACCATTGCACGTTTAACATAATTATTATAAACTCATACTTGAAAATATAAGGCTAGATCACCTCTGCATGTAATCTCAACATCTATTGGCATTTTTTTTATTTCGAATATAAACTTGATATCCCTATCCGACTATCCTGGAGGGTGAATATCAAAGTCTATATGGTTTACCTGTGTTTCGGGAGGTGGAGTGATGTTAATTAAATGACCTAAACCTAATGCCTCCAAAAGAGAAGCCCTGTGGGTAGGAGAATTCTTCAGTAAGTCTAAAAAATAAATGTGTGAGAAGGTTTTTGTTAGATCATTAATTAAATCATAGGCACCTATGGGTCTTACTAACATTTGGTGGATGTTATCTATCTCCGGTAGGGAACTTGGACTTGGCTGAGAGGAATACTCTCGTGTCCTTGTTATAGCTTCCATAGGTAGTTCAGCGTCTAATTCCACTAAACCAACTATCTTGGGTCGCGGTTGACTTCCTAATTGTGGTGCAACTAATGGATTTAGTGAAGTCAAGGCTTCATGATCATTGTTTCCTGTTATTATACCCTTATTTGTCCCATTTGGATTTAACCTGTTGTTATTGTGATTTGGGAGTGGATCATTAAATATTTTAAGGGGTGCGTTTTGAGGGGAAACTGCCCCCGTGAAACTATTTGGTGCCAGTGATGTAGGATCGGCCAAGAACATATCTATGAAAAGATGTCTTTGTTCCTCTGGAAAACGTTGCATGAATTTATTGTAGTCACAACACATTCTAGTGTCATGGCCTCAAATTTTGTGAAAACCACAATACAAGTTAGGATTGTAATTCCTAGTCTGTTGGTTCGGTGCATATTGTGGCCCAAAACTCTGATCAGACCATTTCCTATAAGGATTAAAGTTTTTTATTTGTTGTTTTTGGTTTTGGTTCTAGTTTTGATATCTAGTTGAGTTTTGGCTTGGACCCTTTGTAAGGTTTTTCCATTATTGTTGTTGTTGTTGTGGATGATTAAAATCCACTGCATTGATTATTGGGGTAAAGTTGTTGTTTCGTTGGTTGTTCATTAGTGGTGGAGTATTCACAAGATTTACCCTTTTGTCCTGATCAGTTACTCCATCTGTTGTCACACCACGATTTTAATTAAGGACTTTAGGTCCTTGATTGACATTTGTGGTATTAGGATAAGCCTTAGTATTCTAGTTGGAGGTGATTAACCTCCTGTTTGTTCCATACATCTTACGACCACTATCTATTGCTACTTGATCTATTCGGAGAGCACTCTCAAGCACTTCATCGTAAGTCCTTAGTGGGAACTTTTGGACTTCTTCCTTTACTTCTCTATTGAGAGAATGAAGGAATAAATCGCATAGTTCCATTTGGTCCATGTTTGGAGCACTGGCCAAAGAATAAAGAACTGTATGCCACCTCTGGATGAAATGAGCACCAGATTCATTGTGTTCTTGCTTTGTGCAAGAATTCCCTAATTCCTATTCTCAACAGCTTGTTCATATCAAATGCCTTGATGAACTCAGAAACGAGTTGTTTAAATGAATGGATGAAAGCCTCAGGTATTCTATAATACTAATTGAGGGCGATGCCTTCCAAGGTTTTGGGGAATATTTTGGCAACAACCCCATCCCAAGGAAGCAATTCTTGAATGGCTATGGCATAAGCCTTGATATGTGCATTCAAATTTCCCTCACCTTTGTATTTGGGAAAATCAGGAAGAGGTCTTGGAAGCATAACGCTTCGTATGGTGAAGTCTAAGGGCTCTTTCAAATATTCTGAATAAGTCCCTATCGCGTAGGTTTCGACCATTGATGGTGCCTACTGAGGGGGTGGTTGTGGAATGGGTTATTGATATGGTGTAGCGTATGCACTCGTAGGGGCATAAGGAAACCCCTGTGGTTGAGTAAACATGCCAGGAGAGGAGAACATATCCCCTTGTGGTGATTTAGAGTACATGTTTAAGTATGAAGGGGGATTGTCTAAGAATGGATTATTTTGTACTAGACCAGGAGGTATTGGAACGGTGTTAGAAATGGCGATTCTTGTTGGCATTTGTTGTGAATACTGAGGAGTCATGCCTAACATGCCCATTCCTATGAGGAGGTCTACTTGGCTAGGATGTTGTGGAGGATTAGAACTTCCTGCCTGTATGAATTGAGAATGGTGATTTTCCTGAGCAATTTCTCACCCCCTAACTTTTTCTACTAAAGTCAAAATGACTTCATTTGGTAAAGTCACGATATTTTGCCTTATTGGAATTTGTTGTATATCCTGGTGTTGTATAGGCATGTGATACCCTGCCAAGTTTCCCCGAGGGCATTTCCTACATGTAGTGGTATGGAGGTATTTTCTTGAAAAGAGACCTCAGGTTGTGCTTGTAAACTTCCTATGGGTGGGTATGTACCCTGAGAGCGTTGTTCATTTCTGGCATGACGTATTGAATGTTCATCATCTAAAACCAGGTATGGATCTGATTGTCTACTAATTTTTGGTCTAAGCAGCACCTGAGGAGATGAACCAGATTCTCTTGTGAACATCATATTGTTCGAGCCTGAAGGCTTTGTGTGTTGCATTTGAGCGAGCTGATCCAACTCCTCTGTTTGGAAAGATGAGCCATGTCTAGTCCTTGGAGGTGGATTTTTTGTTGGTAATTGGTTATTTGAATATTTTTCACCCCATACTGAGAGCGAGGGTGATGACTATCTATTCAGCTGAGCGTAGTATGCTTCAAGACCTAGGAGAGGTCTACCATATGCATCGAATCCCGACATATTTGGGGGGTATATGAATACCCACAGAATAATGGGTAAGATCAAAGGTGGAAGGAAGAAGTGAAAATAAAAGAGGAAGAACTGTTTCATTTCACCTCGGGTTCACCAATTTTGTATGATGGAAAAGTGACAAGCGAGCGTGGGAATCTACAAGTAACTCTTCCTCACACCCGACCTCTCGAGGTCGTGCTGAGACAGATGGTGGGGATGGATTATGCATAGGGTATGGGTAAACTAGTTAGGAAATCTTATATCTTTGACATGCACTAATGGAATCTGTGAATCTAAGGCAAAGAAGGCCCTCCTAGCTTCAACTATCATGATAGATTGGTTGGCAAGGATGACTGCTCGAAGGCTCCAATCAATATTAAACTATGGCGTGATCCGATCTATAGGTTGTGGGATACGTGGAAAATGACCTGGGATGGTTTTGTGTATGTTTTCAGATAGGGTCATATGATGGATGATGGATATATAGTGGATTCTATGGTCAATTCTCTAGTCTAGTCCAGAAGTCTTTAGCTTTGTTAACTGCTATTTCTAACAAGGATAACTGTGCGATGATGATAGGTGGAAGTGGAGTGGATCTAAATATTGATGTGCATAAGCCAGTGTCAACATTAGATTGACCTGTAGGCTTGTTGGGTTGTGGGATTTGCAGGTCACAGCCATAGATTCGTGGTTGTTTTGGACCTGTTATGGTCATGTGTGGAATCAGTCCCTAATCCCTAGTATCTAATAGTCGTGTGCCTTTTCGGCCTCTACGTTCAGAATTAACAGTTGTGCAATCTTTTCTGAGTATCTTATAGGTGTTCTTGCAACCTGAATCCTTAAGCTAGTATCTATGTCTGTGATAGTGTCTCCTGCGTCTGGCTGTGGGACCAAAGGATCACAACTGAACATTTTCTCTCGTTCAAGCCCTTCTACAGTCATGCAGATATTTACCTAGGGTAATCTGTAGTTTGGCTGATTTGACCAAAACGTGTGCACTTGGTTATCTTATATATTTAACCCGCTTAACTGTGAGCTGATCTGTTGTAAGTCTACTATTGTTTGAAAGACTTGGATTCTAAGGTTCTGATATATATCAGTTATTACCATAATAAGATTGAATTGAGGCATGATTAGCTCAAATACGTATTCTTTGGGCTCTCTAGATCCCGTGATTGTCATACAAAATCAAACGATATAAAGCTAATTAATGACAGAATAAAATAAACATGCAAGATATATTTACATATATTTCTAAGTCTGATAGTTATTGATAAGCTACTAAATAGAATTTAAAGAGAAATTATCTAATATATCTAAAATTGACAACTAAACTAATAACGCATTTAAAACAAACAAAGCAACCGAGTATAACTACTTGTCTATGCATTTTTTAGATCTATTTTAAATAAATTGATAACTGATCTACTCTATTTGAAAGACTCTCAATCCTACCTCAAAAGTGAGGAGTGAATCATAGTTTCTCTGAAACTATCAATCCCCACAGCTTCCCTGGTAATATCGAAAGTAAAATTTAACTGAAATGAAATGATTAGCTACTCTATTTGATATGCTTTTAACTAGAACTTTGAAAGCTAGAACCTAGATTCTATAGAATAGTGGCGAATCCAATGGTGTGTGACCTTATCCCCTCAGTGTGATCTCCTCGTTCTTTTGTGCTCACGTGGATCCAGAAAAGTGTGTAATGCTAGCATCAGCAAGAGTAGATATTAGAACAAAGGCAACTTAGGATGCAGACCGAATACAATGAGAGTAGGAGAGGGATATCGCAAGATTACAGAGCTTGGCTTATGCAATTCCTAGTGGGATTTATTACGAGTCATGCAACATAAAATGTCTAGCACCTGAAAATATCTTGTTTGATGAACAAAACCTGCAACTTTAATGGCTTCCTATTGAGATGAAACTATCCTACTCCAATTGATTTGGATGAAAAGACAACAAAACTTTTCACAAGGAGAATATGTGGCTTTCTGACAGCTAAACAATGCTAACTATGCATCTAAGAAATGAAACTATGAATCCTAAACAAAACCGAAAGGCTAAGCTATTGAAATGAGAAATTCAGAGGCAAATTTGAGGGGTCATTTGCTTGAGCACAAGCCAACTATTTATAGAATCTCATTTACCCAAAGGTAAAAACCAAATTGATCTCTTAAACCATAAACAATGCCAAGACACTATTCTAGGGAACCAAAATCATTAATGCAAGCCAAAGGCGGTGAAAAAATCTCGTAAACATTGAAATTTACGTGAGTCGTGTTAAAAGAGCATTCTAGAAAATGCGTGAAGGACCTCCACCCTGAGCAAGGTTGCATTTACAGGACCTCCACCCAGGCAGGGTGGCTATTTCGTAATTGAAGAACCAAATGCAAAGAAAAGAGGGGAAAAGAGAACAACAAAGCACGCAGGGGCTAAGTGGGGCATGTGGGATGTTAATGTATACTTGGGGAGCTTTTCCAAATCCCAAACACCTTGCGAGGAGACCTGTATCATCATTGGGGCACGTGTTATGTTATTCCGGTGGTGCAGTACCTTACAATGTTGGGTACGTATAGGAACCTCTTAATGTCTTACATCTAAGGCCCTTCTACTGTTAAAATTTATCTTACACGATCTTATTCACAAAACAGATCTTTCATCAGTCTACAACCAGTAACACATTTTATAGTGATTCAGAACTATGTGGTACTCCGCATTATTTCTTTCTATACCTTAAATATGACCACTGTAGCTCTGCTCATAGCATTTTTTTTATGGATTTGTTCCTTCTCATGGTAGGAATACCTTATTCACTACTTCATCTATCCTAATCAAATCCACTCATGACATGAATACGTGCTTATATATGTTTTCTTTTCCCCCCATCTGATCTATCTGGTCTAAACTCATCTTCTTCCAAAAAAGAAGAGATGCTATCCTAATTCCTAAAAAGATAGGTTGATCCCTCGAAGGACAGCTATCCATGCCTTATCAAATAAATCACAAAGTGTAGACCATTCCCTCGAAGGATGGCTACCATCAAAATCAAAATACATACCTCTCTCTTGAAGGACAGCTGTTTATTTCATGGCATTTTCAAGCTTCTCACATTGATCAGCCTTTTGTAGTAACAAAATTCTCCTTTTGGCCAATTTGTTCACTTTTTAGCATCTTAGAAAGACTTCCTGTATTGATCAATCTTTCCATATCTTGCAAACTTCCCGCTTTGATCAGTTTTCTCTTCTATCAGAAAAATCATAAAGTTGAGGTATAAGACCTTTTCCAATCATATGGAGACCTTGTCTAAGCACGTGTTCCGTCCTTCGTGTATTTTGGCTCAATACATACTTGCTTCTAGTTTCATCTACCTCCTAGATCTGGTTTGCAACTAACTAGTGTCGAGTTTAGTTTAACCTCATCTATGGCTTTGTGTGAATCATTTTTTAATTTTCCGTCGAGGTCTCTATTTATGTTCAGTAAGGAGTCTAACTTATCATTCTTTCTCTATCTAGGTGTAGTGCCTTTTTAAGAACATTGCATCTCTTTCTTTATTCTAAATAGACATTTCCCATGTTTATTTGTTGTTCATCTAAGTTAAATTCACATTTAACATGTCAATTTACTCAGTCAAAGTCTATTATCTAAATATCATCAAAAAGCATGTATTAAAAACACATGTGCATCCATATATTTATATCATTTTAAATTAACAAAAAAAAACATGTTAGTTTAAAATCAACCATTTATCCATGATAAATCACATCTATAACATCTATCTCTATCCATAACATCTATCTATTAAAATCCAAATACAAGAGTCCAATCACATAACATAAAAGGATGAATATATATGCATATATGTCTGTACAACAGAGTGAATGGCTTCCAATCAAGCCATATACATCATACATCAAAAATGCCTTCAAATCGAGGCTACATCAGTATATCGATACCAAAATAACACATCTAAATCGTGAAGTCAGCTACGTGGAAAACACTATCTCCTCCAACCTCCTCTGGTCCAGGTTGTCTCTCCTGGCCATCTCCTACAGAGCTAGAGACACCTGTTGTCATGGTCCTACCACCATCTCGATCTCTCTTAGTGCTCGCACCCTCTGATGGACCACTAGCCACGGTTTTCGCTGATCTTCTCCTTTCCCCATAACAAGGCACATCGGGGGCATGCTGTGTCAGGGCATCCTCATAATATCTCACCTCAGCAAGGAGAGCCTGATAGGTTCTCAGACTCACCATGTCAGGTGCTCATAATGGCACTGCTGCTACATGTGGTGGCCCTCCTATTACCACACCCTATGCCCCTTACTCTGAGGTGGTGCCTGTATCACCATATTTTTCCCTTGGGGCCTCTCTATGTCTATGATAGTGATCTCTGTGCTATATCATTGTATCCCACTCCTGACGAGCATTATCTCTCTCTAGTATTTATGCATCCCTCTCCTCCGTCAAAGTCCTGATCTCCTCCAAGGATGCTTGATGTGTCTATAGCAGAGCGGCATT
Source organism: Taxus chinensis (assembly GCA_019776745.2). Classification (NCBI taxonomy): domain Eukaryota; kingdom Viridiplantae; phylum Streptophyta; class Pinopsida; order Cupressales; family Taxaceae; genus Taxus; species Taxus chinensis. The sequence continues at coordinate 641,038,502 of CM034146.1, read as the reverse complement.
CTCTCCCTCTAATCTCTCTAACTCTGTAGCTATGTCATCCTCGTCTACATCTACGGATGTTGGGAGGTGTCATGGTAGCTCTGCATGGTACCATGCCCCATAGCCATCATCCACTCCTATGTCATCATCACTATCTATGGGAGGTGGGGCCTCCCTCAATGGATCTGCCAGGATCAAAATTGGCAGGTTGGTCTCTCTGTTGTCCCACTTATATGGCACATATGTGGTCAGGAATTTCTGTACCAAACCAAGCTGCCTCATCACCCGTATAAACAAGACTCGCTCTAGAATCTCTGGCCTATGGCCCCTAACCACCCTGCTCCATCTCAGCTCCACCAGGTGAGCATCTTGACCGGCCCATGTTAGGTAGATCCGGTATGGTCTCCATATAACCTGCTCTGGTGTCAGAGTTTTGAATCACTTTGTGTACCACTTTGTAGATCTCCCTGTATCTCCTGGGGCCAAGTCGGCCCACCATCATCAGAATCCATACTTGAGGGGCCCCTCTACTCCTGGCATCCATGGGAGCCCTGATGGCCTGATCACTGCTATATGTTCATATGTCCAGCAATGGAGCACAAAGATGACATCGATACCTGTCCATCTACCTGTGGTGTACATCCACAGTTCATGATATACCTGTGCTAATAAGGCATCTACAAACGCGAACACCTACCTAAACTCTAGGATGTCATAGACACAGTCCATTAAAAGTAGTGGAAATCTCCCGCCTCCTGAATCTGGTAGAGTGAAGTAGGAGATCTCCATCTGAATAAATGTTATTAGTCTACTCTTGGCATCATCCTATCTATAATGTGAGGCTATCCTCACCGCCCTAAACACTATCTCTGAATCATCTGCCCTGTCTCCATATAATCGTCCCAGGGCCCTCTACTGCTACTCTCATGGAGTGGTCTCTATCGGGTCCCCTATAATCGGCAGCCTAAGGATCCTATAGATATCCTCGTGGGTGATGGTCATCTCACTCGTCCTTAACCAAAACGTGCATGTCCTAATGTCCCATCATCGTATCAAGGCTCGTATCAACTCCATGTCTCGAAGCACCTATCAGTAGTAACAGAAGCCCTCGAGCCCGACTATCTCCAGGTGATGCCAATCGTCATCTGTCACATCAGGAAGAACAGTCTCCAGAAGCTTGGGAATAGCATCCCACATGTGTAAAGCCTCTCATACCTATATCCACGACGTCAAAAACAGTGTTAGCTTCTCATTTATTCAAATCGAAACATCAAAAGCACATTTCTCTACTTTCTAATTCTCATCTATCCAATCGGCATCAATTGAGTTCTAATCGATGTCGATCTAATCTAGTCAACGTCGATCAGAAACCCAATCGGCGCCGATTGAACCTAATCGTCACCGATTTTGTCAATCAACACCGATTGAGAGGCTGAGTGTCCAAGACACTCTGGCCTCCCACTTAACCCCACTTTTCCTAAAATCTAGCATCCTAGTATGCTATTGAACGATAAACACATACACAAAGCTAAAGTAGATCCACTTACCCCAGGTCGTGTCCTCTTCCACTTCTGACTACTCCTAAAGGCTTCCATGTTGCTCAAATTCAATTTTTGACTCTTTCTAAATCAATCGTCGCAGTGTAAATAAATTGTTACTGTTTCCCTTTCCCATATTTATAGGGTTTCGAGATGATCGGTGCCAATTTTTCTAGTCAACACCGATTGTTTTAGTCAACGTTGATTTTTTATGATTGACGCCAATTAAGGCCAATCGTCACTGATTGGTTACATTCTTGTCTTTTCACATCATATTCTTCCAACGAGAATGTCTCTTCATATTTTTTTCCAGAGCGTTGACGTTTGGCTTGTTTATCTGATCATTATTATGACCTAAGTGTTGCCTTTTGGCACATATTTTTGATGTTATCACCCATTTCGATTTTGGTCCCTGTACATGGGTCACTCACATTTGTGGCAGCCTAAGGATAGCGGGTCTATAGGCACTAACATTGTCTCCTTCGCAGACTATCTAGTTGTCCCTATCAATGTGTCACTCTTTGGTTACTACTATTTTACAGTCTTCCTTCTACTCACGGGTCTATAGCCACTAACATCATCTCATAAAAAGACCATCTAGTCTGCCCTATTAATGTGATTTCCTTAGGTTGCTGCCTTTTTTATTGTTTTCATGCATCATCAATGATCAGATCTACTCTAGATATCTAGCTGAGGCATCCTTCATTCTCAGCTACCTTTTTCAAACTTGGGATTGGTTGATCTTTTGAGATTCATCCCATCCCTAGTTTGAGGGGGATCACATCATCACTTTTCTTCCTTTCTTCCAACTGCTTGTTTTTCTCTTGTAACTTTTCTTATCGCAAGTTACTCGATAAAAAGGGGCAAAAGGTAGACACCTAAAATTGGTTACCCAATTTAGTGTCCTCCACATTCGTTTACCTTCTCGGGTAACTTGGAGCACCTTTATATCACCACTTTTCCTTTAGGGTATTAATTAAATATCTAATTAAACATCTATCCTAATTTTATTATACCCCATTATATTTTACCCATGGATAATTAAATATTAACTATTTAATTATTCTTTTTACATGTATCTTAACCACTTATCTACCCCATATCAATTCCTAACCTCCCATATCAATTCTATCCATCTATCCCCCCTATTCTCCTCTCCCCAAACTATGCAGTGGGATATTTCCCGTATTTGGGTTGGAAGGATAATACTCTTATCTTTCCAATTTATTATTTTTGTCCATTTTGGGAATCTATTCCCTAGTCGGCACCGAATGGTACTCAGTCAACGTTGATTTTTTAAAACGGAGCTGATTGTACCTCGGTCGGTGCTGATTATAAATACACGGCCTGAATTTAGTTTTGTTTAGACAAAAAGTTTAATCCTTGAGCCTTCAAATTTTCAATCAGAAGAAGATAGAATTTTGTCCAAATCAATCCCTGAGAGGTGGACCGTTACTCTGCCCTCGCAACATTGACATCATGAGGATTTCTCAACCTCTTGGTGACTCTGTTCCTACATATAGCTAAGGTGAAATTCTATCTGCATCTTTGTAGCCCCTGCAGGTGTTCACGATCTAGTCCTCATTAATCATCCATCAAGCTTTCTACAACTTGCCTCTGGTCAACGCCAACCCATTCCAGTTGACACCGATTTACCCTAATCAACACCACTTAAAGAAATTGATGCCGATCACAATCTGGTCAACACCAATCAACCTGCAGATAGGTGCCAAGTACAAGTAACATAAGTCTAGCATTGTTTTCATAGTTTCATGTTTGTTGTTTATATTATGTCTGCTGTTTACATTCTGTCTTTTATTTTTAATTATAAAATCTAAACATTTACCTACATCTTTTATCATGTATGCTTCTTTCCTTAATTGAAAATGTGGACTGACATCCACCGAGGAAGCTCATTTCTTCCTGGACCCACTTTTTGGGCAGTCAACCCAAATATCTTTTAACACTGTCTTTTTCTGCCAAGGGTTTGTGCATCATAGGTTTCTCAGATCTACTTTGTAGGATTACTTGTGTGCGCCCTACTTGTCTACATTGGCTTTCCTCCCATCTACATCTTTAGATCCTGTCTTAACTATCAAGTATCGATTTCCTTTTAGTGTTTCAGGACTTTTGTGTTTATTTTGATGCATTAACTTGGACAAGTAACAAGCGTGGAAATTCTTGATCTACATTTAGGTTTAATTTTTTTGCAATCAATCTTGTCTCCTTGGAAACTTAGAGTAGATTTCAGGATAAATCCTATACAATTTTAATGTTTATATAAGAATAGAATAGTAGGAAATGGCCTTCATTTGAAGAGCCTTCCTGATTGCAAATTCCCACACTTTGAAAAATGCTCTATGTTATGCAATCACACTGGTAGTTTCAATCTATCGAGTTGTAAATAATCAAGGGTGTTGTGATTACGCATCATCACATACATTATTCTTTACTCAATATAAAAAAAGTACAAGTAATAAAATAAGGATCATGAGAACAAAAAATACCAACAAAAATCCACCTCTTCCACTTCCTCTTCAAGTTCTAAACCTCCTAAATAATGGATCAAATGTGGGTACTATAGTGGCATGCATGATGAAGAAAAATGTTTGAAGAATAATATTTATCTCCTCATGAGTCTTCTTGAGAAGAACAACACTAGAGTTCTAGATTCTCTCAAATCATCTTCATCAACTCATAAATGTTCTAAGGAAAAAGATAGTGAAAATGGGCAAGGGAAACAAAAGGAAAAATTAAAAGAATAAACCAAGGAGAAATCAAAGGGAAGAGATTTAGTGATATTTTTTCCTCCTACTCCTATATGGATCAGTAATTCAGGTGCAACTCATCATATGGCCTCATCAGATATTGAGTTTTCCTCATTGGAGCGATGTGACATGTATTTTATTTAGCTTGGTGACAACATTACTAGACATTTTTTCAAGATAGGTTCTATTTAAGTGAGTCATGGTACTTTAAACAATGTTCTTAGTATCCCTTCACTTTCAACTGATCTCCTTTCAGCTTATGAAATTACTCACCATGGATAGTACATGTGGGTTGATTTTACTCCAAAGTTAGTTTATGTTAGAGAGCTACACAGTGACACTAATGTTGAAGTTTCTATAGTTGATCATCACACTCGGTTGTACTCCTCTCACTTTTCTCCTCCTTCAAATTATTCACTTGATTCACCATGACTTGATGATACTTCTAAGCCCACATCTGATGTTCATGAAATCTCTTCTAGCATAGTTTATTGTCATGGTGATAGGGACCCACCTCCACCATCCACTTATCACTTTCCACATCTTGAGGATTTTTCTCTTAATCCATGTACTTCTAGTCCGTTAACAAATTTTCAGGGAGCTGGTACTACAATTGAGGACTCATTAGGAATTGGGCACAATTCTTCACAGTTTCAAGACATTCCACTTTCCTTCTTAGCCATTATTTCAATATCACCATTCAAGACTTTCTCTCGAGTAGTTGGAATTTCTACATGACACTTTGGATAATCTGTATTCCTTTTATGGTAGAAAAACTAGATTATCACTTTGTAAGATAAATGAAACTCTGGTTTTTGCATAAAATGTAAGTGCTTCTTATTGGATGCCCATATGCAGTGCATCCAATAGTAATTTCAAAATCCACGATAGCTTATTTTGCATTTTACTATAACACTTGATTATACTATACTTTTAGTAGGCTCATAGAGATTCAGATACCTAAAATGGTTGTTTCTTGCATTACTCCAAGTGCATGGCACCTGCACCCAGTCTATGAAAACATATCCATAAGTATACGCATTTCTATCTGCAACATCACCAATATGATCAGGGCTTGACAATAGCCAAATAATTACTGCATCATTAAATTTAAGAATAAGAACATACCATATGTTGAGTGTTCGTTCTGCATATGATTTCAAAATTATTTCGTAGCTCTAGGAGTTCCAATGATTCTCTTAAGATAGTTCTTACGTAAATATCTAAAATTAATCCTACTAAAAAATAAATATCAAGATCTTAGAAATGACCTAAAACTAAATTATATTATCATACTAGCTGTCTAGTACAGATCTATGATCAAATTTCGGAAGCACATAGTCTAGTTTGTAGGATCTAATTTAACACCAACTTCAATTGGAATGGAAATAGGTACTACCAGTGCTTGAATCACAGTACCAATATTCTAAGATAATGGTCACATACATAATGAGATTAGATGATCCAACAAGTCAGACTCTGTGATCTTTGAAATACAACTTCATGCCAAGAAAGTGATCCTAACTGTCTAGCCTAAACCATTTGCTCCCTGAACTGGGATTCTTTGATCCTATGGAACAAATTAAATTTTTATAATTATTGGTAATCCTTAAGATCATGATACATACAAAATAGAATGATAATATGATTTTTTTCATACTAGTACCAAGCGAATTATATCAAGTATAAAAAAAATGGTTAGTTAAACCAATATCTTGGAAGAAACATGGTGCTCCATATAAAGATCATCCCTTCAGCATACCTAGGCTCTAATGTCTTCCTTTCATGGACCATACAAAAACTTTGTAAGATTACATACATAAAGTTCCTTTACTCATATGTTCCTCATGGTAATAGACCTTTATGTCGTAATACTTCATGTATATTTATCATATTAAATCACCTTAGTGGCAAGACTATGTCATTTTTAGCTTATCCATTTGGATGAGATATCGGGTACCATATTGAGACAGTTAGCCATATGCAAGATCAGCAATTCACTAATAGTGCTCCACATTTCAGCATATAGGAGAAGATGAAGTCATCAATAATAGTCAAGACCAGGTTTACTGAGATGAAACCATGAGTATAGGCAACCTTATCTTACATGGACACTTTTCAATAACTCTAAAGAGTTGTATTTGATCTTGTAAAACTATGAATATCCTACAATGCTTCTCGTGTAGAAGGATGAGGGACTAGTTCCTAAGTATTATTTTTAATTATGAGTGACAGTGTATCTTGTACCTTCATAGCATGCATCCATCTATCAATATTAATCAGAATTTTATAATCAATGAAACGTTGTTTTAAAAATCATATAGGGTTATCAAATGCATGACTCAATAATGTTAGACTACGAATTAAATTTCTAAGACTTAGCAGGAGCAGTTGAAGAGTCTTGAAGAATACATTGAGCCCATATTATAAACCTTGTGATGCAATGACATTTTGAGAATACTCCCCCTCAATATCCATCATATCTAATATCATGATCCAATCTTACTATTGAACTTATGTCATCCATAGTTCTTAGGAGAAATATTAGTCAGGCTCATCTCTTAGGAGTTAAATATTAGGAGGGTATCATGTGAAGCCCTACACCTGAAAATTTCTTTCTCTAAGGCAATAGACATCTCCTATTCTCTAATATTTCATAATCCTAAAGGGTAATAGAATTTACTTAAAACTTTAGTTTGAAAACTCATAACAAAAAAAAAAGAATAAGTAGGTTAGATCAAGATTATTCTCTTTTAGCTTTTGGAATGAAGATAGAGGCAAGAATAGCCAAATATTTGTAAGTGAGAGATATCTGGCATTTTTATTTTCCCATACTTCATGAGGAGTAGTTGATGAATACATTTTGTAAGAAATATATTAATAAGTATAGATCAATCACCTATTCATAGCTTTCGCTGATAGAAACTTACGCACATTAGAATCATGAATCATTGTCCTCTCCATATCTTAAATAGTCATATTAATCCTTTCTGCAATGCCATTTTGTTGTGAGGAATAGGGAGTAGTCAATTCTCTTTGATTCCCATATGACACGCATGACTAATGAATATTTTTACTAACATATTCAACTCCATTACCAGCCATAATTCTTGTCATTTTTCTTATTATAAGCATTCTCAACTAGATCTTTTAAATTCCTGAAACTTAGACAAGACATCAAACTTATTCCTTAATAAAATAAGACCAATTCATTCTATAGAAGTTATCAATAAAGAAAACATACAAATCTCTACTGAGTGAAGGAACATCAAGTGGACATCTTACATCACTATGAATTAGATCTAATATCTAAGAAAAATTGGGATCGTGACATTTGTGAAATGATTTAGCATGTTTTTTATCACGCGAGAAACTTTCACATGTTTCATCATCATATTTAGGAAGACCAACAACAAGATTTAGACTATAAATTTCATAAAATATTATTGAATTTCCATGACCAATTATTTCATGCCAAAACTGAATATTATTCATAGAGGAGGAAGAATAACAAAACTAAGACACAAAACCATCAAAGATGTACAATATTGTTTTTTGAATACCAAAAACAATGACATTGCTAAAGTTATCTTGCAGCAAAACAACTTCAAAATTTTATTTAGTTATCTGAGAGTAAGAAAAAAAAATCTTTTTGAGCTGAGGAACAAACAAGACTTTCCTAATTATACCATTTGACAATTTAACATTTCCACAACTTTCAGATCTAATGATGGAGTTATATTTTAGATAGATATTCTCCTCATATTTCATGATAAAGGCATGTGACTAGAGGCACCACTATTAAGAATCCATTCATTATCATTTGGTGCTAAAAGGGAAGTGTACAGGGAAATAGATTGCTCAACTGTTATTTGCATCATTTTGCTTCTAATTTTGAAATTTCTTTTGATTGTTAATTTTACTAGTTTTGAGTATTTTTAATAAAAAAAATTGCTTTTACATGGCATTAAAACTCTTTATGGCAAAAATTATCACATTTTTTACATGTGCCATTAAATTTGACTTTAAATATCTTACTATTTTTAGTTGAATTGGACTAGGATTTTATTTAAATTTGGGTTTGGAATTAGGTTTCAAATTAGGCATTTTTTATTCCTATTACAAGAAGACTTTTGATTCTGATAGAAAAGGGCTTCAGAAGAAGTCTCTTTTGAATTAAAATTATCCACTACTTTCTCTTCTTGAATTAACAGAGACGACAACGTATCTAAATTAGGTAAATCATTCTCATTCTAAATCATTGAATTAATAATAGATAATATAAGTTTTAACTATTCATGTATATTTATCTAAAATATAATATATTATAGATTATATTTAAACAATTCACAATTACCACCATTCAATTGATCTTAAATGTTCTTCATTTTAGCTAGATAACTATCTATTATCTCATACCCTTTCGTAGGAGTTGTAAAAAATTCCATAACAAGCTTAATTATTTAAAAATGGAATTCCTTCATCCATTGTCTTGAATTTCTTGCAGGTATCAGCATGTGAGTCCATATGACTTATATACAATAATAATTAATCTTTTATGCTTTGGAAAAGGATGGACAAACCTTTAGAGATTTATGAGAGAAGGAGCTAAGAGTTTTAGGTGTTTCTTATATTTCAGTGGGTTGTGTCTCCACACTAGTCATAAGATTCCATAACTTCCTATCCATAAAATAATGTTTCGTTCAAACTCTCTACATGTTTTCATTCATTCCATTCAATAGCTGAGACTTATCTAATGAAACACTAGTAGATGATTAGCTAAAAGTTAACTAGGATGTAGAATAATAGTAGTTAATCTGATCTAGTACTACATGCAAAGAAAGTAAATAAATGTAGTAAATAAATATGGAAATGATATAGACTAAATTAAGAATGCATGAAATGTGATATGTGGTGTCTATAGTGCAGTGTGTGGGGTTAATGTGTAGTAAGCCCTCAATAGTCAAGTGTGAACCGAAGCACAAGAGTGTGTCATCGGGTAATGAAAATGCTAAAATGTGTGATATGTATTCCTACGTGAGGAGATTGATGAATGATAATGAAAGTATGGGAGATGCGCTAATTTTAATATGAATGGGGAAATATATGTAAATGTTATGTCCCCCAAGTTTGCGATGGTGCATATTTTTTAAAATAGAGAAGTGAGGTCTAAACACGGTGAAGTATCATATATTTTTAATAGGATTAAAAATAATAGGGGATCGTATGGTATGTGTGATGACTAATAGATGATCGTAAATGTATTCATGTATGATTGGTTATTAATAGATTGGGCCCTATGATTAGATAAATATGTTAATGTAAGATGAAAGGAGGTTATATATTGTAACAAACCCCTCAACAATCATATAAGAACCATAAGAATATGAGTGTGTCATCAGGATGATAGAGTGAAAAGAGTCACCTACTAAATACCAAGTTGGCGTTTAGTATTGGAAGCATGTTCAGAAAAATTATCGGGAGGACCATGCAATTGTTGTAGAATTTGCAATTTGTCATGACCACTACTAGGAGGATTAGTTTCCTCGATGAAATTAATTTGTTAGAGCTTCTACTTTATAGGATGCCTAGTTACACTAAGTTTTAAAGTATGTATAGATGATATACTCTAAAACCTAATCTATCATGACAAGGGGACAGGGTTGAGAAGATGCAAGAAAAATAAACCTAAGATAACAAGGTGATGCACCAAAGGAATGTTAAACACCCATTTTGCAACTTCAACACAGACCATAGAAATCTAATACAAATACAACGCACATATAACCAAACTATAATGAGAGATCAGAGGAGAAAAATGAACACATGAGAGGGTTGAGAATCATCCACAGACATATATTATTACTCATGAGTTTATACAGTACATTACAGTAGCCAAGAGGCAAAAATTTGTATTACAACTTGAATGGGAGGTTTGGACTCCATGACTCGTCTGTAGACCAGAGGAGAAGGGAGGGTGTTAAAAAAAATGTCAAACCTTTTACATTGAGCCCAAATCCTTATTTTATAGATATAGTGAATAGGGAATAAGAAAAGAGGTGGGAAAATCGATTAAAGCTCAACTACTGGCCATCAATACTGCTACAAATCCACCCACTATCTGTTGAGTCCTCCACTTTATGTCTATTCAGTGTGTTGAAGAAGGAAGAACTGTGGATCAAATCAAATCTTATCTTGTTATTGGAGCAATCAAATCACATATTAATGGTGTGAAGAAATTTTCCCAATTCCCACCCACCTAAGGTCATCAAAATTAAATTTTCAGGTTTTCATGGCGTAGACGAGGTTGAGACATTTCCAATGGTGCCATATTTATTGGATTTCAAGAACTGGATCGAAAGATATGTCCATTTGAATGTATGAGTTGGGTCTGTATAAAAATGGTGAAAACTAGTTAGCAAAATGGGTCTACATGCCTGAAATTCACTTTTCTAAAAAACCATCTTTGGGCTTGCCGGTCTACATTTTTCATTTGGGTAAAAAAAACCTCCCCAAGAACACTTTCCCACATGCAATTTAGGCTTGACATGTGGCTCCTTGGGCATCAGCGGAGGTGTGGCTCACTTTTAAACTTTACGCCTTTCAAGCCAAAAAGTTTGAATTGCCTCTAATGACCCACCTTCCTGCATTGACTTGGAACATGGCCACGTGTAGAGTTGGTGCTAGTTTGGGGACAGATTTTGGATTCTATTTTTTAAGTTGCACCGAGAAGACATGTGGCTCCTTCCATGGCTTTTCTCTATTTCCTTATGTTTTGGCTAAGTCCTTTTGTTTGGCAGGGACACATTGATACTTGACGCTTGTTTGAGTCTAGCCATTGGGCTTCCCTCTTGAATTTATACGATTGAGGCACATGGCACCCTCTACTGACTCTATCCATCTTGACTTTTCAATCATCGACTCTGTCCCTTTTCAAACCTAGGACACATGGAAGCCTCGTGCTCATTTCATTCTCCACTTTGGGTCCCACCTTTGAATGTGCGTCATTGAGACACTTGGTAGCTTCCGTTGTCTCCTCCATACCTAGAAAATTTAATCCCACTCTGAATCATTTATGAAGCCCAAAGCCTTTGAGCCTTTCCCCATTTTCCTCCTTTGAGCCTCTAGTTTGTTTGACATTGTTTTCCTCTTTAGCCGACCCTGATCCTCCATTTTCGAGCCCGCCTGCAACTTGATCATCGGATTAAAAACATGGGATCATGCGATGGAAATGACCCTTACATTTCTTCCTACGTAGGGTCATGTTTATTCAATTTTCCTAGGTGAAAAATTGAGATAAAAATGTGGCAACTCACGGAGACATCTGCTTGGTAGATGAAGAGATCAAATACCTTGTTGTATCCATTTGGCACTGAGTCATGAGTGGTTATCTGATGCTGGTACTGTTCTTGAAGCTTGAATCCGAAATTTGCACTTGGTGACCTGGAACCTGCCACGTTGTTTTGGAAATGGACCCTTCCATACCCGATTTTAGTTGCTCTATATTTATTCTATCTTAAAATAAGCAACTGTTATGGAAACTATGGGTCTCCCTGTTGCAAATGCTAAAGCACCTAGCACATTCACCTGGAGGCACATCAAACTATATAACAATGTAAACCTTAAGCAACAAAACTTGTGCCAGAGTAGGTAGGGGAATAAAACCTACTCTACAACAAAACAATGTGCATACACACCTAAGGAAATTAAAGTCCTATGCTAATATTTACAAGGGTGGAACCTTCCTTTCCAATAGCAATGTTTGAGATGGATCCCATTGACTGGAATCTACAATTCTTCACCATCCAACTTAGCCATTTAGAACACATTGCTACTCGTACATCTTGTGACCATGTAGGAGCCACTCCAAATGGCATCAACTTTGGAATGATTTCCTAGTTTTGCCCTATCGGCATCCCATTTTAGAACTAAGTCCCCCTCTTGAAAGGTCCTTACTCTTTCTTTCTTATCAAAAATATTCTTGATCAATGTTTGATCCTTCTCCATGGTCTACATTACATGCTCTCTTTCCTCTCCTACTTCCATCAACACTGCATACTTGATTGCTATAGGTTCAAACTTGGCTAGGTCCAACTGTTTTATGAGCTCCAAAGTGGGAAAATCCAATGATATGGGTAATACTGCCTCTTTTCCATATACAAGCTTATATGGGAAGCTTCATGTGGACCTTTTGGATGTGATTCTATCAGCCCATAGAGCTGATTTGAGCTTTGTATGCCAAGTTCTCTCGTTTTCATTAAGAGTCCATCTGATAATCCTTAGAAGGTTCTTATTAGTAGACTCTACTTGGCCATTACCTTGAGGGTAATAGTATGATGAACTGCTGAGGTATACACCATTCCTGATAGCCCATTCAGTGATCCTTGTACCAAGGAATGTCAAGGCATTATCTGATATAATAATGGCATGGAATCCAAAGCTGGTGGCTATTCCTTTATAGAAATCCAAGATGTTGGATTCATTTACCTCCTTAAGTGCCACTGCTTCAGTCCACTTGGTGAAATAGTTTATTGTTGTAAGTATCCACTTATGTCCCTGACTTGAGTTTGGGTTAATCAGTCCAGTGAAGTCTAGTCCCCATTGCATGAATGGTTGATCCACTAAAATTGGACAAAGGGGCAGGAATGCTAGCTTTTCCTTCCCTACAAAGAATGCACACTTTTTGAACTTCTTGATCCATAAGTAGTAATCCCTAAACACTATAGGCCAATAATACCCAGATTTCATGATTTTGATAGTTTTTATTCGAGGAGCAAAGTGGCCTCCTGCTTCTCCATCATGGAACTCATGCAATACCCTTTCAATTTGGCATGTCCCAATGCACCTCAATAAGACATTATCGATATTATTCTTGAACAAAACACCATTGATAAGTACATATGGGATGGCTTGTAGTCTGAAGTATCTCCTTTTTTCTTTGTTTCATTTTGGAGGGCATGAACCTATTTGGAGATAGTTCACCAAGGATTGGGTCCAACATGGAACAGGTGTATCATTAGCTGGTTGTTCTTGATTGTTTTTTAGTAATAGGACAACCTCTTCTTCATCCACTGACTCAGCATGTTGCTTGGAAGCGAGCTGCTCACATAGACCCTTGCCATGAACCAATTTGGTCACTTTTATCTCAATGTCATATTCCATTACCCAAGTGATCCAACCTACTCTCTTCTCGTTCAAGTCCTTGCTCAGGAGAAAATATTTGATACCAGCATGAGATACTAGTAGTTGAATCTTATTGTTTGAGACTAAGTGTCTGAACTTCTTCAAAATCATAATGACATCAAGGACCTAATTGTCAATGAAATATTACTTTACCTCATAATCTTCCAAGCATTGGTTGAAGAAGGATATGGGCCGTTCTGAACCTTCCTTGTTAGGTTGAACCAAGATAGTCGAGATTGTGTCTGATCCTCCAAAATCATACAACATGAAGTCCTTTGAAAATTCTAGGTTAACAAGAGTTGGGCCTTGTGATATTGCGGGCTCGATGGCCTTAAAAATATCTTTGCCTTATATTTTCCATTTAAATGCAAGACTCTTCTTCAAAATCATTGTTAAAGGCTTCACAAGAGTGCCAAAATCAAGCACAAACCTATGATCAAACTTTATTCTCCCCAACAAGATTTGGAGAGACTTTTTGTGTTGTGGCAATGGAAGTGTCTCAGATGGCTTCAACCCTTTTAGGATCAATTGTTAACCATTCTCTTGAGACAATGTGGCCTAACAATATTTCCCTCATGTACAAAGAATACACAATTATTTGGGTTTAATGACACTCTGAACCTTCTACACCTCTGAAATCACTTATCCTGAGGTGGAAGAGATGGTTTGCATACATTCTTTTGAGAAGATAGTGATATCATCTAGATACATCAAAACTATATTTTTAATCAAGCCTTTGAATGCCATGTCCATAGCTCGTTGAAATGTTTCTTTGGAATTTGATAGTCCAAATGGCATCTTATTATAAACATATGTACCTCGTTTGGTGGTGAAGGTTGTCTTGAATTGATCCTCCTCCTTCACCATTATCTGGTTATATCCTAAGTATCCATCCAACAATGAAAACCTCTCAGAGTCATCTACAACCATTAATATTTGTTCCATTGATGGAAGTGGATAGTGATCTTTGAGTGATGCTCTGTTCAGATCACGAAATTCCATACACAGTCTGATTTCTCCACTTCTTTTTCTTACAAGAACCAAGTTTGCAACCCAACTTGAGTGCTTGATAGGGAAGATGATGTTTGACTCAATAAGCTTATTCAAATATTTTCTCGTAAGAGGCTCTATGTGAGGGTTTACTAGCCTTTTCTTCTGTCTGAAAGGCTTAGACCCTAATTCCAACTCGATAGTGTGTTGTGCCAACTTCAGGTTGAGGCCTCTTAAATCTTTGTAAGTCCAGGAAAAGACATCTGGTAACTCTTGAAAAAGTTAAATGAACTCATATTTTTCTTATTGAGTGCTTACCTTGTCAATCTGCAACATTTTTTCCTTCTTCTGTAAAAATGGGCTCTGAATCTTCGCCCTTTACCCGAATGTTCACCTTCTCCTTTCGGAATTGGTCATTTGGGTTGAAGATTAATTCCAAAGTGATAATACCCTTTGGTCATTTTTTGGTTCTTAGCTGCACCACTTGATCGCCATATTGTTGCTCCAGTTTGTCTTGGTTCTTAGAGGAGAACCTAGCTTCTTCTTGTAGAAAGTTGACAATTTACTTATTATTCTCGAAGACTTACCAAGTCATGTTATTATTAGGGATAGATGCTCGCACAACCACCTTGATATGGGGATGAGACTTATCACTCTTGATACTCTCTACAACATCAATTGTTACCCCAACTACTTACAATCTATTTTTTTCTTCATTCTTCTTCCTCGGAATGGAATTGATGTTGAATGCTTCAAAATACTCAATGAGGTCTCATACTCGGTTCTTGTAGCTCTTTAACAGATTGTTCTTGGCAGAATTTTTTCCTCAGACTTCATTTATAACTAGCTCACTATCATCAAACACTTGCAAGTTCTTTATTCCTCTTTCCTTTTCGAATGCAGTCCATGGAGCAAGGCCTCATACTCTGTTGTGTTGTTTGAATAGGAAAATTGGAAATGGAAAGCTGAGCATTATTTCATACCTTGGGGGAAAACAAGCATAGCTCCTCCTTCGGCTCCTTGTCTACTTCTTGAGCCATCAAATAACAGCTGCCATACCTCATTATTATCTCTATGGTCTGGCTTAATGATGTCAAGAAGAGGATGATTCTCCTTATGAAAATAGTAGACTCCTAGCTCAAACTCCTCCATCTTCTTATAAGGGTAAAAAACATGCCTCTTTTTTTCCCACTCATTGAGATTCAAGTTTGGGATACACCCCACTTTGGTATCAACTTAAAAAATTCTTGGGAGATCCTCTTGATCAAAGGCTAAACAATTGGCGTTGATCGGGTTAGGTACATAAGATTCAATACAATAATCTGCAATGGGCTAAAATCTTATTGTAGCCTTATCTCCATACCTTATTCTAAAAATCATGTGTGATCAATTAGCAGACACATAGCCTACAATATTAGTAGTGAAGTCTCTTGACAAACACAGTGCAAAATGTGGTGGCAAGTCTATTACTGATACATTTTTCAATATAGTCACATTGGGGTAGGCGTGCAGTGTGAGGATTAAATATTTGATGACTCCAACTATTTTTACCAATGTCCCATCCAATTGCACTATGCCCCTGGAGATGAATTCGTATTGAAGTCCCAGCTGATTGGCTATTTGTTTTGAAATTATAAAGCTACTTGCCCCTGAATCAATCATGCAATTATGTACCAATTTTTCTCCAATGATCAATGAAACATAGAATGAAGGGGGCTTTAGATTCTTACCTCGTTGTCCTCCATGGTTTCCCTTAGGCCAAACTATATTGGTAAACACTTTCTCTTGTTAGTTAGGGGGCTGATTTGAGCTTGACCAATTGGCCATAGTAGTCTGTAATAGATCTCTCTATCCTAGAATGGCCAATGACTCCCACATTGAAATGTTCATATTTTTATTCTTCATTTGTTCAATGATGTTAAATGAGCTATCCTTTTGTTTCCCCTTCCTAGTAAATTTTTATCTTACACATGGGTTGTTACAACCGATGCCTGAGTGGGTTTGGAAGGTGGCTTGGGTTGACTCTGCATATTGGGAGTTACATTCTGAGTTCCAATAACTTGTGGAGTAATGGAGGGTTGAGGATTACCTAAGTTTTGTGATTGTCCCTCTCACATATTCCTCTTCTTAGACCATGTATTAGCAGCTACACTTTGAGAAGGGGCTTGATTAATACCACAGAAATATTCAGCATGCCAATTAACAAGCAAAGTTTCACTTGGAGGTGCCTCTTGCTGAGATTTTTTGTTGTTTATCTTCCTCTTGATTGGACTCTTGGTACACACCAATGGTCTGTACCATCAAGGCCTAGTTTAGTGCACCATTGAGACACATTGATTGGTTGTGAGGCTGATTGCATAGGAAACACCAAGCATATTCTTGTGCCATATTGTTTTGTGTTGGAACAAAGGCCCTTGATGTTGAAGCTATGTTGGGATCATACGAATGGAAAGGCCTAGTAGCTTGAGGTTTTCCTTGGTTTTGGTTCTAATTTGCATCCTGAGCTGGTGGTCTATTTTACTAATATGGGGATCTAGCATGATACTGAGTCTGAGGATGATATTTCCTAGAACTCTGAGCTTTCTTCCTTTTGATAGTCACTAGCTCATTCCCTAGGTTCTTCAACTATTTCATATTTTCTTAAATCTATTTTCAAGTGCTAGAAGATGAGGTGGAGGCCTCAGCTAAACTCTGATTCCTAGGAGTAGGTATAGGAGCTAATGTGGGTGTCTGACAAGTGCTTGGATCTCCTAGTTCTAGATATAAAGGCATAGGTGGCCTAGGAGAAAACTTTTCATCCTGAATCAAACAATTTTCATCTCTAATAAATGTTATAGGCTACAGGTAAGGTGGTTCCTCCTATTGATTGAATCCTTAAATCAATATTAGAGTTTAAAGCTCTAAGAAAGTATAAGAAAACACCTTCATCTTTGAGCCTTACAGCCAATGGAATCCTATCCCATGTCCTATGAAATCTGAAGTTGAAATCTTTCAGCTACTCATTAGGGGCCCTCTTGATGGTTTTCAAATGCTCCAAAAATTATATATTATCTCCCTTCTCTTTGAATTGGTTGTGAAGAGCTCTGCACATATGGTCCCAAGTCTGAATAGAGCCTGCTATTAGACTCCTGAACCATCATGAAGTTATACCCTTGAGTGAAGAAGCTAACAACTTGACTGCAATGTCCATCTAAGTGATCTCATGAATTGTGCAGACATTTGTAATGTATCGAATGTGGTCACTTGAAGAATTCTTGTTCTCTCCAGTGAAATGGAGAATTCTCTTTAATGTTGCAACTGGGACTGTATTTTTTACATTGACAATGAGTGGGCTGCTGCTAGTGAAGTCGACATAGGGGTTGCGTGGTTGTGTCATTATGATTGGCCTAAGAACCCTTATTGATTGAATGAACGACCTACTAGGTGGAGGCGTTGAAAATGTTTTGTTTGATGGAGATAGAAACCTTTGAGATCTTGTTCCCCTTCTCACTCTATCTAGGGAAAAGTGTAGGTAGAAAAATAATCCTTCCTCTCTAGTGCTTGACCTTGTTTCTATTCCTCTCCTGAACTTGATAAACTTGGACTGCTAGAACCAATGGATTATGATCCTTTGGAATTTCCAAATGTGTAATTTTTCAGAGCTTCTTAAAATTTGAAAACTTATAGCAAGTGCACATCAATATTGCTTAAATAAAGATATAGACCTCTTGGTCTCACTGGGAGTGCCAAAAATGTTAGTGCAGAATCACAGCACCCCTAAATGCCTGCAACTAGGTGAGTTGAGACACTCAATGTGATTTCAAAAAAATGGAGCATCTCTCAAAGTGTGGGACCTTGCAAGTTTAGAGAGCTCTCCAGATTAAGGCTAGTTCATATTCCTCTGTTCAGGTGCACACAAATAAATTACAAAGTATCTACTCCAAACCTACTCTATCTTACCAAAGATACAGGGTTGAGACAATACAAAAAATAAACCTAAACTAATGAGGTGATGCACCAAAGGAATGTTAAACACTCATTTTGCAAGCAACACAGACCATAAAAATGCAATGCAAATGCCATGCACAGATAACCAAACTACAATGAGAGATTAGAATGCAACAATAAACACATGAGAGGGTTGAGAATCATCCATAGACATATATTATTACTCTAAAAATTGATACAGTGCATTACAATGGCCAAGAGGAAAAAATTACATTACAACTTGAATGGGAGGTTTGAAAACTCCACAATTTTGCTTATAGACAAGCGAAGAAGGGAGAGAGCAAACCAAAAATTTCCAACCCTTTACAAAGAGCTAAGAATCTTCTTTTATAGATGCAACAATGAGAGAATAAGAAAAGAGGTGGGAAACTTGATTTGGAACTCAACTACTAGCCATTAATGTCACTATAAATCTACCCACAATCTATTGAGTCTGCCGCTCCATGTTTGCTCGTCACGTTAAAGAAAGAAGAGTGGCGGATAAAATCAAATTTGATCTAGTTGTTGGAGAAATCAGATCATGTATTAATGGAATGAAGAATTTTTCCCATTTTTCATCCACCTTACCTCATCAAAATTAAAGTTTTAGGTTTCCATGGCATATACGAGGTCGAGACCTTTCCAATAGTGCCAAATTTGTTGAATTTTGGGCTCTGGGTTGAAAGATATGTCCATTTGAATGTTTGGCTCGGGTCCATACAAAAATGGAAAAAACCAGTTAGGAGAACGGGTTCGCGGACCCAAAATTTACTTTGTGCCTTTCTGACACAAAAATACAAAAATGCAAAAATTACCCCGCAACCCTGTGATTTAATTTTGTCAAAAAACCATCATCGAGCCAGCCGGTCTGCATTTTCCATTTAGGAAAAAAATCATTCCAAGGCCTGCCAGCCCGCATGTAATTTAGGCTTGACATGTGGCTCCTTGGGCATCAGCGGAGGTGTGGCTCATTCTTATACTTTATGCCTTTTAGAAATGAAGCCAAAAAGTTAAAATTACCTTCGGTAACCTGCCATCCTACTTTGACATGGAATATGGCCACGTGGAGGGCTAGCGCTCATTTGGGGACCACTTTTGGATTTTTATTTTTAAGTTGCGTCGGGCTGACACGTGGTTTCTTCCACATTTTTTCTTTGTTCATTTATGTTTTGACTAAGTCCTTTTCTTGGCAGGGTCGTATATCTGACATGGGACATGTGGAGGCTTGGCACTTGTCT
Organism: Taxus chinensis; assembly: GCA_019776745.2. Classification (NCBI taxonomy): domain Eukaryota; kingdom Viridiplantae; phylum Streptophyta; class Pinopsida; order Cupressales; family Taxaceae; genus Taxus; species Taxus chinensis. The sequence continues at coordinate 641,018,840 of CM034146.1, read as the reverse complement.
AAGGACCCACTTTTAGATTTACCTTTGAAGATGCATCGGGCTAACACATGGAGGCCTTGCACTCATTTTAGTCTCCACTTTGGGTCGCGCCTTTGAATATGCTCCATTGAGACACTTGGCGCCTTCCACTTACACTTTCATACTTAACCAATTTGGGCCCACTTTTATATTTGACCTCTATTGACCTCTAGCCATGTGGAGGGTTGGCATAAGTTTGAGTTTCTACCTTGGGCTCCCATCTTGAAATTTCACCAAGCTTACATGTGGTTCCTTCCACTTGTTTGAACTTTTTAAAAAACCGGCTCTATCCTTTTTCAGTCCTGAGACACATGGAAGCTTCATGCTCATTTGATTCTACTTTTTGAGTTTAATCTATGGAGATACGCCAATGAGGCACATGGAGGCTTCCGCTGATTCTCCCATACTTAGCCAATTTTGGGCTTGCTTTGAATCATTCGTAGATCTTGAAGACTTTGAGTTTTTCTCCATTTCTTTTCCTTACGGCCTCTGGTTTTCTTTGACTTTGTTTTCCTCCTTACCAGACCCTACTACTCCATTGTAGAGCCCACCTGTAACCTGTTTGTTGGATTTGAAGCGTGGGTTCATTCGACATAACCTTTTCTTGAATTTCTTCCTACACAGGGTCATGTTTTGATCAATTTTGTCAGGGGAAAAATTGAGATAACAGGCCATTCCAATATTTTTGAGGAGCTTACACGTTTCATTTAATTTCTTATTTTTTTTACACCTCTCCTAGGGTTTCAAGAGTTTGTAAATTTTATTTAGCTCATTTTTGTTTGGGTTTGCCCCAAAAGAATTTGTGGTTAATTTCCTATTTTGTTGATATCATTTGGTTTGATCTATATTTTCATTTAAGCATATACAAAAAATGTGTATTTATGTATATACATATATACCTATATATACATATGTGTGTGTGTATACCTATTTCTCTTATTGGGTAAACCCGAAATGTGTTGATAAAGAGAACAAGATTTAATACCTATGCATTTAATTGTATATGCAAATATCTATGTGTGTGTGTGTGTGTGTATATGTGTGTGTGTATAAGAAAAATAAAATCAGTTCAGCCATGACCACTTAACACAGTGCACAGGATGAGGGGATGCGCAGTCAAGAAAAAAATTGTAGGTATCCCTATGTGGTTCAGGTGCAATAAAAACTATTGGTGGGTGGGGCGACCCCCACCCACCCCCCAACCTTTTTTTTACCACGTGTGTGTGTGTGTGTGTGTGTGTGTGTGTGTGTGTGTGTGTGTGTGTGTGTGGATATATTTTATTATATAAATATTTTAGGTGTTTAAGTATATTAATATATAAAAAAAAAATTATTAATATCAATATTAACAATAATTTAATATCAATATTGTTGTAGTTAGTCATATAGTTTTTTATTATTAATAGTAATAACGATTCTAGATCTTATACTTAGGCTTTTCTTTTTGTTAAAAAAATTGTGATAATATTTTGATGAAAATTTAGAATCGAAATCAAATTTCACTTGTTGCTACTTTAGTTTACATGGGATTTAAAAGTACGTCCCTAATAACTCTATAGTGAAATTTTACATACTCTCAATAAGGCTATGGTCTAAGTTATAGTAAATAATTTCTTTACTCCAATAGACTTGGGAAATTTACCTATTTTTAAAAAAAAAACATGTAAATTACAATTACAATTAAATTTATTTCCATCTAAGCATACATAGTCTTGCCTTCTTTTCAATAATGCAAGTAGAATAACAACTAAGCTAAACTTTTCCTTTACATGCTTTCAAGTATCAGAATAAGGTTTAATATTTCTTAATACAATTTCCCAACACTCCACAAGAGAGTTTACAACAACATTTCCATTAATATATTTTGAAAAACAAGAGCAAGAACAACACACCTTAATAAAGGTTGTCATTCCACTAAAAGAATAACAAGCTATTTTCCAAATCACCCTTTTATTTGCATCAACTAGCTTCACTAAGAGGGCTTTTCATTTCCACATACATTACAACAAAAAATAACTCTACAAAGACAAATATTTCCTTCCCCTTTTCACATAAAATGTAATGTTAATGTCCAAGAATCAACACAAATTTTTATTACAATTACTAATACAATGTCCCTCCACTTTAAGTGGGAATTTATGCAATAATGTAGCTAAAATGAAATTCAATAGTACAAGTTTCTCCACTCTAAGTGGGAATAACAAAATGGCTTCTCACAAGAATGACTTTTTTAAGGATTCCAGCAAAAGCTCCAAGCTTCACAACACCAACAAGAGAGATCCTTCAATATTTTCTTGATCCACAACAAAAATGGGGGGAGAGACAACACTCTCTACCCAACCAGAATATCCAATGAGGGGGAGAAGCCATCCTCCTCATTTTCCCCCCCGATCCCCATTCACATTACAATGAGAGGTGATTCCAACACATGGCAACAACAAGCTTCCACATCACACACCAATTATTTCACAACTATTCCAAATTTACATTCAACTCAAACTATAAATACAAGAAGGAGAAACAAAAAAATATATACAAGGCTTCTAAATGAAGAGCCAAAGGAGCAAGAACCTATGGGGAGGCCTCTTATGCCTCACAATGGGAAATGGGTTCTAACCTTGATCCTCCAATGCAAATACCAAATCCCCTACATACTCTTATTCCTCCCTCAAGTACCTCTTATGCCTCCCACATACTCTTATGCCTCACTCATTCTCGTATGCCTCCCCTCATACAAGATAAAGTAAGAAAAGTAATAATTCCTTATCCAAGGTGGGGCACCCAACCCAAACTCCCCTCCAAACATGAAATAACTATTATGACTCCCTACATGAATTTTCCCCATAGTCCCCTCCTATACCACACTTAGGAAAATCTACCCAAGCACCCAACAAGCATTCCAAACACTCAACAAAACAAGCACACAAACACAAAATAAAGGAATAACAAAGGCAAAAGTAAAGCTCCTACCTTTCCATGGTAGAGCTTGTTCCAAGATTCAAACTTCAAGCTCCCTTCAAACACAAGAAATCACCAACAAGCTTCCCCAAGATAATACTTAAGTTCTCCAAAATCCTCTAACTCCAAGAAAATGAAAGAGCACAAAATAATGAAGTAACCCCCAAAAAAGTAAAAGAACTTGAATAAATAGAAAAGGGAGAGAGGAGGGTGAGGTGGCTCCATGTAGGATGCCATATCACTCATCCTCAACTCCACCTCACAATTCAAACTTCAAACTCCAAAGCACAATTAATAAGTGGTTGAAGAAATGGTATTTTACTTACACACATAAATCATGCCCCACACCCCTTAAGGACCAAAAGTAATTACATGTACGAAGGTGCAATAAAGACTTACAATTTGTCTTTCCAAAACACATAATGGGGTCTAATTTTGACCCCTTAACCCATAGGTAGGGTTGGCATAGAAATTTAAGAGGTGTGGGACAAGTTTAACTTGTCCCACAAGCCTTCAAAATTGTCCCTTACGGCCAAATTCGAATTTCCATGAGGGGGTAAAGTGTACAACACTCAAGATCACAAGCACTCAATCTTAAAACACAAAACCGAAGAGCCATCTAGTCTAATAAATGAATACTTTTGGTCACATCCACAATTAATTAATAACAAGATTAATTAACCTAAATAGGACACTAAAATCTATTAATATAAAGGGGTATAATACATCATTTTTCTAAATAATTAAAAACAAGGAAATTACATCACTAAAATCACATACTACATTAAGTAAAGGAAACTAAAAAAAATACAACACATAACCCCTTGGTCATAGTTTCCCCCTAACAATAATTCAAACACACACACAAACAAACACATGTTTCCATGGTGACCCTTGTTGAATTCACCTAGAATTCCAATGTGGTTGGTCTCCAATCCCACCGATGTTTATTGTTACATGTTTACCTGCAAAACATATAACACCTCCTTTAGCCTCATGGCCGCATTAAAAACATCTAGGATAAAATATACATTATAAATACACAATCATCTATATATAAATCAAATATTATCTAGGAAAATATGACATCATTTACAATTTTTAGAAAACATTTCTATTCTACATCTCATCCATGTCAAAATGATCACAACATTAGTTCAATTATCAAAGGTCTACTCAATATGACAAAATATCACTGTCCAAATATATATATATATATATATATATATATATATATATATAATAATATATAATATATATATATATATATATAACCATGTCAACAGCATATCAACATTAATATAAAATGTCCCTAATAATCCACATACATCATATATGAATCGAAATCAACAACAGTCTGTGATCTCTAACATATAACATCATGTCAAATCAAAAACTACAATAATATCCATAAGTGTAGTCGACAGTATCATAATCAATAACAAAAAATATGTCAAAGGGAAGTGGGCACTACAGTTAAGGGCTCAAGGTTTAGGGTTTAGAGTTAAGTTTTAGGGCCTGGGGTTTAGGTTTTAGGATTTAGGGTTTCGATTGTAGAATTTAAACGCTAAAATATTTAGGCTGAATGCTGAAATCTTGAAAATTACCTATGTACTGACAAGATTATATTACAAAAAAACTATCTTCTAAACTGTGTTAGATTGAGCTATAAGACTAGTTTCATAAGCTGCAGAGTGACCCTAACATCTTATATTTACTAAAATTAATTTAAATTATAAGAAAATAATAAAATATAAATACTAATAAATGAAAAACCACATATCATATGCGTATACTCTTAGGAACACGTACACATTATGGTGTGTACATGTTATGTATATTTACTTTTCCAAGCCATGCCTCAAGGCTTGGGGATCCGGTTTGGATTCCCAAACCTGAGGCATAGACCTATAAAAAACACAACAAACAACACATTTTTTGCAAGAAAATGAAAAAATTCTCTCTTCCGCCATCATAAATTGACAAAAAAATGATCAATTCATTTAAAAAATGTTATACCACAATGTAGCGAAGAGTTTCTACTTTCTAAAAATATAATTTTAAAAATTTTTATGACTAATATAAGGTTTCCATATTATTTATTTTCTAAAAATGCCTTTTTATAGCTATTTTTTAAAGTTTAAACATGTCTATATTTTGGCTCATTGAAATTGAAAAAAAAATTATACTAGCCAAAACTAGGCGTAATTCTATACACATTCAAAAATATATATAATTTTTGGTATATTTTAAGGTAGTTAGGGGGGAAAAAATAGTCATAGATCTGTTATTTTTCACAATTTAAAATTTTTTGTACTGGAAAAAATCATAAAAATAAATATACTTGCTAAAAAATTCTATAAAAAATGGAGCCCAAACTAGATGCTCCTAGTTATCTTTCTATTAAAGGGTTTTAAAAAATACTAAATTGTGCACAAAAAATGGTGGGGGCGCACGAAAGTCAATCTGTTATGTTTTTTTTGTCAAAAAAAAAGACCCCCTATTGGTATTTTAGTTATTTGAGCCACTTAAACTTATCTATTTTCAATCAAACTTAGTAACTTAGAATCTAGCCTCAAAATGCTACGATTCTTGTTTATACAACATCTTCCAATTTTGAGTGTAACTATTTCAAAATACTCATACAAGTTGAAGTTTTTTTTTTCATAAAAATGCGTCCACTTAAGACCCCCTTTTGGCCCCCCAAATTGGCATGCACTTACCCCTCAGTACAGGGTGGCTTGTCTCAAGTTCATATTCTTGGGATGATGGATAACACTTCTTTTCTACTTATACTTATTAATTATTTAGGGGATTTTTTTTATCTCTTAGAATTGGATGGTTTTTCCCACTGGGTTTTCCTTCACTACTTGACATTCTCATTGTGAATGGGTACCTCAATAGGCTAAGTCATCAGGACATAGTTTTCATTCTCTATATGTTGTTCTTACTGTTCTTGCCTCATCCTAGCTTACAATGAAGAGGTGGTGTTGGTGTGAGTGGTATTTTCAATATTTTATTCATTTATTAGATGTATTGCCACATCACTTGGTGAGTCATCTCACTTACGTGGGAGCATAGATCATAGATGCCATATTAGTTATGATAGATTTTTTCATGGAATCTTTCATATGTGTAAGTTTGTGTAATAAGAGTTAATTTCCTTTTTTGGAGTTAACTCCTCTTCTTCATAATTAGATATGCATGGGAGTTACTCAAAACTCTTCTATATGTACACCTCTCTTCTTGACCAATGAGAATGGAGTATTGTTTCCCTTAATTATTACACATTATTCGTGATTTAGTTATTATTTGAATATTGAAGCTATTTCATCTCTCGGTTGAGTGCAACTTCTTGATGTGCATGGATTCCCTTTAGATCTTTTTCCTTTATTTCTCCCTCCATCAAAATGGATGCTAGATGAATACCTTAGAGAGTTTTAGGTTCCTTTGGAATGCAAGCTTAGGTGATCATAGTAATGCTTAGTGTTTGGCCCTTTATTTTGAACATACAACTATGTATTTAAATGATTCCCTTGTTTGAATTTTGTAATTGACAAATAGAAGGCTGGCCCGTACATGAAAATAATTCCCAAGAGATAAAAGAGACCCAAAAGAAGTGAGTAAGGTTAGAAAGGGTCAGGGGTGCCCAGAAGGGACAGGGGCACCTACATGTTGGTGTATGAATCTGTGAGAGATAAATATATAAAGTTTCGACTCTTTGGTAGGGTGTGTAAGACCAAATGCAAAACAAGATACAAATAAAATAGGCCTAAGATAGTCATCAATTACTATTTTTCTTTCTTAGGAATCATGTAAATGCTAATATTCTTTTAGGACCTAGAAATGTACCCAAGTTTGTGATTTAGTGTCTACATTTTCCCCCACTTTATGTTGTTTAGTGAATACTCGATAACATAAAATAGATAAGAGATGTGTACCTTATGATCCTATAGAGCATCTAGCGAAATAATGTCTCAAGTGGAAAAGTGAAGCGTGGAGACTAGGAAAGGAAAGTGAACCTAGGGGTGAAGCATATGCGTTGATCATACTGATTTTTTTGTTTTTATGTTCTATTGTAGGTTGCTTCTTGTGTATTAAGAGATGGACCTGTAAAAGAAGAGAAAAAGAGTAGTCAAAGTCCTATATATGAAAAATATGAGCAAAGTATTCAAAAGTATTTAAATTTTTGTAAAAGTAGTAATAAAGGAAAGTGTGCACCTGATGAAAAATAGTGTAAGGGATAGAAATGTGTCCTAAAATGTTGTGAAGAGTGATTTTTTTTGGGCAATCTCATGTCGATACCTAATTGTTTGGGTGATCTCATGCCTAGTGCGATTTTTTTTGGGCGATCTCATTCCAAGTGTGATTTTTTTGGGAGATATCATGCAAAATAGCAAGTGTTTGGAAAAGAGGTCTAGTGTTACTATCTATCCATAACTCTTCCAGATAATCACCACTGCAGATGGTGCATCGTGATTTTTTCTAGTTGTCTTGATTGTTCTAAATTAGTTCCAAGTTGTACCGATTGAAGGAGATATAATGCATTATATAACTGAAGGGATATGCCTGTAACCATAGAACTGATCTAAAGGATTCTATGAAGTGTGATGATATGAAAAGATGACTGTATTTTCCTGAAGGGCATTAGCGCCTAGGGCAGTACACTAGTGCCCAGGTGTTATTTTCTGCTACTAGGTTTTGGAATTTGTGCCATGTTGAGGACCCAAGTTAGATTCTAGGTCATTTTTTTACTGTGTTTGTGTGTTTTTCCCTTTACTTTACAAATTTGTATTGTAGCTCTAAGCTACTATAGGGATAATTTTTTCATCCAATGTATGCCCCGCTTGTTTGGGGTGCATACAACAACTATAGGAGTGTGTGTGCTATGTACCTTTGGATTTGATATTATAACGTGTATATGGGTTTATAGATATGCCAACATGTGGCACACATCTAACTTAGTTATCTATATGTTTATAATATATGGGATCACATAGGAATTATTTAGAATGGGTAATGAGTCTACTTACATTGGTATTAGGTGTTACACATCCATTAAAAGTAGTGTATGTCTATATAAAGAATGTGAGTATCATTATGAGAGGTGAGGAATGTATGAGTTGAGTCTTATACTTAGTAAAGGTATATTACAGGTTTACCCCTCGAAGTGGATTCCCATTTTGGGATATTGTGGAGTTACTCCTTCCTTAAGGAGCATTGTATGGTGTTGCCCTACCTTAAGGGTATTATTTTACATATATTGAATTTTTGGGAATCTTGGCCCATCAATACCTCTTGTGTTGTGTTATCTTCTGTAGATTATTCATTTATTATATGTAAATATCTTATCAATTGGTATTAGAGCATCGATCTAGGCAATTTGTTGGATGAAACCTTAATGTTGGTGATTCGCCTATATTTGGAGATCGACTTGGAAATTTTCAGATATTTTTGTGGGGAGTGGATACATCATTCAAGTGATCTTCCCCCCAAATTTCAGATTTTTTAGAGCTATTGTGTGAAATATATGTATGTTTTGGGGTTGAAACCCTAATTTTAAGGTTTCATCAATATCTTCTTATTTATGAAAATACAGTTCGTAAACGTTTTGGGTTTATTTAGATACATTCCATGGTGATACCCCTAAAATTGTGGAAACTTTGCATCTGTTTTGTGATATTTATTTTAGTTTCATGGTTTTTAAAAATGTTACTCCACAGGCTGCAATATTAGGAATTTTTTTGATTTATTTACATTTTTGATAGGGTTAGAACAAGTTTTGATCAAAAGGGTCTATTCTTCTAAACCTAGTTTTGTGGATGATGGAGATGAAAATTTTATATGGAGATGGAAAGATTGATGCTAGAAATGGTGGATTCATTTTAAGGAATATCATTTATCATCCATAATACTACGTCTTTTCTTACAAAATTAGATAGGTGGTCTAGCTCTAACTTGGTGGTATCAAGTGTAACAAAAACGTCTCCATTGGTCTTAGGAGGCAATAGAACAAGTTTTCTTAGATCGATGGGTGAAAGAAGATGAATAAGAAGAGAATGTTACTAATGATGGTGTTTTAAATAAGGTTGAGAAAAAAGAAGAAGAAGAAAAAGAATCTTACAATGAAGAAGAAACCAATGTTGATGATGAGGAGGTTACACATGATTCAGAAGGAGACACAACAAATAAAGTTTCGAGTTCAAATAGTGCATATCCAAGGAAGGAAGATTCAATATTTTAATTTGAAGGGTGCATTCAAAGGAAAAGGTAATTGTTTCTATAAAACCTAGCAACAAATATAAATTCATCAATATGGATGTAGCTCAACATCTTAATGTTCAAGAAAAGCATAACAAGGAATCTCAAGTGGATGTTAAGCAGATTCAAGTTTTTGAAGATTTAACGCTTTCTATGGATAAATATGTTTTGCATTCAAATTTTTATGCTTTATATTTGGATGGTATGGATATTGTTCTTGGATATCCTTTGTTAGAGACATTGGGAACAATTAATATTAATGTGCAAAAGAAATTCATGAAATTATGGTACAAGAGAAAGGAAATTACAATGCAAGATATCACACTTAGCAAGGAAAAAGTTAACATAAAAAATGGAACATGAAGAAGACTTTGAAGATGGTGAAGAAGGGAATAAGGATGTGTAGACACCAAAATTTTGTATCGTTACCCTTTTCACCCCACGTTCGCTTATTTTCACCATGGTTGCCCATCTAGACCCCTTTTATTTTAATTCGATATGTTTATTAATATTCTACGTATTTTCCATCTATTATCCTATCCATTCTAGTTTATTGTTAATTATCTCGTAATCCTCATCTCATTATTTAATTAATCATAATGAACCCCAATTTTTCTTCTCTTGGTTGTTTTTCATCCCTAAACTAACTATTTGTTCATCCCTAGGTTCCTCTTAGCCATTATTTACTCCATTTTATCTTCAGCTACCCATCTTCACTTCCCTATGCATCCCTAACCCGCCCAAGCCTTTCAAAACCATGATCTTGCTTCTAATGGGATTGATGCCTTGAGTTAGGAATTCATCCCAAAACCCAAATGGACAGTTCTCTCATGGTTGGCAGTGACCCACCTAGGTTTCCGTCAACCCTATAAAGCCACATCTCCCCCTCATTCAAAGGATGCATCATCAAATATTTCATATGCATTCTGTAAACTTGTCTTCATGACTTGAGCTTATTTACAGTTGTTTTATTCTTCTTGGAGTCCCTTTGATCTTGTTTACATCAATTTGTGGAGACTTTGGGGAGATTATCTTTCCCTTGTGTTGGTTTATTCCATTTTTACATCATTGTCTATTACTATTATCAATTACTAACATTTTACATAGGTGCAAGTTGTCATCAGAGTCTTCAGATCCATCCTTTCATTCATCCATTTTGTGTGCAAGTTATCAATCCATCCCATACACCTTCATCCTTTCCTAGATCATCTCAGGTCCCTGTCAACCCTGTCTAGTTGCCATAGACCCTACCTCTGTTTGTTAATTGTTATGCCATCCAAATCAATAGCAGCTTGTTGTTTTGTTTTTTCCAGCATATATAGTTTCATAGATCCATCATTTTTCCACTCTATCAATCCAAATCCACTTTGCTAGTCTTCGGTCACCACCAAGTCACCATTGACTCAAGCCATATTTCCATCCTACCCATCCAAATCCTTGTTTTCTTGCATTCTTTCTATTTCCCCTTGTTTCATATCTTTTATGTAGGTTATTATCAGCTTCTACATGCCTTCAATTTCTTCATATTTGCATACAGAGTTGTTCATATCTGCATTTTTGTACTGTTCTGATCCATCTACCTCAGTCACCAAAAACTGGATCTCTACAGCCTGGATCATCATTGAACCAACAAGGTATATTTCATTTTGTGTTTATCTAGATCCGATTTGCACTTTCACTTCAGTTCTACATGTTATTCAATCCTCTATCATTTACTTTATCCTCTTTTATCAAATATGAGGCTTGATATCTGCATAAGAAATCCTACACTTCTTAGAGCTGAATTCATCTGTAAACCCCCTCATCTACCATCTAATCCATTTTACTTCTAGTTATCTTTATTGTACAGATCCATCAAGCTTGCAGCAAGGCATCTACTTTGTGCATGTTCACTTGTTATCATCTTATTCCAAGGTACCTTAAACCCTTGCATGTCTTTAGTTGTTTCCTTTTCATTTAGTATCTATTCTCACTAATTTTAACATAGAAGAGAAAAAAATTTAGTCCAACATTCTGGCACACCCAGCTGGACCACCCTTTTAGGTAAGTCTCTTGCATTTTGTTTCATTTTCCATATTTCTTCTATCTTCTACTAACATTGCAAGTAGAGGTTTTTCTTTTGTCTTGTTCGTGTTGGGGCTTTTAGATTGTTTGGATTTTTCTCTTCCATCTGCTTTATTTTGAAGATCATATAAAAAGGAAAAGTGAAAATTAGTTATTCCTTGTTTTTCTTATTTTCTCATTTTGTATCATATTTTCCATTCCTTGTGTGGTTGATCTCATCAAATCTCCATATTTCTTTTGGGACTTAAAACGAACCTCTTGCATTATTTCTTGCAAATCCAGTGTAGGTAGGGGTTTAATTGGTTGCATTTCACATTTCTTCACACACATCCAAATGCACTAATCAAATTCACACATCAAAACAATCCCATACCAGGTGGACCTAATATGGATTTCATCACCTAATAGGAAATTTCGCAGCGGTGTTCTGGCCGTGTTATAAATATTGTTTCACCTCAGTACCTTAGGGGTATATCAAGGACTCCCCATCCAAAACTACCCGAAACTAGTCTTAAATTACCATCTCATATGTACCCTCATTATCCACTCCCCTTTTTATTTTTCACATTTTCTAAATTAATCAAGATAAATAAAACATTGTATGCTTGACTTGTTTTCCTTAATTAGTATAACTATTTTTTCCCTATTTTGTTTCATGTTTGTTATCAAATACTCTTTAGCTAGGAAAATGGAACAAAATCTTGCATCAAATAATTCCATCGCTTCATCCCAAAAAATTTATGTTATGACTATTATCTCATCCATGTCTATGGTTACCTCTTCCACTGTTCACCCAACCTTTAATCCTCAATATGCCTCATCAAGGATCTCTTGTTCAAACCACCACACATGATGAGATAAATCCTTTCCTACATCATCAATCCATTCCATCTATGCCGACCATGCCTCAATCTGTTACATCAATTGAATATTTTGGGCCTCCCATTATCCCTCATGGTAGTGTGAGAGTTCCAAGAGCTCTTTCGATGCTAATATCATGTGGCCCTCGATGATTACCCTCTTAGGAATTCAACTCAACTTCCTATTGATGGGTAACCTATCCAAAAAATCTATGATTATCATTCCAATCCCGAAACAACCTCAATTTCTTTCTTTGAAACTTGCAGTGTTTTTTCCTAGAGCCATGAATGAGCTCACTTATGGCCCAACATGAGCTTAATCCATCTTCTTCTACTAATCATTCAACCTCATCAAACCACCCAGCTAGTCACACCCATTCCCCCTAATCTAGCCCCCCATTAATACAGCTATCACTACCTCTATTCCTATCACTTCTTCATCCACTATCATCACTAGTGTCCCCATCCAATCCTTTTAACAATCCCAAACATTTCATCCTATATCTAAACAACATAATCACTCTTTACCTCTCACATCACACATTCATGCAAATTTCATCACCTCCCAACATCCTCCTATAAGTGTTTTTCATTACATGGTGTTTACATCCACCTCCCCAACAATCTCAACCTATCATCACTCATATCCGCACTCATCATATACCTCAACAAGTCCATATCCCCATCTCTCAACAACTAACCCAATCTCAATAATCACATCACATCCATATCTTCTCAACATCACCCATTGCAACAACCCATACAATCTCAACCAATGACCTACATTCATCCTCATCAAGAAATTCCTCAAACACCCACTCATTCACAAGCCTACCAACAACCTTATCAAGCTACTTCTCACGTCATACAACCACAACCATTACTTCTCATCCAACCACTTCAAATGACCCCATACATGCCTTGATGACTAGGTTGACTAGCCTTGAAACCACTACCTTATGACCCAAGGTCACATTCTCTTATGATCAAATTTGTAATGAACATATCCATCCATTGGTCCCAATCAAACCCTACCCTCATCATTTGGAGCTACCCCAAATTCAAAAAAAATAACAGTATGGAGGATCCCCAACAACACCTTCGTGCATTCAGGAATGCATGTTATCTCATTTTCTATGATCAAGACCTCATGCTTTGTACTTTTCCTATGTTCTTGGTCAGTCCCACATTGGATTGGTACAATGGCATCCCCCAACACTCATTGTTCTCATTTACCCAACTTGCACAGATCTTCTTAGAACAATTCTCAATTAACATTGTGCACAAGATCACCATTATAGAATTATATGCCATTCAAAAATTCCATGATAGATTATATCATATACTTTTTCACATGATGGCATGGAATCATAAATAAATTATCATTTTCCCTTCCACAGACAGATCTCATCGAATTATTTTCATGCTCTTGTGAAAATAATATCTCATCCACCTTACAAATATAATCATTTTAGACATTTGAAGAAGCCTTCACTATGGCTTGTAAAGCTTGAGACTCGTGCCCTTGAGCAAGGCCATCTTAAGCTTAAATAAAACAAGCCAAAAAAACAAGTTTACTAAACCATCTACACACAATGACAAATCTAAGAGGAAAACCAATGTCATGGTGGTTAAGTCTTCTTCCACACCCACCTATAACACATGGCCTCAACAAAGAGCTCCTAGACTACCACCTAACTACACTCCTCTCGGAAGAGTCATATAGCAAATTATTTGATAAGTTGATGGTAGTTCATCTCATCACACTTCCCCCCCATTCAACCATTTGATGAATCAAGACCTAAGCCATCTTTGTATCGTGAGGATCACTATTAAAAATACCACCAAGTTTGCGGATATGATTTAGATAAATGCCGAACCTTTAAAGATCTTGTCCAAAACCTCATTTTACCAAGGTGACCTTCAATTGGATAACCCTAATGCACCTCCTAACCAACCACTTGATGTTTTCAAGCAACCATTTCCTAATCATGTGCCAAAAAATCAAACCACTCCTACCATCTCAACCACCCAATGCTCACACCATTAACACCATCAATACTACTGACACCATTGATCAAGATCTTACCTTCATCAACAACTCCACCTACTTCACCAAATATTACATCTACTTCTTCTTTGGACATTGTCCCTATACCAACAATTTCACCAACACTTATTCCCATCTCTACATCAATCATACCCACATCTACATCAGATATCTACCATTGATCCTACACCTACATCTACTTCATCACTTGTGACATCTACTTCATCATATTTGACCATACCCAATACCTCCACCTACATCTAGTCCATCCCCACTTATTATATCGGATCCATCCTTAGCATCTATCCCAATTCCCTGTTTCTACACTTGTATCCACACCGAATCACATTAAATATTATGACCACATCTACACCATCTTCTCCTCCTACATCACTCTCATCATTTGAAGATTTTTTGAAATCACTCCAAATCATTATAACTTCAGAGTGATGATCCCATCTCATCTAAAAAATCAGAACACTTCCACCTCAACCAAATCTTCACCTTCTTTAGATCTCATTAAAAACAAGTCTACTCCCTCCACCAATATCAACCTCAACAACACAACCTTCAGACCCTCCAGTTGATATCATTTTCATCCCTCCCAAGGGTAATTCTTCATAAAATAAAATCTAAGACCCTTGGCATGCTTCCTCAAAGGTTCCTTTTCACATCCTCATAAAAAGATAGACATCCCTCTTCCTAAGATTAAACAATCCAATTCCACATACATCTATCTTAGAACCACCTCTATCTCTCCTAGGGCATGCCCCTTCATCCAAAAGACCACAACCCACCAATCAATCCAAATCAAAACCATCCAATACTTCTCTAAAACTTGATCCTTCCTTCTAGAACATCAACCATCACTGAACCTAAATCCAAAACATAAAAACCTCGAAATGCTAAGACTCAACCTTCAATATCTAAATCATCTTAAAATCATACATCCCAAACATCCACCTCTTCTTCTCAATCAAAAAATTCTCACAAATACAAGGAACCTCTCAATACCTTAGTTGAGTCATACGTGGAGGTTCTTCAACACTTGCTTCAAATTTCCACTATCACACTCCCTCCTATAAATGCCTTTGATCCACATAGTAAGAAGCTATCATGGTTTTACTCTAATCAAATTTGAGTTTATCATTTCACCCCTGGACATGACATAGAACATTGTAAATCCTTCAAACCATCATTCACAACATTATTGAGGAGGATGAATTTCTTCTTGAAAAAAAATCAATCTCCCCCCTTCTACCCTCCTCGTATATTACCACTACATCATCAACATCATCCACAAAAAATAGATAAATCCCATCATTCATCATGGAATTTTATTTCCATCCCACCACCAAGTGAGGATTCTTCTTAGGATGGTCCCCCCCTTATTCATCAATGTTGTTCAGATAACTACTCAATCTGGTCCACCTGACTCTAAAACAATATCCCAATCAAAATCAAAGACCTTTGTCACCATCACTCCTCCTAAGGAGTTTACCTCATCCACACCCCCATCAAACCCTAAGGTTTTGAATACCGCTCCTTCTAGTAATCCCACTTCATCTTCATCCCCATCATCATCAAAACCTAAGGGTTTTATCTTATCTACCCCTCGGCCCTATTGAACAAAGAATATTAAAAAAACTTCATCAGGCCCCGGTTAATATATTGCTTTATGATCTCATCCAAATCTCTCCAGACCATAGGCAAGGTCTCACTGAAGCCCTCAAAACATATCCCAACATCTAGTGATGAGACTCAGCCTTTTGCATCTATTTTAGGAGCACTTGCGGCTTCTACTTTCCATCTCATTTTATGATGTTGAGATCCCAAGTATCCCACCTAAGGACATTGACCTTCCACTTTTCATAATTGTTATAATTAATGATACCCTCATTCGATGATCCACGATTGATAGTGGGCCAAGCATTAACATCATCCCATCACATACCTTTGATAATCTCAAGATCCCTAAAAACACTGTCACCTAGACACCCACAATCCTTTGTGCATTCAATGATGTTATCGATCCTACCTTGGGAACAGTTGTCATTCCTATTCGCGTCAGTTAAAAGATCCTCCATAGATTCTTCCATATCATAGAAGGGGATTTTCAATATAATTTCCTTCTTGGATGACAATGGATTCGTGACAAGAAATTGTTCCCTTCCACACATCATCATTCCATCAGGTATGAACATAAGGGAAAAATCTTGACACTTCTCGGTGATGCTCCTCCCTTCCAAGTATGAAACTTGACCTATCGACCTAATGATGTCCTCATTCCCAAAAATGACCCATCTCAACCATCCACTATGTCATCCATCCATTCATCTAAGCTTCCTAAGGATGAATCCTTAGATAAAGTAATAGAAAAACTTACGTTGGTGGATTATCATCTTCTCATGCTCAACAACTTCCTATTTTTCATCTGGAAATGATAGAAGAGGATTCTTCTACCATTGAATTTTTTCATTGTGCTAACTAAAAATTCCATTATTTCCCACATGGGGGTAGAAGATTATTATCTTCATAAGACCTTACCATCTAACTCACCCCACTCTTCTTAACGAAGCCACCATCAACATCAACAGTGGGACTCCTCAGTAGCCTCACATCTTCTAAGTGATTTAATCCCTTGATCCATAAGAACTTGTGGCTTTCACCACATTCCTCTCTAGTCATAGTCAGGACTTCACATGGTCATACTCTCAGATCTCGGGTCCTTGATCTTTTTATCTTTGTTCATAGCATTGTCACATTTCCCAATGCTAAGCTAGTTAAGTAGAATTTTTACCGCATGCATCCTCGAGTTTCACTCCTTGTCAAAGAGGAGTTGCAACACCTTCTTTCCACTAAATTCATCATACCCATTGATTATCCCTAATGGATTTCTAATATCATCGTTTATGTTGTAAAAAGAGTCTAGAAATCTTTGTATATGAACAGATTTTTTGAGATCGAAATCTCATTTTCCCTGAAGATGACTTCCCCTTCCTAACATCAATAATTTTTTTGATATTACTATAGGCCTTGAGATGATTTATTTTATAGATGGCTTCTCTGGTTATAATTAGATTTTCATCACACTAGAAGGCCCATATAATACCTCCTTCATCACTCCTTGGGGGACCTTTTTCTACTGTGTCATGCCCTTCAGTCTGAAAAATGTCAGAGCCACCTATCACTGGGCCGTGAATTACATTCTTTATGACCTCATCCATAAGACAATAAGTGATTATGTTGATGACCTTTTCAGTAAATCTAAACATCAACATGATCATCTTGTTTTCCTTGAATTCCTTTTTGAGTGCCTTATTTGTTTCTTCCTTCAACTTAATCTAGTCAAGTGTGTATTTGGAGTTGGAAAAAATACTCGGTTTTATCATATCCATCATGGGTATTGAAGTTAACCATGCAAAAACAAAGGATATCCTTGAGATGCCTTCTCCTTCTAGTCTTAAGTTGATTAACTAAAAAATGAATAACTATGTAGTAAGGTAAGAGTTAATCTAAGATATGAATAGTTGTAACAAAGTAAATAAATTCAGTAAAATGAAGTATTTAAATGATCTAAATAAGTATCTAAAAGGAAATTCTATCCCTGATGTGCAAGAAGAAAGAGGAAAAAACTAAGCTTATACGATAAAGTAACGGGACTATGTCACAGGTGTGACTGGAAAATCAGAACATAGGAACGGCCATGAAAAAGTCTCAAAAAGGGTGGATCTAGAGGATCTAGATGGACTAAAGATCCTAGAGGAGTACTAGGGAACCTGTGGGCACTTTGGTCTGAAATTTAGGAACCCTGGATTATGAAATCACTCTGGAACTGATCTTCACTGTTTCGGCAGATGGTCTGAAACCCTCATTGTTTGTCATGTAAACTTCTTTGTGCTCCTTCATATGTCTCCAATAATCTAAAATGAAAGAAATACATGCCAAGACCCCAAAATAAGCATCAAACCCCTAAAAAATAAGAATACATAAGGAGGGGTCAGATTGACCTCAGCTTTCATAATGGTGGACTTACTAAGCGTTGCACTACATCTCATACCCCATGTAGCTCTATATGTAAGTTTGTGTGAACATGCCCTAGCTTGCTCTTGTGTTAGTCACACTTTGAGAAGTAATAGAATGTGTGCATGGAATAAAATATAATCCCTCCCCATATGAAGTGTGATGTATATGTCCTAGCCTTGTGCCTTGATGATGGAGCTATGTGGATGCAAGTGAAATCCAATGCAATAGATGGATGAAACTCTAGATGGAGGATAGTAGCAAATGATGTGAGGTCCCTCATTATAACCTCATAACTCTATATTTATAGGGTTTTCTTGATTTAATTTCATTAATTAACCCCGAAACGGCTAACCACAAGAAAGATAAAGATGTAAAAATGGATAGAAAGAGCCAAAAATTTGGTGAGAAAGTACAAAAGATACCGGGGGCAACCCTAGTGGACTAGGGCACCCCAGTTGAGGCTAAAATAATGAAAACTAAACAAAAAAGGCTGGGCATGTGGATGTAAAAGGTTAGTAATGATGAAATAAAATAAAACAAGATGGCCAAAAGATGGGGATTAATTAGTACTTTATTCACTCAAGAACCTTCTAAATAGTAGTATGAGACCAGGATAAATAATTCTAAAGTGCATGATTTTGTGACTACATATTACCCCCCAATTTATGTTGGTGAGTGGAAATCTCGGTAACATAAAGTAGATAGAGATGCATACCTGATGTCCATGAAGAGTGTAATATAAACACACAGAAGAACTAGACAAAGTGTGGAATGACAAAAAATATGGAGTAGCGTGGAAACTATATATGAAAAATACACAAAGAAAATATGATGAAAGTGAACCTAGGGTGTAATGCGTGTGTAGCTACTGTGGTGTGTAAATGTACCTACATAGTTAGTAAAGTGTGTGTTGTCACGAAGTGTTGTTGTTCTATGTTATTGTTTTTTGTTTCCCTCAAGTGGTCAGACCTGTAAGGAGAAAACAATCAAGTGGTCAAAATGTATGTATGTATGTGTAAAACCATAATGTAAAAGACACATGCAAAAGTGTGTAAATGTAAAATACGTAAATGGAAGAGTGTAAATGGAGCATGTGCATTTGATCAATGTCGAGAAAGAGAGTGTAGAAGGATATCCTGTAATGCAAGTGTTTTGAGAAATCTCATGCCACCCTGGCCAAAAGAATTGTAGGGAGAAATCTTCATGATTTTCCTTCATGTAACTATTTCCTTGAATGTGTGTGAAGATATCTTTATATCGTCTTAGTTTTTTGGGTGATCCGATGCCACTGGATGAAGTAGTGTAGAGAGGCATACCCACTGTAACCTCTAAGCCTTCAAATAATTCCAAGAATGCTAAGGAAATCATGTTCTATAAAATTTGTTGTGTATGGAGTTCGTAGATTAGTCTTTAACCCCACTCATTGTATATAACTAAACTAAACTGGTGTAGAATCTCTTTGTTAGTATGTAAAAAACCCCCAAATGATGCCCCCCTCTTTGGGTGCACATGCGACGTCACTGATAGGAGAATGTGGCCCCAAAAGAGGACTAATCACATGTATTTTGTAACTCTTCCCTGTATGGGGGAGGGAATGCGCTTGGTAGAAAACCAAGGCATGCCAAAAAAGGATGGCTAGCCAAAGACATGTGTTACTACAAAAAACACATGTATGTAGGAAGATAATGTGTAGTCTATGCAAACATTGTAAAAATTACCAAGAAAAGTAGTGTAAACATGCAAGAAGATAAGTAAGCACAAATCGGGTCGGAAACATGGGACATCAATCATGATGTCGCAAGACATGCAAGGCCATCATGGCCGTAAAAAAAAAGTGTGCACACTAAATATAAGTAAAATCCTACATACAAGAAGTAGACAATGACAGATAAGAAAAAGAATTGGTCGTGGAAACATGTAATTCTTCAAAATAAGTGTTACACATAGAACACCCATTAGCATGTTATAGAAATAAACAATATGTCAAAGCATGAATAACCAAGTAATATAAAGTGATATGTACAAAATGAAATAATAGCAACTGGTGTGGGAAGGGTAGAAGGCAAGCATCAATGTTGCATGTAAAATATCTATATTTTTTTATCACAACTAAAAAAAGACATGAATGCGCATGTGTGGATGGTATAGATAATGAAATATAAGAAATCAATCTAACATGTGTAGTAAATTGATCATGTAAAACACTAGTAAACAAGAGTAGACTCCCCAAAAACAATACAATATGTTGTGGATGGATGGAATGAAATTCAAGATGGAATGATAGGACTCGTCTACCCCCCCCCCCCCCTAAGTGAATGGAAATGTATGCAATGAGGTTCATTTTTTCCCCTGAGCAGTAAAGAATTATCCGTAAATGACATTTCGTCATCGGGAAATGGTCAAGTAGTGTGTGTTGTGATGAATGTGTAAGTTTAGTGATGAGATGCAACCTAACGATGTGTGCGTGAACCGTATAGGCAAAGCCTATATCATGACTAGATAACCGTGTAAGTGATGATTTATCCTAATTGTATATCACTATAAGATGAATGGATGAGTGATGATTTAGCCCTAAGCGTATATAATTAAAAGATGAAAGAGGGGAGTGGTGATGTAACCTAAGGTGTATACCTAAAGCTTATGTCACTATCCTAATATTTTTTGCATGATGAAAGGTGGAATGATTCATGTTCAATGAAGAGAAGTTCCATTTGATTTGTAAACCCTTAGTAAATCGAGTATGGGACCTAGGAACTAAAGTGTATCATATGGCAATGAGTGCAATGCATAGAAGATATTATAGTATAGGTGATGACCATGTAATGAGTAGAATGTGTAAATACATTGTGTAGAATGCAAATGCAAGATGTAGTGTATAAAGTGGCATGTAATGTATGTAGATAGACTAGTAGTGTAGTATGTAGAAAATGTATGTCATGAAGAGACTCAATGTATGATGTATGGTATATGGCTATGTATGGGATATGAGGTAATATACCTAAATATCCTAATAGTGTGTGTAATTCATAAGATGATAAATGTATGATAGTAAGTGTGTGGATTATATAAGTAGGTTTTATGTAACATGAACACTAGTGTGATGTGTGATGTGAAAATGTGAAAATTTTTTGTAAAATGTTGAATTTTAAGTGTATGATGTGTGAGGAATGAGGAAACACAATGTATAATGCCTATAGTGCAATGTATGGGGTTCAATTTAGTAATCCCTTAACAATCAAGTGTGAACCAAAGCACAAGATTGCTTTATAGGGTGATGATGATGCTAAAACGTATGATGAAAAATGCCTATTTGAAAATCCAAAGATAACAGACGTTATGATGAAATAAGGGGGAGGGAAGATGCATTAGGTACTATTATCCCCAAGTATATAGAAATGATTAATTTAGCCAAAGATAGTGAATGATGAAGGTCCTCCACTGGATGTCTGCGAGGATGAAAGCGTAAGACAATGGTCGAACAGTGGTGGTATGGTAGATAAATGTTGTGCAGGTGAATGATGTTTAGCGAGGGATGAATATAGGATGGATTTCATGGCGTAGTAAAATGTTTCAATGATGGAGATCTATGTGATGTTGATTGTAAAGGTGATAAATATCTATGTGGAATAAAACAAAGCAATAATCGACATTGAGATGCAGTGACTGTCCTAGGAATGGGCCTATTCCAATGTGTAGGACTAGCGTATCGATGTGGTCCCATAGTCGATGCTTGAGTAGGTGAGTGAGGGGTAGATTTTTCTTTGAGAAACATAGAATTTGATGTCCTAGAAGAGGTAGGTGGCTGCTTGCTTAAGACACTCTTGAGTAGATGAATAAATCACACTAGACATAGTAGGATGATGCTCAATAGATGCAGAAGGATTAGTATTTGGATCCCATTTTTTATGTAGAATTTGGACATGGGTATGCAATAGAATGTTGTGTAGTGCATGAGATAAATTCCTGATGTAAAGTAGGTAGGAATTCATAAGTAACTCGAGGGCCATTGAGTATGAAATGAAAAAGGAAAGCATCCTTCATGTCACATTAAGTACTAATGGACCCAAAGGGGAGATGAGTGTAACACTACAATACCTCCCAGTAAGACTATGTCGAAAGGCCTTGAGTAATAATCTATCAATAGAATAAGAGGTCATAGCCATATGAAAATGTAGAAGATGAGAATGATGATCACCAGTACCATCAAAGCAAGTGAATTTAGGAAATTTTTAATTATTAGTCTTCTTAGTAATAGGGTTACCATGTAATGAGTGATTATTAATAGAAGCATAGTAAATTATTTTTACAAGAGTAAGAGATTGGACCTAAGACTGTGACTGACTTATGGCATGCATGAGAGGGATAATATCCTCTGAATGAATATTGGAAGATCACAATAATGTATTAAGAGGTTGTGAATTCTCATGGTGAGTGATCATAACAATGTCAAGAGATGATAGAGGAGATTCTGATGTTAAAGGCACACTAGGAGTAGGTGCTGAAGAAGCTAGAGTAAATGATGTAGGTGGAATATCCATAGTGATGGTATGACTAGCATCAGAAACATGCTTAGGTAATTAGGTGACTGATGGAGATATAAATATGGTAGATGATGAACTAATAGGCATGAATGATGGAATGAGAGGAGATGAAATAAGTAGGAGAAGAATAATTGATAGATGGGGGTGACTCATGGAAAGTGCTAGTAAAAATATCATGCGGAGATGAAAGTGGAGGAGAAAGCCCTCCGTCATCCAAATGAGAAGAAAGTGAAGCATCAATATCTTTTGGCTCTACAATATCAAATATAGATGTAGGACTAAATATTGCATCGAGAGGATCATCAACATGAAAAGTCAGAGAACTAACAAGTGAGGTTGAATGTGAAGCATCAGGAAATCCAGTAAGAGTTGGAGATGTAACTACGTGATCAATTTGAGTAACTTGTGTTCTATGTATATCCTCATCTAGGACTTGTGTTGAAATAGTAGGATTGATTGTACACATATAAGAAACAATAACATCACTTAGAGACTTAATTATCTATGTTAGAAGATGGAAAATGAATAAGCGAAGGGTAAGGTGGATAACTAGAAAAAATCAGCCAGAGTTTCAACAAATGCACGACTACAAACTAATCAAACTACATAATGATTGGAGATAGAGAAGAAATATCTTTAGCCATTAGAGTTTGTAGTGTATCATAAGGACAAATATTCTAAAGGAAAGGTTCACTAAAATGATTAAATAAAAATGGACTAACTATGTAGTAAGTGGAATAGTTAATCTAAGCTATGAAAAACTATAAATAAAGTAAATAAATGAAGTAAAAGGAAGTATGTACAATGCATAGCTAAACAACTATGAAAAAGGAAATGTTATCACTAATATGTAAGAAGGAAGAAGAAAGAAACTAAGATTGATTTGATTAAGTGATGGGATTGTGTCGTAGGTGTGACTGGAAAATCCAGGGAGATAGGAACGACTGTGCAGAAGTCTCGAAAAGGGTGGATCTGGATGATCTAGATCGATACTGGAGTGCCTGGAGGAGGACTAGGGAACCTGTGGGCACTCTATGTTTGTAATCTAGATGCCGTGGTCAAAGCAAAGAGCTCATAAAACTGATCTCCGTAGGGATCGGTAAAGTGACCTAGAAACCCTCACTATGTGTGTCGTATCAAATTCTGATCGTGCTACCTTCAGATGTTGCCAATACCCCCAAGATGATAAGAAAGACCTGTAATACCCCCAAAAAAATCATCAAACCCTAAAAAATAATAATGCATATAAAGGGGTCAAAATAACCACAACTGCCACAATGGTGGAGTTACTAATCTGAGCATTTACACTACATATTAAACCTGATGTAGTTCTATGTGCAAGTGTGTGTGATCATGCCCTAGGGTTGATCTTGTGCCACTTGCATACTTTGTGAAGTATCTAGTCAATAACTACATGTAGAAAATGTAATAGAATGTGTACATGGATATAGAATAGAATCCCTCCCCCTATGAAGTGTGATGCATACAATGTCATAACCGTGTGCCTTGATGATGTAGCTATGTGGATACAAGTGATCTCCAATACAATGGATATGGATGCAACTCTATATGGAGTAATAGTAGTAAAGTGATGCTAGGTCCCTCATTATGGTCTAATAACTTTATATTTATAGGGTTTTCTTGATCTAATTTCATAATTATCCACGAAAAGGCTAACCACAAGGAAAGATAATGATATAAAACTAGCTAGAAAGATCCCAAAAAGTGGCAGTAAAGTGAAAAAGTGACCGGAGGATGCCCTTAGTGGGGCCAAGGCACCCGCGAGCACCCATGTACTAGCCTGGGCGCCCCATTTGAGGCTAAAATAATGGGAAATTACCAAAATAGACTAGGCATGTGGTTGTAAAAACATTGGCCATTAATGATGAAATAAAATAAAAAAAGATGGCCAAAATATGAGGTTTAATTAGTACTTTCATCACTCAAGAACCTTATAAATAGTAATATGAGACCAGGATAAATAATTCTAAAGTACATGATTTTTTGACTACATAAGAAAATTCACAGTCTCCAAGGCCAACTTAGATCATTTTTGACGTTTCATCTCACAAATTTATGACCGTTTCCAACCCTTTCATCATCTTCTTTGTAAATACATAGACTTCAATTGGGACATCAAACTGTCAGAAATATTTTGATGATCTTAAGCAGTATCTCTTGTCCCCCCACCAATGCTTACACCTCCACACGAGTGGGAGCCCTTTTTATCTATGTCTCTACCACTAATCATGCTCTATGAGCTATGTTAGCACATCATGATGACCAAGGTCGTGAGCTAGTTATTTATTATATTATTTGTACCCTTCACAACTGTTAAAATTGCTACATTGAAGATGCAAATGATGTGTTTCACCCCTATTATTTACAACTTCTAATTTTTGACGGTATCTTCTCAATCACAAGACTCATGTCATCACTAGTTTTCATCTTCTCAAGATGATGCATTTTAAGTCATGTCACAATGACTGCATCACTCGATGGTACATGCTCATGAAAAAATTTGACCTCAAGTTCATATCTCAAAAATTATATCAAGGGCCAAGCCATCGTTGACCAATTAGTTTAAGCACCTCTTCCTAGTGCGTATATTGCTCATGAATAGTTTCCAAATGAATTCATGAATCAATTCCATCATGAGTATTCAACCCTTAATATGACCCTCTTTTTTTATGGTTCTAAGTGTTAGGAAGGGGGAGGAAGTGTCATTATCATTCCTCCTTGTGATACTCTCTTATTCCCCTCACTGAAAATATTGATTTTGAGTGTAAAAACCATATTGTGTAGTATGAAGCCCTTATCTTAGGTCTTAAAATTACTTTATTTTTATGTGTTCATATTTATGACATTTACATGGATATTATGAGCTTATCATCAAACAAGTTACACGTGAGTATCAATGTAAAAATTATACCCTTCAGAAAAATAGAGATATTGTCCTTCTCCTCCTTGAGGCATTAGATTCTTACACTATCCAAGTTGTTCCTCGATCATCCAACCATTTTGCTTACACAATGGCTTCTCTTACATCTCTCATCCCATGGATAACAAATGAATCCAAACTTCTTATTTTTTTTTCATCATTTTGATTGGTCATCTCTTGAATTATCTCACATTAATCTTGTTGAATCCAGTACATCAGATCTTTGGTATTCTAATATCTTTGATTATCTATCCAAAATCTTTCATTCCCTTGGATCTATATAAGAATGGAATGAGGTCATTTATTCAATGTCCTAACCACTATGTCATCTTTGGAGGCATCATTTATAAGCATGGATTTGATGGTATTCTCCTTTAATTCCTTAAATCCCATGAGTCTTCTCACACTATCCAAGAAGTCCACAACGAAGTTTGTGGTGGACACTTTAGTGGCTTTGTTGTTGTTAAGCATGTTATTTTTTATTATTATTATTGACCTTCTCTCAATCATGACTGTTGTGAGTATGTTTAGAAATGTGTCAAGTGTCAGCAAAATTCCAAATTCATCTATATTCCTAGCCAACCCATACAGTCCACTCGGGACCTTTGGCCATTCTCACAGTGGGGCCTTGATCTCATCGGTACCATAAATCCTTGATATTCACAATAGCATAATTATATAATCATTGTAACCAAATATTTCACAAATTGGGTGGAAGAAATTCAAACTCACCTCAGCCAAAGCCAATCCAATTATTGACTTCATCTATTAGCATATCATTTTTCTGCTTTGGCATTCCTCACAAAATCATCACATAAAAATGAAATTCCTTCAAAAAAAAATATCTCAAGAAGCTTTATGGCTCATTCAATATCAATCTTAGCTTCTCCTCTCCTTACTATCCTCAAGCTAATAGCCTAGTAGAAATGATTAAAAAAATCTTCATAACATTCTTGCCAAGACTATTGATCAAACAGGTCGTAATTGTCATCTTCATATCCTTTTTTCTCTTTGGGCTTATTAGACTAGAATTCATACTTTCACGAGTGCTACACACTTCTCTATTGTTTACAACTCTAAATCCATTCTTCCCCTTGAATTTCAAATTCCATCCTTTCACGTATCTCTTCGCGACTTCAACTCTGATGAATATTATTACCAAAAACGTCTAGCACATCTCGAATTGTTAGATGAACACCACCTTCTCTCTCTTGAGCATCATCATATTTATCAAGATCGTATCAAGTGTGCTTATAATAAACACCTCAAAGAATGTGACTTTAATGTTGGTGACCTTATCTTTAAAAAAAATTAGAATGTTACTACTCTAGAAAGGAGACAACATGGAAAGTTTTCCCCTAACTACATTGGAACTTACGTTATCACGCATAAGAATGGATTGGAAGCCCATTGTTTGGCCTCCCTTGATGGTAAACCAACATTGGAATCACTTAATGCATTGCACTTACGACCATTCTATTATTAGCATACTTACTAGTGAGCACTTAGTCATATCCTTAAATCATTCCACCATCGTTAGCCTCTTCCATATATCATTGTAATGATTTGGAATTATGTGGTCTACTGTCACTTTCCTAGACATGACCTTAAATATGAGCACCACAACTTTTCTCATAGCATTTTCCTTATGGATAGGTTCTCCCTTCTTGGTGAGAACTCCACAATCATTACATCCATCACCCTCTTGTTTACCTATTGGAGCCACTCTAAGGGACTAAATATTTCATTTATACATTCATCATCCCCTTATAGGTGGTCTACCTAGCTATTCCCAACTCTTCCCCATGTAAATTCAAAATTCATGGATGCTCTTATAAAAAATTCAATGTTATCAAAAATAGACTGCTCCCTCAAAGGCAATTTGTTCATGTTAACAAAAAGTAAAAAGAAAAAGAAAGGAAGTCAAATAAATAGACCGATCCCTCGAAGGACGGCTATCATGTATATCACTATTTCCATCGAAATCCTAAAATGTATTAAGTATACCATACCCTCGAAGGATGGATACTCTCTTATATCATTACAGAAAAGGATTCCCACATTGATCGACCTTCTATCTTATCAACATCCTAAGAAATCTTCCCGCATTGATCACTTTTCTCATAGAAAAATTCCCGAATTTATCAATTTGCTTTTTTCCCTAGCCAAAACTGGGCCATAGATATAGGGAACATCACTTATGGAAAATCCTCTTCCCACGTACAAGGTTGCATCACAAACCCCTTTTTCATGTTGACATTCGGTTCATAAAATCGTTCCATCCATATTTCCTTCATGGTCTTTTGGTATAACTAACTATCGTTGGTTATGTGTTAACACATGCTTTGGTTGGATGTGTATTGCGTTACTTGGATCCCCTTCTTGTTTACCTCTTGTTATCACCAAATCACAACACCCTCTGATTTTCACAAGTGTGTGTGCTCAAGCTCATGGTGTGACTGGGTAACATGGGTGCTATCTTCGAGTTGTGGGACTTGCTGCTTGAGATAGACCTCCAGAGAAAGTTGGTTGTTATTCCTAAACTACATACCACAATCTACTCTAATGCAAGAAAAACTATCTTATCCCAATCTAAATTTCCAAGGGACTAGGGAGAGATAGTGCATGAAAACAAATCATACATTAAAGCGTTGATACACCAGAAAAGGAGGAAATGAGAATAGCTTTCCAATGTGTAAAAATGAAATCAAAGCACATACTAGAGAGGGTGATAGCAATTCTCCATAGTCTAGCAACTGTATTCAAAAAAATATTTCATACACATACAATGATAATGAATCCCTACAAGGCATAAGATAGACACAATATATATTCAATGAGGTTGAAAGGGCAAGAAAAATGAAAACAAACATAGCAAGGGAAGATAAATCCACAAACTTCCATCTATTGCTTCATTGATATGCACAGTTCAATCTATTACAAAGACAAGGCCTCAATCACCAATGAAAGGAGTCCACTACAAGATCTTGTAGCACATTGGCTTCACAAAACCAAAATGAAAAATTTTTGCTACCAAAAAACTATCTTGCTCTACAATGAGCCCAAACTTCAATTTATAGAATTTGGAAAAGAGAGGATTGAAATCCCAAAATATTCCTTTCACCCACTTGCAAGAGGTAACAAATGAAGTGAAATGATGGTATGTTTCTTGTAAAAGGATCCCCATATTTTCCCATGACTTACAGCAATGAAAAATGTCTACCCATGCTTCATTAAATGTATCTCCAACCACTAATTAAATAATTGTTCAAAAACTTGGCATGTTTTCCTTAGAATCATCATAAAAAAATTCATCAATTTCTGTAATTCTTGATTTTTGTGAAATGGGCTCAGAGTCATAATTCCAACGAGACCAATTTTGTATGATTTTGTTGAGAAATGCAAAATATATGGCATTCTGAGTTTAAGCAACTATTTTGAGTTTGCTAGGGTTTTCTTGCATTTTATGGGAATGAGCTCTTAATTTGTTTGATCTGGATATGTTTCTTTTATTTTCACCAACATACCCTCATTAAAAATAATAAATCCAGTTTTTTTGGCATAGAGGATGTCATTCCCTTTCCGAAAAGTCAATTTTTTTGAAAATCAGAGTTCTGAGTGAAAAGTTATGACCGTTCGAAGTTCGGGGTCGGACGTTCCACTTTCCCTTTGTATTGTGGGTATTGTGGGTTTTCGGGGAACTCATGTCCCTACGGTACATGGACCATGTGGGTATAATTTCACTACATCACCAAATTTGGGATTTTCTATCCTTGCACGTCCGTCATTGACTGAGCCAGGTGGGTCATTGATTGTCAACTTCTTTGCATCACTCGCACCGCGGGTATTTCAGCTATTTCGGGTCCTGCGTTGTCCCAACTATCTCAGAAATTTTTCTCCACCATCTCCACACTTCACTAGCTGCGGCTATTTCAGATTTTTGGGGCCCATGCATACTTTCATCCCAACTATCCCTCAAACTTCTTAGGACATTTTTCTCCACCTTTTCCGCATTGTATTCTTGACCCACACTTTGATGAGCTACTTCGGAATTTTTGGGCCTGACTGTCGTAGACAATGTTTTCCACCCAACCCATATTGCACTTGGTTGCTTTGTTGATCAGCTACTTCGGCTTTGCAGAGAACTCACAACCGAAGAGAACGTGTGTTGCCTGGGACACAGCGACCCGACTTAGCAGAAATACACTGCCTCCTTAAAATTTTGGGCCCAAACTAGGTACGACAAACCTCAGTAAGATCCGCATTGACTCGATCCACAGCCTTCAGACCCGATTTGCACTAAAATAGGCCCTTAACTTCATTTTTTTCCATTTTTTACAAATTTTCACTAACTCCTTGGATTTTTCTTTGGATAGGGAAGCTAGAGAAAAGCTAAGGGATCCCTCAAAACCTGATTTTGGGCCTCAAACCATTTCTTCTCACTCAAGCATGAAGAAATTGTGCAAGTTATTAAAATTACCTTGGGGTGAATTTTGGATAACACCTCCAATGCGGTTCGAGGCATAATTTCCTCGCGCGTTCCTTGATATGGCATAGCATCATTCATACCCCAATCATTGAGTTGTGTTTTTATTCTAGTTTTCCACATATATATTTTATTTTACAATAACATCTATTTTATCTAAAAAATCAACATGTTATCTTTCAAAAATATCACATCTAATTGCATATTCTTATGTGTCATCATCTGTATCTTGTCTAAAGTCCACTTTTGTGGCCATATTTTTGATCTCTCTTAGGGCATCATCTCACATATTTTTATATTTTGCCTCTTTCACCAGTTTCTTACCCTTTTTTGGGGAACCTTTATTTCCATCCTCATCCTTTGCGGACACATAGCTTTCATTGATTCCTCATGTATGAAGGATTTCAAATTACTATCACATTTGGCTATGCATAATTTTGATGTGTGTCTTTGACCTGTTGGTCACCATGGATTTCATTTATTTGAGTGGTTTCCCATTTGATTCCCTCTATTTCGCAATTATTTTCACCAACTCACAGGCCCGTAGGACATTTTCATCGTCTCCCTGCAGACCGTGACCTTTTTTTCCTTCCGAAGTGATTCCTAAAATCACCGCCACATTTTTAATATTTTTTATTCCTAATTTTTTGGGGAATACTTCCCCATCTTATCATTTTTTCCACCCACCCTTTTTCATCTATCTCTTTCAACCTCGTGATTGATTCCACTATGTGTCATCAATCCATAGTTTAAGGGGGATCTTATCATCAATCCTTTGTCATCCTTCTTCCTACCCTTTGTTTCTCATTATTTTTGTCTCGTGTCTTGCTAGTGCAAACCACTTGATAAAAAGGGGCAAATGTAGACATGAAAATTTGGTATCGCCCCACATTTGCTTCTTCTAGACCCCTTTTATTTTAACTCTAATTTTTATTAAAATTCCCATATTTTCCATCTATTATCCTATCCATTCAAATTTATTACTATTTCTCATTAATTAATCCCTAATCCTAATCTCATTATTTAATTAATCCTAATTAACCCAAATTTCTCTTCTCTAGGTTTTTTATCATCCCTAAACTACCTAGTTGCTCATCCTTAGGCTCCTCTTAGCCTTTATTTACTCCATTTTACCCCTCACCTACCCATTTCACTTCCCTATGTAGCCCTAACCTACCTAAGCCTTTAAAAACCTTAATCCCACTTTGAATGGGCTTGATGCCTTGAGTTAGGCATCCTCCCACTGTCTAAATAAATGGTTCCCCGCAATAAAAGCTGACCCACCCAGGTCATTTTTGACCCTATAAAGCCACATTCCCCCCATCCAAACAATGTATCATCAGGGTATTCATGTATTTTTTGACCTTGCCTTCGTACTTGAGCTTCTCTACAAGTATTTTAGTCTTCTTGGAGTCCCTTTGAGCTTGCTTACATCATTTGTGGAGACTTTAAGGAGTTTATCTTTCCCTTGTATTGATTTATTCCATTTTTACATCATTATTTTACTATTATCTGTTACTAACATTTTGCAGGTCTTGTTGCCATCAGAGCTTCAGATCCAACATTTCATTCATCAATTTTGTGTGTAAGTTGTCAATCCAACCTAATCACCTTCAGCCTTTCCTAGATCATCCTAGGTCTCCATCAAACCTGCCTCTGTTTTTCACTTGTTCTGCCATCCAAATCCATAACAATCTATTTTTTTGTTTTTGCCACCACATATAGCTCCCAGATCCATCATTTTGCCACTCTATCAGTCCAGATCGACTCTGTTATTCTTCATTCACTGCCAACTTAGCCAAGTTTCCATCGACCTGAGCCATATTTCCATCCTAGCCATCCAAATCCTTGTTTTATTCCATCCTTTTTGTTTTCCTAGTTTCATATCTTTTCTACAGGTTACTATCAGCTTCTACAGGCCTTCAGTATCATAATATCTACATTTTTTGTTATTTTTTTGATCCATCTACTCTAGTTACCATCGAATGGACCTTTGTAACCAGGGTCTCTATCAACCCAATCAAGTATATTTCATTTTTTGTTGATCTAGATCATATTTGCACTTTCACTTCAGTTCTTCAATTTCATATTTTGTTTAAGTTCAGATTCTACATGTTATTCAGTCCTTTATCATTTATTTTATCCTCTTTTATACAATACAGGGGTTAACATTCACATAAGGAAGCCAACACTTCTTTGAACTGACTTTTTTAGGAAACCCCCTCATCTAAAATCTAATCCATTTTCCTTCTAGTTATCTTTGTTGTGGAGATCTATCAAGCTTGTAACAAGGCATCTACTTTGTGCTCATTCACTTGTTATCATCTTATTCCAAGGTACCTTACAACCTTCCATGTCTTGATTTGCTTCATTTTCTTTAGTATCTAGTTCACTAATCTAAACAAGAAAGAGAAAAATTAGTCCAACAAGATGCTTTATAAGGATAGGATGAAGAACATGATGAAAAAGTCAAAAATAATTCCTCTGTTCAAGAGAAAAAAGAAATAGCAAACAAGGTGTAAGAGGAAAATAAATTTGAGGAAAAGGTTGATAAGGTTAAGGATACTAAGGTTCCACCATATAGACACCCGCACCATCATGAGAGGAAAAAATCATGGAGATATGCTAGGACACATGAGGGTAGCAATCTATATGGATATACATGGAATTAGAGGAGAAATAATTTTAGTTATACGTGGAATCAATGGAGCAATAATTATAGGACATGAAATCACAAAAATAATTATTATCGATATGCATGGATGTTGAGGAACGTATATGGACCAAGATGGAATCGGATGAGTGAAATGGAATATGGAATCATGTTTGGAGCAACATCACCCATGAGGATTTCATATGGGTGATTGGATGATCGAGCATTAGTGTTAAGTGTGCAATGATTTAAAGAAAACTCATTATATGGCTTCTTTTTATGTTACGAGGACAAAACATGTAAAAGAGGGAGGGAATGGTATGTAACATTAGATATGATATTAAAATGTATATGGGTTAAAGGAGATTTCAAAATGCTACACACATCCTCCTTAGTTTGTTATATGTTTATAATATATGGGGTCCCATAGGAATTAGTTTATAATGGGTAATGAGTCGTCTTACATTGGGATTAGGTGTTACCCATCCATTACGAGTAATGTATGTCTACATAAATAATCTAAGTATCATTAGGAGAGGTGATGGATGTATGAGTTGAGTCTTCTTCTTGGTAAAGGTATATTGGAGGTGTCCTCCTCGAAGTGGATTCCCATTTTGGGAGATTGTGGAGTTACTCCTTCCTTAAGGAGTATTATATGGTGTTTCCCTACCTTTAGGGTATTATTATGCACATATTGAATATTTGGGCATCTTGGCCCACCAATACCTCTTGTGTTGTGTTATCTTCTGTAGATTATTCCTTTATTACATGCAAATATCTTATCAGTGCAAACCAAAAGAGAGGACCCGATCCATATTTGAAGCTAATACTTGTAGGGGTAGGGGATGTGTATAGTAGAAACCAGGGAACATGTAAAAAAAAGTTGCTAGAAACATGTGTTAGTAGAAAAACTAGCAAGATTGCAACATAAGTCAATGTAACAAGAAAGTGTTCAAACAAATTGGACCGCAAAAAGTGGGTTTCAGACATGGGATATCTTTCATAATGTCATGAGATAATCATGTCTGAAGAAGCCAAAAGAAAGAAAATAGTGATCAAACAAGATATAGTGCATATCCCACAAACAATTTCATACAATAGAAAACAATGGCAAGAAAAATGTATCAGAAAACAATGATGGCATATAATCTTGTAAATAAAGTGTTATATATGAAGCACCCGTTATCATGTTAGAAATATTAAAAGTATGTCATGACATGTATGTAGAAATGGAAAGTATTGTTCTAGTAATAATAGGAAGTACTAAATTATGAAATAATAACACTTGTAATGTATGAGACTAGGAAAGCTAGATTCTCCCAAGATCCTCGGTGGAACTGGAAAAGGGTTCAATGCCAAGCATCATTACAACGTGTGGAAATTTATATGAGATTTTCATTCACTCCAAAATACCAACTGAACATGCATGTTTGTATATGGAAATTTAATGACAAACGGAA
The DNA here is from genome assembly GCA_019776745.2 of Taxus chinensis. Classification (NCBI taxonomy): domain Eukaryota; kingdom Viridiplantae; phylum Streptophyta; class Pinopsida; order Cupressales; family Taxaceae; genus Taxus; species Taxus chinensis. The sequence continues at coordinate 640,984,522 of CM034146.1, read as the reverse complement.
TATCGGACTAGCATAATAATCAATGTGTATCATGTATTTTTTATAAGCAAACAAGAGTAAGCATAACCAAGATATGTAAATGCATTGTATGAGTGTGATGGAATGATATGCAATGTGTGAATGTGATAGGAGTAGCATGCCACCTCGCGGATATGTATGAGATGAGGTTCATTTATAAACAACCCCTTAACAATCAAGAATGAACCATTGAACAAGAGTGCATTATCTAGAAATGGTTGGAGAATGTTTGATAGAAATATAGATCATAGAGCAAAGAGTGTACAAAGTGATTGTGGTGAGGTTCATTTAAGATTTAAACCCTCATTAGTCAAGTATGAACCATGGAAATAGAGTGTGTCATAGGGTAATGATGATAAAATGTGTGTATAAAATCATTTGAAAGTACGTAGAAAGATGATTCATGAAGCGCAGATTGTTAAGTGTGATAGTAGATACTAAAGACAACTTGCAGCAGTGGAAGGGGGAATGCACAATACCTCCCCAAGTGTATCGATGATGGAGAGCTATGTGAGGATGAAAGAAAGAAGTTGTGATGGTGATAGGACCTAAAAATATCATAAGAAAACCTATTTTCATCACAATGGTAGGTAGGAGAAGGAGTAGAACTAAGGTTGGATTTAGGGTTGACAAGAAGTAGTTTAAAGAGGTTATCTAGAGTTTGTTTGTTTTGCTTAGAAATTGGTTGCTGATTTGGAATTGGTAATGTTGTAGAAGACTTGAGAGGAGGGGGTGGACTTATTTTTAGAGAAGGTTTCTTAGTTTGAGTTGGTAATGTTGTAGAAGACTTGAGAGGAGGAGGGGATGGAATGATTTTGAGACGAGGTTTCTTAGTTGGAGTTGGTAATGTTGTAGAAGACTTGAAAATAGGAGAGGATGGACTGATTTTGAGTGGAGGTTTCCTAGTTGGAATGGATTGGACATGAGGATCTTGACTGGATGAAAGAGGAACATTAGTAACTATGGAATGATTCTCATTAGACATAGAAGGACTAGATTTAGGAGTCCATTGGGATTTAGCAATTGAAGATGTATAAGGATATTGTGAAGCAAATGAAATAAAACACTAATACTCAAGGTGTTTTATTCTTCGTTTTAAAGCATAGGAATCATTATCATGATGTCCATTAATTATTTGATAATTGAAAAGGGTAGACCTTGTTATTTGGCAAGACAATAAGGAGGGTAGTAATTAGTAGATCGAAAGGTGATCAATTGGTGATTCAGAATCTCAAGAAGAATATCATGTTTCTTAGCATTTGAATCAAACTTGAGAGGTTTTAGTAGTGGTATGACTTGGGGTTCCCTTATATGAGCACATGTAGAAGCCATATAAGTATAATGAGATGTAGAGAGAGAACTAGCATGGGATTGAGAAACATCCTCAAGATGTTGGATTTCAGCTTTAAGATATGTAATCATTGTTTCCATAGCTTGAACTTTGTCTTGAAATATTCAATGTAAAGCTTGAATTGACTCTAAGATGGGTTGATTGGATGGAGGATTAGGACCGATAGCATCATCAATTAGATGATTAAAAATGACACTTACTTGAGTGTGTGGCATACTGTGGGGGAGATACAGAGTGTCTAGGGATTTTTAGAGAACATATTTGCATATTGAGTGCATTTGAAGTAAGTAATGCAAGGAGAATAGAGGATTTTTAGGAACCATGAAATAAGATTAAGTAGAATAGTCAAAATGAGGATCCAAATGTTTGATAATGGGTGGGGTTCACTAAATGATTTAATTTAAATAGAATAAAATCTAATTTCGGGGTAACTACTGAAATAATTGATGTACAAATGATGAAATATAATAATGACATAAGAAAAATAAGATGTAAAGTATGAAACCCTAAGCAATAACACAAAATAGATGTACTTATCTGATTTTTGAATGAATAGGAAGTGATCTAGGAAATGAGATGTGATGAACAGGATGCTAATAGTGTTTTAACTAACCTCTATAAATTTTAGATCTCACGATCAACGCTGGAAAACGGTGCTTGCAGTAGAACAGGGGAACCTAGGCACTAATGACTGGATCTGGGTGCCCATGATATCCTAAAATCTTTGGATCTTATTTCTTTTATGTCTCGAGGTTATCCCATAATGCTGATTTGAGCTTGGTATGCCATGTCCTTTGATTTTTATCTAGAGTCATGTTGATCCTTAGCGAATTCTTATTTGTGGACTCTGCCTACCCATTACCCTGTGGGTAATAATTTGAAGAGGTTCTCAAGTAGATCCCATTCTTGACATCCCATTCTGTGATCTTGGAACCTAGGAATGCCAATGCATTGTCTGATATGATAGTGGCTAGTACTCCAAACCTAGTCACTATCCCTTCATAAAATTCTAGTATGCGAGACTCATTTTCTTATTTGAGTGCTACTGCCTCGGTCCACTTGGTGAAATAGTATGTTGCTGTGAGAATCCACTTGTGGCCTTGGCTTGAGTTTGGATTGATGACCCCAATGAAGTCCAATCCCCATTGCATGAATGGCTGGTCAACTGAAATTGGGTGCAACAGAAGTGATGCTAATCTTTCCTTGCCTATGAAGAATGCACATTTCTTATATTTTTTGATCCATGTGTAGCAGTCACTGAACACCGTGGGCCAATAATATCCCACCTTCATTATCTTGAGAGTTTCTTACCCACAGAGAAAAATGAACTCTGGATTCTCCATCGTGAAACTCTTGTAACATCTTCTTGATTTGACTTGTTCCGATGCATCTCAGTAGAATACCATTGATGTCCCTTTTGAAAAAAACACCATCAATAAGAACATATGGAATGTCTTGTAATATGAAGTATCTCCTCTTTGGTTTTCTCATTTTTGGAGGGCATAGGCTTGTTTGCAAGAAGTGCATCATATTCTAAGTCCAACAAGGAATAGACACATTATCATTTTCTTGCCCTTGATCATCTTGTAGTACCATAATAGCTTCCTTTTCATCATCCGCTTTAGCTTGTTGACTTGACACCAGTTGTTCACATAACCCCTTTCTACAGACCTGCTTAGTGACTTTAATATCAATGTCATATTCCATGACACGATTGCTCCATCTTGCATGTTTCTCATTTACATCCTTGTTCAAAATTAAGTCCTTGACTCCCGCATGAGAGACCAATAACTGAACTTTATTGTTTGAGACAAGGTGCTTGAACTTGTTCAAGCTCCTGATTACTACAAGGACATGATTTTTGATAAAGGATTATCTCACTTCATAGTCCTCCAAACATTGGCTAAAGAAGGCAACTGGTTGTCCAGGTCCCTCTTTGTTTTGTTGCACCAGGATTGTAGAAATCATGTTGCCACTACCAGAGGCATAGAGCGTAAAGTCCTTGGAGAAGTATGGATTGGAAAGAGTTGGAGCTTGGGATATAGCCTCTTTGATTGCTTCAAAGCTCACTTTTCCTTCAGTTATCCACCTAAATGCCACACTCTTCTTCAACATTAGCATTATTGGTTTCACAAGAGTAGAAAATTTTGGCACAAACTTGTGATGGGTGTCATTATTCCTTCATTTAATCAACTTCTTGTTGATGTCATATCAAACTAGGGGTGTGTCTAAAGCTATATGCAATAAGAGTAATCCTATTGATCTAGTAGTTGACTGCAGTTGTTTTTTTTTGTATTTTCTGGGGGATCTTTTCAATGTCTTAAGGACTTCTTGGTAAAACCTTATTTAAATCATACTATGAAAACTTTGTTGAAAGGAAACACATTTTGTAGAATGGAAATAAACACACTTGCTTTTGGAAATAAACACACTTTCTTCTAAAAGTAAACACACTTGCTTTTGGAAATAAACACACACAACTTAGAATGCTTGAAAATGATTGCAAGAAAAATAAGAATCTATCTAGACACTTGCATGAACAAGTATACAACAGATTTTAACTAGAAGAATTAAAAGAGATACAGAATTAACATATCTAAATTATTTTCTTAAGAAATATAAATACCAAATAGGCAAATACCCTGGTCCTTGGGGGAGTGGGCCCTTGCTCCTCCTTAAATCAGGATTTAACAACTTAGAATTCTCTCAAATAGGAATGGCTATTTTATTGATAAAACATTTGGTATTACAAAACGTACTGGATCTGTGTACTCAATCTATATCTATCTTCTATGTTATATCTCTATTTCATCATATATTTATCTAATGCAGGTCTGATTTTATATACATTTACAGTCATAGTTGTCTCTATGATTCTGATAAAATCTAATCATGCCTAGAATAGATGTTGGGTCATATTGTGGCTGATCAGACAACTGTAAGATAACTATCCATGGATCTACATTTAGAAATCTTCTCATCCTTTCCTAATTGAAAGGGTCATTGATGCAAAATCTCCGGATGTGGTTAGAATAGATAACCTTCCATCGGTTCTAGAACTTCAGAGAAGTTTTAGAACCATAGGAAATCGTTAAGGATCAAAACTGTGAGAGTTTTGGAGCTATACCTGGCAGTTCTGGAACTAAGTCTGAAATTTCCGGAACTAAATACTGGATTTCTGGAACTAAGTACTGGAGTTCCGTAACTAATTCTGAAAGTTCCCGAACTAGATGATGACTATGTAATGGAATTCCAGAACTAGCTTGGAAGTTTTATAACTAAGCTGTGTTGGAATAGATGCTACCAAAAACATATTGGACGCTATATACTTCATTTCTTCAACTGATTAGACCTGCTTTATTACAAAAATAAATTTCAAACACACACTTTGTCAGGAATTTAAGAGCTTTTGAACATTAGAATCACAATCAATCAAAAGACAGAAAATTACATCCTAACTCATATCAGATCAAATAAAATTCACAAAATGCAATCAAACTTAATAAAATGAGAGTAAGATGAGATCATATATTATACATTAATTGGGAATATTCCAACCTCATCAACCTGCAAACAAAATTGATCCTTCCCAAAAAGGTCTGAAGAGCCTTTTTATGACTTGGCAATGGTAATGCTCGGATTGCTTCAACTCTTTCCGGGTCGATCATCAATCCTTCCTTTGACACAATATTTCATAGGAGCTTGCCTTCGTGAGCCAGGAATATGCATTTTTTGGGATTCAATGATACCCCAAATTCCCTACATCTTTGAAATACCTTTCTCAAATGAAAGAGGTGATCGGTTGCATTTTTGGAGAACACAGTGATATTGTCAAGATATATTAGCACTATTTTTTTTATCAACCCCTTGAATTCCATGTCCATCACCCTTTTAAAAGTGGCTCCAACATTAGAAAATCTAAATGGAATCTTCCTATAGGCATAGGTGCCCCACTTAGTGGTGAAAGTCATTTTGAACTGATCATCTTCTTCTACCATTATTTAATTATACTCTGAGTAGCCATCGAGGAGGGAAAATCTTTCTGAGCCTGATACCACTTGTAAGATTTGTTCCATTGAAATAAGTGGGTAATGGTCCTTGATAGATGCCATGTTCAAGTCTTGAAAGTCCACGCACAACATGATTTCTCCATTCTTCTTCCTAACCGATACCAAGTTTGCAACCCATCTTAAACGTTTGATTTGAAATATAATGCTTGCCTCTATTAGTTTTTTCAACTCTTTCTTCATAAGAGGCTCAATGTGTGGGTTGACTAGTCTTTGCTCTCTTCCAGATGGGCTCAGCACTTGGATCCATCTCTATTGTATGTTGCACCAAATTTGTGTTGAACCCTTGTAGGTCCTCAGAAATCCAAGAGGAAGACATCTGGAAACTCTTTACCAATTTGGAGTGTTTTTCCTTCCCTAACTGAAATTGGCTTTGAAAATTCTCCCTTGAACCTGTAGGTTAGATTTTTCTTTAAACTAGTCATTCGGGTTGAAGATATATTCCAATGTTACCAAAACCCTTTGGAATCTTGTTTGTCTGTAGCTGCACTACTTGGTCCCCATATTGCTGCTCTATTTTGTCTTGGTTCCTAGCTGAGAATTCAACCTCTTCTTGCAAGAAATTGATGATCTGTTGATCATTCTCAAACACCTGTCAACTTGTGTTATTGTCTAGAACTGTTGGCCTTACAATCACATGGATATGTGGTTTTGTTTTGTCTCTTTTGATATTATCAACCACATCAAATGTTGCTCCAACTGCTGCAAGCCTATCTGCAGCTTCATTCTTCTTCTTGGGTATGGACACAATGTTGAAAGCTTCAAAGTCTTCAATTAGGTCCCGTACCCTATTTTTGTAGCTCTTGAGTAGGTCATTCTTTGCAGCATGTTGTCCTCTGACTTGATTGATGATTAGCTCACTATCACCAAATACTTGTAAATTTTTAATGCCTCTCTTTCTTCCCCAATGTAATCCATGGATTAAGGCTTCATACTTAGTTATGTTGTTTGAGCAAGTAAACTAGAAATAGAAAGTTGAGTACTATTTGATACCTTATGGTGAAATGAGTATAACTCCTCCTCATGTGCCTTGTCTATTCCTTGAGCCATCAAAGGATAATTGTCCATACTTCATTATCATCTTTGTGATCTGGCTTGGTGATGTTAGGAAGAGGTTGATTCTCTTCATGTAAACAATAGACTCCCAACTCATATTCTTCCATTTCTTTGTAGGGTCAAAAGCATGCCTCTTTTTTTCCCACTCATCCAAGAGTTAAATCTGGAATGCCCTCAACCTTAGTAGTCTGTTTCATAGATCAGTTTGAACACTCCTCTTGATCAAATGCTGAGCAATTTGCATTGATTGGACTTGGCACATGAGGTTCAATGTGAAATTTTGCAATTGGTTCATCACTGATGGTTTCCTTGGCTCCATACCTCATTCTGAATAGCATGTGTGAGCAATTTTCAATAGATAGATATCCACCAATTTTGGCAGTGAAGTCTCTTGACAAACACAGTGCAAAGAGTGGTGGGAGGTCAATTACTGACACATCTTGCAAGACTTTTACATTTGGACATACATATAGTGTTAGGCTTAAACCATTTGATGACCCCAACCATTCCTACTACTATTCCATCTAGTTACACTACTCCTTTAGCACTGAGCTCATACTTTAGACCCAATTGATTATGCTATTTGTTTTGGCATCACTGAGCTACTTGCTCCCGAATCAATCATGTAGTTATGTACGAAGTGGTTCCCGATAATCAATGACACATAGAATGGTGGAGGCTTCAAATTTTTACCTTGATGGCTTGGTTGATTTTCCCCTATTGCATTGCATTAGTGAGAACCTTCTCCTGACCTTGGTATTGATCCATTTGAGGTAGACCAATTATCCATTGCAGCTTGCAACAAATCTCATTTCTTGGGATTTCTAGTGACTCCCACATGGAAATGTTCACATTTGTTTTCTTCATCTGATCAATAATGTTGAAGGGAGATGAATTATCCTTTTTTTCTCCTTACTTGGTGTGACCTTTTCTGGTCTCTTGAACATGCACATGTGCTAGTCTGTAATGGCGTGCTTGGGCTGATTTTGCACATTGGGAACTACATTTGATCTACTAACACCTTGTTGTGTAGGAGTGAGCTATTAAATCAACTAGATTAGATGATTATCACTCTCTCAATTTCTTCTCTTGGACCATGTGTTAGCAGCTACACCCTGAAAAGGAGGTTGATTAACTCCACAAAAGTCTCTTCTGTGCCAATTGACCAATGTGGTTTCCATTAGAGGTGCCTCTAGTTAGTTTCCTACTTTCTAATTTCCCTCTTGACTTGGTTCTTGGGACACACCAATGGTCTGTACCATCAAGGCCTAATTTAGTGCACCATTGAAACATGTTGATTGATTGTGAGGTAGATTGCAAGGGTAACACCAGTCATACTCCTATGCCATGTTGTTCTAGTGTTGGAACCAAGGCTCTTGATGTTGAAGCCGCATTTGGATCATATGGTCGGAATGTCATGGCATATTGAGGTTGTCCTTGGTTCTGGTTTTGATTTCTGGTCTGATTTGGTGGTCTATTTTTCTGATATGGGGGTCTAGCTTGATATTGATTTGGAGGTTGATATGGTCTAGAACTCTGATCTTGTTGTCTCTTGATAGTCACTAGCTCATTTCCTAGGTTCTATAGTTGTTTCATAACCTCCATAATTCTTTTGAAGTGTCTTGAAGAAGTAGAAGGCCTCACTATTGATTTTATTTCTAGGGGGCTAGAATGGGATTCTAATCCTGGCATTTGACTAGTTGTAGGAGCTCCTAGTTCTGGATATAGACGCATAGGTGGCCTAGGTGTGAGTTTACCAACTTGGATCAAGAAATTTTCATCTTTAATAGAAATGTTATAGGATGTGGGTAAAGTTATACCTCTCATGGATTGAATCATCATAGCAATATCATGAATTTAAAGCTTTAAGGAAGTATAGAAAAGCACCTTCAACTATTGGTCTCACGGCCACCGGAATACTATCCCATGTCCATCTAAAATCTGAAGTTGAAGTTGGTCAACTGTTCATTTGGAGCCCTCTTGATTGTTTTCAATTGTTCCAATAAAGACAGATTATCCCCCTTTTCTCTGAATTGATTATGGAGAGTTGTGCATAAATGGTAGGAATTTTGGATGGATCCCATGTTGTTAGACTTATGAACCAATGCAAATCTTTACCTTTAAAGGAGGATGCCAAAAACTTGATACATCAATGTCCATTTCAGTAATTTCATGAATTACATAGACATTTGCAATGTCCTAGATATGATCAATTGGAGTTATCTAGTTCTCTCCAGTAAAATATGGAATGTTTTTCAATGCTGCAACTGGAACTAGATTTTGTGCATTGAGAGATAAAGTGAGTTGCTGCCAGTGATGTTAACATAGGGGTTGGGTTGTGCCATCCTGATTAGTCAAAGAATTGTGGTTGATTGAATTAAAGTCCTTTCAGATGGAGGTGTTGAAAATGTCCTATTTGGTGGAGATGGAGACCTTTGAGCTCTTCTTCCCTTTCTTGCTCTATCTGGGGATGAATGTAGATAGAAAAATAGCCTCTCTTCTCTAGTTCTTGACCTTGTTTGTATTCTTCTCATGAACTTGATAAAATTGGTCTGCTGAAACCACTAGATTTGAGTGACGGAGTCACCATATGTGTTGCTCCAAAGCCTCTAAAGTTTAGAAATTTACCAAGACATACACCCAATCTTGATAAAACTGAAAAAATGACCTCTAGTCTCACTGAGCGTGCCAAAACTGTTTATGATGTAATCATAACACCCCTGAATGTCTGTAAATCGATGGGTTGAGACTCTTAGTGTCATTGCATAACACGGAGCTTCTCCCAAAGTGTGGGACTTTATGAATCAGGAGAGCTCTCTACGATGAAGGTCGGTTCCTATTCCTCTATTCAGGTGCACACATTCATATTGCAGAGGATCTACTCTAAAACCTACTCTAACTTGCCAAGGAGATAGGTTTAAGAAGATGCAAGAAAATAAACCTAAACTAATAAGAGGTGATGCACTAAATCAATGTTGAAAACCTACTTTGCAATAAACACAAATCCATAAAAATGCAATACAACCGCCATACACATATAACCAAGACTACAATGAGAGATTAGGAAGGAGACAATGAACACAAGAGAGGGTTGAAAATTATCCACATACATGCATTATTGCTCACAAGGTTAATAAAGTGCATTACAATGGCCAAGAGGCATAAACTTGCATTACAATTTGAATGGGAGGCTTGACACTCCACAAATCCACTTACAGACAAGAGAAGAAGGGAGGGTGCAAACCAAAAATTTCCAACCTTTAGAAAAAATCCCCTCCTTACAATATATATGAAGAATAAGAGAGAAAAGGAGGGAAGAATTCAAAATTCTACTCTGACCACGCCAAAAGAGAAATGAATTCACCTGCAACAATGATGGGTTCTCCTATGAAAACCCATGCATCCATTACTATTCCTTATTGGGAAAGAAAGGAAGACCAAACCTCATTATAGTGGTAGGTGAGAAGCCTCACAACCTTTAAAATGGTAGACTAAATTTATCATTTTTCGTTAATGGTGGTAGGTGAGTAACAGACGTTGAGAGCTTTCCAAAAAGTCCTCCCTTGCTCAAATCTGAGTTCCTAATTGAAATATATGGTTTTCTGAAAGTTAGGGTTAGGCATTTAACGTGGGATCACAATATTTAAAAGAGTATACCCATAAAAGATCCATGTGGCACCCCCCACGCGTCTTTAGATTTCACCCCCTCCTTTCACTCTTGAAGTTTCACCGATTGGACACTTGGCATCATCTACGGGCCTACTCTACTTTCTTCATGTTTTGGCTAAGTCCCTTATGCCTATTTAGGAGCAACTATGTTGGACCTGAGACACATGGAGGCTTCGCGCTCGTTTGGGACCTGTCTTTGGATCTTACCTTTTAAGTTACACCAATGAGACACGTGGAGGCTTCAGCTGGCCCTTCCCATGTTTAGACTTTTCAACGGTCGGTTCTGCCTTTTTGGATTCTGACTACGTGGAGGGCCTACGCTCGTTTGGGAACCCACCTTTGGATTTACCTTTAAAGTTACGCTGAAGAGACATGTGGAGGCTTCCACTGACTCTGTTACTTTTCTTCAAGTTTTCAACGGCCAGTGCAACTTTCTCGGGTCTTAGACACGTGGAGAGCCCTGCACTCGTTTGGGGACCCCGCTTCTATTGTACATTTTAAAGGTGCACCGAAGAGACACGTGAAGGCTTTCACTAGCTCTTTTATACTTAGCCGATACAGAACTCGATTGAACACATTATACGTGCTTCCTTCGCAGGACCCTCATTGTTGATTCCACGTGGAAGTCCCGCGGGGTTTTGAGTTTCACTTTTCCCTCTCACTTTTGGAATTGTGCCGAGATGAAACATAGTGCCTTCCGCAAGTCCGTTGCTTTTATTAGGGTTGAATCATTCTGGATTTCCATTTCTGAGTTTGTCTGTAACCTGATTGTTAGTTTTGAAATGTGGGCTCGCATGACTGAATTGACTCTTCAATTTTATCCTGTGCAAGGTCGTGTTTGATCAAATTTGTCTGACGGGTAAAATTGGATAATAGTAATGTTTATTCAATTTCCTTTTATGACTCAATGAACACTCATATGAAAAATCAAATGCAATGGTTGTTCAAATTGTCTTTCTGCCAAGTCTATGCCCCAACTATGATTTTGGTGAAAAATCCCAAAGCGGATAGTGCCAATACCGTATCAACACGTAGGTCAAGTTAGAATTCTAAAAAATCCTAAATATTAAAGTGGTACTGATGCAATCTCTCAACAAGGTATACTAAAACTAGTTCGAATACTGATGAAGGCTATGACTTCTAAAAATGGAAGTTGCAAGTATGTATAGCACTAAAACACTATCCTGACACATTAACTGATAAAGCAAGGTGTTAGTATCAAGATGATGTTATTCCAGTATATATAAGGCAATATCGACACCCTCAAAATTCTTAGATGATGTCGGAACTGAAACGAAGTAAGAGTATAACAAGAAGTTTTAGTTGCGCGAGCAGCGTAACCACACAATAAAGGGGCTTATATCAAGTTTTCAAGAAACTGAAAAACCCGATGTATGTACCAAAATTATGTGATTATAATTCGAGGAAAAAACTAAAAACCTAATGAGAGATAAAAAGAAAGATGAACTAAAATCGTAGTAGTGAAGACGATCTTGAAATCAAGATCAAAGAACCTATCAAAGATACAAAAATGTACATGTGCACTTTAGACATTTAACAACCTATCCACAAACATGGATGGGCATAAACAGAAAAAAAAAGTGGTGAGCACTGTCTTTGATAAAATGCGTGGGGTATGCCTCCTTCTTGCCCCAAAAAGTGGGTAGTGAGAATGCAAGGGTATAGATCAAAAAGATGAAAATAAACTAAGTGCCACTTGGGCATAGTTTCACCTCGTCTAGAGATAAGATTGAGGACCGAGCTAAATGGGACGTCGATTAATTCTGTGATAAAAGACGCTTAGCTAAAAAATTATGTGGATTATTTTCCTTTTTCAAGAAACAAAGTTCAGACTCCAAGTTATTCATCACTTCGTGATGGCTTGACATGACAATGGACTAGCAAAGTGGGCTCCAAGATAGAATGGGCTCCCTGATAAGATCAATCAACTAGGTGTCACAAGTTGTCTAAGAACGAACGCGATTTACCCAAAGAGTCACATTGGCTGATTTGAGAGTATCTCGACTTTACTTTACCCCCTTCTAATATAATGAGAAACTAGTGCATTTAGTTGTACCATCACTGGGGTCACAATACAGACAAACTTTGACTCTAACTCACAATGCAAACTAGTCAAGTGGGTAAATAGAGCGCTTCCTGTTTCATCCACGAGGTTACTTAGTGGTGGATTACTTTAGGGTTCCTAGAACCACCCCCATTGTTGTATCTTAAGGCATTTATTCCAAAGGGGTTATGTTCTAGTTGAGCGGATAGGGACGTACCCTTTTCTGAAACCTGCAATACAATGTGAATTGAAATGGTGTGTTTTTCATCTTACTTAACATAATGTGGTTTTAAGCCTGTATGAAATCACATGTATTAGAAGGTTTGTGTCTTGTTTTGATGCCTTTTCTTTGACAAGCATTAGGTCCTGTACGAGATGATTTTAGTAATTTTCTATTCAAATGTTGATATTAAGAAAGGGAATTTACGCATTTCTTTTGATTCCTAAGATCACTAAAAAAGGTGCAAAGGAAGAGCATACACCACATGAAAATTCCACTAAAACAAGCTATATTGAGTGTACTTTATTTTTAGAATCCTAAAATAATGTTTTTAAATGTGAAAAAAGGTTGTACAAGTGTTTTTGATCTCCAACATCACCTAGAAGGTATGAGGAGAGAGCATACACACTTTACAAAGCTCGTTTTAGTTAAGGAATGATAAACCCTTAAGTTATACTATATTAAAACAGTAATCAACACCCTGTACTTGCTTTGTTAGAATTTAAAACATCTACAATTTTGACAAAAATGATCTTACATCTCGGGAAAATAAAGTTTAAATTTTTTACATAGACACCTATGTGCCCAGAATGACAACTGTGCACCTCTGCTGACGAATACGTGCCCCAACCAACGTGGACGTGTGGCAGAGTTTTATGATAGTGAGACAAAACACCTACACAAGCCTATCAGACAGGTACGCTAGGGCTCTAATGCAAATGCTACCAGCCCAACAAATACGCCTATAAGCAAAATGATTTAGAAAATATAGTGAGTTAGAAAACACCAGTGAGTCCAGAGACACAAGGACACCCGACAGTTGACAGAGACACTTATGGCTCGACAGATTCGCTCACGGATCAAAAATTACATATTTTACATAGTAAGCTAATATATGTTGACACGTCTAGAGTGACAGGTACACTCTCTAGCCGATAAAGACACCTATAGTTTGACGGATACGTGGCCCATTCTAAATGAGCTATCAACTGTGTAGTATGGTCAAACGGGTGCGCGAACAACTCAATGACTGCGCTAGGGTTTTGAAAGATATGTCCACTTCCAAGACACCTACACATACCCCCTAAAAAACCTGCAAAAGTCATGGAATTTGAAAATTTTCAAAAGAAAACAGGTTAAAGGTTAGCCGAAGAAGCCTATTTCTAGCTCACATCCATAAAAAACACATGATCAAGGATGATTTAGCCTACTTAAATAAATTAAATCATGTAAATAACAAGTTATTTATCCTAGAAAACATGAAATTGGTTAGAATATGAAAATAAATAGCTTGAAAAGACTCCATTAATGGAGGAAGGACTTCATGTCCCACACGGCGTGCCAAATGTGTTCACAGAAAGGTTGTAAAAGTTATGGAATGGGGTAAGAACACTCAAGAGACCCCAAAGCTTTATTCAAAACCAATCAATGGACCATCCAATAAGAAGTAAAAAAGGATTCATATTTTGCATACATTAACTTTGAAGCAAACAAGCAAACTTAACAAATACTATTACCCTTTATTATTGAAAGCTTAAATAAATGAGCCTAATAAGGATCTAAGCAATCAGTTTGTGCATTAAAATAATGGGAACTCACCATTAATGGCTTCAAGGCCAATGGTTCTTCCCATTTACTTCATGGTGTGTGGTGTGTTACAAAGGATAAAGAAAATAACTCAATAAAATGAAATTAAACTCTTAATCCTAGCAATAATACTATAGTTTATGTTAGAGGGAAAAAGTATTCTTATAAATGAGAGGAGGGGTAGTGGGCTATTTATAGTTTTCCACTAGGGAAAGTGGGAGATTTGGGTGCATGTGGGACAAATGCAAAATCCCAAAAAGTACTTTAGCAATTCAAAGTAAGATTTGACTAGTTTTAGAAGAGTTTAACCATAGTTAGGGCTAATTAACCTAGGTTAGGCTAGTTAATCTCAGTTTAGAGAGAACTCAGGGTTTGGAAATAGCTTTGAGAGGTATAATCAAGACAATAAAATGGATTTATAGTTTAGGAAACTAATAGAAGTAGTCTAGAAGAGGATAAGCAGAGGATTTAGCTGAGAAGAGGCCTATATTAACCTGTTTAATTGAATTATAAGAGGAATACGACTGAAAGAGGGTCGTAAGAGGGGGAATTAGATAAGTCTAACTGATGGTATGTCATTATTTTGTGAGGAGGAGGATAATTAGTGCAATATTAAGAGTAATAGTTCTTTGATTAAACTACAGGTGTCTACACCCTTGACGATGAAAAGGTCAACTCGTGACCATGAAAAGGTCAAGTACCATCATGTAGATTTCTTAAGTTCAAGATCCACATGTAAAAATTTTATTTTAACAAATATTTGATCTATCTCTAGATCATATGTAACAGGTATAGCTAAAATAATTATGATATATGTCAATTTTATAAGATTAAATACCTCACCAAAGCCAATTCCTTCGACTTAAGATAACCCTTTTCAAAACCAAGAAAACCTTGTACTTCTCCAAATTTACTTATGAGTTGACTTTATTTGAAACCCCACTTGTAACCCACCACTTTTCATCCAGGAGCCATATTTACCAAGTCTTGTGTACCATTCTTCTTTAGATAATATATTTCCTCCTTCATAGCCTTCATCCATGACTTATGCTCATCTGAACCAATTTTTTTCAGTTTGGTTTGATCCTTATTATCTGTCAGTGATAATAGAAAAAACAAATGGTAATCAGAAGCAATAAAATTCAATGGTTTCACTTTAAACTCATACTAACCTTCTAGGTCTACAAGTAGCACTTTCATCTAAATGAGATTCCATATTTCACAATAGTCTAATTTTACAATCAATTATCTCATAATACCTTGTTCTGAAATTTTCTCTTGACTCCAACGTATTAATTCATTACCTCTGAGATGACATTGTGAATACACCTCTTGATTTGTCTAATTTTTATCTCTCCTAGCCTCTCCTTGATCCAATAGTGAGACCACCTTTAAAGAATATACCTTTGGCTACTTTACCTCTTAAATTGTCTTTTCATAATCTTGCTTTACCAAGAACTTCATGTCTTTCCTTCCCTATGGACAACATTTTTTTTGTAAACAAACCTTTTGGAGTCATGCATTCAATAACTTGCAAATTTTTCCACCACTCACATACCCAAAGAAGACACAATTATCAAAATTATATCCAAGTTTCATTATCTTCTACTTTGAAATATGCCTATATAATTCACTATTGAAGACTCTTAGGTGTTCATAAAATGGATTGTTTCCCATCTAATCTTACGTGGGGTATTTTCCATCAACATTAATGTAGGTGACATGTTCACCAAATAACACACATTAACCACTACTTCAGCCCAAAAATTCTTAAATAAGAGGAAACAACTTATCATACTAAAGGCCATATTCATCAGTGTTCTATTCATGCAATATGCTACCCCATTCTATTGTGAAGTTCAATGAATTTTCTTTTGTCTAATTATTCAACAATTTTTTGAGAATTTTGTAGATACAAATTTTTGGTACCCTTATCCCTCAGCCTAGATTTGCACCCCTTCATTATCACCTTGCACATTCTTATTTCCCTCCTGAATACTTATTTCCCTCTCAAAATCCAAATTATTTTCCCCTAATCCCCATTTTCCCTATCATAATCCCACCTTAATAGTATTATTATTTATGGACATCTAATTAAATTTAATCACCTAAGAACCTATCAACTTTCCTAGGATTCCTCCCATAAATCCCCTCATTTATGGTCCATAGGATTCCACTTACACCCATTTAATATCCCCTCATCCTCCCACTACCATTTTTTCCCCTCCATGCATCATTAACTCACCAAAAACGGCTAACCCCCAACTTTAGACCATTTTAGACGCCCATTTTCGAGATTCTCATCACCTTCACTACCCAAGTGGACTGACTGTTGCAGTCACCGGAGACCCATCCAGGTCATCATCAATCATATTAATATACCTCCACCCCTCCTCTCAAATGGATTAAAATTTTCAGATTTTTGGCTATCTCATGAGCTTGGTCTACTCTCTCTTCCTTTTGTGATCAGACATCACCCATTCGGAGATGTCTTATATCCTTTGCATGTCATCCATGGAGACCTAAAGATCTGAATCTTGATTAACATCATTCAATTATTTCTTCACCTTGCCCTTGTAGGCTTGATGGTTGTTTTGGAAATTTGTAGTGCCTCATCATTCTTTGATATTATTTAGACCCCTCTTCCCATCCTTTTACCGCATCAAAGTCCTTAATCTTTCCCAGGTCACTATCGACCCTATCAACTATCCTTCGACTCAATCAATATCATCATCAGATTTTCCTCCCTTCACATCCCTTTAGTCTCGTCACCATATTGATATAAGACATATCATCTCAAAAAGTGTTCTGAAGTTATTTTCTACTTATTTGTGGATCAGCTTTGTAAAATTCATCATCGACTGTATCAGTCGGTCTCAAGTCACAGTCGACCCGAGGGGGTTTGTTTGTTAGTATCAACATTTACATTATCACATCTTTACTTTAGAATATATAACATATATTAGATCTTTGTTATCCACATCCTTATATGTGTGTGATCATTTATCTATATTTGTGATCAAAGTGGGTTGACATATCCATCCTTAGGAAGTTATCACTTCTCGGGATTGATCTTGTCAGGAAACCCACCATCATATCTAATAATGGTTTTTCATGTTTTAGCTTATCCTTGTTGTACATGTTATCAAGATCTTTCCGTTGAGGAAGGAAATTTTTTTCTTGTACCTTCATCATTATAATAATTTCATATATCAAGAGGTATCCTTAAACCCTCCCATGGTTTTGAGTTTATAGATTTTTAGTTTCCTTTTCATTAACTTTGTAATAGGAACAAGAAATCTCATCAAAAAATCTGGCATGCTGGGTGGGACCCATCCTTTCTCTTTTTTAAGTCCTTTATTTTATTAATTTCATTTCATATTCCACTTATTTCTTTACGCTAACCCTGCAGGTGGGATCTTCACTTGCTTGCGTGCACAGGAGGGTTGTTTCTGTGGATCAATAACTCATGTTTGATTAAATAGAAAAAGGAAAATAGTGTTATTCAGGTATTCCTTATTTTTTGTCCCCCTATTTTCTCTTTTTGAATTTTCTCTCCCATATTTTCTTGCTTCCACTCATCGAATATAACACTTCATTTTGATTTAAAAAGAACACCTTTCATACTTTCTGGCTCACCTAGTCTAAGTATGAGGTAATTCATTTCATCCACTTCTTTCAGACACATCTAAACACACACATCAATTTACACATATGAAACATCTTCTACCAGGTGGAACATATTGGGATTTCATCACCCAATAAGAAATACGTTGTCACGGTGTTCTGACTGCGTTATAATTTTTTGACTATCGTATATCAGCTAAGTGCTCAACACCCTTAACGATGCTGCTGCGTGAAGTGCGGGGTAGGCCCCTATATCAAGCCATGTACTAGTAGTCATCACATATTTGTTGCCTCATGTACCTTCAGGTATATCGAGGACACCATCTTAAACATCCTAAAACCATCCTTAGATTGGCTAATTTTTTAAGTTCCCTCTGAGCCTTTCTTTTTCTTCTTCACACTTTTCTAATAAACAAGATAATTAAACACTTTACTATGTGATTTAATGTGATTTTCTATGTGATTTAATATTTTATTAATCAACATAAGTTTTTGTTTTTTGTTTCATGCCCATTCTCACTTGATCTCAAATCAGAAAAATGGAAAAAGCTACCTCATCAAACATATCCAACAATCCATCCCAACAAACATGTCTACTCTTGTCATTGTTTCTTCCACTCATTTGATTAATTCACTCTACAGTCTCCCAACCTATCATTTCCATGACTCCTTCTAGTGAGCCCCCTTATAGTCCAAACCCATTCCCATGTTGAAACTAATCCTTTCATCTACCATCATTCTATTCCTTGTAGACCATCTACACCCCCCATCTGTCGCTTCCTTAGAGACCTTTAGTCCTCCCCTTATCCCTCGCAGATACTTGGAGTTTCAAGAAATCCTAGACGCTAACCATATTTCCCTTCATGAATATATTATCCTTAATTCCACCCACCTACCCATCTATGGGCCCCCTCTTCAAAAAATCTATGCTTATCACTCTCAAAAATGAATCCACCGAAGTCCTCACCTCTCAACTTGTTGTCTTATTTCCTAGAGCCATGAACGAGCTTTCCATGGCCCAACATGAACATGGCTCCCACTGAATCTTCCACTATGATCCCCCAAACTCATCAATACACTCAATTAGTTGGTTCCATTCCACCCAACCTACCTTGTACATCAATTTCTCCCATACTTCTTCCATCCCCATCACTTCTTCATCCACCATTATTTCCATTAGCACCCCTACCGAAACTTTACAAGAATCCAATATACTTCCTCCACCACCCAAACAACATGATAAAAACTTCATTTCCTATCTCTACATCCCAAGTGCATGAAAATTTCATCATCTCACAACCCCACCCTTTAGAATCGACCCAAAATCATCAACCTCCTCTCCAAAGTGCCTTCCACCATATGTTCCTAATCAATCTACCTAAAACTATCAGCCACTCCATACCTATATTCCAACTCATCCCATGCAAAACCAATCTCAATGTCCCCACATTTCAAAAAAAAACACAACCATATCCATCTAATTATGTCCCCATCTCTCAACAAAAATCCTATCTCCCAACTATTCAATCACAACCCTTCAACTATCTCCCCCCTTATCAACCACACCCGAAAACATCAACTTATACTCAATACTATCAATATTACTCTCATCCCAATCCATCCACTTCTTACAGTCCCAACCTCATCCATCAAATTCTCATCTCTAAACCTCCAATGACCTCATGCAAGCTTTGGTTAATTAGGATGGTGAACTTGGAAGCCCCCACCTTAGGTCCTAAAATATCATTCACTTACAAACAAATTTGTAATGAGCCCATCAATCAGTTAGTCCCCGTCAAACCTTATCCTCCACACTGGAAACTCCATAAGTTTTCTAAATTTAATAGTAAGGAGAGACCCTCAACAACACCTTCATGCCTTTAGGAACACATGTTATCTCATTTCACACAATCAGGACCTCATGCTCTACACTTTCCCTATGTCATTGGTGAGCCCCACTTTGGACTGGTATAATGGAATTCCACATCACTCTCTTTTCTATTGTTCACCCAATTCACACAACTCTTTTTAGAGAATTTTTCCTTTAATATTGCGTGAAAAATCACCACCACCAAAATTTATGTCCACTAAGAAATTTGATGACAAATCCATCACATATGTTCATCGCTAGATGGTGTGGCATCATTAATCAGTTATCCTTCTCCCTTCCCCAACTCGAGCTTATCAATATTTTCTCTCAATCATATGCAAAGCATATCTCATCAACTCTTCAAATCCAATATTTTAAAAGTTTTGAGGAGGCATTCACCATGGCTCGTAAATTGGAACTTCATGCCCTTTAGTAAGGCCATGTCAAACTTCAATCTAAACAAGCCAAAAACCACAATTCACCAAGTCTTCTACCCATAATGACAAATCTAAAAAATTTAGCCAATGTCATTGTGGTTAAATCCTCTTCTGCATCCACCTCTCATACTGAGCCTCCACAAAAGGCTCCATGACCTAAATCCCAACTATACTGCCCTCAGTAGAATCATATAGTTCTATATTTGATAAACACATTGTTGCATGTCTCATCCAACTTCCTCCCATTCTTCCTTGTCGATGACACAGCAGTCCTAAACCCACGTGGTACTATAAATACCACTACTGTAAACACCATCAAGTATGTAGTCATGAAATTGAAAAATTCCACACCTTCAAATACCTTGTCCAATGCCTTATCGATCATGTGGACCTTTAATTGGATAATCCTAACACCACCTCCTAACTAACCTTTAGATGTCTTCAAATAATCCTTTCCCTAATCATTCACCAAATAAACAAGTTGATCCCTCTACATCTCAAGCACCCAATACTCATATGATCAATACTTTAAGTCAGTGACTCAACATCATCACCCATGCCCATCACCCCTTAGTCCACCATACCCACGTATATTCCTTCAACATCTTCCTCTACATCTATACCTACACCTGACAATCTACACTTATGTCTACATCTATCATGCCTACATCCACCACATCTGAATCTATTATACCCACATCTCTCATATCCTACATCCACTACACCTACATATTTTAACACCCACATCTTTTATATCTAAGCCCATCCCCACATCTATCTCAACATATATTTCTACACCCATTCCTATAACACCTTTTGTACCCGCACCTCTAATTGTATCCACATTTGCATAAACATCTAATCTACTCCCATTTCGACACGTCACCTCTCCAAACCACTACTAATAAGTTGACATCCTCACTTGATGTGACCATAAGGTATGTCCAAATCCACATCTCCATACCCAACTACTACCACCACTTGTATACTAACACCTTAAAAACCCACATAAATTATAACTCCTTCCGATCTCATCAAACATATTATTCAAAAACCACTCCCATCTCCAATCCCCACATCTTCAACAAAACATATATCTGCATCACCTAGTTCCACCTCTAAGGATCCTCTGTTGAAATCATTGTGATCCCTGATCAAGGGTAAAACCTCACAAGGAAAACCTAAGAGGCTTGGCGTCATTACTCAAAATACCCTCACCCATCCACATAAGAAGTTGGAGCTTCCCCTTGAAGTCTCACCAATTGAATCTATGTAACAACAAAACATCTATCTTAAGGCCTCCACCTTCTCTTTTGGGACCAAGACCTTTATCCAAAACATCCACCACCACCCAATCTCAACCCAAATCATCTATCCCTCCTCCCAAATATGCATCTAAATAATTTATTCCTTCTTCCAAATTTGAATCAAAATCATCCACCCCTTCCTCTAAGTCTGAATCACAAGCATCCAAAGAAAATCTAGATCTAAGGCCCTTACAACCGAATCACAGAGAGAAAGGCACCTCTATTTCCTTCATCATCTTCCCCCAATCCAAATCCACAAAAAGTCCATACGAATTAATCTTTACAAAATCCCATCGGATCCTATACTAAAGTCCTTAAGCATCTCACCCAAGCATCTGCAATCACCCTTCCCCCTATCAATCCCTTTGACCCACGTGCGAGACGAAGCCCACATGGTTTGAACTCCAACACCATATGGCACCTACCATCATGTCCCTGGACATGAAACAGAGCACTATAGGGACCTTCAAACCCTCATCAACAATCTCATCAAATAGGATGACCTTATCATCAAAGAAGACCACCCTCTCTCATCTACCTAGCCATCCACATCTAATCCTAATCCTCTCATCAAGTCTATAACCTCTAAAACTTTAAACTTACCTCCTCATCCACATATTTTTTTGCATCCATCCCACCACCGAATTTTACTACTCCTAAGGATGGCCCTTCCGTGATTTATATAGATGTCACCTTGTATCACTACTTGTTCTCACCCTCATGAGTCCCAACCATCTACCCCATCCAAACCAAAAGGTCTTCATCGATTCTCCTTCCGAATGAGCCCACTCCATCCCCTTATTCATCCAAGGCTAAGGTATCCATCCTGGCTACACAACAAGACCCAAAATTTTGCCACCATCGAACAAAGCATCATAAAATAACTGCATCAGGATCCCGTTAAGATGTCCCTCTATGAGATCATCCAAATCTCTCCTAATCATCGACAAGATCTCATCGAAGCCTTACAACGTATCCCAGTCTCATAGTGATGAATCATCAACCCTTCACAACCCTTGTTTGAGCCCTTACTGCTTCTATGACCACCATCTCTCTTTGATGACTTGAAATCTTGGACATATTACCTGAGGATCATGACCTTCCTCTTTTCATTATTGTCTACATGAATGACACATTCATCTGCCACTCTATGATCAACAATGGCATTAACATCAATATCATTTCATCCCATACCTTCTGAATAACTAAAACTTCCCAAATCCATTGTTGCTCAATCACCCATGAGTTATTCAGTTCCTTCAGTGATGTTATTTCCCCCTCGCTTGGGTGTAGTTGTTATCCTCCCCATATGAATCAGTGAAAAACTCCTCCATGAAATATCTTCTACATTCATTAAGGGGGAGTTTTAATATAATGTATTTCTTATGGATGCCCATTGATTTGTGTCCATGTGTTGCATCCCATCCACTCTCCATCATTGTATAAAATACAAACATGAGGGTACAAAACCATACACTTCCGTACCGACCTTCCTCTATTCAAGGCATGTCATATGACCTATCGGTCAAATGACATGAGCTCATCCCCAAGCAAGACCCATCATCTGAAGCATCCACTATCTCTTTCATACATGTATCCAAATTACCTAATAACGAATCTCTCGATAATGTGATGTAGTGTCTGTCACTGGGGGAAAATCAAATCCTCACTATAGATTCTCTTCCCTCACTCAATCAACTTGGTAGACCCAACAAATTTTCTATGTACCAGCCTAACATTGGGTATATCATTTCCTTTGTTTCATCTCATCTCAAAATCAATATTAGCTATGTTGTCATCGATTGTCCTTCCTCTCACGTCTACAGTCAGCCTCACACTAAGCCATATACTGTTAGCTTCAATTTCATAGATATAAAATAACCTTTGGCTATACCTACCTCCACCAATGCCCATGGAATGGATTCATTCTTGAATGTTATGAAAAAGGTGTGCATGATCTTATCATCGACCAATCCCGTAATCCTCAAGATAAATTCAAGTTGGGCTTCAAAGAACAACCCACCAACTCCCTTATGCATCCTTCCTCTACATATGCCATGCACATTGACTTACTATCCACTCCTTCTCCATCCAACGATGCCATGGACATGGATGACAATGTGTCTGTATGCTGCAAAAGCGACAAGCGAGCGTGGGAATCTACAAGTAACTTTTCCTCATACCCAACTTCCCGAGGTTGTGCCGAGACAGCCGGTGGGGATAAAATACGGGTGGGATGCAGACAAATTAGTTAGGCAATCCGATGTCTTCGACATGCACTAGTGGAATTTGTGAATCTAAGGTAAAGAAGGCCCTCCTAACCTGAACTGGTGTGATAGATCGATCGGCAAGGATGACTGCTCGAAGGCTCCAATCAATATCGAGCTCTAGCATTATCCGATATATGGGTTGTGGTATACATGGAAAATGGCCTGGGATAGTTTCATGTATGTCTCCAGACAGGGTCATAGAGTGAATGATGGATGTAGTTGTTTTTATGGGTGGTTCTCTGGCCTAGTCCAGAATTCTTTAGCTTCGTTAGCCATTATATCTAACAAGGATAATTGTGCGATGATGATAGGTGGAAGTGGAATAGATTTGAATACTAGTGTGCATAGGCCAGTGTCTATGTCTGATTCACTTACGGATTCGTTCGGTTGCGGGATTTGTGGATCGCAACCGTAGACTCTTGGTTGTTGCGGTCCTGCTATGGTCATGTACGAATTTAGTCCCTGATCCCTAGTATCCAATAATCATATGCTTTCTCAGCCTCTATATTCAAAATTAATAGCTGTGTGATCTTCTCAGAGTACCTCACAGGTGTTCTTGCAACCTGAATTCTTAGGATAGTATCTATGTATGTGAGAATGTCTCCTGCGTCTGGCTGTGTGACCAAAGGATCACAACCGAACGTTTTCTCTCTTTCAAGCCCTTCTACAGTCATGTGGATATTTTTCTAGGGTAATTTGTAATTTGGCTTATTTGACCAAAATGTGTTCACTTGATTGTCTTCTATGTTTAATCCCCTCAACTGAGAGCTGATCTGTTGTAAGTCTGTTGTTGTTTGGAAGACTTGGATTCTAAGATTCTAGTCTATGTCAACTATTGCTGTGATGAGATTGGGTTGAGGCACGATTGGCTCAAATACATATTCTCTGGGCTCCCAAGGTCCCGTGATTGTCATACAAAAGCAATAATGTAAATCTAACTGTTATCACCGAATCACAGCACCCCTGGATGTTGATCAGATTTCTAGTTTGATCACTCTAAGCATCCAGTGTGATCAGATAACATGGGTACTATCTCCAAGTTGTGGGACTTGCTACTCGAGATAGACCTCCAGAGAAAGCTGGTTCTTGCTCCTAAACTACCTGCCACAATCTACTCTAATGCAGGATAAGCTAACTATTTTAATCTATATTTCCAAGGGACCAGGGAGAGAGAATGCATAAAATGAAAGCCTACACTAAAGCGGTGATACACCAGAAAAGGAGGGTGTGAGAGTAATCTCCAAATGTGTGAAATACAGAGGCAAAGTGCACACTAGAAGAGGTGATGAAAATTCACCATAATCTAGCAAAATGCATTCACAGAAATATTCCAAGCACACACAATGATAATGAATTCCTGCAAGAACATAATAAAAAGACACAATATACTTGCAGAAAGATTAAAGGGGCAAGAAGAATGCAAGAAAACACAGCAGGGGAAGATACATCCACAAACTTGTATTTTATTGCTTCCTGGTATGCACAATTTAGTCTATTACAAGATAAGGGCCTGGATCACCATGCAAGGAGTCCACTACAAGGGCCTGCAACACACTGGCTTCACAAAGCAATTTTGGCAGAGCTTTGCTACCCAAAAACTCCCCCTTTACAATGAGCCCAATCACTCCAATTTATAGAAAAAAGAGAAGGAAAAGAGAAGGGAAAATGGAAATCCCGAAATCTGTCCTTCAACCACCTGTAAGAGGCATTAAATTGAGTGGAATGGGCATACATTACTTTAAAAAGGCTCCCCATACTGTCCCACGTACTGCAGCAGAGAAGGAATAATGACCATGCCTCTTAATTGCACTCCCAGCTACCAAATAAAACACTGTTCTGAATCCGGCCACGTTTTCTCAAAAATCTCAATCAATTTCTGATCAAATCTGGAATTTCTTGATTTCTGTGCGTCGGGCTCGGAACCACGATTCCAACGGTACCAATTTTGTGCGATTTCGTTGAGAAATGCAAAAGTTATGGCCTTCTGAGTGTGGGCAGCTCTTTTGGGCCTGGCAGGGGTTTTCTGTTATTTGACGGGAAAGAGCATTTACTAACTGGAGCCGAACACGTTTCCTTCATTTAAATATATCTACCCTCATTAAAAATAAGAAATCCAGTTTTTGTGGCGTAGAGGACGTCATGCTCGTTCCAGAAAGTCCAATTTTATCAAAATCGGAGCTCGGAGTCAAAAGTTATGGCCGTTTGAAGTTTCCGGACCAAACGTTGACTTTTCCTCTTGTGACACGTGTCATGATTTGATTGGTCCTCGGCTCCTTTGGGTTTTCGCGTCCCACGCGTCCCTTTGTCCCATTTGGTACAGTGCTCTTTGTGCTGATTTCGGCCGAACCGGCCGGTTCGCGCCTTTTTGTCCCATGCATCCCATTTGCCTTCCGGGCTGCCTCGACTCTTTTCGCCCGGTTCAGCCGGTTCGCACATTTTTGGCCCAAATGTCCCATTTGCTTTCGGACCATTTGTTCCCATTTCGGCCGAACCGGCTGGTTCAGGTATTTTTGTTCCACTTGGCCCACTTTGTTCTGGACTGCCTGGACTGATTTCGGCCGAACCGGCCGGTTCGGGTAGTCCCAGACTGTCCCTCTCAGCAGTTAGTCGATTTTTTCTCTGTTGAACCGGCATTTCGCGCCCGCCGCGTACTTTTGTCCCATTTGTCCCTGCTGCGTTTCAGACTGTTTGTGCTGATTTCACCCGGTTCGGCCGGTTCGCGCTTTTCTGTCCCACACGTCCCAGAGGCGACCTTGAGCAGGACTTAGCCAATTTTCATGATTTTTCCTGGATCGACCTATTTGCCTTTTTAAACCTTTTTTTCATATTTTCTCAGAACTTACTCTCTTCCTCTTGGACAGGGGAGTTAGACAAATATGAGGGGACTCTAGAAACATGAATTTTTTGCCCTGACTCAAACTATTTGCCTGAGACTAAAGAATTTGATGCACGTTATCAAAATTTACCTTGGGGGTGAATTTTGGATAACACTAACTACAGCAAAGTGAATTTTAACTACGTGAACTATATCTATAGTATATATGATTTCTGTATTTTTATATTTTCTAATGAACTATTGGAATGGATTTAGAAGAGCAACTAATTAAATACATCTAGAAATTGACAGCTAAGATAACAATTTAAAACAAACAAGATAACCGAGTATAGCTATTTGTCTGTGCAGTTGTAAATCTATTCTAAATAATGAAATGATTGATCTAATCTATTTGCAAGACTCTCGATCCTACCTCAGAAGTGAGGAATGAATCATAGTCTCTCAGAAACTATCAATCCCCACAGCTTCCCTGGCAATATCAAAAGTAAAATTGATTGAAATGAAATGATTAGCTACTCTATTTGATATGCTTCTAATTTAGAACTTTGAAAGCTAGAGCCTGGATTCTGCAGAACAGTGGCGAATCCCATGGTGTGTGTGATTATGTCTCCTCAGTGTGATCTCCTCGTTCTTTCGTGCTCACGTGGATCCAGAAAAGTGTGTAATGCTTGCATCAACATAAATAGATATGGGAACAAAGGAAAACTTTAGAATATAGACAGAATATAATGTGCGTAGGAGAGGGATAGCACAAGAGTACAGAGCTTGGCTTATGCCAGTTCCTAGCGGGATCTATTGCGAGTCATGCAACATAAAATGTCCAGAACTGAAGCTATCCTATTTGAAGAACAAAACCTGCAACTTTAATGGATTCGTAATGAAAAACAAACTATCTTACTCCAATGGATTGGATGAAATAATCAACAGCACTTGCACAAGATGGATATGTGGCTTCTCTAACAGCAAAACAACACTAACTAGGCATGCAATGAATGAAACTAAGAATTCTAAGCAAAATGAAAACTAAATCTATTGCAAAGAGAAATTCAGAGGCAAATTTGAGGGGCCATTTGCTTGAGCACAAGCCATCTATTTATAGCATTTGGATTTACCCAAGGTAAAAACCAATTTGAACTCTTAAACTATAAACAATGGCAAAACACTATTCCAGGGAACCAGAATCATAAATGCAAGCTTATGGAGGTGAAAGAAAGCTGGTGAAACGTTGAATTTACGTGAGTCGTGTTAAAAGAGCTTTCTGGAAAACACGTGCAGGACCACCGCTCTGAGCAGGGCAGCAGTTACAGGACCGCCGCCCTGATCAGGGTGGCTGTCACGAGACCGCCGCCCAGGCAAGGCGACAGTGAAGAGAGAAAAAGGTCAAGAAAAGAGGAAAAAAGAGAAAAACAAAGGATGCAGGGGCTAAGCGGGGCATGCGGATGTTAACGCATGTTTAGAGAGATTTTCCGGATCCCGAACACCTTGCGAGGAGACCTGTATCATCATTGGGGCACGTGTTACGTTGTTTCGGCGGTACAGTACACCACAATTTTGGGTACGTACATATTGCCCCCTCGAGAAGCATTTTAGCCATGAAGAGGCGTAAAACGGTGGGTCCGAGTATGGCGGTCCCGAAATGGGAAGTTAGAAGTTATACCTGATACATCCGTGTGTTGAAATGACGCCATCCAAATTTCCCGTTACCTGCAAAACGAAAAGAGAACTCAAGTGCAGATAGACACAATAATTTGGAAAATAAACGCTAAAATAATAGGAAATGAGGACGTACCATTTGTGCGAGGATAAAAACTTACCTCCGTCGGCGCTCCAAACCTGCGAAAAAGGCATTTAAAACCAGTCAGGTTGCTATATATATGAAAGTGGGCCCATTTTCCTATTCATTTGCGCGCGTTGATTTGATTGATTCTGAGCTCTGGGACCCACGGTGACGGTTTCTTGCGTGAGTAGAGTCAAAACGTCCATGACGAGATAGTGATCATGCCTCCGCGAGCAGAACATCGACCCGCGAGATCACAGGTTGGTTTTCTTCAATTTATCGCTTTTTACCCCCTTAATTTTAAAATGCTAAAATCTTTGTCATGGGGGGGTAATTTTTGAAAATGTTAGGTTCAAAAGGTCCATCTAGGGGGGGCGCCTACTGGGTAGGCTTTGTTTTAGCTAAAATGGTTGTTTTTTAGTGTTTTTAGGCTTTTTAAGGGTACAAAACCCGCGTGGGTTTTCGGCCACGACCGCCATGACCGCGGTTACACCCCGCCCCCCTGTTCAGGGTGGCGGTTACAAGACCGCCACCTTTAAGGCGGCGGTTACAAACCGCCTCCCTGCTCAGGGCGGCGGTTCTTCACAGAATGTCAAAAGAGTACTTGTTTGAAGTTGTTTTTGCATTTTTAGCATTTCTACGTGTTTTCATGATTTTTCTAGTATCACTTGGATGCTAACTTGCTCTATTTTGTGTGTTTTTGGGTGTATGCAGGCGAGAGAGGAGTACATTCGGTGGAGCCGAGAGAGAGAGTGTGACTGGCTCCCAGCAGTGTTAGATGCCCTCTCATAGGATGAGGAGGATACTCTTCAGCGGGCTGGTATACTGCGTATATCGCGCGTGCCCCATGTTGCACCATCCAGTCACATACTCTGTGACTTGTTTTCCTATTGGGATGCTGATCGGAACACCTTCCGATTACCAGGGGTCCGCGGTGAGTGGACCATCACTTTAGAGGATGTTTACCGTATCCTGGGGGTCCCGATCATTGGGAGATGACTCACCCTAGAGACAGCAGGTTCACGGGCCCAGATAGCACAGTGGGCCACTTATATGGGAGATGCAGTCATCTCCACGGGTTCGAAGAAGGGGGTCAGAGTTCGATCTATTCCCAGTTTTCCCATCCCCCTACTTCGCCAGGCTATTATGGGGATCCTTGCCTCGAGACTGATCGGGGACAAGGGAGGAGACACATTGTTATATTGCTGGTCCCCCATTATTGCACAGATAGAGGGACATGGCCGGATATATGCCTGGGGAGAAGACATACTTGGGACCACCTACCATGATTTATACAGGGTAGTCCGTTTACAGGGGCAGTCCTTGAGCCACCCGACCCTGGTCATGAGTTGGGTCTATGAGCACTTCATCCCCTATGGCAGAGGTGTAGAGGTGACAGATCCCGGAGCTGTGAGGGCAGCTAGATGGATAGATATGTCGTGCTCAGAGCACCTCATCAGCCAGTTGCTTTTTTGACCACTGCTGACATGGAGGCCACACCGTATCAGACTATGGCAGGTATATGGGGCGAGGAGACTCTTACTTTGATCTCCTACTCCACCACAGGGCAGCTTATTGATAGAGTGGGGCGAGTGGAGATACACCCCTTTGGCCGAGTTCCTCAGCAGTTTGGCCTACCTTACATGGGCATGCTTCCCCCGGTAGCACCAGTATACAGATCAGTCAGAGAGGCCAGAGGGGGTCCTAGAGGCCGGGGTTGGACAGTTGTGACACCTGGCGTTCCTATTGCGGCCAGGCGGGTAGTACGTGCCCGAGGGAGAGCCGGTGCTCCTCGGGCACCCTTACTTCAGATTGCTGCAGGTCCTGCCCATAGCAGTGATGACCCCATTGACATAGACTCCGAGTCTGAGGAGTTCACAGGGGGAGAGACAGAGGAGGAGACTGAGGAGGACAGTGATCCTGAGTGGCATGATACTCAGGATATCATGCAGGCAGAGAGGGCCGAGCAGAGTGCAGAGAGGGTGACTCTGGTTTCAGAGGAGCCACTCTCCCAGGGTCATGGTGGGGAGGATGAGTCCGTTGCAGGACGCTACGTTGCTCCAGCCACGGGGGGAGCACCTCAGTCAGCGGCGGCATCTGTGGCAGGTGCTGACCCTAGAGATCCATCCTGGAGGCCTGGTGATCCGAGTAAGTTACCATCCTTCCTTTTAATGTTTGTTTTTAATTAGGATTGCTTTAGTTACTATTTCTCCTCTTGTTTACTCTTTGTGTTTTATCTCTTGTTTATTTCTAATTTGTCTTTGTTTCCTTTGTTTTGCAGAGACCGCCGATGAGTGGCGAGACTTGATTCGCAGGGTATGCACCGATACCCTGATGATCCCCATGGAGAGGACCCGTGCAGAGCTGTCTGTAGATGTTGGGGAGCCCTCAGCAGCTGGTAGACACACTGACGTCTTTGCCCCAGTCTGGCATGTGGCCAGGATGGTATCGACTCTCCGCACGGAGCTAGCGGGGTATAGGACAGCCGAGCGCCTGATGAGGAGTCATTCTCGTGGCGAGACTGCGGCTGCCCCTCGGGATCCTGAGCCCTCCGTGCACTCAGAGCGCCGGCGTAGCCGGAGTCCTAGGCGTGGGCGTGCGCCTTCAGAGGGGTCTCGTAGGGATTGAGAAGCCACTTGGCTCTCGTAGATTTTGTATGATATATTCTTTTGTATATCCCGGGCTCTTTGAGCGTTTTGACCATGCTTAGTGCATGATGGCATTGTACAGAAACTGTGACCATTCATATATATATATATCTTTTTGGATCAAACTTTTGGCATTTATGGCTTTGTTTCCTTTTCCAGTTTCCTCATGTAGATTATGATGTATGTTTATATGATTTTAGAATGGATGCAATGGAGAACAAATGATGCAAGTGTTTACTTCCTTTTTGTATTTCATGATGCTGATACATGATAATGTAGATACAATGTGATTTTGAATCTTAGTTTCTTTAAGCAATTTTTGATACTTCATATTTGTTTTGGCAGAGTGGTGAAGGTAAACCGGTATGATGAGCAGATAAACCTGCCCCTACTCCCAACTCCACGCAACTAGTAAGATGCGAGGGCTCGTCACCGAGAGCTAGAAAGGGCACAAGTTGTGAAATATGCTGAAATGATAGTGATGAAAGATAGACAAAGCTTTGGTGGAACCAAATTGGGAAGCTACAAGCTTACTCTACCCGAGTGACTTTCATAGTTTAGGATGCAACTTGCCTTGCGGTTTATCTAGACTTAGATCCGTAGATGGCCACATAGTAGACAAAATCTGGGTTTTTAGGATTTTAACTCTCTTGGAATTTTGAACATCTGATTCATTTGTTTTTGACTCAAGGCTTCAAGATTTGAATTGTTTGCTTATGACCTTTAACGTTTGTTTGTCAAGAGGACCCCCTACACTTTGCCCCATGCTACTAGTAAGAAGCGTGGGTTTATCACCATGGGCAAGGTATAGGCGAGTAAGGGCATTTCCATCCTTTCCCAACCCTACGTCACTAGTAAGAGACGCAAGCTCATCACCGAAGGTTGGTGAGGCAAGAAAATGTGTAAATTTAAAATTTTCTGTTTGATTTACATGTTTGACTTGTTTATCTGAGAAAAATGTCAGCATGCTCTTATTTCCAAAGAGATATACATATGGGATAGATGTGACACGATGAAGCTTCTAGAACAGACCATAGACAAGACGCCCATCCTAAGAAGAAACCAAAAGTGAGAATAAACCCGCAGATCTTGGTATGGTTACCGTTTAAGACTTTGTCATATCTAGTTTTATTTGATGACATGATTCCAAAATAACTTGACGATATCATGGAGATGGAGAAGTATGATTAGAGTGTTTATGCCAATACCATCAGAAGTTTGTAATGAATTGCTTTAAGAATAAATTCCTTGATCACAAGATTCGTACGAAACATGCGGACAAAATGAACCTAACTATATGAAGATGCAATGTAAATGTAGCTATATATTATGCGGTTGCTTACGCGTAGAATCGTTTAAGGTGTAGGGAATTGACTGTTTCACCAAATTCCTCACCTTCTAGCGTACATAAGAGATATGCACCATTTCCGTAGTCCTTCATGACTTGGTATGGGCCCAACCATTTGGGCCGGAACTTTCTTCCCTCGCCGGTCTTTTTGTCGATCCGACTGTCTAGCCTTAGAACTAGATCACCTTCATATATGTCGCATTCATAGACCTTCTTATTATACTACCGGCACATCCGGTCAGCATAGGCTCTGTGCCGCTGTTCAGCATCTAACCTAGCTTCATCTAGGCTTTCTAGTTGGGAGAGACGTGCTTCTCTGTAAGCGTCTTCATCCAGAATCCCTTGTAATGAAATACGGAGACTGGGTATTTCAACCTCAAGTGGGAGAACTGCCTCTGCCCCGAATACTAGTGAGAAAGGAGTCGCTCCCGTTGGTGTTCTTATTGAGGTTCGGTGGGCCCATAAGGCCGGATATAACTTCAAATGCCAATCTCGTTTGTTTTCTTTCACAGTTTTAAGGAGAATGGCTTTCAGTGTTTTGTTTGTCGCTTCAGCCTGTCCGTTGGCTTGAGGGTAATACAAGGAAGCCGTATGATGGCTTATTTTAAATTTATTACATAGTTCACGAACTTCGTCATTCTTAAAAGAAGTTCCATTATCTGAGATAATGACTTGCGGGATACCGTATCTGCAAATGATTTGGTTCAAAATGAACTTGGCGATTACAGAACCCGGTACAGTAGTAAGAGGCATAGCCTCTACCCACTTGGTGAAATATTCGGTGGCCGTGATTATAAAATTATGGCCATCTGTAGACGAGGGAGAGAATTTCCCTATCAAATCAAGACCCCACGTAGAAAAGGGCCATGGAGTAGCAATTGGTTGTAGAGCTTGTGCTGGCATGTGAATCTCGTGGGAGAATTCTTGACACTTATGACACCTGCGTACAAACTCTACTGCGTCGTGTTCTAGAGTGGGCCAGAAATAGCCCATTCGATGTATTTTGCGAGCGGTGGCATGGCCACCGAAGTGGCCTCCACACATTCCACTGTGAGATTCGTGGAGAATCTTCTTGGATTCTTCTGTGTCGACACATCTTAGGAGCATTCCATCGAACGCTTTTCGATAGAGCACTTGCTCTATAATGACGTATTTGGCTGCAATAATGCGTAACCACCTTCTTTGTTGCGGTGTAGCCCCTTCTGGATACGTATGGTCCATGATATAATTAATAATGTCGGTATACCAGGGACACTCAGAGATAGGAGGTCTGGTTTCAATGTAGTATACGCACTCATCGGGAAAGTCTAGATTTACTAGATCGCCTCCGTCTAATGGGTTATCAGCTAACCAATCCGCGATGATTTGTCCCTTAACGGATTTCTGATTTACAAATGTTAATTCGAATTCCCCCATTAAGGTTATAAAACGTCCAGCCTTCTTAGACAAGGACCCTTGTGTGAGGAAAGTTCGTAAATGGTCCGTTTTTACCATGACCCTTGTTTCTTGATTCAGCATATAGTGTCTTAAGCGTTTAGTAGCAAAGACTATGGCAAGGCATTCTCGTTCTGCCTGTGTATAACGTGTTTCGTAGTCAAGTAATGTTCGACTAATGAAATAAATCACGCGCTCTCTCTTGTCATCGTCCTCTTGGGCCAACATACAGGCCAGCGAGACATCGGTAGCTCGTGAATATAAAATTAACGGGCGGTCTAGCTTAGGTGGCATTAGCGTAGGTGGTGATAACAGGAAACGCTTAACTGCATCAAAAGCTTCATTGCAGTCTTCGGTCCAATCAATACTATAATCTTTCTTGAGCAGATTGTTGATTGGATGGATGGCGAAGCTTAAGTCTGGGATGAATCTCCGGATTGCACCAAGTTTTCCGAGAAATGACCTGATTCCAGATTCATTCGAAGGTGGGACCATTTCGAGGACAGCCCAAATTTTGGTTGGATCAACATCTATCCCTCGTGACGATATGATGTAACCTAGGAGCTTTCCTCCTGTTACACCAAAGACGCATTTCTCTGGATTTAGCGTGACTCCGTATTCTATTAGACGTGAAAGAATGACGCGGAGCACCTCCGGGTGGTCACAACGCTTCTTGGCCTTAGCCAACAAGTCATCTACGTAGGATTCCACAATTTTATGAATTAGATCATGAAATATATACGTCATAGCTCGCTGGTATGTGGCGCCAGCGTTCTTGAGACCGAATGGCATAACAACGTAGCAATAGGTTCCCCAAGGAGTTATAAACGTGGTTTTAGCTTGGTCTTGTTCAGATATTCTGATTTGATTGTATCCCGAGAATCCATCCATGAGAGACAAGAGTTCAAATCCAGCTGTTGCATCAACAATGACATCTATGGATGGTAATGGGAAGTCGTCCTTAGGACACGCTTTGTTAATGTCTCAGAAATCTATGCAGATGCGTATCTTCCCATTCTTTTTGAGAACGGGAACGATATTAGATACCCATTGAGAGTAATCGACTGGTTTGATGAATCCTACTTGGAGGAGTTTTATTACTTCCTCTTTCACCATGAGAGCTACCTTAGGTTTCATGGGTCTTGATTTTTGTTTAATCGGTTTTGCATCTGATTTAGTGACGAGGTTGTGTACCGCAATGTGTGGTGCAACGCCTGTCATTTCTTTATAATTAAATGCAAAAGCCTTCTGATGTTCCTTGAGGATCTGAGTGTGTATTTCTACTTCTTCCGGGGTTAACGAGGATCCTAGTTTCAAGATCTTTGGTTCATCCTCCGTTCCGATGTTAACATCAAATTGTTTCTTCGATTAAAGAGGCATTACCTTCTTCAAACTCAGGTGGGGCTGGAGGTAAATCCAAATCGTCCCCATTTTCTACTGTGTATACGCTAGGTTCCATTTGCGAGGGAAGCTCCATCATGGGATTTCCGAAGTAGGAAGACGAATGTGGGATTAAGGACAAATCTATCATATGATAGGAGAGATGTAATGCCGCATAGGCGTTTAAGTAATTCAGAGTGGCCATATCACTATCAATGTGGTCTAGGATAGTAGATTTGTTTTCATTTCCGTTTAAAAGAGAATTTGTCATTGTTTTTATCAATGGTTCATCACGAAGGGATACCATGAAACGGGTATCCTCTAACTTACTGTTTGGAGTAAAGCGTGATGCCGAGGTTGCTATAGAATCGGCGAGAAGATTGTGTTCTCGCGGGATTGCTTCAATTGATATGAAGTCAAACTCCTTGCTTAAATCTAATACAGCTGTTTTGTAAAGCTGTAAGTGCTCGGCTTTGGTTTCATATATCTCAGAGACTTGGTTTGCTACCAATTGTGAGTCTCCTAACACCCTGATGTTATTAACACCGATCCTCTTGGCTAAAATGAGGCCAAGGAGGAGGGCTTCGTACTCAGCGCCGTTGTTTGTACATTCAAAATTTAGTTTGAAGGCGAACGGTAGGACTTTTCCTTCAGGGGAAGTAAAGATTACACCTGCCCCCGCTCCGTAACGGCATCTAGCTCCATCAAAATGGAGTGTCCAATATTTAGCTGGGAATATGGACGCTGGGATATTTGTTGTGTTTGCGCATTCTACTTCCACCATACAGAGATCCTCTGCTGGAAGAGAACCAACACCTAGGGAATATCCCATGCCTACAGAATCAAATGGTAAGAACATTGGTAGATCCTGTTCTAGTAATTCAATTTTTGTAATAGTTCCTAATGCAGTTTTGCAGTAGTTCCTAATGATACCATTTTTCTACAATGTTAGCCTCATCTTTTGAGGCTGGGATTGTCTTGACTAGACTCATAGTCTCAAGATCCGTTGTAGGTACCAACTTTTCCTCTGGTTTTGCGTCAGTGGGTTTATTAAGTTGGTTTGTTGGAAGTTCAAATTCCGAGTGCACGCCTGGTCTTTTCTTTAAGTCAGCTAGGTGTATATCGAATGGCTTTGGATCACCTTTGGCTACAAACACCTTTCCTAGATGCAAGAATCTTACTTCTTGGAATAACGTAGAAGGGATTGCCTTCATACGGTGTATCCATGGTCGGCCGAGGATCATATTATAGTTAGTTTCCCGATCTATAATATAAAACTCAGTCAGGATTGTTTTGGGTCCTAAGGTGACTGGTAGTATTATAGTCCCAATCGAAGTGGCCTTAAGGCTATCATAGCCTCTCAATGTATTTCGAGTCGTGGAACAATTTGTTTCCCCATATCCTAGTTTTTGAAGGAAAGAGAAGGGGACTATGTTAACTGCTGCCCCATCGTCAACCATTGCTCGTTTCACGTAGTTATTATAAACCCATACTTGTAAGTGTAAGGCTGGATCACCTCGGCATGCAATCTCAGCATCTGTAGGCATTTTATTTATTTCGAATATGAATTCGACATCCTTATCCGGCTGCCCCGGAGGGTGGATATCAAAGTCTACATGGTTCACTTGTGTTTCGGGAGGTGGAGTGATGTTAATTAGATGACCTAAACCTAATGCCTCTAGAAGAGCAGCCCTGTGGGCAGGAGAATTCTTCAGTAAGTCCAAAAATGAAATGTGCGAGAAGGTTTTTGTTAGGTCGCTAATTAAATCATAGGCACCTACGGGTTTTTCTACTATTTGTTGGATCTTATCTGTTCCTGGCAGGTGACTTGGGCTTGGCTGAGAGAAATACTCTCGTGTTCTTGTTATAGCTTCGATGGGTAGTTCGGCGTCTAATTCTACTAAACCGACTATCTTGGGTCTCGGCTGACTTCCTAATTGTGGCGCAACTGATGGATTTAGTGAAGTCGAGGCTTCATGATCATTGTTTCCCGTCATTATGCTTTTGTTTGTCCCATTTAGACTTAGCCTATTGTTATCGTGATTTGGGAGTGGATCATTAAAGATCTTGAGGGGAGCATTCTGAGGGGAAACTGCCCCTGCGAGCGTGTTTGGTGGTGGTGACACAGGATCTGCCAAGAACATATCTGTGAAGAATTGTCTTTGTTCCTCTGGCAAACGTTGCATGAATTTATTGTAGTCACGGCACGTTCTAGTGTCATGACCTCGAATTTTGTGGAAACCACAATATGAATTGGGATTGTAATTCCTGGTTTGTTGGTTTGGTGTATATTGTGGCCTAAAACTCTGATCAAACCGTTGCCTATTAGGATTAAAGTTTTGCATTTGTTGTTTCTGGTTTTGATTCTGGTTTTGATAACCAATTGAGTTTTGGCTTAGACCCTGTGCGGGATTTCACCGTTGTTGTTGTTGTTGTTGAGGATGATTAAAATCCACTGTATTGATTGTTGGGGTAAAGTTGTTGTTTCGTTGATTGTTCATTGGTGGTGAAGTATTCACAGTATTTACCTTTTTAGGCTGATCGGTTACTCCATCTGTTGTCACCCCGCGATTTTTGTTAAGGATTTTAGGTCCTTGATTGACATTCGTGGTAGTAGGATAAGTTGTAGTGTTCTGGCTGGAGGTGATTAACCTCCCGTTTGTTCCATATGTCTTACGACCACTATCTATTGCCGCTTGATCTATTCGGAGAGCGCTCTCAAGTACTTCATCGTAAGTCCTTAGTGGGAACTTCTGGACTTCTTCCTTCACTTCTCTGCTGAGAGAATGAAGGAATAAATCACATAGTTCCATTTGGTCCATATTTGGAGCACTGGCTGAAGAATAAAGAACTGTACGCCATCTCTGGATGAAATGAGCGACAGATTCATTATGTTCCTGCTTAATGTGCAAGAACTCCCTGATTCCTGTTCTTAACAGTTTGTTCATGTCAAATGCCTTAATGAACTCTGAAACGAGTTGTTTAAACGAATGGATGGAAGCCTCAGGTATTCTATAATACCAATCGAGAGCGATGCCTTCCAAAGTTTTGGGGAATATTTTAGCAACAACCCCATCCCAAGGGAGTAGTTCTCGTATGGCTGTAGCGTAAGCCTTGATATGTGCATTCGGATCTCCCTCACCTTTGTACTTGGGTAAATCAGGAAGGGGTCTTGGAAGCATGACGCTTCGTATGGTGAAGTCTAAGGGCTCTTTCAAATATTCTGAATAAGTCCCTATCGCATAGGTTTCGACCATTGATGGTGCTTGCTGAGGGAGTGGTGGTGGAATGGGTTGTTGATATGGCGTAGCGTATGCATTGGTAGGGGCATAAGGAAACACCTGTGTTTGAGAAAACATGCCGGGAGAGGAGAACATATCCCCTTGTGGTGATTTGGAGTACATGTTTAAGTATGACGGGGTATTGTCCAGGAATGGATTGTTTTGTACTAGACCGGGAGGAACGGTGTTAGAGATGGTGGGTCTAGTTGGCGTTTGTTGTGAATACTGAGGAGGCATGCCTAACGTGCCTATTCCTGTGAGGAGGTCTACTTGGCTAGGATGGTGTGGGGGATTGGAACTTCCTGCTTGCATGAATTGAGAATTTTGACTTGCTTGGGCAAGTTCTAATCCCCTAACTTTTTCTACTAAAGTCGAAATGACTTCATATGGTGAAGTCACGATATTTTTCCTTGGTGGCGTTTGTTGTATATTCTGATGTTGTATAGGTCTATGATACCCTGCTATGAACTGACCATTGTCTTGCCAAGTTTCTTCGAGGGTATTTCCTATATGCAGTGGTATAGAGGTATTTTCTTGAAAAGAGGCCTCGGGTTGTGTTTGTAAACTCCCTATAGGTGGGTACATACTCCGAGAGCGTTGTTCATTCCTGGGATAACGTATTGACTGTTCATCATCTAAAACCAGGTATGGGTCTGATTGTCTACTAATTTGTGGTCTAAGCAGCACCTGAGGAGATGAACCAGATTCTCTGGTGAACGTCATATTATTCGAGCCTGAAGGCTCTGTTTGTTGTGTTTGAGCGAGCTGATCTAACTCCTCAGTTTGAAAAGATGAGTTATATCTGATCCTTGGAGTTTGTGTTGACAACTGGTTAGTTGAGTAGTTGTCACCCCATACTGAGAGTGAGGGTGATGATTGCCTATTCTGTTGGGCGTAGTATGCCTCAAGACCCAAGAGGGGTCTGCCATACGCATCGAATCCCGACATATTCGGGGGGTATATGAATACCCGCAGAAATAATGGGAAGGAGCGAAGGTGATGGTGAAAACTGATGAGGTAGTACAAATCTGACTCCAAATCAGAAGGTAGAAAGTTCACGTCGGGTTCACCAATTTTGTACGACGGAAAAGTGACAAGCGAGCTTGGGAATCTACAAGTAACTCTTCCTCGCACCCGACCTCCCGAGGTCGTGCCGAGACAGCCGGTGGGGATGGAATATGTGTGGGATGCAGACAAACTAGTTAGGCAATCTGATGTCTTCGACACGCACTAGTGGAAATTGTGAATCTAAGGCAAAGAAGGCCCTCCTAACCTGAACTGGTGTGATAGATCGATCAGCAAGGATGACTGCTCGAAGGCTCCAATCAATATCGAGCTCTGGCGTGATTCGATCTATAGGTTGTGGTATACGTGGAAAATGGCCTGGGATAGTTTCGTGTATGTCTCCAGACAGGGTCATAGAGTGGATGATGGATGTAGTTGTTTTTATGGGTGGTTCTCTGGCCTAGTCCAGAATTCTTTAGCTTCGTTAGCTGCTATATCTAACAAGGATAATTGTGTGATGATGATAGGTGGAAGTGGAGTAGATCTGAATACTAGTGTGCGTAGGCCAGTGTCTATGTCTGATTCACTTACGGATTCGTTGGGTTGCGGGATTTGTGGATCGCAACCGTAGACTCTTGGTTGTTGCGGTCCTGCTATGGTCATGTACGAATTCAGTCCCTGATCCCTAGTATCCAATAATCATATGCTTTCTCAGCCTCTATATTCAAAATTAATAGTTGTGCGATCTTCTCAGAGTACCTCACAGGCGTTCTTGCAACCTGAATTCTTAGGCTAGTATCTATGTCTGTGAGAATGTCTCCTGCGTCTGGCTGTGGGACCAAAGGATCACAACCGAACGTTTGCTCTCTTTCAAGCCCTTCTACAGTCATGTGGATATTTTTCTAGGGTAATCTGTAATTTGGCTGATTTGACCAAAATGTGTGCGCTTGATTGTCTTCTATGTTTAATCCCCTCAACTGAGAGCTGATCTGTTGTAAGTCTGTTGTTGTTTGGAAGACTTGGATTCTAAGATTCTGGTCTATGTCAACTATTGCTGTGACGAGATTGGGTTGAGGCACGATTGGCTCAAATACGTATTCTCTGGGCTCCCTAGGTCCCGTGATTGTCATACAAAAGCAATAATGTAAATCTAACTGCAACAAAGTGAATTTTAACTACGTGTGAAATATATCTATAGTATATATGATTTCTCTATTTTTGTATTTTCTGATGAACTATTGGAATGGATTTAGAAGAGCAACTAATTTAATACATCTAGAAATTGACAGCTAAGATAACAATTTAAAACAAACAAGATAACCGAGTATAGCTATTTGTCTGTGCAGTTGTAAATCTATTCTAAATAACGAAAATGATTGATCTAATCTATTTGCAAGACTCTCGATCCTACCTCAGAAGTGAGGAATGAATCAT
Organism: Taxus chinensis; assembly: GCA_019776745.2. Classification (NCBI taxonomy): domain Eukaryota; kingdom Viridiplantae; phylum Streptophyta; class Pinopsida; order Cupressales; family Taxaceae; genus Taxus; species Taxus chinensis. The sequence continues at coordinate 640,943,835 of CM034146.1, read as the reverse complement.
AGTCTCTCAGAAACTATCAATCCCCACAGCTTCCCTGGCAATATCGAAAGTAAAATTGACTGAAATGAAATGATTAGCTACTCTATTTGATATGCTTCTAATTTAGAACTTTGAAAGCTAGAACCTGGATTCTGCAGAACAGTGGCGAATCCGATGGTGTGTGTGATTTTGTCCCCTCAGTGTGATCTCCTCGTTCTTTCGTGCTCACGTGGATCCAGAAAAGTGTGTAATGCTTGCATCAACAGAAGTAGATGTTGGAACAAGGGACAACTTTAGAATACAGACTGAATACAATGCGAGTAGGAGAGGGATAGCGCAAGAGTACAGAGCTTGGCTTATGCAATTCCTAGCGGGATCTATTGCGAGTCATGCAACATAAAACGTCCAGAACCTGAAACTATCCTGTTTGAGGAGCAAAACCTGCAACTTTAATGGCTTCCTATTGATAAACAGACTATCCTATTCCAATGGATTGGATGAAATAACAGCAGCACTTGCACAAGATGGATATGTGGCTTCTTAACAGCAAAACAATACTAACAAGGCATGCAATGAATGAAACTAAGAATTCTAAGCAAAATGAAAACTAAATCTATTGCAAAGAGAAATTCAGAGGCAAATTTGAGGGGCCATTTGCTTGAGCACAAGCCATCTATTTATAGCATTTGGATTTACCCAAGGTAAAAACCAATTTGAACTCTTAAACTATAAACAATGGCAAAACACTATTCTAGGGAACCAGAATCATAAATGCAAGCTTATGGCGGTAAAAAAAAGCTGGTGAAACGTTGAATTTACGTGAGTCGTGTTAAAAGAGCTTTCTGGAAAACGCGTGCAGGACCGCCGCTCTGAGCAGGGCGGCGGTTACAGGACCACCGCCCTGATCAGGGCGGTGGTCACGAGACCGCCGCCCAGGCAGGGCGGCGGTTTCGTAACTGAAGAGCAAAAGGTCAAGAAAAGAGGAAAAAAGAGAAAAACAAAGGACGCAGGGGCTAAGCGGGGCATGCGGGATGTTAACGCATGTTTAGAGAGCTTTTCCGGATCCGAACACCTTGCGAGGAGACCTGTATCATCATTGGGGCACGTGTTACGTTGTTCCGGCGGTGCAGTACCCCACAATTTTGGGTACGTCTAGCATCATTGTCCACAACATCATCACCATCCCTGATGCTAAGCCAGTTAAGCAGAAGGTACACCACATAAATTCTCGTGTTTCCCTCTTTTTCAAAGAGGAATTTATACAAATTCTTTCTTCCAACATCATGCAACCCATCAACTATCCGCAATGGGTTTCCAACATTGTACAGGTTACAAAAGCCTCTGAAAATCTCTGCATCAATACAAAATTTGGAAATTTAAATATAATTTATGCTAAGGATGACATTCCACTTTCGAACATCAATCAACTAGTCTACTTAACAGGCAGCCATGAAATTTTTTCTCTTATAGATGGTTTCTATGGTTACAATCAAATCCTCATTGCACCAAAAGACCAACATAAGACATATTTCATCACCCCTTGGGGAACCTTTTGCTATCGTGTCATGTCCTTTGGTTTGAGAAATGCAAGGGCCATCTATCACTGCAGTATGACCTATATCTTCCATGACCTCATCCATAAAATTATAGAGGACTATGTCAATCACCTCTTTAGTAAATCCAAGCATCGATAGGACCACCTCTTTGTTATTTAAATCCTCTTCATGTGTCTTATCCAATTCTTCCTTCATCTCAATCCTGCCAATTCTGTCTTTGGAGTTCTCACTGGAATACTCCTTGGCTTAATCATTTCTATTAGGGGTATTGATGTTGACCCCAAAAAATAAAATCCATCCTCGAGATGCTTCCTCTGCCTAATCTAAAGCAACTTCACAGTCTTCAAGGCTGAATCCACTCGGTCTATCGCCTCATATTACAACTTTCTAACCACTTCCAACTTTTTCATCATCTTCCTCACAAAGACACCTAGTTCAAGCGAGATTTCGATTTCCATAAGGCCTTCGATGAATTCAAGCATTATCTTCTATCACCACCTTTGCTCACACCCCCATAAGAGGGGGAGCCCTTTTATCTCTACATATCTTCCTCTGATCATGCTCTGGGTGCCATGTTGGCACACCACCATGAGCAAGCCAGAGATAAAACTACTTATTATATCATACGCACTATTCACGATTACGAAACCCTGTACACTGAAATTTAAAAGCTATGTTATGCTCTCTTCTTCACCGCCTTTAAACTTCATCAATATCTCCTCAATAAAAAAACCTACGTCATCACTAGTTTCAATCTCCTCAAATCCATGCATTCCAAGCCTTATCACAACGATCACATCACTTGATGACTTGTGCTCATGAATGAGTTTTCTCTAGAGTTCATCTCTCATATTTCTATCAAGGGCCAAGTTATTGCTGATCAACTTGCTGAAGCTCCTCTTCCTGAAAACCATCTTCCTCATGAGCAATTCCTTGACAAATCTATCAATACCATCGATCACAAATTCTCTCCCCTCAAAATGAAAATTTTCTTTGACAAACCTAAGTGTCAACAAGGAGGAATTACTGACATCATCATCATTCCTCCTTGGGAAACTCTAATTCTTGTCGCCTACAAGCTTAAATTTTATTGCACTAACAACATGGTTTGAGTATTAAGCCCTCATCTCAAGTCTTTAAATTCCTATCATGTTCAGCATTCAAATTCTTGACATCTATGGTGATTCTCATCTTATCATTCATCAAGTCAAAGAAATCTATCAATGTAAAAATGAAGTCCTTCAAAAATATAAGGACATCATCGAATTTATTCTTGAGGCCTTTAATCAATATACCATCCAATCTATCCCTTGTCCTTCCAATCATTTCTCACACATTGTGGCCTCCCTCGCAGCCCTCATCCCATGGACAACAGAATAATATAAACTCCCCATCATTGTTCATCACATCAATCAGCCAAGTCATTCCCATGAGCTTCCTCATAACAATCATATTGATACCAATTTATTTGATATTCGGTACACCTAGATCTTCTACTATCTATCCGTATCTAAAATCCCCTCAGACCTATCCAAAAATGGTCGGAGGTCATTCCTTTAATGTGCCAACGACTATGTTATAATCAGCAAAATCCTCTACAAATGTGGGATTGATGGTATTTTATTACAATGCCATAAATCCTACAAATCTATCTATGTTATCCATGAATTTCACGGTGACATATGTGGTGGACACTTTAGTGGTTTTATCATCGCCAAACATGTTATTCATCTAGGTTATTACTAGCCCACCCCTAATCAAGATTATTGTGAATATGTTAAAGAGTGTGTCAAATGCTAGCAACATTCTAACCATATTTGTATCCCTAACTAGGCCTTACGACTAGCTCAAGACTTTTCAACCTTCTCATAGTGGGGCCTCGACCTCATTGGTCTCATTAATCTGTGTTCTTTTTAGTGTCATCATTCCATCATCACCCCTACTGAATACCTTAGGAAGTGGGTGGAATCTGTCCTAGTTGCATCCACCAAAGCTAAAAAAATTGTTGATTTCGTCTATCCGTTGCTATTTCGGCGTTCCCCATAAAATTATCACGGAAAAAAAAAATTCCCTTGGAAACAAATATCTTAAGAAGCTTTGCAACACTTTCAACATCAATCTTACCTTCTCTTCCCCTTACTATCCTCAAGCTCGAACAAGCCGAATCAACTAAAAAGACTCTTCGCAATATTCTTGCCAAAAATATAGATTAATCAGGATGAAGTTGGCATCTTCACATCCTCTTCGCCCTTAGGGAATATCGAACTAGCATCCGCAACTCTATGGGTGCTACTCCTTTCTCCCTCATCTATGGCTCTGAAGTTGTTCTTCTCCTCGATGTTCAAATCCCATCCTTTTGCGTATTTCTTTGTGAATTCATCTCTGAGAAGGACTATTGCTAGGAATGTCTAGCACATCTAGAATTGCTAGATGAATGTCATTTAATAAATCTTCAACATCATCATGTTTATCAAGAGAACATCAAATGTGCCTATAAAAATCATATAAAATAATGTGACTTTAACATCGGTGACCTTGTCCTTACAGAAAATAAGAATTTCCTTACTCTGGAAAGGAGCCAACATGGAAAGTTTAGTCCCAACTAGAGTGGACCATTTTTTATCATGCATAAATACGGCTCTAGAGCCTATCACATAGCCTCCTTAGATGGTAAACCATAAACAAAACCTCTCAACACCATCCACTTGTGACCTTTCTACTATTAACATACCTACTAATGTGACCCTAGTCACACTTAAAAATCTTGCATCCATTATTCGCCTTTTCCATCTCTCATTGTAATGATTCAGAATTATGTGGTCTACCATCACTATCCAATTTACAACCTTGAATATGAGCACCACGAATCTGCCCATAACATATTCATCATGGATAAGTTCCTCCATTTTTATGGGAACCCCGCAATCATTACATCCATCACCTTATTATCTACCTATCGGAACCATGCTAAGGGTCCATAGGTGTCGCTTTTACATATTATCTTCCCATACTCAAGTAGTCTACTTGGCTATCCCCAACTCTATGCTAAATTAAAAATTTAGGATGCGCATATCAAAAGCTATCTTATCTAAAGAAAGAGTTTTCCATCGAAGGACGATTGTTCATATAAAGAAAATAATATAAAAAATATAGACTGGTCGCTAGAAGGACAACTATCATGCATATCTTATCCTGCCATCTAAAAATAAAAAATAAAAAATAAAAAATCCAAAGCCAAAATGCTAGTCGTAGACCACTCCCTCAAAGGATGGCTAATTTATTATATCATGGTAACGAAGTCTTCCTGCATTGATCAACCTTCTTAAAATCTCAAAAAGAAAAAAGAAAAAATTCAAAAGGAAGCATCCTTGGAAATCTAAATCCACCATTTTGCATCGATATCCAATCCAACATATCACACCTGACCTGATTCTTATTATATCTGATCTACATTTATCACATCATCTAATCTAAATCCATCATATATTCCTAATTATCCAAATTCACGAACCATCATCATGCCTAACATCTAATATCATCACATTAATATCCATCAAACCAATATCCACATCATCAATATCTACATCATCCTCTATATCTAATCATATCTTAATTCATCACATAATTCCTATCATCATTTCTAACATATACACTTCCCATATAAATCCATCACATCTATTCTAATCCAAGTCATATCATCTCATATATATCACATCACATCTAATACACATTTATCACATCATTTTCCTAACATCTGACATCATCATCTATCATATCATCACATGAAATAAATAAATCCATACATCACATTTCATATCTAATCATCCCACATCTTGAATCTAGTAAAAAAATCACATCATCATAAATCATGATCATTCATCTAATCAAACTCAACACAACACATGGAAATCATGACAAAACAATCATATATATATATATATATATATCATCGAAGTGTTTATACATCTTTGATAGGCCTCTATTGAACTCTATCTTAAAATCTATATATCAAAATCAATCTCAAAATATATATACAACATTCACCCACTCAGTGGGGAACTAGAGATTAGATACTCTAAGCTCTGGAACCTATCTTCCTAGAGTAGGGGCCTTTCCTCCTCCCTTCCCACCATCTACCCCGTCATCTGGACCGTGAGCTCGCCTCAGATGCACTATGTTAGCCGTACTCCCAGATGTTGCATGTCATGCGGATCACCCTAATCTCCTCTCCCCATCTAGGTATGCCGCATAACACAACACATCAGGTAATCTCGCTATAAAAATGCACTCATAGTAGCGTGCCTCCTTACCTATTGCCTGGTACTCCTCCAATGACACCAAGCTAGGCGGAGTCATCTAGTTAGATCCTTATGAGGCTACATATGCCTCTCCCCATGTCACCTCATATGTGAAACCAATATCTCAATAATTGGCCCTTTAGGCCTCTCTCTTTCTATGGTGCCTATCCAATTGTTGCAAAGTCATGTCTCTCTCCCAATGCATCCCATCTAACTTATGTCTTGTAGTATCTCTCTCATGACGAGTAACATCTAGCTCCGCCTGCATTTGGGCTATCTTAGCGGCGCCTGCATTTCCACATGTCGGTACTGATTCTTCTCTTCCTGCAAGCACCACCGTGTTTCCTCCTACCTGCACAACCTCCTCAACAACCTTGGTCACCCACTATTGCATTCACCACTCCACATACCCCTCTCCAACTCCCACATTATTGTCACCGGTATCCCATCGCTCCCCCTGCTCCACCAATGAGTCCCCCATCATAGGAATGGGAAAGTACCACTCCATCTCATCTCATTTGTACCTGATGGGTGCTCCGGCCACTTCCTAAACTACTCCAAACTATCTCACGACTTGTGTGAACTAGAATGCCTCTATCATATTAGGCCTCCACCCTGCACCCATCTGACCCTCCTCATCCCCGCTAATTGTGCATTTGTGTCTGACCATGTAGGGAAGCATCTATATGACCTCCATGTCATGTCGTCAACCTCCAGCCCCCCCAAGCTCTCCTCATACAAGTCCTCACCCCACTCACCCCTGTCTTCATAATCCTAGTCAGCTCGTCATCTGAAAAATCCCACAACTAGATCTATGTGATCAATTATCACCCATGGAATCCGTGACGGCCTCACCAAGACTATGTTCTTGTAGGCCTAACAATGTAGTAAAAACCCCACATTTATGCCTGTCCTCCTCCTTGATACATACATCCATAACTCATAATAAACTTGCGCTAGCAAGGTTGAACCAAATGAAAATATTGTCATGTTCTCGGCTATATCGGCAATGGCCCCTGCTAGCGACCATGGGAACCTGGCCCCACCTGAATTTGATAGAGCATAACTATAAATAGCCATCATAATCAAACATACTAGTCGACTCCCCCGATGTCACTGGCTGATATCGTGCCTTAATATGGAAAGCGCATGAAATAAAAGTAATTTACGTGGCTTCTGATCCAAATAACTGTGTCAATGCACCCATCCTCCCCTTTGAGGTAATTGGCACTATCATTACGCCTGGATTGGTAATATCAAGATGTGATAAACATCTTCCAGTGTAATCATCATCTTTTCATTCTAGAACTAGAAGGTACTAGTTCTCATATCCCATATGTCAATCAAAGCAATGATGAGCCCTACATGTCGGGGCACCCTCCGGTAGTGGTGGAATCTGTCAAATACCACTGCCTCTAAATGATTTCAATCTACATCTATGACATCCCTCCGAATCCTCTCAAATATGTTTTGGACTTTGTCTCTCAAATACAAAGTATCTTAGGCTTGAAAAAACAAACCAAACAATCATCCATTAGCACCTGATAATATAAAATCACCATTTTTCATCTAAAATTATTAATTTGACCTATAACTTACACATTTGATGCCAAACCCCTTCTGGTCGATACCCACTTGCCATCAGTCGACGATGACTAGACCACTCGTTGCCCACCGGCCCTTGGCACCTATCAATTTAAAGGATTTTTTTTAAGAAAATGAACTAAAATTGAAAACTAAGCAAGGGTTTCAACTCTTACCACTCTCTGAATCCTCTAACACTTCCTTGGCTTCCATCTCACTCAAATCTCACACTTCTCTCTCTCTCTCTCTCTCTCTCTCTCTCTCTCTCTCTGAGATCTGAATCGTCAAACTTGCACCATCCAAATGAGCCTTATCAGCCATCTCCATTGCTTATATAGGCTCACTGATCTCGGTCACCATTGACTCTCCTAGTCATTGTCGACCTAAGCCAAGTCGTCGTCAACTCACTCAATTTTCGTCAGCCAAACCCTAAGTTTTTTATTTTCTCCCCTCTCGACCAATCTGCTCATTAAATTATCCTTTCCTTAACCTTAGGCTTATGTGTCACCCATAACACACCTTGACTTGTCCTGAATTTCTCATTTTTCTTTCTATTTGGCCTATCTGTCTATCTTACGCATCTTTCAGCACATCTTGTAGCCCGCTCTATGGTCATTCTTTGTGGCCTTCTTGATGCACTATTCTTCATCTTAAAGCCCACCTTTGTGGCCATCTTTTCCATCTCCATCCACCCAAGACACATGTTTTTGCTTCCTCAGTTTGAAGGACATCGCATGCTCTTTTTGACCTCTTTATTGCCAGACCATCTTTCAAACCATTGTCTTGATCATCCTCACATTTATTTTCATGTTCTTTTGATGTGTGCCTTTGACCATTGGTCCCACAGCTTGCACATCTATCCTAGTGGATTCCCTCCATCTTGCAGTGATCTTTTCCGACTCACAAGGTCCATAGGTCATTGACATCGCCTCCATCACAAGTTATGTTATGTCCTTACTGGTGTGTTTTAAAGCTCACTACCATATCTTTATTTTTATCCTATCAATGGTCACCCTCGTTCACTCAAGGCATCATCCTATCTCATTCCTGATGTTTTCTCTCTCTTCTTTCCTTTCTCCATCTATCTCTTTCAAATTGGTAATCGATTCTCATTCGTGTCATCGGTCCCTAGCTTGAGGGGGAACACCTTAGCCACCATCTCTCATCACTTCTAGTTTTTTTCTCCCAGCTTTCTTAACAAAAACCACTTGACAAAAAGGGGAAAATGTAGATACCAATTTCTCGTACCCTTAACCCCCATCCCACGTTTTATCCCCTTCATTATCACCTCGCACATTCATATTTCCCTTCCTATTTTAAATTTCTATTTCCCTCCTAAATATTGATTTCCCTCTTAAAAGCACATTTATTTTCCCCTAATCCCCAGTTTCCCTATCCTAATCCCATCTTATTATTATTATTTACCCACCTTTAATTATATTTAATCACCCAAAAACTTATCCACGCTCCCAGGATTCCTCCCATAAATCCCCCCATTTATGGTCCCTAGGATTCCACTTAGACCTATTTAATATCCCTTTATCCTCCCACTACCATTTATTCCCCTCCATGCATCATTAACTCGCCCAAAATGGTTAACCCCCAACTTTAGCCCATTTAAGGCCCCTCATTTTTGAGATTGTCATTACCTCCACCACCCAAGTGGACTGACTGCCGAAGTCACTGATGACCCATCTGAGTCATTGTCGACCCCATTAATATACCTCCGCCCTCTCCTCAAAAGAATGCAAATTTATGGATTTCTTGCTATCTTGTGAGCGTGGTTTTCTCTCTCTTCCTTTTGTTATTAGTCATCACCCAATTGGAGTTGTCTTAGATCCTTTGCATACCAATCATGGATAATTGAAGATTTGAATCTTGTGTAGCATCATTCCATTGTTTAATCACCTCGCCCTTACAGGTCTGTTGGTTACTTTGGAACTTTGTCGTGCACCAAACTTCTCTTATCTTTTTCTGATCCATCTTCCCATCCATTTAGCTAATTAAATTCCTTAATATTGCCACAATCATCAATGACCTTGTCTAGTCACCTTTGACTCGATCAATATCATCATAAGATCATCCTCCCTTCACATCCTTTCTGTCTCCTCACCATCTTGATATCATACTTAACATCTCAGAATAGGTTCAAGAGCTATTTTCTATTTATATGTTGATCAACTTTGTAGCAGTCACCATTGACTATACCAGTCTGTCTCGGGTCGTCGTCAACCCGAGAAAGTTTGATTTTTTTATCAGCATTTACATTATCACATCTTTATTTCAGCATCTATAGCACATCGTAGATCTCTGTTATCTGCATCCATCTTATCCATTATCAATTATCACATCTTTTATCAAAGTGGGTTGACATCCATCCGAGGAAGTTATTGCTTCTCGGGACTGACCTTGTTAGGAAACCTACAATCTTATCTATTAATCATTTTCCTGTTTAGTTTCTCTTTATTCTGTAGGTTATTGAGCTCGCCATAGAGAGGATCTTTGCACCCGTGTCTTCATCACCATCATCATCCCCATTCGGAGGTATTCTTAAACCCTCCCATAATTTTGAGTTTCTAGTTTTTTTGTATCCTCTTCATTCAATTGTAATAAGAGCGGGAAATATCGTCAAACAAATTCATCAAATTCATTCTAACAATATTGTCATCCATTCTCCAAGTTCAAAACCTTTATCCTTTTCTCATATTGGTTTCTAATAAGTGCGTTTAAACTCATAAAAGTTCTAAACAATTCAAAAAAATTCTTGATAAAATATATCCATGTCATCTTCGAATAATCATCTATGAAAGACACATAAAATACTATTTTTCCATTATAGGGAACCTTCACTGGTATGAATACATAATCATGTATCACCTATAAAACTCTAATTTAATAATTAATATAAATCCAAAATTTTATTCTAGTATGTTTTCGATACACACAATGCTCAAAACAACTAAATTTTGAGGGAAAATTTAAACTTTCTTTTATCATGTCTTTTGATTTCAAGACATTTGACCCTTTTTCACCAATGTGGCCCAACCTTTCATACCAAAGAATTGCCCTTTCCTTCAGAAACACTTAGTTTATTTTTCACCTAATGTCACTGTCACAATATTCCTTGAGTGATGGTTGTTTCCACCGCCATAACTCATTATGGCAATATTTCATTTGGCCATTCCTTCAACCTATTGTTCTCTAGTTTCCGCAAGGATAAAAAATCCACCTTTGCCTTTATCCCTGCCTTGACATCTTGCTTATGTGAGTACTCTTCCACTGACCTTCAAAGTGCCTACAAGATGTCTCTAAGGAGGTATCTCATTATCCTTTTCCTCTCAATCTTTATGAGATGTGTCTGGGGTGAGATCTCAGCTAAATACTTCCCCCAACTTCTAGAAGATGTCTCTGGGTGACATATTTGACTGTGTGTCCCACACCTTTTCTAAGATGTCTTCGAGGAGATGTGTCATCAAGATATCCCTAACGAGGCATCTAATCAAGATGTCTCTGAGGTGATATATCGTTGAGATGTCTCTGAGGAGACATCTCATTCACATGTCTTCAACGCAATATCTCATCAAGATGTCTCCGAGTTGACATTTCATTAAAATTTCTTTGAGGATAAATTTCATCCCATTTCACAATTTTTTTTTACAATTCTTGTTGGAGTAAGAACTTTACCTTTGATTTTTTCATTTATCTGAAACTAAGAACTTGTTGTAGAGCCTTCTCCCCGGATACAATAGAGTTATTGTAAGCACCAACTGTCATGTTTGCAGCAAGTTTAAATAGAGTTCCTTTGCATACTCATTTTTCCATAACCAAAAATCCACGCACCATTTTGCACCCATCTTGACTAAATGAAACATGTGTACTAGCATCATTCATCTATCTCATTAAAGTCATATTTCTCTTAAGTCCTAGTATGTGCAAAACACCATAGAGAGTCTTGGTCCTCACATCTCTAAACATCAACTTCATCCTTCCTCTCACCACAATCTTGTAGGCCGAATTAACTCTTAGAAACATTCTCCTACCATCATGAATCTCATATTCTGAGAACCACTCCTTGTGAGGAGTCACATGAAACAACACACCTTGATCAATAATCCATGCACCATTACATGCATGTGTGCTCAAAGTTGAAAGGTAAGCATCAATATCATATGTGCTTTGTCCATCTTAAAAACATGCATTACTTTGGGAAAGTTTCTCCTTTTCCTATAATCCTTCCTAAAGTACCCTATTTTACCTCAATTCCAACACTATTTTTTACTTTGCTTTGGAGTCTTGGATCTATTTTTAGTCTTAGACCTTTTATCTCATGCTTGTTTCTTCTTTCTCCCTCTTTTTCACTCCCACGAACTTACACAGCTTCATTTGATTAGTCATCAATAGGCCTTTTCCTCATCTCTTTGGACAACAAAGTCGCCACTATTTTCTCATTCTTCATTTTTGTAGTGCTCTTGTAAAATCCATGACCAATTTTCCTAAGAGTCTTGCAAGGAATACAATAGGTTAATACACCTCTCCTTATCATCCATCTTCATATCAATAAACACCACATAAATTATAACATGATTAAAATTATTTGGGTGTTTTGTACCCGGGTCGCCATCTTTCATACACAAAGAATACAACTTTTTTAGAAATGGCTTGTTCACCAAAGATTTGGCGTGATGAAGTGCTCATAGCTTATCCCACAACTCCTTCGCAATTCTCTCATTGGAAACATTTAATAACACAAAGTAAAAAACACATATCTCGATATTAATTTTTTCCTTCCTATGAACTGGTCCCACTCTTCTTGTGTCAAGTTTCTAGGGGTTTGGTCTGTCACAATAATCCACTAATCCCTCTGTCAAAAGATCTTCGATCTTGAGTTTTTGCAATTTAAATTTTTTCGCTCAAACTAATTGATTTAATTTCTTGTGTTACTAGATAACATATTAGACATTCTGCTAAAAATAAATATGCAACTCAAAAATCGATTAAACACAAAAGCTCACCAAATTTACAAATTTGGCACTGATACCCAATGTTGGATTTTTAAGCACATGCAAACAATAAACTAAAGGAGAATAACATGAAATAAATAGATGTGAAGTAAACTGAAAGTATACCGAGAGTATTTGCCATAATATTTATCTTTAAAAACCATTTAGAGTGAAAACACCAGCGGAACTTCACTTCTGGTATTAACTTAAAAAGGAGCTTGCAATTACAATGACCAGCATCCAAAGTTTTGGCCTCTTACAATTAAGTCTTTCAACCATACCTTTCAGAATAAACGCACTAGAGTTTTATAAACAAAACATATCCTATAATTAACGAAGCTTTGAAAGCAATTAGGACAAAGCCATGCGCTTTACAAAGAACTCCAGTTGCAAAACTAAATTAGTTTTCGTTATTTTTAGTTGCTTTTGATTTCACCCAACTCGAACCACAAAAAAAAAAACAGAAGCAACGCCTGCATGGCTCTGCAAGGAATCGAGCGACATCCAACAGGTTGAGGTATGGATGTTGGGCAACAGGGAATCATTTGACGCGGCTACAAAGGAGTAGTTAAATATAAAAGCGAATACCTCTGCTGAAGACGATTTCTAAAATGTATATGAAGAATTTACAGGTATGATGAAGATTGGAGTTTTTCATTTCAGACGCTGTTAGGAGGTGTAATGCGGAACTCAGCTTCCTCCCAAGCTAGGCTACATAAATATATATAATATAAAAGATACCTAAGAAATTCCATCAAAAACGTATTCCACAAAATGTGGAACCGCACAGAAAGAATGTGCGTTGTTTGACAAAATGCAGAATACAGAAAATGGTGTTCTTGATGAGGTTATAGGAGTTTTCCAAGAAATATATCAACAAGGAGCCCTGTAATCGTTTGCAACCACTTTTGTGCTTACACAGGGAAAAAACCTGTTCACAAAGTTTTCGATATTTTAAAAAATATATATCAATGACAGTGTAATGCTAAACTCCAGAGCCATTGCTAGCATCCTCTTTAAGGGTTTCAGAAAAATGAAACAGTTGCAGCAGGTTGTGGAAGCCTATAAGAAAAGCGGTTATGCGAAATGCAATCACTGCTGGATATGGACAAAGTGATATTTCTGTAAAGTCCCTGGGAGATATGTTAGCAAATGCAATTGGCAGGTCTAATGTGAGGATGATGAGTATTTTCACTGAAAATTGGAAATATTCTTATCAGTGTGGTGGTGTGCACATTATTGGTCTACAAATGACAGCATTTGGCCAGAAGAAGAAACTTGGGAGAGAGAATGTGATGCTGTTTGTCATTATTTCTTCGATGCATCATAGGTTCCTGCCTTTGGTTGATTATAGTTTCCCTTACTATTCAAGGTTTTTAAATAGCATCGGGTATGTTCGTAATTTCTCAAACAATTTTATTCCTAGTTCTAATCAATTGAGATTTTATTTTCTCACTTTGTGCGACAGTTATGCGGTACGGGTGATGGTTTTCTTTTGGATTGCTGTATCAATGATCTTTGTAAAAAGTACGAGATTCTAGATTTTGAACCCCAGACTTTGTGGGTTAACAAATTGTATATCACACATCAATTTTAACGTTTATTTCCTCCAACACGAAGAGAACCAAGTTCGAGATAAAATTGACAGGGTTTAGGCATTTCATAAATGAGACTAAATAGCGTACGATACAACATTCTAAATCAGTATAGCATATAGTCATGGTGAATTTAAGCTAACAATGACAAAAGATTCAGAGTAGCTCATGAATAATTGCATATTAGAGATGTGAACATTCAGAGCTGTGTATCATCAAACTAGTAGCATTTCATCCATGCAAATATTAGTTGAGTTCCATAATACAATAAAATTCCAAAGACAGTAATAAGATGATTAACTAGCGGCCATACTCTGCCTTCGATTACAAGATTCTATCTCTCCAAAAGAATCTCGTCTGTTAACCATGGTCAATGAGCTGATCCTCCTCCTCCAATCTATTATAGCTGTTGCCAGCGGATATTGCTTTTGCTGGAGCATCTCACTAATATTAGTCTGTGAGGTGAGCCTAAACATGCTCTCTATTTTTATATGCAGTTATACCTTCCAAATTTCTTGCTTTTTCCTCTGCAATTATTTCAGGGAATGGTAGAGTATAATGTATAGGCAAGGAGTGCTTTCCATTCCCACTTTGCGAGGAGGGTTTCAATATGTGCTTTGCACCTCCACTCAATTTCACCGGTTCTACCAATTCAAGCGAGGATTCTGCACTTGAGTAATGTAAACCGATTGGTGATGTTCTGATTCCTGTTTCCATAAACATATTATTAGGTCTTTTGAATATTCCTCCTTCCTTCTGTGGGATCTTTTGAGGGAGTTCAGAGACAGGACGAGCATTTAAAATGGATTCATTCTCCACCTTTTTGGAAGAGTTTCTTCCATCCATGGAAAATTCAACCCAATTATCATTCGTTCTACATATTTTCCCACGCCTGACATCCAACATGTTGCTTTCTGATATTTCTCTGCTCTTGTGATGCTTAGCAGCTCCACTGGAAGAACTGATTTGTTGAGGAATTACTTTCTTTCGTTTGTGCACCTCCTGTGTTATTGAGTATTGATCAGATTTCTGCATTTGTCCCCTCACACTGTCTTCATGCTTATCAAAAATCATTTTCCCATTCAATGCTTCTGTCTCTTGAACGCTCTTTCTCATACTTAGAGTAGCTCCGTACTCTCTGTCAAAATCAAAGGTATTATTTATTCCTCCTTTGTGATGTGTAGCCTCACATTTATTGCTGGTCATATTATCGGGCAATTCGGATATCAATTTTTCTTGTTCAGCTAAATATATTGTGGAATTGATGCATTTCCCTTGCATCACCAAGGTGGGAGATTCTGCAATAGAGGTAGAGGAGGAA
This sequence comes from Taxus chinensis, assembly GCA_019776745.2. NCBI lineage: Eukaryota > Viridiplantae > Streptophyta > Pinopsida > Cupressales > Taxaceae > Taxus > Taxus chinensis. The sequence goes on along the minus strand of CM034146.1, from coordinate 640,928,502 downwards.
GGTATTTGGCAGTGAGATCTTGTTTCATTTGGGAAAGAAGCTGAACGAGCAAGGGCACATGGGCGAGACAAGCACCCTGAGCTTCTAATAGAACAGGGCACTGAATTTACTGCATCGGATTGGATTGGAGGTAGATATGGATTACCGCTGTGTTTCCAACCATTACACACATCATTTTGGAATGTGTGTTGCCCTAAACACGGGATCAGGAGATGACTGTATGTATGTTTCTGTAGTGGGAAACCTTGATTACTTACTTGAGCATTTTTATATGCCATTTTGTTCGCCTCATTCAAGGATGCGTTGCTGCAAAAATTTCTGATGGGAGAAATAAGCATATTAGCAATCGGAACAGAAGATGGGGGACTGGATATCCATGCTTGATGAGAATAATTTTGATCCTTTAAAGGCTGTCCATGAAGAACACTATCTCTGGGGAGTCTTCTTTCTACCAGTTTAGGAGCATCCTTATTCAATGTGCTAACTTCGTGAGATGCAATAATCTCACAACGTCTCATCTCCTGACTTTGTGCTTCCTGGAAGTTGTTTGAAAAACATTTTGATATATTGCATGCTATGTTTTGGTCCATGTAATCTGTCATCAACTGCATGGAGGAAGAAGCGTGCATTGTGGCTCCTGAGGTGCTCTTAGTGTCTCTGTTATTGTATTGCTGAGGATCCTTTAGGGCATTTTCTGCCTTATGTTCATTCCCAACAGTAAAACTTTGTCCCATTAACCTCATGACTGATTGGGTGGTAAATTGCTTCCTCCTTTTGATATCTACATCAGGATAAGTTTTTTTCAAGATGTCATCTTTTTCCCTTTGATCACCATTGCATCCAGACCGATCAGTTACTTGCATAGACAACATTGAGATTGTTTCTGGTGGCCCAATTAATGAACCAGGATTGCTAACATGTGAACTTCGATCCCTTTGTACTTCATCAAGCAGAGAAGAATACCCTGAACCAGTCTTATTAGGATTTGACTGACTAGTTTCAAATACTGAGTACTCGCGTCTATAGTCAGGGTATCTGCTCTGAAAGGAGTAGTTCTGCTGTGGTAGGCATTTTAAACTACATATTTGAAGAGGCTGGTTAACTGAAGTAACATCAGGAAACGTTTTCATGCTTTCTACAAAATTGAATTCTCCAGGAGCTTTGGTACCTTCTGAAACTGCAGGCTCATTAGCGGCAGAACAATTTGGAATCTTGTATAGTTGATTAAATCCTGATAAAGTATTAGGAATATGATTGACAAGCTCCCCTTGTGAATCTAGTGGAAAACCTCGGTAACCATAATCAGAGCGATTTCCATGGATGTTAAAATTTACAAGGCCTGTTGCGCTTTCTGATAGATATGCTTCTGCATGTCTAGTTTCCTTCTCTGCTGCAGAAGTGTGTGGAAAGCTCTTTGGTGGCTTTGTGTAATTGTAGCTGCATGTTTGTTTCTGTTGAGGATTATGGATATTCCCTTCTTTACCACCATTCAAACCATGAGAACTGAGGAAACGTCCATTGGAATCTCTTGGAAGAACACATACCTTCTTATTGAGATTCAATCTAGCACTTCTCACGTGAACCCCTTCCGGAACCTTTCCAGTTTCCCAAATGTGTCTTTCCTTTTGCAGAGAATGCGGGGACTTAGACTCTTTTTCCCATTCAACACTTTGTGGAGAAGAACTATTTCTGTTGTCACCCAGATTATAGTTCATATTTTGTTGTTGAGAATTCTTGCCTTCTGATTTCGCAGGAAATTCATTCCTAGATTCAACTTGTTCTGGATACAGGTCAGATATGTCTGGTTGTACTGAAGTGCGCTCTTCCTCAAGCAAATGCATGACACCACATTCTGATTTTGAGTAGGCACCATTGAATTGTTCAGCTCCCCCACCCTGGTCATGATCGAGAGATGTATTTTTTTTGTATACAGGGTTCTTGTTGGAAATGTTGAGCAAATTTGAGTGCTGTGGTTTGGATGCTTCTTGTACCTGTAATCTGGAGGTATCAGTGCTGCATGTCTTGTGATGTCTACATTCATTGTCATCCAACAAATCAGACTTGTCATGCTCAGAATGAGATGACAAGTTCTGAGCAGGGGCAGTGACTTTCATCCCATTTGAGTGGGAAACATCACTAGTAACATTTTTCATTGATAGCATTGAAAAGGGCTCTCCAGTGTTCTCTTCTGGAACAACCGTTCCATTTTCTTCTACTAGTGTAAGATCATTAATAATATTGCCCTCCTTGGCCTTATTTTCCTTGGGAAACATATTTGCAAAGTGAATATGATCCATAAGAATCTCAGACTGTTGAGGCTGATTTTTAGCTAAGTAACTTTCAACTGAATTCACTTGCACTTGCATCCTAGGCTGCTGCTCCGCACTGGAGTCTCTGGCATCTACTGTTATGCTTGAGGCATTTAGATTATATTCTACAAGATGATCAGTTTCCTTCGAATGAGTGGCTGCAAATGGCATATTTTGTGCCTGAAATGCATTAGACATAATGGTAAGTGCTAAATACTCACAATCCTAGGTGATGTTCAGTTTTGTGATGTATCATAAATGCAATTTTAAAATTCCATAAACAGATATGTGATGTGTCAAGCGTCTTTGACAGGAACCATTTAGATGACCGTGCCCATAACATCAATTTGATTATTCTTATACCATATAGACAATTTTAAGTAAGTGCACGTATATTCTTCTATTTAAGCATGCAGCTCTTTTGGCCTCGTGAGTGCAACCATCTCTTGGCTCACGAGAAAAGTGATAAACAGGGAGCTGAAGTGTTTTTTTTTTGAAAAATTGTATAGACAAATTACTTTTGTAGATGAATTACATTGACAAATCCATTCGCAAAATTAGACTTCGATCTACACCATCTTGAACGTAGTGTGCGGAAATTATTTTACTGTGTAGTAGCTATTTATAAGACTCTCTATCGTGTTTCTCTTGTGGTTTGAAACTTTTTTTTTGTGATCTGTGTAGCATAGCTAAAGCCAATTTTGTTCCTTTATGTAATCAAATTTAATCCGTCATCGCAGGCAGAAATTCCCATAAATATGTACCAATTGAACTCCATTTTGTATCTCGTCTTATTTCGTATTATCTTTCGTCCTTTAAAAATCTTCCGTAGAGTAAGAGAGGCACGTCACCTTTGGCGGAAAGAAGTTTATGTAGTCAAATGTGGCCCCTCCACACGTTTGTTTTGTAGAGAACAAAAGTTTTGTAGCAGCTATCAAAGTCTAGTTTATATACAAGGTGTTTCTAAATTATCGTTAAGTTTCGAGTATTATAGATAAAAAATAAATTCATATCAAATTTCAATTGCTCTCAAGATATTTATGTGGCTTTCAAAAGTTTTGATTTGAGTGTTTGTTTATATAGGATTTCAAAGTTCAGTGCCCACTATTTATGATCGGCACGTGGTTGAGCATGATTTTTAGGAAATGGTAAGAATTTAATCTTTACATTATCTTGACTCGGTTTAAATAGTTGGTATTGTAACTTTATGTTTATATAATATAATGTTTTAAAGTTTCACTTATATGAATAAATACCCAACTTTTATGTGGAGAATATAACATATATTACACTTAATTATAAGTAAAGAACTAATTCGAATACTTTTTATTTTTTCCTTTTTTCCTATATAAATTTTCTCTAAATATATCATGAACATAAATGATAATAAGTATTATTGGGCGTTGATGGGGTTTGAGTGGAGCAGTTAGGTCGGAAGGTTGTTTCCGGCTCCACCTAGGTTCAAATCCCACTAAGGCACAATCCCTGTTCGGGCTGGTAATGTCTGAGGTGGCGCGGTTGGTAAGCTGGTTTACACGGAGGTAGTTTCTGGATCGAGAAGACATGCATTTGTTGTGTTCAAGCATGGCGGCTCGTGGTTCGCTTGTGTGGTGTGCATATGTAACGACTCGTGGTTCACTTGATGTGTGTGTGGCGGCTTGTGGTTGGCTTGTGGTGAGTGCATGCATGGTGGCTCGTGTTTCATTTGACGTGTGTGTGGCAGCTCGTGGTTCGTTGATTGTTGAGTTTAATAGATATATCTTGGTTGATTGTAATATGGCTCATAGCTCTAGTCAAAAGCGTTATTCCTGGTTTATAGCTCCGGTCAAAAGCGTTATTCCCAGTTCATAGCACCGGTCAAAAGCGTTATCCATATCAAAAAATAAGTATTATTGGGCTATAAGATAATTTATTATTGAACTAATATTGTAGATCAAATTATAATCCAGCAAAAGATTTTGTATTTATAAGATTTTGTATTTTGTTAACTTATGAAGTTGGGTAAATTTAATTAATATTATTTTGATAAATTGATAATTAAGTGATTATACTTTTATCAACATTTATAGTGTATTAAAATTATTGGAAAAATGTTAAAGGACTTCTAGTAGTTTTTCCAAATTTTGTTTGTTTAGCAAGAAAGCCTATATCATCATAATATAGTATTACTACAATAGTCCAAATGGAGAGATTGATCACAAATAATCCTTTACCTTGGTGAAGCATCTTAGTATAAATATTAATAAATAGTAATTAAGGGTAATTCTTATTTCTATGATATACTTCCAAATGTTTCCTAGCAAGGGCAATATGCTAAATTTTTAAGTTAGTGAACAAAGATTTTTTTTCTTTTTTGTTGTAATGACAATTTGTAGTACTAATTTTGACTTGGAAAATGCGATCAAATACGCAATGTCTACTTTTCAAACTGACTTAACTATTCTATAGCCTAGATTAATATATTTATTGAATAATTCTTTAGGTCTTTTGAAATGAGTTGGGGATGCATTAACCCTACCTTGCCTATGCTTGATGCTGACGACACTAGTTCGGCGACGGTTTCCTCAGCTTCCCCTTTCACGAATGGCTCGGCGCTGGGGTTGGACTGCGACGGTTTGGCCCTCAATTACCTGTCGTATGGCGACGTTGGGCATGCTCATGGTGCTCGCTTGCGTCCCAATGGCGGCCTCCTTCCTTGTGTCGGTCTATTTCCTAGTTCAACCTTTATGCAGGGTGCTCCGATGGGCAAAGGCGACCTTGTTCTGGGTGTCCCTCACAATGATTCTTTGCTACAAACGGATGGGGGTTTCAGGGAGAGCGATTATGGTGGGCAAAGGCACTTCAGGAGTGCCAGAACGCAGGGTTAGACCAGAGGAGAGCCCATTTCGTTTCTGGAGGTGGCGAGATCTGGTGGGAGAGCTCCTACCAAACCCGTGGCTTATACCAAATCGACACTTGTTGTCTCCTCTGGGGAGGTCTCTGAATCAGTAGAGTTCTACCATAACTAAGGACTAATTTACAGATTTACAGATTTACTAGTTGTTGCCCTAGCCTTACAGCCCTCCATAAATGGATATTTGAACAATGTCACCCCCTAATTGAACGTAAAGTCAACATTTATCCTTCTGTTCTTGGTATTTTCATAGCTGTTTTTGATAGCTCCACTGATAAGGACTTGAATTTTGGAAAAATACGGGATTTCCAGTCGCATCATCTTCTCATGAAGCCCTGGTTCCCTAATTTTAATCCGGTAATTGAAACTTTTACTATCAAACCTGTATGGATTATGATGCCTTACTTACCTGTGCACTTTTGGAGTGAGGAGTGCTTCAGATCCATGGGGGATGCTTTGGGTAAATTCCTTGAAGTTGACCCTAGGACTGAATCCTTTGATCAGACCACTTACGCCCGTATTTTGGTGGATATGGATATGACTGTTGATTTTCTGGCCACTATGGAGCTTAAAGTCATGGATTCAATATGGACTCAAATCCTAGATTATGAAGGCCTCCCTTTTAGATGCTGAAATTGGTTTTCCCTTGGTCACCTTGCTTTTGACTGCCTCATCGTCAAGAAACATATTAAGGGATGGGTATCATGGTGGAAATATTTAAATCTAGATAATATGGTGGTTTATGTTGATGAGGACAATGATAGTAATAATGTTTCAAATAATAATACAGGTGATCAAAAAGAGAAGAAGGAAGAGAAAATGGAGAGAAGAAGGAAGAGATTGAAGGGTGGGACCATTTCACATGCCACTAAATCGGTTTCTGATTCACAAAAAGTTGTAGACAAGGGGGGAGGTTTCTCCTTCGTACCACCCAGATTCTTTGTAGTTTCAAAACAACAACAAAGAATCTTTTGAAGTTTGTATTCCTGTCCACCCAGATGAGAATGTAGATCCTAATGGCGGTGATGGTTGGGAGGTGGTAAACAACAAGAAGAAAGGAAAAGCTGGAAATATGCCTCTCAAGATGAGCCTCAGATCTCATAAAGGGAATAACCATGGTAGTTAGTCCTCCTATGGTTAGCGGGCCAAGTTGTTTTGACCGGTTTAGCTTGCGGTGCCCTTTCTTCTTTTTGATGCTCTTCTGTTTTTTGGGTTTTGGCTTGTTTGTTTGTTTCTCTTTGGGTCCGTGGGGCCTTGTTCAGTTGTTGTTTCACTTTTGAGCCTTGTTGCCTATCTTTTGGATGTAAAGGGTTCCCAATCCCTTAAAAATCTGCTTATTACCTAATCTAATAAAAAAATTATCTAACCATTTACTTTTTGTTCTCATATCCTTTCCAATTTTAGCTTCGCATCACCAAGGTAGGAGTACTATCCATAATTTGTGAGATCAAAGGTTTTCATCTCCAACTTTGTAGATAACATACAATTGAACTTCCAATCCATAGGGGGGAAGCTTATTTGATGGCAGATTAGATAGATTTTTGTATATGGTGGTAAACATTTCCATTTTATGTAATCTGACTTCATAATTTTCAATTACGCTTAAGTAATTTTTAATATGTATATAAGTATAATGTTTTTAATTTTGTAAGTAATTATGTTAATGTAATGAAATATTGTGTTCCTACATATGTGATCAATGAGGGTGAAAAAATACATTGTTGTTCGACATTGATGTTATAGTTCATCACATCAATATTAGGGCTTGAAACAACCTTTAAGAATGATGCATTTCGATAACATCTTTTGGTTGTTCTTCGAGATATTTTGTAGTTTTATTAATTGTTTGATAAAAAAAATAGCTGATTTTTCTTCTAATCATAGTTTTGTATCATATTACTTTTCTTGTTTAAGTTTGTTGTATTAAGAATGCACTGCATTTCTTTTCAAAGTTTTATATTTTAAATTGAGTTTTGATCGATTTACAAAAATTAGATATGAATTTTTCACTGTTTTTTTACAATTTATTAGTAACTTGTATTATACATGTTTAAATTGAATTCATAATGATGATAATTGATTTGATATACTATGAAGATCTATATCTTAGGTTATATATAATTTTTTTATTGTGTTTTCATTGTTGGAAGGGTCAGTTTCCTTATAACACACGAGCCAATATTTAACATGTAGGAAGATTGGTATACAATCAAAATCAGGGTCATAATAAATTCTAATAAATGGCATTCTTACTAAGATTACTAGGAGGATTGTTTACTCAGTATTGTAATACTAGCATTCTTTTAAACCAAGTGAATTATTTGGAAGTGGAGGCATATTTTTCTTCATTGGAAATGATTACTTAATTATTACCACTTATTTAATTCTTAGAATAGAACATACTTAATTATAGTTGACCTAAAAGTCTTATAATTCTTCGGTTAGTCTTGTATCTTCCAATCATCTAGTCTATTAAAATTTATCAAACGTCTACAAGTAAAATAGTATTCTTCTTCGTTATTATGAGTTTTGAAATCCCTATGTTTTTTAGGTTTTTTAAAGCAAACTTGTCATGGAATTAACACTACATATACACTTCATGGAGCTACAATGAATAATATTGCAAATGGAAAGTGCTTTTTAAATTTACTTCAAACAAGACATTCATTTTTGGGGTCAATTTTTATAAACATGATTTAAGAAGCATTTGTTTTGTTTTTCCCATTTTATTTTATTTTATATGGATTTTAGCTTTTAAATCTTGAAAAACATAGAATACTTTACTCACCATAATTTCATGTTTCACATAGACAAATGAGATGTATACATTTTATGTATCAATTTAATTGAAAACCCCTTTTTCAAAAAAAATGTTGGTGTTTCTATGATATGATTTTAGCATTTGGTTGTCGATATTTTTTGGGTCTAGAATAACATGTGTCGTGTTTGATGGAGATGAGTTACTAAAGCAATTGACTTTATCATCCAACCAAAATAAATTGAGTTTTAGCTAGCAACATGTGTCTAAAGAGCTCGTATGTATTTGTTGGTTGCGAAAGCATCATATTATGAAGAGTGGAAATTTCATAGCTGATGGTATCAGGAATGTTGATGTTGCAAAACCTCCACACCATTACGTGACTGCGAGTTTACAAAAACCAATAGTTTCATTTGCAGGACCACAAATGTTTTGAATGACAAGAAACTAGTGCCTTCAACTCCAAGGTTGTTGAGTTTCTTTAGTAAATGAAAGGACATCTACCAACATGTTAAATAGGAAGAAGGAATGAAGATAATACATCATTGATGAGAATTGTTATTTAGTTGGTTATAAAAACTATTGAATTGAAGGAACACACGGAAAAGTTAAGTGAGAAAGGTAGTGTAGTCCCAAAAATTTAGACGTAAGGAACTATATAATAATCTTTAACATTTATTTTAGCATAATACCCCTTACATGTTGTTCCTATTGCACTATTCAATCACTCAAAAAATAGCTTATGTTCGTGCAAAGTTGTCTAGTAGTCATATTTATACTGCATGGATCTCTCTAGCACTACATACCATTCATAGACCAAATAATCAAAACATGGATAAAAACTACCAAATGGTTTGGTCTAGAACTAGCAGTTTTGTCCCAGGCTCTCCAATGATCATTTTATCTATTCGATATCTTTTATGGGTTATTTCTTTCCTCACAGGTTGGCCTTAATTAAAAATTACACCTACAAAAATCTATATAAGCAATTCAAACATAATCATTCACTCATTTAACACTTTCAATTTCTCCTTGAGAAAATGTTCATCTTCAAAGCTCTTTTAAATCTCCCTAATGTAGAAACATGCTTTAGGAACAACCCTTATGTAGGTTCGAAGCACTCCAAACTAGGTTCTAGAGTCAAACTTCTCATGCCAGAGACCATCAAAGCTAAACCAATAACTAAGAAAAAAATTGTTTCAAACATTATCAAGTGATCTTCAATTGTCGAATATAGTTGCATAAATATAGATATCACATCTCTACGCAGATAATTATTTGCAATTTGAAGCCTTTTCAAATTAGTGCAACCATAGGTGTTATACTAATTGCACTTAAATCCAGACATTAAATTTTTTGAAAGGTTTTATCCAAAGTTAGGGATTTGGCTCTTTTCAGTTTATTGCAAATGATTTCACACATTTGTGATATCTCATTTATTATAAAAAGACATACCTTACTCAGTCACAAGGGAGCATAAAGCTACAAAGTACCAATATCTTCCTCTATGGAACCACCAATTATGGACAAAAGTGCCAAGCATAGTTGGATGATTTGATTTGAGTACAACCTACACTTCCAAAATTAGAAACAAAACATATACAAATTATTTATTTCTTGTTGATCATTCTTTCATACTTTTATAAGTTACAAGTGTTACACAAAGACACGTCCTCTTGAAAAAACATGTGTATGCGACATCTCGGACATCCGAGGGATGGTGAAATAGGGAGAAACATCCCCCCTTGTTTTTGGAAAGTTAAAAAAGCTCAAGGTGGTATTTGGGGCATCCAAGAAAATAGGGGGATGTCCCCTTGTTTTGGGAATGGCGAGGACAACTAGAAGACTTTTTTAATTGTGCTCTTATAGTGTAAGATTGTATTTGGAAGCCACTAACATCTATTTGGAAAAATATTATATATGCATAAATTTAATTACAAATTTTAAATTCAGTTTGGAAGCTCAAATTACTTATGAAACTCACAAAGCCTATATGTATATTTCAATGTGAAGAGAAAGATTGTGTAGATGGTAAAACTAGTAAGAAAACATATTGGAATGTTTAACAATTTACCATAACCCAACTGATTTGTATTACAAAGACATAATAATAATTAAGAGTGCTTTATGAATAGATAAAACGTTTAGCAAAAATGCACACAATAAACTATTATAGACTGTTATTCATCATTTTAAAAAAAATTATTTGTATATTTTTAATTTTTTTTTAGCTTTATATATTATTTTAATAGTCGTCCCCTTATTGTCTTGAAGTCTTACGTAACCACATGTTTTACCATATTTAAAATATGTTTCAATTGACCGATCTTGCTATTTATTATATATGTATATTCTTGTCTACATGATTAGTTGATAATTTGAATATATTATTATTCCTAACTCTAATATGAAATTGAATTATGTAGAATGAATTTCCACTTTCCTCACAATCATAAATTCATTTTAAGGTGAAATAATTTGGTCAAGTTGCTTATTGATTGAAACATTAACCTTGTTTTTCTTAAGTATCCTACTCTAATGAAGCCTTTTGTTTCTTGAACCCTAGCTGCTCTAGGGTTTTTATTTGTTGATTAACACATGATTTTTTTCCACAATATTAGGGTTTGTTTTCATTAGTTCTCTCATGTCTTATCTTATCCATTTCTTGCCATTTTTTTATACTTCTATGAATGAGCCGACCTCTCTATTCGATCTATCTTTACGTGAAGGCATTGGAGATGGTGTTGATGATGTTAATAGTTGTGATTGTGAATGTTTTCCTAAGTAATGTTATGTTGTGGAGCATGTTTTTCATGTGTGGAAGTGTTGAAGACTGTACACTAAAATTTTTTGTACACTATCAATAGTTTTCTCATCTAATATCTTGGAAAACATGCTCTGCTCATATGGGTGGGATTTTTTTGACCCATAAGTTTATGGGGTGGTTTCGGATCATGGTTTTGGTACCCACAGTATTGTAAAATTGCTTAAGCAGTTGCCTATTTATGTTATTTTGTGCATATGGTAGAGTTGATGTTACATTGTATAGGTGTGTGAGTTCAAGTCTGAATTCACGAGAGTTTGTTGAGCATAACTCGAAACAAATCTAGGTATTGTATTGAGAGAGAGATGGCTTGTAATAAAATATGAGTAAGTGATTCTTGGTGGATGTAGCCCAAATTGGGTGAACCACATTAAATATTGTCTCTGTGTTGTGTTCTTTTAATTTCTGCACCTTTCTTTTTAACATCTATGATATTATTCTACATATTAGTTTCTACTATTGCGATTTTGTGTGGGATTGCTCCGCATATTTTATCATTTATTTCCTAACAATTGGTATCAGAGTGAGGTTTGGTTTGCTGAAGTGTTGAATCGCATGGGAAGTTTTAGCTTGAGTGGGAGTTATGGAAAAATGATGGAAAATCAAAGTTTGATAAGTTCAACGGAAAGAATTTTAGTTTTTGGAAGATTACCTTTATCAGAACGATCTTTATATTCTGTTGTCTAAGAAAGGGAACAAACCCTTCAGCATGACAAATGCAGAATGTGATTTGTTGGATAGGAAAGCACTTGGGACAATCTGGCTATATCTTGCATCTTCGGTATTATTTAATGTTTCAAAAGAAAAGACTACAAAAGAACTTATGGATGCATTGGGGAAGTTATATGAAAAAACCCTATGGGTCTAAGAAGATATTTTTAATTAAAAAGTTGTTTAATAGGAGGATGTATTAGAATAGTCCTAGTAGCAGAACATTTAAATCATTGTAATACAGTTGTGAATATGCTAGATTCTGTTACAATAGAATTTGATGAAGAAGTTAGGGCTTTATTAATTATGTGTTTTTTACCTGAGTTGGAATACCCTAGTAATGGCAGTAAACAACTCAATTCCAACTAACTCAAAGTTGAAGTTTAAAGATGTTGTAGGGGTGATTCTAAGCGAGGAAATGTGAAGAAAAAGCTTTGGGGAATATTCTACTTCAGGGAATGCTTTGACAGTGGAAACTAGAGGGAGACAGAAGAATAGAGGAAGCCGTGGAAAATCGAAAGATCGGGCAAGGTCAAAATAAAGTAGCAAGACTAGATTTATGCAAGAATGTGCAACAATAATATTAAGCTTTTGTGTATCCCTCACGAAGGTCAGGTTATAAATATATAGGTCGTATGACAACTATAATTAGGGAGGTTGGTTTAACAACACTTCCCACAAGATTCTCCAATAAATTTTAATATATGCGAGTTGTTACAAACAACCTCACATACATGCCAACCAATATAATGATATAATATTAACACTAATAATTAACTTCCTAACATTCCCCCCCCCCCCCCCCCCCCCCCCCCCCCTTAGTGCAAACATGGGGAAAAACCTATCTTTGTACTTGCACATGCTTTCATGATTAGGTGATTTTCATAGGACAATAAAAAACCCGACAGATGGTTTTACACTGGCTGAACACAAACCGATACTGGTGGCTTTCAAGTGGTTTACAACAAACCACATCATCATGTGCCAAGTATTATCATCAGCTCTCATCCTTTCTTCACTGCAGGGAACAACATAGGAAACAACTCTCTTATCACAACACTGGAACAATATAACATATACTGGAAACATTCCACATTATCTCCTCTAAGAATCACAATGTTCTTAGCTATAGCCACCGTTGTTGATCGCTGCCACTCAATCTCGAACAACATAGACAACTCTCACTGCCACTAGAAGTTGCCCTTGACTTTAGCCATTTTGGCACAGAATGGGAATGAAACATTGGTTACTATTCTGCCCCACAATGTGAAATTCCAAATAGGAAGATAGAAATTGAAAATTATGTTGTGTTGCATCCTACTGTCTAGATCTTGTTACACATGACCACCATTGCCAATGAACGTATTCACTGACCGATCATCTTCCAACGAAGTACAACAGTCAGAGGATCACCGCAGTCAGAGGATCACTGTAGTTCTCTATCATCCTATATAACTATTTTCTAGTATACACAATACACATAATGCAACGATCGAGAACACTGCAAATAGGAACACACCACACTGCACACATGTCATTAGATCAGTGTATGGGCCTTGTCATTGGTGACTGACGAGAGCTCGTTGATCGACCTCTAACCTTCGATGCCTCCATCCTCTAGTATCATGTTACTGACTCAGCGAAATTTGAATTGAGGCTCAATGGTTGCCACGACGTCAGGTAACACCGAAATTGCGTCCGTAAGGCAATTTTATTTCTATACTTTACAATAACACTTTACAAAAATGACTCGACTTTGGCACTTTTGATGACATGAACTATGACTTACGATTTTGGCGAAATTTTGACATAATGCAAACTAACACATCAAAAGTAATAATTAATTATTTATTAGAATAATTACACTATTACAAATTCCAATTAAAGATTGGAATTAATGAAAAATTGACTAGACACAATGAAAAAAATGAAATTTGACATGGCCAATGTTGACCTTGAAAATAATTATTCAAATAACGACTATTGACTATAATCAAAACTATTAAAAGGACTCCACTTGTCTAGTTGACAAAAAAAATTTATGACCAATTATTAAATCCCTAGACTATATTTTTGAGATCTTTAGACTTTTACCTTATAGTATTCAATCAAATGCATAACATTAAACCAAACTATTAAAACTCATTGACTACTTAACAAAAATAGACACTACAATAAATTCACAAACGACTCCAAGAGAGATGGTCAAAAAAATTAATAATTGCTTTGACACTTGAATTTTATAATACTTCAAACCAAAAACACACCTTTTGCGTTGATTTTTGTGAGTTATTACTTTACAGTGAAATGATTCACATCTATTATTTGAGCATGAATTTGAAATTTTATTCATCTCCTATTGACAAGATTTGTGATACCCAAAGACGCGTGGAGACAATGAACATGACAAGTTTCAAGGCAAGTTGAATCTGATACATGTGGTGGACGCTTGGAGTTAATAGACACAACCATGAACTACATCAAAACTTTCAATTTCAGTATTTTGGACAACATGAGATGTCAGCTTTGCAGATCACAAATAGATGGCGCCGAGAATAATCACAAACTTGGAAGATACTAGAGACTATGAGAAAATACAATCTCTTCCCAAATTATAGCTGCCAAGTTAGTTGAATGTTGGGGTACTAGATCTCACACGTACTTGACTTTCTTAGTCTTTGCGAGACTGTTAGGGGCACAAGTATTGATGGAATCCCAGGATGCTACTGAATGCAACGTCCAAGGAAAAATATAGTGAATGAACCACGAATCACAAGAAAAATAATTCGATGTCAACCACAAATGCAACAACGATGAGCTCTGTATGCAAGGATAATACAACGGATTCAGCTAAACCAAGTATGAATACTATACGTGGAATAGATCTGACCATTACAACAACTAAATGCTTTCTCTTCCCGTGAAATTTATTAATCTCTCATTCACAGGGCAACAATAACAAAAATTATTGATTGTCCATGTAAAAGAAATTATTTCTCCAATGAAAAGGATTGCTCTGATACAAAATAAAAACAAGACCAGATTTATGCAAGAATGTGCAACAATAATATTAAGCTTTTGTGTATCCCTCACGAAGGACAGGTTGCAAATATATAGGGACATATAACAACTATAATTAGGGAGGTTGGTTTAACAACACTTCCCACAAGATTCTCCAACAAATTCTAATAAACGTGAGTTGTTACAAACAACCTCACATACACGCCAACCACTATAACAATATAATGTTAGCACTAATAATTGATTTCCTAACACAAAATCGAAAAAACAAGATGATATGATGGCACTGTGGAAAGTTTGAGCATACAAAGAAGGACTGTTGGGAGCTTTGGGATATGAAGAAACACCATGAAGAAAACAAGGAGGCAAATGTGGCAACGGGTAATATATGTCAGGATGCTTCGATTATTTCTTTGCATAATATTGTTGAATCTTGGGTTTTAAATTCGGGGCCTTCTTTCTATGCTACTCCACATAGGCATTATTTTGTCGATTATGTTGAAGGGGATTTTTGACATGTTTTTCTTGGTGATGATGAGCCTTTTAGCATAGTTTGAAAAGGTTCATTTCAGGTTAATATGTAGAATGAGAATACATGGCTATTGAAGGTTGTTAGATATGTGCCTACGTTAAGACGAAATTTGATATCAACGGGGCAATTGGGAAGTGATGGTTGTATTGTGATATTTACAATGGACTCTTGGAAGGTTACTAAGGGTGCCCTTGTGGTGGTAAAAGGTAAAAAGGTTGGAACCTTGTATTTAACCAGTGATAGCACTGATGCTTGTAATCTTGTGGCTTTAGACGCAGATACACCATTATGGCACTATAGGCTCAGTCATATGAGCCATAAAGGAATGGAGATCATACAGAACCATTTGTCTCGATATATAGAAGCAGGTTTGGAGTTCTGTGAGAACTGTGTATATGGAAAACATAAATGAGTGAGGTTTCTCAAGGTTGGACCTATGAAGAAAGAGAGTAAGTTAGAGCTGGTACATTCTGATGTGTGGGGGTCGGCTCAGTAATCATTTCTTGGGGGTTATAATTATTATGTCACTTTTATTGATGATGTAACAAGGAAATTTTGGGTATATTGTATTAGAAATAAATATGATGTATTTGACACTTTTGTTAAATGGAAAGCCTTGGTAGAGAATGAAACAGGTCTTAAGCTAAAATGTCTAAGGTCAGATAATGGAGGGGAGTATTGCAACAATGATTTTTATGATTATTATTCTAAGAATGGAATTCACAGACAAAAGACGGTTCTAGGAACTCCATAGCAAAATGGGGTGTTAGAAAGGATGAACGAGAAAATAATGGAAGGAGCTAGGAGTGTGAGGTTACATGGAAGACTACCTCTGTCTTTTTGGGTAGAAGCGGCGAGCATAGTTGTGTACATGATAAATAGAGGACCCTAAAGTGCCTTGGATGGAGGTTTACCTGAGAAGGCTTGGTCTGGTAAGAAAGTTGATTACTAATTTCTTAGAGTCTTTGGATGTGAGGTGTTTGTTCATATTGACAAGGATGATAGGACCAAATTAGAGGCTAAATTAGAAAAATGCACTTTCATTGGTTATGGTGGTGATGACTTTGGTTTTTTGCTAGAGTACTAAGCATAAGAAAATCATTCGATCTAGGAATGTGGTCTTTCATGAGAAATTTATGTATCAATAACAGTTGTAGGAAAACATGGAAGAATCCTATAAAGAATATGCAGTGGTTGAGGATCTTCTGGATGGGAAAGTGACGCATGAATCAGTTCAGGAACCTACTCAACAGGAACCCCAAACTTTTATATGGAGGAGGTCTTCTAGGGTAAGAAGGGAACCTGAGCGTTTTTCTCCTTCTCTTTATTATTTATTACACATTGACAGTGGAGAGCTAAAAAGCTTTGATGAAGTAATGAAGGTAGATGCTGGCAAGAAGTGGGAACAAGACATGAATGACGAGCATTAGTATCTCATGGCGAAATAGACTTCGGATTTCGTGATGCTACCCGAAGGAAAAAGAGCATTGCAGAACAAGTGGGTGTACAGATTTAAAGAGGAAGGAGGCAAGAAAAAAGATAAGGCCCGATTGGTGGTCAAGGGGTTTGCACAGAAAAAAGGTATAGATTTTGATGATATTTTTTCTCCTATAGTAAAAATGACTTCTATTATAACTGTTCTTAGAATTGTGGCAACAGAAGACTTGCACTTAGAGCATCTAGATGTAAAGACTTCATTTCTCCATGCTGATTTGGAGGAGGATCTATATATGCAACAACCAAAGGGTTACAAGGTCAAAGGTAAAGAGGAGATGGTGTGCAAACTGAAGAAGAGCTTGTATGGCATGAAACAAGCTCCATGTCAATGGTATAGAAAATTTGATAGCTTCATGATGGAGAAAGTTTATATTAGATGTCATTCTGACCATTGCGTATATACAAAGAAATTTTAGGATGGAAGTTATATTATTCTATGTCTGTATGTGGATGACATGTTGGTTGTAGGAGAAAATGTGCAAGAAATAAAAGTACTCAAAAAAAACTAAGTGAATCCTTTGTTATGAAGGATTTGGGGCTAGCCAAACAAATCCATGGTATGAGGATATCCAGGGATAGGAAGAAATAAAAGCTGACATTATCTTAGGAAGATTACATTAAAAAGGTCTTAGAGAGGTTTAATATACATGATGTTAAACCAGTTGGGTCACATTTGGTAGGTCATTTCAAGTTATCAAAGGAGTTGTGTCCCAAAACAAAGAGGGAGAGAAACTAGATGTCCAAGGTACCTAACTCATCAGTAGTTGACAATTTGATGTATGCCATGGTGTGCACTAGGTCTGATATTGTACATGCAGTGGGAGCAGTGAGTAGATTTATGAGTGATTCAGGTAAAGATCATTGACAAGCAGTAAAGTGGATCCTTTGGTACTTGAGAGGGACCACGGGGACTGTTTTGTGATACAATGGATTGGACACCACTTTGTGTGGTTATGTAGATTCAGACATGGAAGGAGATGTAGACAACATGAGAAGCACGATAGGTTATATTTACACTGTAGGTGGGACAATATTGAGTTGGATTTCACAACTACAGAAGTTGGCGGCTTTGTCAACCACGAAGGTTAAGTATGTTGCTTTCACAAAGGCAACAAAAGAGATAATTTGGTTACACCAATAACTTGAGGAGTTAGGGCATAAGCATGAGGAAAGGAAGCTACATAGTGATAGTTAGAGTGTTATTCACCTAGCTAAGAACTTTGCTTTCCACTCTAGGTCAAAGCATATATAGTTAATGTACCTTTTCATTAGGAAAACTTTGGAGGAAGAGAAGTTGATGCTAGAAAAGATGCATACCAGTCATAATCCTGCAGATATGATGACCTAGGTTGTCACAAGGGAGAAACTAAAGCTGTGTTCATCTTTGGTTGGTCTTCATGGACGACAATGAAGGGTTGAGAAGTTTTCTTAGAGGAAAACTAGTCTTGAAGTGGGAGAATGTTATGTTGTGGAGTCTATTTTATGTGTGGAATTGTTGAAGACTATACACTAAAAACATTGTACACTATCAACAATTTTATCACACGATATCTTGGGAAACGTGCTCTTCTCATATGGGTGGGGATTTTCGACACATAGGCTTATGAGGTAGTTTTGGCCCATGGTTTTGGTACCCACGGTATTGTAAAACTGTTTAAACAATTTTCTATTTATGTTCTTTTGTGCATATGGTAGGGTTGATGGTACATTGTAGAGGTGTGTGAGTTCAAGTGTTAATTCAAGAGAGTTCGTTGAGCATAACTTCAAACAGATCTGGGCATTGTATTGAGATAGAGGTGGCTTGTAATAAAATATGAGCAAGTGATTCTTAGTGGACGTAGCCCAAATTGGGTGAACCACGTTAAATATTGTCTCTGTGTTGTATTCTTTTAATTTCCGCACCTTTATTTTGCAGTCTGTGATATTATTCTGCAAATTAGTTTCTACTATTGTGATTCTGTGTGGGATTGTTCCGCATATTTTATCCATTATTTCCTAACAAGTACCTAAAGAATAATTTCCGCATCTTACATAAAGGAATTGCCCTAACTACAACTATGCTTTAATCCCATAATCATTGATTCTCTCCTTGCATTGTTCCTTCCCCATTAGAGTAAACTAACACCTCTTCTTTTGTCAAGGCTTTCCTCATTTGTGACCAAGATGTTAGACTTATTATTGAGGATATATACTATGAATGCACTAATGATAGTCATTGTGATAGTGATTATGGTGATTATGCCAATGAAAATACTAAAGCCAGTCATAGTGGTTGTGATTATGATGATTATTATGATGTTGATGTCAACACTAATGATAGTCACAATGCTTGTGATTATAATGATGATGCTAGTTACAAATATTATGATAGTTTAAATATTGTTCAATTAAATGAAGTTTTCGCCCTTACTTCTCTTGAAATGGAACATAATAATAATGCATTCAATATACTTTGTTCTCATCATATTATAGGGAATGTTATGAGTGAACATGTTTAGTATCCTTCTCTTCAAATTGAAAATGACACTGTTATCCAATTTTGCCCCCAGGAAAAATTGATCAAACACGACCCTGCACAGGAGAAATCAGAAGGGTCGGCTTAGTCCTACGAGCTCACAATCGATCTCAAAATCAGGGGTAGGAGGGCTCGACAATGGAGGAGCAAGGGTCGGCAAAGGAGGCTGATAACGTTTAAAGAGACCAGAGGCTCAACAGGAAAGAATTGGAGAAAGGGCTTGAAGTTTTCGGACTTCGCATACGAGTCGACTCAGGGCCAAAGAAGAGTCGTGAAAGGCGCCATGTGTCAACTCTGTGTAATTCCAAAAGGCACATTAAAATAGAGACCCCAAATGAGCGCGAAGCTTTCGTGAGTCCAGGACCCAACATAGTCACTCCTAAATAAGGCAGAAGGGACACAGAAAATAGAGCTTGTAGAGCGAGCAAGCCCAAGTCAGCTAATTACAACAAGGCGGAAGACCTCCACATGTCTAATCGGACGCATGCACCTTCAAAGGTCAAGCTTGAAAGGTAGGTCCTAAATGAGCACCAGTCCGCCACGTAGTTAAGGTCTAAAAAGGGTTCCTCAATGAGCGGCCGTTGAGAATGGTTGGCTAAGTTGAAAGAGTCCAAGCTACCTACGGAAGTTTCCACATGCTCATCGGTGTAACTTCAAAGGTACGGCCCAAAGAAAGACCCTGAAATAGCGCTAGCCCTCCATGTGTCCAAGGGATCCAAAAAGAGGACAGGCCTGGCGGTTGAAAGGTCACAACTCGAGTTGAATGGCCAGCGGAAGCCTCCACGCGTCAGCGTGGGACATCTTCAAAGGTTAAAATCCAGAGGTGGTCCCCAAACGAGCAGAGGCTTGCCACGTGTCCAAAAGTCTGAAAAGGGAGGTAGAACCAGCCGTTGAAATCGTCCAAGCATGGGGAAGGCGAGGCACCAGAAGGATCCACGTGTCTCTTTGGCGCAACTTCAAGAGGTAAAATCCAAAGGCAGGTCCCAAATGAAGCGCCAGGCTCTCCATGTCTCAGGTCAAAAAGGCACAATTGAAAAGTCCAACGAGAGCGGGAGCCCCACGTGTCTCTTTGCGCATTCAGAGGGTGAAATCAAGGGTCCCAAATGAAGTGTCTAGGCAAGCCCTAGTAGGAAGGTTACCCAACGTGTCAGAGCTCCCGCACATGCCAATGTTAGACCGATCGCAACTTCAGGAGTGAAAGGAGGGGGTGAAATCTTAAAACGCGCGAGGGCTACCATGTGGACCTTGCAAATAAAAAGAGCCCGCGTTAAACCCTGAAACTTGACCTTCAGATGACCATATCTTTCGATTGGAAGCTCAGTTTTGAGCGGGAAAGGACTTAAGGAACAACACATGGAGGCATGGGTTTGTCAGTAAGACCTCATCATTGTTGTAGATGTATTTTAATGATTTCTAGAGTGGTTGGAGTAGGTGGATTAAATGCTCTTGCAGGGGTGGTTGAAGTAGGATTCAAATTTTTCCCTCTCTCCTTCTCTCATTCTTCTATATATTGTAAAGGAGGGGCATTTTCTAGAGGTTGGTCATTTTTTCTCTCTTGCCCCCCTCTCTTTTTCTCCCCTCGGGTTGAATGTGGAGCTTAAGCCTCCTCTCATTGGCTCTGTAATGGCATTTTCTTGCCTCTTTCCCACTGATGATGTACTGTGTGAACTCATGGAGCAATAAAATCTGTTTTGTGATGCATTTTGTCCATCCTTCCTTATTTTATTGTCTCTTCTTGCCTCTCATTGTTGCAGGGTATATTGTGCATACTTCTAATGTCTATTGCAGGTTTTGAGAGCTGTGTTTAATGGGTTTGAAGTGGTGTTCTGTGTGAACTCTATCTTTGGTCTGTGATGCATCTGTCCATCCTCTCCATTGCTCACCTCTCTCCACTTCAGGCAGCTAAGATTGTGACCAGCAACCCCCTTTTCTTGGTGCTATCACCTCTCTTAGTGTAGGATTTCCCTTTTGTACTTCTCTCTCTCCCTGTCTCCTTGGAATTGTTAGATTAGGATTAGATAGTTTTCCTTCCTTAGAATAGTTTAGTGGTAGGATTAGGAAGAAGAATCTTCCTTTCTCTGGAGGTCCATCTCAAGTTTGCAAGTCCCACAACTTGAGAGATGGTCCCATGTTATGCAGTCACACCAGATGCCCCACTCAGATCTTGAGGCCATTCAGGGGGTGTTGTGATTTTGCATCAACAGTTTTGGCACAAACATTAAAGCCCAGTGGGACCAGACTGAAGACCTTTACATCTTCATCTCAGTAGGTTTGATGTGTTATTGGTGAGATCCAGCCTTTGGAGGCATTTTTCTACACATCTAGATGACTCCATCTGGTCAACAACCCACATCTCTGAGTTGCAGACCTTCTTCTCCCATCCATTTCCACCCATTATTCCTTCCACATCTTTCATCTTCTACCATTCCATGAAGTTGTGCAATCATGACTTCATTTCCCATCTTGGAACTCACACTTGCAGCAACAACAGTGCAGTCCACCTCCAATGTATTTCCCAACTCCTCCAGATCAGTAATTATGATTAGATCCAGAACCATTATGCTTACCCATATGAGCAGTGTCAAAACCATTTTGGCCATGGAGCTTATCAAGAGCAAGGGGACACATATAATGGTAACAGTTATGTGGAGAATGCTGATCTACTGGAGAAGATTCAAAGAATGGAGGCTAGCATGGTGCAGTCCAGGGCTACAACACATATGAAGGCATTCAGGATTGGTTGCAGGGCACCTTGTCCATGGGAAGGCCCTTTTCCAAGACACTACAGCCCACATGAGAAGCTTGACTTCATGATTGAGATGCTGCCCCAACTTGCATAGTGGACTGAGGAGATAGAGGCCTATGAGCTTGGTGTCAGACAACCTTGTCAATGGGTAAGTCCACCACCTCATAGATTTTCTTTTCCTCTTCCCCAATCAGTACCATCTCAACCAGAGCTTCATGATCTCCAAGCTTCCCATCTACTACCCCAAGTGTTGATTTCCCTTCTCCATCTTCTAGTCTTCCATCTCATCTCAATTCCTCTTCCCTTTTCCCTTCCAAATCTCAATTCCCCTCCACAAGAGCCAAAAGTAATAACTTCCCCTCCACCAAAGATAAAGAAACAACTAGTGGAGACCCCACCCACCACTCCTCCTACTCTCCCAAGTCCATGTCAGGAAGAGACTCAAAAATCAAGTCAAGGAGAGCAACAAGAAGAAGATCCAAGAAAAGAAGAAATGATTAGAAGCTTGGTGAGCTTGGCTCTTAGATTTGGATTGATAAAATTCCCTTGTTGAGTTAACCCATGGAGGAGGCTGAGGTCAAGCCACAAGTGGTGGAAGCTTCAGCTGCAACACAAGCAAGGGAAGAAGGAGCTACTCCAAATCCAAAAGAAGAGGAGTACATTCTAGTTGTGGAGGAGAACCATACAGTTCTAGAGGCTTCAAGTGTAGAGCAGGCCACAAAAGAACCTTTAGTTCTTCCTCCCACTTCATCCCCTTCAAACTCTAATGTCGAAGAAGAGTTTGAGCTTTCAAACTTCATGTTTGAGGATGAGGGGAACCATGGTGAGAAAATTGTAGATCCGAAGGACACCATGGAGGAGGTCGAGCACACGCAGCAGGACAATGAGGAGGTAGATTATCTGTCTGACTTGGAGGATTTCTTTGATGGAGAGAACCCGAGGAGATCACATCATTTTATCCTCCATCATCTGCCTTCCAAGCACATGAGTCTGTTGCCATGGAGGAGAGACATTCAAGGACAGCAGCCTGCATCTCACAACGGCCCTCTGGAACCAAGGTTGGAGGATCATAATCTTCCATGTTCTTCTCAAGGAGGAAGGAAAAGAGCATGAGGATCCCATCTCTCCCACATCATTCACCCAGGAAGGTCCACAAGAAGACTCCATTCTTGGAGTTGAAATTCAGAACAATGGGCACATCCATTGGATCAGACCATGCCCAATCAGGTACTTGGCTTCATTGAAGCCAAGGGAGAATCCAAAACTTGTCATGCTTACTCATGAGCATGAGGATGAGTTTCAAAGCACCAAGGATCAGCATCAATGCCTCTTCAATCCAATGCCAAGAAACTAAAAGAGGCATTTGTCTTGTTTCCATGTTGATACCTTGATGATATGGGTGGAAGATCGGCCTCTTGTCAGTTTTTCACTCATTATAACAGCCATGTTCAGTGCCAAATCATATACATGGCTTCCTATTTTGAGAAAGGGAAGCTATTTCTCCCTGCCTGTAGCAGGATTTTTTAACTTTTCTTTGTTAGGGTTAGTGTAGGAGTAGGAGTAGATTTTCTTTCAGCAGAATAAGTGCCTTTGCACACTCTACATATCCCACTTGAGATATGTATGATTTTCAGTTTTGTACATAGCGGTGTTGTGGTTGATTTGTTTCTCCAGGGTTGTATCACTATGGGAGATTTAGTGTACCTCTACAGGTGAAAATATTGTAAGGAGTCCATTTCCAGGGACAGGTGAAAGCCC
Source organism: Taxus chinensis (assembly GCA_019776745.2). Taxonomy (NCBI): domain Eukaryota; kingdom Viridiplantae; phylum Streptophyta; class Pinopsida; order Cupressales; family Taxaceae; genus Taxus; species Taxus chinensis. The sequence continues at coordinate 640,904,938 of CM034146.1, read as the reverse complement.
TAGGTCAATACAATTTTCTACTCTCAGAACCTCACCTTCAAGATTTTCTTATGAAAATTGAGAGTGCACAGTGGGGCAGGTTTAGGGTCACCAAGTGCAAGTAGTCAGGGCTCACAGTTTCAGGGACAAGATCAGTACCAGGCTATCATTCGATGACTCCATGCCCAATGGATGCAACAAGGCTACTGGTCTCTTCATCTAGCAGGCAAGATGTCCCTGTGAGTCATCCAAACTGTTATCCCAATTTTACCCCCATAGGAAAAATTGATCAAACATGACCCTGCACAGAAGAAAATCAGAAGGGTCAAGTTTAGTCCTGCGAGCTCACATTTCATCCCAAAATCAAGGGGTAGGTGGGCTCGAAAATGGAGGAGCAAGGTTAGTGAAGGAGGCCAACAGTTAAAAGGAAACCAGAGGCTCAACAGGAAAATCAGGGAAAGGATCAAAGTTTTCAGACTTCACATATGAGTCAACTCGGGGCCAAAGCAAAGTAGTCTCGTGGAAGGCACCACATGTCAGCTCGGCACAATTCCAAAAGGTGCAGCAAAACGAGAGACCCCAAAGCAAAATATAGGTTCACCAGGACCCAATGGTGGAGTCCTCCAAATAAGGGGTAGACCTCCAGAAGAGTCAACAAGCCCAAATAACTAGTTAAAGAGCCAACGAAAGCCTCCACACATCCAATTGGTCCCATCTTCACAAGTTCAAGCCCCGGTCCAAATGTCAAGCTTGCCCAGTTCAGGGTCTAAAAAGGGTATCATCAACTGTTGAAACGTTAGTAGATCAGACCCGCGGAAGGTCCATGTGCCTCATCGGTGTAAATTCAAAGGTGTGGCCCAAAGAAAGAGTCCAACCATGAGCGTCAACCCTCCACGTGTCCAGGGTCCAGAAAGTAGACACCTCATCGTTGAAAAGTATAAGGTCCAAGAAGGAGGCCTCTACATGTCTCAAGATAAATGAAAAGGAAAAGTCCCAAATGATGTCATCAGCTCATGTACACTCTAAAGGTTAGAATCAAAAGTGGGTTCCCAAAAGAGTGTAGGACTTCCCACGTGAAAAATAGAGTCTGAAAAGGTCTTCAGGAACAGAACGTTGTCCCAAATTCGGAAACATAAGACAAGACCAGTGGAAGGCGCCACAAATGTCTCTCGGCGCACTTCAAGAGGTTGAAATCCAAAGGCCAGGTCCCTAAATGAGTTCCAGAAGCCTCCACATGTCTCAGGTCCAAGAAAGGCAACGGTGTCTGAAAGTCCAAGGGTCAGGGGGCCTCCATGTGCTTTGTACAGCATAAAAAGGGAACAATCCAGGTAGTGTCCCAAATGGCAGGCCTCCACGTGTCTCGGGTCACATGTCTCCACCAAATGGAGGGACTTAGGTAGAATACAAAGGAAATAAAGCAACCCGTGGACAACGTGTCTGAAACTTTCAGAGTGAAAGGAGGGGGAAATCTTAAGACGTGCAGGGCTGCCACGTGGACCCTCTTGCACAGATGGAATATTTTAAATATTGTGAGCCCGCAAACTTAACGCCCAACCTTCGACCTTCCAGACAGCCATATCTTTTAATTGGAAGCTCAGTTTTGAGTGGGAAAGGACTTTTTGGAAAGCTCCCGATGCCTGCTACTCACCTACCACCATTAATGATTTAAGTCCACCATTTTTGAGGTTGTCAAGTCTCTCACCTATTGCCATAATGAAGAATGAGACCTCCTTTCTTGCCCAACAAGGAACAACACATGGAGGCATGGGTTTTGTCAGTAAACCCATCATTGTTGTAGGTGAATTTCAATGCTTTCTTGGGTGGTTGGAGTAGGTGGATTCAATGCTATTCTAGGGGTGGTTGAAGCAGGATTCGAATTTTCCCTCTCCTCTCTCATTCTTCTATATATTGTAAAGGAGGGGCATTTTTCTAGAGGTTGGTCATCTTTTCTCTCCTGCCCCCTCTCTCTTTCTTCCCTCGGGTTGAATGTGGAGCTTAAGCCTCCTCTCTTGGCTCTGTAATGGCATTTTCTTGCCTCTTTCCCACTGATGATGTACTGTGTGAACTCATGGAGCAATAAAATCTATTTTTTGATGCATTTTGTCCATCCTTCCTTATTTTATTGTCTCTTCTTGCCTCTCATCATTGCAGGGTATACTGTGCATACTTCTGATGTCTATTGCAGGTTTTGAGAGTTGTGTTTAATGGGTTTAAAGTGGTGTTCTGTGTGAACTCTATCTTTGGTCTGTGATGCATCTGTCCATCCTCTCCATTGCTCACCTCTCTCCACTTTAGGCAGCTGATATTGTGATCAGTAACCCCCCTTTTCTTGGTGTATCACCTCTGTAGTGTAGGATTTTCTTTCATGCACTTTCTCTCTCCTTGTCTCCTTGGCATTGTTAGATTAGGATTAGATAATCATTTCTTGCATTAGAAGTAGTTTAGCATTAGGATTAGGAAGAAGAATCTACTTTCTCTAGAGGTCCATCTCAAGTTCGCAAGTCCCACAGCTTGAGAGATGGTCCCATGTTATGCAGATTCCGACTATACATAATAATGTGACAAATTATTGCAATAAATATCTTTCTCCTAATGAAATAGATAGTGTTATAGATGTTCATCAAAATCTTGCTCCAATTGAAAATAATGCACATACTTTTATTGATGATGCAAATGAATTCATGTTAATATTGACAATACTTCTCTACATACTATATACGATATTAGGAATTTACTTTATGATGCCACATCCTTGCCACCTCCAATGCTTTCCCCTCATTTTTATTCTTTCTGTATGCGGAAAATTTTCCCATGGAAACTATTAATGGAATGGTCCAACCTCTTAATGAGCCCCTGCATAGTTTTTCTATACCTTCTCAAGAGGTCATCTCCTTAATGCCATAGGTTATTTGCAACAAAAATTTCATATTCTATCTCTAGAAATCAAGTCCTCTAATGCATGGATTGATTATAATACTATATATGGTAATCCAATTATATGTAAAATTCTTATCCTCAATTTCTTGGATACTTCATAATGCCTAAGTTCTAGCTAGTTAATGCGACTTGTTACCCTTGTTTCATATTAATTGAAAACATATGAAAAAATATCAACAATCTTCAATATTGTTGTGAATCCTTCTGTAAAATTTCATCTAAAATTTTAATTGTTTGCTCCAAAATGATGTTTTTGTACACATGCACTTTTCTCATGTTTTAACAAAAACTTGATTTCCTTATTAGAAACGTGTAAATTTTATAAACTTATCTCATCTATCTATTGCGATAAATTATATACTTAAAAAGTAGATTCAAAATTCCATAATTTATGTTCTTTCAATGTCACAATGAGTTTTTCACTAGGTGCCTCTCAAACTCTTCCCAATTTCACATATTGCAATTTTCTAGAAAAGCATGACTACTAATTCCACATTTTTGTCTTTCATTATCTTTCTTCTCATACACCAATTTCCCTTAATTTTTGTAGTTTTTGTCGTATTTCCCTAGTTTTACCGTAATTTCCTCAAATTCTGACTAATCACAACAATTTTTGGAATTTGATACTAATTAGCCCCATTTCATCAATTTGTCATTTATTTTACTTGAATTCTATAATGTAATTATCACATTACCCTTATTTTACCTGCATTTTCTTGTTTTAAGTGATAATTCTCTATTTCTTGTTAACTTTCCTTATGTTGGTAGCACTTCCCTAATTTTACGTCTATTGCACCAATTTTCCAAATCTGTCATTTTTTTTTACAATTTTATTTTACTTGCTCTAATTACTCAATTTTACCTTCATTACCATAAGTTTACTCTAATTCCCCCTAATTTCCGCATTTTCACTAATTGTCCTTAGTTGACCCTAATTTCCCTACTTTCCTCAATTCATAACTAATTGTCATAGTTTCGTTGACTGTATACTAATTTTACCTTCCCTAACATTACCATGACTCTCCTCATTTTTCCAATATATTATTGAGTTTCATAATTTAACAGTACTTGCCTTAAAATTTTGCTGTAATACTCCATAATTCCCCAAATTGTTGAAATTTTCTCTAATTTTTCATACCTTCCTTTATTATCCTAGTTATACCTTCAATGCCCTCATTTTACTGTATTTTCTCTTGACTCTTTTAGTAATTGTGCTAGTTTCTCTAATATTGTCATAACTCACAAATATAAGTAAATGAAATGCCACTTGGAGGATTTAATGTCTCAGTTTTAGACATATAAAATGTAAATCTAACCAAAAGTCTTATTTTGTTTCTTGGATTTCCCTTCATAGATTGTGATTGTCAACAATTTGTCACTTGTTTCTAAAACACCACCCACATTTAATTCTAATTTTACAAAATTTAAGTAAATATCACTATTTTCCCCAATTTAATTCTAATTTTTTTTATTTTACATTGATTTCCCCTAATTTTACCGTGATTTAAGTTTTTCTATTATTTCCCTAATTTTATCCCAATTACTCTAATTTTACTCTAATTGTCTATATTGCCTCAAATTATCATTAATCTCTCCAATTTCTAAAATTTGTCATTAATTAGCATTACTTTCCCAATTTCATTGTCACTACCTTGAATTTAAATGCATTTCCTTAATTTTACACAAATTTAAATATATTTACACTCGTTTCCATAGTTTTATGCTAATTTTTACTATTTTATATCCATTTCCTTGATTTCATGTTAAATACCTAATTACCCCGATTAATCACTAGTTTCTATACATTTATGTTACTTGCCTTAATTACTCCAATTTTACATTCAATTGCCTAATTTTACCATAATTTATCCTAATTCACTAATTTCCTCAATTTATCATTAAATGCTTTTAATTTTTTTTACTAATTTTATCCTAATTGCCAAAATTTTACGTTAGTTACTCTAATTTTCCTAATTTGTTATTGATTTCCATAATCTTATGTTATTTCCTTAATTTTTCCATGATTATTCTAAATTTCCCAAATTATTACTAATTTCCCTAAGTTCATCCTTCATTTCATAATTAAGTCTTGAAAGTTGTTCCAGTCATCTTAGAATGTGTTATTCCATTGATATTAGGATGTTTCTACTCAAGGTCAGGAAAGTGAGTGAAATGTGAGACTCGAGGAGTGAGTTGATGATCTCTTTATCTTGACTCCGCCATTATGTTCAAACCTTCTTCAAGGAACAAGCCATGATGAGCTATTCCAAGCTACCAAGGCATCTGGGACCATCATATATGAAGGAACGAAAAATCCTATAAGGATACTTTTACACATGTTAAAACTTTAGCTTCTTTGTTCTTCTCTACTAAAGGTTTAAAAACCATTCTCGTCATAAAAATCCCTTTTTACAAGGGAAACAAAAACTTCTCACAATACACTTTAAGGACTAAGCCTTTTGGTAGAATAAAGATTCGTAACAAGGTTTTATCAAAAAATTAGAGTCTTTGAGTATTCTAAATTAATATATACATGCTTCAAACCTTCATAAACATCATCCAAACACTGGCTCAAGTAGAGAGGTAGTTTATCCTATTTGACTAATATATGAACTTAATTGTGATGATGTGATGAGATTTAGCGATTACTTGGTCTCAATAACATCATGCACAGTAAATCAAATGTAACTATATGATGTGCTTTTGGGTTTTATGGACCGTAATTACATCAGTATCTGAAATAATTAGTTATATGAGTGAAGAAGCCTCATAGAATGATGAATTTTTATAGCCCTGTAGGGTACACTCAAAGAAGAAGTGAGAAGCACTTAATGAATGGACCACTGAGATCAATGAGGAATGCCTTCTTTCACTTGAACCAATCCATAAAACTATTCCATGCCTTTCTAACCCTCTTGCACTTGATGAGAACTTGAAACAATTTCTTGTATAGTGCAACCATGATGAACCTTCCACCCAGGAAACACAATGACTAATGAAATGTGAGACCGAAAACCTTCTGACCTTGAGATGGATAAAGGTAGGAGATTGAATCAAGAATTCTTCAGTATTTAGATCAACGCATCAAATGAGATGAGAAACACACTGAGACCAAAATCTAATTTGAGACCAAAATTAGGAAATGAGAGGACTTCCCTTCTACCCGAGTCACAATTCAATTCCCAATCCTCTATAAACATGAATTTGTCCTTACCATTCCTATGACACAAGCTCCAGAGAGATGCTCACCACATAGTCATGGGTGAAGATTTGAAAATATTGAGAAGTACTTCTCAGAATGGGGACTTTCATAAACACACTGAGACCAAAATCTAATTTGAGACAAAAATTAGGAAATGAGAGGACTTCCCTTCTACCCGAGTCACAATTCAATTCCCAATCCTCCATAAACATGAATTTGTCCTTACCATTCCTATGACACAAGCTCCAGAGAGATGCTCACCACATAGTCATGGGTGGAGATTTGAAAATATTGAGAAGTACTTCTCAGAATGGGGACTTTCATAAACACACTGAGACCAAAATCTAATTTGAGACCAAAATTAGGAAATGAGAGGACTTCCCTTCTACCTGAGTCACAATTCAATTCCCAATCCTCCATAAACATGAATTTTTCCTTACCATTCCTATGACACAAGCTCCAAAGAGATGCTCACCACATAGTCATAGGTGGAGATTTGAAAATATTGAGAAGTACTTCTCAGAATGGGGACTTTCATAAATAGACTATTGTTTACTAGGGGTGAGGATCTCATAAGTATGGGGATAAATTACGTTAGTTTAAAACACCATACTTAAATACTAGGATTTGTTTCTGTGTCCTGCATGTCCTCTTGTTGTTGGAAAAAAAGGACAAGGGGACATCAGACCTCTAAAAGGCCGCCGTGGCTCTATTCATCATGAAAAAGTGGTAAAAAAGGTCACTTTTGTGTCCCTCATGCCCCCCTTTTCCCTTTGGGGATAGAGGTGACACAAGAGTGTCCAATGTGTGATTGTGCCTTATTAAGAAAGCCCATTTTGCCTTGGATGTCTATTTTTAGACACTGAGCTTGAATGTTTCACCACAGGAGCTTAGGAAAATGTTTCAGTGTAAAATCTTATATGATTTTAACTCAATATAACATTTAAAGATAAATGGAAGCATTCCCAAAATTCATTTCTTCTTGAAACTCAAAATATAGGGATTATTCTTTCTTAAACAAAGACGTTAAGATGAATAAGTTTGAAATATATCAGGAAATACTTAAGCCTTAGTTAAAATTTTATATTTCCCCCTCGTAGAGGATTCATATATCTTTCCGATTCATATTTGTTTTCCTCTTAACTCATTCAAGAACTCACAAAATATTCTAGAGAAGACAACATTCAGTGTTGAAGCTCTCGTTCCCTACACCCTGAATACCCATTATTGAACAGATGGATCCTAAATGAGAATTTCTTTCCTAAATTTCACTAAATTGCTTCAAATAACTTAATTCTCTCCAAAATAACCCTTACATGCTTTATAATTTTCTTGAATTTTCCCGGAGCTTGTTTATTAGTTGTAAAATGGCCAAAAATGGCCTTTTTAGGCCTCCAGAGGAAGTTTTCTTTCACTGAATCTTAATGAATTAATTTATCAACTTGGGTAATAATCTCTACACACTAAAACAAACTTGAAAAAATTGTTAGGAATTTCCTCTGAGACGAGATACCGGTTGAAATGAAGGTGGGCTGGCTAGAGGAAAGATGCATAATGATTGGGAAACCTAATTTTTAATAAGGGGCTTAGTTGTCATCCTTAAGATTTTCAATTTTTCATGCTAGATATTCTACATGACAAGTATGAATTTGGACTCAATTTTACCCCTAATAATATCATGCATTACATAGTTAGTTGATTGGTTCAATAAGAGAAGAAATGTTGATTACATTGAGCCATGTGAAACTTATTGGAACTATATGATCTGATATTTTACTTCATCTAGGACTAGTTAAAAATCTCGGCATGAACCAATCAGTCAATTTGATTGAAATTGAATCTATACAATTTGTGATGCATGTGTATCATGAGAGAATTAAATTTCTTACATAAGTTTTACTATATTAGTTAAGTATGTGGGCACACACAAGGATGGTGAGAAGGGTAATGGAGAAAGGAACTTGTGCAACACTAAAGTTGGGTGATGGTGACGATTACAAAGGGATTTCATGAATGTTTTATGCAATAGTTCAATTATATGATGCACATTGATTACAAAAGTGAAAGAACACAATGTGTGCACGAAGTGAATTGAGTTTACCATTTTAGGGGCCAGGGTGATAAGGAGTAGAGAGACGAACTGAGTCGCACAAAAATATTGAAACTTTTTGAGGATTACGAAGAAACACCTTTATAACAACTTTAAGATTTTTGTAAAAGTCCCAATAATGGGAGTAGTATTTGTCGATGACGTCAATGATTCTCAAATTAATAAAAACATGTACATGTGTTTTGAATTCTTATGTAATATAAGGCATTTCACGAGTCCATATATTTGAGCAACTTTTTTTCTTTTGAGAGTAGTGAGGTTTATAAAATCTAATTTTGACACATCTAACAATCCTAAAGGCCCCAAAACCTAAATAATGACTATATTCTTTCCCAAAATAGACATCGATTGTAGAATTTAAACCCTAAAAGCTTTCAGCTAAATGTTGAAACCGTGAAAAATACCTATGTACTAATGATATTAGATTATTAAAATTTATCTCCTAAATCGTGACTCATGGAGTTGTGATACTATTTCCATAAGGTGCAGAGTGACCCTAATTTCTTATATTTACTAAAATAAATTTAAAGTATAAGTTTTTGTAAATAGATGGCTACCACAAAAACATATATAACACATACATTAAGGAACACGTAAGCATTCTTTTAATTATGCACACAAACCAAACTTTTCTAGTCTTGGAATTGCTTTGGTTTCCAAAACCTAAGCCTTGGACATGTTACAATATAGCAACTTGCGTGTTTTCAACAAAAAAATGCAAAAAATCACCTTTCATCATGATAAATCCTACAAAAACGGTTGTAATCTTTCTTAAAAATTTGCCTACAATGTAGAGAAAACTATCCTCTTTCTAAATATATAGTTTTTATATTTTTTTACTATTGGAAGGTTTCCATGTATATTTATTTCAAACTCTCTTTTATACCTCTATTTTAACGATTGTAAACTCTTATCTTTTGTCATGTATCTTTTGTTTCACTTTTACAAATTGAAAAAAAATTATACAGTCCTAAACTACAATTAATTTTGTTTATATTAAAAAAAATCTAATTTTCGATATTTTTGAGGTGGTTAGGGGGGGTCATGGTCGGCTATCCGTTATTTTTTTTAATTTTTAAATTCTTTATCCTTGATAACAAAATCATAAAAATATAAACACTGACTAAAAAATCTAAAAAAATCTACCCCAAACTAGATGCTCGTATCTATCTTACTACCATAAGGTTTTCAAAAATACTAAACAATGCTAAAAAAATTGGGGAGGGGAGGAAGGGGTGAAGGCACGATTGACTATTTGCAATGTTTTTTTACAAAATCAGAAGTACCTATTTACATTTTAGATCTTTAACCCACTTACACTTAACTGTTTTAAAAAATAGTAGTTTAGAAACTAGACTTGAAATACTACAATGCAAGTTCTTACAACATTTTCAAATTTTGAGTGTAATTATCTCAAATAACTCGTACAAGTTGAAATTTTTTATTTTTGAGAAAAAGTTATCCACTTAAGACCCCCTTTTGACCCCCCATTTCCATGCACTTACCCATGATGTACATCAATTGGAAAAACATAAATACCTCACAGAATCATTAAGATATATCAAAGTAAATTCCATTTTCTGCACAAAGGAAATGAACTAATGGATTTGTATTGCGACCATCGCTATGAAGTATTATGTGATACCTCAAAAAAGGATAAAAGATATAGGAGTCACAATTGATAGTATTTGTAAGGAAATCACACTTAATGTATTTAAATATCAATTAAAAATAGTTCAATGACACAAACATGCTAAGTAAAGCACATACATCGCATACATACATACGTACGTACGCATGTATTGACATGACGTTTCCATTGGTGATATAATAGGATATCACTCTTAATCTAAGGTTTTTTAATATATTAACCTCATATAATACTATACATAACATCTTCATGTACATGGCTTCTTAATTTTTTGATTTCCTATTTACTTGATCAACCTCCCTTGAGTTGAGTTTGACTTATTTTATCCATGTGCTCTGATATGAACATATATCCCTAGTTTGACCATTCTTCTAGCCAATTAAATTTGACTTTACTACTTCAATGGGTCTTTCCCTCTCGATTGTTTATTTCATCTCAAACATCCACACCAGCGATTCTACGTTGACATGTGAAAATCGTCTACCCTCTTGACCTTCTATAATGGTCTTGATAAGCCTATATGCCAAAGAGTATTCTCTATTTTCCAATTGTAGGTGACATTTGGGTATGAGCTCAACCTCCTCTTACAGATCGAACACCAAACTTCCACATCCATATTCCTTCTCTCTTAAGGTTTACATCATCTTTGTTTATATGATGTTTACTTCCTTCTCTACTTCTTCTTCTCTTATGTAGCATTTCTATGCATTATCTCATCCACATTATTTCTCATCCAGTTGTGTACTCTTGTATGCACCAGGTATAGTTCAATACAATGCCTCGATATGGTACTACACGTGTTCCACTTGCTTCATGTTCTACACAATCTTATCCCTTTGTGAAAAACCGAATGATGTGATGTATCACTCTATCTTCTTCCTTTTGTAGTTTCAATATGTGTCTTTGTTCACCCTTATGCACTCTCATTGTATTGGATCTCCCATAATACAACATTTTCTAATCGAATTTCCAAGACCTCTATGACAAAAAACATGACACTTATCCATCAATAAGTTTTTTTATTAGATAGGGTAAAAAGAAGGGATTATGGCTCTCAGAGGCCTTACAAAGAAACAAATACATCATGAGTGACACAACGGAGAAAAAGATGAAGCGTTAAAAGCCAACAGAACGACCTCTAAGAGTGGTAAGGAAAGACAAAACCATCAAGGTGGAAAACAAAGCAGAAGAACCTGCCAAGAAAACTTGACACAAAACCTAGAGCTAGAGCTCACCATCAGAAGCCGCTCGAGAGCAAGTACACGTAGCATAGGATTTTTTTGGTGGACCTCCGTCCAGCCCACTTCACCAAAATCGAAAGCAGAAGAACCTAAAGGTTGTGTCGAATCAGGGCCAAGGAAATCTTTCAGCTTCCCATTAATTATGTCCACCTCCCGCCCCCTAAACGGCGGCCAACAATCAGCATACCCATCACAAATCTTCCCCAAACGTTGATCCTTAAGTGTCGTCCCTTCCAACTCAGAGAAAAATTCAAAATGTTCTTCCCACCCAGCCATCCGATCCACCCGGTCACCACAACCGCTTCCTACCATTTTCTTTACTAAACCACCAACAACCAAAGTACGAGGCGCATCCCTGATCTCCATTCTACATGGAAAAACAACACAATCGGGGTCCAAAACTTAATCCAACATCCAACACCTATCAGTAGAAATATGTCCCCCATGAGAAGACGTCTCCACCAACCCATCAAACCATGCATTCACCAATTATTCCTCATATGATTTCAACACAGGGGTCTCTGCCACCTTCTCCACGGATTCCTCTTCCTCCCCAGTCGAATCCTCCTACCCCGCCAAATCCTCTAGCTCATCGTCCCCATGAAGATAAGAAAATTTCATAGGTGGCTCCACAAGCCCACAATGGTCCTTCATTTCATATCTTGCCATTATGCACTTACTGCAGAAAATCTTGGAGCATTTGACCTCAATAACTTGTTCCCATTTACCATTAGGGGAGTGTAACAATATTCGCTTAGGCACTTTGAACCCCACAAGTATATTGATGAAAATCCTGACATGAACTAATCTGGAGGGATTTTTGGTTGTGGAATAAACAACAATGAGCAGGCTCATCGAGATGGCAATCCCTGGGAAAAGCTCTAGTTCCCATAACTCCAACGGGAGACTCGGAAGCCAAATCTAGACTGAAAGGGTGTGGAAACAAATATTATGTGGCATTTCAGGTTCCCATAAGTTATCACACAATATTATATATGAATTGGACAATGCTCATCTTCACTTCACATTTCTGTAGAATAATACCAAGTTTTCCCTCTACTAAACAAGTTACTCTTTAAGGATTTAGATATTGTTTGTACTTTAAAATCAACTTTCTCACGATCTCTATGGACGAAAAACTTATCTTTTCTCCCCCGATCAACCACCACTACATAAAATTTAACTGTTTTCTTGTAACTTGTTTACAAAATATGTCGCCTCTCTTTTTACATCTCTTCTCTCTTTCCCATTACCTTAATGAATCTAGTTATTGTGTGTAACATCTGTCACTGCTCATTTTGATATATGTGATGGTCTACTGACACACCTTCATCATCTTACATGATATGGACCTTTACATCATTCCCCTTTCTTTCCTCATTGTGTGCATGTGAACACTCGAAACATTTGATGTCGTACCTTGGCAGACCAAAAGCATGTACCAATGAAACTTCAACTATTCCTATCCCTCTTGTAGAATAAGTTCCTCTTATATCTTGTTATCTATGTTATTCCTTTTTCTTTCATCAATATCTTTCTCATGCAATGTTGGCTTTTTACCACCACCGAGCTTCCCTTTGGCCTTCCCAACATTTCTTTTTTGTACCAAATTATCATCTACCCTTAATGTATATTTATATAAATCTTTAACAATTTGGGCATTCACAATCATGATATCATATTGGATCACACAATGCAACCCATTAATATATTACATTATCTTCTCTTGATCCATTTCTCTATGACAAACTTGAACTATGATCTTGTATAACTATTTGTGTATTCTTTCACAACCAATTAATTTTGTTGCAAATTTAGCAACCTCTTTAGTAGATCTAATTGAAAAACACCCTACCAAAATTCCTTTTTATATTCATAACCATATTCTCCCATGACATGATCTTATCTTTACCTCTTGAATTGTGTTCTAGCTAAACTTGTTTTAACGAAAACTTTGTATAACCTTTTACGTTCTCGTATATGTCATATTCACCTTCTTCTCATCCACAAATTTATCAAAATCGAAATATTAATCCATCTATGTGAGCAAATAAATATGCTCCTTTAGGTTCAGTGTCCCTGAAAATTAAGGCTCATCCACACTACTCTTTATATCTTTAATATGGCTTTAGGAATCCTTTCTTCATAGTCATCCAAACACTCAAGCATTGCACCTATTTGTTCGATCGCTTCTAAAATAACTTCCTAAGAGTAACCTTCCACATTACTTACATCCTCCCTCAAGATGAATCTTGTTCTTTTATCCTCTTCTACTGTAATCATTTTGATTTTCATTTTCCACAACATTTCCATTATCTCATCAAGTCTTTCGATAACATTATTAACCAATGTTGTTTTTAGCCTTAATCCTCATGGCAACATGTTGTATTTCTACAAACAGAAGCCTATTGTTTCACCTCATTACAATCCTATGGAGGTTGCACCACATGCTTTGCTTCATTGTATTCTCTACCCACCTTGGAAAAGATGAAGAGTTTATCTTTTAACCCACAACTGTGCTTTTATTTGATATTAAGTAATGCATTTATTTTTAGGGAACTTGACAAAAGGATTCCTTAGACTATTTATCCTTTACAAATAAGACATATGTAGCGGAATTAGTATAGCAACACACACACACACACACACACACACACACACACACACACACGCACGCACGCACACGCACACGCGCACGCGCACGCGCACGCGCACGCACGCACACGCACACGCACACGCACACGCACGCACGCCCGCCCGCCCGCGCGCACACGCGCACACACGCACACACGCACACGCACGCGCACACGCACACGCACACGCACGCGCACGCACGCTCACGCGCACGCACGCGCACGCGCACGCGCACGCGCACACGCACACACCCGCACACACGCACCCACACCCACACCCACACCCACACCCACACACACACACACCCGCACACACACACCCACACCCACCCACACACACACCCACACCCACACACACACCCACACCCACCTACACACCCGCCCGCGCACGCGCGCACGCACACGCACGCACACGCACGCACACACGCGCACACACGCACGCACACACACGCACCCACACGCGCACACCCACGCGCACACACACGCACACACGCACGCGCGCACACACGCGCACACACGCACACACACACACACGGATATTAAATAATGCATTTATTTTTAGGGAACTTGACAAAAGGATTCCTTAGACTATTTATCCTTTACAAACAAGACATATATGTAGTGGAATTAGTATAGCAACACAGACACACACGCACGTGCACACACGCACGCACACACACACGCAGGCGCAGGCGCACACGCACGCACGCACTCACATACACGCATGCATGCACATGCGCGCGCGCGCACGCACACGCATGCACACACGCGCACACGCAGCACGCACGCACACGCGCACGCATGCACACGCACACACACACGCGTGCGCGCGCGCACACACACACACACAATTTTGTGTGTGCACATATTGTGGCCATAAAACCTGAACACACATTTATTTTTAGGGAACTTGACAAAAGGATTCCTTAGACTATTTATCCTTTACAAATAAGACATATATGTAGTGGAATTAGCACAGCATCACACACACACACACACACGCACACACACACACGCGCGCGCGCGCGTGCGCGCATGCGCACACGCACACGCACACGCACACGCGCGCGCGCGCACGCACACACACACACAATTTTGTGTATGCACATGTTGTGGCCATAAAACATGAACACACACGCGCGCGCATGCGCACGTGCACGTGCGCATACACGCGCACACACACACCCACACACACCACACAAAATATTTTGTGTATGCACATGTTGTGGCCATAAAACACACACACACACGCACGCACACGCACACGCGTGCGCACACACATGCGCGCACACATGCACACGCATGCGCGCGCACACACGCACGCGCGCACACATGCACGCACGCACACGCACGCATGTGTATGCACGCACACACACACGCACATGCACGCACGCACACACACGCACACATGCACACACATGCACACACACACAATATTCATGTTATGGCCATAAAACATGATCACACACATGCCTCAACATCAACCATCCATTTTAATCTTTGATGTATTTTCAATTTATTATGTAGGTGTTATGAACACTCTTTTTATGTACTCTACCGACGTAGCTCCTCCACTATTCATTTGCATCATCCACATATCAATATTATTATTTAGCCAAACTCTCTTTCTCGAGCAATTCTTATTTTATTATGGCTTATTAGATAAATTAACCATCTTTCGTGACTGAGTAATGAATTTTCGGTGGGCCTAAATAGTGCTTTATTTCTTTTTTCTTTTTGCATCCTCGTGATGGCTCTCCAAACACTAGAAGTGAGATCTTCGTCATGAATCTTCTATTTACATGACATATTGGTGACATTTGCCACATTGTACGAGATGTTTTCTCATGCATTCCAACTCATTGAATATTAAGGGTTTTTTCAAATTTAATGTTAACTTGGGGTGTTAGTTCTTCTCCTAGATGTCCTTGCAGGAAAAAATCTAGTTCTAGCATCTATTCAATAATGGATCAACTCAATCAATGCACATTTATTCGATGGTGGATTGGCCCCACATAGTGCATAGTTCTTGAGTGACGGTTTCATTCCATCTACCATACTTCCAACAATGGTTTTAATCCCATCCAGTACACATATTTAGTAAAGGATTAACCCATATTTTGTGCAATTATTGTGCATGGGTCGCTCATCAATCCTAGTTGTCAAGACCCATTTATGAGGTTTAGCCTCATCTTTTACAAACACACCCTAAGTTGCACTAGGTGGTGTTGGAATCTTGTAATTACACACCTTATTCCTAAGCTTTTTTTAGGTTAGTAATTACATAGTTTGATTTATATTATATTGTTTTCCATTAGTTGCTAATACGTGGATAATATTACATGTTGTCCCACATGAGATTCTTGACTTGCATATGAAGACAAATGTGGTGAGTACACATATGTGAGGTGTATTTGACCACATGGATCATTTGATCACATGATTGTACTTTTGATCTGGAAAATAAACTTCATTCACATTTCAAAATTTGATCTAGTTCATCTGACTCAAATGCTATAAATAAGAGGCATTTGTGAATCTATGAAAGGTAAAGGGAGTTTGTAGATAACTATGTTTTCATAATGCAAAGTTGGTTTTTCTCCCAATTTGTGTGAGTTAGTCATTGGTTCTCTTTAATCCCGTAATTTATCTAAATTACAAGACATTAAAGATGAGGAATATGTAGACCATTTGGGGGATGTTTCTAAAGACCCGCCTCATAATAATGAGGCAAATAAATTACATTATCCTTCATTTAATCTACAAATGAAGATCTCATAATATGGCTTTGGACCTACCATGAAGGTCTACACATGGCTAAGAAAACTTAGGCTAGATTTTGGGGTTCGAAAGATTAAAAGGCACGATGACAAGTCAAATTTATCCCTATAACATTTGGAAGGTGATGCCCACACATGGGAAGAAAGATGAGTTTTTTAAAACCTTGATGGTGAATTTGTTGATTTTGTTAATGCTTTCACTAAAAAAGTTGATCACAATTGGGATGAGTCGAATGATACCTAGTTGATGCATTTCTTTAAGTAATATATTTTTGTTGAGTACACAAAAAAAATGAATTTTCTAAATCTAAGGCCAAGCTTTCTTTGTTTCTAGTGTGTAAGATCTATATTGTCAACCTTTGGGTTGATATTCGAACAAACGTTAGGATGTTTGAATATAAATATTTTGAAATGGCTATTATCATAGCTAGAAGATCTAAAAAACATATTGATAATTTAAAATGAAAATGGTAGGAAATATGTGCCAAATACCATTCACCTTTGACAAGAAACCTACATATGAGGAAACATTGACTCTTTATTATCTAAAACTCCTACCGATCAATTTTCCCCTATTGTAACTATTGTAAATGGGGTAGTGTTCATAAAGCTAACTTATAATGTGAGTGAAATCCTAAGAATATTCCTCCTTCTATAGTACTAACTAGGGAGCCATCAATATCACTTTTACAATAATAAGGTTGGGCTATTTAGACACATTTAATTCTTTTCCTATATCAATAAATCTTAAATTTTGGTCATGGTTAATCCAAGATGCAAAGATAATATTCTAGATAACAAACAAGTCCACAAGCGAAGTCTCCATTTAAGCACTTATGATAGTTTTCTAGTTCGAGTTTCACGTAGCCGAAGTATTGATTTTATAGTAGTCCATAAAGTGGAACTTTTACTTGTAGATTATGTCTTAAAGAAAAAAATTATGTGGTAGATATTAGGGGGTGGATGTTGCTTTAAGGGTTCAATGAATATACTCATTTGGGACATACTCCACCAATTATCAACATAGATTATTGAAATTCAATCAAAGAGACCATGAGGAAACTATAAAGTCTTTCCGTTGCGGGAAATAAAATTGTTGATTCTAATTAGATGAAGAAGATTTAGAAAAAATAGAAATATTGGCATTATGTCCCACCTTTAAACTATGAATATAGAACTGTTTGTCTCACATGAACATTCTCCAATGATTTTAGAGTTATTATGCAAATACAAGGTAATTTTTCAATACCTACTATAGAGCCCACCACTAATAGGGAGTTAGAGAATGCATTATTGAGCTCGAGACTAAAAGGGGTTGACAATGGTACACTCTCTAGATATGGGAATTTTTAGAAGTTAGAGATTGAAACAATTGGTAAGTGAACTATTGGAGGTTGGAATGATTGTACCTAATAAGAGGTCATATGTTCCCCCAGTGGTACGAGATTGGAATAAGGATGGATCTTATAGACTCTGTATTGATTATAGTGCTTTTCACATAATCAAAATTAAAAATAAATTTTTAGTTCTAAGGATTGATGATTTGCTTGATGAGTTACATTGGGGGGAGTATTTCTCAAAGACATATCTCATATATGAGTATTATCAGATACAAATTTAGGTTCACGACTAAGATAAGATAGCCTTTAGATTGCATCAAGGTCACTACCAATTTAGAGTGATGTCGTTTTCTCTTAACAACATTCTAACCACCTTTTAGGAAATGATGAACAAGGTATTCATGAAACTTTTTGATTAGTTTTTTCTAGTTTTTTTTTTTATGATATGCTTGATTATATTAAGTCATTGACATTCCATATTGAGCATTTATATGTTTTATTGGATATACTATCTAAGGAAAAGATTGATGGCAAGGCCTCTAAGTGTGAATTTGTGAAGGAATGTTTAGAATACCTCGGTCACATTATTTTTGTTGAGGGGGTTGGAACTAACCTTGCGAAGATAAAGGTCACATGTGATTAGCATGTGCCGAAAACTCTTAAGAAACATTGCAGTGTTCTAGGCTTGGTAGGATTCTATAGAAGATTTGTAAAGAACTTCTCAATAATAACATGACCCCTATTTGACGTTGTGAACAAGGATCCATTCAAGTGGTTCACTAAGGAACAAAAATATTTTGAGGATCTAAAGCATGATTTGGTTTCTATCCTATTATTAACAACCTTTGATTTCTCAAAATAATTTTTCATTAAATGAGATGCTCTTTGATATGGACTAGGTATAGTTATTTCTCAAGATGACCACCCCATTGCATTTATAAGTAGGACATTGAATGCATGAGAAGAATGGATTTCCACATAGAGTAAGGAGATGGTAGCTATATACATGTAATATCCAAATGGTGCCAAAGATTGCTAAGCAATATGTTCTTTATTAAACTCGCCATCTTAGTGGTGAGTGCTTGTTAACTTAGGGGACATTGACAAAGAAGCAACATAAATGGATTGATCACCTACAAGCATATGATTTTGAGATCCTCTACAAAAAAGGGAAGGATAATTTGGTCTTAGATGCATTGTCTCATCAAGAAGTAATACGAGTATTTCAGACCATACCCATCAACCAACCTGCTTATATACTTGACCCTGTACTAGTCTACTTAACTCACCCTAAATCAACCAAACTCCTGAAAGAAATTGAAGATGGGGAGATGGGAATGCTTCGGTAATTTGTAATGAAATTATCTTCTTCCAAGGATGCACTGACTTAAAGAGTGACTCTGCCTTTATTTAGAAGGCATAAGATCATGTGCATGAGTCTCCATATATATGTCACATTAGGATCCATAATACATATATAAACATCAAAGGTATTTGATTAGGAATGGATTGAAATTTAACATTCTACATTTTTAGCTAATTTTGACATGTGCCAATTAAACAAGGTTGAGAATGTCCCATCCCAGGCCTTCAGGATCCACATTTCATCCCACATCAAAAGAGTGAAATCCTATCACCTGGAATTTATCTAACCCTTCCTAACTTCGAGGGTAAAGAAGATTTTTTATAGTAGATAAATTTAAAAAGTATTCCAATTTCACTCATATATGAAAGGTAGGCAAAAATGGCACTAAGATTTGAAAATTGTATTTCCAACATATGTTTAAGTTACTTGGGATCCTTAAAAAAATCATCGATGATTAGGATGTGGGTTTTTCAAATCCTTTCTTGGCAAGAGTATTCCAAAATGTAGTTGTTATATTTAACAATAGTATTATGTATCATCCCCAAACATATGGGTAGATAGAGGTGGTGAATGATTTCTTGGAAGGATATTTGACAATGTATGCAAGAGATAAATAGAGCAATTGGGTTGAGTGGTTACACTTAAAAGATTAGTAGTACAACACCATGTATCATTCATTGACAAGAAATACTCAATTTAAGGCATTCTACGGGAATCGTCCATCATTACTATTGGATTGGGTCATCCAAAGGTGGAAGATTCTTGTTATAAAGGAGGTTGTGCAAGAGATGAAAAATTCTACAATAGCTAAGAGATATCCTACATGTGAGTGCCAAAATGATGAAGCGAAAAATAGATCAACATACTATCAATAGGAATTTTCAGATTGGGGACATGATGTTTGTACGTCTACAACAATATAACAAAAATTGTTCAAGAAAATGTGGTAGGAAAAAGCTACAATCTAAGTATTATGGATCATATATGGTGTGAGAAAAGGCGGTGGAAATTGCCGATTTATTGGACATACCAAAATAAGGTAAGATGAATGATGTCTTTCATATGTCATGTTTGAATATGAAAATAGGTATGTATATGGTGCCCCAAACACAATGAAGAAGGAAATCTTGAGCTAGAACTAGAGAGCATTATGGGTGACGAATTGAGAAAGCTTTGGAGAAACTTTTTGAGAATGTTTAAGGTGAAGTAGAAACGGATACCCATCGAAGATAAAACTTTAGAAACATGGGCATTCATAATAAAAAACCCAAGTTTGAAAGGGTGCCAATGAAATATTTGAAAAAAAAATTCTAAATTAATTCCCGACAGTGCCCAATTTTGTCATTTCAAAGGTAAGGATGAAATAGTGTTGGGAACTACTCCCAAAGTCTTAGCAAATGTACGAGTGAAAAAATTAAACGCTCATATTTGTTCATGCATTACTTCAAGTAGTTATATTTGATGTTTTTTTAATAGGATGGTGAAAGCTTACGTGTAGTAGGAGAGGTCTCGAGTTTCGTTCTCTTAATGAAAGAGTTTGACTAAATAAATTTTTGTTGGGTTCTGTAGTTAGCACACCAAAAATTAGGCCGTGTTTGTGCCCATACATAGTTAAAATATTTATATTCATGCAGGAGTAAGGATTTTACAATCTTTAAACCAATCACTTTAGAAACATTTCTCGCATAGTAAGAAATTATATTAATGTTTTTAATGTTCGTTTCCCAAACATAATAAAGGAAATTGTATGTGAATGAGTAAAGTTTATAGCGTCTCTTAAAAAAAAAACTCTTTCCATTGACTTTTTTTCATCTCTAAACCAATCTATTTAAATACAATGGGCATGTAATGTAAATAAATTTTATGTATGTGAATGACTAAGGATTTTATAGTCTGCAAACCCCTCTTTTTAGAGATATAATAGTACAAAGAAACTGTATGTGATATGGATATGTGAAAGAATAACGATTTTAGTTCTGTATATGAATAAATAATCATATTGAAATAAATAAATATTTAATAGTTGTAAAATTGATTCCAAGATGAAATGAAATAGAAAGTTACAAAGAAATTTAATGTGAATGAATAAATAAATGACTGATTTTAGAGTTGTAGAATAAATTTCAAGATCATATTAAAAGACATGCAATCAAGTTGTGCAAATACATTGTATGTGAATGAATAAATAAATGACAGATTGTAGAGAGGCAGTAAAAAGGCCAAGATAAACGTAAAAAACATAGAACACTGTGGTATGTAAATTAATTGTATCTGAATGAATAAATGAATAAGAATTTTAAAATTATAAAAGCAATTCCAAGAAGAGCATAATAAACATATATGATCACCTAATATAAAGAAATTGTATATGAATGAATGAACAAATCAATACAGATTTATAATTTGCAATGTATGAAGTAGGTCGTAATTTGCATGCTGCTTAGTGGTTATAAGGGCTCACCTTGTCAGAAATTGCACAAAAAAAGGGTTAGCCAAGTAATTGGCCCCCACCACTATTTACAAGATTGAATAAAGATTTTGAAGTTATAAAATCAATTCCAACTTAAAAAACATATAATTATATAAAACTACAATTTATTTGGAAAAATATTTGAATTTTTTATATGATTGAAGGTATGTATGTATAACTCAAGGGATCCTCCCTTCCATCTTCCCAACCTATAGAAATCAATGCTCATATTAAAATTGACCATGACCAACCTCATTTTTATGATGAAAGGCGTTGTTCAAGTTGGGTTGGGGCGGGAGCACTTTGAAGATGCCCACACATGAATAAGAAAATCGTACTCGGAGTGTGCTCAGGGGCGACCTATTCACATCCGTATACGCTATTTAGTAGCCATGACTGCTACCGAGGCCGACTTAGTTGGACTCAATGGTCTGCTGAATTTTCTGACAAAACTATCACATCAATATACATTAATATATATTTGTTCAATCATGTATTAACACATCAAAAAATTGTTTGACTGGACATGTTAAATGAATTGTATGTTTGCGCTGGGCTCAAACCACCATGTACGCAAACCTGGGCTGAATGCCCATTGACGTCATCAATGAGCGCACTTTAAAGCTCTAATTTCTTTATGCATGTGTGGGATTTATGACACATATCAGACGTGTCAATGGCAGAGATGACATGGCAGAGGAAGTCGACAATTACAAAGAAATCAGAATGCTCAAATGTAGCATCAAATCCTCGGCCCAAGCACCTTGCACTGCCGCAAATAAATACCCGTGCCCAGTATGGTACGACCATGATGCAACCAACTCGTATTTCTGTACCCAAAAATTGTGCCTTCATAAAATCTCCTAGGCCTTCTTACAAACTTTTCCCAGAGATGTATCAATGGTATACAACTAAAATCTCCTAGGCCTTCTAACAAACTTTTCCCAGAGTTGTATCAACGGTATACAACTAAAATCTCCTAGGCCTTCTAACAAACTTTGCCCAGAGTTGTATCAACGATCTGATATATTTTATGTTTCCTATTACCGTCATGCTCATTGTACAACTCATTATTGACATTCTCATCGTTGTTCTCTTCACCTCAAAACTTATTTGGTAAAATTTCTATTTGTTGGTCCATGTTTGGTTTTTGTGAGCATTTCATCCAATAGTTTACATGCATCCTCCTTTCTTAGTTTTCAATCAATTATTATGAGACGTACAATTCACCCTTTACAAACTTCTAGAAATGTTTGACATTTGGTATGAAGTTCACTTTTTCAACTGTGCATATAACGTTATCTCCATGATGGCGGGTGAAGTTATACAATTATTCGCTAAAAAAGACCTCCCATTTGTAGCGACAACTTGGGTTTGGAGGCATTTTGCCAGATGTTTAGATGTTTTTAAGGCATTTCAGACATCAAAATATTCAAACTTTATACCTAGCAATTGTACATCAATTGAATGATACCTGATTTCATTGCCACAAGGTTATTTTTATCAAAGCTATACTTGGTTTGTTTTGTGAGGTGTCCATTTTGTGGTGATTGGTCTTTGTTTTGCATGTCTCAACTAGATGTTCACTACAATGAGTGGTGGGAGGTTTGCTCGAGCGGTGTTTCCACTCCACGTAAGAAATGTGAGCCAAAAATTATGATAAGTAGCAGTGTGGACCGTAAGGATTATTTTGATCATAGAAGCATGACTTGATGACATTTGTCCATGGGTTGCATATTCATTCGCAAGAGGCTGTTAGATAAAATATACCTATCCTCAGACATATTAGATTTATGGAATTTTTTATTTTGGCCATATTTTGCGTACATTACACACTCATGTGGATAATGCGAGCGAGATCGAGACAATATAGTGGAGCACATATAGCAAATGTCATTTGGCCGCAAGAACAATCTGATCTGTGGAATAGGTGTGGGACATTTAGGGTTTCAATTCCCACCTTTTTATTTACAACTTTCTTCGCATTACCTATCACATTAATGGCATGCACAAAAATACTTGATGCGATTAAAAAATAAAATAACCAAATTGAAAATCTCGATCGACGGGTAAAATATTCCTTTCATTCATGTTGATTACCTTAAGGGCCTCAATTATCGATAAGTGTTCCTGCATCACCTGTTTTTCTTAACTTACTCAAGCTTAGAACTATAAACCATGCCTACAAAGTGCTACAAAAAGAAATCACTGCGGTTGGGTTTCAAAATTGTCCCATGTTTAATTCCTACAAAAATTTTATTTTGGTGCCTTTAAGCTATTATTTTGCTTACACGAATAATGGTCATGAGCTTGGAATATCCTTCTCTATTCCATGCTTCTTTCCTTTCAGCATTCACAAAGGAGATGGGCATCATATCTTCCTTGTTGCAAACAAGTTACAATGTATATTGTATTTAAATTTGTGGGAATGTTGTTGTTGTGGTTGTTATATCATTGTCGTTAATGCTTGTTGACAGACCTAGAGACAAACCCAAATCAAAAAACAACATGCAATCGCTACCTTTCGATGTTCCTGCCTATGTTGTCTCCCATGAAACGTGCACTTGATTTCCCCTTACATTTAGGTGTGTTCTAACTAACGAATATATGTTATAGCTAGAATTGCAAACAAATTTTCGTTTCATCAATATTGTTCGTCCAATCCTATTATTCCGAGATATCTCCACAAACATTTGCACCGACATGTTACACAAAATGACTTTTCCACTTCAAATGCTTAACAAAATCTCCTGTCGTTATTGGAGTGTAGAGTTACAGATTGCTTCCCCTTACTGATTTCCCCACCCTTGCACTTCTCCGCACTCATAGCCCTTGTTCACCCCCTCTTCCTCTCCCATTGTTCCCTCACTCCACTTTGTCTTCTTCACAAGATACCTTTTGGCATTTCCATCATACATTTCACATACGATTGCTAGTTCTATAGAATCTAGAATCTTCTCCCATTGCCATCCATATCTATGGGCGGATCTATATTATTCTAGGTTGCTATGCTGTCACTATATCTACCTCAATTTAATGTCAATATCAGAGATGAATGGATGCATTGTTAGTAATATAAAGGACTGTTGTTTTTATTTTCTTGTTTGAAATTGCTTTGTTCGTTTCGAAATTTACTTTAGTAATTTAATAAATACGGATTTTCATTACAGCTAGTTATCACACCATCTACCAACATGAAGTCAAATCTCAAATAAATTTGAAATGAATGAGATTGATTCTCAGCGCACCCAAAGTACTAAGAATTGCAGAAAATCGACCGTTTAATCTTTTGCCAGATGTGTGAATCTTAATTCGACTAACGACAGTGCTGTGCTGTAACGATCGAAACTGCATTTTTCTTTTCCTTGTCAATCCGCAACAGAACTTGGCCGATAATATATACGGTCATTCTTCCAAAAGAAAAAGAAAAAAAGTCATACAGTAGAATTGACGTGCCAGAGTTCGACTATAGCAGAATGGCCCACACATGCGTTAATAGAACTCGAGTGATTATTTACGCACCCTTCAAAATTTAGACGACGTTTAAGGTATGTAAAAGCTATAGAATTTACTTCAGTACTTTAATTTTTCATAATTTTACGAGTATACATGGTTGCGATAATATACCATCTAGTATTCGTAGTTTTTTTAGACGTACTAAAGATCCTACCACAAGGGCCAATAGTGGTACACCTTTATATAGATACGGGCATTTTCAGAAGTCAGAAATTGATAAACTGGTAAATGAAGCCTTGGGGATGGTGGCATTCTACCTCGTAAGAGTTCAAATATTTCCCCAATGGTAGTAGCCATGAAGAAGGATGGGACAGAAAGAAGGATGGTTCATATAGGGTACGTATTGATTACAAAGCCCTGAACAAAATCATGGCTAAAAATAAATTTCCAATGCCAAGGATTGATGATCTCCTTTTGCATGGGGTGAAGTATTTTTAAACAAAGATCTAAAATATGGATATTATTAGATACCAATCCGGATTCAATTTTAAAGACCAAGAAAAGACAGGTAATTCATATCGAATCAAGGCACTTAAGAATTTAGGGTGATGCCTTTTGGTCTCAGCAATGCTCCAACCACCTTTACAGCTTTCATGAACAAGGCATTCAGTAATGTTTTGTATAAGTTTGTACGAGTCTTTGTTGATGACATTTTCTTATAGAAAGTCATTGGCATCATGCTCACATACTATGTTGGGTATACTAGCCAAGAAAAAATTGTATGGTTAGCACTCTAAGTGAGAATTTGCAAAGAAATATTATGAATACCTTGGTCAAATTATTTATTTTGAGAGTGTTCACATTGACCCTACAGAGATCAAAGCCATATGTGATTGTCATGTGGCTAAGAATCCTAAGAAACTTTGTAGTTTCCTAAGCTTGGTAGGATTCTAGAAGATTCATAAGGAACATCTCAACAATAATATGCCCCCAATTGATCTTATGAAGAAGGATTCCTTTAAGTGGTCCACTAAGACACACAAATCTATTTAGGATCTAAAGAAAGCTTTAGTTTGTACCACAATATTCACAACCCTTGATTTCTTAGTCTGTTTTTCATTGAATGGGTGTACTTGTTTCTCAAGATGACCACCCCATTACAGTTTAAAGCAGGAAAATGAATGAACAAGAAGGGAGGATGCCTATATATAGTAAGGAGGTGTTAGATATCTGACATGCAATTGCCAAATGGCGCCAAAGTCTAATAGAGAGTAATAGATTTTTTTAACTAAGAATGACCATCTATGTCTTAAGAACTTTTTAGATCAGGGGGCATTAACAAAGGAGCAACATAAATGGATTGCTCACCTACAACCATACATGATTTTAAGATCCTCTTAAAAAAAGGGAAGGAGAATGTGGAGGTTGATGCACTGGCTTGTGCAAAAGAACTACCAATTTTTCAAGCCATGTTCATCAACAAACCTATTTAGATACATGAGCTTGTACAAGGATACACAACTCACCATGCATCTTTCAAACTTGTGAATGAAATTGAAGATGAGGGGGAACATAATGTTTAGGTAGTTCATAATGACATTATCTTCTTTCGAGGACACATTTACGTAAGCAGTCACTCTCGAGCTTTATTCATAAGGCATTCGAGCATGTACACAAATCTACATTTGCAAGCCATGTTGGGTTCGAGAAAACATATGGAAACATCAAAAGTATTATTTTTCTTAAAGGGGATGAACTTAGACATTCTACTATTCATAGATGTCACTATGATATTTCCCAACGAAATAAGGTTGGGAGTGTCCCTTCCTTAGGCATTCGGCAAACAACTTTGGTCACACAACAAAAGTGGGAAATCATTTCAATACACTTTATCTCAGTCCTTCCCATTCTAGAGGGGAAAGATGATTTTTTTTTGAAGTAGAAAAATTAATTATGCCCATTCTTCCCTATAAGAAAGGAAGGTATAAATGTACATAAAGTTGGAAAACTGTATTTCCAACACATGCTTAGGATGCATGGGATCACTAAATAGATCATTAGTGATAGTAACTAGGTTTTTCAAAGCCATGTATAGCCTGAGATATTCTGAAATGTGTGTTACATTTAACATGAGCACTACAAATCATTCCCAGACAAATGTGTAGAAAACGGTTGTGAGAAACTGCTTTGAAGGGTATTTGAGAACGTATGTAAGGGATACGTAGCGGAAGTTGGTTGAATAACTACACCTTATACAGTACTAGTACAACACAACATATCATTCATTCACAAATATGACCCAATTTAAAACATTATATGAGTATGATCCAACATCACCATTGGATTGAATCATCTAGAAAGGTTCTTTACACATAGGACACAATGGAAGAGATGTAAAATATTCTTCAATGCTAAGAGACAACTTGGATGTGAGTGCCAATAGGATGAAGCAACAACTAAATAAACATAGGACAAATAGGAGTCTTGAGATTGTGGACATAGGGTTTGTAGATATACAAACATATAGACAAAAGACATTGCTGCAAATAGGGAAGCAAAAGCTTAAATTGAAGTATTATTGACCGTATAGGGTGTGAGAAATGGTGGGGTTATTTTCCTATGCACTAGACACACCAAAAAAGGGAAGGATGTATGATGCGTTTCATTTTTCATGTCTGAAGAACAATATAAGGGTGTATATGGTGCCCCAGACAAGATGAAGAAGAAAAGCTTGTGATAGAACTAGAGGGAATTAACGGAGAGCAATTCAAGAGGATTTGGAGCATGACCATGTGATTGTTTTTAAGGTGATGTGCAAACGGTTACCCATGGAAGATTCAACTTCAGAAACAAAGGCATTGATAAGATGCACCCATGTTTGAAAGATTTAAAATAATTTTTTTGAATAAAATATCATTTTTTTCCTAATCAAGTCAAGTTTTTCCATTTCCAAGGTGAGGGATAAATATTGGTGAGAAATATGCCCAATATGATAGGAAATCGTAAGAGTACAAAAAATAAATCCATCATTCTCATTCACGTATTACTTCAAGTAACTTGGTGTTTGAAAGGACGGTCAAGGATTACTTGTAGTAGGTAGATGTCCTAAGTTTATTTGTCATAATTTGTAATATAATTTTTTAGTTTGACTAGCTTTGAGGTCAAAACTCAACATATATATTTATATTTTTAGTTTTAACATTATTATTAGAATTTCATATTTTGCGCGACTAGAGATAGTGATGATACAGGTCATGAGTTATTCATATGTTACTTAGGGTTTTCATGGCTTGAATATAAAAAGAAGAAAAACCCTAAAAATCATATCATGTCCTTATAATATTAAAAACCTAATGCAAGATATGGTCACCATTGTGCCAAAGATCTTTTGTTAGAATTGAATTTATAGCCCTGCAATTTACCCTTAGGGAAGAAGGTTCTCCCATAATTGCTTTAAGTTACAACTTTTCTCTATATTTTGCAATTCTATTTTTTATTTGTATTTGGATCACAACATAGTAAAAAAAATGTGAGTAAGGATTTTAGTCTCAAAACCAATTATTTTAATCAAATATTTCATATCGTACAACCAAATTATACATATGTGAATCCATAAGGATTCCCTTATTCAGTGTTGTAGTTAGTTTGTGTTGTAGTGCACACCTAGGAACTCGACCTTGTTTATGTCCCATACATACAATACATTTTTTAAATGTGAGTAAGGACTTAGTCTCTAGACAAATTTATTTAGATACGTTGGCCACACAATTTAAGGAATTTTTATCTATGTGAATGTAAAATGATTTCTTTGTTTAAGTTGTAGTTAGCACATGTGGCACACCAAATATTAAGCCTTGCTTTTTCCTAGACAGTTTAAAAAATTGTAGACATGTGCATAAGGATTTTAAAGTCTTTAAACCAATCTCTTTAGAAACATTGGTCACATGTATAGAAGAAATTATATGTATGGTTTCTATGTTTGTGTCACTAACATAATAAAAATAAATTGTATGTGAATGGATATGGATTATGGTCTCTCTGAAACAATCTCTCGTGGTTTACGTATTGTAGTCTATAAACCAATCTCTTTAGAAACATTGACCATTTAGTACAAATAAATTGTGCACATGTGAATGAAAAAATATTTAAGATTCCCAAAAAAACCCCTCTCTTTTAAGATGTACAATAAAGAAAAGGTATGTGAATAAAGTAATAAAGATATGTGAGTGAATAAGGATTTTAGTTTTTATAATTCTCTTAAACACTTTTCTTTAGAGATGTTGACCTATAAAGAAATGTATGTGAAACAATTAATAGGGATATTTGAATGAATTAGTATTTAAGAGATGTAAAAGCAATTTCAAGTTTATCATAAAAGGAATTAGAAATAGATTTTGTTTCAATGAATGGATAAATGAAATATTTTAGAGTCGTAGAAGCAATTCTGAGATGATATTAAAAGGTATATGTAAATTTTATGTAGTGCAAATAAATTGCATGTGGATGGATGAATAAATAAATGAATGATTGTAAAGTTAAAGAAGAAAATCCAAGATCATATAACCATGTAGTATGTAACTAAATTGTATGTGAATGAATAACTGAATAAGAATTCTAGAACTATAGAAGCAACTCGAAGATGAACATAACAGACATATACGACCATGTAATACAGTTTCATGAATACGGATTTTAAATTTGCAATATGTGAAGTGGGGGGCATGCATAATGGTAATAGAGACTCTCCTTATCAAAATCCACACCAATGGTATCGCTAGGTCTACCTAAATTTTATATCCATTTGAGAGATGAAATGGTTGTGTTCTTAATGAGAAAAAAAGAATGAAAGAATTTGTTTCTATTTTCTTGTTTGAAATTGATTGGTTTGGTTTGAGGAATTCGTCGTTTAGTTTTATAATTTAATTAAAATATCAAAATAGAGTCAAAACTCGAATAAATTTGAAAAGCATTAGATTGATTCTCCGTGCATCAACAATACTAAGAAGTTAGAAGAGCAGAAAATCGACCTGTTTAATCCTTGAAACTGACTTGTCTGCTTGGGGTTACGTCACTTCTAAAACAACTAATTATAAGGGCTCAAGTATGACAGTGCTAATTAACGTTAGCAGAAACCCGGAAAATAATTTCTGTGGTCTTCATTTCGATTTCTTTTGTGAAATGTGTGAAACTTAATTCCACAATACGACAGACCTGTTCTGTAACGATCACGTCTCCATCACACACTGCAGATTTGCGTTCATTATTAATCAGCAACGGAGAGACAAACAATTCTCGTTCCAAAAAAGCAAAAAAGACATTAAAGTTCTGTTTCTCACAACGCCAACGTTTTGCCTTTAAAATTGACGTGACACAGGTCTACCATAACAGACTGGCCCACCCACCCAGGCGTTAAAAAGACTCGCGTGATTATTTATTTACGCGCCCCGATAAATTTAGAGGATTTGCTAGCTATATAAAAGCTTTACGATATTCTTTGATTTTTCGTAATTTTTTGCCGAGCGGCGAGTATTTTAGGGTTGTAAAACACAGGAAACCCGGGTGAAGTTACGAACTGTGGTGATAGCGAATATAAAATTATAATGTGCTCAACTGCCCATATTGGTTTGTCGTTTGGGATGTAATTATGTGCAGAGGTGATGGGGTCCACAAGAGGAGGAATATTCGAACAAACAGCTGTTAATGAGGGGATGTTTCGCCCGACACACGGATGACGGACATGAGCCATGGCACTTGCTTTTTAATTCGTACAGTTGTAATATATTCAATTTAAAGTTGACGTTGATTTTTTAAATATAAAAAAACTCGATCCAAGTGAATAACACGTATTTGGCATCACCATGATTCGAAGCGCGGTGTGGATGTGGCTGTTAACGATTAATCCAGGGTGGGGACACTGCCTGGTACGGTAAAGCAAAAGGCTGACAACTTGTTCACATCACCTTTAATGCAAGCCTATGCTTTGGTCCCCCTCTCACGGTCCACCCTCCTCTTTTTCTATTTCCTTTTCTTTTCTTCATCTCTTTCCTTTTTTAAACCAAATTGATTAAAACTCTTTTAAGACTTTTTTTTTTTTTAAAATTTTGAAGAGAGAACGTTTCGGCAACTTCTCCAAACTTCAAACATGTTTTTATGCTATCTTTTTTCAATAATTGTATTATTTTAGTGTTTGTAACATAGAATCTATTTTATTAACAAACTATCATCATTTATTTCATGTATCAATAGAAGGTGATATTTAGGTAATTAATTTTTTTTAATAGAAGATAAAGATTTTTTTGACTGGGGGCCTACCTAGGTACAAAAGGCCTAAAGTTCAGATATAGCAGTGAAACAATACAAAACAAAAAGGAACAACTTTTCAGCAACAAAGAAACAACTAAGTGGGAGAAACAATTTTCTTTAACAAAGATTTTTTCTTGTTGTGAACTATTTTCCACTCATTTGCAACCTCCTCCACAGGAAGAAAGACTTCAATAGCTTCAATCGGCAAATGTGTGCTTTTTTCAACAGGAAATTAATAACCTTTTTTCGACAGAAAGACTTCAAATTGTTTTCTCTTTCTAAAGTTAGTAACCTACCTTTAAAATCTTTGTAATAACATTAGGTCCTTTGCATGACACTTGAAAATCTAGATTGATTTATTTCAAACACGAAAAAATATATAGTTGTTTTCATTTCTTGGGGGATATAATCTAAAAGTAATGTTCTTGTTTATCATAGTTAAGATAGGGAGTCTAATAATCTCCTTGGTACAATCTCCCCCTCTAATTAATATCTTATTATTATAAACCATGAAATTAATTATGTTTAGAGAGTATATATATAGATGTTATCGTTTATCCAAATCACTCGAATATACTATTTTAATTATCAATCTATTGTTTTAAATCTATTCTAAAGTTCAAATAATTTTTTAAAAATTGTTTTAATATATTTAGTCTTGTTTTTCAAGAATGTTTGATTTTCCAACACCTTCAAGCTTGAATCTATCAAAGCTATTACACCAAATTTTCTTGGAAATCTTCACCCATATTTTGTCAATCCTTTCATAAAAATATATGTAAATATTTTCTTCAACCTACAAAGTTCCAAACATAGCACCTTATATCAATGTTCCAATTTCTATTTGAACGGGATATTGGATTTTTCATAGAGTTGTGGAAGACAAATTATCACGAAAAGTTCTTGTCGTTCTATTCGTTTGTTCATCTAAATTTCGTAATACATATTTCATCCAATTTTTTTGGCAAGTTGTTGAAGTTGCAGCTATGAGCTCCTCCCTAGTTCCCTAAAGAGTCCGATGATGTTTTTAGGAGCCCATGAAATTCCTCTTGATCCAAATTGAAAAACATAATAAAAATGCTCTTGCTATCATTGATACCAAACTTCCCCAATCACTATCCATGATGTAACTCATTGAAAAGAAAAATCTTTTGGTGCATTTAATAATACCGAGATTCTTAGTCCCATTTAGATATCTTGAAATTCCATTTCTAGATCTTGCAAATGAGTTTCCTTTGCATTTTGTATGAGCTTGGATCAAACTGACTAATACATAGCATCAAGGTTGGGATAAACTTTCAAATACATCAAGCTTCCAACAAAACTTTTGTAGAATGTTTGATCTACATTGTTGTTGTAATCATCTTTTCTCAAATTTGGTCATGTTGGACATTTGGTTGTTTATGTTGGTTTACTATTTCAAGAAGTCTAAACATTATCAATACAACATTTGCTTACTTTATTACATTTAAATTTTTCATGCTTCATTTGATTCGCCTCAATACCAAGAGAATATTTCATTAATCCAGATCTTAAACACAGTTTTCATTGTTGATTTGATCTTTCTGATTGGAATTTGTTTATTTCTAGTAAATAAAGCATCTACATTAATGTAAAGTACTAAAATCTCACACTGTTTGTCATCATTGATGTAGATATTTGGTCTGACGATACTCTTGTTGAAGCCATCAAAATTATTTTATTTTGAATCCATACGGCTATACCAAGTCATGGGGGCTTGCTTGGGCTAACATAACTCTTTTTTCAACTTATAAATTTTGTTTTCATGACCAAAAATTACATTACCAATTGATTGTTCCACATACATATCTTTTACCAAGAATCCATCCAAAATGTAAATTTTACATCCCAATGACACACTTTCCAAAAACATGAGGGTGTTATTATGAAAATCGTTATCAAATTGTCTAACCTCGTTAGTAATCCAAAAGTTTCACTAGACTTTATTATATTTGGCAAAAAACCCTTAACGACCATTCTTTCCTTATATTTTTCAATTTCATAATTCGAATTGTATTTGGATTTATAAACCCATTTAACACCATTTACATCCTTATGATTGAAGGTTTACTATATTTGAAGTTTGAGTTTTCTCAAGTGCATCAATTTGAATATCAATTGCTATAACCCGATATTTATTTTCAATTGTATCATCATTTAATAAAATGAATCAGCATTTTGTTCATTCAATGTTACCTCACAAATCTTTTCCAATATTCTCATTTTCTTGGGTGTTGAAATGGCATAACTTATTGTATTTGGAGATGTAGTTGAAGGTGATGTATCGATGTTTTTATGTTCAAGCTGCTACTCAATATTGAAAGCCAATTTGATCGATTCTCATTTGAATTTTCCATGTTAATATACTTGGGATGCTATTGTTCTAATTTCCCATTTCAATTCCAATCCTCTTCCTCATTAAATGCAGCATATATTTTAATTCTAGTTTCATAAGTTGTAAGTGATTTTTAAACCTTATGTGCTTTGGATTGCTCATTATAACCCACAAGAATATTTTTTCATTTTTTTTGTCTATTTTTCTACTAACATATGCATATGCAATCCACCCAAAAAATCACAAATGTGCCACATTTTGTTTCATCTTACTCCAAGTTTCTTACAGAATTTTATTTTTCACATTTTTTATTGAGAGATGATTCAATAAATAAATAGAACCTACCACTTTAGCTAGATAATAATTTAAAAATTCTTTGCATTCAACATTTTTTTTCTTTCTTTCAACAACATCATTTTGAAGTCGCGTATATCTGGTAGGTGTGTATCTGGTAGTAATAGTTTCTTAATTTAGATTTTTCTTGTAAACAAATTATAAAGTAATTGGAAACAAATTGACCACCTATTTTTTTTCAAGACCACCTCATAAAATTTGATTTTCTTCTCCACCAATGCTATGAACTGTTGAAAAGTATCAATAGCTTCTGATTTTTTCTTCAAGAGTTAAACCCAAGTTTTACGGCTAGAATCATTAATGATATTCATCAAATATTTGAAATTATCAATGGAGGCCATTTGCATTGGCCCACATAAATCATAAGAAACAAGTTCAAGTAGATATCTTGCCCTCTATAATTTACCATCTTCAAGTGTTCTTTTGACTATTTTCCAAGGATCCAACCTTCAAAACCTATGTTGGGATCCTCTATCATGGGTAAACCTTTCACCATTTTTTTATGCAATTAATTTCAATTGCTAAATCTTGTTGGAGATGTGTTGCATATTTTCTATGATTTGCACTAGATACACATTTACACTCATCTAGAACTTGTTATTTTGAGCTCATTATTTTCATACCCATCGTTTGGTAATACCACTTTGGCAGTTACCTATTAACACGGCTACATTAACTCCACTAAGTAGAGTTAAAACTTTGATGAACATTATTGCATTGTACACTGTTGAGTTAATACAATGACGAAGAAGGTTGATGTGATGCAGTTTTCACATGGAAGATTTTTCTAGGTAAAATTTTGTGTATTTTGTAATAATTTAAGTATGTTGCTTTCGTATTCAATTTTAACTGAATAATTACATAAATATTATGACTATTGTATAGTATTATTAAGTTATTTTTCTTCCAAATTCAGATTCCCAAATCTAAGCTGCCAAATCCATGATTAATTTTTAATTATAGCCTTAAATAAAAGTTGCTTGCTCAATAGGAAGCCCTAATCACATAATAGCTCGCAAACATTCACCAATCCCTAAGAGACACCCTAAAGATGGAGGCGACACTTCTCTAGCTTCAGGAGGACACGACTCTGCTCAGGAGAAGGATTCATGGGCGCCCTTGTCCTGGATCAATCTAGCCTTCAATGTTTGTGCTATGAACTCAAATAGCTCTTCCCAACCTCTGTTCCTGTCTCATGGAGGCAACACAAACCAGAGTTTTGGGCCTCAAAATTATGATATGTATACAGGAAAAGGCGAAGATGTTTCTCAGGCTCCCTTTGGCGGCGATGGTGGCACTTCTAAGGCTACATGTGGTGCTGGCTCCTCTCAGACTCTACCTGACTGGGGTGCCTCTGCCACGTCTTTGCCCTTTGTGTCGCCCCTAAATCTGTGTGATGCTAGCTGCGAACCCACCGTGAACACCTCCTTCAAAGATGCATTAAATGGCAAGGGTTCCTTCATGAATCCTGCAGACATTACCCCATGCATTACATTTGGGGAAGAGGTCATTTCATTTGAAAATTATTACAAGGAGCACACGTTAATCTGCAGATTTGGGGGACTATGGCTCAGCGTTCTAACACTTCACAATTGGATCTCCAAGCACTAGACTCCAATGCTAGCTGGAAGGTTAGATTTGTATTCATGTGCTAAAGGTATTTTTATTGTGGATTTTTCCTCAATAGCTGATAGAAACACCATTGCATCCAAACTTTGGGTCTCCTAATATAAGTACTTGGTCATTAAACCTTAGTTTCTCTCCTTTAACTTGCTCACTGAGACATTTTCTTGCAAACATGTATGGATTAGGCTAAACCCTTTACCCCTA
Organism: Taxus chinensis; assembly: GCA_019776745.2. NCBI lineage: Eukaryota > Viridiplantae > Streptophyta > Pinopsida > Cupressales > Taxaceae > Taxus > Taxus chinensis. The sequence continues at coordinate 640,868,930 of CM034146.1, read as the reverse complement.
CAATTTTGGAGTCATGACTATTTGATATGTATTGGCAACACCTTGGGAACCATAATTTATATAGATTCTCAAACTATTGACTACACCCACACTGCCTATGACAGGATCTTGGTGGAACTTGACACCTCTAAAAACCTTCCCACAACCATTGATCTTAGACTGCAAAGCAAAAATTTGTCACAATCTTTAGATTACGAAGGCCTACCATTTAGGTGTAGGAGGTGTTTCTGCTTAGGCCAAACCTTTTTTGGTTGTGGGATGGCAAAGCACCAACATGACAAACAACTTGTGGAAAGACGCCCTCCCAAAACACCCGATTTTCAAAACCAAAGAGGATCTTCATTCAAATGCAAATTTAGAAGTTGAATCCGATTCTATCCCAGGAAGCCCTTTATCTGAAATTCTTGTTATTGGCAGCAAGGAAAATGCAAAAGATTTATATGAGGCTAACAACATTATTTTCCCAGCTAGAGTCAACGCGGCTAAGGAAAACTATTTGGCTAACAACATCGTTGTCCCAACTGGAGTTAATGCGAATAAGGAAAATACTCCTATTAAGGTCACTCTTCCAATCGAGGAGGATTCAGCAGGTAGGGTAATGGTGCGTAAAAAGAAACAAATTATTTCTAAGAATAACATTTCTCCATCTAGCTGAATCTGTTCTCTTCTGTTGTTTGGTTGTTTCATATTGCCTCATATTTCTTTGCCAAAAAACGACTTGCTATTTTGCTCTGGTGTTGTGCTGCTGCAGTTTAGTCATTGTTTATCAGCTGCTTTTGTGTTGATAAGTTGTTGTTTGGTTCTATTATAAGCAGAATGTTTCCAATTGCTAGGATTTCATGTTTTATCCTGATTTTGATCATTTTGTTAGGATTAAATTGTAAAATCTGGTTTTTGAGCCTTCGTGTACAAGGGTATAGTCCCTTTCAAAAAACTATTTGCTTATAAAAAAAAACATCAGTTCATTTTAAATTTTAAAAAGAAACATATGGTTATATCATCTTCACTCTTGCAAAAAGCATCTTACTTCCATCCTTATCTTGAAACACATGCATCTTTCTTAAAATGAACTTTATATCCCATTTCTACAAACTACATATTGCTAATTATATCATTTTTTAAATAAGATGCGGTAAACATCCAATATATGTTTTCCTCACCTTATTTGGTGCGAATGTTGATCTTCCAATTTCCATTCTTGAATCTGATTTATTATTCCTCAACTTCACCTCTGCTTGTATACAATCATCAATGCTACTTCCTCTTGATGAATCTCCACAATTAATAAATATTTGAGCTCCCCCATTTTTATAGTCATAGGTGATTTAAATGCAAGCTAAAGAGAAATACTAGTAGTTATATTTAACATTTTCCCAATGTTTTTGTAAAGAAATCATAAGATCTTCAACAACCAACATTGATAAATCTTTAGATTCCCCAAGAGCTGCAACTATGAGATCAAATATTGTTGGTAAACTCCTCAATATATTCTCAACAACTATTTTTTTACCATGATCTCTCCATGGTACTTGCTATTTCTCACCACATCCATTGCATGGTAAACAAATCATTCATTTTCTCTAATTCTTTCATTGAAGATTCTCAATTTTCTTTCTAAGCATTTGCAATCTCATTATCTTCATTTTCCTTGTTCCTTAGTAAGCGCATTGCAATTTTTCCTAAGCTTATTTAGATTTAGTATCTTCTATTACCCTAAAAAAGATGGACTCCACTATTACTTCCTAGATAAATAAATAACATATTACAACCTTCTTTTTATTTTTGATGTATTCTTATCTATTTGACTCAAAGCAATGAGATTACTTTGACCGGCGAGTAATACATACCAATTATCCATAAAATCTAACAAATCATGACAGCATATGAGTATTTTCATTTTAATAAATCTAATATTCATAATTTTTATTATTAAATTGGAAAAAATGAGGATGTAAAACATGCTTCCCATTTTCTTCAAAACTTACTTTAAAAATAAACACTCAAAAAATTCCGAAACACCATTAACTCAAATAATCTTAACTTACATACCAAATTGAAAGTTTATATGTATAAAAATTAGATGAAATTAAATTTAAATTAACACAATAAAATGATGTTCATAAAATAATTCAATGCACATCCCAACAAAAAAAAATCTTATTTAATACATTGTAGTCATAAAAACTAACCAAAAATCTTTCAATTTTCACACCAAAAATCTTCCTGTATAATAACTACATATATTAGATACATATATATGCATTTACCATTTTTAAAAATATATTATTTTATAATTAATCGTTTAAACTTCAGATCTATTTTAAAAGAAAATTGTTTGTAAAATTTTATCGAAACTTTAAAAGAAATTTGAATTTCTAAAATCCTTTAATACATTTTAAAACTAATATGGTTAGGAAACTATTAATAGATGCTTAGATGTCTCATTATTAAGTATGTTTTTATAAACAACAAATGCAATTTAGGGTACTCTAGATATGATGGCACCATATATTTGGGCCGTCTTTAAATGAATGAAATAGGATTTCACATAATAATATTGAAATCTACATTGGCTATAGCCTATTTTAATCACACTTCAATGTTAGTTTTAAATAGTAAGTTTCACATCATCTATTCTAAGGAGGGTTTATGATAAAGTTAGGAAGTGTGAAACAAAAGTAAAAACATTTTTTTCGGGGTGTAAATTGGAGAGTCTTGAATTTTTTTAGCGAGTCCTGGAGAGGTAAAGATTCTTGCAAAAAAAAATATTAACACGTGGATTCTTAAGAGGTAAAGATAGAAATTTTTATTTTTGTTTAGACATGCGTTTCTAAGAGCCAAAGAAAGAAGTTTGAAGATAATTTTTATAGATATTTTACATATCATAAAATTAACTAAGTAAGCTGATCTTTTTCTTATATGGAAGTCAGTAGGGGAAAGGAGCCATCATCGTGAATGGCCCAATGACCGTGAGTAGTTATGTGAAACAAAGTACCAATAGTTGTTTGAATTAAAGTTAAAAAAGAAATAAAAACTAGCCAATAAAGTGAGTCACATCAAATCACATCAATAAATGAACCAATGAAATCATGACACATAAACAACCCATAAAAGGTGATTTTATTCTCAACTAATGGGTTGCCTTAAATTCCTTTGTATTCAAAAGTACTTATTTTAAATCCCTTAAAAATATACTCTTCACATATTCAAAATTTTTGAAAGAAAATCTGTATATTAAAAAAATCATGCTCTTTAAAAAGGTATTTTTAAATTTTTTTTTTATGATTTTTAAGTGGCTCTAACAACCTCCCACATTATGATTCACGATGACTGGCTCCTTTCCCCTAAGAATATCTCTAAATCTGTAAATAACATCTAACTTTAGTCCTCTACTCATGTAGAGTAAATTGTTTAGTAAGCCCCATTTCCTGAATGGATTTTATAACTTTTCACCAAGCCAAGTTTTCATCAAATGAAAAGAAATAAAATGTTTTGTATTTAAATTTTAATTAGTTTTAGTGAAAGGTATATAATAGTTATTGCAACTCTCATGTATAAAGTGTGTTGTAAAATAAATTATAGTATATTCTTGTTGACTATCCATGAGTTTAATATAAATTAATACGAAGAAATATTACATATGTAAGATCTGTAATCATTAATTGTCTATCATAATAGTTATATAAACTCTTTTAATGTTACATTTGTAGGTGAAATTACAAAGCTGAGGAGTAATAACCTATAGGATTCCAAGTAAATTTTCTCTAGAACTTATGTCTCACTCACCTTTCTTTATCTTTTATAAAAGAAAAATCGAAATGGTTCTTATTTTCATAATGATTTTTATTAAAAATAATTTAAAGTTTAAATGTAACCTTTTTCTTTCATATTCATTTCAACTTTTTTTCATACAAAAAAATTTGCTTTAATTTCAACCTTTTTTCTTTCAAAACTAATATTATACATTTGATTTAATTTCACTTATCAGCCTTAGAAGAAGAACACTAAATCTGTGGTAGTTAGATTTTTAAGTTGCAAAAACTGGATTACAATTATACCCTATGGAAATGGTCTTTTCCTTAAAAATAGATACTAAATTAACTGGTTGTGTTTCACCACCAAATAACCTTTTCATTAACGATACATAGCATTTATTTGTTTAACAGATACTTACTAAGAAGTTTTGGGATGGACAAAAGACTATCATTTGACTTTTTTCAGTAAGTCATAAATAATTACTGAAAACTAATTCATAACTTTTGCCTAAATTTATCCATCCATACCAGTTTTGACTACGTTTTCAGTTTTAAACTAATGAAAAAAAAGTTTTGATAAATTATTAAGAAAAACCTCAAAAGTAACGAACTCTAAAACAAATTCAAACTATTGCTTTTGCCAAACATTTAATCTACGGGATAGAAGCCAGTTCTAAGTTTTATCTATTGAATTTTTAACCAAGTTTTCAGTTTTGAACAAATTAATCAAAAGTTAAATTAAATTATGAAGAAAAAGTTCTCTAGTGTGAAATTAAAAATTCCAAAGCACTAACCAACACTTGAGAAATTGGAAAAGATGCATAAGATATGTTGCATACCTGAACTGCATTCGAAACACTGGATGCTATACCAAACCGCTGTCGTTTTGTTTTTCGCTGTACCGACTCGGCCTTTCTTTTTCCAGCTTTCCCATTTGTTTCCTTTCGCTTGCAATTGAATTTTAATAAGCTCTCACAAATCGCATTTTCTACACAAAATTTCTCTATCGGTGCCTTTGGTTTACTTAGCTTGCGATTTGCTGTGTATGAAGGAGTTGAGTCAGCCATCGCCAAATTTTCTAGATAATCGAAAGAACCTTCAACTGGTGGGGCAGCTGCACAGATATCCACTATTGACCGCTTCTTCTGAGTCCTTGATTTCTGTCTATTCATTTTACCTTGCTTTTTCTGAATGTCAGATGCTTGGGCAAGGCAGTCATCTATGTGGGCATTCACAGCTGTGATTGTGGTAGATGTGAATGTTTTGCAAACTGGGCAAACTTTGACTCCACAAACTTCATTATCGCTCATGTCAGAAATATTATGTCTAACCGACTCAGTTCTTGTTGTCTGCAAATTCAGATTATCACTTTTGCTTCTCTCAGATTGTAGTAAGATTGGCCTTGCTGTTACCTGTTCTTCTGCCACTTCTGTAGCTCTCTTTGCCTTTACTGAATCTTCACAGACAAACATATCGCTAAACGACTTGTATTCGCTTCCTATTGAATGCGATGTGAAAGTATGTACCTGCATACCAGAGTCCGGTTTTCCATTCCGGTTTTTGTTGGCTAGAGCCTTTCCGTTTTTGTGTAGTCCTGGCAGTTGCGGGTCTCTCCCACCATCTGACTTTGAAGTACATTTTAGTGTCGAAGAGGCGGCTCTAACGAATGGCGGCACTACAGAACTCACGCGGCGGCCATAATCATTCCGGCTTTCATCTCTATTTCCTCGTCTTCTCAAACCGTCCTTCCTCTTACCACTTTTGTCGTCATGTCCTGAAATTTTGACCCTGCTAAATTTCCTTATTTCTTCTTCAAGCTCTTTGGAAATCCCCGAGTCCTTGTCTTCAAATGGGTCTAGAGAGACCATAATCCGGTCAATAATCGTGGTAGGATTTTCCGGCTCAATGCCATGACCCTCCAGGTTGTGACATGAGACCCCATGGAACTGGTCTTCCCCATCAGTTTTCACGGAAGTTTGAGATGGCCTCCATCTGTAATGAGGCCTGTCTAGTGGCGGAAGACGCGGGTTTCCTCCATCTCTCAAATTCTCCTCGAGCAAACTCTCCGAGAAAGGCCAACATTTCCTGATGTCCACATTTCTAACTTTGCCCACATATTCACTGTAAAATATACGACAGAGACTGTCAACATCTGCACATTGATTTAAGCATTAAATAAAAGTACAGCTTGAAACATAGAAAATCAACTGACCGAATGGAGAAACCTTGGCATAAGACTTTGGGATCATCAGCACCATGGAACTGGCTTTTGAATAAATTAGAAGGATTTCTGAACATCAACGGAGTACTGTGATCGGATTTCTGGCGGGGGATGTGAACCTCGGAGGCATTTTCAACCGCTTGTTCCTGCGATTTGGGCACAGTGTCCATCGCTACTTTTTGACTTCTGAATTGGGTACAGTATATCTCTACTTTTTAAAATCCCAAAACAGGCGGACGCGGCCCTCACCACTTCCAACTTCCAACCTAAATATGAATCCTTTTAAAAGACGAATCCAGCCTCACCTGTTTTCTTCCAGAATAGTCCCGCTTAATCTGTGACTTGTAGCTCTTGGCAGATGTAAAACTTCTGATTAAAAACGCCGGAGAGAAATCTCCCTATTCCGAAGCCTATATTTAATCTCCTTGACTGAAGAACGGAACCGGGTAACCATTAACCGTCAAACTTCCTTAGATATTTTAATAAAACAATATTGCGAATTGCACATATTTCTACAGAAATGTAATGAATGGAATGGGAGAGATACCATTCATCATGTGACGCGCTGTAATATTTTAATAAAGCTTTCAGCGGAAGAAAATTCAAGGTTGTTCAACAAGAAATTCAGGAGATTTAAAAAAAACAATTAAATAAACGGAAAGCAGCGGATGCCCGCAAACAGAAGGCCGTGTTTTATATTACGCCGTATCTTCAATATTAAAGTTCGGCGGTTCAAGTTGACTGTAACGAAAGTCTGCTACCATGACCGATTAAAACAGCTACGGAAGAAAATCTCAAAACAACTGTGGCTGTACAATCGCCTAGATTTAGACGGCTTATCGAAGAAAATCGTTTGTAGTTTTCAACATAAACCCTATCTGGTTTTCAGGAGGAAAACGCCTCGATAAATACAAACCCTAGCCTGTTGCAAAGAACATGAAATCGAAGCGAAAAAAGGAGAGGAGTAAGTTTGTTAAGAACTCACCTGAGTTTGAATCGAATCGTTGGCAAACGCAGAAGAGGATCGAAATCACAGAAAACGCAAAATAGAGAGATCGCTGCAAATCTCCACCTCCAATATCTGGGTGGGAGGGAGAAGACGGGTAAGGCGGTGGTGTTGATAATGGAAGAAAATAATTGATGACGACATTGACAAAGGGAAGCGTAAAAGTAGGTATTTCCACCATGGGCATTCATACATAATGGATGCATTACTATTTACCATACATGATGTGTTCATCCTGCCATATTTGATGGTCATTGGATAATGTGGAGTGGAATGTGGGCTCTTCTTCATTCGCGGTGCGTTGACTGGATATGTGCGGCACATGTCCTTGTCATCGACTCAACATATTCCCATCGTGTTTTACCCGCCTGCACGTCTGCTCTATAAACAAAAAGTAAGATTCATAAAAGATATTTCAAGTTTCACTTAAAGCCGGTACACCTTTTTAGGGTCCCCACACAATGCTCTTCAACATCTTTATTATTGCACGGGCAAATCTCTCACATCCCGCCTCGCCCGGCAAATAAGCTCATGTAGGAGGAGGGAGTTTGAGAGGGGACTCAAATTTTCTAAAATTGTAAAGGGTAATTTTGTTTCCTTGCTCTCTCCTTTATGTAGAGAGTGAAAATATTAAAAAGAGGGGGGCTAAACAAAATTAAATAAAATAAAAAGTTATTTTGCATTTTATGATGATAGTGATTTAGTTTAGGTTTATAGGTAGTTTATAGTATATGGGATTATTTTGTATTTTGTATTTTTATAAGATATTAAATTATATTTCAAATATAAGTTGTACATACAATACTTCCAACAGATTTTTATTGTAGGACTTCTCTTGTAATAGAACAATGTTGGAAACCAGGGCACTGAGAGGGGTGGGGTGAATCAGTGTCTGTCAAATTCTTAACTTTGATTTCAGTTCACTTAATTTGTAACATTATAACCAAAACAACATCTACAAGTAGTTAAAAAGAGAGAGACAACACATGGAGATAGGATTCAATGTGGGAAACCCGAACTGGGAGAAAACCCACTGAAACCAAGAACCATACGACAAGAATGTCCTATAAATGTTACATTAATTTCAAGTTGAGCTTCATCTCAACATGGAGTTGCAACTCCATAATTCAACCAAATTGCTACTTAGTCTTTGACAAGCTTCAACTTTCCTAGAAGCTTCAACTCCCAACTTTAATCTAGAAATAACTGAACTTTAGTAAGCTTCAACTTACAAGTAAGCAACAACTCCCCACATGTTAAGATGTAACATATAATTTTTAAGAGTTTTGATCATACTTACTTTGTTGTCTCCAACAACTAATGGTGACTACTAAATGAGTTCACTTCTTTTCTCAATTCTGCTCCAAATTCCCCTTTCTTCCTATCATCTAGTCAATATCCACTCTATGCCATATAGGGTTTATATTCACTAACATCTTCATATCATGTTTTCACTCATTACATTCACCTGATCACAATAAAATCTTTGTCATATAAGGTTCAGCTCATTCAACCAATTGCAATCTCTATGATACAGGGTATTCTTCAATCATGTATTCTTGACAAAAGTATCTCCTTTATTTTATCTCTCAAATCTCTTAAACTTTCAAGCATACAACCTCCTACATGAGAACATCAAATACGCTCTATACATGTACTTGTTGATGCATTCAACTCAATTAAGAATACTATCATCAATTAATCATCATCTCTTTCATGTTCAATGCCCTATCTTCACCTAGTTCATACCCTTTGTTTGTGCACTCACTTCTCTACTCACATAATTGACCTCAAGACTTCAAGAACAATTTTTGCACTCTACAAACTACTTTCTACTCAAAGTTTATGATCTCTTATAACTCCAACTTTTTTAGACTATGTCCATTTTGTGTATTTCACCTTATAAATTGTTATATCTTTCAGTTTCTACAGATAATACTTACCCAAGTATCAATGGCCACTACATTTTAGGAATTATCTATTTGTTGCAGAAGATTAATTCATTCCCATTATCTTTTTAAATTCACTTCCCAACTCTCTTCTTGTTTCTTTTAATGATCCACATATAAGGGAGATATAAAGAGCCTTTTTGAACACAAGACCTCCTCAAGTAATCATTTTGGAATAGTTTCAGTTATAATACAGACTTTTCAGGTCTGTTGTGAGTCATTTGATTTCCCTGATGTCTAATAAGAACTCCAAACACCCGTTTGACAATTGAAAACCCTTCTAATTCCTGTAAACTATCATTTTTGTAATTGTCAAGTGTTGAATCTCATTAATTTTTACAAGTACATTTATTTAGTGTAAAATAAGGACTTCTAAGGCAGGTCTTATTTGCATATGTAGTAGTTGCAACATTTTATACACATTCAAGATTGTTTATATCTTGCAATGTGACCTTCAAGCTTCATTTGTACACCCACAAGACATTAGGAGCTTGAATTGAGGATTGAAAACTATGTTGTTATGAAAACATTCAACCATTCACATAGTTTGTAGATTTTAGACCCTTGAGACTATGTTTTTAGGTACATAAATTCTTTTCTCACACCTTATAGCCCTGAAACCAGACTTTGTCATGCCCTTTTTGTTTTGCAGACACTTTCGAGGCTAACCAAGCAAGGTTTGTACTCTCTTTTATGTCTATTGAACTATGAAAGAGGGGATAATATTTCATAGATAGAAAAAGGACTCATTTTCTTCTCATCTGCCTTGATGAATCAAACCTTCACCCTGTCAAGCACAAAATATCATGAAAATCTCAAGCAATATATCATGGTTGGAACTAAGACTTGAAAAATGCATGAGACGAGCATGGGATAGAGAAATTTTCAAAATTTCAAGTTATTTCATCAGACCATTTTCAAGATATGAGTGATTCTTTCATCAAAACCTTAGACCGAGGGTTTTCTCTCCTGTATAATCTTGATAGGAAAACATGTTATTTCTTAATCTTTAAACAATGTTATTCTAACTTGCAAGCTCCTAGAGGTTTGTATGAGCTAATAAAAGTTCTTCCCATCTTCAAATTCTCCTTGAAAGAAGTTTGGTACCTCCAACAACTGGGTTTTACAATGTACAATGCCATTAATATCCTTGTTTTGTTCTTCAAAGACATTAGGATGTTCTTGAGGTTTTGTTTGGCTTGAATTATTAGGAGGGATTCCTAAGCCTTATTCTAACACGAAACACAAACCATTCTTCAAAATTTTCTTAAAAACCTGTCCTTGCATAGTGGAACTCAGTTTAAATAGAGAATAGGGTTGAAATGCCTTATCACAAATTGAGAACACACGACTACACTACTTCAATTGAGATCACTATAACATATTTGACAGTTTGAGAACATGAACTAAGAAATGGAGACAACAAATGAATCTTAGGCCTCAGACTTCATGGTTGGACCCATGTGGTAGATGAAGGTTAGTAAATAACTATGGCATCACACAACTTCACTAAGATAATATAAGATACATCCATTCAGGGTAAGTGCACGAAGTTGGTGGACAATTCCGTGGACATAAAAACCTGAAATAAAGGAACCGTGATAGCGGTTTACATATCGCGATCATGGTTCCTGAATTCCAGGTTCAGTAATTACCGAACCTAAAACCGTGATCAAGGTTTAGAACCACGAGCATGGTTATAAACTGCGATCGCGGAACTCTGAGACAAAAATTAGTAGTCCCGCAACTCCTTATTTTCCCCATTTTTCATTTCAAACTATGATTTTTCTTAAATGTTTTTCACTCGAGCTTTGAATACCACCTCAAAATTTCTCATTGGACTTCTGGATAGTGATAGATTCAACCATGCCACCAAGATGAGGAGGTAAGTCCCCGATTGTAATCATTTTTTTGCATTTTAGGTTTTTTTTTTGGCATTTTCATGGGTTTTTTGAAATGTTTGTATATGTATGAAATTTTCTTGTTTTATCAGCTGGTCGACAAGCTCAAAATCATGAAAAACATCAAAACATTTCTCAAAATGCACCGAACATTCCTCAAAACCCTCCAAACATTCCTCAAAACCCTCCTCCAAACATAGATCTGCCTTATGTGGCTCCTTCTGTCCCCACTGAGCCAACAGGAACACAAGATAATATCATTGGAAGAATCCGAGAAAATAAAATTTTCATTGAGAACCTAATTCAAACTATAAGACAAAATCATGCTACAAATCCATCCCACATGACTTTAGCCAATACATTGCAAACATTGATTGGCGAAGTCGAGTCCGCAACCAACCAAATACATAGATGGAACACCTTTAGAGGTGACTGTAGGTGGTGGTATGAGGATAAACTATCCCATGCAGCCTTAAAAGACAAAAAAATGGAAAATACCTCATTTGTGCATTATTTATTGACCCTAGAACCAATGCCCCTCGCAGTTACTTGCAAACGGTTCCCAATCCATCGGTGCCATGATGACCGAATCAAAAACAATTTTTGGGACCGATGGTGGATGGTTTTTGATTATCCACCATGCAACAACAATGAGGTTCCTCTTTATTTTTTGAAGAAATTATATTGCGAGTTCATGCTTAATGAGGTCTCGAATTATTTTGACTTTTCTAACTTTTTTGGTCGAGGAGGTGGCTCTGCACAGAGTAGACCTGGTGCATGCATAGGTCAACCTAGGATCCCCCATGCCCCAAAACCCCCACTGCCTTCAGTTATCCCTCCTACAGTGAAGGAGGTTGTGGAGATTGATACATTGCATGCATTGAGGGAGCTCACTGACACTCTGACCCAACATAGTGACCAGATTGCATCTGGTGATGTTGGTGGAGGTGCCAATTCTAGCACACCACACCACTATGGATCATGTGGTGCCGTATGCACTGCAGGCGAGACATCATTTGCTAGTTCACAGGATTTCTTTTCTATAGATGAGATGCTTGGGAATGTTTTTGGAACTGGTGACAATCATATTGGTCTTTCACAGGTAAATTTCAAATAAATTTAAATAATATATATACAATAGTTTAATTCACATGTTTGATATATATATATATATATATATATATATATATATATATATATATGATTGTACGACATGTACATACATGTAAAAAACTAATTTTTTATTTTATTTTAAATAGCAAGAGCCGGTGAAGGAAACATCCAGCATCGACATGCTAGCTACTGCAACTAGGCGTGTTTTAAACTTAAGTTTCAAGTTGTACAAACTTACATTTTTAATTTCATTTGATTGCACTAGATTATTATTATAATGTTTCACATGTATGTTGTACATATTAATATTTTTCTCTTTTATACACAGGAGCCTAGCGGGTCATCATCTACTCAGGGAACAGAGGCTACTGGCACGCCTCACATGAGTTTTATGCAGGTTAGTAAATCTCTTTACACTTTATTTCTAATGACTGGAAGTTCACATGGATTACATGCTTTGGACCTCTGTTATGTGGTGCATAGTCCATGTAGATTTTAATATTAATTTGTACAATTGTTTTTTTTGTATAGCTTATGACTACTAGAGAGACTCCTCCATATATGTAGACTGTGGAGGCTTCTGTAGATACTACCATAGCATCTGCAGATCCACTAACTGAGGTACAATTTTTCAAATTTGTTAAATTTTGGAGGTTCATCATTTCTTATTACTTAAATCTACAATATCAAATTTTGTATGTATAGATAAAATATTTAATTTGAAAATTAGTTATTTGTATGTAGCTTACCCCTTGTGAGTCTATTATTGTCCCTGCGATGCGTCAACAAAAAATTGATAGGGATCATGACATTGCAGTAAGATTTCACATGCATTTTAACTAAATTGTACAAGTTTCTAAATTTTGAATCTATTTTAAAATTTTGTGGTGTTAAAAACTTGTTTATGAATGTGCAGGTTAGGTTGCAAGCATACTTAGAGACACCTAGGACCACACGGATGAAATCCGTAGTGGCATCTCCCTCCACTACATTCCCAAGTCGTGGACGTGCTACTTCTAGGAGGGCGAAGAGAGGGAAGATGTTTCATGAGTAGATTCATAGTCCACCTGGATGTACATAGATATATATATGGGCCATCTGGTCCTAGTGAACATGTTTCTTCATATATTCCATTGTATATATATATAGCCTTTTGCAACCGCATGTGGTCCCATATGTACATTATGACACACTTAGTTCGAGATGTACACATACATTATGAACATATACATATATATTTTCAGAGACGTGCGTCTGGAGCACACTTTTTTTATTCTTATATATCCATGTGTGTTGGTTTTCATAACGATAAATCTGAACTATATATGTTTGATTTGATTTCATTGCATGTATGATATCCTTCTATGTATGTTTTCATAACCATTTAAATTAGTTCTCTGATATGTACATGTTTGATTTAAATATTTAATCATGTCTTTTTGTATTTGAATTGAGATGAATTTTTTTCATTAGATTAGGTATTTTCATATGGTTTCCTGCTTCAAATTTCAAGTGTTTTCAATCTCTAGAATTGCAAGGATCTAAAAAGGCAATTTTTTTCTCTGAAATTTTAAATGGGATGCTATAAAAAATTAGGGGTACCAATGGAAAATATTTTTAGATCATATTCGAGGAGTTCATGAGTAGAAGTTACGGGAAAAATTGCAAGGGAAATGGAGCAAAAATTAAGGAGATATGAGCAAAAATGTGATTTTTGCAATAGGGTTTCTTGAAAATTTAGTAGCATAACTAAATATAACTAGCAAGAATGAAGGAAAATGAAATATTTTAAAAAGTGATTAAAAAAATTGCTAAGTGTATGTTTATACTCACCTCTTAACATTAACCTAGCTAGCTCATCCTTGACCATTCTGGATTAAGCCGGGTTACATGGCATGACAGGGTAGGGTTACAAGCCTTAAGTGACAAAGGGACTTAAAGGGGTGATAATGTGAGAAGGGGTTAAGTATTCATGAGAGGGGGTAACATAATCAAGTTGGGGTGTTGAGGAATTGAATACCTAGTGAGAATGTTACAAGCCTTGAGTGACGAAAGGGAGAGAATTTCATGTGGTGGTGCATTCTGATGTCCCAAGTTGAAACTTGGGTAAGAATTTGACAGTAAGCCCTTATTAGTATTCTTAGGTTCCACCCATCGCATGAAGAATCCTCCTCTAATAAAGGAATCAACTCATGTCTTCCTCCACGGAAGATCTTGAATGATGAGTCTTTTCCATAGACCATCTTCTTGAATGTGGAAACTACAAATGAAACTTTCTCATCTTCCAAGATGTTCACATGCTCCAATGTGTTGATTCAATTCTCAGGAATGACATTGATAATTCCAAATTGACTAAGATATTTTTCAAATTTAACTCTTCATAGGATTCTAGAGATATAACCTATGATCTCTACAAGGGCTGAACTAAAACTTATTGACTATCGAAGGAAATGGTCACAAATATTTTCCTGAACCAATTCTTAAAATTTGAATCCTGAAGATTCTTCATGTGGAATTATCCTCCCTGAGAGGTGTACCAAGCTCATGCATTCTTGTGCCAAGATCTTCCAAAAATTTTGATACATTCTCCTCATAGGATTCAAAATCAGAAACAACTTCTTTTAGAGCTTCAAACCTCTAGATGATGGTATGGGATAAAATGTCATACAAGTTATCTGAGTTAGATGAAAACACACCTGAGCTCACCAAGGAATGAGAATCAAAATTATTCATCTCACTCACAAATGGGAGATTATTTTCTCAATGGAATTTCTCTTTCTTGATCTCAACTCTATTCCTATTGATTTTAAAAAATATTACCAAGAACAATCTAAACAAAGAGATAATCTCAAGAAATAGATCATGTTCCTTTTTTCAAGGATGATGATCACCCAATGGTCACATGTCCTTCTTTGCAGTATGAATGCTTGATCTTTCTTGTTGGACTAGGGGGTTGAAGTTTCAGATGGGAGACATTGCTTCAATTTGAGGCAGAGATGATTAATCTCATACAATTAATGATGGCACTTATGAATAAAAGGTCCTCACATGTGTGTTCCCTTAATTGTTTGATGATTTTTACTTATACTCCTAGTTCTGTGTCTAGTGATATGTGATGAAGAATCCTATTACAATGCAAAAATAATGAGCATGTAAGCACATAGCTGGGGTAGTAGAGGATGGAGAGAGATCACCACAATAACATAGCTCAAGAGAGAAAAGTAAGGATAGTGATGAAGCTGGTTTAAGAGGACAGAGGAAAGTTCAAAGAGAACATGAGAGATGGAAGGTGAACAAGTGACAAATTGAATGTTTTGAGTCCTAGGAAATGAACGGAGGTGAGGAGTGAGAAGTCATGCCTCAGGACGTCGTGGCACCGAACCGACTGCGCCGACACATTTGGGTGGATAGGTGAACACTAGAGGGGGTGGTGTTTTGGTGCGCGAAAGGGTTGTTGCTTCCGGGATTCTTCATTTAGGCGTAGTCCCTTAAGAGCCCTGAGATAAAAATATTGTTCAACCTCGACGGGTGACTACTCGGACTCCATGACACCTAGAGATGGCTTGTCTAATCCAACACCTCAGCGTACGGAACCTCTTAAAAATCCTCTCTCAGTTTTTTCCTTCTCATTTCGGTGCTCTTGCTGCCCTATTGTTTGCAAACGCGTGAAATAGTGTAGTTGGAGCCAGTGATTGGTTGTCAAACGCTATATTTTGTAAACGGTGGGTGTTGTGGCACCAAACCAACTATGCCGGTATGTCCGGGTGGATAGGTAAACACTAGAGGAGGTGGTGTTTTGGTGTGCGACAAGGTCGTTGCTTCTGGGCTACTTCATTAGGGCGTAGTCCCTTAAGAGCCTTGAGACCAAAATATCGTTCAACTTTGATGGGTGACTACTCAGACTCCGTGCACCTAGAGATAGCTCATATGATCCAACACCTCAGTGTAGGGACCCTCTACAAAAGCCTCTCTCAGTTTTTTCCTTCTCATTTTGGTGCTCTCACTGCCCTATTGTTTGCAAACGCACGAAATGGTGCAGTTAGAGCTAGTGATTGGTTGTCAAATGCTATAGTTTGCAAAAAGTGGGTTATGGCACTGAACCAACTATGCCGACACATCTGAGTGGCTAGGTGAAATGCTAGAGGAGGTAGTGTTTTGGTGCACGACAAGGTCGTTGCTTTCGGGCTACTTCATTTGGGCGTAGTCCCTTAAGAGCCCTGAGACCAAAATATCGTTCAACTTCGATGGGTGACTACTCAGACTCCGTGGCACTTAGAGATAGCTCGTCTAATCCAACACCTCGGCATAGGGACCCTCTACAAAATCCTCTCTCAGTTTTTTCCTTCTCATTTTGGTGCTCTCGCTGCCCTATTGTTTGTAAACATGTGAAATAGTGCAGTTGGAGCTAGTGATTGGTTTTCAAATGCTATATTTTGTAAATGGTGGGTCATGGCACCAAACTGACTGTGCCGACACATTGGGTGGCCAGGTGAACACTAGAGGAGGCTGTGTTTCAGTTTGCATGACAAGGTCATTGCTTCCAGGATACTTCGTTCGGGCGTAGTCCCTTAAGAGCCCTAAGACCAAAATATCGTTCAACTTTAATGGGTGACTACTCAGACTCTGTGGCACCTAGAGACAGCTTCATCTGATCTCACACCTCAACGTAGGGACCCTCTGCAAAAGCTTCTCTCAGTTTTTTTCTTCTCATTTTGGTGCTCTCGCTGCCCTATTGTTTGTAAATGCATGAAATAATGCAGTTGGAGCCAGTGATTGGTTGTCAAATGCTATATTTTTCCAAACGGTGGGTCATGGCACTAAACCGACTGTGCTGGTACATGTCTGGGTGGCCAGGTGAACGGTAGAGGAGGTGGTGTTTTGGTGTGAGACAAGGTTCGTTGCTTCCGGGCTACTACGTTCGGGCGTAGTCCCTTAAGAGCCCTGAGACCAAAATATCATTCAACTTCGACGGGTGACTACTTAGACTCCGTGGCACCTAGAGATGCCTTGTTTAGATCTGAGCACCTCAGGCGTAGGGACCCTCTACAATAGAGTCTCTCGGATTTTTTTCTTCTCATTTCGGTGCACACACTTATGTATGGTCTTGTAAACACTTGGGGAGGAGTCGTTTTCAAAATTTACAACATTTTCAAAATTTACAACTTTTTCAAAATTTACAAATTTTCAAAATTTACAAATTTTTCAAATTTACAACTTTTTCAAAATTTACAACATTTTCAAAATTTATAACTTTTTCAAAATTTACAACATTTCAAAATTTACAACATTTTTACAATTTACAAGTTTTTTAAATTTACAAATTTTTCAAAATTTACAACTTTTTCAAAATTTACAACATTTTCAAAATTTACAATATTTTCAAAATTTACACTTTTCAAAATTTACAACATTTTCAAAATTTACAACATTTTCAAAATTTACAACTTTTTCAAAATTTACAAGTTTTTCAAACAATGAAATCTTCTCTTAGCTTCAAGAGTTTAAAATTCTATACTAACAGTGTCAACCACATGAAGGTGGAAGCTTTTCTGGCACCACTAACCTAAACATAAAAGTGTTAGTCAAAGAAATTTAAGTTTCAAATCAAAACCATATACTATCTATATATGTACAAAATGCACAAATTTAAAATAAAATAAATTCAAACTTAAATCTAGATCTTTAAACTAAATTTTATATATATATATATATATATATGTTGAAAAGAAATTATATATACGAGACATGAGCATTGTAAATTCATTCCAATGAACCATCTAGGATCGGATCTACTCTGAATAGTAGACAAGATTGCTTCATGATCTGACTCTTGAACCTTCCAAAGAATCTTGTTATTAGGCCTTCCTCGATATCTATCCAACTGAATATTTGTCGCTGGAACTAGATGTGAATATAAGAGTATTTTCCTGTGTGTCTCAAAGTCTTCAAACACCCAAACATAGGAGTTTTTTAATGGATACCGTCGAAGCCAAGTTCCAATAACTACCACTGACCCTATAGGATACTCAATATCTTCACCATCTATAATAGGAGAAGTCAACTTCTTTCTTTCCTCGATGCAACGACATAAGAAATAGTCTGTTCCTTCTTCATTGTCTTCTGTCGCAATTACTGCAAACACATGTCCTACAAAAAAAACAACTTAGTTGAACAACTCAAATTTAAATTACATATTAAAATTTCAATGGACATAACTCAATACAAAAATTAAATAAATAACCATAAATACCTTGTCGCACAAAATCAAAATTTTGTCAGTCATTGGATGTTGTAACTTCATCTGCAAAAACAAGTAGTAATGATTGTGGAGGTTGATAACTAGGAAGTAGAGTTAGAGGCCTACAAATCCATCGTTCCACCCATTCTTGTGAATCACACTCAGCAGTGACAAATTTGATACAAGATGCATAAAAAAATATCAACTTTCTTGTCCATACAGCCCACAAAGTAGTGTCTGAGCTACAAAATGAGTGCATATCACTGGACCCAGTGAGTGTCATACAATCCTCATAGTTAGCAATAAGTTGTTCCTCTATCAACCAAAAATATCTGCGAACTATGGAATTTTCTTGAGAATCTTGGGCCATGTTGTCAGTACACCATTCCACTATGCTCTTTTCCTTTTTTAAATTTAGCACCATCTTTGTACTTCAACTCTTCTCTTGTAAGAGCTCTTTTCACACATGCCCCTACATCGTCATGCTCTCCTTTTCCATGTCTAGCCCTAGTGAAACTCCAAATATGTTGCACACCTATCTTGACGTGCATTCTTCTCATCCAATAAAACATTCGTGCATTCTTAAACTGAGACGTGTAATTATCTGATCATATATAATGTTGTTTGAAGTGGATGTCCCTATCAGACAAGTTTCCATAAAATAACTGGAAACACCCTTGTACAAATTCAGTAGAATGAGTAAGATCATCACTGATATAAAAGTGGTACTCTCTTATGATTTTTCTATCATTCTCTGTACTGTTAGGAGAATGTAGAAATGTTATATGCACAAAAATGGCAACTTGTACTGAGTTGTAATATTGTGATTGAACCTCCATTTGTGGTTGCAATGTGTAATTCTCTGCAAAATTGACCACTGAAACAATAGTACCAATAGGAAATGTGTCTTTACATAGCTTGAATTGTTCATCCAACCATCGAGCTCTATGTGTATGCCTCGCATACTCATAAACAATTTCATCCTTAAATTTTCTCAAAAATTAGAAAACGGGCATTTTTTCTATAACTAGCTCACACCATTTAGACTCTTTTCCATCTTTCAACTGGTATGAAACTGATTTATATTTATCAAAATCAACTAAATTATGTCCTATTATACCTTCAAAATGCTTATGGATGTAACTTTCCAATTTAGGTAATCTGCCGCATGTACTACAACTTCCATCTAAACAATCCTGACTATAAAAAAATTGTCCAACTTGTTTTTCACAAAATATAGTAGGAATGAAATCCCTAGAAGATATTGGTGGAACTTGAACACCATATTCCGATAACATAGTTTCAGAATAAAATTTAGAACGAATACGTAAAAATTTAGCATAATGCATTGCAAATTCAACATGTTGCCAACAACAACGTGGTGCGAGCATGGTTGATTTTCACATAGAATGGTTTCAACATTTCAAAAAAATATTGACTAATTTTAATTTCTAGATTCTCTTGTTCAAACTTACAAAAAAAATGAGTTTGAGTCATATCTAATAAATGCTTTGGATGTGGTTCATGATTAGTAGAACCAACTCTCCATTTTATAACATCTCTTGTATTAGGTGAAACTCTGTGTTATTATGCCAAAATTTAATAAATTCTCTTATAGCATCATAATTATTTTTGTCCTTACGTGGTGCTCTAGAAAAAAATGCCCAAAAATCGACATTATTGAGTGATTGAAGGATATTACGTATTTCAATTACTTTCATTAGAGCTTTTCGATTAACTTACAACAATCGACTTGTTTGCGTAATCAAACGTTGTTTTTTATTGATTCACTTACAACACTAGTAGAAAGTACACGACACACAATATTACTATCCCTAGTGTGTCTCTTGACACCAACAGTGTGATATGCATCATGAAGGTTTTCAACAATTGTAGAGGTTTGACCACGTATATTAGATGTTGTCAATCCTAAGGTGTTTAATGTAGGTCTCATTTTAATCAATTTCATCAAACTAACCAACAACTGACATATTTAGGAATTATTTAAAATTTCAAAATGATTATCCCAAATTTCAGTGGCTTTTCTTCTATTTTGTCGTTCAAAAAGTTTGTCAGACATTGGTTTCAAAATCTTTTCATCAATTTCAATACGAAAATTAGGTTTCTTACGTAAAATCCTAGGAGGTGTTTTTGTCAAATTTTTCTTGTCTGCAGTTTCAACATGAATTTCCTTATTCACATTTTCATTGTCTCCTTCAATTTCAACATTTGCTACATCATGAGTATTTAATTCTTCTTCAACATTAACAGTAAAAACATCTTCATCATGAGTATTTAATTCAACTTCAACATTGACAGTAGAAACATTACCTGGTTCTTCATTGCTTACAATAGTTGGGGTTGAAAATGAACCTCTTCTTGATTCATAAAGTTTCTGCATTCGCTCAGCATTTTGAATTTTTCTGGCCTCTAATTCGTTTGGTGTTATTTTACTTAATGACTTCCTTTTTTGACTTCATTTTTTTGTCTCCCATGATGTTTTGCTTCCGGTGATAAGAAAAACGTGCAAAAAAAGATAGAATTTTGCAGTAGTTCATACGGTAAGGTCAGAGAGTAAAAATCACATGGTAATTCAGACATTCGGATGTGTGTAAATATGATTTATGAACCACAAGTGTGCTTTATAAACCATGATCATAGTTTATAAAGTGCACTCATGGTTTGTGTTAAGAAAACCATGATCGCACTTTATAAACCATGATCGTGGATCTATCTACCGAACCTAAGACTCGGAAAATCTTTGTTTTTCCCCAACCAAAGCTATGGAAGATCATTATGAAGTGTAAGAGGTCAAAAAACCTCAAATCTGCTCTTCCAAAGACTTCAACCATGCTAAAAAAACTGAAAACATTTCACAAAAATGGTGCCATCACATAGGGGAGGATCTTAGCTTCATAGAAATACTGATTTTAAAGTGAATAGAATAAGATAAATATCATTTTATAATTTTTTACAAACAATAGGTCTTTAAGACAATTTTTCCTGCGAATGTTCATGTCTACGTTTAAGACTGTAAGTTTTGTTTCACTTATCAAAATATGATAAAACTTATACCATCCTAAGCGTGGAAAAATTCTATACACGTTAAAAAAAAATATTTGTATTCAATATTTTTTGATATAGTTATGGCAGGCAAACGGAAAGCGCTTCGTTTTCTAAATATTTTTAGACCACTTTCACGAAAAAAATCATTGAAAAAAAATACAAAATAAAATCCACCTCAAGATAGACAACTACATGTAATGTTTCACCAAAGGAAAAAAAAACAAGATTTGGTCATCCAAAATGCGGGCAAACGGACTACAATCTTATAAGTTTAAAAAATAAAACTAAGTCATATAATTTTAAGTGTTTAATATAGCTAAACTTGTCCATTTTTTTAAAAAATTAGTATTTTAGAAACTAGATTCTGAATTCTATGATTCATATTCATATAAAGTTTTCTAATTTAGAGTGCACGTATAGCTAATAATCCCTACAAGTTGAGATTTCACTGTTTTTTGCAATATGACGTCCACAGATGACCCTATATTTCTCCATCAACTTCTTGCACTTACCCTTAAACACGATTAATTTTAGAATGTGTGTACCTCATTTTACACCTCAACATTTTATTCATACAAAAACCTTAGGATTGTATCTTTCACCTACCACAACTTTTAAGTACACAATTTGCTAAGCTCTTGAGTAAGGCTTGTAAGGAGCAGTTATGATTCAGAGGACA
Organism: Taxus chinensis; assembly: GCA_019776745.2. NCBI lineage: Eukaryota > Viridiplantae > Streptophyta > Pinopsida > Cupressales > Taxaceae > Taxus > Taxus chinensis. The sequence goes on along the minus strand of CM034146.1, from coordinate 640,847,002 downwards.
CCAATGGAATTATTCAGCCTAGATGGATGCTTAATCAACCTTGAGAATTTGAATCAACTCACCAAAGTTATTAGGAAATAGAGAAACTCATTTTATTCCCATTGATTCAAGAAGGAATGTCTAAAAGGAGAGAAACATTGTTAGAAAAATGAATAGAACTTCTTAGTTTCCTACCCAATTTCCATAAATGTTTATACAAAATTTAAGTATTGGAGTGTTCTATAAATATTCATTCCATTATTTATCCAAAGGAGGATTGACATTTTTTCTTTGATGTTAAGATGACAAGGTGCTCAATTTGCATTCCTTGAGAAACTAATTTTACAAAAACTTGCATAACTTCCACAAAATTATTCATAACTCAATGAAACTTGAAATGAATCACTAAAACATACCCCTCTACACACTCCATAGCCTATTTTTCCATAAATTTTCATGTATAACTCAGATCAATCTCATTTACCTCAATAGTCATTGTCAGTCCTCAAAGGTAATTCTGGTGAACATTTGAATTTTGCCTCTAGGAGATAAACTAAGCCTTGTGAATGCTCATACATACCCTAGCAAATGTTCCCAAGATCCTCCCATGCTTACCTATTCTTTGCATGACCTAATTTTTTCCCATTCACCTCACTAGGCACTAGGCCTAAAATACCAAGTTCAACTAAGAATTCCAAAAATCGTCTTGAAGCATACTCCAAAATGTCAAGTGCACATGTTAGAACCAACATTTTTGATCTATAGAAAATCTGAGCCAAGCATACCAATCATATACATACCTTTAATGAGCATAAAACCTCACTGTCCAAGCATGTAGCACTCTGAAACCATCTTGAATGCTCAATGAACCTAACAAGGAACTACCAATCAACCTTCATGACCCTGAACTAAGAATCACTTCACCACTCACATATTTTCCATCAATGCCACCTTAGACATTAATGACAACACCAATGTGAGGTATTTATTCCCGGTCTGTTGATTGGAGATTTGCAACACATATCAGTGGTCAGTGACTTAACATATTCCCATTGTGCTTTACTTGTCTGTACATCTGCTCTATAAACTAAAAGTAATATTCATAAAATATACTTCAAGTTTCACTTAAATTTGTGACACCTTTATTCTTACACAGGAAAATCACTTCAACATCTTTATTATTGCAAATGGGAAAATCTCTCACATCCCACATGGGCTGACAAATAAGCTTATTTAGGAGGGATTTTGAGCAGGACCTCTCAAATTTTCTAAACATATAAATGGTAATTTTTTTCCTTTCTCTCTTTTATGCAGAGAGTGAAAATATTAAATAAAGCATGGTAAAAAAAATTAAATCAAAGAAAAGTTATTTTACACTTTATGATGATAGTGATTTAGTTTAGGTTCATAGGTAGTTTATAGTATATGGGACTACCTTGTATTTTTATGAGACATTAAATGATATTTCAAATATAATTCGTACATACATTACCTCCAATAGGTTTCTACATGATGACCTCTCTTGTAATAGAAAAATTCCTAATCCAACTTAAGTATATCCAAATATGTAACATAAAGGGAATCGGTTGGCTATGATATCTCAAAAAACTCCATTGATCTAAATGTTTGATTAATCAAATCCACTTGTAATGTAATTTTAGTAGATTAATTATTTAATATAAGAAGTCTTTAGATAATTTGAAAAAGTAATTTATGATATCATTAGATGCATCATTAGTGAGTTGAAAATTTCTTCTTAATGTATTGATAAATATTTTGGAATAATAAAAATAATTTATGCCTTAAGTTCAATGGATCACTCTTACAAAGTAGGAAGCATATAGCTAATTTGACAATTAAAATTTAGATTCAAGATCTAATGCTTTATCATAAATATGAGTAATTATTTCATTACATGTTTTGTGAATGTGGTATTTTTTGACAAAGCACTTAACATTTTATTGTACGTGGATCAATCATAGGGGAACTCAATCTAATCTTAGTTTTTCTCATCAATAGTCAAATTTCATTACCATCCTTAATTTTTGAGCTCTTTTGTTTTCTACTATGTTTTAAAGCTTAGGGTAATTAAAGACTAATTATTGAAGTGTCTTTGTTCTCTTTTTGTTCATTGTGATTTGTATTTTCTGGCTCGTTTTTATTTTATCATGGGTTTTACTACAAAAATTATGGACTATAATAGTTGATATAGATATGATAATTCTTGATATGGCATCTATTGATAGATATTTTGATTCTTGATTTCACCTTCTGGGGGTTTCATGAATTTTCAATGGAGTGTTAGTGAACTGAACTAAGTGTGGGAATGTGGTTCTTTACTTAATGAAATTTAGGATAGGGTCAGAACATGATGAATCTATTCATATTATTGGGTAAATACTAAAATTATAATATGAACATACATATAAAGCATTGAAAAATAGATCAATTAGAAGATTGTGCTAGATATACAAAAACATGAAGAGATAAATGCTTAGCTTTTTTACTTGTTTTGGGATTGATATAGATGTAATAAATGGATGAAATACTTATAATTATCTTGTAGATGCGTTGTCTTTAATTATTGAACTACATTTTTCAAAGGGATGAACCAATTTTTCCAAATACCCAAACATCAGACACTTTTGTCTTGTTGGGTGGTTTGGTTTAGGTTGTAAATAAAAGTGAAATTTCTACGACCTCTTTGAACCACTATTATAGGATTCCCTATGAAATACTAGATCTTGACAATGTACACAACACTAAAAAGTCAACCATCTTGACTTAAAATGTTAATCTTTGGTAAAAATATAGCTAAAAGATTAGTAGTTGGGTTTAAGTGTAATTTTTACATTACCTACATTGGCACTACTCCAAATATTTCTCAAATTGCATGTACTCCGCACATAGAGATATGACATAATACTATGTGGATGCAATTAAGTTTGATAACATGAATGCTTCAAGCTAATTTTTTAATATTGAATAGGCTTGCTTGTTTTTGAATTGGATTGAGTAACTCTTTATTTGGGAATCTTGAATCATGAATTTGGTTTAGAGTGATTCAAAATAATATGGGGATACTCCTAATGTTCTATCTTTCTTTGAAGAATTTTAGAAATTTTTTTGTTTCCTTTTAATATATTTTAACTTGAGGAGATCTTGAAAGTTCCATGTGATTAAATGAGTGTCTTATAATTTCATAGACAAGGTTCCACATATGTATTTTCACATTAAGGTAAGCCCATAGTGGAGATGTTAACCTAAAATTGATTTAAAAAATAACAACAAATAATTTTGGCTTGCCTAAAATGTAACCATTTAGCCTAGAATAAATTTTTTAGAATGATTTGTCCCATTGGATGTTTGTGTCATGGAGTTTTATTCATGATAATCAATAATCATGGATATCTTGTGAAAAATATGATAATTTATGCAAGTGATGTAGCAGTACAATGAGAAGAACATGTCTTGTAAGAGGACTAAGGATAGTCTAAAATATTAGAATTCAACTTATAATAGGTACATAAGTTAATATTAAAGAGATTAAGTTAATATTGAAATTATCAAGAGATAAATTATTAAATTCTTCAATGAGGTGGCACTTTACATTCCACCCTCAAGTGAGGAAATGAAATTTTATCACTTAAAGCAAAAAGGTATACCTAAGTTTTTAATCACACTTTGTATTTTCTCAAGATTTTTAATTGCTTGAGTGTTTACAAGATCCCCAAAGTGTTCATCCTATAACGTAGAGTGTAGTATATGTCCAAATAATCATACTTGTACTTTAAGTCTAAACTAAAATTGAACTTAAAACTTCAAATTGAAAAAAAACATGGAAGGAGTACACCTGTTTACCTTGTGAATGTTGGAGTTTATATTTGATGAAGCACAAGGAGAGAGGGATTAAAATTTCACCAATTAAGGATAGTGTTATTATTCCTCCATTTCGTAGAAGTATTATTGACCAAAAGAGGTTCGTGTTTCACATGACATAACATAGAAGTAACCAAAGGGGGTTTGGAGTTACCCAATGCATAGAATAAAAAATAAGTAAGGTGTCACTTGACCTAACTATCCCCAAAAGAGTGCTAAAGGAATGGTTTCCTAGGGTGTTTATAAACCCATATGTACTGAGGTTGTCACTATAATCAAAGTATAACCAACACCCACTGAACCACCCAACTATAGACATCTAGATTTAAAATGTATAGAGTCTATGCAAAAGCTACAATGGAATGAAGTACATTCATGACCCTAATGTGCATTATATTAGTGTGTTTTAAAGATTAAAAAAATTAGAAAAATAATGCCCATTTTGATGCCCCAACTATACTAGATTAAAATATATAACCAAATATTGCATCTATTTGAAATGAATTGTCACCATACCCCTACATTATATCATAAGATGCAATAAACTTTATATTGAAAATTTTTATATGTCCATTGAACATCTAGGAGAGACATACAAAAACCTATGTATTCTTAAAAGTTTTTAAATTGGATGTCAAGATTTTCTCATAAGAATATCATCCATTTAGACAACAATATTTGACACTTGTGTCCTCTACTGGATGATTTTGTCTAAATTAAATTTCAAAAAATGATATTTATATATACATATAACTATGTCCCTATAACTTTTCCCATTATATTCTGTAATATGACATTATACTTTTGTACATAAATTACATTGATATTCTTATAATAACACCATTGAATGCTCCATATTTTTAGGTGACTAAGATAGATTGTAGGCCACTCAACTCAAAATACTTAATTGTTACCGTGTCACATATATCATATAATACTTTTTGGAATTCATAGAAGATAATTGTAGGTCGACACCATGTCGAACTTGGTCTTGTAAGAGAATGCATGATAGAAAGTATGGTACACTGAGATAAGAAACTTCACACGAATACAAGTATACAAATATAAAATCACATTAAAATACAAGTACAATATCAATGTCATACATAATGCCATATAGAAGACCAAGGGATGCATTCAAGAGAGACAATAGTGTTGCACACAAAAATAAGGGGAAAAGGGATGCATAAGTGACATATACTAAGGCCAAAAATAGGGGGCACATGAGTGTCACACACATACATGTAGAAGACAAAGGGCCACACACACAAGATATGAAGATAATAAATCTAATGTGTAAGAATAGATATATAGTAGCAAAAAGGAATAAAAACAAGATATAGTAGTCTTGTATGGTTTGAACATGTGTTATCCTAAAAACCCTAAATAAATATCACATGTAATATAAAAATAACTATGATGTGAAAGAGTACTATGTAATAAATGGAACAATAGGTCTTGATAGTGTAATAAAATTTCCCCCAATTACCAAGATAGCTCAGTGAAGGGTAAATATAGCATTTATGATCATGTTTAATAATATGCATCATACTTCATTCTCATGTACCTATAAAAATGCATACATGTATATAATATGTTATCCATTAAAACTATGTGACAAACAACCCATGTAAAATATAAAATTAATATATCAATTTGTGCTTTGGTCTTTATTTTGTATTTTGAAATATTTGAACATTTTTTGTGTTTTTAAGGAACTATTAAATTTTTTTTCTACACTATAATGACTTGATCATGATGGTGAGAGAGGAATCCATAGGTGTATGAGTCTTGTACATCAATAAATATTATGTAAAATAGGAGTAGGATGTGTCAATTTAAGGTGATAGTATGTTACATTCTTAGGAAATTAGATTACATGTAGGAGGAGACCTAGGAGAAGGCTTGCATAATATAGGACATGGAAATATAGTATGGGTAGGCTTAATTGTAATGGTTATAAAAGTAATTATTACAATGAAAGAAAAAATGGGTTGAGGAGAATCAAAGGGATAAATTAATTGGTAACAACTTGATTGCAATGAATATATCAAATACAATAAAATAAATATTATAAGGAATAACCCATAAGATGATGAATCCAAAGGAATCCTAAAATCGTATTACATATCTTAGGAGAATCAAAAACAAAAAAGGTGTATCCACAATAGTGAATCCCAATGTAAGATGGAGAACCATTGTGTCAAATACCCTGACTAGAAGATTGTGCATTGAATCGTTGATCTTACCTAATATATTGAAAATAAGTAAGCAAGGTTATAATGCACATGTTGTGCCTAGTATTTCTATAAATTAATACATTATGCATAGCTTTGTAATTAAATAATTATCCAATATCAATCATATGATAAATAATATCATCATCAAGTTTTAAATGTAATGAGAGGCTTGGGAGGAAAATAACAAGTTTTCTTCCAATGAGAGAATATAAGTGGATGGTTGTAATGTATTCAAAGGTGGTTGTAATTTATATGCATGATGCACTCCAGGTCGCACTTGGATTTGGAACTGTTATAATTAGGAAGTAGGTCATTGAAGATATTAAGCTTATAATTATAATTGAATTTAAGCGTATATTTCTTTAGAGTCTAATTAAATTTGATAGCATTGGTATCAATCAAAACTTGATTAACATTTATAATCTTGATATATTTGTTAGTGGAGTTCTCAATATATCTATGATAATCACAATATGATTTTTCATAGAAATATTTAGTGCCATAATTTCTCATATGAACACTAGTAGGTGGAGGGAGAGAAATAAAATCACAAATCAAATAGTATTTATGAGATTAGATGCAGTGGAGAAGGAAACCGTTTGAATTATCTTCAAGAATTAAGATCTTGTAATTGAAGTTTTTAGGTTTAGATATAACCTAAATGGTAACTTTATCTTCATATTTATTATCATTGGTTTTTCCTTTGTAATTAGATTTACCTTAGAAATTAGATGTGGAAATACTATGTGGGGTAAAACTTGTACTTAAGATCATTCAATTTTAGGGGCTCAAATTTGGCTATTTATCCTTTGAAACTGCTAATATTGACATGACACAATTGAATGTACAAATTTTTTCTCCCTCACTCTTGCTTACCACACATTGATATTTATTTAATTGCTTTCTTATATTTCCTTGTGGAGTCTCTTAAATAGGTGAAGTTGATTAATATCTTGGAGACCTATTAGTTGTTGATGGATGTGTATATTGATCAATCTTTCTCGCTCTTGTTTTGGATTAGTGAAATGGTGACAAATAAAATAAGAAAATACAATAGTGAGAGGGTTTAAGGCTACCTCTAGATGAGATGATGATGGATATGAGTGTCGAAAGGTCTTCCTCGTAATGAGCTTGATTAGTTACACAACAAAGAGAAATCAACAAAGAAAAAGATTAATAGATATGAGGGTGGCTTGCCCGACAATGCCGATCCCAAGAAGTAAAAAATTCTTAGGATGGATGTCAATGCAATTTGATAAAATATAGATAAAATGAAAATGGTTAAATGATAGGATGGAGTAAATTCTAAACTTAAACCGAGAATCTTAAATTAACTAGATAGGATAAAATGCAGATCAAATAATTATTTTTTAATGAAAATTGGACAAAACCTAATCAATCGATGGTGACATGAGACTGCTAGGCACAGTCGATGACGATTGGCACAGAGTAAGACAAAAAGAAAGACAAATCTGAATGACTGATTTGAAGCTAATTTGAGATTGATAATGAGGTTGAAGATGATGAAGAGGACTTAAAACTAATAAGCATAGAGAAATGTAATAAAATTAGTATATCTAATGATAAAAATGATAATTGTAGATCTGATTGATGGATATTGGGATGGATCGATGGAGACTAGGATTGACTGACGATGAATGGGTATGATGAATATGATATCTGACACAAGTAGTTTGAAAAATGGAGAGATTCAAAGATTTGAGGGGCTATAGGATAAGAAAATAGATAGATGGCAGGATGGATGATGGAAAATAAAATGGATGTGGATTGGGTCAACAATGAATTTATAGAGTTGATGGTGACCAAGGAGGGATCTAGGATTTGATAAGAGAAAAATGAATGGAAAATGAAATATGAAGGAGAGTAATTGAAGGCTAAGGAAATGGCAGGGCTCTGAGATGGATGATAAACATGAAAATATGATATAAAATGGTGAAGAGATAACAAAGGGGATTCAAACAAGCTTCAACTATCTAAAATATCCAATAATATCATGCAAGGTATTCAAAACAGCTCCAAGATAAATAGCAACATCTCCAAAGAAGAGAGTGTAACACAATAAAATTTGCAATAAGGCTTGAGATCTCAAAAGTACATCCTCAAGATAGGAGGGGGTATGGGAATATTTATAGGGTTAGCGGAAAACCCATTCGGGTCACTGGTGACTACGCTAGACCCTTGATCTTAGTGGTGGAGGATAGAACAACTCAAAATAATAAGCCCTTATGAAGTGAAATCGGAGTTAGTTTAGGTGGTTAATATGGGTTAGGGTTGGCTTGTTAGGATTAAAAGGTAGTTTGGTGATAAGAAATCATTAAATTGGGGTAGATGGGAACCTTGGGATTGTAAAATAGTGCTTAGGAAGGATAAAATGGTTAATGAATATGTTTAGGGACAATTAAGGGTGATTAGGGGTGTTTAGGGAGGATGAGTTAATAATATGATTAGGATGGGGTTAAGGTAGAAAAATAACAATTAGAGGGATAATTGAAATTTAGGAGGGAAAAGGGGGAGTTCAATGAGAAGAGAGGTATGTATGTGAGAAGTGAAGATAAAGTGGAGTAGATGCTAGATTAGGGACTAGTGATACCAAAATTTGGTGTCTACATTTGCTCCCTTTTTTTTGAGTGGGTTGCATTTGGAAAGCCATGAGACAAAAACAAGAAGTGATAGAAGATGATGATGGTTGAGGTACTCCCCCTTAAACTAGGGATCGATGACATGAAGATGAATTGATCACTAGGTTAAAATAGATAGATGAAGGGATAAAGAGTGGAAAGGATACATCAAAAATAATATGCTCCAAGTGGAGAGGGATAAAAAATAAACAAAAATTATGGCGGTGATTTTGAAATCTCTTCGGTTGGGGAAGAATGTACAACCTCAATGGAGATGACAACCAATAGCCTATAGATTGGTGAGTTAGTGAAAATCACATCAATATGGAGGGATTCCAATGTGAATACACTCTAATGAATGTGTAAGTTGTGGGACCAATGGGTTAAAGTCAAACATCAAAAAATGTGCAAACAAATGCGAGGATGGTTATGAAAAAGGACATGACAAGATGTGGGGGAAAAAGTAGATGCAATATCCTCCATACATGAGGAATTAAAAATATGTGTTCAGGTGGGGACGAGCATAAAATATGCTTACAATTTTGGTCTATGGATGACATATGGTGCCCAAAGATGGACATGAAGATGAGCACATATCGGGTTGTTTGGATATGATTAAGAATGCATGGAAAGATAAGAGATAGCGAGGTAAGTTTGACAAGATAAATAAAGGTTTGTTATGGACTACACATAAGTCAAAAGTGGAAGAAAAGATAATTTGGGAGATGGATTGGATAAAATAGGATGAGGCAATGAACATTTAGGGTTGGATCAATGATGACTTATCTTTGGTTGATGACGACTAGGTGGGTCGATGACAATCAGGTCCAGATGTATATATAAGCGGTGAAGGTGGTTGACTAAGCTCATTTTTACTACACAAACTTGACGATCAAGAGATATGAGTGAGAGATAAATTGAGGTTTGAGAAATATGTATGCCAAACAAAGTATTAAGGAAGTGCCAGAGGATGTGTAGGATTGTAAGCATCTAAACCCTTATTTTTATGAGGTTTTAGTTATTTTTTTTCAAATTTTTGCATTTTTTTTCTTAGTTTTGATATGGGTCCCAAGGGAGGTTGGCAGCGATTGTACATGGTCACCATATACTGGGGCCAAAGGGGCATCGACCCAAGTGGGATGAGGTTGATCTTAATAGGGCAATTTCGACCCAAGTTAGCTCAGTGTTAAATGGGAAGATAGAGGAATTTATTGATTAGAGTAGGTGAAAGATGATGATTTATGGATGCTAATGGGTGACTGGTGGATTGATTTGGTAGGCTAGAGACACATTTTATCTCAGAGATAGAGATCTAGTGATGTTTGATTAGATTAGAGGGGATGTGACATATGTAGAGTGGGACCACCTAGAGGCAGTAGGGATGGATAGATTTCACCATTATCAAATGGTTCCCTAGGATACAAGATTAATGATAAAATTGGTTGAGAGATGGGATCTGAGGACTAGCACATTCTACTTTTGGATTGGATGAGATGATGGTTACACTAGAGGATGTGTACCATATTTTGAGATTACCAATATAGAGGTAGCTGATAAAGCCCATTAAAATAGAGAGGAGATTGGGTGTGTTGACACAACTATTTGGATCTGATGCCCCACATATTACATTTATTGTCAGAGGCATTTCATAAAGAGGCTCAATATCAAATGACGATGTTAGGGAGTAGATTTATATGCTTAATTATGATAGCGATCTCCTGTTATGCGCTACTAGATTCCAGCGGAGTGATATTTCCATGGACATTGTCAGGGGTGCTAACAAACATAGTGGATTACATGATAGTGTTCTCATTTGGTAAAATGATATTGGCTCAGATATATCATGAGCTATGAATGTATGTCACTGAGAGGAGATCTAGATTGGATGTGGGTTACTTACTTCATTGGTGGGCCTACGAGCATATAGCTGGGGTGAGGCCACCTGGTTTCCATGGGTGAATCAAGGACCACATAGAGTTACCTATGGAATTATTGAGATAGAGGGCCGATGATGCCCATTGGGATAGAGAAGAGTGGGGGGAGGAGTGGTATAGAGATATATTGGGGATATTATATGTGGAGGAGGTGAGATAAAGGCCATATTGAGGATTCCTTGCATAGCTAAGCATGGAGATGCAGATATTTGATATAAGGAGGGTCAAATGGATGCAATAACAGAGGTAGTAGATGATGGAGAGAGTTTAGTTTCCATGAATGATGAGGCAATTCAGGATGATACAGATGGTGTTGGGGGTGTTGATCAAATATATGTGGGATAAAGAAGAGAGGGATTTACCAAGTCCTATTATGGCTAATCCATTCGAGGAGGAGGGGAGTTCCATGGGATAAATATGATTACGTGGTATTTGGGGATCGATTTGTAGAGTGGATGTTCGATGCAATGGGCAGCCCAGGAAGTAAAGAAGAGGGAAAAGGTAGGAGTGGAGGACGAGAAGGAGGTGCTGAAATGAGAGGAGGAGGAAATTCTTAGAGGAGAGGAGGTTGGATATGGGGGGGTGGAAACTAATATAGTTCATTTACAAAAAGAGTTAGATACTTCATAAAATGAGATGGATTGTAACACATTAAGATTTTACGGGGTTGGGCTGGGAGAGAGACTTGGCAATGCTGCAATGTGCCTGATATGATAGGAAAAGGCAGGCCTAAAGAGATAGATTTGGAGATATTGGATTTATAGTTGCAGTGTTAGGGAGTGAGACACTAGAGGCTTCACTGGGAGTCAGTCAAATGGCTCTGCATAGTATTATATCACTAGAGTAGCAAAAGGTAATGTGTGTGGAGGCATGTGAGTATGAGTGTATTGTTAAATCTGTACTACTTGATGTGCCACAATACTTAACCTGTCTACCAAGGGAAAAGATACTGGGGATTTTGAGCGCGACCAACACCATCGAAGAGCTTGACTAGCGTGGCATAACTGAGGTGGGATCTTGGTCTAAAAAATGACAAAGATGGTGGAGAGGCCAAGGGATAGGGTCCTTGCATTAGGGGGTAGGGGGCAGAGCTCATAGAATCTGATCTACAGTTCACCACTTAGCTGGTGAACATTGTATATTGATTTTGATATGGATTTCAATGTAGATATTTTTTAGAAAGATCCTGGAAGAGGCCTATCATGGATATATGGACACATTTTGATGAGGATATATATACATACAATTTTTTCATGGCTTATATGTTTTTTGTGATGATCTATGTGATGGATGTCGATATTTGATTATATTATGGATGTCAGTTTATATGTTCGATGTGATGCATAGGGATGATGTGATGTTTTGTGTATTTGAATTGATGTGATATTTTGATTATATTTTAGATGTTGAAATGGATATGTGATGTGATGTATAGATTTAATGATTCAATGTGATGATATGCTAGATGTTGACTAGAAAATGATGTGAGAGGAACTGTATTAAAATAAATGTGATGGGTTTAGATAAATCCTTTGGATGCCAAATTAGATTTATGTAATGGATTAGTATATATGTTTTATATGTTAGATGAGATGATGAGTTATAAATGTAGATAACTAGGAATATATATTAAACAAGGAAGTAGATATATGTGGGATATGATGGGAATTATATTAGATGTGATATGATGAAAATGTAATAGTTAGGATGGTGCGGTTGGAAAGGGAATGAAATTGATAGGGTGACCCAAACGTGAGATAGTAAAAATTTTCATAGAGAGGAAAGTACATGGACAAGATGCCTTTAAACTGGATCAAAGGTGAATCGTGAGAGGGACCGCCATAGAGTAATGCACTTGTGACCAATGAGAGGTGTTAACATATAACTAAGGATACATAATCACATTTAAAAATATGAGAGAATAGTGGAATGCATTCTTATAGACCCACTGTAAACACGAAAAAGGGATTAAGGTTGATCTTGCATGAGGAAAATAGGTTCTACTTAGGTAGTACTCATACATCTATGCCCCTGCTTTGAGAAATAAGGTACAAAATAATCAATGTGAGAAGTGTGTGGAGCATGGGAAAGCTGATCGATACGGGAAGCTTTCAGAGGATGCATGTTTTTGATATTTTGTTTTTTTTGAGATTTTTAAAAGGGTGATCAATTTGGGAATCCTTCTCTACCATGATAAAAAAATAATCCATCCTTGAAGGGAGTGGTCTAAGATTATGATTTTGCTTTTGATTTTTAATTTTGAATTTTCAGATGTCAGGATTTTATATGCATGATAGTCTTCCTTCAAGGGATGAGTTTATACTTTGTGCCATTATTTTTCTTTACATGAACAACTATCCTTTGAGGGAGTAGTTTGTTTCTAGAAAAGGTATCTTAGATATGAGCATATGATATTTTTGACTTTAGAAAAAGCTAGGGATAGCCAAGTAAACCACTTGGGAATGGGGAGATGAGATTTAGAAGTGACACTGATGGACCCTTGGCATGGTTTGAGAAGGAAGATAAGAAGGTGATGGATCCAATTATTGTGGGGTTCCCACCAAAAAGGAGGAACTTGTACATGAGGAATATGTTACGAGAAGATCCATGGTGACCATATTCAATGTCATAGATAAGATAATGATGTTAGACCACATAATTCAAAATCATTACAATGAGAGATGACAAGGCTAGTGATGAAAGTAAGATCTTAGGATGTGACTAAGACTATATTGGTAGGTATATTAACAATAGAAATAGTGCAAGTGTAGGGCGTTAAGAAGTTTCGCTTCTTTTTTACTATGCCTGATAAGGTACCCCTATTAAAGAAAATCTTGAAAAGTGGAGTGAAAAGGGAAAACTCGGTGGGTAAAAAACTCCCCCCAAAAGAGAGACAAACTCACTCAAGAATGCCAGATAAGAAGGAATAGAAATGGTTCTTAGAAACATGGCCTGATAAGGTACCCAAATCCAATCATACTCCATAGTAGAGAGAAAAAGAGAGAACAAGAAGGTCCTCCAAGAAGTGTGTCAATTATTTGGTCATCTGCACCAAGATTGGAGAGAATCCTCCTGCATCGAACAATATTCATACCCTTAGGAATGGAAGAAAAGGAGCATTATAAGTCGACCTACTTGAACGAAGAAAAAACCTAGAGTACTCTTAAATATGACTTTGATATACAATTTGAAGGTGTCATGGGTTTCCAAAAACAGTGCACATGAGACAAAGGTAATGCCACGAAAAGGTGCATATTAGAGAGAAGAAGGTGGACACCCAATAACCCTTAGAAAGGGATCCAGAAGAAGAGGTGGATCATGAAGAATATCGGAAATGGTATAAGTGACAAGTGTCCCTAGTGAAGAACTCCCAACACGAGAGATAGCTAGGTCCTCTAAGATGTGTGATTGCTTAAATGGAGTATACGATGCAACACATGAAGTAAGAGGAAAATACTATTATGGAGAGCCGTTGGAAGGCCAAGGTGCAGAAACATGGCACTTAATGGAAGCAACAAGTATAGGGAGAATTTTTTCAATTAAGAAATCAAGATATGAGGGAGCACAGGGGGAAATGCTCACATTTTTCTCAAAGAAAGGGTCTCCAATGGAACACAAGTGTGAAGAGTGAATGAAAGCCTAAACATGGTAAAAATGAGATATGTAGTGTCAGAAGTAGTGTGAGTAGTTTCAAAAGCAACGTCATGATGTGGAAAGTTAACAAGGGACTCCCAGGAAGTAGAGGAACACACAACAGTGGAAGGGATGTGAGAAGGGGGAGAATCCATGGTGATACAAGAGTGGTCTAGGGAAGCATTTCTCTCAACAATATCACCATGCAACTATCAAATAATGGTCTAGGAAGTGAAAGGGCACTCAATGTGCTCAAATAAACATAATTTATCCCTAGAAATAGTAACACCGAGAAGGCCATATATGTCATCATTTTTGTTAAACCATTTATCCTTCTTTAAAGGCTCGAGAGGATCATGAACGCGACCATGGAGGGAGGGCAACAAACCATGCATAGTATAGTGTCTCATGATGGCTTCCTTCCATGTTGAATAGTTCTCACAATTGAGCATAATAACATAACTGTGAAACTCCATAATATAGATAAACCCCCAAAAAAATCGTAGAGGGCACTTTATAACTTAGTGCGAAAATTACAAGCCCAAATAAATAGTGCAATGACCCAGGAAAATATTATAACCCCATGTTTTTTGAATTTTATAGTTTAGTGCGTTGGATACACTTAGCTGAGAGTGTGCATCATGAACCAATTAGCCACTCACCTTGTAATCAGTGTAATAACGCACAAGACAGGAGACCACAATCAAGTTTCCTTTATCGTAACAAATCGATTCCATAAACAAGAACAACAAGCTAAAAAAGGGGGTGAAATCAAGTCTAGTTGTGAGAAAAATGGTCTCACATCATAGTAAAAACCCCCTTGCTACAAGATTGTGGTGGATGCACTCACTAGTCTAGAAAAAATAAAAAGGGTTATTACAATGAATAAAAAAAACTCAAGACGAGTCCTGAGGACCTCCAGAACGTCGAAAATGCTCCAAGAATGAAAAACAAGGTGACGAATGACGCTCTATATTTAGAAATGCCTCTTGATTTAGCTGTAACAAGACAAATTTAGCTTAAGATCCATCAAAACTCAAAAAAAGCACCTGCATATGCATCAAAACACACGTAAACCAATACAAACTACAAAAACCAGATTATCAAACCTCTTAATAAGATTCCAAATAGTAATTGAAAATAACTTGCATAAAAAGTGATAAATAAAAAATTGAGTTAATCAGCAACCAATTCAAGAGAGTGCACGTATACCGAACATCATCTCTGATACCACATCATATTGTTCTATGAGGATTAATTCTGGAACCTCATGCACATCAATTAGGGTTAAAATTATAATAGAGATGAGAATGCTTCAAGTAATTATTAAGAGTAGGAATCACAAGGAAAATCAAGTATAGAAAAGAGAATGGTTTGCTCATAGATTAGAAAGAAGGGGTACATACAGGAGTGTTGTGTAAATCATGTGCATGAAACATGTACACAAGCATATTGACCTATTCAACTATGTAATATTCTCACTAAGAGAGATGACTAACCAGATAAGTGGACATGATGTCGAATGATGACAAGTCTAGTCATATACAACATTTTTTCCCTTCTCCGTGATGATTTTATGAGGGACACCAAAATGACAGATGATGTGCTGATACAAACAATAGAAGATTTAATTTTCTTTAGTAGATGCGAGTGGAATTTATTCCACCCATTTGGTGAAGTATTCAGTAGCAGTAATTATGGAATTGTGATTCTAGGAAGAATACAGATTGATTAGGCCAATGCGGTCAAGGCCCCATTGGGAGAAAGGCTAAAGGTATTGATCTTTTTGTAAGGCCTGGCTAGGGATGTAGATAAGATTAGAATGTTGCTGGACTTTAACGGAATTCTTGACTTATTTACAAGAGTCTTGGTTGAGGGTGGGGCAATAATAAGCCATGCGAAGAATACACTTGGCAATAACCAAACCAATAAAATTACCACCACAAATACTGTCCTAGAATTCTTGGATAACACAAGTAGATTCATAAGATTTAAGGCATCGTAAAAAAATGTCTTCAAACCCTCGTTTGTAAAGGATTCCAAGAAGGACAACATAACAATTAGTATGTTAAAGAAAATAGCTCCTACCATTTTTGGATAGGTAGGAGGTCCTTTTGGATACAAAAAGGTAGTCTAATATGTGATAGTACCATATCAACATTTGACATGAGGAATCTCATGGACATGAGATGCTTTATGGAGACGATGAACAACACGAGAAATTTAATATTCTTCGGTTTCCCATAGGATGATAGATTAGAGGGAGGTCATGGTGTCGGTAAAACAATTGGATGAATGAGGGAAAACTTTGACGGTATAGAAGTTGAAGTACTTAAGAAGAAAGTGAATGTTGTCCTTGTATTTTTGAAGGACTTCATTTTTTCACTGATAAGATCCTTTGACTTGATTAATGATGACCTGAGAGTCACCATAGATGTCAATAATTTGGATGCCAAGCATGAAATTATTTTTGAAACCCAAGATGAGGGATTCATACTCAACCATGTTATTAGTACATTCTAAATTAAGGTTATAAACAACAGAGATATGATTATCCAAAGGAGGAATGATAATAACACTGAAACCTCCCCCTTGTTGACAAATAGATTTTCAAAGAAAAGTTTCATCGAGAGGGTAGAAAATTCATTAATGATGTTGTGGAAAGACTCATCAGGGAATTGCAAGGACAATACTTATTTGAAAGAGGGGCTTCAAAAAGTTGATTAGCGATGCCTGGAACTTGATAGAATTTTGAGATACAAAATATAGGTCAAAATTGGTAACGAGCATGAGCCTTTGAGTGATGCGATTGTTATGATAAGTCTTAGAGTGCATGGTTGTGAGAGGATGAAAACTAGTGACGACATAGGTTTTGTGATTAAGGAGATAATGGCAAAGTTTTGAGGTGGAAAAGAAGAGAGCACATCACAACTATTTAGCTTAAATGTAAGGAGTCTCATAATCGCAAAGGGTGTGACTCTTATAATAGAAAAATTTCTCCCTATCATGCTCATTGCGGTGCACGAACATGGCACCTAGACCATGATTAGATCCATAGAAGTAAATATAGAAAGTTTCCTTCTCATGTGGAGGTGTGAGAACATACGGGGATATAACATACCACTTAATTTCATCGAATGGATTTTTGAAATGATCATGCCATTTGAAGTCAATGTCTTTATGAAGAATATGATGGAAAGGTTGAAAATGTTCAAAGAGTTGTGAGATGAAACGATGAATCAATTGGAGTCATCCTTGGAGAATGAAAAGTTTATTCAGATTAGGAGGAGGCATCTTGAGGATGACCTTGATTTTGGCCAGGTCAAATTCAATATTCGTAATAGAAATGATGAAGCCAAATATTTTTCCAGTTAAAACTCTAAACACACACTTGGTGAGATTGAGATAGAGGAATAAATGAATGAGATGTGTGAAGAGGATTTCAAGGATAGAAAGATGATTTTTTATACACTTGGATTTACCTAAGAGGTCATCGACATAATCCTCTAATGTTTTATGGATGAGGTCATGGAAGATATAGGTCATGGAGTGTTGATAGGTGGCCCCTGCATTTTTCAAACCGAAGGGCATGGCGCAATAACAGAAGGTCCCCTAAAGAGTGATGAAAGAAGTCTTATGTTGGTATTCCAGTGTGATAAGTATATGATTATATTTAGAAAAACCATCCATAAGAGAAGGAATCTCCAGGAATGTAGTTAGGTTAATGATCTGATCAATATTAGGAAGGGGAAGTTGTCCTTAGGGAAAGAGAGATTCAAATCTCAAAAGTTGGTATAGATTTGTAGATTTACAGAGGATTTGGAAATGGGTATGAGTTTTGAGACCCACTACAAATAATCGATAGGTATGATGAAATTGGAAGAGAGGAGGAATTGCAATTCTTCTTTGACAAGGAGAACAATGTGAGGATGAATAAAAGGAAGCTTTTACTTAACCAGACTAGCATTGGGATGGTGATGATGTTGTGGATGAAAATGGAAGGATAAAGGATTGAAATTTCAGCGTAGGAACATGTAAAGGCTTGGCTATACTTAAAAGGAAGGTGGTGAAAGAATAAAGTTCATGATAATCAATGGATTGAACGAATTTCAGAATGTGGGGATCTTGCGGAGTCCCTATACTAATGTCATTGGTGGATTCATTGAGAAGAGTGGATGTGTAAGGATGTAAGGATCTAAGAAGAAAGGAATCCTCTACCCCGATATAGGAAGAAATCGAATCGTCATCATTGCGTTGAAGAATGTTAGTGGTTGGGGAATATTCCTCTACCATGTTAGGAAATTGAAGATGATGGGGACCTAGTCTCACCTTCACACTGATAAGTGACCGTTCCCAAAGTGATCGTAGAGATTAAAAAATGTTGTAAGATATAGACACGGTATCATCTATATCCATGACCTCATTGGATGGAGAAGAAGTAGATGAGGGAATGATTTTCATGGTAGATAGAAATGAATAAAGTGCAAAAGAGTTGGTGGGATGTTCTTTGAAACCGATTCCAAACTTCTCATTCAGTTTATGAGATTGGTCAATGTTAAGATCGAGCATACCTTTCTCATAATGCCCCATACCAAATCCTTTCCATACACAATGCTAGAGGTAGGTGTAGGAAAATGATATGTTATATAGAGGAAATCAAATCCATTGGTTTATGGCTTGATATTAGGTTGAGTTTCGATGTGAGAGGAAGGGAGATCGATGCCTCCATAGATAATATTGGTTCGTAGATGGGGTGCTCCAAAATAAATGTTATCCCCAATATTCGGTTGATACATATGGGATTTATCAGGTCATCCAAATTGATTAGGTGTGGGATGGACATTGAGAGTGACAGGGTGATACTCCCCCAATAAAAGAAACTACATCATATTGTCAATATAATCATCATTAGGTAGCTTAGATGCATGGATGTATGAGCTATTAGAATCTTGTTTAGGTAGGAGAATGTCATTTGATCGATAAGTCATGTGACATGCTTAAAATGGGGGTAGATCAGTGATGAGTTTTAGGATCTTTTCCTCATGCTCACATTTGATGTAGTGATGATGAGTATAAGGGACACAATGCATGACACGGATCCATGGCCACCCAAGTAAGATTTTATACAAAAAAAACCCCCTATACGATGTAGAAAAGTTCATGGAGGAGTCTTTCACTGATGTGAATGGGAAGGATAACCATACCCAAACTGGGGGTAATAATGTCGTTAAAGGAACAAAGGACTATGGGTGATTGAGTGTTAATGGATTTGGGAATCTTGAGTTCATCAAAGGTATGGGATGATATGATATTAATGTTGGCTACATTGTCTATCATTGAACAACAAATGAATGTATCATTTATGTGAACAATGATAAAAAGAGGGAGATCATGATCCTCGCGTGAGATATTAGGAATTTTAGAGTCTTCGAATTGATGGTGATAGAAGCTATGAGTGCCCCAACAAGGGCCGCAAAATGGTGAGTCTCATCAATGGTGATAGGGATATGTTGTAGAGCTTCTATGAGAGCTTATCTATGATTAGGGGAACTTTAGGTGAGTTCATAGAGTGACATATTAACGGGGGCATGATGAAGCTATTTCACAATACTCTATTAAATGACATTGGATTCTTGGGTACATGGGAAAAATAAGATGGATACCTTTTCTTTGGAAGGAGTAGGATCACTAGAGGGGGGAGAGGTAGATTTTGCATTTTGGTGGAGTATCTGGTTGAGAATCATGAGGGTAAGAGCACATGGTGATACGAACGAAAGTAATAAATAGAGGGGGACCTTCTTTAGAAGAAATACTATTTTTTAGGGGGATTGTGATGAATATTTTAGATGAAGAAGAGGATTTATAAGTTTTAGGAGTGGTAGACATGATGAGAGGCTTATGATTAGATGTGGAAGGAAGAAGGTAATCTTCTTCAATGAGTAGGTCATCTTCTTTTATGATATTATAGATGAGGGTTTAAAGGGCACTATAATCTTTAGTATCATGTATATGGGTGTGATGATAGGCACAAATGACATTAGGATCAAACCATGTGGGTTTTTTTCCACGTGAATCTAAATATTTAATGTGGGGAATCTTGAATATAGATGCTTGGATGATATGTTGAAATATTTCTAACTAAGAGGTGATAGAATTTTTTTATGAGGAAGTTGTGTGGGTTATAGATGGATTGGATTTTAGATTGGTGGAAGAAGGTAAGAGAAGTGTTTTGATTTTATGAGGCTTTATGGGCACCTTTGATTATTATTTAGTCTTGGGAGAAGAGAATATCGATGGTTGTGATTTTGATTTGAATTTAGAAGGAAGAATAGGTGATTCTGATTTTGATTGATTGATGATAAGGGATTTAGATGAAGGGCCTCTAAAAAAGATGGATTTTCTCGTAGGATTGATGATGAGACATTATATTTCTTAGAATGATGGGGTTTAATAGGAGGTATGTCTAAATTTTTATGTGGATGAGCGAGATATTTCTGAGTAGGAATAACAAGGTGTTTCGATTTTAATCATGAAGGTTTTCCTTTGGTGGGGATGACCATGATCTCTACAAGGAAAAGGTCCTTAGAGGTGGAATTGGATGATTTAGATGCAAAATTAGTTATAGATAGAGGGTTTGAAAGTGAAGACAATCCTTGGATAAGAGGCTTGATAAGATTGGAAGTAGTCATGGATTATTTTCGAGGTGATGATGGGGGATTTGTTGAATATGGAAATGAGATGGGGGGATTGTTTGTGATTATATGAGTGGGATATGTCCAATTGGTGAATTCAAATGTTTATGTGGGAGTGGTTATAGCTATAAGTGTGGTTTTAGGAATAAATATGAAAGTGGATATAGATGTGGGGCTATGTGAATAGGATGTTTTGATGGTCAATGAGGTAGATGTGGATTGGAAACTATATGTAATTGGTGTAGTAGGTATAGCTAAAGATGAGGAAGTAGATGTGATTGAAGTAGGTGCTCGTGGAATATTAAATGTAGCTTTGATGGATGTTTAGGTAGGTGTGGATGTAGACAAGACTGTAGATGGGGGAGGAGAAATAACAATATACATGGGTGTAGTAGATGAAGGATTGCTGGGTGGAGGTTATGATGTCAATTCTTGTCTTACAGTATTGATCCTATGGGAATTGGGTGTCTAAAATGTAGGAGGGGTAGTCTGATTATTTTCAAGATGGTTGGGGATGGGTTGTTTGAAGACATCTAGGGGTTGATTAGGAATTGCATTGGGGTTATCCAATTGAATATCACTACGGTATATGAGATGATGTATAAGATCTTTAAAGGTGTGGAAATTTTTAATGTCATGTCTAAGGACCTACTGATTTTTATAATAGTGATCGTCGTGATACCATGTGGGTTTCTATCAAAAATCATCAATGGGTCGGATAGGGGGAAGTTGGATGAGATGCAAAACCATTAGCTTGTCAAATATAATATTCCCCAAGAGGGGTATAATTTGGAATTGATCTAGAAGCTCTTTGTGGAGGATCTGCGTGGGAAGTGGAAGAATATTTGACCACTATAGTGTTGGTTACATTTTTTAGATTTATCACCATCATTAAACAACTTGGTGAATTCTTATTTCAGTTATTTGGATCAGAGTTTTACATGGACTTGCTTAAGGGCACAAAGGTCAAGTTTATGAGCTCTAGTAAATGTCTCTTCAAAAGTTTGGAAGGATTAGATCTGAAGAGTTAATGAAATTTGATTCACAAAAGACCCAAAAAAGAGTTAGAATCAGCTTAGTCTGCAGAATAGAGAAGGATAATTGATTGATTATGCCATGCCACCTGGCGATGAAATCTATGATAGATTCATGATCAAATTTCTTAATGGCATAAAGGTATTAAATAGAAATTTTCTTGTAAAAATTAATAGAAAAGTGCTCTAATAATAGTCATGTGAGTTGGGTGAAGGAAAATAGAGGATGTAGGGGAATGTCATTATTCAAGTCTAGAGCAGGGCAGGTCAATGATATAGGGAAAGTATAGAGTATAAGATCTTTGTCATGAGAAATAAGGTAACATGGGTGCCTAAAGGCATGAAGGTGTTTCTCAAGATCTATTTTACTGTTAAAATTAGAAAATTTGGGGAGTTCCCACTGTGGAGGATAAGGTTTAATATGAACCAAAGGGTTGATGGGCTTGTAGTAAATCTTTTCATAATAGAAGGTGGTTATAGAACCCAAAGTAGTAACTTCGAGACTGGCTATTCTAATTAGGAAAACATGATAAGGGTCATTTGATGTGTGAGGAGGAGGGATTTATTGGTGAGATTGTAGATTATAAGAAGTGGATGAGTGAGTTTGTAGATGAGATTGATATGATTAGGGATGAGTAAGTGTTTGTGAAGGTGGTTGATAAGGGGGAATATTTTTGAAGGGTTCTAATTGAGTTAGTTAGGAGATAAGAGGTTTTTGGGAGATAGGGATGTAATTAAATGGATAAGATTGCATTTTTATTTGTTGAGAGGTGGGGATGTAAGTATTGGGTGGTTAAGATGTTTGAGTAGATTGTTTATGGAATATGTGGAAAAAATCACTTTGAAGTGGAGGTTGGTGAGTTTGGGTAGAATCCGAAGGATGAGGCTATGAGGTAACAATTAGATGGAATTGGGATGTAAAGATAGGGATCTTAGTTTGATCATGATGTATGAGTGGTGAACAAAGTAGATGAGATTCTTACAAATTTTGGGTAGGGGTGCTAATGACGAATTTGTATAAAGAAGTGATGGCGATGGAATAATTGGGTGTGGTGTTGATGCGGGGAAGATTGGGAGGAATGGGAACCACCAGTTTAGTGGATTGGAGAGTTTGAGGGATTGTAGAGGAATATTGGTGGGAGTCAAGTCTACGTTGTTGCATGGAAATATCATTTATAGCTTTTGGAAAGAACACAATGAGTTGAGAGGTAAGGACTTGAGTTGATTTGGGTTGAGATTGATAAGCATACATTTTTATAAGAGGGGGTCCATCGATGGGAAGATTGGTGGATTTATCGAGAATATAGTCATTAAGAGAGAAAAGGTTAGCATCTAGTAGTTCTTGAAACTCCAAGGATCCGTGAGGGATAAGGGGAGGTTGAAAAGGTTTATAAGGAAGAAATAGATGGGGGTGTATCTAGTCTAGAAGGAACAAAAAAGGGGTTTAGTATCAACATGGAGATTGGTTTGGATAGCTTGAGAATCACAAAGAGGACCAACTAGAACTATAGGTTGTGTAACTAAAGAAGAAGTAACCAAGGGGGTGGAAGATATAGTGGAAAGAGCTTACGTTTGTTGAGAAGCCATGTTGGAAATGGGGATGTTGTTAGATGATATTTTTTGTTCCATTTTTCTTTCTTAAGAACATGTAATAACATGCATGAAACAATAATATAAGACACTGCTGATTTTAAATGTTTAAAACAAGTCATGCAACAAAGTTTTAATTATATTTCATATTAGAAGAATGTGAAAAGGAAAGGAAAATGGAATCAAACGGAACGTAGAAAATGGCTAAACTATGGATGTTTTCACGTTATTTTGGATGACGTATTCAATATACCCAAAGGTACATGAGGCTTAAAGTTGTGTTGACCACCGATAAGGGGCATGATATTGGGGCTTATGCCCATACTTCATGGACCACAACGATAAGGGTGTTGGGAACTTATCCAATATACCGATAGTCAAAAATTTAATAACGTGGCTAGAACACCAAGATGGATTTCCTATTGGGTGATGAAATCCCAATAGTTCGACTTGGTAGAAGATGTTTGTGATGTGTAAATGGATTTTTGAGTTTTTGGATGTGTTGTAAAGAAGTGAATGCAAATAATTGAACTAAAAATTAAACTATGCTGTCAAACAAGTATGAAGATGTTATTTTTATCTAAAAAAAGTGTTTTATTCGATGAAATTAAGAAGTTAAAGAAGGGAGAGAGATTCAAAAAGAGAAAATAGGGAAAAATGATGAATACCTAAATAACCCTATTTTTCCTTTATTTTTTAAATTTTATATTAGCAAGCATGTTGTTGATCCAAGAAAATAATCCACCATGCACACAAGTAAGAAAATATCCCACCTACAAGGTTATTAAAAAGAAAAAAAATGGAAAATTGAAATGGAAATGAAAACAATAAAATAACTCACCAAAGAATGTTGAGTCTCATTGGGTGTGCCATAATGTTGATCAAAATTTCTCGCTCCTATTACATATTAGTGAATTGTTAATAAAGGAAAAAGAAACTCAAGTAATGTGAGGGTTTAAGGCTACCTCTAGATGAGATGTTTATAGATATGCACGCTAAAATATCTTCCTCATAGCGAGTTTTATTACTTGCGCAACAAAAATAAAATCAATAAAAGAAAACAATTAGTAGATAAGAGGGTGGGGGTTTCCTGATAATGTTGGTCCCGAGAAGTAAAAATTTCCTAGGATAGATGTCAACCCACTTTGATACAAGATAGTGAAAATGACAATGGATAAATGAAAAGATGGAACCAAATTTGAACCGAAATAGAGAATATGAAATGAACTAGATAAGATAAATTATAGATTTGATAATAGCAAATGATGAAAACTGGAAAAAAATGTGATCAGTCGACGACGACTAGAGACTATTAGGCACAATTGATGGTGATTGGGAAAAAGTAAGAAAAGTAAGAAAAAAATAAAGGAGAGAATACCCAAGGATGCACGGGGTCTCCATGTGTCATGTGAAATGGCCTCCATCAGTGAGATAACCAAATGAATAGGTAGAGGACTCAGCGTTTGGAAAAATTTAATGTTGTTTTGGGTCATGACGTATGCAGATTGAAGGCATGGTTAAAATTAGAGTTAAGGATGTCTAAATGGAGATAAACAGGTGGTGGATTAACAAAAAATCATGGGAAACATTGATGAAACTAGAGGAATTATAGATTTGCAATCAAGGCCTTGATAATTCAAGAAAAAGATGGGCTAGTGCGGGGTGATTGGATCATGTAAAACTTCAAGTTTTCAAACATCATGCAGACTCATATAATGAGAATAAATAAAAATTTTCAGATTTAAATAAAAAAGGGGTTCTATATGAGCCTCAACCCATGATGACGAAGTTTGTATAGATGTTTGGAAGTAAGGACACAAGAAGAGAAACAATGCTCAATTGTCCCTTACTCCTTTGAAATATCCTCTGAGCGGAGGAAGGTTGTTTGAAAACATGATCTTTCTTAACATGAATTCATCTGAGCCCTGAGTCATTTGAATAAACACAATAGACCCGATAGATTATAGGAAATCCCCATATCCATCAATGACTCAAGGTTCATTATGGGACTGTCCATGATTTTCTCCAGCTTGATATTCTTCTGATAGGAAGGCACCTGTTGAAAATTTTTGCACTTGTGTAAAAATGGGAAACTCAAAACTTCATTACGATGGATGATATTGATGGAGTGGACCTAACTAGGGGAATGAATTACAATATTATCATGTTTTTTGCTACAGTAATTGATTAAATACATGTAATCTGAAGCTATGTGTGCTATTACAAAATGTAACACCTCACATAGACTTCCATTCAATGTTTGTCTTCAGAAAGGAAACAAAAAATCCCCGAAGGACTAATGCATTGCCTTGATGAAGGTGGGAATCATAATTTAGGTGAAGTGCTCAATTCAAGAACATCAAACAGAGTTGCAGTTCACAAGAAAGAGAGTTCATTATTAAGTTACAGGTATTCCAAAACTCTTTATTTTTGCATGTAAATACATTTAAGTATGTGTTTGAGTTTTTTTATTTCGATATACAATCAATATACATAAAGTTGAAAGAAGATGAAATATACAACTCAAGTATAGAAATTAAATGTCATTTATTCATGAGGAAGTATAATATTTCCCACACAAACCATGGGATGTAACTCATAACTACTGAAGTAAAATATGCATGTAAAAAAAGCTAAAAGTAGAAGAATATAGAGAAAACCCATCATTTCATGTGGGTATTTTATTGGTCTTGATCCAGTTGTAGTTTCTTCATCCTCACCTTATATATCATCCAATTCCATCATCATCCCTGAGAAAAGGAAAGAGCATTGTTGTCAAACATTAAGCTCAGGGTTTAATCTGTATACTTATGCTAATAGTTTCATGGAAATGAATCAATTGGCATCAAGAGGCATAAGGTACATTAGAGACAGATACAAAATTGATAAGGGTGGTATTCTACATCAGCACATATGATTCCCATAATCATTCCAAAAAGAAAGAGAAAAGGAAAAACTATGGAACATAAGAGAGGAAAAAAAGCCTAAATATTTTCTAATTGTTTCTTTAAGTGTGTAGGTATAGGTGGTAGACTAGAGAGTAGAAATATTTTACAAAATTATTACTATACAAAAGGCAAATACAAATTGAAAAAAAAAATTTTCATCAGAGGATCTCATCAAAATACAAGCAAAGTATAAAGTACAGATTGCAGAATACATGTAACAAAAATGTAGTCTAAATGAAAGAACAATCTGTATTATCCAATAGTCATCAACCAAGAAGATTGGATCTACAAATATAATGGGATTTGGATAACGTTTCAAGCATTAAAAAGTTGAAACATAAATACGAGTATCCAGAAAGGCTATGGAATAAGTATCTTATTTAAAGTCACAAGAGCAATAAATTGAGATACAATAATGAAAAAATCATTACAGCCATGAAAAGGAGCAAGAATTTATTTGTTCAAAGTAATGGTTAGAGAAGCTTCATGTTTTTTTTAAAGAAATTTAATGACATGATTGCAACTAGTTGAATTATCAAACAGTTCATTATGAGGGAGAAATACAATTACAAAACTCATATATACACATTGCATGGTAACAGTCAAAGTCAAGGCATAATTTTCAATGTAGAAGTTTGAAATTAAAGCTATACGATCATCAAGCATTAGCTGAATCAGGCGCAATTTACCATCAATTTCATAAGGATGAAATACAAGAAAAGGAAACAAGTATAAGATTCATACTTCAAAACTGTCTTAAAATAAACAAATGAGAACATCGTAGCACAAACTCTCTTTACGTTAAATTTATAGAATTCATTTTTAATTAAAACTACAAATGAAAATAAATACAACTAGTTCACATCAAAAAAAAGTTATGATATTAAATTATAACTCTAATTGAGGACTTGTTTAAGGCCATAGTTGTGTGACAGATTATACCGGCTAGATAGGGGATAGCCAAATCTAATGTTTCTGACTCTACATTATAAACTGAAATAGACTATGTCAAGGTTACAGATTAAGAAACAAAACAAATTATGATTGAAAAGATCATTACATTAGTTCATTTTTGCTCACAAAATGACTAAGAAATTACAGATTGCACATTCAAAATTAGGTAGCAAAATGACACAAGCAAAGAGGAATACCAAGCTAAATAATAAAACAAGACAAAATGAAAGGAGCTTTATATTTCAGATTTTATGAATTAAGAAGGTAACATGCAATGTGACATAAACATTTTTCATTTTTTAAATAAGATTTCAAAGATCATGAACTCAGAACAACCATACAACACAAGAGTTCTTTATATGATACAAACTGCATGCTTCAAGGTTGTTACAGATACAAATTACATGCTTAAAGGTGGTTACACCATAAATGCTTTCAACATTAACATTGATCAACATGTACTAAAAATTGATCCTGCGAGAACAAGAGAGGTTATAGATTTGGTTAAATGCAACAAGTAGTAATAGCCCCAAAAGTGGAATGATTAAAGCATTTTTCAACAATCATACAAGAAATAGAAGTGGTACAGCTTGTGGGTAGAGAAATTGTAACATAGAAAACTCACTTCACACAAGAATTCAAGCCATATTGGGTTGACAAAATTGTCATACGCTTTCCAAAGATAGGATACAAATGCATCAAACTCTTTATAGAATTTGAGTAACATATTGAAAGATGTTCAATATCAATTCATTCAACTCATTAGCTAATTTTAAAAGGAAATCAAAAACTTGATTTAGAATACAATGGATTAAGTATAAAGTTTGAAAGAACTCATATTCAAAACAAGTATTCATAGTATAATGCATATCAGAACACCCCCAAGTTACAAGTAAGCTACAAATGTTTACAGATGAACATATAATCATTGAATTTAGAAGGCATTATGCATTATGGATGGGATAAAAACATGATGATATTCTTTTCAAAGATAATTCAAACTGAAACAGAACTACGTTATTCATAAATTACAAATCTTAAAAGAAGGATAAGAATTTCTTAGACTTCTCAAAGTTAACAAGGGTGTAATAATCTATATTTATTCATTAAACAAAAAGCAGAGTAATTTAACATAGACAAAGATCAAGTTTAAGCCCATTATGCTTGAACAAACTGAAAATGGGTTTCAAGGCACAACAACCAGGAACAAATGGATATCAGAACCCACTTCCTTTGAATTATAACTTTGAAGATTCAAACAATAGAACTCACAATAACATCAAGGAAATAAGATCAATATTGTGAGAATAAATTAAACAAAATCTAGTAAATTCCACATTATTACATAGCCATAAGCTCTAACTTCATAGGTGAATGGTGAGACCAAACAAATAAAATATATGCAGAGGAAAGATTGATAGATCTAAATGGAATATGAAATGACCGTGGTCCAGATGAAAATTAACACTCATTTTTCAAAAAGCAAATCATACCCTATAGTGATCAAAACAGGATGCTTTCCATTCTTTTAAAGGGTCTTGGGTCACCAATAATTCAAGCTTTAGAATCAATTATCATGGCAGCCATTAGAACATAACCGAGAAAAAAATTGACCCACAAGGTGAGAAGAAAATCTCAGAATGGTAAACCGGTGGTCATTACAAGATTGAAACGGAAAACAAATCACAACAAGATGGAGTGAAACTAGCTTCAAGCTATACGAAATTCAGAGGCAAATTTTAGAAAATCACGGTCTTACAGAAAATAATGGAAGTGTGAGTTCTTATACTTTTCAAAATGACACATAATTAGAGAAAATGGAAGGTTTTTTTTCAAACTCAAATTTGTGGAAAATCAAATAATACCCATTTTTTGCAACTGAGCGGGTTTGAAGTTAAGAGGGAAATAGCTATTAAATCAAACATATCTCTAGTTCCCATGACTTCTGAGAAATCTCAAAACTCAAAAATTAGGTGTGTCAGACACCAAATCTCTCAAAAGTCAATAAAGGTAACCCAAAGTGTCTACAAAGCTTCCACCGAATGATCTAAAGAAACTCCAAAGAGACAGCAAAAGTAAGTAAAATCAGAACCCTCAGTTTCAAACTTGAAACCTAAAACAGTGAAGCACATATAATGGACTAAGCTCCTCCATTCAAATCCCTGATCCATAATGCTCATATTTACATTTGTGGCAATGAAAACAAACCGAGATCCACCCAAATTTGTAGATACATAGCTCAACATAGCTTTTAGAATGGTGGTGGAATACTCATCGCCAAATCTCAAAGCCTTTAAATAATACATATTCCCAAGATTATAAGGAGAGTACAAAAGAACATTACTTTGCATATGTAAAAACTATCAAAATTGAGCTTCTAGATCAGAAAAAAATGGCGGCCTAAAAGAATTTTCTAGGGCTTAGCCCTTCAAAAAAAATATTTCATGCAAAAGTAATCAAATTTAGATCACAAATAAACCAACATGACCAACCCATGGTTTCCTAAACTTAATCAAAGTTAATCTCAATGGATAAGATCATTAAAGTACCAAAATCAGCAATGTTATATACTAACCCAGGCTAACTACCTTGTCAGCTAAACTTAACAAATCAATGGTTCAAGATCAATAAAGTACCAAGATGAAATGGCCATACGAATCAGTTGCAGGGTCATTTAAAGCAACAATCAATCCAAATTCATATGCTCAAAGGATCAACGATCAATAGATAAGTGACTATGAAGATCAACGGAGCTCAGTAAACCCTAAACTCAACCAATGAAAGAAAATCATACACATGTCAAGCCACAAGAAACCCTAACTAACTCAAGGGATAGCAGCTTCATCGACAAAAGAAGAAGGATCAGATCATCGTGTGAAGAGGGGACCAACCTCATATTAATTAAAAAAATCATTTATATTGATGTCTATGGTCTGAGCCATAGTTCTTTGAAAATAAAACACTGAAAACATAATCAATCAAATGATTATTTCAAACCAAGAACCATAGTGTATGTGCCAACAAACAAAAAGGTGAACCTATATTATTGTTAAGATCCTTCCAATAAATACAATCAAAGATTACACAATGAAAATAACTATGTTGGTCGACCAAGTGGAAGAATAAAGACCTTATATTATCTAATGATTATTCAAAAAGAGGTCAATAAACCATATCTGTAATGATTAGCCTAAAGGAGGTTAAAACCCCTATGAATAAAAAGTGTGCACATCACATATGGTCCCCACAGTGGGAATGTTTGGAAGTAAGCAAATGGAATTATTTTACACAAGAGTCATTTTTTCAGGTGACCACAAAAGATAGAGGATATGTTAGCATCAGAAGCAAAGGTAGTCCCTGTTAGGATGAATGCATGGGTGAATATTTTGCTAACTATTGCAAATGAAGAAATTATTTTTTCTCACACAGAGATATTTTTTTTGCATGTGCATCCGAGGGGCGGGCTTAAAGTGCTAATTTTATCATTGCAAGTGGACCAACTAGTAAGTGTCACATCAAACACTAGAAGACATATATTGCATACAAATTAGAGGAGACTTACACAGTAACCAAGGGCTATGATTTTCCAAATTATTCATCTTACCTTGTTAAAAATAGATCATTCAACTACAATTTGACTGGGATGTATTTTTGTAATCAAAGCTATTAATGCGTCATTGTGTTAGCATGGCTATTTTTATTCCTTTATTTATTCATGATAAAGGGATAAAATAGGCATGCATGAGCGAGTAGAAATTTTAACCTATTTTTAGGATGGGATGGGTGGATAATTTTGCTATATATTGTGTGTAATTGCAAAGCACAATGAGGAATTTTTTTGACATGGGATTGCTGAAGAAAAATTTTCAAGTTTTTCCCTTTGAATGAGAATTGATTTATGTCTTTCCTATTATTTTCAGTGGTGTGTATATCTCATTAATTCTTGTGAATTTAAAATTCTTTAATTAATCATCTTACCTTGCTGCAAAATTAGTAATTTCTGCATAATATTAGTGTGCTTGTTTTTTGTTACTATATTGTTGTGACTCATTCCCTCAATAGACCAAGTATTTTTCCTTGATATTCTTCTGAAAACTATTAGTTTGTGCATTCAAAAACCATTCTCAAATTGATTGTGCATGTAGTTAGTCAAAGCCCTCAAGTGGTTTGGTGTATCACCCCAGTTTTTCAATTTATTTACAGCCATCTTTTCACCTTCAAAATCCCTAAAATGTAGTTTAGGATACATCAAAAAGGAAACCTTCCTTAATACCAGAGACTCACCTTAACAATAGGTATACCCACAAACCTGAGGTGTTTTTATTGTATCTACGAAAGAGAGAGATCCAGAGCAATCTTAGAACACTTGAAATCATCTCTCTACATGGGTGCACTTTCAAGAGATAACAACACCCAGTCCAGAAGATCTAAACAACCCATGAAGAATGCCATCTTCCCTTTCCCATTGTGAGGAGTAGAATTATCAGGAATGGACTAAGGGGGAATGTCTAGAGTGGCCAGACGAGAAAGAACTATACAATGGGGACTTGGAAAAACAAGAGATCTTGAGCTAGACTCACCCTTCCATCTCTTTGTGAAGGGTGGGCACTCTCTTAGAGAATAAATTGGTTGGGCCCCTGAAAATCCATTCTTCGCTGGAGGAGCACGATCCATTGAATGAGTGGAAGATTGGACAATGAACCTTCCTTTATTGTTCCTAGTAGAGGAAATTGCCACCTTAGAGCAATGAGAAGATAGAGATATTTATTCTCCATTTGAAATGATAATTGGGGGTTGGGATCTTGATTCCTCCCTCTTCTTTCTTGAAGATGGTGCTAGTGTGGTGGATGGTTGTGATGGCATTGGTTCTTCCTGACCTTTCTCCAGAGAAATGATTCTCCACCCCAGTTCATCCATTTTGTGAGTAATGACAGGCACAATATCAATGGAAATTTTTTTATACAACACATAAGACTCCTTGGGAATATCCTTCAACAAAAATTCTTCTTTGCATAAAAAGTGAAAATGGGAGACAATCCTCTTTGACATGAAAGGCCTCCTTTTGATCTAAAATTTCCTTAAGTCTTTAGGAAATTTCTGATATTCACAATGAAAAAGATGGAAATAGGTGGATTAGAAGGCTAAGAAGAAAGGATTGATCTTGATCAATCTCATGAGGAGTGCAAGAAAACTTCCCAATAGGTAAGGGGCCCTTTAGTATCCCATGGTACTGTGATATCAAAACATATCTGACAAAGGCTTTATAAGGACCATGCAGGTCGAAGATTTGGTTTAAATATTCTGAAGAAATATCTTTCAGATAGTTTTCCATAATCACATTCGCCATTATAATGATAAAAGCTCTGTAAAATTCTCCACTTTCAAGGATGGAAAAGGGATGTCTATTGCTGAGAAATTAGAGTTCAATTTATAATAAGGATAGCCTAGACAAGTTGATTCAAGTGAGATCACTTCCATCAGGTGAAAGAAGATTTTTTCTCAGCTCACACAAGTAGAATAAAATTGAGAGAAATTGGCACTATGCGACATGTGGGTACCCAAATATAATCTCCTTCAAAGGGTGAGAAGCATCATGGATTTAACAGGACACTAAGAGGTAGATAGATGATTATGTATGTCGTTTTGCAGCTGGGGAAGCAATCTATTTGAATTTTTAGCACTCAGGATTTGAAAAGGAGTGGGTAGCACCTTAAGAGGATTTGATCTATCCTCACTATTTTAGGTTGTGCCTTTCAACCAAGGTAAGAGAACCCTTTTGTAGCCTATTTGTTTATGGAGGAGATGGAGATGTCCTTCCTAATGAAGTTGTTTAGGAGACCTTGGAGAAAATATGATCAATGCAACAAAATCTAACTCTCATGAGTTGTCACTCTAGATAGTGGAGATATTTTCTGGGCAAGGTTCAGGCTACTAAAGAAATTTGAAATCCTGATTGTTTCTGCATGCTTTGGTAATGGAAATTATGCTTTTGTGCACACACAGGAAAAACATGGGTAGTATGGATAGGATTAGTTTTTTTAAATGAATTTTTGGTGGGAGGTGAGGTAGAATGAACTTGATTTTCCTGATCTCTAAGAACTCTTACAAAATGGAAAGTCTAATCAACAGAATGCTTCAGAATAGCTAAAATGTTCCTTTAACAAGAATATGTGCTTCAATGGAGGCCCAGATTAACACCTTTTCACACAATCTATGAGATTTTAACATGAAGGATCGAGTTAGAAAACCCAACAAAGTATTGAGATCCAAACCCAATCACGCCTGAGGTACACCCAGAGGCTTACAGACAATCTCTGTCAACAAATGAAAGAAAAGTGATTTTAAATCATTTATTTCATCCCCAGATGAAAGCTCTTCCAGGAAATGAAATTCCAGATGCCACTAAACTATCACAAGGATTGAGACCTATGTGATTAAGACAGATTTTTATACAAGATTGCAATAGGAACAAGAAAATTTATTTGCAGACATTCAGAAATGAAACAAACACATTTTTCTCAAGATCAACACATAATAACTTGAGTTTGATTAAATTTATCAGTAGGGGAAAGTTTCTAGAACAATCTCAGAGCTTGTCAATGGTTGTACACATGTAAACCACCTTGACATGATCAAACTTAATACAAAAGAGTTATACGAGCTTCTCAGATGGCTTCTCAAAAGACAGACTTTGTCAAGTTTTCCTCTTGGGAATTTTCTTTGACCTCTAACACTCTAACCTCTCAAACATTTGCACAAAACTTTGTGCCATTTATAACATTTACAAAATAGCCCCTTTCCCCCCAAAAATCATGACATTGAGTGCTAATCAGTGCTTTCCATGATCACGATCGTGATTTCCAGAATCAGATCTGCAAAAAGTCACCAGGTGCTCAGGGGGAAAATCTCTTCAAATATCTCCCGCATTCAACTCCTCCTTCTGGTAGATCACTCTTTCTTCAACTCGCCAACCATTTCCGCCCCTAATCTGTCAAATCTGGTTCCTTGCATGCTCAAGAGAAGAAAAATAGAAAATCATATCGAGCCCGAGAGTCAGACCATTTTAATGGCGAAAGACATCTCCAGATCTCCTCCACCAAACTTAGATATCAAAATTAACTCTCCTCTCTATTTGGCGTGTAGGAAATACCAAGAAATCATGAAGACTCACACTTCTAGGAGCATTTCAGTAAAATGGGGGGAAAATTAGATTCAGACTCACAGTTTCCATTGATCTTTACTTTGAATTTGGGTCATCCACGTGGAAGATTCATTTTAAGACGGGCCCAGGGGTTCTTCTTTGAATTTTTACAACTTTTGGAAAAATGTAAAATTTTCACATTTTGCTCCGTGGCTCCTCCCTTGAGAAATGAGGCTCACATGTCCCAAGGTGGGTCCCAAAAGAACCGTCCAATTTCTGCCTTGAGAAATGAAGCCTAGTTCTGCCCTTGACACACGTGTCCCAATGTGGGTCCCAGCAAGAACCACGCTTCCTTTTTTACTTTTAACTCTTTTCTCCTAAAAGGAAATTTTCCAAATTTCCTCTGAGGGTCCGCACCTCTGCCATTGACTGGAGCAAGTTTTGACTTTTCCTCCATTGGGCTTGTAGGTCATTTTGATGATTTTAGTCAATTTGAATATCAAGGGGCAAAAAACCAAGTTGCCCCAGATGGCCTGCCTCCTGCATCTTAACATTTTCAAAGCCAATCTTGACCTCCTTCTTGTCGAGTTTGTGGGCCATTTTGAGATTTTAATCTTTTGATGACAAGAGGAAAAAAATCTAATTTTCCTCTCGATGGTCCGCTTCCCTGCCCCTTTGACTTTTCAAACTCCCACATGTCACAATGACGCATCTTGATATGATCCCCAAAGGTTGAGACCTTGAATGAGCGTAGGATCGCCACATGTTGTTATGGTGTAACTTCAAAAACCTTAAGGTTTCAAAATGATTTGGCGGGGGCACGCTTCCATTTTAGAATTTTATTCCATTTTTCCAAAAGGGAAAAACATTCAACTTACCTACAAAGGCCCGCATCTCTGCCATTAGCTTTGCCACGTGTCCTCCTACGGGGTCAAAGTAAAAAATTTTCCCTGCTGCTTAAATTTTTCTTTAATCAGAGCCTGGTGGGGCTGCGGGGTGAGTTCAAACCTTTTTTCGAAGTATCCAAAAGGAATAAGTTCAAAAACAAATCCGCCATCCAATTAGAAGAAGCCTCGTAAACACAAAAAGAACCAATGAAATGAGCAGAGCCACGAGACCAAATTTTCCATTTTGCCAAAAAAGTAAAAAGCGATAAGTTAAAGCATTTTCCCACCATCCCCTGACCAACCAAAAGAAGCCACGTGACCACTGAACACAAGGATGCAAATTTGACCAGGGGAAATTCCCATCAAACCGTAAAATGAGGAAAAACAATCATTTGAGCCTGGGGATGAAGTTTTTTCCAAGGAAATATGATTTAGAAATGTTTCAAGGCTCAAATACACTCTTAATAGCTACATCCATACATTTTTCATCAAGTATTTGGTGCAAAATGACAAGGGCAGTAAATCCTGACTGTAAAAAATGGAAAGAACGGGAAAGCCCTAGTTTTTGAATGAATAGAGGACGGGAGACCCAAATTTCATACCTCTTCGAAGAAACAGAGAAACAAGGACACAATATAGATCCATATGTGATATTTAGCCCAAGGAAAGATTAATTATGGCAAACAAAGGAAAGTAAAGACTTCCTAGGCACAACACGGGGGATAAAATGTGACAGAGGCCGTAAATCAATGGATTTTCAAAGGAAAAATGGGGCGAGACTATTTTGAGCACCAACATCAGCTCTGAACTTGGGGATGGGAATTCCCTGTGAGTGCCACAAGAATAATTAGACCAAGTGCCAAAATATCCATTGGGAAAAGGAGTCAACTTGTAGAGCAGAGAAATAGAGCCATCTCCCAAAAAATGAAACAGAAAAACCAACAAAACAAGTCACCAAGGACCAGAATGGGAAAAAACACAAAAGACAGGAAACAAAAAACAAACTATACACTGTACAAAGATATTTTTACCTTGATTCAAGGGGATCAATCCAAGAAATTTTTCAAATGCCTGCCATTAATAGGAAACTCAAGAAATTCACCATCCAAATCCTTCAAGAAGAAGGTATGTTCACCAATTCTAATATCAATGGAGTAAGGGCCCATCCATAATGAGTCAAATTTGCCATGCTTTCCCTTATCTTCATGTCTACTATCCCATAGCAAAAAAAGATCTCCAACATTGAAAGCTCTGGGAGTGACCTTCTTGTTAAATAACTTCTTTAGCCTTGCTCTGAACTTTACATGCCTCTGGTGGGATGCCCTCCTCTCTTCATCAAGCTCAACAATCTGATTAATATGGGTATCATAAGGACTTACCTCCTGATCCTCCAGCTGTTGAATGAACTGATATGAAGATAGTTGCATATGAAGGGGCAGCAAGGCCTGAGTCCCATATACCAACTCAAATGGACTCTTTCCAGTAACTCTCTTGACAGTGATTCTATCAGCCCAAACAAACAAACTTCAACTATTCACACCCATTTCCTTTTGTTCAGCTCCAAGGTTCTTCTAATAATCTTCAGCAAGTTTTTATTACTAGACTCAGCTTGTCCATTTCCTTGGGGGTTGTAATTAGAAGCATATGTCAAGTTGATCCCATACTCTTTGCACATTTCCACCAGAGGTTTAGCTCTGAAACTCATGGCATTGTCAGCTACAATCTTGACTTGCACCCCAAACCTACAGATGATATGGTTCAATAGAAAGTCCATGACAATTTGGTGTGTTGCCTTCTTGGTGGGGATTTCCTCCACCCATTTAGTAAAGTAATCAGTGGCTACAAGAATCCACTTATGGCCAGCACTTGAAGGGTCTGAAATCTCACCAATGAAATCCATTCCCCATTGCTTGAATGGAGCTTCAATTGATACAGGCTGCAAAGGAAGGGAGCCTGAAGCTTTCAGTCTTCCAGAGAAGCACTGACAACTCTCACATCTTCTAACCAACAAGGTTGTATCCTTGAAGAGAGTTGGCCACCAATAACCAGCCCTCAGGATCTTGTGTGATGTGACTCTTGCAGCAAAATGCCCCCCACAAACTCCTCCATGGAGATCAATAATTATCTTGGGGGCTTCTTCTTCAGTAATGCACCTTAATAGGAATCCTTCTGGGTTCCTCCAAGCTAACCCATAATCAGTAATGACATATTTCTAGGAAGCCAACTTAAGGGCTCTTTTCTGGTTCTTACTTAAATACTCAGGGTAGTTCAGATGTCTGAGATAAAAAATTACATCTTTGTACCACTCAGAACTCATCAATTTTTCAAAAACACCTACCCTTTCTTCTTCTACCTCATTTACCTCAATAGTTTGCAAGTTTCTCTTAGCCATAAGCTTAGCCAAGCCCAAACCTCTCACCAAATTTATGGTTGGATATCCATATCATATTCTTACAACTTGTTCACCCACCTACACCTTTTGCTTGAGACTTCCATCTCTAATAAAATGTCTTTCACCATGGTGTGGGGAACATAAGAAACAATCTTAAAACTCAAAATGTAAGGCCTGAAAACCTTTGTTTCTTTTACCAAGGAAAATGCTTGTTTCTCCATAATAGTGTACCTCAGCTCAGCCCCTTACAAGGCCTTACTAAATAAGGCAATTGGCCTCTCAGCCCCCTCATCATCCTTCTGTAGTAGGACAAAAGTAACTGTGTTCTCTGAAGCAAAGGAAAACAGTTGGAAAGGCTTCTTATAGTCTGGAGCTGCCAGAATAGGTGCATGCTTTAGTGCCTCTTTAATCCCATTGAAAGCTTGGATGGAATCCTCCTCCCACTTGATGACCTGGTCCTTCTTTAACATGGAATTGATTGGAATGGTCAACTCAGAAAAGTTCGATATGAATCTCCTGATGAAGTTTATCTGTCCAAAGAAGGACTGAATTCCTTTCTTGGTTCTTGGAATTGGGACCTTGCTGATGGCCTCTACCCTTTCTGGATCAATCATCACCCCTTCTTGTGACACAATGTGACCAAGAAAATTTTCCTTTTGCACTCCAAAATGGCACTTCTTTGGATTGAGTGAGATGACATATTCTCTACATCTTATCAGCATCTTCTCCAAGTGCAGCAGGTGATCACTTCTCTTCCTGGAAAATATAGTCACATCATCTTGATAAACAACAATAAACTCATTGATGTAACTAGAAAAAGCAACATCCATTGCTCTTTGAAAGGTAGCTCCAAAATTCATCAAACCAAAGGGCATCCTAACATACACATACGTTCCCCAAGGAGTAGTAAAGGTTGTCTTGATCCTTTCTGAATTCCTTCACCACAACTTGGTTATAACCAGAGAAACCATCTCGGGTGGAGAGCAATTCAGAACTAGTCACTAACTGTAGTAATGTTTTCCATATTTGGTAAAGGATAATTATCCTTCATTGATGCTTTGTTTAGATTCCTGAAATCTACACATAGCCTGATATCACCATTCTTCTTTCTCACTGGTACT
Source organism: Taxus chinensis (assembly GCA_019776745.2). NCBI lineage: Eukaryota > Viridiplantae > Streptophyta > Pinopsida > Cupressales > Taxaceae > Taxus > Taxus chinensis. Next base: position 640,807,939 of record CM034146.1, on the reverse strand, counting down.
AGGTTTGCAACCCAAGAAGAATACCTTGTGGGCTGAATAATCCCTCCATCTCTTAGCTTCTTCAGTTCTTCTTGCATTTTGAGAGATAGAAGTGGATTGATTGGCCTCTGTTTTTACCTGAATGGATTTGCATTAGACTCCAAGGGAATCTCATGTTAAAACAAGTCCTCTCTGTATGCTTTTAATTCATAATAGGTCCAAGCCATGCAATCTTGGTATTTCTTCAACAATTGGATGTATGACTACTTCTCCTCTTTGCTGAGATTGTTTGCCTAACCAAATTTTCCTTGGTTTCTCCTTCGTACCAAGATCATGCTCCTCAACATCCCTCGAGGCTTCCATGTCCATTAATAATGCAATCAACATTATCAAAATTTGATTCAAGAGCAACCAACCCTCTAGGAATGGTATTAGTCTTTAGCTGGATGATGCCCTTGCCAAAAAAGGTTTCCTTCCCCTCTGTCACACATACCATTGGCTCCCAATCAATACTTTGATCAGCAAACTCTCCCTTGTTCTGTAGAAATATTCTGATCTGAGCATCATCATCAAAAACCTGCCAATGTTTAATGTTGTCAGGGACAAAGGGTCTTGTCAATATCTCAACATCATATTCACAATATGGGGACATTGCACAATTGTCAAAATGAGACCCCAACACTGCAAGTTTGTCTGCCAAGTCATTGAACTTCCTATCATGATGCACAATGTTGAATGAATCAAACATCTCAATGAAATCCCAAACTACATGCTTGTATTGTTTCATTCACTGATTCTTTGTGGCATACAATTTTCTGACTTGTTTTATAATTAATTCTGAGTCCCCTTTAACAATGATGTCTTTGACACCATATTTCCAAGAAATTATTAAACCCAACAATAGTGCCTCATACTCAGCATAGTGTTGTTAGTGCACTCAAAGTTGAGTTTGAAGGAAAAAACAAATTTTTCCTGACCTGGAGAAAGCAGAACAACACCAGCACCATTCCCAAACTTGGAGCAAGCTCCATCAAACAATAGATTCCAAGGAGAGCCCGCTTGTTCAAGACACCTGCATTCCTCAATCTTGTTCTCCTTTCCATTAGCAAATCCTACAAAGTTATCAACATCAACATTTGTGTACAATACTTCATAGGATGCGTTGTTGGGATCTTCAATAAGGTGTAACATCTTATTTTCCCCATACAACCTGAAAAGGCTTCCCTCAATTGGGATGGTGGCATAGGACATGTCCATTTGGACACTCCCACCAACACTTACAGCCCATTTTCTAGACAATAGCATGCCCCACTTGGCTGGGCAGTCAAAAATGACAACATCAAGTTTTAAATTTTTACCTGGGTAAGCTGCAAGCTGTACCACCAAACCCTTCACACATCCCACTACTGGAACTTATCTAGAGTCCATGGTAGTGCACTTCCCATATGCTACTATTACTTTGATATTCATATCATTCATGACTTTCCAGAGGCATGACATTGCATGATGCCCCTGAGTCAAACATGTAGTTGTGGAGTAGTCTGTCCTTAATGATCAAAGTGGTGAAGAATGGATCCACATTTAGCTGAGAATCCACCAAGGATGCCCCCAAATAGACCTCAGGTGGTTCACCTAATTCCTCCAATGCTGGTGGTGTCTCTAACTCTTCAATGATTGGAGGAGTCTCCACAATGTTTACATTTCTACCTAGGGCAGTCTTCTCTTCTTTCAACCCCAAGTATTCGAATGGTATCTTTTTGTGCTCAAGAATCCTAAGCAACTCAACAATTGGAAAAGATACTTTGATTTGACTTAAAAATTGGGAAATATCATATGGGACATTCTTTTGCAAGGAAATATTAGAAGGAAAGTCTAACACACGCACTAGGTGGTACAAGATATTTTTGAAAACTTTGGCATGAGGAGGGGTATGATTTTTGTCTTGGAGCTGCAAGGAATTTGGTAGATGCATCTTTCTTAGGACCCTCTTTAGGAATGTTTTAAAGTAAGGGATATTTTGGATTGGCTTAAGGCCCTACCCTTTTAACAACCTTACTTCTTGTGTTATATTCCTTCTCTTGAGCAAACAACAACATTCATCAGTAATTTTCTATCTTCCTCAAATGGGATTCCTCCATCATACTTCTTTATGATTAGAGCCCTTAAGTATTCAAATTCATTATTGGGCATTTGAAAATCTTGCAAAGTATCTAATTCTAAATTATGAGAGGGAGGAAGAATAGGTACACCCTATGAATGCAGTCCCAAAAAGTGGCAGCAGTTCAGGCACTTATCACCTCAGTTGAAGTTTCCCCTTGTTGTGAGATCATGGAAAAACCCATCTTGAAGACATCATTATCATTGTCATCATCAGCTTCTTCTTCTTTCTAATCTTCTTCACAATGAGCATGGGGCATGAAACATATGTCACACCAATCAATGACATTTTTCTCCTCCACAACATCAACTCTGGCAGCCAAAGGATCAGGAACCATTCTATTTTCCTTACCTTGGGGCTGCCTATTTCCAAATCCAACAGGTCCCTTACCTCTGTCATTAGATCTTTGGTGATTTGTGAACCTATCTTGGCCATTCTTTTTGTGTTGAACTTGTGAGATCTCTACCCAATCCCCTTCTCTACCCAGGCTAGTTTGTAGGAAATTTCTTTGACAGGCCCTTGCCAAAGTTTTTCACAACTTCCTCCAAATCAGCAACTTTTCTCATTTGAGGTTTTTCTGGGTTAATTAGTTTTACACACTCCCTATTTGGAGGCTTCCTAATTGCCTTGATATTTTTTTCAATTTGCAAGGCCATAATGAAGGCCTGCATCAAATTAGTAGGGTTTTTTTCCCTCAATTAGTAAGCTTACCATTTTATAAAAATGCATATGAATATTTGATCAAACATGATTCATCACATGGCCTTATCCTAACATGCAATCTCCTCAAGGTCTAATTAAACCTTGTGTTGAAATCATGTACTGACTCATTAGGATTATTTTTGATGTTTTCAAATTCCTGTCAAAAGAAACATTGGGTTAGCTCTATCACCATACTACAATCTAAATGCATTGCTCATCTCAGTCCAAGAATCAATAAAGTTATCTGAAAAATCCTTATACCAATCCCTAACATCCTCTTCCAAAGTATGGATAAACAACTTGATATATACATCTTCATGTTTAATCTCAAAGTCTTCCATCATATTGATAAAAATATTTAAATGTTGATCACTAGTTATAACGTTGTTTCCTTGGAACTTTGGTAGTCTATTCCTTACATCTTGAGGAAATGCATTCGGATAACCAGCCATTCCCAAAAAAATTATAGGACCAAAAGTGTTTACAACAAATGGAGGTCTGGGTGGGGGCTAGGCCATATTGTTTTGAGGAGGTGACCTTGGAGGAGAAACAAACTGATAAGGGACAGAGGGTCCTTGGAACATAGGAGTATAACTTTCAAAATGGATACCCCCTAAAGGACTTATCTCTTGGAAATCCCTATCAAATTCTGAAAAGATAAGGGGTAGAATGAGAAGAAAACCTTTCAAAATCAAATGAAGGCCCCTCTCCAGTTGGAGAATTCAATTCCATAAAGAGGATACCTAATTTAGAAGCACTTGAATAGCAGTCTTCAATGATAGGCCAATCAATTTCATCAATGGAGATCCCTCTTCTTGTCTGATGATCTCCCACAACTCTCCAAGATTTTCTTCCTTCTGATTTTGCTTTTCCTAGCTCTGGAAATAATGTCCTAGCAATATCCCTAGCAAAGAAAGATCTTCTTCCTTCCATCTTTGCAAAGATTGGTAACAAATCTCACTTGACAGTGGTTAAGACACTGGTACTCATCAAGAATCAGATCAACAGGGAGTCACCACTAAGGATTTCCACCTTAGTTGTGTAAATGCACTAAAATATGATTGTAGAACTAGGGTCTGAAAATGAACTGTGATCACTATGTTCCCCGGCAACGCCCACCAGAAGTGTGTTGGTACCCAAATTTAATCTCCTTCAAAGGGCGAGAAACATCATGGATTTAACAGGAAACTCAAAGGCAGATAGATGATTATGTATGTCAGTTTTGCAGACTGGGGAAGTAATCTATCTGACTTTTTAGCACTCCAGGCTTTGAAACGGAGTGGGTAGCACCTTAAGAGGATTTGATCTATCCTCACTATTTTAGGTTGTGCCTTTCTAACCAAGGTAAGAGAACCCTTTTGTAGCCTATTTTTTATGGAGGAAGATGGAGTTGTCCTTCCTAATGAAGTTATTTAGGAGACCTTGGAGAAAATATGATCAATGCAACAAAATCTAACTCTCACGAGTTGTCACTCTAGATAGTGGAGATATTTTCTGGGCAAGGTTCAGGATGACTAAAGACATTTGAAATCCTTATTCTTTCTACATGCTTTGGTAATGGAAATTATGTTTTTGTGCACACACAGGAAAAACAGGGGTAGTATGGGTAGGATTAGTTGTATTAAATGATTTGTTTTGGTGGGAGGTGAGGTAGAATGAATTTGATTTTCTAGATATCTGAGAACTCTTACAAAATGGAAAGTCTAATCAACATAATGCTTCAGAATAGCTAAAATGTTCCTTTAACCAGAATATGTGCTTCAATGGAGGCCCAGATTAGCACCTTTTCACACAATCTATGAGATATTAACATGAAGGCTCGAGTTAGAAAACCCAACAAAGTATTGAGATCCAAACACAATCACGCCTGAGGTACACCCAGAGGCTTATAGACAATCTTTGTCAACGAATGAAAGAAAAGTTCTTTTAAATCATTTATTTCATCCCCAGATGAAAGCTATCTTCCAGGAAATGAAATTGCAGATGCTACTAAATTGTCACAAGGATTGAGACCTATGTGTGATTAAGACAAATTTTTGATACAAGATTGCAATAGGAATAAGAAAATTTTATTTGCAGACATTCAGAAATGAAACAAACACATTTTGTCTGAAGATCAACACATAATAACTTGATTTTGATTAAATTTTATCAGCAGAGGAAAGTTTATAGAACAATCTCAGAACTTTTCAGTGGATATACACTTGCAACCACCTTGACATGATCAAACTTAATACAAAAGAGTTATACGGGCTTCTCAGATGGCTTCTCAAAAGATACAGGCTTTGTCAAGTTTTCCTCTTGGGAATTTTCTTCGACCCTCTAACAATCTAACCTCCCCACATTTGCATGAAAAATTTGTGTCATTTATAAAATTTACAACAAAGCCCCTTTTCCCCCCCCAAAATCATGACATTGTGTGCTATCTAGTGCTCTCCATGATCATGATCGCGATTTCCAGAATCAGATTTGCAAAAAGTTTCCAGGTGCTCAGGGGGATAAATCTCTTCGAATATCTGCCCGCATTCAACTCCTCCTTTTGGTAGATCACTCTTTCATTCAACTCACCAACCACGTCCGACCCCTAATTTGTCAAATCTGGTTCCTTGCATGCTTAGGAAGAATAAAAATAGAAAATCATATCGAGCCCGAGAGTCAGACCATTTTAATGGAAAAAGACGTCTCTAGATCTCCTCCACCAAACTTAGATATCAAAATTAACTCTCCTCTCTGTTTGGCATGTAGGAAATACCAAGAAATCATAAATACTCACACTTCTAGGTGTGTTTCAGTAAAATGCGAGGAAAATCAGATTCATAATCTTAGTTGCCATTGATCTTTACTTTGAATTTTGTCCATCCACGTGGAAGATTCATGTTAAGACAGGTTCGGGATTCTTCTTTGAATTTTTACAACTTTTGGAAAAATATAAAATTTTCACATTTTGCTCCACGCCTTTGGTCTTGAGAAATGAGCCTGACAAGTGTCCCAATGTGGGTCCCAAGGGAACCATGCTTCCTTTTTTACTTTTAACTCTTTTCTCCTAAAAGGAAATTTTTCCAAATTTCCTCCAAGGGTCAGCACCTCCATCGTTGACTATGTTGGTGTGTGTTATTTTCCACATCATTAGGTGAGTCATCTCACTTAGGTGAGATTGTAGGTCCATGTGTCATTTAGGGGTCATTATGAGATTCTCTTATGCGTCAGTGCGTCAGTGCATCATATGCATCATTGGGAGTTACACTTCTATTTTGTGAATGTAACTCCCCCTCTCTACTCGAGTTGTCATGATTGCAGCATTGGGGGTTACTCAATACATCCTATATGTACACCCCATTTGATCTATGAGATAGAGGAGAATTTTATGGCTTAACCAGATTCTACCCATGTTTCAAATGTTTGCATACACATTCGATTGATGCTCGCTCCTCTTGAGATCTCTTCACGTTGTCATTCACACGTCTGTTGATGTGCACGTCATCCCTTGTGATCCTCACTTGCAGGTTTTATACCCTCTTTCACAGTATCAGAGTGGATCTTGTGGATCCGTGGAATCCTTAGCATTTCTATGCATGTTTTCTAGCTTCTGGCATGATATTTAGGTTCCTGTTACGTGTGTCGTAATGGAAATTCTAACCATTCTCTTCTTGCATTGATTTGGGTGCCATACCTCTTGCACGGGTTTGATCATGTTCGAGGTCATTGTTCATGGTTTTTGGTTTTCAGGTTTAGTGTCTTCGACTGCTCGAATCTCCAGGGTTGCATGCATGTTTTGGGGTATTATTTAAAAAAAATAAAAATAAAAAACATTCATGGCATTGTAAATTGATTTTGGGCTGCTGATTTTGCTTGTATTTAATACCTTCCTATGCTTGTTGAAGACGGAGGGCAAGGTCCGGGGTTGGAAGGAGGCTAATCCCCACTCGCAAGAAAAACAAACAATGCCTAAAATTTGATGTCGGTTCCAACGAGTACCCACATGACACCCTTTGCACCAATTTCAGGAACTTTTTTAATCAGTTTGCAGTGTTTATTAAATTTTTCCATCCGTTGCGGGAATAGTTTTAATGTTATAAATTTTGACTCGCGGCTCATTTTTGAGTGTTTCTTTAGTCAAAGTTGCATGATTTTTCACACATTACGTGATGAAATTGTCAGTTTTGTAAAGGCACTACTTTATAAAGTGCCGCATTCTGGGGGGTTGACTATACTCTTGGGCTTTCACACACAGATGCATTATCAGCCGAGTCCGACATCTTGCTTTTGTGCATATTACATTTTTAATCATGGAGATTTCTCTTTCCAGACTTGAGTGTCGTAGGATTTCCTTACAACCTCCGTCACTTCTCATCGAGAGAGGGAACTATTCAGCTTGGCATTCTTGCATGGAACATTACTTCGCCCATGAGGGTCTTTTACCCTTCTTTCTTGGGCCAGTTCCTGCACCCATTGATCATCATCATCTAGATAACTTCTTCAACACTTGTGACCACATCTTTGGCCACATGATGATGCATGTCTCCAGATCTCTCTGGTTTCACGTGGCAGACTTAGATCCTCCCCACCGTGTCTAGAGCATTCTTCAGTCCCTCTATGGAGACCCTTCTCATACTTCCACTGCATTGTTGCTGCTTGCTGATTCAGTTGTCTCCTCTATTTATTCGTGTAATGATAGTTTCACTGACACAGACTCGCTTGGTTCTACTTCTGATGACGAAGAATTGTGCATCTAGTTCTGATGTCAGAGATTACTACAGAGGACTCTCTCTCCTCTTTCTCTCACTATTCTAGAGAGTGTTGACACTTCCCACATCTCATCAGATATCTGAGCAGTCTCCTTCTCAGTCTCATACCATTCATCACACCAGCCTCCTTTCCACTACCAGTGTCCGAGGCCCACTTCACTCCTCTACCTTCATTAGATGAATCATACCTATCTGACATCGCTCTTTTGTTTATTGAGCCCCCTTATTGGGACAAGTATCTGCCTGACCTTAGTCATCTTTTCACAGAGTATACTTGTGATGCACTACAGGTTCCTCATCCATCTACAAGTATTTCAGAGGATTTCATCATCTCTGTTGTTGGGAGTGCCCCTTCTGGGATTCCTATGTCACTTCCACATTTCCAGAGACCTTCATTGATCCACCCCTCAACTGTGGATCCCTTTTCTATTATGGAGGATGTTTTGTTCCCTTCACATCACTTAGACATCCTTTTTGCAGGTGTTCCTCTTTTTCACTTTGACAGTTCTACACATGTGGCATTCCCTTCGGTTCCTTGGCACTCACTCACTAGACCTATGTCACACTTCCATGCACCAGACTAAGAGTTCTTCGTGTTGCTGCCTTCAGTTTCCTTTGTGGAGTGGACAAACTTCCAACACGTCATTTATGTCCTTGCTAAGGGTAGGAACACATTTCATTGTGGGTGGCTCTTCTTTAGTCCAAAGGTAGAGGATATCATCATCGACATTCTTCTGGGGGACCTCGTAGAGCTGTACAATTCATATCCATCCATGGCATCTTCTACATTCCTCTCATCTCCCTCTTCTTCTCTCTTCTTCTTCTTTCTGAGAGATTGCCTCTTTGTTCATGGGTACCCTTTCAGGTTCGTCTATGGCCGGGACCCATATTTGGCATCTTTCTTAGATTAGAGAGTGTGTTTTTCTCTTGTGGTGGATGTTTTTCCCATTGGGTTTTTCTTCACTGCTCGGGATCTTCTTTCTTGTACATGGGTACCTCATCAGGCTTTGTGCCGGGACCCATTTCTTGTTTCATCATTCTAAGTTACGATGAAGGGGGGGTGTTGGTGTGTGTTATTTTCCACATCATTAGGTGAGTCATGTCACTTAGGTGAGATCGTAGGTCAATGTGTCATTTAGGGGTCATTATGAGATTCTCTTACGCGTCAGTGCGTTAGTGCATCATATGTGTCATTGGGAGTTACACTTCTATTCTAGGAATGTAACTCCCCCTCTCTACTTGAGTTGTCATGATTGCAGCACTGAGGGTTACTCAACACCTCCTATATGTACACCCCATTTGATCTATGAGATAGAGGAGATTTTTATGGCTTAACCAGGTTCTACCCATGTTTCAAATCTTTGCATGCACATTTAGTTGATATGCTCTCCTCCTGAGATCTCTTCATGTTGTCATTCACACGTCTGTTGATGTGCACATCGTCCCTCGTGATCCTTGCTTGCGGGTTTTATACCCTCTTTAAGACTGGAGAAAGCTTTGACCTTTCCTCTAACGGGCTTGCGTGCCGTTTTGATGTTTTAATCTATTGAATATCAGGGGGAAAAAATGTAAGTTATCCCTGATGGTTTGCCTCCTGCCTCTTAACATTTTCAAAGCCAACCCTGATGTCCTTCTTATCAAGCTTGCTGGCTATTTTGAGATTTTAATACTGTTGATGACAAGAGGAAAAAATTTAATTTTCCTCCGATGGTCTGATTCCCCACCCCTTTGAATTTTTAAACTACCACGTTTCACAATGGCACATCTTAAAATGATCCCCAAAGGTTGAGACCTTGAATGAGCGTGGGCTCACAATGTGTCGTTATGCAACAAATTCAAAAACCTTAAGGTTTCAAAATGATTTGGCGGGGGCGTGCTTCCATTTTAGAATCTTATTCCATTTTTCCAAAAGAGAAAAACATTCAAATTACATTTGAAGGCCTGCATCTGCGCCATTAGCTTTGCCATGTGTCCTCCTATAGGGTCAAATTAAGAATTTTTCCCTGCCACTTAAAATTTTCTTTAATCAGAGCCTAGCAGGGCCGTGGGGCAAGTAAAAACCATTTTCCAAAGTAGCCAAAAGGAACAAGTTAAAAAACAAACATGTTGTGCCCCATCCAGTTATAAGAAGCCACGTAAGCACAAAAAGAACCAATCAGAAATGAGTGGAGCCACAGGACCAAATTTGCCTTTTTGCCAAGAAAGAAAAATAGTGATAAGTTAAAGCATTTGCCAGCCATCCCTTGACCAACTAAAACAATCCATGTTCCCTGTCGATGGAAGGATGCAAATTTGATCGGGGGAAATTCCCATCAAATAGTAAATGCAGAAAACTGACCATTTGAGCCCGAGGAACCCAATTTTTTTCCAAGGAAAGAGGATTTAGAAATGTTGCCAAGGATCAAATACGCTCTTCATAGCTACATCCATACATTTTTCATCAAGTAAAGTGGGGAAAAATGACAAGGGCATTTTTGTAAAATCCCGACTGTAAATAAATGGAAAGAACGGGAAAGCCTAAGTTTTTGAATGAATAGAGTATGGGGACCCAAATTTTAGACCTCTTTAGAGAAATAGAGAAAAAAGGACACAAATATACATCCATGCATCATCTTAGGCCCAAGGAAATATTAATTATGACAACAAAGGAACGTAGAGACTTCCCAGGATAAAATGTGACAGAGGCCATAAATCAATGGATTTTCAAAGGCAAAATGGGGCGAGACTATTTTGAGCACCAACATGACATAAGGTGTTTGATTGATGTGATATAATCTATGTGAGGACACTTAGTTCTGAGAGGCAAGAATGTAGGTATACATTTCTCGAGGTATATTTCAAAGGTGAAAAGGATTTTTTGTCACATCAAGCCGTATGGAACTTCCTAGGAATTATTAAAAAGGGGTTTCCTGTACACCAAGAGGAAATAAATTATTGATACAACTGTAAAAAAATAGCGACATGGTGCCCCAATCATAGCTAATGAAACTAAGAAAGGTGAATTGATCACAATTTTTCTACCTTGTAAAAATAGAAAAGAATATTGTCTCTAAAGATTGATGTTTGGGGGGGGGATAACAGAGGATGAGTGAGTGAGTGAAATTTTATAAATGCAATGAGAATAATTTTTCTTAAATGTTAGGAGAGAAAGACGAAAATAAGAGAACCCACTTTTCCAAGAACATGTATGAGAATCTTGTTAATTTCTTGAGCCTTCAAATTGAATCATGTCAAGATGGTTGCAAGTGTACAACCATTGAGACTATAAATGAAACTTTCCCTTGCTAATAAATTTTATGAGCCCTGCGTTAATTGTGTTAATCATGAGCATTGTTGTCTTTTTTTAAAGTTGAGTTGTTTTAAGTAGATATTCATGTTCCTATTGCAATCTTATGTTAAGAATTCCTTTGAATCACACAAGATCTTATCCTTTTCATAGCATTGTGGTAATTGTAATTGTGCTGTGAGAAGAGCTTTCATTTCATTTTGTAATAAACAATTGTAAATTCATTCTACTTCCATTTTGTTGATACAAATTTTTTATTATCCTATGAGTGTATCTTAGGCGTGATAGATCATGGATTATTGATTTTTTTAAATCAAGTCTTTATCATGAGATTTTATGTTTAAATTCTCAAAGAATGTGTGAAACTATGTATCTTTGGGCTTCCATAAATGCACATCTTCTGGTTGAAGGTTCATTATTGATTATTTGAAGTGTTTTCATCATCTCATCTGGCAGATCTTCTGACATTTGTTAATAGTTCCCAAAGATTTGGTATTATGAACTTTATCCTGCTTAATTACCCAACCAAATACATCTAAAACCAAGAAATCCCACAAGAACTACCTACACTTTCCTTGTTAAATCAAAAATATGCATAAGAAATTTGGTTCCATTGTTGTCTTTAGTAGTCGAAGCCTTGTTTTAGGAGACATCTACATTTTCTAGAGTGACAACTCATGAGAGTTAGAATTTTATGAATTGACCATGTCTTCCCAAGGTTATTTCTCATATGCCTTATAAACGAGTGCCAAGTACTACTGATATATTCATTTCCCTTACACATATATACTACAAAACAGGTCCTCTCACCCTAGCTAAAGCAAGAGCCTAAAGTAAGAGGGTAGATCATACCCTAAGAACGGTGTAATCCAACTCCTCCAAGCTTGAGTGACAAAGAGATAACGAGATCTTTCCTCTGCTACAAAACCAATTAAATCTTGATCCATCATTCTCTAGGCATCTTGCTCAGCCTATTGATGCTACTCGACTACAAAGGGAGGACTGATTTTGGTGCCAACATAATTTATGTATCTTAACTTCAAACTAAAATTTATTAGCTATGGAATGAAATGTTTTAGATCTACACTGAAATGTTCTAGATATGGAATCAACTATTGATTCAATAAATTCCAAATTTTTTTTATTGAAATCTAAACTTAGAAGACTACCTATAATGATGTACAATAATATACAAGTGCTAGGAAATTCAAGCAATGCTACTATGAAAGAAAATGAGGAATATATGGTAGTTACCTTGATATCATTTATCCTGAAGTCTATTTGGAATAGAAGAACATATGAAACAACAAATTAGGATTTTGTAACCACACCTAGAAAATTGTAGAAGTGTCAGGTTTGTCAGTGAAAGTGCAGCAACAAATTTACACAGGAAATAACTCAAAATAATATTATATTTTTCTATATTTCATGCTAATACAATGGCTATTATATAGCCAGGAATGTTGTTGAACAACTTCCTATAAAATAGGAAGTATACAAAACAGCTAAACTTCCCGTACTAATATATTGTTATACATTTGTTATAACAATATATATAAAAACTAACCATGTGAATACTAATTCCTAACATTCCCCCCCTTAGTGTTTACATGGTAGAAAAACATCCACACTCTCAACTGCAGTATGCTCACCCCTGTGGCATGTCCAACTCTGTGACTCATGACCTTGATCCAAAAGAAAGGCTCTCTCCTTCCATGGTTTTAAACAGACTTACCACAAACCTTGAAGTGACAGGAACCTCATCAACTGTCGACCTCGTGTGGTTTTCTGGATCCTCCCACAAACCCTTTCAAGATCCATGAACTTACTTACTCTGGTGCTACTGTTCACCACTATGCTTATACATCAGGGAATAATGTAGGAAACACAACATGCATATCAAAAAACTACAGAATAGAAGATATACTAAAAAATTTCACATTACTTCCTATAAGAATCGTAATGTTCTTAATTGAAGTCTCTGTTATTGATCGCTGCCACTCGATCTCGAACAACATAGAAAACTGCCGACTGCCACTGGAAGCTTTCCTTGACTAAGTCGTTTTGGGTACAGAATGGGAATGGAACATTGGTATGTATTCCCCCCCACAATGTGAAATTCCACTCATATAGATACTGAGAAGCAAACTGCATTGAAGAACATACTCCTGAATTGATCTTGCTAGTTAGGTCTTGCTGCACATGGTCACTAATGCTAGTGAACGTATTATTCTAGCTGACCATCTTCCAACGAAGTACGGTAGTCAGAGGACCAAGTCAGTCAGATGATCACTGACAGTCATCTGTGCTCCAACATAACTTTCTTTCCAACATCCATCAAATACCAAACAAAACAGGAACTCTGCAAATAGAAGCACTCTGAGAAAATGGAAACCACACTGAAAATCATATACTCACACTACACACCAGTGCCGCCAAATCATTTTGTGCGGCCCCATCGTTGGTGACTGAAGAGAGGTCGCTGTCTGACCTCCATCCTCCGATGCCTCCATCCTCCATTAGATCTGCTGCTAACTCAGCCGATTGTGATCATGGGGCTCAAATTTATATACTACAATCAGACGTCAGATTCCAGCAAAAAATGCGTCTGTGAGGCAATTTTTTTTTTTTTCCAATATTTTTGGACTTTTACAATGACACGACTTTTGACTAAAATAAAAAATGTCAATAAATATCCTAAAATCACCTATTTATTTTACGGACTTTTATATGACATAAGACATACAAAATAACTCTTGACTCGGGATTGATTTTGACATTGATAGAAAATGACAAAAAGACCCTAAAAAAACATTAAAACATGGCCAAATATATTGAATAAAAACTTATACGATTTAAAACTCTAATACAAGATACTAAGTACATGATGAAACAATAAAAATGACAAGCTAAACAATAACGTATTGACTACCAACCTCTGACGACACATGACTTTATTTACAATAACTCCCTATGGAAAATCTACTATATCACACCACCAAGTTTCTCTGCATTCGCCACGTATAGAAACCATGCCAATGAAAACCATATCTCTAGGACTTCGATCCACAAGTTCTTAAGAAAGACGAATTCTACATGCATGGATCACTGCATGGATGAGGTTTTTTTTAACAAATCAATAAAATTTAGCATCTCTCTAATAAGTGCGGGGACTATGTAGCAGGAGCACGAGATTTTTCACAGAACACAGGCTGAGTCAATGTGGATCCAACCAAAATTTGACACAGACTTTTGATATTTGAAAGAACACAAAAGCGTTCATTTACCTGACTAGGACTCCCTTGTAGTTATGTCTTATCGATCTGAAAAGGAGCCTGTGTATCGTTCGTGGAGGTGATGAAGTCACCACAGTTTACAAATTTGAGTAGATGATCCAAATAAGTAGCAGGGTCTTCGAGCTTGGAGAAAATAAATCTGGCGTACCTTCGACAAATGCAGATCAAATGCAATTGTGGTCAATTCGTAAGAAGATGAATCTTAAGCCACCAGGGATATGCTCTTGTAGAGAACGACTATGTATTATATCTGCCCAGAAATAATACAAATGGATCTGCGAATGTCTGAGATGTCAAGAAAGAATTTGAGTTCTTTTCCAACTTTGACTCGATGAATACGGTCTTCCTCCCACTGGCAGACACATAATTTGGGACAACAAAAAAAAGCCGCCCCTGTAAACAATTATTTCTCCATTGAAGGAATGCAACGCTCTGGTACCAAATGAAAGTGTAGCAACAAATTTACACAGGAAATAACTCAAAATAATATTATATTTTTCTATATTTCATGCTAATACAATGGCTATTATATAGCCAGGAATGTTGTTGAACAACTTCCTATAAAATAGGAAGTATACAAAACAATAAACTTCCCGTACTAATATATTGTTATACATTTGTTATAACAATATATATAAAACTAACCATGTGAATACTAATTCCTAACAGTCAGGACACATGTACCTAGGTAGGGGGGAGGGTTCTTATGGGCACCCTAGACCTATGTGGGGTGTTGGAGTCTACCAAAAAGTTCATAATCTCATTTTTTCACTGTTGTTAGGGTTTAACACTTTTTCTCCAATAATCACGTGTATGTTGCACTTGGCTCACCGATTTACATGTAAATATGCAACAAAAATAATATCCTCCAAAACCCTTAAACTACATCAAGTCCTAAAAAAGAAAGATACAAAATGAGGGGTCAGACTATCCTTAGCTCTCAATCAAGTAAACCTACGATTGAGATATGCACTTCATCTTAGACACAATGTAGTTTTATGTTCTTCTATTTGAAATAGTGCTCCAAAGTTTCCCTTATGTTGATAACGCGAAGATAGGAGGTGATAACTATATAGAATGCAAATGTATGGATGGAAAAATGAACTTCCCCTTCCTATACAGTGTGTATGTAGAGTAATAAGCCCAAGTTACAGTCCCTTTGATATGTAGATATAGATACCCTGTGATAGAAATCACCTTCCCTTATAATGGTATGTATGTTGTGTTTATATAGGGATTTCTTTCTTGAATTGTGACACTAATGACTTGACATGTCGCGTAAGACGTTGGGATAGGAGTAAGTAAAATAAAAAGGCTGACAAAAAATATAAAAAAATGTTAACAAGAAAAAGGGGACGAGATCTCCCAGGTTGGACATGAGTGCTAGTTTCTAGCCTTGGGCGCTGGTTTTCAGAGACAACTGACGACAAATTTACAAAGAATGAAAAATAGGAATCCCTGTGACCTAACCAAAAATGGGTACAAAAGTGAGAGAGGTGTGAGATAAAATCATTAGAGACACTCAAAGAAAGGATACAAAGTAGATAATGTTCCATCAATGAATAGTTTTGTTAGGAAAGATCCATATGTAAATAACAAGACTTGGTGATATAGTAGATAGTAGTAAGTACGTGATTTTGTGTCTACATTTTCCCCGTTTTTGTTATTTGAATGAAATCCAAGTTGTGTAAAGGAAGTAAGGAACATACTTGAAAGAAGTCTGGAGAATCCCTTTTGTAGAAGTACACACATAATAAGTACATATAGCATGGTGAACCATTGATCACCGTGTCGATCCATGTGGTGTAAAAAGACAGATGATGAATTGTTATGAGGGGCACTTGGAAAAAATTATTATTTTTATTTGAAGTGATTTGGATATTTCAAATCATTGTTTGATGGAGATTTTCCATGGTACAGAGTGATCATTTCTCAACCTGATTTTGTGTGTGTGAAAAATTGAAGGATTTGGGCATTCTGTTGCCAAAGGAAGAGTGTTAGGGAGATAGGTCTAGTTTTACCCTCCCACTTTCACTGCATCCTCAAAAGATCTAGCCTCTGTAAATCAAAAAATGCCAAATTTTGTTCATTTCGATGCAACAAGAATAACCCATATAGGAGCCGTAATGACGTCTCATTGCCCCCACTCCAAGGGTATATCCACGAGAAGGATTCAACGTTTTCTCATCTAGAAGTGATAAAAAATGTAAAGTGATTTCCCATGTTACGTCATCTGGGAAAGATACAAAGTGAATGTAGTTCCTAAGTTAGGTCATCTAGGAGAAATAGTAAAATGTGCTTTGTTGTGTCGATTAGTTGATTTGATTTGAGAAGAAGAACATTGTGCTGAGATTGAAATATGTATGATAAATTACTCATGGAGAGATTTTTCACTTGTTTCCCCTAAATTAGATCATTAGGGGGAATAGATATAAGGTGGTATGAAATGTGACATGACGTAGGAGTAAAGTTTTGATAATGTCACATTGGCATTGTGGAATGATCATGTAGTAATGCGAGGGGAGTTATAGAGCGACCCCAATTGTAGGTGGCCCATTTTGGTAAAAGAGGGAGTGATAGTAAGCACGGATGCTGAGTTGAAAGTATATATGAAATTATGTAATAGTGGATGAAAGGAATTATAATAGATGTAGCAAAACTATGTGTATATCGAGATGAAAATGTGTGAAATTTAGAATATAACATTGTGGAATGTGTATGAGACGATAATAAGAGAAATCCTGAACTGAATGGAGAAAACAAGGAGGAAAAAAATTAGTGGAGCTCAAGATATGATTGTAAATGCATGGCGTGTATTAGGTTTAAAATGATCCTAAATAATGACTATAGAAAATTAGGTATTGAGAAAAATTATTATATATTGTAATAATGAAAAGTGTATAGGGACTTCGTTTGAACCTTGATTGAATATGATTGGGAAATATGAGTATGTTAAGATGCCAAAAATTAGATTAGAGAGATTGGGTTAATTTGGTATGGTGGTGGTGGCCATGCTGTCGCACACAACAATAGAGCTTGTGAGTATGATTATTTTTTTAAAATGTGTTGAAAGGAGCTCATTTTTTCAAAATTTGTTATTTTTAATTTGTAGGTATTTCTAACCTAGGAAAGAGCAAATAAGGCACAAAATTCCATCAAGACACCAAAACCTAGATCTAGGAACTGGTGACTTGCTCCTAGGCACCCGTGTCTTGCTCTTGGGCGTTGGCAACCCAAGAGGAAGTTTTGAGACCAGAATGTGATGAATATGAAAATTTAGTGCTTGTTGATATTAATATGGATTGTTGTTGCATATATATGAATTGATAATGTCATATTTTGGCTTGTGTATTGTATTTTATAGAGGGATATCCATTCAAGAGAGTTCTATGAGGGTCAAAACTTGGGTACATTGCTAGGATTGGGGTTATACAATGATGATTGGGATATACTAGACCATGCCGATGTGCAAAACATAGTGAGAATGGGGGATGTACCCCATAATATCCTAATGATTAAAACATTATGTGAGTGATGGTGTCTAGACACATGTAAATTTTGGTTGCCTATGGGGGAGATGAATGTGACTCTGAAGGATGTATATTGCACATTGTGAATTCCAGTTATGGGTGAGAGTGTCTAGGTGATGGTAGTAGAGGATGCATAGTGACATATGAGAGCAGACATGAGGTATTTTATAGGGAAACAAGTACAAAATGACACCCACATTATCTTTGATGCCATAATAAGATCAGGTGTTCCATGATTGTGGAAGTTTATTTCAATTGTGATTGCTTCATTAGTTGTTGTGTTGGGTGGTGGTATAGGCATCTTGTATAAGATGCATGATATCTATCAACATATAGAGGAGGAAGGTATGAGATATGTCTCAACACGATGCATATTGTCACATTTGTATAGGGACCTATAGAGGTTCACATAGAAGGAGAATGGGGTTGGAATAGGAGCCACCAAATTACTACATTTATGGAATTATGTAAACATTGCGATATTGATACCATTAGGTGGGCCGCGTGTAGAGTGGGTGAGACAAGATATATTGACTACAAGATGGGTATGTGTTCAGAGCAAGAGGATGGATACTTATCCTTATAGATCGATGGTTGATCATATGGGGCCAAGGGCCATTATATGGAGGCCATACCAAGCTAATGGAGGATGGATGGATGATAGATAAAGCTACGATGCATTCATTGCACAATGTTGTTGGAGGATCAGTTTTCTTGAGTGATAGATTTATTCAAATAAGAGTTCATATAACAATAGTTTGGTATCACACAGGATGTGCCCCCAGAGCCGTATTCATTGGTTTGAGCTATTAGAGCACTGAGGAGACTAGGGTTAAGACCAATACCTAAGGGAGAATACCCAGTGCCCCCCGGTGAGGATGAGGTGGATGTAATCATAGAGCCATTATAGGTGGATGAAGCAAGATGTAGTCAAGCCTATAGTGTATGGTGGGCAATGCACCAATGGGTGATATTGCATCCAATTGTTATAGATGTATTAGGTACACTTCCATTTGGAGTAGAGGTGCCTAAACCTACTCCCAATGGTGATGAGATAATGACAGTGATATCAGAGTGTACGTATTCATATGTTGATAGTTTTGGTTTGTTACTTAGTTGTTTGTTTGTGGATATCGTGTGTAGTAACTAATGCTATGTATGGATGGTTGTAGGGGATGCATATTGGTCATTGATATTTGATACATCTATCTGAACATTGATGAGGAATATGCCTCCTGATGTTCTCATCAGTGGCGGGATGTTGGAGTGAGTAGATATCATCGTGGTTGAGCATGAACACTTATTTTGGATGGTGGTGATAGAAACATCAACATGTACCATATTATTGAGTGAGCGTGACGAGGCTATAGGATAAGGTTCCCTAGCACGGGATGTGTTTACCTAGTATGTGGATTTGTAGAGGATATTATTTGAGTAGTCGGTTGAATTGGCATTACTACACAGGAAGGTCAAGAGATATAGGGGCCGTGACCAGCGGTACAGATTGAATAAAGAAGAATCTAGTTCTAGAGCTCCTGCAGTTGTATATAGTAATAGTAATGATGGGATATAAGATGTATTGATGTAGCGATGCATGGGGGCTTGGCCACAATGATCATATGAGATTTTGATTATATATATATATATATATATATATATATATATGGATGTTTGGCGTTATTCTATTTTGTTGATATTATATTGATATGTGATGTAATAAGTATTATTTCTATGGAGTTGTTTTATTTGCATTACGTAAATGATGATATCAATGAATGTCTAATGATTTTTTAAATAGATAGATAGGTAGTGTTTGAAAATGATGAAGGATAAAAGATAGGGTATGAAATAAATAATATGATTAATGAACATAATTATGTCATATGTATGAATAAATATAGATGGTAATGTATGTATAAAATGAATGATGTGAAAGAGTGAAGAAAATAAAATTATTGCAAGAGTGTATGTGATCACATGTTAGTATGATGAAGAGGGGGAGAGAAGGATATCGATTCCCCATAGCGTGTTTGTATGAGGACGAGGTTCATTTATATAAGACCCCCCCAATAATCAAGAACAAAACATAAAACAAGAGTGCATCATCAGGAAGTGGTATGATGGTGTAAGATAGATAGATAGATGAATAAAGTGTGTAGAAAAAATATGTAATGAGGTTCTTATTGTAACAGATCCCTCAAAATTCATTAAGAATCATAAGAAAACAAGTGGATTATCAGGAGGTGAGGTGAAAAGGAATAACCTACCAAAGACCAAGTGGGCAAGGAGCAGTGGAAGCATGTGAAATAGAAGCAACATGAGTGTATGAGAAAAATTGAATGTCTGATGAGATGGTTCCAATGATGGGAGATGCAATGGTTGGAAGCATAGATGCAAATATCTTAGGAAGCTAATGTGAATTAGGAGCACTTCCTTGCAGATGAGATGTTGTAGCAGTGGATGAATGAGATGGAGAACATGCTTGAATGTTGACTTTAGGCAGTGGATGAATAATGACCTTAGAAGTAGGAAGATGTGATATGTGGACAATAATATCATCACACTTATGGGGAATTGGAGAAACTTACTACTCATAAGAGCAAGAGACAAAATAAATTATGCCCTTATCTTCTAATTATTGTGATTTTTCATGAAGGAAATAATAGTCATTATCACGATGTCCATTGATGTGATGATAACTACAAGAAAGATGATCACATTGTCATTACAAGTGATGAGGAGGATGATTATCATTATAAGGTAAGAGAATCAAGTGTTTATCAAACAAATCACACAACACATCATGAGGCTTAACACCATGTGAAAAATCTAATGGCTCCTGAGTAGGAGATGCAAAGGCCTTAGGCGGAGACCGATGCAGTGGAGGAGATGAAAAACACTTGTGTAATGAAGTAGAGTGAACTTTCTTGTGAGGTGGTGCATATGATGAACTTGGATGAAAATTAATAGATGGAAAAGGAGAAGAAGTAGAAGATGATGCAACAGTATTAGAAATAGAAAAAAAATCTATAACATGTGTAACAATTAGATGTTGTTTTAGATCAACGACCTTATATTCGAATAGCTTAAATGATTCACATGTATCATATTCCAAGTTCTCTTTTAAAGTAGGAATCAAGACATGATAAAAGAAGAGTTTCATCTATAAATCAATGGTATGAAATACTAGCTGCTGCATGTGAGAATTGAAACATAGAATATAATCAATGATAGGTTATGTCTTTCCTTGATGTAATCCATGTAAGCGATCATGTGTGACTCTAGGAACATTGTTAAACATGAAGAATCAAAGAAAGTCCTCTTCCATATCTCAATAGTTACTAATAGATCCAAAAGGTAGATGTGTGTACGATTGGAGAGAAACATCACTAAGACTATGAAAAAATGATTTAAGAAATAATCAATTGTTTTAGTAAGAAGCCATAGCTAAACGATAATGCTTGAGATGCAGTTATGAATTTGCAGTACCATCGAAACATGAAAATGTAGCCATGATAAAATCCTTAGGGAATCCTGAATTGTGAATCTTTTTTGGAATGGGATTACCATGTAAAGAATTGTTATTAATAAAGGCATAATAGGATTCACTTTCGAGAGTGAGAGATTGGACATGAGATTGTAATTTTACAACAACATGCATGAGTGATAGAATATCATGTGGAGGAATAGAAAAAGAAGTAGATACATTGAGTAGTTGAAGATTTCCATCATGAGTGATCATAGGAATGTTAGATGAAGAAGTGGAGGATGCCAATGCTATAGGCACACTAGATGTAGTTTTGGATGAAGTAATATTTAGTGAAGACATTGAAATGTCGAAAGAATCATTGAGCATAACATCAAAATAATTGATGGGAGAGGAAACAATAGAAGGTAAAGAATCATCATGCATGTTATTAGATACAACCTTAGAGGAAGATGGAAGTGGAGTAGAGAATTCACATTCAACAATGTGTAGAGAAGTAGATTCGTAACTAACACATGCATCGTCAGTATCAGAAAAATTTTCACATGGAATAATTTCATCAAGTGTATCATCAACATATAATGAAGTAGAAGAAGAACTATTATGAATTGTATCTTTAAAATCATTTGAAACATTTTGAGAAATACAAGGAGCATGATATAAAAATTTAGAATCATCCTGACTAGTATGAGAAATAATAACATAATAACACAAGGAGTAACTGGAATAGTTAAAGATGTAACTGGAATGTGAGATTACACTTTTTTCCTATCCATTTTTTTAAAAAAACATAGGAATGTTTGATCTCAAAAACCACACGCATGGGGCACGAAACCAAGTTTTACCATACATTAAAACCTCTTGTATGATCCATATTGACCTAAGATAACATAAAGTCCCTTAACCAACCTAAGGAAATTATTTTTGGCACCTTAACATGATGTGTATTAAGGCCATTTAATATTTCAATCACACTGGCGATGTTCCTATCTTAAGAAAATGCGGTCAGTTTTGGTGTGTAGTTATCATTTCAAATTCAGGAAAATAGAAAACAACCTCTGCCTAACTTTAGACTATGAACAAGAGAATTGTAATCAAATATTAGTTAAATGAAAATGATTTCGGAGGTTATTTTTTCAAATGGGTTTTCGGGCCTGTCAACACCAATCTGGCACTATGATAATTATTCAATGGGAACTCCTCGTGCTATGATTATTAACTAATGCATAGCTCTTAGTTTGGTGGATGTATTCTGGAAACACAACAACAAACATAACACAAGAATACCATAGACTATGATAAGAAGGAATAATGATAAATTTGAAATATCAGTGTAAATTATAATATCAACATGAAATTGTTACAATCTCACCCATGAGGTTCTTCAAGTGTTATTAACTTCACTTGCCTTCAAACAATAACTATGGGAGAAACTTCACAATTACACCTCTTAATGGCTTCTTTAACACACCTTCAAAATGATGGCTTCCTTTACACACTTACTCATACAATATTTCTCACTACTTCTCTCTATGCTAAATGAGGGGGGTGGCCTCTTTATTTATAGGAATTCAGGCTTATCCACCTTATCTCTAAGATAGGATAGGAAATCTCTTCCAGCCAATTATATTCCATGCCTAAACTCTTGCATTTACATGTAGGCTTATCTTCTAAGATAAGATAAACCTTATCATCTCACATGGGTTCTACCTTTTTAGACTTTTCCAAAAATAAAATATACAAAATATTTATGACATCACTCTTTGTCCTTATTACAAATATAATATTTCTAATTCCTAATCATGTAGACCCTACTTCTCTACTTATCCCAACTTTGACATTTTAACATTACCGGACCACTTACGACAAATATTTACTTTTTACAACATTCCTATTGTACTTTGACTGTTATAGTACTCTACATTATTGGTGGCATTGTATTGATGGCACCGTTATGTTCTATTAGATGCCACTACTAATTATACTTAACAACATCCTATTCCTAATACATACATTAATAAAATAGAAAGTATGAAGAAATTTTTTAATGTCGACAGGCCCATTATTTGTTGTGCGAGAAGAGTTATAATTTTTTTACAATAAACAACCTTGGAGTTACCTTGGTATCTTGAGCCGTGATCATCATAATTACCTTCCATCAGATGTGATGAATTATTCTTATATAGGTGAGTATGTAGGAATAATTAAAATTTGTTTTTGAAGTTAAAAAGAGCATGTTTGGGGCCTAGTTCATAAGAACTTTAACCATTTTGGCCAACTTTTACCAAATTGAAACTTTAGCTCAACCAACCTTTTGAGGGTTCCCTTTTGGTTTATAACTACATGTGGAACCTTTTTAAATAGTGTCTCATACTTTAAAGAGTATACATTGGTCCATTTATTGTATGAATGGTTTTCAAATATTATAATGTTGTATCTCTGTACCCTTCTCTCTCTTTGGAAATAATTATAAAATGTTGATTGGGTATGAAAATGTAAATGGGTTAAAAATGTATATGTAATTAAAAAGAAATGAAAATGGATACATGAAGTATGTGGTATTGATATGGTGAATACAAAATAAACTGAATTATAGACTTTCTATCTCTTCTTTACTCTCTATAATTGAAAAAAGGAAAGTGTGATGTAATGATATATATCTCTTCCTCTGTCTTGTTTTGTATTGCTTGAATGTATGAATGTGTTATTTCATACTTGAGTGTAATGGATTTTCATACCAATCCTAGGACTAACACAACGTTGGTTACAGGTACTCTAAACAAGAAGGATTAAGAGTGTGGTTTTTTTTTGTAATTAGTGAAATATTGTACATTTATATAGATTACAAATGTTAGATAGAAGTGAAATTAAAGAGAATTGCATTAGTAAAATTATTGTGTAAAAAAAGTGTTTGTCCCTCTTGGATTCTTATGTTTCGAGTATTATACCTGGAAAACTATGTGGTTTATATCTATTTTATTTTAAAGCTAAAATTTGAATACAAGTAAGAATGTCACATAATGAATGTAGGAATAACTATGCTAGGTAGATAAACGAGGAAGATAATTGACAATGTAAATGGGTTTATAAAAATCGTACCGTTTACTTTTTTAGTGTTAAGTTCATTTAGATTTAAATGTACTTCTTATGGTTTACATGATCAAAGAAATAACTTTTTGGATAGTTATTTAATCAATAATAACATCATTAAGAGTTAAAAAAAAAACATAAGGAGTGGTCCTAGTGTGTATTTAATAACATGGAGTACAACTAGAAACTTTTTCCTCTTTAGGAACAATGCTAAGAGTAGAATGTTCAAAAGTAGTGGGAATCATGTGTAAGTACCATCTAGCAATATTTTAACATTATCATCAAATGTAGCATAAGGTCAAATATAAAAAAATTCAGCCTCAACACCATCATGAAGGATAGGAATAACACTCACATGATACACAACTTGCCTAAGAGAAGAAGAAATACTTTGAACAATTAGTGGATCCTAGGGAAAACAATTCTAATCTATGGGTTAGCCAAAATGATTCAATAAAATCTGATTTTTTACTAAAATCTGAATTTACAAGAATTTTATAATGATGTAAAATAAGATACAAGTGCTAAGAAATTCAAGCGATGCTAGTATGAAAGCAAATGAAGAAGATAGGGAACTTACCTTAATTTCTCTTATCCTGTAGTGTATCTGGACTAGAAGAACTACTGAAATAACTCAGGATGTTGTAACCACACCCATAAAAATGTAGAAGTGTATGGTTTGTAAGGACACGAGGACTTGGGTAGGGAAAAAGGCACCTACATGCACCCTAAACATCTATGGGGCGTTCGGTTCTACCAAAAATGCCAGAATCTGATTTATTCATTATTGCTAGGGTTTTCACACATGTTTTCCAATGATCACCTATATGTCACACTTAGATAACCGAAGTACCTATAAATCTGTAACACAAATAATATCTTGCAAAACCTTCAAACTACAACAAATCCTAATAAATAAAGATGGAAAAAAAAAAGGTTAGACTGTCCTTAAATGTCAAACAAGTGAACTTATGATCAAGCTGTGCACTACATCTCAGACCCAATGTATTTCTATGTGCTTATGTTTGTAATAGTTCTCCTAGGTTTCCCTTGCGTCGATGATGCCAACATAGGGGGCAGTAGCTAGATAGAATGAAAATGTGTCGATGGAAAAATAAACTTCCAGTTCCTATGCAGTCCATTTGATATGTAGATAGATAGAGCTTGATAAAAATTTCTCGCCATTATAATGGTATGTATTTTTTTTTCATATAAAGATCTCTTTCTTAAATTTTTATACTAATGACCTGACATGTCCACTAGGACTTTGGGATAGGAGTAAGAAAACCAAAAAGGCCAACCACAAATATCAAAAATTTAAAAAGGAACAAAGGGTACAAAAGTTCCCATGTTCGATAGGAGCGCCTTGGCGATGGTGTCTAAAGAAAACTGATAACAAATTAGCGAAGACCAACAGAAAAGGATTCCTATGACTTGACCAGAAATGGGTGTAGAAGTGAGAGAGGTGAGAGATAAAAACAATAGATACACTCAAAGAAAGAAGAAAAATTAGGAAGTGTGTCATCAGTGAATAATTTTCTTATACAATATCCATATGTAAAACAACATACTTGGTAGTATGGTAAGTAGAAGTGGGTACGTGATTTAATTTCTACAATTGTCTTAGCTTGAGACAAAATAAAATCTACTTTAAAAGTAGCTCAAGAATGCTCAAAAAGTTGATCTAATTTTATAACTAGTTTCAATCTCTCGAGAAACATTATATTACTTTTCATTTGCACTTTAGAAATAAACTGAGTACTTGGAGTTTTATCAATAATCACATATTCATTGCCTTCAATGTAAACTGTATATCCTTTTTGACCTAATCAACCAATGCTCATAATATTATGCTTTAAACTTGCAACATAAAAAACAACACACATAGTATTTTGCATTCCCTTATTTGTTAGAAAGTTTATTGTTCCCTTCCTTATTACAGTTACTCTATTATTTTTTCCTAGAGTAACATCAGTCTTCATTGACTCATCCAAACTAGAAGATAAATCTTAGTTACCTGATATATGATTGCTGCAAACAGAATCAAAATACCAAATATCACATGGATTCTTTTGAGAAAGGATACATTCAATAGGATATATAGTAATATATAGTAGGTATTACTTCAGCAATCCTTGTGTATTTAATAAACATGGAGCTTCGAGTTGACCAACTTGATTTTAATTATGTCTCTTATGAAAAATTCTTTTTACTACACTCATAAGCATAGTGCCCATATTTCTTGAAATAGTGACACTGCACATGAGACGTTGTTATTCTGTAAAATTGACAAGGGAAATTTTGCAGGTAACCATAGAAAAATTTCTATTTTGGTCCCCCGTTGAGGTCTCTTAATGTTTGGAATGGCATAAAACCCCTTTCCAGAAAATCTAGTTTTTAGAACTTGGTCATTTTCAACCTTTTTGGGTTGGGCACAATTTTATTTCACGTTACATCAACCAAAATTTTTCACCCTCTATTCCTTTGGCGCATTCTATTGAGTGTCAACATCCTAAATGTTGAACCTATAAATGTTACACCTATCAAAGGTGTGCCAAAGCGCATATGCCAACTTGTCAACACTCCAAATGTTGTGCCCCTCAATGGTGCGCCACGGCACTAAAAACGCAGTGTTGACACTTCAAAAGATGCACCATTGTGTAAATATTTTCATGTCTACATCTCCCTAAGTGCGTTATAGAAAAAGTTGGTGGCGCATTTATTACACCTTTTGCTATAAATAGGCACGTTCGACCTGTCATTTTCACAATTCAAAAAACGTGAAAAAGTTATTCTTCTATACTTGTCAGCGTTCCTGTCAGCCCTACGTGTTTCCATTTGTCATGTTCGTGGATCCCACATCACCTCCTTTATCATATATATTCCTGGTAAGTGGTCCTTGGTTTTCTTGTGGCTTTGTTATGGTTTTTCTGTTAGTCTAGGTGGTTAGTGTAATTAAAAATAACAAAGAACCTAAGAAGATAAATTCACTCCCAATACATATTGATAACCCACCTTCAAACTGTTTTGAATCTCTTTCCACATCTACTAACCTGGAAGGCCCTGCCTAAGAATCCACCCCTGTCCCTTTTTCCTCCATTCCCCTTGCTATCAAAATATGAGTTGAAAGAGTCAAAAACCACAAAACCTACCGAAAGAGTGGAAAATCATATGTTTTTGCAAAAATAGCCCAATGTTTTTCCTTCAGTGCATGTATCATTGTTTTTTCATCAAGAATAGTCACGCCATTGGTGCACTGTCCCCGCAAGAAACATTAGACTTCTCCGCGCGTTGTAACAACTCAAAAGAATTCCTAAAGCACAAGAACAAGTGGAAGCGCAAAAATAGCTACAAAAAACATCTACATGTTGTGCAGGTCCTTCCCGTGCCACACAAAGCTAAACCCTTGGCACACATCACCTTAATGTTGCATCTGCTACATATGCACTAATGGCGCACCCTGAGACCTCACTACACTAGATAAATTTGCACCTAGTTAAAACCCTTTATATGGCACAAGCACACACCCATTGACACCAACATCTAAATGTTGTGTGTAGTCTTTACACACCCCATGCCCCTTTTGGCAATGTTTCCTTCCATGCAACACGTTCCCAAAGTGTGCCTTGCTTTTCTGAAACCCTGCAACCCTGTAGTAGAGCTGGGCCTTACGCCCAGAGACTCATAAATTGCTAACTTTTCATGCTGTAAGCTTTGATAGATGAATTAATAGCTAACATGGCTCTTTTGAGAAGGAATTCCCTGATTCTTCTTGTAGATCAACAACTGAACTTAGATTCACACATGTCTTCATCGAGTAAGAAGCCAACCAAGTCCAAGGGTAAAGCCAAGCTAATGAAAGAAGAAATGAAATAAAAATACTAGAGGGTCAGGATGCCTAAATCCCTTGCAGAGTGTGACCTAGATATTAGAGATTCATAACTTAGTCACATTGACATGGAAGACTTCTGGGCCAGAACCAAGAAGGTCACAGGAAGCCCATGGATGGATAAATTTGTGGGAAGTGGTCTGTGCTTTGCTGTAGGGATTCCCGTGAGTGCAATCAACAACGAGTTCATGATGTTGGTGGGTCATATTTACAATAAAGACACAAGATGTGTCAAAAATGAGAAGGACAAGGTTATAATGAACCTCACTGCCCGACATTTTGAGATCATGTTGGGTATCCCTCACCACCGACATTTTGTGGTGGTAAGCCAAGAGGACTGCATGAAGACATGGAATGACAATGAAGACAAATACATGCAGCTGATGAATGAGGTATAGATTCAAAACAAGAAGGTGTTAAGCAGATGGCCATAAGTCATTCATCGCAGTGACTTTTCAGAGGAGTTGAGTGACACCATCACTTTCTTGACTAGGGTGTTTAGGCTTCCTGATGCCCATTACTTTCACAAGTGGATGCTCAGATATTTAGAAGCAATGAGAAAAAATGTTCCTGATCAACATTTTGAGTTGGGGGAGATTATCAACAACATAATCTATGAGAATCTTCAAAAGCTTTCAACAACTGGGAGGTTCTATATGAACTCCTATGTGGTATATGTTGCTGCTTCAGAGAGGGACTACCCAACATTAAGTCGATGCGGGGTATGGCCCCAGGTCAGAATATATGAGTACTATCTAGAGTTAAAACTGGAAAATAGTATAGCACAATTTAGCAGAATCAATGATGCCCTTTTCTACGATGTCATCTGCCTCTTGAGGCCTAATATGACTCATGGTCAGACGACCAAAAGCGTGGTAACTACCATAGAGAAGTGGGGAGCGTTGTTCATGTAATTCCCCACTTTCACCTATCACAAAGCCACAAAATTCTTGTGAGAACCCACCAAATTATAGATGTATGTGGGACCCAAGCTGATATTATTGGAGCTGTCTAGATAGCTTATCACATACCATGAAAAGTGTTTAAAAAGAAAAAAGTGTGGAACTCCGTTCCCCCTCGCAGTGGGCAGGTACACCTGTACTTCACAGAGC
Source organism: Taxus chinensis (assembly GCA_019776745.2). NCBI lineage: Eukaryota > Viridiplantae > Streptophyta > Pinopsida > Cupressales > Taxaceae > Taxus > Taxus chinensis. Next base: position 640,778,665 of record CM034146.1, on the reverse strand, counting down.
AAAGCCTCAAAAATGTTTGCAGAGCTCGAATTGCTTAGCTTAAAGCATAATTTCTCGGTGAGGCCAACCTTTGATCCTCGTGATTTCCTTCCAAGGACAAAGATCGATCTAATTCATTTCCCTCAGATCGAAGATATCTACATTGATCTATATCATGAATTCGAGCTCAGACGAAATGATCACCCCCAATTGGCCCTGGCAGAGATCATTCAGTATGGTGTGGCCATTATCCCAAATGGCTTCCAAAAAAATAATCAAGAGGTTAATCAAGTTTATCAAGACATGGATGGGGACAATTGGCCATTTTCTGAAATCAATAGAAACAAGGCACCTCAGACTATTGAGGAAAGGGCTAAAGGCACTCTATAGCGCACTAAGCATTGGTGCAAGAAAAATAGTCTCATCTACCTTGGAGTAGAATTTACCATGTCTCCCTTGGGTAATGCACCCACCAAGCTAAAGCACTTGCTTAAAGGTAAAGGAAAAGATAAAGAGGGAGAGCCAAGCACTGCTCAGGAGGAAATTTCTGAAAGTCCTCCTTCCACTACCTAAGAACAGGTAGTAAGCCTGGTATCCCAAGAAGAAGAAGGAGCGGTAAGTTCTCCAATGGGCACATCCACTTAGGATGTTGCCACTACTACAACTATTGAGGTTCCCCTTGTCCCCTCTCCCACTCCTCCTTTCCCTCCTCGTGTCACTCAACCAACCACTCCTTTGGTTGTGTCTTCTCCCCCATCTTCTATCATTCCCCCTCCCTTTTCCTCCATCTTCTCTTCCCTTGTGAATATGTTCCCCAGCATTTCTACCCTCATCTCACCGATCCCTTCCACCCCCACAATTTCCTCTCCTGCAGTGAGTCCTGCCCCTGTGAGCGTTAGAGGGTTAGCTTCTTTCTCAATGCCACCACCCAGTGTCTCGACACATTTTCCCGTATCCACTGTAGTTGCTCCTTCTTCCACCCCCGTTTCCTCTTCTTCCTCTGGTCCCACTCCCCTATGTCTAGAATGGATCTCCAAACATCTGAGTCACCTCAAGAGGAAAGTCCCAATTGTACCTATGGAATTCTCCGTTATACCAACTAAAGGGGCTATGAAGCAAAAGGCTATAACCCGCTTCTCTCAATGCGCTTCAGGTGAAAAAGTTATGGAGATTGTGTACCTTGATCCCACAAAGGAGAAAAAAGATCTGTCTCCTACAGATTTTATAGTGACTCAGGTCACAATGGGAACATCCTTAGAAATCCTGTAAGGAGAGGCCCTATCCGTAGTGGATGCCCTTTGTAAAAAACTTCAAGAAGAAAAGGAAGAGAAGAGGATATTGAAAGAACAAAATAAGCATCTTCTCCAAGTCCTGCAAAAGATGGGAAACACACCTCCTGTAGCTGCCACTGAAACTCTTGAAGCCCTTAGTCAGGAGAAGATAAATGAGTACGCCAAGATTGGTGAGCAAGGTGTAGCAGTGTCTTGCTGGAGAGAGAAAATCCTCAAAGATAGTGAGGAAGTGATTACAAAGTTCATAGAGTTGTATCAAAATATAGCTCAAGCTAACAAGGAACTCTAGGCAATAGCAGGACCTATCTCCGAAGAGTTGGACCATGCCAAGTTGCAACACGAGACACTCCAGAAGATGCTCGACTGCTCAGTCAATGAATTAATGGAATTCGGTGTCTTGGATCACCTGAGAGCACCCAACAAAATCCTTGCTACTCTAGACTATCGGGTTGACCAAATGGATTTTGTTTTGGAGAAAATAGACAAAATCAAGGAGGAAGCCTTGGATACAATGCATAAAATGGAGAAAATCATATTAAGGATGTCTCTAGGTTTTCTCACCCCATCATACGCCTTGAGGAAGGTAGATGACACTATTCGAATTTACAAGGAGATCACGTTGCAGGGTTTAGATTCAGAAGCCACTTTTGATATAGAATCTATCAACAACCTTCTGGCCTACCGTGACTTTGTTGGATACCTGATGGAGGCAAGTAATGAATACTTAAAACTCCTAGAAAGACTCAAAGATGAATGGGAGACTTGTGAAGTCATCAGGGATCACACCAAGGGTCCCGCTCAAGATCAACTTCAAACGATGGTTAGCAAGTTCATGGAGTATTGAGCTCATTTCACATTTCCTCTCCTGAGTAGAAGCAAGACACTCCTTTCCAGCCAAGGGATGATGACGAATAGGCTCCTTCCTCCTAGGATTTATCCCTTTTTTGTAAAACACTTACAAGAATGTTGGCACAAATGATGACATCATCCATGTTGCATCATGAGATGTTGTTATCCACAAAATTACCCCAAAGTCAACTTTTGACTATTAAATATTTTGTAGATATTTTGTAAATAGTTGTTGGTTCCTTTTTGTCTTCTTTCTCCTTCTTTTTATATAAAAAACGGAATGGTTATTGTATTCTGTGTGAGTAAATTTGTATGAAAAATAGAAGTGAGGAGCGAAAGACTTTGAGCTTTCTTGTAACAGAACAAAATATTAATACAAAAATTGAAACTTTGTGCTGAATTTTTGTGTTATGTGTTAGGTCTTTCTTAAGTTAGATCTGCATGCTTATTCTGTTGGATTCACCTATAATTTTGTCATTTGTTTATCAGTATTGTTTTTTTTGTTTATGTGAGTAAGTTTGGCTCTGTTTACTACCGGCCCAAAACATAAACCCTCTGACCTTTCTACTTTGGAATTCATTTCTTTTCTCCCTTTAGATCCATCTTTCTTCTATTCCTTCCTTCATTCCTTTATTTTCTTTGTTGGAACTAACTCTACTGGGATGAGATCCCCAAATCCCCCTGAAGGAAGAATATTGTAAGCCTTGCATAGATTCCTGCAAGTAGAATAACAATAAACGATTTTCACTTTTCCGTCTCAAAGAGGGGCTATGCCCTGCACACTGTTGGCTTGTCTATCCATAGATCTGCCCACCTGGCAGATTTTTAGACCAATAGTTTTTGGTGACTAACCATTTTTAAAACTGCTGAGGTGACTAAGAAAATAGATAAAACTGTAAAAATCATTACCTGTTTGCAAATCTTAACTCTTTGTTTAAAATGCAATTTTTTTTGGAAAAGTGATCTAAACTGAAAATTTTCTTTAGAGATCCATAGATTTGGACCAGTTAGAAACCTTTAGTTCATTGAGTTTGTATAAAAACCCGTATATTTCTATAGATCTGAGATCTTGATATTTTTACAATTTTTTCAAACCCTTGCAAAAAGTCGAATCTAAGATCCAAAAATCAGCTTACTAAGTTAACCATCATTTTATCCGTGCTAATATTTGTCATTAAATCCTAATCGGTTTTCAAATGAGGGATAAAATTAAATATTTAGAAAATTACATGCTGCTGATTTTTGTTAGAAAAATCAGAAAATCAGCAAGTACAAACAAAAAGAATTTTTAAATCTACTCTAAAAGCATTACAGATCTGAACAAACACACTAGCAGGCAAGCCATTTACCCATAGCAGGAGAGCTCATGGAGAAGTTGATCCTATTTTTGATCTACTTCAAAGGCATAACTTCAGTATTACATCAACACACTTCACGTCGCTGAGTTCAGCTGATCGGTTAGCTAGGAGTGCCTCACCTCCACGAAAGAACCAATTTTTGCAAGGATCCTCCACATCCCTTTGCAGTTCTCTCTTACTCAGTGGAACCACATTACTGGCTCGCGTCCTCTTTCCAGCTTTTCAAATTGCAGTAACAAGGGGAAACACTATGGGCCCTCTTGCATTTCCGAATCTAGTTCATGCACTCCCTCATGGAAACCGCAAGAATTTCCAAAGATTTGATGGGAGTGGAAATCAAATCATAGATTCACATATAGCTACATTCATTATGTCATGAAACATCCTAGATGTGACCCATGAAGATGTGTCGGTACACCTCTTTTTATAGACCTCGCAAGGACTCGCGACAGAATGGTTCCAACATTTGCTGGCCGGATCTATCACCAGTTGGGCCATGTTATGAACTTCATTTGAAGAAAGGTATAATCCTTCAAAAGATGCATTTACATTACTATCAAAGATAACTCACTTATAGAAGGAGGACAATGAAACCATGTGTGATTTTATGGCCCGTTTCAATTCACTGATCAATCGTGTGCTGCCTGTCATGTTGCTAGCACCAAAAAATCAAAAGTGTTTCTTTGTGAATGCAATGAGCTCAAGAGTAAGTTTCTTAATCTTACAAGAACAAATCACCACCCTCATTCTTGCTCAAGTTGTGGCCATTCAGATAGAAGACAATCTACTTATATCTAGCGAGTTAAAACAAGATCTGTCCAATCCTAAGGCTTCAACTCATTCTCAAGCCACTTCATTGGATCCGACATTCCAGAAGATGGAAAACGACTTGCTCACATTAAAAAAGTAATTAGCTCAGGCTTCGTCCTCCACTCCGTATCGGGATATCCCACAGAGAAACTTCCCTCCAACAATGCCCTACAAAGGCTGTATTTTCCTGCAGCTACCCCATGGTTGGAACTTGAGGCTCCTCCTGTCAATGCCCTGGTTGAGATCGAAGAAGAGAAGAAAATTTATGAAGAACCTTCATTGCAAGGTAGAGATGATCAAGATGTCGGTGAACCGGCTAGCGATTCTACAATCGGGTATATAGAATTTGAAGATGAGGAATCTGATGAAGAAGAGGGTACCCAAGGGTATGCAAGCAGACCGTCATATGATGTTTTCACCCACTCACAAGGAAAATAAGTAGAAGTTACTACCAGGATACAAATAGAGAAGGCTGTGTCAAACACGCCTCCAACAATTGCTCAAAGAGGTAATCCTCTTCCTGCTCAACCTCCTATTAAGCCTTTTACGAAAAAATATTTTCCTCCTATCTCTCCTCCAAATCAGCCTTCTTCTGTTTCCATAAATAGCAGTAACCCTACCCTGCCATCATGAAATGAAGGACTCATTCCTTCATCAATGCAGCCCTTGGTCGCATTCGACATAGTCAATCATGCTAAAAAGACCAACATTCAAATGTTTGAAGCTGAATATCTTCAGTCTAACCTTGAGCAGCTTGTAAGATTAACTGAATATATCCAAAGCCAAGCTACTGTCCCCTCTCCTATCTCCCCAAAAGGAATCCTTTCCACTCCTGCATCTCGCATAAATTTTTCCTCGACTTTCGTGTTAGACAAAATTGAACCTTTTTATCTCTCCACCCTAATCAGTGATCACAAACTAAGCAACTGCATAATTAATTCTAGGGCTTCTGATAATGTCATGCCGGAAAAGGTCACTCATGCTTTAGGTGTCACTCTTACTAAGCCTTTCGGTAGATGTTACTCCATGGAAACCAAACAGGTTCCATTAATTGGTCAAATCAAAGATGCGCAATTCACATTTGCAGCGTTCCCAGAGAAAAGGGTAAAAATGACAATCCTCGTTGCTGATATCCAAGTAAAATATGGAATTCTACTAGGGAGAAGATTCTGCAGAGAAGTTGGTGGAGAGATTCATATGGACTGGTCCAAAGCCAAAATCCTCGTCAAGGGTGTTATGCAGACATTGTAGCCTAAATCACAAAAGAAGTACCTGGTAACCAATTCTGACGCCCCCAAATCCCAAATCCTCTTTGAATCATCAGGGATGGGGAACTACTTATCCACTGAGTCTGATAAAAAGGATGTTCTCATCTAGGAGGAGGACCTTAACAAGAAATGGACACTGCAGTTTGATGGCAATTATGCAATAAGTGGATCTGGCATTGGAGCTGTCCTAATATCTCTTATGCTCCCTCACCCTGAAGAGGAGATTTTCCCTTTTCTTTCAAATTACAAATTTTCAATACTGATAATGCTGTTGAGTATGAATATTTTTTACCCTTTTCTTTCAAATTACAAATTTTCAATACAAATAATGCTGTTGAGTATGAATATTTTTTACATATTTTAATAATATTGATATAAAATTATAATAATATAAATAATCAGTATGCAAGCTAAAAGAGAAAGAGGAATCAAAAACCTAAAAGTACAAGGTGACACTGAACTAATCGTCAATCAGGTACTTCAGTCATTAAATATTATTAATTGTTATTCTATTAAAAGGGGTGTATAAAGTAAAAAATGACAGACTCAGGCACTACCATAGCACGGTATGGGATAAAATTGAGGAATTTGATACTTTCTCAATGAAATCCATTCTAAGAGCTCAAAATGACATGGCAACTTAGATACTAAATCATGTTGGAGGATAATATTTTACGATGTCTAGTGCGATTCATTGGTTGTCTCAACGTCTCTTATGCTCCCTCACCCAGGGTTGAAAACAGACACATATACCATTAAAGTAGTCTTCTGCCCAAGCATTCCAGATAATTCTCACTATTTCATTACTATTTAATTATCACTGGCAGGTATTCAACGACGAAAATTAGTTTTTTCTTTTTATTTCCTTTCTAGAGAAAGGTAGAATAATTTACCTTTAATGGTATAACACATAATTTTAAAGTTGTCGAATTAACAATATTATTTAAATTTTGAAAATTTCAAAAGTTTTGTTAAATTTAATGTTTCTACAAATAAATTGTAGGTGGAATGGACAAAATTTGATTACAATTTTGAAATAACTATCCACAAAAAATATTGTGCAAAATTTGTGGATAATAAATCCATATTCTTGTAGTGGCAGTAAAATAAAACTTTTATCCCTAAATGAAAAATATAGTATTTCAAACAATTTTTTTAGAATGGTTGTTAATAGTAACATTTCTACATTTTTTAAGAAGGTAAATTCACAATTAATTATTGTGGCAATCAAATTGTAGCTTCCATGCCGTGAATCCGTCACTGGTCAAGCGAATGTATCAAAAGAAGGCGATGTTATGGAAAAACTACAATAATATATCATATGCCAGCTCACAGGAAATAAGATTCTAAAGGGTTTAGTCTCTCTGGAATGATCGTTTGATAAACATGATCATTTTATCAAGAAATAGTGACAAGATGATCTTAACTCCTCTCTAGAGACCAAATTGGTCAACCTAGGTACTGTAGAAGATCCACAGTTTGTGAACATCGAGAAATGTTGTACACCCAAAGAAAAGAGAAAGTTTTTCAAATTGTTGAAGAAATATATGGATGTATTGGCATGGTCTTATGCCAATCTAAAGTCTTTCAAGCTGAAGGACGTTCCGCATGACATCCCGTTAAAGGACGATGTCAAACCCTTTCACCAGAAACAAAGACATTACAATCCCAAGATCTCAGGTACCATTCAGTAAAAAATACAAAAAATGCTGGATGTGAGAATCATCTTTCCTATCCATCACAGTACTTGGGTCACAAACATCATGCCCGTACGAAAGAATAATGGCGAGATACACATATGCATAGATTTTCATAATCTGAATCAGGCATCCTTGAAGTAAAACTACCCACTGCCCATAATGGATCATGTTCTGTAGGTAGTAACCGGTTCAAAGATGTTGTCCATGCTTGATGGATTTTCAATCTATAATAAGATCAAAGTCTCACCTGAAGACCAATTCAAAACAACATTCACTACTCCCTGGGGAACATTCGCCTACAGCAGGATGCCCTTTGGCTTGACCAATGCTGGTGCCACCTTTCAGCGAGCGATGGACTTCACATTCAAAGGTATGATGGGAAAGGTCATCATAGTTTATTTGGATGACTTAAATGTGTTCTTGAAAAAGTGAAGTGATCATTGTGATCATTTGGAGCAAGTATTGATTAGATGCCAAGAGCATGGGATTTCCCTAAATCTAAAAAAGTTTGTTTTTGGGGTCAGGGAAGGAAAGTTTCTGGGACATGTTGTCAGCAAGGAAGGAACAAAGATAGATGTCGAAAGGGTTACGGCTATTCAAAGCCTTACCTTCCCCAAAAGTAAGACCATTGTTCACATATCAAATATGATGAAATGATCAGAAAATTTCTAGTGGAGTGAAGAAGGAAATGCATCATTTGAGGATATAAAAGCCTCTGTTACCCATGAACCCATCCTTATATGCCTTGACTTCTCTAAGGATTTTATCATGTATAGTTATGCATCTGTGCATACTGTATTAGCCATCTTAATGAAAAATAACTTTGAAGATGTTGAATCTCGAATCACTTTCATGAGCTCCCCTCTCAATCCTCATGAATTGAAGATGTCTCAGTTAGAAAAACATGCCTTCACAGTGGTCAAAGCAGTCAAGAACTTCTGGTACTACATCCTAAAATCTCATACGCTAGTGTTGGTTCCTGACACGACAGTTAAGTCTATCCTAACTCAACAGGAGTTAGGAAGCTTATGAGAGAATTAGATTGTAAAGGTCTAGGAGTATGATCTAGACATAAAAACAACCAAGCTGGTAAGAGAAAAGGGCCTATGTCAGCTTATGGCTGAAAACAAAGATTCATAGGTCCCTAAAGAGAAAGATGATTGCATTGATAGAGTGCAATCCCAGCTGGAGAAAGGTAGTTCTCTACCTATGGTTCTATTCGTTGCGACTAGCGACAAATGGTATTCAGACATCACTTTCTTTCTCACTTGTGGTGAGTGCTCAGCTCATCTAACTTCAAAGGAAAAGTATATTGTAAAGCTCAGGGTATCCAGATATGTCATATGGGATGAAGGTTTATACAAGAGAGGTATTGATGGCATCTTCTTTTGATGCATTGACAAACCACAACAAATCAAATTTCTTGAAAGTTTTCATGACTCGGCCTGCGGCAGTCATTTCTCCTTGTCTGTAATAGCACATAAGATCATCGAGGCTAGGCATTACTGGCCAACACTATTTCAGGATATAGCCACCTGGGTAGCAAAAAGTGAGCTTTGCCAATAGTTTGTTGGTGAACCAAAATTGTCTACTTTTCCCCTAAGGCCTGTCATTATTGACAAACCATTCAGGAAATGGGGAATTGAATTTCTTAGAGCACTACATCCCGAATCAAGTGCCAGACATAGTTATGTCCTAATAGCAATAGACTACTTCACCAAATGGGTGGAGGCCATACCTGTTAAGAATGCCACCTCTGAAGTTTGTAACTTCATCAAAAAAAATATCATCGTGAGATTTGGCATCCCACCCAAGATAGTTGTTGATAATTCTTCCAAGTTATCAGTTTTTGCTATGAGTACGGGATAACCTTGGCCCATGCCTTAGATTATTACCCCCAAGAAAATGGTCAGGCAGAATCCAGTAATAAGAATCAACAATCCTGGAACAAGTCATTGTATGATGCTTTGTGGGCATATGGTATTACTCCAAAGAGATCTCTCGGTATGTCACCTTTTCAAGTGTTATATGGAATCGAATCTGAGCTCCCCATTTCCACGGAACTCCCTATTCTATGCTTGGCATGAGCGATCGAGGATGAGACCTTCCAGAATTCTCTAGAAAAGATGATCATGTATCTAACAGAACTTGAAGAAAAGAGAGTAAGGGTGGTCGACAGGATCGACAAGCATCAGGATCAAGTTAAGAGACTATTCGATAAAAAGGATAAAAAGAGGAATTTCCAGGTGTGAGATGTCATCCTTTTATGGGACAAGTGAAGAGAGCCAAAGGACATGCATGGGAAATTCGACTCTCTTTGGAGAGGGTCTTTCAAGATCAAGCAGCTCAACGGAGAAAATAGCTTCTATCTCTCATATCTGGATGGAACTAAGCTCCCGCTCCCCTATAGCGGACAACATCTCAAAATATTCAAGAAGTAGAGCTTCCTCTCTTTTGTGTACAATTTTCTTTAGTTGCGTGTTTGTTTTTGTCATGTGTTTGTTTTTTTTGGTTGTGTGTTTTCCTTCCTTTTTCATCACCATTTTTTTGACTCTACAGCCCAATGGATAGGCACATGTTGATCTAGGGTTCTCTTCCCTTAAACTTTACTCAAAGTTAGTCCCCAGAAAGAGCCAGCTGTAATATTGTAAAATTGACAAGGGAAATTTTGTAGGTAACCATACAAAAATTTCCGTTTTGGTCCCCTGTTGAGGTCTCTTAACGTTCGGAATGACATAAAACCCCTTTCTAGAAAATCTAGTTTTTAGAATTTGGTCATTTTCAACCTTTTTGTGTTGGGTGTAGTTTTCTTTCACGTTACATCAACCAAAACTATGCCCCCTCTATCCCTTTGGCACATTCTATTGAGTGTCAACATCCTAAATGTTGCACCTATAAATGTTGCACCTGTCAAAGGTGCGCCAAGGCGCATGCGCCAACTTGTCAACACTCTAGATGTTGCACCCCTTAATGGTGCGCCAAGGGGCTGAAAATGCAGTGTCGACACTTCAAAAGCTGTGCCATTACACAAATATTTTTTTGTCGACATCTCCCTAAGTGTGCCATAGAAAAATTTGGTGGCGCATTTATTTGACCTTTTGCTATAAATAGGTGCGTCCGACCTATCATTTTCACAATTCAAAAAATGTGAAAAATTTATTCTTCTGTACTTGTCAACATTCCTATCAGCCCTATGTGTTTCCATTTGTCACGTTTGTGGATCCCACATCACCTCCTTTATCATATATATTCCTGGTAAGTGGTCGTTGCTTTTCTTGTGGCTTTTTATGGTTTTTCTATTAGTCTAGGTGGTTAGTGTTATTAAAAATAACGATGAACCTAAGAAGATAACTTCACTCCCAATACATATTGCAAACCCACCTTCAAACCGTTTTGACTCTCTTTCCAGATTTGCTAACATGGAAGGCCCTACCTCAGAATGGACCCTTGTACATTTTTCCTCCATTCCCCTTGCTGTCAAAATCTAAGTTGAAAGAGTCAAAAACCACAAAACCTGCCGAAAGAGTGGAAAATCACATATTTTTGCAAAAACAACCCACTATTTTTCCTTCGGCACAGGTATCATTTTTGTTTCATCAAGAACAATAGTGCCATTGGTGCACTATCCCCGCACACAACATTAGCTTTCTCCACGCCTTGTAAAAACTCCAAAGAATTCCTAAAGCACAAACACAGGCGTAAGCACACAAACAACTACAAAAAACATCTGCATGTTGTGCAGGTCCTTCCCATGCAGTGCAAAGCTAAACCCTTGTCGCACATCACGTTAATAATGTATCTACTACATATGCACCAATGGCGCACCTTGAGACCTCGCTACACTAGATAAATTTGCACCCAATTAAAACCCTTCATATGATGCAAGCACACACCCATTGACATCAACATCTGAATGTTGTGTGTAGTCTTTACACACCCCATGCCCCTTTTGGCAATGTTTCCTTCCATGCAACACGTTCCCAAAGTGTGCCTTGCTTTTCTGAAACCCTGTAACCCTGTAGTAGAGCTGGGCCTTACGCCCGGAGACTCATAAATTGCTAACTTTTCATTCTATAAGCTTTGATGGATGACTTAACAGCTAACATGGCTCTTTTACGAAGGACTTCCCTGATTCTTCTTGCAGATCAACAACTGAACTTCGATTCACACATGTCTTCATCGAGTAAGAAGCCAACCAAGTCCAAGGGTAAAGCCAAGCTAACGGAAGAAGAAATGAAATAAAAATACCAGAGGGTCAGGATGCCTGAATCCCTTGCAGAGTGTGACCTAGATATCAGAGATTCAGAACTCGGTCACATTGACATGGAATACTTCTGGGCCAGAACTAAGAAGGTCACAGGCAGCCCATGGATGGATAAATTAGTGGGCAGTGGTCTGCAGTTTGCTGCAGGGATTCCCATAAGCGCAATCAACAATGAGTTCATGATGTTGGTGGGTCATACTTACAATAAAGACACAAGATGTGTCAAAAATGAGAAGGGAGAGGTTATAATCAACCTCACTGCCCAGCATTTTAAGATCATGTTGGGTATCCCTCACAACTGACATTTTGAGGCGGTAAGCCAAGAGGACTATATGAAGAGGTGGAATGAAAACGAAGACAAATGCATGCAGGTGATGAATGAGGTATACCTAAAAAATATAAAGGTGGTAAGCAGATGGCCACAAGTCATTCATCGGAGTGAATTTTTAGAGGAGCTGAGTGACACCATCACTTTCCTGAGAAGGGCGTTTGGGCTTCCTGATGCCCATTAATTTCACAAGTGGATGCTCAGATATTTAGAAACAATAAGCAAAAATATTCCTGATCAACGTTTTGAGTGGGGCGAGATTATCAGTAGCACAATCTTCAAGTAGCTTCAACAGATTTCAACAACTGGGAGGTTCTATATGAACTTCTACATGGTATATATTGCTGCCTCAGAGAGGGACTACCTAGCATTAAGTCAATGCGGGTTATGGCCCCAGGTCAGAATATATGAGTACTATCTAGAGTTAAAACTGAAAATAATATAGCACAATTCAACAAAATCAATGATGCCTTCTTCTATGGTGTCATCTGCCTTTTGAGGCTTAATATGACTCATGGTCGGATGACCAAAAGTGTGGTAACTACAACAAAGAAGTGGGGAGCGTTATTCATGCAATTCTCGACTTTCACCTTTCTCAGAGCAACCAAATTCTTGGGAGAGCCCACAAAATTGATGAGTTATGCAGGACCCAAGCTAATCTTATTTGAGCTGTCTAGACATCTTATCACATACCATGAGAAGTGTTTAAAAAGAAAGAAGGGTGGAACTCCATTGCTCCTCACAGTGGGCAGGTACACTTACACTTCACAGAGCAAAGCCTGGGAAATGTTTGCAGAGCTTGAATTGCTCAACTTAAAGCATAATTTCCTGGTGAGGCCAACCTTTAATCCTCATGATTGCGTTCCAAGGGCAAAGATAGATCCAATTCACATCCCTCAGATCAAATATATCTACATTGATCTATATCATGAAGTCGAGCTCAGATTAAAGGATCACTCTCGATTCGCCTTGGCAGAGATCATTCAGTATGGTGTGGTCATTGTCCCAAAGGGCTTCCAAGCATCTGATCAAGAGGTTGATAAGGTTTATCAAGAAATGGATGGGCACAATTGGCCGTTCAATGAAATTGATAGAAACAAGGCACCTCAGACTATTGAGGAAAGGGCCAAAGACACTCTACAATGCACTAAGCATTGGTGCAAGAAAAATAGCCTCATCTACCTTGGATTAGACTTTACCATGTCTCCCTTGGGTAATGCACCCACCAAGCCGAAGCACTCTCCTAAAGGCAAAGGAAAATATAAAGAGGGAGAGCCAAGCATTGCTCAGGAGGAAATTCCTTAAAGTCCTTCCATTGCTAAAGAACAGGTAGTAAGCCTGGTATCCCTAGAAGAAGAAGAAGGGATAAGTGCTCCAATGGGCACATCTACTCAAGATGTTGTCACTACTACAACTGTTGAGGTTCCCACTATCCCCTCTCCCTCTCCTCCTTCCCCTCCTTGTGTCACTAAACCAACCACTCCTTTGGTTGTATCTTCTCCCTCGTCTTCTATCATTCCCCCTCCCTCTTCCTCCATCTTCTCTTCCCTCGCGGATATGTTCCCCAGCATTTCTCTCCTCATCTCACCGATCCCTTCCACCCACATGCTTTCCTCTCTTGCAGTGACTCCTACCCCTGTGAGCATTAGAGGTTTGGCTTCTTTCTTAATGCCACCACCCATTGTCTCGACACATTTCCCCTTGTCCAATGTAGTTGATCCTTCTTCCACCTGCGTTTCCTCTTCTTCCTCTGGTCCCACTCCCCTAAGTCTAGAATGGATCTCCAAACACCTGAGTTAGCTTAAGAGGAAAGTCCCTATTGCACCTATGGAATTCTCCATTATACCAACTAAAGGGGCTAAGAAGAAAATGGCTATCACCTGCTTCTCTCAAAGCGCTTTAGGTGAAAGAGTTATGGAGATCGCATACCCTGATCCCACAAAGGAGAAAAAAGATTTGTCTCCTACAGATTTTATAGTGAATCAGGTTACAATGGGAACATCCTTAGAAATCCTACAAGGATAGGCCTTATCTGTAGTGGATGCCATTTGAAAAAATATTCAAGAAGAAAAGCAAGAGAAGAGGATATTGAAATAACAGAACAAGCATCTTCTCTAAGCCCTGCAAAAGACGGGTAACACACCTCCTGTAACTGTCATCGAAACTCCTGAAGCCCTTAGTTAGGAGAAGATAAATGAGTATGCCAAGATTGGTGAGAAAGGTGTAGAAGTATACCCCTGGAGAGAGAAGATCCTCAAAGATAGCGAGGAAGTGATTACAAAGTTAACAGAGCTATATCAAAATAAAGATCAAGCTAACAAGGAACTCCAGGGAATAACAGGACCTATCTCTGAAGAGTTGGACAATGCCAGGTTGTAACACGAGACATTACAAAAGATGCTCGACTGCCTAGTCAATGAATTAATGAAATTTTCTATCTTCGATCACCCGAGAGCACCCAACAAAATCCTTTCTGCTCTAGACTATCAAGTTGACCAAATGGAGTTTGTCTTGGAGAAAATAGACAAAATGAAGGACAAAGCCTTGGATGCAATGCATCAAATGGAGCAAATCATCTTAAGGATGTCTCCAGGTTTTCTCACCCCATGATATGCCTTGAGGAAGGTATATGACACTATTCAACTTTTCAAGGAGATCGCGTCACACGGTTTAGCTTTAGAAGCTACTTTTGATATAGAATCTATCAATAACCTTCTGGCCTGCCACGAACTTGTTAGATACCTGATGGAGGTAGGTAATGAATATTTAAAACTCTTGGAAAGACTCAGAGATGAACGGGAGACTTGCAAATTCATTGGGGATCACACCAAGGGTCTTGCTCAGGATCAACTTCAAACGATGGTTAGCAAGTTCATGGAGTATCAAGCTCAATTTCACATTTCCTCTCCTGAGTAGAAGCAGAAAAATCCTTTCCAGCCAAGGGATGATGATGAATAGGCTCCTTCCTCCTAGGATTTATCCCTTTTTTAAAAAATATTTAAAAGAATGTTGGCACAAATGATGACATCATCCATGTTGCATCATGAGATGTTGTTATCCACAAAATTGCCCCAAAGTCAACTTTTGACTTTTAAATATTTTGTAAATAGTTGTTGGCTCCTTTTGTTCTTCTTTCTCCTTCTTTTTCTATAAATACCGGAATGCTTGTTGTATTCCGTGTGAGAAAAGTTGTATGAAAAATAGAAGTGAGGAGAGAAAGACTTTGGGCTTTCTTGTAACAGAACAAAATATTAATACAAAAATTGAGACTTTGTGCTGAATTTCTGTGTTATGTGTTATGTCTTTCTTAAGTTAGATTTGCATGCTTATTCTGTTGGATTCACCTATACTTTTGTCATTTGTTTATCAATATTGCTTTGTTTGTTTATGTGAGTAAGTTTGGTTCTGTTTACTACCGGCCCAAAACATAAACCCTCTGACCTTTCTACTTTGGAATTCATTTCTTTTCTCTCTTCAAATCCATATTTCTTCTATTCCTTCCTTCATTCCTTTCTGTTCTTCATCGGAACTAACTCTACTGGGATGAGATCCCAAAACACCCCTGAAGGTAGAATACTAATAGACTTGCATAGATTCTTACTGATAGAATAGCAATAAACTAGTTTCACTTTGATGTCTCAAAAAGGGGCTATGCCTTGCACACTGTTGGCTCATCTATCCATAGATCTGCCCACCTGACAGATTTTCAGACCAAAAGATGTATCCTATCTCTAACCAAAAGAGTGATTATATGATATTAACTTTTTCATTTTTTTCATGCAAAATAACTTGCATGAAAATTAAAAATTTTGAAGCATGAAAACTAAACTCCTAATCAAAAATTAGGATTCCAAGTCACTATGCATCCTTTCTCTAACTAGCCTACCCTATGTTCAACCTTCACCCTAGCTCATAGGAAATTTATAACAAGTTGTTTAAGTTTGTTTTAGTTTCAGGGGTGATTACACAAGTCCGTGATTAAGTGTGGTAAACTAGGATGCAAGACAAGACTTCGTGGAGGCATAAAATGGATTTTTTCTAAAATTTTGAAGCTACTATGCATATATTTTGAACGTTTAGGGATGATATAAATCACCAAAGGGTGGTGTGAGAGATTATTGAAGATGTTTTAGGAAATTTAATAAATTTTATGGAAAACAATCTCATTCATGAGCAATCTGTGCATGATCGAGTTTTTGGGGTATGGGAAATGAATGCCTCTTAGAGGAATTTTACCTCTTTCGATGATTTTAAGAGTTCTATAATGATTTAGGAGTAAAAAAAATGCATTGTAAATCTATTAGAATTATATAGAAGACAAAAATTTCAAATTTAGTTTGAGCTTCAAAGGATTCATGAAACATTTAAAACATCTCTTAGACCAGATTAGATTTTTCCATTTCACATTCATATTGATGCCTTAGATCACACCATTGGAGATGTTCTAGGATAGAAAGATGGAATCCTAAACTACGCAATCTACTATGTTAGTAAGAACCCACAACTTGATAAATTCAACTATACAGTCACAGAGAAATAATTCTTAGTAGTCTATTATGCTATCAATAAGTTTAGGAACTACATCACATGTTATCCAATATTCATTCATACTAATCATGGAACAATTAACTATTTCATCAACAAACTAGTTGTAAGAAGTAAAATAATGATATGGTTTCTACTCTTACAAGAGTTTGATGTCACCACTAAAAGTAATCTTGGTAAGGACAATATTGTAGTTAACTTTCTTTCAAGAATGGAGAATAATAATGAAGAAAAAGTACTAGATGAATATTTTCTGTATGAGTACATATTTTCCATTTCCACTAGAACACCCTGGTATGTTGATATAGATAATTATTTAGTCTCAGGTATGACACCTCCACACTATTTTTTTCTAAAATGAAATACATTGTTGAGAAAATTTTGAATTTTTCTTAGATAGCTAGTTTGATATTTCACATGGGGAAAGATAATGTTATGAGGACATGTATAGATGATGAGGAAATTTATGATGTTCTCAAAGATTTCCATAATGAACCATGTGGAGGACATTTTTCTATAAAAAGAATAGCTCATAATGTATTAAAAACAGGGTATTAATGGGTTACACTACGTAAGGATGTAACATTATATACGAGAAGGTGTGATAAATGAAAAAGAATGGGTAATCCTACCAAATCAGATGAGATGCCACTGCAACCTCATTTAGCATTGCAGCCATTTAAAAAATGGGGTTTGGACTTCGTTGTTCCAATAGATCCTAAATCTCAACAGAAAGAGTACATCTTGGTGTGTACAAATTGCCTCACTAAATGGACAGAAGTGAAAGCATGTCCAAATCAGAAGAGTGAGAAAGTTGATAAATTCTTATATGACCACATTTTCACGAGGTATGGAGAACCAAGAGAAATTGTTACAAATCAAGGTACACACTTCACTGCTGAAGTTATTTATGATAAAGATAAGGAATATGAAATAAGACAAAGGAACTATACACTTTATCACTCTCAATATAATGGTCAAGTTGAGGTAAAAAATAGGGAAATAGAGGTCATATTGACAAAAACTATTGCACTTTAGAGGAGAGATTGTGGATATAGACTTCTAGATATAATTTGGGCATTCAACACAACTTGGAAGACAACAAAAGGCTTCACACATTCAAGCTTTTATATGGTAAGAATGTTGTTCTTCATATTGAATTTGAGCATAAGACACTAAGGAATGTACTTGAAGTAGGCATATATTTGTCTGAAGCTCAAAGGTAGAGGATTCTCAATCTCAACGAGATGGATGAAATGATGAGATAGGTTGTGACTAATAAATAAGTGATATAAAAGTAAAGGATAAAATGGCATGACAAATTCATCAAGACAAGAGAATTTTAAGAAAGTGATTGGGATATCTTATTTGACTCCAAGTACAAGGACCACATGGGAAATCTCCTTATAAGGAGGATATGGCAATATGAGACTGAGAATTTATTTCCCAATGGAGCTGTGAAACTCACTTCTATAGATCATGTGAGATTCTAAATACTAATGAATGGTCATAGGTTGAGGTTGTATAAAAAAACAACTGATAGAAGCACCTTTATGGAGTAGTTCATAGGAGGTCAAAGTAGGATGGAGATGAGAACATCAAATTTAAGTTTAGAAGTTAAACCTGTTGGTCATCTTCTAAAGTTGGTGAAGAATGAGAAGTTAAATGGCCTTGGTATATTCAAATTTTTGAATATTCCAAGGGTGAATAAAAGTGATGTGACTAGCCTCCTTAGTGATCAACACCACTCAATTAACATGTTTTTTTCTTAGAATTTATTTTCTACAAGATTTGGTGTATTTTTTACAATAAGTACATGGTCTCTGAGAAAAGGATATGGTCCAAAGACTAAATTTATACTTGAAGCAACATAAAAAATTTCCCACGTTCTTTTCTAATAGTAAAACTTATGATTACATGAAGAGAATTAGAAAAAATCTGCACTTGCGAGTACTTATGAAGATGGATGACTCCAGAGAGAAAATTTTACCTTACCTTTCTGGGAATTAACTGATTCCACTAAGTATCCTTTAACATGCCTCTACCTACTCTTGCACCACTCTATACAACTCCTGCATCATTATAGCACCTCAACTTGTAGTGTCATGATGACTTTGCATACAACCAATGTCACAAATTATGACAAGGCACATGTCACCATCATCTAATGCACCTCTCAAGATAAGTGCACTTAATTAACTTTAATAAAGTAGTGATAGAATAATTATATGTGATTAATATTTGTGTCATGACATGAGTAACTTTATAAGCCATAATATAATGCCTCATTTCATTATATGAGTTGTTGGCCATGACACCCCACTTCGTAACACGACCTCACCTCAAACGTTTGAACCCCTGAAACAAAATTAATGTATACCTTTTCACACTGCATGTGATTCAGTTACAAAATTCAAAATCATCAAGTACTCAAAATATTTACACTTGAATTTTTGCATGATCACTGCAAGATGCAATATTTTTCCTCTCAGAGCTCAATTTTTTTTTCCAAATTCGAAATGGGAGGAGACCTTATTCAGAATGAGCCTACACACCACTCATAGCTTTGCAGTCAGCCACAAATATTGCATTATTTCCATGATAGTGAATGGATGGACTATGTTAAAATGTTTTAGGGATTAAACAAGCCCATGGTGAGATAGTTTACTTCCACATTCAAAAATGGAAAGGTCAGTGTTAAGGTTTTGATAGTTAAGGTTGATGACAATATTTTAGCTATAGTAACAGGACTTCTGATGATGGTGAGCTGTTTCCTGAAAAGGAAAATCAAGATGAGGATATAAGGGAATTTAGTGACGATGATGATAATTTTATAAATGACATACAAGGTAAATTACACACTTCTTTGAAAACCTTAAAGGTTGGTGTTGCAGACTACATTATAAAATACTTCACCTGTGAGTGTTTAGACTCAAGATTGAATATTGTTCATTTTAAATTTCTTAATCATTTAAAGAATGACATACTTATTAATGTCCCTAATTTATTGCATGAAATATTAAAGAAAATGAGTAAGGAGTCTCACAGGGGAAGGTTGACATTATCTCATCACTGTCTACTTACCTCGATTGTCAAATATGCATTAGAGAGGGATCACCCTACAAGAAAAATGACAATATTTTGCTAGAGAAAAACACATTGATGATATTTTGGGAAAAAGGAAGAAATAGACGAGAATCACAACTAGTTCTTCCATACATGTTCTTGAAACCATATCTTCTACATCTGTTCATACAGAAACTTCAACACCTATAGAAACACCTGTTCATGAAAAACCTCAATCCACAACAAGGCCCTAGTCCCATTTCTCTTAAGAGGATTCTTGTTTCTAAAATTTTTCTAAATATATCTTCACCTAAGTCTGCTTCATCTAAGTGAGAAATAAAGTCCTCAAGAAAATCCCCTGAAACATCTAAGAGATCTCATAGGATTCACACTAAAAGTCCCAAAAATTTAAAGCCTGGGAGAAATGTTACTATCTCACTAGATAGTGATGTAGAGGAGGTTGAAAAGACCGAATAACCTACACCAATGGATATTGAGTAGGTTGCTCATGAAATTGAATGTGGAAAAAATGGTATGGAAGAAACCACTAAGGAAATGGAAGAAAAAAAGGAGTAATATGATGAAAAACATGTTCATGAGATCCTTGCTGAATGAATTGGGGTTCAGCTAGAGGCCATTCATGCTGGGGAAACCCATAAAAAACATGAAGGTGAAAACTTGTCAGATAAAATCAATAGTACACCACATTTTTCTATAGTTATGGAAGATCACATAAAGGAAGCACTATATAATGTACCACTTGAGCCATATATTGTTCACAGAGATATTGTGGATGATGTAACACCACATGTTGAGGAGGAAATAGGCAATATTATTAAGGAACTTGAGATAGAACCCCAATATGGGAATATTGAGACCATACAAGTGGATAAACCTGTAATTATTCAAGATACAGTTCATGAAGTTTTAGAGCCTACTTCCCCAACATTTCCACCAGATATCTTGAAGCCATAAGTCATTATTAGAGATTTTTTCAAGGAACCCCAAACTAGCTTTCAGAAGATAGGAACTCAAACAACTTTTTTAGATTACTGGGTGTAACAATTTTAAGAATTTTTTGCTAGGTCGTAGGGTAGATGGGAAAGTGAGAAGGAAGAATTACTCTTCCAACATCAACAAGATCTTGTAGAGAAGGATAAATATCTCAAGGAAAGGGACAAAGAAATTGTAAGACTCAAAAAGAAGTAGGAAGATACAGTTCAAGTGATGAATGAAATATTTAAAAGTAGACAACCATCTAACATTTATGCTATCTTCTTGAAAGAAAAAATGTTGCAGTTGAATTATACTTGTATCAACAATGATATCCCATTTGATATTAGTGGAGCTTGACCTTTCTTCAATGTATATATGAAAATGGATCATGGAATTTAGTTACTTTTATGTGAATTATATCAATACAAGTATGCCTTGGAATATGACAAGGATTGGATCCGAGTAATCTAGATTGGAGATGTTTCAATGAGGGCACTATGTTCCTATTTTAACAATGAGTTGTATAAGGAGAAGAAAATTGTTGACTACAGACACTTATGTAAAGTGAAACCATTGATTATAAGGGAAGAGGATGGAAATACCAAAGCCATGATTGAACAATATGAGAGGTATATGGAATTTCATAAAATTAAACAGAGGTTTTTTTGGATGAGACAAGAAGCTCATGATGAAGCCATAAACCACGTTAAATTTAATAGCATGGAAATATTACAGGCGTATAGGGAAAGATGGTAGAAAATTTCATCAGGGATACAAAGGAAGTAAATACATTCTTATCATAATATCATCCCAAATTTTAGGAAGATAAATGCATATATTGAAGTCTCTAAGGGATGTGGAAAAACTTGGTTTCCTATTGGTTATTATTTACCAATTTTCCACCATTCTATACCACATTGGTCTAGAAATAGGGAATTGAATGATGACACATATAAAAAAATAATGGAAAGATACAAAAGGAATGCATGGTACTTCTTCAATGAGCTAGAAGAAACATCTACACCCACTGACTTTAGGTGCCTATGCAACATCATTTAGGAAGATCCTAAGTTGGCAGAGGAACCCAAAGATTCTTGAATGAAGACACTAAAGAACTTAAGTTTGTGGGTGTGATAAGTGTTTTATTTTCTATTTAAACACTTCATATACTATCTTTTGTTTAGCCAATTTTACCACTAAATTTGTATTTCCCAGTGATACTGCTGAAAAAATCCATTATGACTTGAACTTACCACACATATACTAGTTAATAAAATTATTACTAAGTTTACTTTATTTTATGGATTATGGGTATGCATTTATTATTCTAGATCTAATGTGATGTTAAATAGTTCTTTGAATAAATTTAATCCTTGATTACCAAATATCCGTTACATGTATCCACTAACATGCAACCAAAGAAATGCATTCATAATGTAGAGGTCATCCACATAAACTGTCATGTAGCTAAAGGGACCCATCCATAGCCAAGAGCCTTTAAGTGCAAGAGGTCACACATATATAAATCCATGATTCCGAGGATCTTGAACAATGTGGAAACTTCACCTGAGATTACATGTGCTAATAGAAAAGTAGTTATGAGAACAAGAAGAAGGTTCAAATTGATCACCTGATTATGCGTTGAAATTGTTGATGTTCAATTTGATCTCGACCCATTTGTCCTTGAAATTATTTAGTTTGTGGGCTCTGTCATCTTTTCTATCTCCCCATATGAATGCATGAAAACTTTGTCCTCCATTTGGTTGCCATGATCAGTCCCTTCCTTTGGTCGAGGATCACTTTAAGTCCAAAATTTGTTTTCCATTCCTTTGTCCATGTGGAAGAATTTGTAACTTGGGCATAAACTCTAGTTTTTTACCTTCCTTCAGTTTTTCCATAGTCACGTTTTATTTTTCCTATGAATTTTTGTTCCAATACCTATGGAAACATGGCCCTTTCTGGTTGGATGTGGCTCAACGGGGCAATTTGAAACTCTAAGGCCCTCTTTAACTCTAAATTTTTCCATGTGGAGGGTCAGCGCTCATCTGAAAATTTTCCTTTTGGTTTTACCTTGGAGTTGTGCTAGGGAGACATGTGGAGGTATTCACTACCTTGCCTAGACTTAGACATTTTTTTTCATGTGGCCAGTGTAGCTCTGTTGGACCATGGACACGTGGAGTGACTGCGCCTATTTGGAGACCGCCCCCTAAATTTTATTTTGAAGAAGAACTAGGAGGACACTTGGAGGCTTCCGCTCACTCTACCTTTGGTTGGACTTTTCAACAGCCAAGGAAAACTATCTTGGACCCTAGACACATGGCTCCTTCCATTGATCCTTTAAAATTTTCAACCACTTTTCCGGATTGAGACACATGATGAGCCCGTTCTTGTTTGGGGTCTCCACTTTTGAGTACCATACCAAAGGTGCGCCAAGGCAACACATGGAGGCTTCCGCTGGATCCCTTTTTACTGATATTTTTTCAAAGGCCAAAAGGCATTTTTCTTGGGCCCAGAGCATGTGGAAGGATCAAGCTTGTTTGGAAACTTGCCTCTATACCTCACCTTTGTAGTTGCACAAAGAAAAAACATAGATAGCTCTAATCTAAACTTGAGAAGGGGAGAATCAAAAGTTGCTATGCATTGCATCTGTTTTTCCTCCATTTTTTCTCCAAGACTCCTGGAGATGTGGATACACACTATTTTTCATCATTTTTTGATCAAATTCCTTGTTGTTTTTGTCTACAAAGTGCCATTGAATGGAT
Source organism: Taxus chinensis (assembly GCA_019776745.2). Lineage (NCBI taxonomy): Eukaryota > Viridiplantae > Streptophyta > Pinopsida > Cupressales > Taxaceae > Taxus > Taxus chinensis. Next base: position 640,755,448 of record CM034146.1, on the reverse strand, counting down.
TTACATCTTAATTTATGAGTCCAAGGATCGTTAAGGTTTATATTTTAAAGCTGGAAATGCTTAGCCACTTGTAAAAATGTGAATTACCAAAGAATCTAGATGTGGGACAGAGTTGTAAAGGAAAGAGAGGGAAAAAGATGCAATGATGGAGGTTATAGGTGAAAACAATGAAAAAGGTGTTGCCTTAAGGGAAAAAAGGATTACCTGTCAGATCCATCTTTATAGAACCTCCAGAAAATGAGTAAAGTAGGGATTTCTCACATGAAAAAATAAAGAGAATGATTAGAAGGACTATCAAAAAGTTGTTGCATGGTAACCTAGTCATTAGTCAAGAGTCTGGGAAACATGATCCATTCATGATTTGTCCAACTGGAAACTTTTTGTTGCAAATTTGTTAAACGCCAATTTTCGAGACAAATTGGTAACAAGCAAAGGTCTCTTGAATATTTTTCATTTTGGGGGTAAAATTTGGGATGAGTGAGAAAGTAAAATGTATAAATGCAATGAGAATACTCTTGCAAAAGGTCAAGGGGGTTGAATTCTCAAGATAAAATTTGAGAGAACCCGTCTTCCTGAGAGACCAATCCGAGAAACCTGTTAATTTCCTATATTTTAAATTTCAATCACGTCAATTTGGTTACAAGTGTAAAACCATTAACAATATCTTAGACTGTTCAAAGAAACTTTCCCCTACTGATGAATATAATCAATTTTGAGTTAATCTGTGTCAATATTGGAGCAATTTGTGTATTCTTTATTTTAGAATGTCTAAAAGTAGCTATTATCACTGAATCACAGCACCCCTATGCATATAATTGAACTCACGGTGTGATTGGATAACATGGGTACTATCTCCAAGTTGTGGGACTTGCTACTTGAGATAGACCTCCAGAGAAAGTTGGTTCTTGCTCCTTAACTACCTGCCACAATCTACTCTAATGCAAGATAAGCTAACTGTTCTAATCTAAATTTCCAAGGGACCGGGGAAAGAGAATGCATAAAATGAAAGCCTACACTAAAGCGGTGATACACCAGAAAAGGAGGGTGTGAGAGTAGTCTCCAAATGTGTGAAATACAGAGGCAAAGTGCACACTAGAAGAGGTGATGACAGTTCTCCATAATCTAGCAAAATGCATTCACAGCAATATTCCAAGTACACACAATGACAATGAATTCCTGCAAGAACATAATAATAGACACAATATTCTTGTAGGAAAGATAAAAGGGGCAAGAAGAATGCAAGAAAACACAGCAGGGGAAGATACATCCACAAACTTGTATTTTATTGCTTCCTGGTATGCACAGTTCAGTCTATTACAAGATAAGGGCTTGGATCACCATGCAAGGAGTCCACTACAAGGGCCTACAACACACTGGCTTCACAAAGAAATATTGGCAGAGCTTTGCTACCCAAAAAATCTCTCCTTTACAATGAGCCCAACACTCCAATTTATAGAAAAAATGAGAAGGAGAAGAGAAGGGAAACTGGAAATCCCGAAATCTGTCCTTCAACCACCTGTAAGAGGCATTAAATTGAGTGAAATGGTCATACATTACTTGCAAAAGGCTCCCCATACTGTCCCATGTGCTGCAGCAGAGAAATAATGATGACCATGCCTCTTAATTGCACTCCCAGCTACCAAATAAAACACTGTTCTGAACCCGGAAACATTTTCTTAAAAATATCAATCAATTTATAATAAAATCTAGAATTTATTGATTTCTGTACATCGGGCTTGGAACCACAATTCCAACGGTACCAATTTTGTGTGATTTCGTTGAGAAATGCAAAAGTTATGGCCTTCTGAGTGCGGGCAGCTATTTTGGGTCTGGCAGGCGTTTTCTGTCATTTGACGGGAATGAGCATTCACTGACTGGAGCCGAATATGTTTCCTTAATTTAAATATATCTACCCTCATTAAAAATAAGAAGGACGTCGTGCTCGTTCCAGAAAGTCCAATTTTGTGAAAATCGGAGCTCGGAGTCAAAAGTTATGGCCGTTTGAAGTTCCACGGGTCAAATGTTGACTTTTCTCCTCTGCCTTTGGCCGCTTCGGCTTTTTGCGTCCCACGCGTCCCTTTGTCCCAAATGTTCCAGTGCTACAAGGGGCAAATTCTTTCGAACCGCCTGAAATGGGCTTCCATGTTCCTTTTCTGCCGGTGACACGTGGCGTGATCTGATTGGCTTTCGGCTCCTTCAGCTATCCGCATCCCATGCGTCCCTCTGTCCCACTTGGCACAGTGCTGAAATTTCCCATTTCGGCCGAACCGGCCAGTTCACGTACTCGTGGCCCAAATGTCCCATTTGCTTTCGGACCGTCTGGGACAAATTTTCTTGATTCGCCCGGTTCGGCCAGTTCGCGTACTTCACGTACCTTCTGCCCAATTGTTCCGGGCTGCCTTGACTCATTTCGGCCGATCCGGCCAGTTCGTGTACTAATTGCCCAAATGTCCCAGATTGCCTGTTTCAACAGTTAGTCAATTTTTTCAACTTTTCGGCCAGTTCAGATTTCCACGTCCTGTGCATCCCTTTGTCCCGAATGTCCCAAATGCTGTGCATACCGCTTAGCGGCCTTTCGGCCGGTTCGCACCCAGATGTCCCAACTGTCCCAAGGACCACATGGACTAGGACTTAGCCATTTTTCATGATTTTTTCTGGCCCGAGCTTGTTTTTTATGCATTTTTTTACATTTTCTCAGAACTTGCTCTCTTCTACTTGGACAGGAGAGTTAGAAAAAATATGACGGGACCCTAGAAATATGACTTTTGTGCCTGGACTCAATATAATTGCTTGGGACAAAAGAATTTGATGCATGTTATCAAAATTACCTTGAGGGGTGAATTTTGGATAACAGTAGCTTTTCTTATACCTATGGCAATCCCGTGTTCAAGTCCCTCTGAATGACACAGGATATGAGACACTGTGATCAGTTCAATGGAATTTGCAATTTCACCTCAAGTAAAGCCTTCATCATGTAATGATTGATAAACTATACTTTCTGAGACAATCGCTTCGTCCTCTGGATAGTTGATAAGGATTCCTTGTAAGCCTTCGAGTGTATTTGAGGTGTGAGGAACCAGGGGTATTTGATGTTTTATTGAGTCTTTAGCTCGAGCCTTGAATGTGTAAATTCTTGCAGATTGTGTGAATACTCTTGTAAATTTGGTCCTCCATTGATGCACACCTTCTAATTCTTACGAGAAACATTTGAGCTATTCCAAAGATTTTTGTCATTCAACCTTCCAATTTTTGAGAAGACTCATCAAAGAAACTAGTATTAACAATCTCTATCCTGCTTAATCTCCCACCAAAATTGACTCAAAAACAATGATTCCATCCTGAGCAACCCTTGTTTTCCTTGTATGTCCACAAATGAACAAATTCTACTGCCAAAATATACAAAAGTAAGTCAGGTTTCCATAAGTTTCTTTAGTAACCTAAACCTTTTTCTAGAAAATATCTCCATTATTTAGAAGTGGCAACTCGTGAGAGTTAAATTGTTGTGTATTGATCATATTTTCTCAAGGTTCCCCTAAAAATTTGTACAGAAGAAGGATCTCTTCATTCTCCTTCACCAACAAAGGTTACAAAATGGGTCCCCTCACCTCTGGTTGAAAGGCATGACCTAAAGTAGTGAGGATAGATCAAATCCTTAATGAAGGTGCTATCCATTTCTTTGATGCCCGAGTGATAAAGAGTCAGAAAAATCCCCTCCCTGGCAACAAAATGACTCATAATAAGATCTGTCCATCTCTTAGTGTCTTGATAAACCTTTGATGCTACTCGGTTTCCAAGGGAGAATCAATTTGGATACCAAGAAAAACTAAAACACATAACTAGTTGATTGAATTTATAATTGAATAGCTAGTTGTTCAATCAACCAGTTAGTTAAGTTATATGACTTGTATTAGAACATCTCTTAAACACTTTTGTTCCATGCAATTTTTTGGATTTCGTGGTTATGATATTTTATTGAAGCCAAATATAACTCCTAGTATGAATCCATCTCTTCACACCTCTGTTGTAATGAAGGATATAAAAAAGGAAAGATTAATCCTATAATGGGGGATAATAATAGAGTAAGATAGATCGATCCATAGATAGCAAGTTTGTTGCATTCTTCCATTTGTAATCTTCATGATGATAAAATAAGAATATGATTTATATTAATTTATTGTAGACATATGCCTTAGGAAGGATTAACACCCAAGGAAGGGCCCACTTGTGGTTTGCTAACCCTCTCAATTTGTTTTTCGCTTTAATTCATTGCATGGTTAGAATTGCAATAGTTTATTCCTTTATCTATATTCTATTTTTATAATCTTTTCCATATCCATAGTATTTACTTCCAGTCGTAGTATAGTTCATTTCTAGTATTGTTATTTCCTAATTTTAATAGCAGTAATTTACCTTTACATTCCTCAAACATCTGTAACGATGCATACAACATTGACAATATCGAAAGTTTATGTCCCTAAGTATGATATTTAAATGAATATAGATTAATGAATAACATATTAATTTCTACAAGTTAATTTACACCACCAATAATATTTTGTATGAGTGATGTGAACAAGATGATTTAAATGTTGTTGTCATACACATCCTAAGAAAAGTTCCTAAAAATCATCTTAAAGGTCATATTGAAGAAGTAAATGTAGAACCATTATTCCTCGTCCCTCTAAAAGAAAAAAGAGAAAGAAGAAAGTAAAGAAGAAAGATATGAAGAACAATATGTAGAATAATAAAAATGGAATGCACATGTTTCATGGGGAAAAAATACTAATCTGTTGGCTTTAGATCTGCCATTTCAAAAAATTCTAAAAGGATTAAGAAATAGCTTTCCCAAATTCTATGGAGATTGAAATAAATGACCAGATTATCACATTACAACTTGCATCAATGTGTGTGGTATTCTTTGAGTGCAAAATGAAGATGTTGTTGTACAGTTTGTGGAATCATTACATGATGTTGCTGCATATTGGATTTACTACTTTTCTTTATGCTCAATTACTGATTGGGATGATATGAAGTCCAATTAGGAAGCAAGATTCAAGACTCTAAAATATGCGCACACACACTCCTTGCTCAAATTACTCAAATAAATAAAGAAACACAAGATTCCATGTGAGATTTCGTAATAAAAATTCAAAAAAATAATCAACAATATTCCTATTGATGCTTGTTCTATTGTGAATAATCAGAAAAGGTTATCCATGAATGCCCAACTCCTTGAATTTAGTTTCATACTACGAAGAACAAATACAAACAATTTGGAAAATGCTCAATAAATTTCCATTGGAGTAGAAGATGATCTCATCATGTTAGGAAAGATCTAGAATCATTTAATGAAGGATAAGTCTCATGATTCCAAATTTGAAAGAGATTATCCATTATTACAAAATTTGGCCAGTGATTTGACAATGCTGAAGAAATTATTTTCGCAATATGCACCATACCAAAATTGAAATAGGAATCACATTTCAGGAGTGCCCTAAAAGATTAACTTGGAAGATCAAATGGTCAATGTAATATGTGGGGCTAGTGAAGATGAAGGAGAATAAATTATTGAATCATAAGTTTAAGAAGAAGAACAAGATAAATATGCTGAGATTAGATATTTTGAATACTCACCAGATGAAATATTTTTAGTATCCATGAATGAAATGAGTGGTTTCCTTATCCAGTATTCACTAAATTACTAATGAAGAAAGAATCCTCTTCTTTTTCTACCTAAGCTAAGCATTTAGATTTTTAAATTCCAAATCTACAAAAGAAAAAAAAAAGGAGAATCATCATTTTCCCCTTCCATGGGGTCATCTAAGAAGAATCCAGAGACTACCTCAATCAATACCCCTTCTCCTCTTTCGGTAAGAGTCATTCATCTTCTATTGATAATTTAGTTTCAACTTCCATTGGTTCTAAGAATAAATATCTTTTCTCATGCCAAAGTTTTCATTGTTCCCAATGTGCTTACCACTTCTACACATTTTAACATCATTAACCATTATAAGAGAGCAAAAATCTAAATTTATGAGGTTGAGTACTGGAAATATCATCCCAAGAAATTTGATAGGCTAGTATAATTGATAAAAGGAGGTAGTTAAAGTTAATCTTGTAAAAAATCCACTTCTAAAGAACTACCTCTTGCCCCTAATTCCACTCCCTTTGAGAACCTTATTGCTTCCACAACCTTCATGTATGAGAATGTCAAACCTTTCTATATAGCCTTGTTGGTCAATGGATATAAACTTAATAATCTCATTATTGAAACTGGCACCTCTGATAATGTCATGCCTATAAAATTTGTTAAGGATATTGATCTCTCTCCCGCTCCTACTAATGGCCATTTTTATTCCATTGAAATGAAATAAGTTCAAGAATCTTGTTGGAAATGTAAGCGATGCTTAAGTATAATTTGTAGATTTCCTTGACAAGAAGATCAAGATGAAGATACTAGTAGTAGATATGCCAACTTCATATGGTATGTTGTTGATCCGAAGCGTCTATAAGGATGTTAAAAGATAAATATAGATGGATTGGTCACATTCTACTATTAAAGTTAATGGTAAGCTGATGAATCTCCTTCCCATCATGAAGATGAAATACAAAGTCCAAAATATGTATGACCCAAAAGTAAAGATCCTATTTCAAGATTCAAGTTCTTATAACTTTGTTCATATCTTCAAAAAAAAATATTGAGCTGCCCATGTTGATGGAGTAGTATCCAAGTGTCATGGAGACAATAAAAAAAATTGTGATGATCTGATGGGATCAAAATTTCAAAGCATGTACTTCTCACTAGATGGGAACATGAATGAAGTCTCTCTACTGAGTGATGATGAAGGTCATGAAGGTTTTGAATTACAACAAAAATACTAATGAGGTGACAATCGGTGTTGGTCATGAATGTAAAATGGTGGAAAACAACTTCTTGGTAGGTGATTCCAATGTTTTGAATCATATCCTTAAAACTCATCATGGATATTTGTTCAAAAATTATGATTGTGAATAGAAAGCTGTCTCTTTCTTATCAGGAGAGAATGATTCTTGTAATGAGACATTCATGAAATAAAAAATTCCTTAGCTTATATAAGTTGAATGTATTGAATAATATGATGAATTAATCATGTAAAATGACTCCCTTTTTCATGGTGTTAAAGATTTGTAAACTAAAAATCTAAATATTTTAGTCCCAAACTTATGCTCATTCCCCTTTCATGAAGATGGAGACCTTCTCAAGGGAGAGTGGATAGATGGAACGTGTTTTGATCCCAAGGATAATGTTTTTCAATATTAAAACCTTCTCAAGAATGAATATATGAACAAGAATATTCATGGATCTTGCAATATTGAGTCCCCTTATATAAATGATGTTTTTATTAGAATGGTGGATTTTTAATCTCAAAATAGACAAGATGGAGAAGATGATGATTTCCATGTTGTATGCCTAACCTTGTGATCATTCTATTTTCAATATAATTATGTAATATATGCACCAAAATATATAGATCAATAAGAAAAGGAAAATATGGTTTGGTTATAATAATTTTGTATGCAAAAATTGAAAAACATAGGGCATCAAGAGGCTTGTCATAGTGTTGTAACCCATAAAACATATGCTGAGAATCAACTCACAGAAACATTGGTAATAAAAAAAAGAAAAATTATTAAAAAAGGCCTATGAAATATCATAAGCCTTAGTGTGAGAATAATAGGCATGGTATGATCAAGACTCATTCTCATAGCAGTGAAGGAAAATAAACAATTCTAGGTATGGTCTTAGGAATCATTGAGAAGATGGAAAGAAAGTGTTAAAGCAATAAAATCAATGAACTAACTAAATATATCCTCACTCACTAAAATCATAATGCAATATTTCTCAATAAATTAAGAAAGGGTTCATAATTCAATGAGCCTATCAATGGAATTGATGTAGAAAGGCATTCAATGATACCCATGTATGAGTAAATATTTAGTATGTATTGGAACTTGAATGAACATAGGCTGTCACCCACCTCCACATAAGTGATTTATAATTTTTTTTTTCTTATTTTCCCTTTCATTATGTGATTTTCCCTCCCTTTTTTGTGTGTGTTTCCCTCTTATTTATTTGTATCTCAATTGTGTTAGTAGTGAAGAAACTACTCTTTATCCCAACAAACAAAGAATTGGTATTCTATCCAATCAGATGAATGCAGTTCTCTATTTCCCCTTACAGTCTAATGCCCCCAAGATAGAGTCATTTGATGTCATGAAAAATAAATAGCATGAAAGTTACAATTTTTGAAGCATGAAAAATAATCCCTTAATTGAAAATTACGCTTCTTAGTCACTATGCATATTTCTCTGACAAGCTTGCCCTAAGTTTAACCTTCCCTCAAGCTCAAAGGAAATTACTAACAAGGTTTTTCCAACAATTTTAGTGTGAAGGGATTATTACACAAGCTTATGAATTAATTGAGTAAAAATCGATGAAAGAGAAGTCTTCCTAGAAAGTATGCATCCTATGAGAATTATCAATGATGATATAGTGTTGTTAGTGAGTATTGAAAATCATAAAACAAGTTTAGGAATGTTTATGAAATAAAATCTCATTTAGGAGTAATTTGTGTAAGACTAGGTTTTAAGGGTATGAGAAATTAACTCTCCTTGGTGGAACCCGACTTCTCCATATGATTCTATGAGTTCCAGAATGATTTACGAGGGAAAAAATAATAATTTGAAAACTATTTGAATCATATACAAGTTTGAAACGTCAAATTTCATCTAATATTCAAAGGTTTTTTGAAACATTTCAAACTTATGTAACTCCCCATCTGGGTTATTAATGACAAAGGCCATGAATCTTTAGTTGTAGGAATAATTGGATTTTATGAATGCATCCATTTATATTGTAATGTGATTTTGAGTCAAAATCGTATAAATTTTGACCCAAAAACATTCTTTCATGCACTTGAGGTGGAAAACTCACTCTTAGGGTCTCGTTTTCCATACTTGGTAAACATTTCACCATGTCATGGGTCACCATCATGTGAAAAGAAAACGTTTTTGTCCCAATTTTCCCCAATACGATAAGGGAGATAAGAAAAAGTGCCCCATACATTATTTTTATCTCCTGAACCCCTATATGACCTCACACAACTCCCCTAGTACATTTTCTATCCCCCACACCACATCCCCACATGTTTTCCACATGTCACCACCAGGTGTAATGTTCCCTTTTGTGTCCTTGATGTTTGTTTTGTACCATTTTCATTGGTGTAAATCATGTACTAACCTCCATATTAGTCTGGTAAACTTGGGTTTAGTCTAAGTTGAGTTAAGGTGTGTGAGAGTGAAGGGGAAGTTTAAAGTCCATACTTAGCAAAATTTCCTCCATCCCATGTGTCACCACCATAGTTTAAGGACAAATTTTATGTCCCAAGTTTCCCTCTTTTTCCCTTTTTCCCTTTGGCATGGTGTAACTCAAGAAAAAAACCCATACGTAGTTTGTATCTACACAAAATATATATACTTGGGTACATTTTTAGGTCCTAGAGGATACTGATATATACATGGTTACTAAGCAAGAAAAATAGTGGTTCACAACGTATTTTAGACATTTTCATTTTGTCTCTTATATTTTTATCAACCTTATACACCTAACATCATGTCGGTAATTTTCTGATTTATCTTTTATGGCCTCAGACACTAGCACACATTTAGGAAAAAAGCACTCAGGAGCTCACGTCCCTTCTAGGAGATCCTAATCTTCTTTTATTTCTTCTTACTCTTTTGGGTCATATTTTACAAGTTTTGGTCTTCCTTTTAGTTGCCAATGATGAAATTTAAATGGGGGAATCATATATATATATATATATATAGTTATAGCTCTCAAATAAGTGTCAAGCATTAATAATTACCTATCATCACATAACTTGCATTCAAACGAAAACAAGTAGTTCAGAGGCATACATCTATCACATCCATACAAGGGACAAGGGATACATCACTCTGCATACAAAACATAGAAGGGGAAGTACAATATATTCCATCTCACACATTTTCATACTTGGAGAAATATAGATCTATCTAGCTATCATAGCAGAACTTACAAAAGGGAAACTTACAACATCATTACACACAAATTCACACAGAATTGCATGAAGTTTAAAATGTAGTGTACTGCTCGGTACTAATTTCAATATTTGGGTGACTATCAGGGTAACTCTAACTCCACATTTTGCATATTTTTTATAATATTTTATGTGGTTTGTAGACATGTGCTGATATAAAATTATTTTTTCAAGTTACAAGTATAATAAAAAATATAGGAGTGAAACTAGAGAGACAAAGAAACTAATAACAAATCTCCTCTTGCATAGAAAAGGATAGAATATTAGGTCATGATTGGGAACTAGTACCCAAACCAGTCACTAGGAATCGGGTGCTCTTGTTCTCTCGTGGATGCTTCTGTCTTGCACATCTCTGAGTATCAAAACCTCCAATGAGCCTTGAAAACACTTATTACAGTCTAGTTACAAATTTCTCCTACCCAGATAATCTAAATTTTTTTGGTAAATCAACTAAGTCACCCTCTCTCTTCTTCTAGCTTAGGGTTTTATATTATTTATTTCTCATTTCCTATGTCTTATTGTACATTGTCACTTTTACATAATTAAGTTTTGGGGTTAGTAATGTCAAGTGGGGATGCCCATTTGGTGAACCACCACTTAAGACCCTTGTATTAAAATTTTATTTATAAACTTAGTCACTCTTTCACAACTTAAAAGAAGAGTGAAACAATATGACTATTCACCCATCATATATAAATAGGATGATACCCTACGGGATTTACTACTATTCAAGAGGGAATAAATCTATACATAGAATATATTTGAATGCTTATTATTTTTATATAGGCACACTGTATAACTGTGAGACATAGGTCTACAATTTATCTCTATGAGAGCAAGGAGCAAAATGGAAATGTTCGATTAAATATGTAGAAATTATTAATACAAGGAGTGCTTTATTTTAGTGGGGATTTTTCCTTCGACTTTCCCCACTTTAAATATTGTGTTCTTTGTCTATTTTATTTCATGTTATTTACTTTCAGATCATGTTATTAAATTTTGTAATATGCAATCTATATTTAGCTAAATTTGTGTTTAATTTAACTATAAAACATAATCTATAATATTCAAAAATTTATCTGTGGATATATAACTTGTTAATTATAATTTTTTTCATATCCTTAAAATGGTATCAGAGTTGGTAATTATGTGTGTGTAGGATCGATCTGAAAATATTAGTTTTCTAGAGTTATGAAGCCTAAATTTTAGTTACAAATCTACGAAGCACTAACTGTTCCACAGTCATCTTCAAGCTAACTAAGTTTAAGATTTAATTTCCCAACCAAATATTTTTTCAAAATATTTGTTAACTGGTTGTTTAAATCATGTTTGAGCATTTTATTGTTTGATTTCTACGTTTATGCATCTTGTTTTAGTAATTTTCATTTCAAATCTATCGTTTGTGAGATTATATTAAGTTTTTGCGCCATTTACAACCATTAGAGATGGTTTTGTCTGTGCATCTGAAAGAACTGCTTAGATCCAATTATTTCTAAGTGTTAAAATCTACCCAAAGTTTTTTAAATATTAATTTTTCTCTAAATATAACTTTGTGAAGCCCAATCGAATCATTAAATGCCAAGTGGATTCAATATGTCAGTTTTTATTAGATCTTTTCCTTTTTGTGAATCTTGAGCCAATCAGAAGGCTCCAACTTGCTTAAGAATGTCATTTTTTTGTTAATATGTTTTTTAGTGATGAAATGCGAGCCAATAAGGGCTTTACATGTTTCTTCACACTGTCAATATTTTTTTGGTTCCTTTGACATTTGTGAAATTCGAGCCAATAGGATTGCTCCAAGTAAATCTTTATTTTGATTTGTCGATCTTGTAATTGGAAAAAATTTAACCAATTAGAAAGCTCCAACTATCTTCTTATTTTTTTAGTTCTTTATGTCTCTACAAATTTTGAGTGAATAAGTTTTCTCTAAGTAGCTCTTTATTTCACATAGTCAGTATTTTATTTTCTTGCAACTAACATATGCGAAGGTTGAGCCAATAGAATTGCTCCATGTATCTTAAAATTTTTCTTTTGTCAGTATTTTTAGTTTTGAAACTAGTTATGTAGTTAAAATTATCCATCTTTTTGCATTTTTTAGTCTTTATCAATTTTGTTAAAAGTGATCCATTAAGAAGGATCCACGTGTGTTCAATTTTGTTGTAGTCATTTTGGTAGCATTTTGAAGTGTGAACCAATTACATTTGGACATGTTTATTAATTTTTTGTTGTGCCAGTCTTTGAAAGTGGTAGACTTTGTCTTTCGAGGTGTCAGTCTTTGCTTTATCTTAGCCACTAAATTTGTGAAACCCGTCTTGTGATTTTGATCCCAAACTTTACTTTATATTTAGGCCTATTCGAGGGATTTTAAATTCTTCCCAAAGCCATATATTAAAATTTTGGTGGAAATCCACCAAGTGTCTATTATTTAATCATTATATTTTTGACAAGTGGCATCATTTTGATTAAGTCTTTTCTTTCGCATATTGTTTGTATATAGTCAGAGTGTGAAAAAGTGATCAAATAAATTAATGACACATGTATACAATTTTCCAGTCTGTTTTTTTCTATTAGTTTTCTTCTGACCTTTATTTTACATTACAAAAGTGGGATCTAATAGAAAAGATACATGTTTATTTAGATTTTTGTGGTGTCAGATCTTATATCTTTAGCCACATGTTTCCTTGTTTTTTCGTCGTATATTTTTAAGCTTGTTCCGAACCCGAAAAGATATTTTTTAAGACTTCACATCTTCCAAAGTATCTGCAATATTGTGATGCGTGTCTCTCTTAAGCTATCGGATTTGTGCCAAGTGGCTGCTACTTATTTCATTTCTCATTTTAGTTAATATTCTTTAAGAAGATCTCTAGCTTATTTTTTTGCTTCTATTTGGCTTCCTTGAGTCGGATTATTGTCTTCATGGCTATCTATACATTTAAAATGACTGGTAATGTTGGCAATCCTAGTCAGAAGTCTAATAAAACATCTATATATAAATCCAATCCTAAGGATCATTCTGTTAAAAACCATCATAACTTTAAAGTCAAATTTAATGGTACATGTAACAAAAGTGAAAAATTTGGTCATAAAAAGTTTAATTTTTGTGTGAAAACTAAAAAATCCATTAAGAATAATAGAAATAGTAAATCTAAAAATTAGAAGCAAAGACATAGAAATAATGTTGAGTAGCATATTGCCTAGAATAAAGCACTCTCAGCTTCAAATGACAATGAATGGATCCTAGATAGTAGTATCTCTAGGCTGATGACTTGTATTTATGGTATCCTCTCAAATGTTGTAAAATGTGAGGAAAATATATATATATAGGAGAAAATTCCATCATCAGATTTGTATGTTGTGGAAATGCTAAATTGAAAATTGGAATAATTAGGAATGTCTTGTATGTTCCTCATTTGAAAAAGAATATTTTTTCTTTCTCTCAGCTAACTAAAGGAAACTGTAAAGTTACTCTACTACAATATAAATGGTATGTAAAATTTGAACTTAATAGTGTTATTGCTTCTAGTATTTATAAAAATATCTTATATATTCTAGATTTGTCTCTGAATCTTGCTTTTCTTCCTCTTCTAGGGATATTTTTCATCTTTGGCATGAAATATTAGGTCCTGCAATTGGTCCTACAAAAATAGAATCTGATTATGAATCATGTTAAATTTGCTGAATATTTTCACAAAAATCATGTTATACATCATGAAATCTGAACCTAGCTCATAAGGTTGTAATGATAGCTAGTGAATATGTGCATGTTTTTTTGATAATCTTCCTCTCTTACCCCTTCTAAGTATACTAAAATTGAAACTGTTTTGCAAGTTTTTTTAAGTTTTCTTCTAATATGATGTATTTTGATATTGAGGGGGTTTTATTTCAATCCTTGACTCAGACTAGGATTCATGTATGGAACATTAATGTTTGTATTGTCTTATGCAAGATCCTAAAAGCTTGGTATTTTTTTCATGAGCTTGGTTTCTCTAACTATTTTTGTTGATAATGATTCATTTTTTAAATATGAAAAAATTAATGTGTTATATATTGATGATCTCTTAGTAGTAACACCAATATAATTCTTATAATCAAGAGAAGATAAGACATTGTTTTGACTGCTATATCATTTTTTTAGCATGCAAATCTGATCACATATGGTATTAAATGGTCATTTTTGAAGCAAAGTTCACATACATCCATGAGTGTGTACACTTTTAATGGATTATGTTTTCAATGAATGCATGATTATTCTACAATGATTTGATTATCTATTGAAATATGTTATTTATCATGTCTTATCTCATTATTTAAAGGATTAGAAATATATATATATATATATATATATATATGTTGATAAAATATTTTATATGATTATGAAAATCTTATTATATGTAGATCAAAAAACACTTGGGGATGTTGTTAGTGAAAAACCACAACACCCCCAAATGAGTCATGGATATGATTTTCTAAGGCAGGTTCATTTTGTGTGATTGCATAATATTGGATCATTCCACAAGTTGTGGGACTTATAAATGGGAATGACCCTCTAGAGAAGGATGGTTCCTCTTCCTAATCTACCTACTACAAGCTATTCCAGTGTAGGAAAGCTAATCTAATCCTAATATAACTTCTAAGGAGACAAGGAGAGAAAGAAAACAAGGAAAAATAGAGCCTACACTAAAACGGTGATACATCAGAGAAGGAAAATGCTGATCATCTACCAAATTGCCATGGAAAAAAGAGAGGTGAGAAATGGAAAGGATGGACAACAACATGTCAGAACATAGGTCAGATTCACACAGAAAATGTTCAAAAACCCCATGAACATAGCTCCTAGATCTACAAATGAACATTCAAAACATGCAAAGATACCCTGCAATGAAGAGAGGCAAGAAGAGAACCAAAAATGAGCAAGGATGGACAAATGCATCAAAAAACATATTTTTATTGCTTTAGAGTTTGCACATAGCATAATCTATAGAAAAGAGGCAAAAAAAGCCATTTTACAGAGCAGGGGAGGAGGTTAGAGATCGCTTTTCGACCCTGGGGAAGAGATAAAAGGGGGAGGAAGAGAAGAAAATGAACAACCACCTTTTTGGGCCCCTCTATTACAATATATAGAAGAATGGGAGAGAGAAGAAAGAAAGAATCATATCTTGCTCCAACCACTCTAAGATATGCATTGAATCCCTTTTTGAAATATTAACCACTTGAAATCAATGCCTTCTGCAAATTTTCCCACAATATGTCGCTTCTGGTTCCCTAGCAGATAGAATCGAATCAGATCTGGTAGTTGAAGAGATTAGATTCTACGTTAGTATCCGTAAAACATTTCTTCATTTTTTACCTACCATGTCCTATAAAAAGTGATTTTTTATCTTTCCATGGTGTACAAGACATTGAGACGCTTCCAACGGTGTAAGATTCACTATATTTCAAGCCATGAGCCGAAAGATATGCCCGTTTTAAATTTACATCTATTCCATACACATGGGCGGGAAAATAATTTGAAAAATAAGTCCGCCCAATTTTGGTTTGGGACACATGGCAGCTAGATTGGAATAAAAATCAGGTTCGTGGGTCCATAATCAATATTTTCCCCTTTTTGCACAAAAAATGCAAAGCTAAAAAAAAATCCCGAAGCTCCACATGGACACATGGCTCCTTTTGATTGGCTGGGAAATGTGCTTCCATTTTTACCTTTGTGCCTTTTTGGTCGAAAGAATTTTTTTACATTTTTCCCTGATGCCCCGCCTTGGCTTTGACTTGGGTCTAAATGTTGAATTTTTCATTGGACGGAGTTGCAGGCCATTTTACAACTTTTACTTCCTTTTGAGGTAACAAAGGGAAAAAATCAACTTTTTCCCTAACTGCCCATTTTCCCCTGGGACACGTGGTAGTTTGGCGCTTGCTCGGAGACCTTTTCTCCATTTTACCCTTGAAACAACACGCTTAAGACACTTGGTAGCCTCCACCAGCCTGTTTACATTGACTATTAAACTAACCCTACCCCCATTTGGGAACACGTGGAGGTACCGCACTTGTTTGGGAATCCGACCTAAAGTCGCCCTTGGAGGAGTGTCGAGTTGACACTTTTGGGCTTCCACTACTCTGTATGCTTTTCAACAGTTCTTCTCATTTTTAGGCTTTGGGCTATGTGGCAATCTTGTACTCATTTGGGTCTCTACCCGGGGACCAACTCTTTGAGATGTGCCACACTGACACTTGGAATTCTTTGCTTACACTTTTATACTTAGCCAAATTTGAAGCCTTTTCTTTCTGCCCCTTAACTTTCTTTGACCATTTTCTAGGTGGAGGGCTGGTGCAAGTTTGAGCTCCCCCTTTTGGATTCACTTAGGGAGAAGTGTCGTTAGGACATGTGGTCTCTTCCACTGCCTCCTCTATACTGATTCAATTTTGCGTTCTATCCTGAACCGTTTCGAGCCCGAGGACTTCGAATCTTTGTCATTTCTTCTTCTTTTAGTTTTTTGGTTCCTCTGTAGCATCTCCCCTTTTGTCCATCCTTGCTATCCCATAGTTGAGCCTACCTATAACTCGGAGAATGGATTTAAAGTGTAGAAATGGACCGATAGAGTTGTTTCTTTCTATACAGGATCCTTTGCTCTTTCTTCACTTCCTCTAGTTCATTGGTGACTATTTTTTTACAACCAATTGGAGGATTTAAATGCGTTCCTCGGGTTTCTTTTATGTGGGGTCGCAATTCGATCCAATATTTAGCTTAGGGCCAAATATGGATAGCAATTTTGTGACTGACAAGGACATCTTCCTGCTAGATGAAAAGACGAATGGCCTTAAAGCATCCATTGGGCATGGGTTCTTCTTGATAAACATGAAACTGATATGAACTTTGAAGACTTGATCACTCAACTAGTGCTAGCATGACTGCAAGCCTTTTGTATGTTTTTTTTTGACCCTGAGCCTGCATACACGTCTGCACCCTTAATTTTCATAAGAAAATATTAGAAATGGAGTTTCTGAGAGTAGATTTTTTTTTGGCCCGGGGATTCAATCTATCCCTCAAATGGATTATCTTGAAATGACTTTAGCTACTTTTGCATTTGTTTCTTTTGGAATTCACAACTGTTACAGGAAAACATGAGCCTTCTTACCTTTAATAGTTAAGAGCCTGGCCTCATACCCCTCTAAAGAAATACAAAAAAAACTTATATACAAAGACCAAATCATACATGCCTCAAATGAGACATGTAGAGCGTGCATAAGCAATTCTTCTGCTTAAAGCAAGGCTACCTACACTACTCTAACCAAGAGCAAAAGGAGCTTAAACAAATCCTATAACTGGCAGGGAGAAATAGCTTCCCTTCCTTAAAAATAGCATCCATGTAACTGATATGGCACTAAACATGGCTAGTTGGATGAGGGAAAAACTAAATACAATCTGATCTTCCACCTAATTGACCAAAGTATCAACTAAAGACAAAACCAATACCTCTTTTAATTGTTCTACATTTGGATTGAAGAGGAATTGCAAGTGATCCTTGGCACTTTGCATATCATACTCATGCCCTGAAATGGGCATGACCATATTTGGCTTGTCCTTTGGCTCAAATGAAGCCAAATACCCAATTGGGTAAGGTTTGATCCATTTGATATGCCCATTGCTTTTATTTTCCACTCCAAAAATGGATTCTTCTTGTAGACCTCTTTAAGTGAATTGCATGGAAGGAATGGTGGAATTATTTTGATGTTTCTCTTCTTCCTCCTATGAAGAGCATGGAAGGTTTGAGTCTTCCAAACTTGATTCCAAAGAGCTACTATAAGATGTAGGCTGATGTAATTAAAATTTCTCCTCCATGATAACAGGCTCATGTGCTTGAAAGGTGGATGATGAAGGAGAGAACAATAGAAACTCAACCAGTTCTTCTCCATCAAAACAGTCCTCCAAATCATACAAATACATTGCATCATTGTTGTCATGTTGTAAATTTTCAACCTCTTCCATGATGTCCTTCTGATCTGTAATTTGATCACCATGGTTATCCTCATCCTCAAACATGAAGTTTGAAAGATAAAACTCCTCCTCAACATTAGAGATTAAAGGAGATGAAGTGGGAGGAAGAAATGAAGGTTCCTCTATGGCCCACTCATCACTTGGAGCTCGTGAAACTATATGGTCCTCCTCCATCATGGGTTGATTGACCAAATCATGCCCTTTGAATGAAATCAAGGAATCTTCAATGATGCCTTCTTCATTGACTGGCTTCGACTCTGATTTGATCTCTCCCATCTTCTCCTCTTTAATGGGACATGGAGTTGATTATCCCTCCTCTTCAACTAGTTGTGTAGCTTGGGTTAGATTAGTATCTTCTTCAGGAAAAGTGCCATAAATAGATTGTTAATTCTCTTCCTCTTGTTCTTGTTCTTATTCTTCTGCAAACTCAACCTCAACCACCACTGTTTCTTTAACTCTAACATCATCCATTGGTTTGACCATCAAGGGGATATTTTTAAACCGAAATTTGGCAGCCCAACTCTTCAGATTGTCTATCATTTCTTTTTTGTTGGACTCCTCTCCTTGTTGTTCTCCTTGACTAGTTTCTTGGGTCTCTTCCCAACATGGACTTGAGAAAGAAAGATGAGTGGTAGGTTGGGGTTCAACCAGCTTTGTGATTATTTGTGGTGGGGTGGGAGGTGGAACTTTTGTTTTTTTTGGATGGGATGACTGTTTAGAAGGGAATGGAGTAGAGGAACTGAAATGGGGTGGAAGACTAGGGAATGGAGGAATGGAATCAAAACTTGGGGCAGCAACTAGGAAGCTTGAAAATTGGAGCTTAGGTTGAGATGGTGCTGTTTGAGAAAGAGAAATATAAAAGCTATGAGGTGGTGGACTTACCCATTGACAAGGTTTTCTTGACTCCAACTCATTAGCCTCGATCTCCTTAGTCCATTGTGTAAGTTGGGGCAACATTTCAATCATGAATTCTAGCTTCTCCTGAGGGATGTAATGTCTTGGAAAATGGCCTTCCCATGGACAAGGTTCCTTGAAACCAATCTGAAATGCCTTCATTTGTGCTATGCCCATTGATTGAACCATGTTAATCTCCATTTTTTGGATCTTCTCTAACATACCAACATCTTGTATTTGATTGTCTTCATTGTTTGCATAGCCTTTCTCTTGGAAATCTCCATAGCTAAATTGATTTTGGCATTGCTGCTCATAGGGTGGACATATTGATTTTTCCTTTGCTTAAAATATTTATTTGAAGGAGTTGTAAAACATATTGGGGGTGGATTGTTCTACTGTTGTAAGTGTGAGTTCCATGAAGGGAATGAAGTTATGATTGCACAACTTCATGGAATGGAAAATAATGAAAGAGATAGAAAGAAGAATGGATGAAAATGAGTGGAAATGGATGGAAAGAATAGGTTTGCAACTCAGAGAATGGTTTTTTGACTAGATAGATCCACCAGATGTGCAAACCAAACCTTCTAATAAGCTGGAGATTTACAACAAGTGCACATCAATCTTGTTGTAATGAAGTGAAGACCTCTTGGTTTCACCAGGCATGCCAAAACTATTGGTACAAAATCACAACACCCAAAAATGAGTCATGGATCTTGTTTTCTAAAGTAGGGTCATTTTGTGTGATTGCATAACATTGTATCATTCCCCAAGCTGTGGAACTTGCAAATGAGAATGACCCTCTAGAGAAGGCTAGTTCCTCTTCCTAATCTACCTGCCACAAGCTATTCTAGTGAAGGAAAGCTAATCTAATCCTAATCTAACTTCCAAGGATACAAGGAGAGAAAGGAAACAAGGAAAAATAAAGCCTACACTAAAATGGTGATACACCAGATAAGGAAAATGTTGATCATCTACCAAACTGCCATGGAATAAAGAGAGGTGAGAAATGGAAAGGATGGATAGGAGCATCATAGACCATAGGTCAGATTCACACAGAAAATATTTCAAAACCCCATGAAAACAGCTCCTAGATCTGCAAGTGAACATTCAAAACATGCACATATACCCTGCAATGAAGAGAGGCAAGAAGAGACAAGTAAAAATGAGTAAGGATGGACAAATTCATCACAAAACATGTTTTTATTGCTTCAACATTTGCACAGACCATAATATATGGACAAGAGGAAAAAAATGCCATTTTACAAAGCAAGGGACGAGGTTCGAGCTCCCTTTTTGACCCCAGGGAGGAGAAAAAGGGGGAGGCAGAAAAGAAAATGAAAAACCACCTTTTTGGGCCCCTTTATTACAATATATAGAAGAATGGGAGAGAGAAGAAAGAAATAATTGTATCCTTCTCTAACCTATTTTAGATACGCATTGAATCCCTTTTCGAAATTTCAACCATTGGAAATCAATGCCTTTTGCAAATCCGCCCACAATATGTCACTTTTGGTTCCCTAGTAGATAGAATCGAATCAGATCTGGTGGTTGAAGAGATTGGATTCTGCGTTAATGGCCTGTAAGACATTTTTTCATTTTAACCTACTAAGGCCTAATTTTTTTAATTTTTTTATATTTCCATGGTGTACAAGACATCAAGACACTTCGAATGGTTTATGATTTGTAATATTTCAGGCTCTGAGCCAAAAGATATGCCCCTTTTAAGTTTACATCGATTCCGCACACATGGGTGGGAAAATAATTTGAAAAATGCCCCCCCTTTTGGTTTGGGACACATGGCAGCTATATTGGAATGAAAATTGGGTTCGTGGGTCCATAATCAATATTTTTCCCTTTTTGCGTAAAAAAAACAAAGCTTAAAAAACTCCCGCAGCCCCGAAGCTCCACATGGACATGTGGCTCCTTTTGATTGGCTGGGAAATGTGCTTCCATTTTTACCTTTGTGCCTTTTTGGTTGAAAGGAAAATTTTAACCTTTATCCCCGATGCCCCACCTTGGCTTTGACTTGGGTCTAAATGTTGACTTTTTCGTTGGACGGAGTTATGGGCCATTTTGCATCTTTTACTTTCTTTTGAGGTAACAAGGAGCAAAAATACACTTTTTCCCCAATTGCCCACTTTCTTGTGGGACATGCCTCATTCTGGCACTCAGTCGGGGACCTTTTCTCCATTTTACCCTTGAAATAGTGCCCTTAAGACACTTAGTAGCCTCCGCCGGCCCACTTGCATTGACTATACAACTAACCCTGCCCCCTTTTGAGAACACTTGGAGGCACCGCTCTTGTTTGAGAATCCAACCCAAATTTTCCCTTGAAGGAGTGTCGAGTTGAAATTCTTGAGCTTCCGTTGCTCTATGGAATTTTCAATAGTTCTCATTTTTAGGCTTTGGGCTACGTGGCGAGCTCACGCTCATTTGGGTCTTTTCTCGGTGAACAACTCTTGGAGATGTGCTAGACTGACGCTTGACATTCTCTGCTTACACTTTTATACTTAGCCAAATTTGAAGCCTTTTCTATCATTCCCTTAACTCTCTTTGAACATTTGCTACATGCAGGGCTAGTGCAAGTTTGAGCTCCCCCTTTTGGATTCACTTAGGGAGAAGCATCGTTAGGTCACATGGTCTCTTCCGTTGCCTCCTCCATACTGAGTTGTTTTTAGGTTTTATCCTAAACTGTTTCAAGCTTGAGGAATTTGAATCTTCATCATTTCTTCTTCTTTTAATTTTTGGTTCCTCTGCAGCATCTCCCCTTTTTTTCCAACCCTGCTATCCCATAGTTGATCCTTCCTGTAACTTGGATAATGGATTTAAAGTATAGAAATGACCTGACAGATTTGTTTCTTTTTGTACAGGATCCTTTGCTCTTTCTTCACTTCTTGCACTTCATTGTTGAATCTTTTTTTTGCAACCAATTGAAGGATTTAAATGCATTTTCTTGGGTTCCTTTTATGCAGGGTCATGATTCCATCCAATATTTAGGTCAGGGCCAAATATGGATAACAGACACATATGTGTTTGTATTAGAGACTTCTAATACTAATTACATCTAATAAATATTTAACAAGTGGAAATATGTTGAAGTTTTTTCAACATATTTGTAATATAACATGGTTAGTTGTTAAACATACTGTTATGCTAGTTTCACAACTTGTGTTTAACCTCTACAATTGGAAATCATATAATTTATATCTATATGAATATTATGAATTTAACCATGTTGATGTTGTGTTGGACATACTTCTTAATTTGTGTTGATGTTTTGATGTAGGTGACATAACTTTAAGCAAAAAAATAATCCATGTGGCTAAACAGGTTGTTAAAAGTGAAACACATAGAAGGTAAAAGAAGTATTCCTTTTCTATGTGAAGGTGAGATTGCTATTTGTAAAGAATCCAATTCAACATTAGAGATCAAGTTGTAGATATCCTCACCAAGCCATTGTGTGATGATAAGTTTTGTATATTTTTTTCCTTGGTGGTCCTATCAAAGTTTCCATTAAGAGGGAGTGTGCATGAAAGTTGCACCTCTTAATGACTGATGTAAAATTACAATACTTCCTCCTTTTGGTAATAAGTAAATGTGTTGAACTATGCAAAGTTTCTTATAAATCCTAGCAAAGCATTATTTATGGGTATGCCTTGGTTAATAAAAGGATCCATAATCTGATATAAGTCTTCATATATACAACACTGATCCTAAGAATTTTTTATGGGAAGATCTATAGGATTTCCGTTGTTTAATTTTATGGGAATATCTATCAGATTTCCCTTGTTTGCATATTAGCCAAAGTCACTACTGTTGATAAATGGATCTTTAAATCCTTTTCTAGAAAAAGGTAAATTTGGCATGTCTCATTTTTTGCCCCACTTAACATTAAAATGGAGTGTTGGGGTTAATAATGTCATGCAGGGATACCATTTGATGGACCACCACTTAAGACCCTTTTATTAAAAGTTTATTTATAAATTTAATCAGTCTTTCAAAGCTTAAAAAAATAATTGAAATGGTGTGACCATTCACCCATCCTAAATAAATATGATGATCCCACACATGATTGAATACTAGATGAGGGCATCAATCTAAGCATAGAATATATGCGAATGATCAAGATTTTTATCTAAGAAAACTATATAACTGCGAGACACAAGTCTGCAAGTTATATCTATGAGATCGAGGAGGGAAGTAGAAGTGCTAGGTTAAATATATAGAAATTCTTAATATAGGAAATGCTTTATTTTTATGGTTTTTTTCCTTTAGTTTTCCCTACTTTAAATCTATTGTTCTCTTTCTATTTAATTTTTTATTATTTTCTTTTAGCTCAAGTTATTACATTCTGTAATCTATAATCTATATTTGGCTAAATATGTGATTAATTTAAATGCACAACATAATCTAGGATCCATAATTTGTTAATTATAATTTCCATCATTTCCCTAACATTAAGTAAAATAAACATTATTTTGAAAATAATATTTAAATCAATTTAGATTAGTTCATTTGGTGAACCTCACTCATGATCAAACACTTTGATATTTATTTTTCCCGTTCTATTGGATCATCTTTAATACCTCATCAAGTCTCCTTGTATGAAATAATTCAAATTCACCCATCTTACAAAGATGTTCTAAAAAATCCCTAGACACTATGTACTTCCGTCACAATACGCCACCTACACAAGTAAGTGCCATTTTGTATTACCTCTTTAATGACAATATCAGTCCTGATACCATAATGAATGAACCCATCTTAGAGTAAATTCAAAATTTAAGCCATTATTTTAAAGATAAATTTCTAGCTATGGAAACTGCAATCACATCCCCAAAAGCTTAAATCCAACATCTTAAGGATGCTTCTCATGCCCATGCTAGTCCATCTTCTACACCTCATCCTAATCCCATGTCTACTACATGTGCTCATAAAAGTGAAGATAAATTCTTACGGCTACCATCACCTCTCAAGTTTGAATTAAATTCGTAGAAACATGATCTTTTTTCCTAATCTCCTCAATCACTAGTTGATCAACTTTCCACCTAATCATTACTAACCTCTATATTGGATTACAAAATATAAATGTCATCCATTTCACAATTACCAAAAAATCAATGGACATAATGGAAATGATTGTTATGATTTAAAACGAAGAATTAGACACGTTGACCATCATTGTTTACTTTCATTTTCTACACAACATCCTACTACATGCACTTCTCAAATTGTAAAATCCCACTGGGATCCCAAATCTACCCCTTCTATGTCTAATGAGCATCATGCCATAATTACTAATGTTCCTTATCTGGTAAGTCAGGAACCACCTATCCAACACAGTGTGATACCACCTTTAAAAATACCTATTGCATTACCTCCTCCTATCAAGTCCTCCAAAACATTACCAATTCCAAATAAGTAACCACCATCTAAGGAAGGACCGCTACTTTCCCCATCACAAGCTAAGATCCCTCACTAACATAATCCAATTAAAAGTATAATTCCTATTTTAAAGCCCACCACTAAGTTTTATGGATGCAACATTTGAGGTTGTTATGAACATGGATCTCCAATTTGTTGACATGGAGGCCAATTTAAATACAAAACATGATAAATTTTTAGAAGAAATATGTTAGAAGAAGTCGGTGGTGGAGATAATCTCACCTAAAATCTTCATTGGTGGTTGCATGGGGGTAAATTCCAATAAACAACATAAATATGTTGTATATCACTTTGGGAAGCATGACATTAATTAAACCGAAGTCACAATATTTGAAAAGTATAGCCACGTTGGTATTTTAGTGGATCATAACATTAATGATTTGGGTGAAATATTGATGGAAGTGGATTACCTTACAAATATGGGTAAAAAATTAATGTCAATGATTTTAAAAACTTTGGGTAAAGTTGAGATCTCAACTTACACACGAGGGGAAGATGGATGAATGATGAGTAAAGAAGAAAATGTCGTGCTCTTTATGTCAACCCACGAGAGTGACTAGAAGTTTTGATACTAATCTAAAAACCTAGGCATCTATTATTTTCAGTTCTAGGATAGGTTTCACCAAGGTTTTATCCTACTTTGTGGTTACCCTTGAACTAGACGATTCAGTTTCTTCTCTTTTGGTCCCTTTTTGTTTCTTGAAATTCTCATCACTTTATCTAAATATTAGATCCTTATTTGTAACAGGGTAGGGACCTTAAAAAAACCATCCTTCTACATATTATCAAAACAATTATTACTTCCATTTTCTTTCTAACATCATCACATAGATCTCCATCACTTGTAAACATAGAGGCATTGAACTCTCTTGCCACTCATAGTCACATGTTATAATCTACAGTTACCTACTTATACTATTCTCTTATCATTTCTCTATTGCATATCACACTCCATGCTTCATGTATATCATTCTAAGAAATCTTACATATTTGGTACGCACATTGTACCATCTTTACCCGATGAAAAAATAATGTTCTGTGGTTCATGCTCAAATTTTGAGGGGGAAATTATTAAATGGACCTCACATCCTTTAATCCTAAGATTCTTTTTATACACTATGTGCTCCATGATGAATATTTTCAAGCATTCTCACATCACTTATGGTATACACATTGTACCATCATTACCCAATGACACACTCTAGTTTCACCGTTCATACTCGATTTTTGAGGGTCAAATTATCAAATGAACATCACATCACCTATTATTTACTATATGCTTTTTACTTCAGAAATAATGTTTCTCAGCACTCTCACATCTCAGGTATACAAATTGTATCATCTTTACCTAATGAAACACTCTTTTTCTATGGTTCATACTTGACCTTGGAGGGGGATATTCTTTAATTAACCTCACATCCTCTAATCCTAAGCTTATTTTTTATATTCTTTGTGTTCCATAGTGAATATTTTCAAGAATTCTCATATCACTTATGGTATACACATTATCCTATCATTACTTGGTGATACACTCTAGTTCCATGGTTCATACTCAAGTGTTGAGCGTCCAATTATCAAATGAACATCACATAACCTACTCTTTACCATACATTTTTTACTTCACATAAAATCTTTCTTAGCACTTTCACATCCCTAGTATACATATTGTACCGCCATTTCCCGATGAAACACTATTATTCTATGGTTCATTCTTAACTGTTGAGGGACCATTACTAAATGAACCTCATCGCATGTACATCCATTTGGGGGAAATTTGGATCTCCACCTTTTCACATCCTATACATTGCAGAACACTAGCATGTTCGCACAACATGTGCATTTCTTGGTTTCATTTAATCTTGTTGGCTTATTCTACTTACATGTTACATTTTGTTTTCCATGCTAGTTGGATATTTAATATGTAATTATCTTTTTCTATATACACATTCCTATTCACTTGGAATCTTGTTGTGAATGTATGAAATCATACACGGTGTATGATGCTTGACACTTATCTTTACAACTCCATTTGACACTCTAGGGGCATCTACCTTTTCTACTCCCACACTCCACACATCACATGTTCTAGTATTGCATTATTTACTACTTGTCATAAATGTTACCTCACCTTTCACTGATCTTTACACATTTAGACATACTATTTATCTCTCTAACATGCTAATGGGGGATTCATGTTTAGCATTTTCATTACAGGATTAAATATAAATGTGGTTATTTGAAAAAAATTTCTTGTTATTGTTTAATATCATTTTCCATTTTTTTTCGGGCTATGCCCTAAGTTATGATTCCTCATTGTTTTCTTATTGCTTCTTCAACCCTCATTGTATTGTGACATTGAGAGTGATGTATCATGTATGAAACCTAAATTTCACGCTACATTTTATCTTCATAGGTTCTTGTTATATTTCTTTCTATTGCATGCTAGCTATTGTTACCCTAACAGATGTTCCTAGACCATCTTGTTTACATGTGCCTTGGCTTCCACCATGCACATCCCATACCCCCTGTAGGAATCCATTATCATATATGCTTATCAGTATATGATTCTCTTGTTTAGGAAGCCTTCTCCTACTTTGGTTGCATGTACCCCAAAATAAGTCATGGCATAATTTAGGTGAGAAAATCATCCTTACAATAAAAAAAATTTAAAGATTAGATCATAAATTTCAGATTTTGAAACATAACAGAGTCACATAATTATCCAGATTTAAACATGGGTCACAAAAACAAACTATACAATAACACCCATATCATATAGGAATGGTGGGTGCTTGTGTCCCACCTAAGAACTTGTGTCCTAGGTGCAAAAAGAGTCAATTTATTTGTTCAACACAATTTTCAGATGTTCACAACAAATTTATAAAGTAGTAGTTACTTTACTCCAATTTTAGAATTCTATTTACGTTCAGATGTAAATACTTACATAAAGTGACATGTCATATGCTGTGGAACTTATTTAGGAAGTTTCATGGATGGAGAGTAAAACTGACCTCTCTCCCTAGTACTCTTTACTTGGTGTGAGATAACCCAAAAAATTTGTCTTTGGTATGAGATTGCCCAAAAAAACCAATCTTTTCATGAGATTGCCCAAAAACCTTACCATTTGGTAACAAATTCAACAACATATCCAAGAAAATAACAAAAAATTATTAATCTTTAACTCTCTTATACATCAGGTGTACACTTTCCTTTTACACATGTTAATTAAATTTTTCACATGTGGGGCTTTGACTACTTTATTTCTCTACTCTTGCAGGTCCATCCTTAGATGCAAAAAGAAGTATCTCACATTAGCAAGCACAAACTCAACACATATGTTCAAGCCCTAGGGTCTACCTCTCCTTCCTAGTTCCACATTCGATTTTATGATCACATCACACTTCACTTCTCAACTCGGCATACTATCGGCCACAATATTATCTTTAGGATCACAAGGAACACATATTCTATCTAATTTATGCTACTTAGTATTCACTCAACAAAATAAAGTGCGTGTAAAATGTAGACACAAAATCTATGCACATGGGTATATTTTTAGGTCCTATAGAATAATAATATACGAAAGAAAACTAGTGGTTGACAACGTCTTTTGGACCTTTTCATTTTGTTTCATATATTTTTATCGATCTAACACACCTTACAACGTATCGATACTGTACTAATTTAGATTTTATAGCCTCATAAAATAGCACCCATTCAGGAAAAAATCTCCCAAGAGCTCCTGTTCCTTTTGGGTGCTCCTTACCTTCTTTGATTTCTTCTTACTCTTTTGGGTGTCTGTTATGTGTGGGTAATATTTTAAAACTTTGGGTTGGCATTTTAGTTGTTAATTAAAAGATTCAAACAAGGGAATCATATATATACATAGTTATAGCTCTTAGATAAGGGCCAAGCATTAAAAATTACCTATATTCACCTAAGCTTGCATTCAAAGGCACACTAAGAATTCAAAGGCATACATCTAGCATATCCATACAAGGGAAAATGGATGCATCACTATGCACACACAACATAGGAGGGAGATTTTATCTTATTCCATGTAACACATTTGCATTCTTGAAGCAATCTAGATCTAGCCCATTGTCATAGTTCAACTTGAAAAAGCACAACCTAGAGCATCATTAAACACACATTCACACAAAACTACATGGAATCTGAAGTGTAGTGTAACACTTGGTACTAAGATCACTCTTCATGCTTTCTCCGTGGTCTATCTAAAGCCACATTCTGCATTTTCTTTATTAGATATGATGTGGTTTGTGGACATGTGCAGACTGAAAAATTATTTTATAGGATACGAGTAGAATCAACGATCTAGGAGAGAAACTAGAGTGACAAAGGGAAAATAATAACAGAGATAATCCTGTATAGAAAAGGACATAATCTTATCTCTTAACTAGGCAGTAACACCTAGATCAATCACTAGCACTCGGGTGCTCCTGTCATCCCATAGTAACTTTTTTCCTGCACATCTGTGACTCTCATAAATTCCATTAATCCTTGACAATATTGTTTATAGTCTCTTTCAACATTTTCCCTACATAGATCATTTGGTTGATTTTGCATAATAAAACAAATCACCCTCTCTCTCCCTCTTTCTTAGGGTTTCATAGTGTTTCTTTCTCTTTTCTTGTGTCTTATTTTATATTATCACTTGTATATAATTAAATACAGTACAAGTTACTTTGAAATTAAGATTTAATTCAATTTAGATTAAATCACATTTAAGTTAGACTTGTAAGCTTAAAGTGGAGTTAAATGCATCTCATTCTCACAGAACTTTATGCCTCCACTTGTTAGCACCTTGCTCCAACACACAATTTTAAGTCCCATGTGTCACCATTCTCCCTTTTTCCCTCTAAAGCAATAAGGGGGACACAATAATGGGCCTGGGTATTCCTTGTGGATGTTAAAATCAAAATGTTGTAAAAATTTGCATGAAAACACATGAAAAATTCACCAAATCTTCTCCTAACAAAATTAGTAATTTTTCATGAAATTTTTTAATGAAACCTCTCTCACTTCCATTCATGGCCACCATCACATAGCAGCAAACGTACACCAATTTTTTTAATTTTTATAAGGAGATCCGGGCATTGAAATCGCCTAAAATTTAGAGGTTATGTTCCTTGAAAAATCTAGTTTCATCTTGGATTTTTTTTTTGTGATAAGGTGAAAGATTTTTTTAGATATGGAAGAAATATTTTTATCTTAGTATTCATTGCAATCCTGGAATAAAACCCAAAATTTTAATATTAATTTTATTACAATCTGACACATGCAGTGCACTTTATAAAAATAAGAAGTGTTCATCGTGGGGCATGTATTAAAATAATAAGTTGTCAAAAATGATAATTGTTATCATCCTTGACAACCGAACAAGGTTAGAACACTCTAGAGTTTCCTAAAGCACCATTTCTAGAGATATCTCTGCAAATGCTGAAGGATGTTGGATTATATAAATCTTTCCAATTATAGTAGAATTTAGTCATCCTAATTAAGTAAATTCATGATATGTACATAACATGGATTACATTTTATAAAACAACAATTTAGAGATAGTTACTTAGACAATGAGTGAAATCAGGAACATCTTGAGCTTTAAAACATCAAGTTCTCTATTGGAATTGAAATTTATCAATGTAATGATGATCATGAGGATGATGGGAAGAGCTCACTCTGAGTGAGGGTGGAACTCATCTCAATAAATGCACACTTTTATAAGTGTTTCTAAACATATCATCTATTCTCAACAATGATCTCACATCTTGCAACTCACAAGAGGCAGATTATGCTATCATAGTGTTTTAGTTCAATAAGTGATCAATGACAAGGAAAGTCATTCAAAATTCATTTGAAGAAAGTACTTCATCAGTAAGAGATTTCCCATCTCTATATATAAACTTCTCTCTCTCTCTCTCTCCTCTCATCTCTCATCTCCCTCTCTCTATAATTTATTTTTCTTCATTAAGAATGTACTTTCTCACTCTTTTTTCTTATTCACTTAAGTGGCTTAATGTTGTATTGTAAAATTCCATTTTCAAAAGTAAGAAAAGGACTTAATTTCATTCCTAAGATAATGTGGAATGCAACAAGTGATGAGTAAAGGTGAAAATTCACGTGGGGGAGATGAAAAGACAATTTTCAATGTTATAAATTGGCATGACCTCTCCATTCCAAAGGGTTGGAAATTGTGAATTATTGTATGTTATTGAGTTTTTTATCACTACTACATCAAGAAATAAAAGATACATTTCTTCTCTTTTCTTTTTCTACATTATTTCACCCTTTCTAATTTTCAACTTTGTAAACATGGTGATCTTGAAAAACCAAGAAAGATGTTTGCGCCTTTATAAGTGAATCAATAGAATTCTCTTTCTACATGATGTGTTAATCTTATCATTGTTATCATTGTTGTGTTCTTCTAATTGAATGTAGATCTACTCTGGTTGATGTATGTGACTTTTTTAATCCTACTCACAACATTAACCCTCCCTCCCCTTATTTCCCTAGCTCCCCTTTACATCTCTTTTCTACAAATTCCTCCTTTGTACTCTATAGAAACACTTTTCTATATGTTTAATGGAGTATTCTTGTGTGATCTCAAACCTAACAGTCACCCACAACTTTTAGTTAGTTTACATTTAATAATGGGAGCCTCCCGATACAAAAGAAGGAGGATATTATCCTCATGGTCGGATGTGGAAGGCAATAATTTGCAACATGAAAAATTATATCACCCACAGTCATCTTTGAAATTGATTTTTTGGATCCTTGTTGCATCCATCGTTAGATGTATTTCTTCCTCTTCCTTTTCCATGATTTGAATTCTAAGATGATAAATTTTGTTCTAAAGATGTATGTTATATTTTTAACCTTTACTCTCGATTTATTAAAGATCCACACAATTCATGAATTGAAATCTGACTCAAATCCTTAATGTTTTCTATGGATACAAACAAAGGATAAAATTTTGAAGCTAGATTCCTAACCATCTTTTCAATTATTCTTCTATCATACAATATTTCTCTATGAGATTTAGTCTGATTTACTAGGCCATAACATAAATATAGAATGACTCTATGAAGTGTGATTCTTTCATAGACATATAATTAAAATATCTTCTAAGTAATTCGAGTTTGGAAGTTCTAACATTCCCCTTACCTACAGATACTACCTAGAGAGTATCCCATGTTTCTTTTGGTTGGTTGGCTGATGCCACTCTTAGAAGAATACTTTCATGCATAAGTTGATGTATGTAGAAGAGGGATTTTGCATCTTTCTTTCTTTGCTTCTTCAAGATATCCTTCTCTTCGTGTGATAATGCATTATATGATGCTAGATCTGTTGGTTTTGTGTTTCCATTTTCAAATATAATTTCCCAAACATCATGGGATCTAAATAGCACATTCATTATTAGAGACAAATACACATAATTCTTCCCATTGAATTAAAGATTTTAGAGACTTGATAAATATGCTCCAGATGAAGAAGCCACTAAAATATTGTAAATTTAAAAACCTACTCTAATACCGATTTGTAGGATAGATAAAACAAAACAACAAACTCAGAAATTAAAACTCTAAATAAAAATAGAGATTAAACTCATAAATCAGCACTACGGTGTGTCTATTATACATGTTTGACAAAAGCTTCAGCTTTGTCTTCTTTTCTTAGAAACATCGATTACGTGTGCCTCTCATATAGAGCTATTTAACCGAAAAATATAACATGCATAACCTAAAAAAAAATCTTTTTTGTTTTATTTTATTTTTCCTCATAATAGGATGCGGGAGAAAATAAGCTATAACGTAGCGACTATTCTAAATTCCGATAATGCTTCATTGTTTAACCCATCAACACTCGTTGTATCAATATTTGTTTCAGCCCAAAACATTGCCCAATCCTATCAAGATCTCACCCGACTGGGATTGTTTTTTGATCAAAAATGTGTTTAAAATATTAGTGTGAATCCTCCTGAACCTCTTGCTCGAGCGAGGTCTTACTACTCTTTAAAATTTGTTGAATGTTCACTTCGAATTTTTACTAAAGTGACAACTACGTAATATGCAAATCCTAGCCAAGTGTTATCCGTAGTTGTTCCTGAAGAAACACCTTCATCGCAGCATGTGTTATATCACGGTCAATAAAGACGCCAAGTTGACACTAAAGTGATAGTTCTACGAAATAAAAAACTAATCCGCATGTACAACTGTTGGACTTTACACAGCCACGAATTAATAAGCACAGCGGAAATAAAACACATAAAACGAGTAAACGGAAATAACAGTAGCAAAATAGACAAATCACATAGACACAGAGATTTACGTGGTAAAACCCTCAAGAGGGAAACATCCACAGAGCAATAATATCGGTTCTCTATTATTCAAGTTATGAAATTACAGACAACCTTTTTTCTCAACTCTCTCATGTCATAAGACACACTATCTCAATGGGCACACACAGATTTATAGCAGTTCATACAAAACTGACTGCATTTAATCTGATCCTCTCCTTTTCCTAACTTAGGCTGTCTGGTTACAACCAAAAGCTCAATAATAGGATCTGAATCCATGTAGAGAGGGATTCGTTGTCATCTCATTTCAACAATCTCCACCTTGACAACAATTAACCTAATACTTTGCTCATTTTCTCATCATCTTTTCTGCGAGCCAAGAGAAGTGATGCACCACCGTAGCTTCTCTAATATAACTGGTTTCGTGAACATGTCTGCACAATTCTTTTGAGTGCGAACCTTATCAAGAATAACCTATCCTTCATCAATAACATGTCTTACATAATGGTATTTAATTGGAATATACTTCGACTTACTGTGGTAAGCTGGATTCTTAGCCAAATAAATTGCACTTTGACTATCACAGAAAATTTGTACATTTTTTTGACCCTGTCCTAACTCACCCAAAAATCCTTTCAACCATACTGCCTCTTTGCAAGCATGTGAAGCAGATACATACTCTGCCTTAGTAGTGGATAAAGCAACAATGCTTTGAAGCTTTGACATCCAACTAATAGGACCACTTGCAAGAGTAAAGACATAACCTGAAGTAGATGTCCTTTTTTCCAAATCACCTGCAAAATATGAATCAACATAACTGCAAACCTTATCACTGCAACCAAAAAAAATTGATACGATAACTACTCGTGCCTCTAAGATACCAGAAGCACCCATTTCACTGCTGCCCAATGTTCTTTACCTGGATTTGCCATGTATCTACTGACAACACCAACTGCATGTGAAATATCCGGTCTAGTACTAACCATCGCATACATCAAACTTCCTATTGTATTAGCATACGGTACACGAGACATATACTCCTTTTCTTCATCATTACTAGGACATAAACCCGAAGAAAGTTTAAAATGCAAAGCTAAAGGGATATTAACTGGTTTCACCTTATCCATACCAAATTTCTGAAGTATTTTCTCCACATACTTCTCTTGTGATAACCATAGCCTACCTTTCGTCCTGTCTCTATGTATTTCCATGTCCAAGATCTGTCTTGCTATTCCTAGATCCTTCATATCAAATGTCCCAACCAACTAAGCCTTTAACCTGCTGATATCAACCATGCTCTTGCTTGCAACAAGCATATACATCAACATACAATACCAATATAATGAACATGCCATTATCTAACTTTTTAAAGTAAATGAAATGATCATATTCACTCCTGGTAAAATTCTAGCTCACCATGAAGGAATCAAACTTCTTGTACCCTTGTCTTGAAGACTGCTTCAAGCCATACAATGATTTCTTGAGTTTGCAAACAAACCTCTTTGTTGCGATTTTGAACGAACCCTTCCGATTGTTCCATGTAAATTTCCTCATCCAAATCTCCATGTAGAAAAGGCAGTTTTAACATCTAGCTGCTCTAATTCAAGATTATGCAATGCAACTAGTGCTAACACCATACGAATAGAAACAATTTTTACAACTGGCGAAAAAATCTCATGAAAGTCAATACCTGCTTCTTGAGAAAAACCCTTTTGCGACCAGCCTTGCCTTGTACTTTGAAATAACATCATCAGCACCTTTCTTCAACTTTGTATACCCACTTACAACCAACCGATTCCCTGTTCTTAGGAAGTTCCACTAGATCCCATGTTTTGTTTTTAATCAAAGCATCAATTTCCTCTTTCATGGCATGTTTCCATTTGTCACTATCTGAAACCTCTATTGCTTCTTTGTAACAACTTGGTTCTCCTTCATTAGAAATTAAAGCAACAGAAGTGACAAAATCATCATACCTGCTTGGAACTGATCTGATCCGTGTAGACCTTCGTAGAGCTTGCTATGGTATTTCCTCAATTTCCTGAGGTGTTTCATTCTCCTCATCCTCCTGAGTGATTTCCTCTTGAATATCTTGCTCATGGACATCTTCATGATTTTCACCCATGGATGAATGTATATCAAATTGAATTTGCTGTGATTGTGGTACATCAACTTGTTTCATAACATTCTTTCCATCCGATTTCATGAGTGAAATTTCATCAAATATAACATCTCTATTTATGATGATCTTATGGGCAGTAGGATTCCATAATCTATACCCCTTTACACCATCACCATATCCAACAAAGACTAATTTCTGTGACTTAGGATCTAACTTGGAACACTGAATGTTCAGAATAAGTGCATAGGCATCACAACCAAAAACTCTAAGACTAGAAAAATTCCATGGTTGACCTGTCCATACCTCTTAAAAAATCTTGCAGTCACTTGCTGTCGATGGTGATCGATTAACCAGGAAACAAGCTGTAAGCAAAGCTTCTCCCCATAATTCCTGCTACAACTTTGCATTACTGAGCATGCTCCTTACTCTCTTGAGAAGAGTCTTGTTCATGCGTTCAGCAATGACATTCTGCTACGGAGTGTACACAGTGGTTTTATGCCTGTTGATCCCTTCATTCTTGCAATAATTCTCAAACTCCTTAGAAGTAAATTACCATCCATTATCTGTTCTAATAATTTAATGGATTTCCCTATGCTCTTTTCAACCAAAGCTCTAAACTATTTAAAAGTGTTAAATACATTAACTTTCCTCTTTAACAAATAGATCCAAACTTTCCTCGAGTAATCATCTATAAAACTAACAAAATATGATGATCCTCCATATGAGAGTTTTAGAGCTGGATCGCATAGGTCTGAATGAATATAGTCTAGGATACCTTTACTTGTATGTTTTCCAGGTTTAAACTTCTGTCTAGCTTGTTTCCCATAAACACGATGTCCAAATAACTTTAAGTCTACAGTTTTTAAACTAGGAAGAAGCTTACGATCAGCAAGTACCTTAATTCCTTTCCTCACTAATATGAACCTAGTCCGTTGATGCCATAAGCGAGTGGATTTCACCTGAATCCTCTGATGTGACTCCTGCTTGATCAATTTTTGTCCTTCCTTCAAGTTTATACAGGTTCCCGACTCTGTTAGCTTTCATGACTATCAAGATACCTTTTGATATCTTCAAAACTCCACCTTGAACTGAACCCTTATGTCCACTAGAATCCAGAACTCCCAAAGATATTAGATTCTTTCTCAAGTCAGGCACATGTCTCACATCTGTCAGTGTTCTATCAATCCCATCATACATTTTAATTCTAATACTCCCCTATCCCAACAATTTTACATGTAACATCATTACCCATGTAAACTACCCCGTCATCAATAGATTGATATGTAGAATACCAATTCCTATGCAGACACATGTGATGGGATGCCCTCAGAATCAATTAACCAGTCATAATGGTACTGTGAGACAATAGACGTAGATAATACCTTATCAACGATACCTGAATCCTTCTCGGCTATGTTAGCCTCCTTTGTAGAGTCCTCTTCCTTAGATGCCTCTTTACGTTTCTAGCAATCTTTCTTGAGGTGTCCTGATTTGTTACAGAACCAACACTTCAACTTGCTCTTTTTGCCCTTCAACTTGGATCTAGCTGGGCCTCTTCGAATGCTGTCCCCTCTCAGTAGTTCTGCCTCTAGCCATCATAACTTTTGATGTCGAAGTTTCTAGAGAAGATCTCTTTCAAGTTTCCTCAGATATCATAGCTCCAACAACAACATCAAAGCTAATGACCTCTTTAGAACTAAAACTAATAAAAGGTTATGAAATGATCCCAAGATTCAGGCAGAGAACTTAATAATGTTACCGTCTTATCTTCATTATGAAATTTTGTCACCCGTGTTGTCCAATTTACAAATAAGAGTATTAAAAGTATTTAAATGTTCTGAAATTGTCATACCTTCCTGCATACACAAGGTATACAGCTGACGCTTCAGGAGGATTCTATTCGTCAAGGATTTAGTCATATACAAGCTTTCCAGTTTTGTCCAGAGTCTACTGTTGTTGTTTCAGACACGATGTTGAATAATACATCATGCCACCAAGCATAGGCGAATAATCACTGAGAGCACGAAATTCCATCTCGTCCCAGTCATCATCTAATCCATACTCGCATGGGTTTCTTTGCCTTTCTTGTGAGCACCTTCACAACACCCTGCACGCACAATATGTCCTGCATCTTGACTTTCCATAACTCGAAATTGTTGCTCCCATCAAATTTTTCTATTTTGAATTTCAAACTTTGTGTCTTTGTCTCTCTGTAAATCACGTGTGTTTTCCTCTTCAAATCACTTGCCGCGAGTCTATGCAATCACCGAGCGTGGCCGCGAAATCTTTCCGGCACGCATTTCCCTGCCACCGAGCATTCTTGGCCACATCAAAGAGTTGCTGCACAAGGCGGCCTTATAACAAGCAGGTCACCACGAGCTTTGTAACACAATGTGTGTCCCTTCCGAAATCACGGCCCCTGAACTCGCCTGGAAAAAAAACATAGCCTTTAAAATTCTCCTTTGTTCAAATTCGCCCCAATCGAACTCTACCTTTCTGTACTCGTCCATTCGTGGCACTCAGTCAAACACGCTCTAATACCACTTGTTGGACTTTACACAACCACGAATTAATAAGCCACAACGGAAATAGGAAACACATAAAATGAGTAAACGGAAATAACAGTAGCAAAATAGACAAAGTCCCCTCACAGACACAAAATTTACGTGGTAAAACCAACATCAAGAGGGAAACATCCATGGAGCAATAGTATCGGTTCTCTATTATTCAAGTTATGAAATTACAGACAACCTTTTTTCTCAACTCTTTCATGCCTCATAAGACACACTGCCTCAATGGGCACACACAGATTTATAGCAGTTTATACAAAAACTGACTGCATTTAATTGATCCTATCCTTTTCCTAACTTAGGTTGTCTGGTTACAACCAAAAAGCTGAATAATAGGATCTGAATCCATGTAGAGAGGATATTCGTTGTCATCTCATTTCAACATCTACTTGATGCTCTATACTTTGAATCAATGTTTTTCTTTTCTCAATGCAACTAGCATTGGAGTTAAGAGTCCTAGCTCTATAAAGAAGCGCAAACCTTTCAAAAATCTCTTTTTGCTTACGAAGTTTTTGTTTGTCTTCTATTTTTTTATGTCCAACCTATCAGCATAGAGCCTCATGCTTCCTTCCCTCATCTTTCAGTGAAAAACACTACTGTCTACAAGTGCTTGGTGAGATTTGACCTTTCCATTGTATTTTGTCTCTTAGAAAATTCAGTTCCCAATATTGAAGGTATTCGTCCAAAATTCTTAGCCATAGGTATTCATTTGACTATTCATTAATAGCATTATGTTATCAAACTATTTCTTTCCAAAATCTTTGTCAAAAAATACCCCGTAGGTAGCACCGTAGCAATACCTTGATGTGATTTAGACTTGCACTTTGGGCTATTATCTGATATGCCGAAATGAACTACTTGGGTCCATGAAAAATGGTTTCTTTTGGTCTATTATCAGTAATGTCGTTCTCATATTACTGCTAGGTTCTAAGTCACAGTTTATGCTTAAGTATTTTTGTTCTTGCCTCTACCATTTCTATGTTTAGCTCCTGATTGTATTCACTTTAGGATTTATTCCTACATATTCATACAATTATGAACTTTGTGAATGATTTATCCATTGATCGAAATTCCCACGGTTGGAGCCTCTTGTAACACTGTCATCTACGCTTTTGGAATAGAAACACAAGTACTCCTTCCCGATTGCTAAAGATTGGTTTTCCAGTGAATAATTACCATTGGAGCTAATGGTCATGTGATGTTTCTGTCTTCCCCTTTTTTCCAAACACTTAGACTAGAAGGTGCTTTTGACATATAGAATCTTCATTGTACGACTAAAAAAAAAATCGACCAAGTGAGTTTATTTTCGTAGAAGCATGGGGTATGTAGTCATTTATGTTATTCCTTCACTCCATTTAAATCTTGCAGTATGGGCATTTCAAAGGTGGTCAATGTCATCATAGGTTGGTTAAGAATAGGTTTTGACCTTTTGAATATATGAATCATGATGTCTCTTGTTGAGATTTCTTTCTTTGCGTACTCAGTGGCTATTTTAGTTGCACAATATACACCTCAATAACTAAATGCATAACTTCGGGAGTGAAGAAGTTGATGAAAAATGAAGATCATGGATACTGGCGTTGGAACACATAAAGGTCACATACCCCATCATTATTCTATTGGGTCATAGGTTCATTCTAGCTATGTAAATATAGGTCGAATGAATTCTTCGTTTCTACTACTATTTTTTATTTCAAAGGTAATTGGACATAGAGCACTGACCTTGTAGATTGTCTAAGTACGTACCTAAATATCATCATATCCAGAGCACTCCATGATATAGTGACATGGCCTATCTCAACCTTGACTGATGTGCAACAAAATTGACATATCCTCTCTTTCTAGATTTTCTATTGGGATTTTCCATGTACTCCATTTCGTAGCAAAGTTGCGAAGACACATCATGTTCTCAACTCGAGCTATGAAACTCTTCACTCTCCATTTGATTTTTGCAGAGGTAAATTTTAGTGGTGAATATTCACTAATTCACGAATACTATACAATTTTGAAAGTTGACATTTAGTGATTTTGAGGAGGTCGTACAGAACAACATTTTGCCTAAAATTTCAAGATGCAAGTTAATTTTATCAATTGGCTTGCCTAATGTTTTAAAAAAGATGTCATACTTATGTATGTATATTGGCATTGCCTTGAATACACAAATCGGGTACATTCGCCAATATATACTAATAAAAAATCTAAGGATCATATGCATAAATTCAAATTCCAGTTGACTCGACTTGCATAATCCAGGCACCTGATCTACGTCGACCACATAGTCCAGCATGCATGACATACTTCGTCCAGCACACCATGAAAAGTGTTTCATAGATGCCTAGCCACATGATCCAAGATGCCTGAATGCATACTTTAGAGTTTAGACGCCTAGGCATAAAATTGAGATACCATTTCTGGCCACATTATCCCAAATGCCCTTAATCCAAACGCCCTGACTAGCATACTATAGAGTTCGAGTCCTAACTATGTCCATCCAAAAGCCTGTGTAGGCATCAGGTCACATATCCCAGACGCCATCATTGTAGAATGCATAGATTCTCATACCACATATCTTAGACGCCTATCCTAGAATAATGCAGATGTCATGCCCGACATAACCTAGATCGTCCATCAACACCTCACCTAGGTTTGGCTAAGAATCAAAATGTGGTGGCATTAGCATAGGTCAATCATCAAAAATTAGGGAATCTTTTATCTTATTCGAGCCATCCACCAAAAGGGGGTCATACAGATAGTAACCGACATCACACACAAAATACAGGTACTATGTATTAAATAAATAATTAAACCTTCATTATTTATTTTCAAATTACAATATTGTAATAATATATTTAATAATACGACATTTCAAAAACCCTAATTTCTATGCAGAAAACCCTACTGATAGTGACATTCCACGTGAAAGAATTAATCACAATAACTTGTCATCACCTCATAATATATCTTGATGATGACATGCACCTACACTTGAGGACAATCCTTATTATGTGCCTACAATGGAAACGACATTCATGATTAATGATATGCAATAAGCAGAAGACATGCCCTCCACTTGACGACAATCCTTATTATGTGCCGACATTGAATGACACTCGCGTTCATGATTACAATATGCAACAAGTAGAAGACATTTTGTGTCATCAAACACCGACTTCATCTAGACATTCTACTGTAAATTCTTTGAAAAGGAAGAGAATATATGAGATTACTCAATGATGAGATCCACCAAACAGAAGATATTTCTACACACAGTGATCAAACACCTATTTTAGGTGATAATACAACATAAAAATATGTGACAAAGAAAGCGAAGTAGATGGAGCTATTGGAAGGTTATTTTAAGTTTGACTGGGTAGTTAAGTGTCCATTCATTGAACCACTAGATCCAGAAAAAGGCATAGTGATACTCCAACATAATGTAAATGTACAATTTATATCTGGAAACTTGGAAAGGATAGAAAAATTTTAACTCAAGGATGGGACATAATTGAGAAACATTGTGGTAATATATATATATCGGTTAAGTAAAAAGATGGTCAAATAAAACGAGGACAAAGAGATGGAAAAATGCAAAAGAATTCATGCATGTAAGATATGTAATAGAGTATGAAAATGAACATAAATGGACTGCAAAATCTTGTTGAGTAAAGGAGGAATAATTACAATCTTAGTTAAGAAAAGTTGTACAGTCTAATCTATGTGCCAAAAATATACATTTCTCAACTATTTACCACATTATTAAAAAAGGGTAGACCCATTTCTGATTTATTCTGGATTATAAAAGTTACTATTTCAACATAATGGATTCCCTAATAAATTCCACAATCACATTAGTCAGAAAATAGTGCTTTGGAAACGGCAAAATGTTTAGTGATGATTGAAAAGGAGGATTTGAAAGAAAAAAAAAATACACAATTTATCTCAAGTTATCTATTGATGAGGTCACAAAAGTTGAAAACACATGATGGGTTTACATTCACATTTATACTTTTGAGAACCATATAAGGCAAGACTCATTTATTAGCAGTCCATAAAATGATAGAAAATTACAATGCTGAACAACCTTTACAAATTGGTTATATTCAAGTTGAGGGATATAACTTGATGGATGATTGTAATATTGTTGTTAAGTGGGTATTCATTGTTAGATATTATGCATTACTAATGTATGGGCATAGGAAATGATCTTTACATTTGACTATAAACCATTTATGCCCCATATCTAATTCCAATCCATTACATGGATCATATAATGAATTTTACTTAATAAATAGATAACACTTTGAGACTATTGGTGTAGTGTCAACTCCTATTCGATACTTATTTCTGTTCTGTTCTTATTTACTCACTCCTTCGAGGTATGGATATTATTATGGATAACATGTGGTATACTATATGGACATATGATTTTTATGCTAACTTGATTTTTATCATGGATTGGATGGATGCCTTGTTGAAACTGGTAGACCGTTTATACATGTTGTTTAGCATTGCTCTACTTATATACTAAAATTTTGGGATCATGGTAGCTGTGATTATGTTTAGATGATTAAACTAACCATGTGTTCATTGGTATTGTGGTTTATTAATTATTTGATGATATTAGATGATAAAAAGTGTATGAAGTTCATGGTTATCGTAAAATATAAACTGTTGTTATTGGTGATTGTAAATAATTAATTTATGTTAGAATTGCATAATCTTGATAATCATATAACTATGATGTTCGATGATGATTATATAAGGGATGATTTATATATACTATGATTTCCTTGACGTATTGATGCGGCCTTAAGGATAAAGGTGGTATTATTTATGGTTTCAGGAAAAAAAATCACACAAACAAGGTGGGACTAAGAAGGCCAATAATGAAGGAATGTCACATGTTCACAACGTGGTCTCCTTGGCAAATGTGTGTATGTATGTATGCATGTCTTAATATTGTGTTTCATTGTTAAGAGGTCTACATGGAGGAGCACCTCACATATGACCATGGGAGTAATTGTGGTTGCATTCTTTCTTTATTTTGTGGATGTTGTGATTTTAGTTTTAAAGTGTTTAATGTACCCTTGTATCCTTATTCTATGTTAGTCAATGTACCCCTAATTAACTATGTAAATTTTTAGTAATGTATCAATGTTTTGAATGGGAGGAAATGTGTATGTGGTTATAAGTTAGTCTTCACTTTTGATTATTGAAATTTTAGGTGGATTTGGTAAGTGTGTCACCCCCGTCACTTGAAATATTGGATTTGGGGATTTGAGCCCAATTTTGACGGCTTCTGGGAGTTTTAATTTTCCCATACACTTTAATATTTTCCCCCAACCTTACCTATGACCTGAGTGGTCATATTTAGCCTATAATATTGAAAATTTGATGGAAGAGAGGAATTTAATTTCCCTCAAAGTCTTGATCTTCTAAACTGAATTTTGTAATGTGTAACCGGGAGCTTCTGTGCATATTTGGTTGTGTCGTATCTTCTACCACCTATTTATGAGACTATGAAATGTGGTGTTAAGAGGTGAGGTGGATTTTTGGAGGATGAGGTGGCATCCTACATGGAGCCACATCACCTCTCCCTCCACCAATTCTATTTATATGATTTCCTTTTATGTTATTAGGGTTGCTTACATTGGAATTTTGGGCTTGGAATTAGAGAAGAGCTGGTTTTGAGTTCCTTATTATGGAGAGGAGTTGAAGGAAATTTCTTAGAGAAGGAAAGTGCCATCAATGGAAATGTAGGGTCTTAATCCTAATTGTTTTTGTTGTTCTTATAGTCTATGGAATGTTGACTTGATTGTATGTTTGTTTTGGGCTTGGAGTAGTTTACTTTAAGGAAGGTGCGGGGAGAAAAAAAATGGGAGTTCAACAACGAGGAATAAGGGAATTTGTTGAGTTTATGGAGGGGATGTGTGGGTAGGGTGTCCCATATTGTGAAGGCATAAGGGAATTTCTTAATTATTCTTGTATATTTTCAAGATGGAGTGATAAGAGAATTTAAGAGAGGGATAAGAGATTGTGTGTTTGATTGTTGCTATGGAGGTTTAAGCTAGACCCCTAACCCACTTGGGATTTATAAGGTGGTTCTCTATATTTGTCGTCTCATGTGGCCCTAGAATTGAGCCTATGTGTTAATTGAAATTGAAGATTTGTATGTTGATTGATTGGGAGTTGCATTCCTTGTTTGTGTGCATGTTTGTAATATGAAACCCATTGTTTGCAAGCTGCTATTGGTTGTGAACATATTTTTTTATTTCATGGTTGGAGCTCGGGGGGACCAATGAG
The DNA here is from genome assembly GCA_019776745.2 of Taxus chinensis. Lineage (NCBI taxonomy): Eukaryota > Viridiplantae > Streptophyta > Pinopsida > Cupressales > Taxaceae > Taxus > Taxus chinensis. The sequence goes on along the minus strand of CM034146.1, from coordinate 640,711,692 downwards.
GGGGATTTCTTCACACCTTTGTAATGCCCATAACAACACTCACAAATATAACACTGAAAAAATCAGATAACTTTTTTTTTTACTTACTAGGAGTTTACACGACAACACAAGTGACTAGAAGGGCTACAACCAACTCTCAATAAGCTTGACACAATGTTGACCACATAGGCAACAAGGAAACATACAACACCCAACATGAAAAATTCAATTTTCTCTTCGACAAGGAACAACGTAATAGGCCATCCACAATACACACTTACAGTTAAGGAAATCCCATACAGTAAAATCCTTGAAGGTTATTTATCTACTAAAAAATTCTTTCTTTTTTACTATTCCTTAATTATCTTAAGACCAAGTTCTATAAAAAAGGACCTTTTATAATATGGCCGATAAATTACTTAATTCATTGAGTTATAAAAGACATTTTCCATTTCTCACAAGGTTAATTAATCATACTCAAGCCACTGAAACTTATACCACACCTCTATAACATAGGTGGCAAGCACAAGATCTGTTTGAGGGAAAGTACCGCTTAGTTTCAGAACTACCATCTCCTTACAAGGATCAAATGTTTAATCAAAATAAGAGGAGATTATAAAACTCTTTGGGAAGAATCTAGAGGAAGGAGATCGAATTCAATTCATCTTTAAGGCCTCATTAGTTATTAGTCTGAATTTTATCAGCTAAGGGTATATCGATAATGATTACTAGCCCACCTTATTATGCCAAGTTTTACATTTATGCCATGACTTAGAGGGAGCTACCACACAAAATTGTAATTCAAAGATATGTTTATCATTACCCTTTATGTTAAACTATACATGGTTTACAAATTTTATCCAAAACAACATACAAAAACAAAGGTGCCAAAGGATTCTAATGAACTTTGACTTGAAAATAAAAAGGTAACAATATTGGTCATATTGAAGCTAAGATATCTTTCGAATTTGCTATTGTACAATTAATTACTCAAAAAAATTTGAAATTTGGTTATATTATCTACGAGTTCTATTTTCAGACACTTATGACAACATTACCCATATTTCAAACTGGGCCCTTCGAAATTTCCAATTTTTTTTTTTTTGAGTCTCTCAAGAAATTTAAGCACACACAAACAAACGAGCTTCCAAGCAACATCAATGTAACTCTCCCTTTTCTACCCATGAAGGCCATCTTCACATTTATAGCCTAAGTCAGTTCGCGAGAATTGAGCATGATAAAGACTACACATATGAATAGTATGCTACCATTAACAATATCATAAAATGAACCTTTTATTTAATGAAATAGTGATAAGCTCTAAACCTCTACAACTTCTTTAATCATGCAAGAAGATTTAGTATATTCACATAAGAATGAAGCCATGAAAAGTTGTTATGAACATTGTTCCTAAAACAACCAAAAGTACAACCATCATTCTAGTAGGTGCCAATGACCCAATGAGTTCGAAACATAGTGATGAGTGTATTGGGATGTCAATCATGTAAGAATATGTATTGTATGATTGAAACCCTATACTAAAACATCGATTAACATTTCCTTAAATGAGCCATAAGATCTAATAAGTTTAAAGTTAGGACTTCAACATCACATACTAACCATTATTTCCCCCCTTCTACAAAAAAATTTACCCCACAAAATGCCTACACCTAATTTCATAAAAGGAACATACAGAGTAAGTTCTGAAAGAAAAGGTCACCATATGGCATAAGATCATCTTACCATGCTATGTACAACAGTCAAAAGTATGATAAAAGAAATAACTTGTATTGAGTAAATATAACAATTAAAATAAATCTAATTCCACCATCTTACCAAGATTTAAATTATAGACCAAAAAATTTAATTACCCATGAACCTATATCAATTAAATTTAAGCAAACCATCCCAAAGGAACTAGTATGATGATGTTACACTGAATTACACTTAGTCATATATCCTCCATCAAATAACTAAAAATATATACGCTTCCTTAATCTATTCCAACACCTCATTTGAGATAAGTACCTTAAACAATTGAAACACAAATACATAAATTAAACAAATAAAACACTCTCTTATTTCTTTTGAATAGTAGCATATTATTTTATCTCGTCACTCCGAGGTACCTCCATATCTCAATCAGGAATATAATAAATAACCAAAGTTTTAAATAAGGTGAAATTGTCCTTAGTCATTTTTATACACACAGATTCACAACCTTCACAAAAATGATCCCAGATTTAGACTATCAATATACTTGTTATTTTTCCTATTTCAGTCAAACACTAAACTAAATTCCAAATAACAATTTATTCAAACAAAATAGTGAATGTCAGGAAATTGTATGAACCCTTGTCATAGGGCCAATATTAACATACAAGTTTCTCAAAACCAATTTAGACTTACATAAAAGTGCAAATCCATTAACAAGCAAAATAATTGGTGTAAAAGGCGTCATCCACTAGCTAGAAAAATGAACCTGTTGCACAGATCAAAGAATATAAAAAAAATGGGGTCTTATACATCCAATAGTAACATGAAGCAAGAAAAATAACATTTGAAACTTGCAGCCTAATGGGGTTATTACAAAACCTAAGCAAGCCAAGTCTCAAGAAAAAATATTCCTAATGTATATTCCTTCCTTAAGGGTCTAATAAACTATGTTAGTATTCACAAAAATTCTAAGTTTTATTCCAAAAAAGGATTTAAGTCAACAAGAAAGTCCTCCACAAGAGTTTGAAAACTAACATTTGTAGAAGTAACAACTAGGTCTATTCTAATCAAGCCCTTAAAAAGAAGATACGCATGTTGAATCCTAAGGATTGATCATTCTTCAACATAAATTCACCATCTTAACCACATAATATTTCATAAAATGAAGAATAGATCGAGATTATATAAATACTCATGAAAATAAGTTAACGATTTAGAGAAGTTAGTTTTCGTGTTTCTTAGATAAAATCCCAAAAGAATAGAAAACCCTTATTCTAATCATTTATTTAATAGTATAATAGTATGAGTGGCGGTTAGGAATTCAAGTAACCATTGGCATACAGGAAAAAACAAGATCAAGTAAAAGATTAAGTGCTAAGACCATTAGTAGAACCAAGTCTAGCCAGGAATAATCCAAAGAAGTAGCTAACACAGGAGAGAAACTAAAAAAATAGCCTGGAAGGTGAGAATCAATAGCAAAAACCAAAAAATAACCCCAAGCAAAAACCACTTCAGTAAAAAAAATATTCCTTTCATGATATGGTTAATGTTAAAATAGTAGATAGATGAGAAGAAATTATCATGCCTAATAAGATTCTGAAAAAGAAGAAACGTCAATAGTCTCTTGCTGTCGAAACATATGGAAACATTCCTCTTCTCTACTTGCTGGAATCTAAGTATAGACCCCGACTCACATTTTTGGCATAGGAAGGGGCTTCAACCCATGAGTTGCATCCACAAAAAGTTAAATTTGGCCTCAAATACTGCTAAGATTGCAGTATAAATATAAAAATGGTTTAATGAAGAGGTCTAGAAAAAAAAAACGTGAGAGGCAGGGGGAAAAAAAAAACCCCACAACCTTGCAACCATCCTCCCAGCCTACGTTAGAAGGGGTGATAAGAACACAGAACCAGGTTATTCATCAGAGCACAAGGAACTCAAAACCCATGAGGGCGAAGTGTTGTAGCATCCACAAGGCAGGTAACAAGTGTAAAAAATGCCTCAAAGTGATGAGATCTCATGAGATTGCCATGATTGCAGGAGAGATACAAGGGAAAATTCAACGTGGTTTTTTTATTTTTCCCAACTCGCCCTTACCATCTTCCAAAAATAAGTCCAATCCTGGGTGTAGAAAACCACCACCAGCACTAGGAAGACACAAAAGGAGACAATGAATAGGTGTCCAACCTATAGAGAAGCATGACCATTCCCCAGATTGTGGCCAAGTAAGATAAAAAGAAACACAACAAGGAAAGGATGTTTCCAATCCCATCTTTAGAATAAAAGCATTCTAACTACCCCGAAACGTAGATCCTTCACTAGAGAAGCCAATGCGGCTAGGAAAATGTGTTTTCAACCATAATAAAAAAACATAGCATGATAGTAATAAAACAAAGTTACAAACCATGTGACTAGACCCCCTGATCTAGTGTTTCCTTCAATCAAAACATGAGCTAAAACATAACATGAAAAAGGAAATAAGGGTAGTGTAGGTCATTAAAGATAAACATATCAGAATTGATTTGAAAAAAACCTTGGAAAACATGCATCCAACCTCCCACTTGGCATTAAGAAAAAAGTAATGACCAACACATCCTTTTAAGTACAAAATATTAATGGAGTGGTAGGTGCTCATCCTCTAACACATTTCACAAATGACCAAGAAATTAAATAAAAGTAGAGTATGCAGATGGCAGGGAAGAAAAGATGGTGGGGGTGGGTGGAAGCCTCCACACAAACAAAACGTTTTACCAACAAAATTCTATAAATACAAAGCATGCAAGGATGCCTAGTCAGCCAAGGAGAAAATGTTAAATGTTAAGCATGAACACCTCTTCCTAAACAATGGAGCCGCCAATCAAAAATCTCCTCCTCTTTTGTGCGAATCGAGGCTCGAGCATGAGAGTGATCAAAATTAAAATAAAATAGCTTAAAGGTAATTTATAACAATATTGATAAAAAAATGACACTAAAACAAATAAACATCAATAGAAAATTTAAATTATAATAATATTATTATTATTGATATTAATAATGATGAATAGGAAATCTCGAAAAAGTTATAACAAGATTTTCCTTTAATAGGACAAGATGCTTCAAGGTCCACAAATAGAGGTGTTGGCTACAACTCGAGAAGGAAAGATGGAGAGGGAGGGTGTAAATTCTTCACTGTGACAAGGATGACATCAACTAATGGTCAACAGAAGTACACAAACAACCTTCCCCCGATTAGCAACAGGGTCATTGGGATAAGAGGTGGGGTAACGTCGAATGGGGAATTACACCCTTCATTGTATTTTTTAGCCGGGAGGAGAGTGTTTCTTAGTCCCATCCCTTGTTTATGTGTTGTACATGGGATGAAGAAGTTGCAAGATTAAATTAAAGAGGTGAAGTTAAAATAATTTTTTAGAAAAATGGGCATGTTGTCTGCACAATTTTGGGTTGAGGGCTTGTATCACTTGCCTTTTAAAAAATTTTAAATCTGATTTGTAATGGGCTTGTACATATTGGAAATTCCAATTTCAAATTTGCCATGGAGTTAGTTTTCATTGAGTATGTAATTTAAATTTGTATGCATCTGGAGTTGTATATTATTGAAAGAAATACACTTTATTTTTGTTATAGCATTCTGATTTTAGTGCATGTCGGAAATTTTTGAAAGTTTTCGGAATATTGTAAATTTGCACCATTTTAGTATTTGTATTTTTAAATGAAAGTGTGTATCTCAAATGAATTTTTTTCATACCACTAGCTCAATCTAAAATATTTTTTTGTCTTGGTATCTCATGGTTTTTCCATTTTATAGTCTTGTTGAGATTCAAATGAAACTCCCCTTTTCTTCCCGTGTTTTGTTTCTGAAAGTATCAAGTTGTAGGAAGATATAAAATTTGTGAACATGTGGATCTCTATGCAAAATACAAATAACAAATGATTATTGTCCTTATTGAATATGTTTTCCCCTACGAATCATGTTATGGTAAACAAAATTAAATCTTTATATAAAAAGATTATATATATATATATATAATACAAAAAATAATAATGAATTTGATTTTTAATATAGTTTCATTTAGAAAGTTTTAATTAAAACAATTGAATAGATAGGGGTGGGTGACATCCCTGACCCACCCCACATTTTGTAAATTGGGGGTTGGTTAGCCATACCTCCCACCACAAACCTGCAAACCTGGGGTGGGACGCATGACGGACCCACCCCACTCTTATAAAAGGGAGGGAGGGGGGGGGGGGAGTGGGTCAGCCATGCTACCCACAACACAAAAAAAAAAGTAGTCAAGCTGCCATGAACCTAGCCATGCCCGTCCCTTTTTGGGTCGAGTTTACTATGCAGAATACACACACACACACACACACACACACACACACACACACACACACACACACACACACACACACACACACACACACACACACACACACACACACACATTGGTGTATATATATACATATATATCTATTTCTTATTTTGATAAAAGAAATGTACATTAATCCATGGTAAAGATAAATACCCAGATATAAAATGTAGAATAATAAAAAAGCTTGGGGAGATTTATAAGAAAAAAGAGAATCAATTCAAGATATGAGAGATAAAACCTTCCCATTACATTATGTGGATCTCCATAGCCAATATAGTACATTTCCATACACTCTTGCCTCCATTATTTCCTTGTCTATAGCTTCACCTGTGCAAATGGAGGCAAATTAGGGTTAGAATGGGAATAAAATATGTCATAAGGATAGTTAGGAAAAAATGGGGAAACCTAAAATCTAAGGGTGAGGATTAAATAAATAATACATTTGTGATTTAAGCCTCATCCTTTAAGTGATGGGTGGGGAAACTTTAATAAAGTATGGGTAGAGAATTAAATAATTAATATAGCTTTAGGAATTATATCCGGGTGTGCTAGAAGTTAGAACATGTTTGTGGTGCTAATTATTAATGTTTTTAATAATTAAATATTTTGCATGGGAAAATTAAAATATTAAAGGGGTAAGGCTTCTTTTAAGTAATTTAAGGGGAGATGTGGAATTATTATTTTGTCTAGGAATCAAATTACATTAAAATTATGGAATTTTCTATTCTGTAATATAAATGAACTATAAAGGTGAAATAAACCTTACCAAACTAGGATATATTTTATTTAAATTTGATTAAATTATTATAAGCTTAAGGGAAGGAAATAAACAAAGTTCAATTAGGGGTTACTTAATTAATTAATTTAAATTAAATTAGGGAATTAATTAAGTCGTAATGCTTCATGAAATGAAACAAAAATTCCAGATTAATTAAATGAAATTAATCATACTTAATGTATTTAAGTTTGATCTAGTGCGTTTTTATTAAGTAACCAAAAAAATTTAGTCATAATCTTTCCAAGCTAAGTGTTGTGATTTTTCATGGTTTGGACATGTTAAATGTGGATGTCACACTTTGGTATCAGAGCCATAGGTTCAACACTTGGACCCTGGGAAAACATGGGAACACAACTAAAAACCTAGTAAAACCTAAACCTAGAACACTTGAAATTGTTGAAAAATTTCAAACGTAGGTAATTTAGTAAACTAAAACACACTTAGAATAACGGACCAACTCCTGTCTTGGTTATTGCAAGAGGCACGATCCAGAAGAGGGGTTCTTACGTGTTGAGCTAAAGGGACCACCCCCTAGATGAAGTAGTTTTTAATATATTTCCATACATTCTATAGACCTTTCAAGAGGTCAATGTTGCTATATGCGGAAGTTTACTTGTGGGACATCCTAGTCAACATGAGGGAGAGCCGTCAGAGGAGTTTTAGAACACTCCATGACATAGTGAGGAGCATAGGGCAGAGATTTATCATATGGATTCAGATAGATAGGACTTGATACAGGGAGATGGGGCTGCGAGATAGAGGGAGAGATCAAGGAATCCTAGACAAAGAGACTATCCTGAGCAGAGACCTAGGGGAAGACATACCTCAGCTGGTAATCATATTTGAGATATACTTAAGCTTCCCCCACCCTACTTTTCTTGTGATACAAGAGGATTTAAGGTCAAGGTGTGGTTTGTTAGCTTGAGTGGACGCTTCAAGCTATGTGCATGCTCTAGCAACAGGAAGGCTTGTGTTGTTATCCATCTGTTGAGAGACAGAGTAGGAGTTGTGTGGAGGAAAAAGAAGCAGAAGATCAACCTAGATTCAAAATCAGTTACATGGGAGATCTTTGAGGATCGATTCCAGATCAGGTGTATTTCAAAAGGGTTTATTTAGTAAGGGATTGATGAGTTCCATTTTCTGTGATATGGGAACATGATAGTGGTGGAGTATGAGAGAAGATTACTTGAATTGATTAAGTATGTAGATTACATGCAAGATGAGCAGGTCAGGGTTCACAAGTTCATCAGGGGCCTAAAATTAGATATTGGAGGGGCATTGCATATGTATTGTCTATAGATATTAGTTGAGGCTGTTGAAATGAACTATATTGCAGAGGAGAATAGGGGGAAGACCCAACAGGCTAGGGATAGGTTGAGGAGCCGCATCTAGAAGTTTTAGGATATTCAGTCAAAGGAGGTGACCACTTGCCCTTGTGACAGGCATGTATCCGCATAGTCTTTTGTTAGGTCACCATAACAGACACAACAACAACATCATATCTGCCCACCTTTCAAGCCTCCAAAAATATACAATGCTTAAAAAGGGCAGAGTATGGGGACTAAAGATAGAGATCCCATTAAGACACATGTACAACCTAGAGCTTAATCAAATGGAGCTCATCCATTGTACCCACAATATTATATAGTAATATCTTCAGGGTCTATAATGGGGACTAATAGAGAACCTAGAGGATCCACTTCTCATTGGAGAGGATCTAATATTGTTTTTGGATGTCGTACACGGGGGCATAACTTGATATATTTTCCGTAGAACCTTGGTAGTAAAGGTAAGGGATCCATTTCAAAGATGACAATTGGTGGCATGTCTTGGAGCCACATGATTTATGGAGTGGTTAATAACTGCAAGGTAGAGAACTAGGGCACAATGATTAAGACTTCAGGTAGCATTGGTGGTATTCCTACCCCTATCTAGTTTGATTCAAAATCTTCTAATTCTTTTATTTCGCCATCATTAGTAGAATGATGCAAGATACTGACAATTAGGTAGGGTCGTAGTTGGGTTGTTTGGATAGCATCTGGAGCCAAGCTCATAGTGGACTCCTTGGTTAAGGAGTTTTTAGTAGATCTAAGACCATTCACCATGACCTTGGATCTTTGCATCCTCCTGTTGGGTTCTTATGAACTTATACTGGGTATGGACTAGCTTTCTGCACATAGAGCTATAATGGGTTATATTACATCAAGGTGATCTCATATGCATATTATTCAGGGATAGATTTAATGATAGTTGGGGTTAGGATGCCCATCTCTATTAGCACTATATCTGTTATGCAGCTTAAATAGTGTGCACATTGAGTATGTCAGTTACATACTATTAGATTGAGTGGTAGGTCATAGGATGAGACTAATGGGTCCTCACTCTATGATCACTAGTTTTTTTATGTAGTTTGCAGATGTCTTTCTAGGCAAGTTACCTAGCCTACCTTCTCCAAGAAAAATAGATTTTCATACAGACTTGATTTCTGGAACGGAGCCTATATGTTGCGTGTCATATAGGATGACTACCCATGAGCTCTATGAGCTCAATATTTAGCAAGAGGGCCTTCTTGAGAAGGGCCTAATCCATCCTAGTGTATCTCTTTTAGGTGAACCACTATTTTTTTTTGAAGAAGGATGGATCCCTATAATTCTGTATTGATTACAGATAGCTAAGAAAAGTAACAATCGAGAATTATTACTCCCTTCCACGTATTGATGATTTTTTTGATAAAGTGAAGGGGGATACTATGACTTCTAAGATAGACCTTAAGTTAGGTTATCATTAGCTAAGTATTGCGGAAGTGGATATTTTTAGGGAAGCCTTTTGCACTAGATATGACCACTACAAGTTCACAATTGTGTCATTCGGTATGAAAAATTCCCTCACAGTGTTCATGAGCTTGATGAATGGGTTATTCAGGACATACTTAGACCATTTTTTTCTCATATTCCTAGATTACCTTTTTATTTTCTCAAGCACGTGTAAGGAGAATGAGGAGAACCTTCTACAGGTTTTGAAGTGTCTTTGACAGGAACAACTTTATGGGAACCTAAAGAAATTTTCTTTCTTTCAGTCAGAGGTTCAGTATCTAGGTAACATAATTTCTAGGAAAGGTATCAAAGTCAATCCTTCCAAGATAAGATCTATCATTGATTGGCCAACACCAACCAATGTGATGGAGGAACACAACTTCATGGGATTAACAAGATATTACAAGAGGTTTGTGCAGGATTTCTCACGTATTTCTCATCCCATAATTTCCTTGTAGTGGAAAGGGAAGAGGTTTATTTGGTTTGATACTTATGAGAAGGCCTTCAGGAATCTGAAGGAGTTTCTTACTATAACCACTATTCTAGCAGGTTCAGACCCTTAGAAGGATTTCTTCATGTGTTTAAATGCTTCGTTGGAAGGGATAAGAGGATTATTAATGCAGGATGTCTGAGTTGTTCTTTTTGAATCTCAAAAAATTAAGGATTATGAGCTCAATTACCTAATTCATGACCTTGGGCTTTTAGCAATGGTTCATGATTTGGTTAGATGGCCACATTCTCTATTAGGGAGGAGGTTCACAATCAGGAAAAATATTTTGAGCATACAGAACCTCTTCACACAACCCAATCTCAATGCTCGTCAACATTATTGGATGGATATTTTATGTGATTATGATTTGGAGATTGAGCATGTTAAGGGGAAGGAAAATTTTGTAGTAGATGCCTTAGGCCGACAGAGGCACCTTGCCATGGCAAGAAAAATGGCTACAAATTTGAGGACCTGAATCTTTCAGCATCTTCCTCTGGATAGTTTTTATGTTTAAGCTACAACATAGATTGAGTCTCACAGGCCCCTTAAGGGGAAGTTTGAGGGGTTAACATTTGAGTTAGATGGGATTCTTCGACACATGTTGCAAGAGAGGGAGGGGTACGAAATGATATCTTATCCGATCCTCATTGTGCACGTTATCCAGACCACCGAGGGGTGAAAAAAATTGACACCACATTGAGGTAGTTATTCTATTGGGGTGATATTCAGAGGGATATAGCTTGGTTCTTATCTCGGTGTTTCAATTTTGAGAAGGTGAAGATGAAACATCATAATCCAGGTGGCCTTATTTATTCTAATGCTATACTGGAGTGGAAATGAGACACCATTTCCATCGATTTCATTATAGGGCTACCTATGTCAATATACCACCATGACGTGATCATGGTCACGATGGATAGATTGGTGAAAGTGGCTCATTTTTCTCTAGTTAAGACCACCTATACAGCTAGTGCAGGGGTGTGAGTATATTTGGATGAGATTATTAGACTTCATGGGATTCTGATAAATATTATTTGTGAGTATGATCCTTTACACACATCACATTTTTCGACCACCACGATAGTTTTCTCTTGGGACGAAGATCAATTTCAATATAGATTATCACCCAGAGATAGATGGTCAGACTAAGTGGGTGATCTAGATACTATAGGATATGCTTTGCATGTACATTATTAATCACCAGTCATGGTGGGAGGATTATCTATATCTGGTAGAGTTTTCATATAGTAACATTTTTTCAAAGTTCCATCAACATAACAACATTTCAGGAATTATACAGAAGATATTGCAAGACTCCGTTGAGTTGGGACAAGTTATAGGACATGGTATCTCTTGGGCCAGCCATGTTACATGATATGGAGGAGTAGGTCACCTTGATAAGAAAAATATTGCAGTAGACAAAGGATAGGCATAGGAAGTCTGCAGACTAATGGAGAGTTGAGAACATTTATGAGGTGGGCACAAATGTTTTCCTAAGAGTCAAACCTCGTAAGAGCCCCATCCATTATGGAAAAGGCTCTAAGATAGCTCTGAGATTATTTTTGTCCATTTGAGATCTTAGAGAATATTGGTCTCGTAGCTTACCGCTTAGCCTTACTACCCAGCTTGTCTCGGATCCATGATTTTTTCCATGTTTCTATCTTGCGGAGATATATACTAGACCCTTCACATGTCTTGGATTGTACAACTTTACAGGTGTAGAAGTAGGGACACGTGACTATGGAGCTTGTGCACATCATAGAACACAAGAACCTTGATCTTTTAGGGTGTGAGATTGATCAGGTGTGCTTCTAGTGGGATTGATATGATTTGACATCAGCTACATGGGAGGATGCCACTTTTCTACAAGCCAATTTTCCTCACTTCTTCCAGTGAATTCTAGGAGGAATTCAATTCTAAGGGAATGGGGATGTAGCACCGACTCCTCTTTGAAACTTATTTCTATTATGATTTTGTTTACTAGCTTCTTTGAGGCATGGATATTATTCTTGATAGCATGTGATAAACTATATGAACATCTTATTTTTATGGTGATTTAATTTTTATCATGGATTACATGGATGCCTAGCTAACATTGCTAGACATTTTGTACATGTTGTTTAGCATTTCTCTACCTATATATTGACATTTTGGGATCATGGTAGTTGCGACTACATTTATATGATTGAACAAACCATCTTATCATTGATATTGTGGTTTATTAAATATGTGATGATATTATATTATCAAAAAGTATATGAATTCCATGTTCTTCATAAAATAGGAATTGTGATTATTGGTCATTGTAAATGATTAATTTATGTTAGAATTGTGTAATATTTATAATGTTATAGATATGATGTTTGATGATGATTATATGATGAGTGATTTGTATATGTTTTTATTTCCTTGATGTATTGAAGTGGCCTTGAGGATGAAGGTGGTATTATTTATGGTTGCAAGAGACCAAATCACACAAACAAGCTGGGACTAAGAAGGCCAACCAAGAAGGAAAGTAATGTGTTCACAACGAAGTCACCTTGATAGTTGTGTATATGTATGCATGTACGTAATAATGTGGCATGTCATTGTTAGGAGGTCTCAATGGGGGAGCACCTCACATGTGACCATGGGAGAAACTGGTAGTTGTGTTGTTTCTTTATTTTTTAGATGTTGTGGTTTGAGTTTTAAGTTTTAATGTTATGTTCATATGTTGTCAATATACCCCTAATAAACTATGTAAATTGTTAGTATGTGTTAATGTATCAATGTAATGAATGGGGGGAAATATGTATGTGGTTATACCTTAGTATTTACTTTTGATTATTGAAATTTTTTGTGGCTTCGGTTAGTGTGCCACCCCCTCACCTCAAATATCGTATTTGGGATTTGAGCCTAGTTATGAAGGCTTTTGGGATAGTTTTTACTTGTCCCACACTCTTAAATATCTTCCCCCAACCTTACCTAGAACTTGATGGGTCATATTAATCCTATAATCATTAAAATTTTATGAAAAAGAGGTAATTAGTTGCCCTCAAATTCTTGATCTTCTAAATTGAATTTTGGAATGTGCAAATGGGACCTCATGTGTAGATTTAATTGTGTCATATCCTCAACCATATATTTAGGAGACTTTGAACTTTTTTTTGAGAGGGGGGGTGGATTTTTGGAGGATGAGGTGGCATCCTACATGGAGCCACATCACATCTCCCTTGACCAAGTCTATTTATATGATTTCCTATTATGTTTATGGGGTTACTTACTTTGGTATTTTGGGTTTGGAATTAGAGAGGATATGGTTTTGAGTGCTCGCTTGTGGAGAGGATTTGAAGTAAATTTCATGGAGAAGAAAGGTTATAAATATGGCAAGGTAGGGTCTTAATCCTAATTGTTTTTCTTGTCCGTATTGTCTATGGAATCTTGAGTTGATTGTAAGTTTGTATGTTTGTTTTGGGATTGGGTATTTTTATTTAAGGAAGATGTCAGGAGAAAAAAAATGGGGGCCAAGGAAGAGGAATAAGGGAGTTGTTAGGTTAGCTTGTAATAAAAGTTGAGCAAGTTTTCTTTGTGGATGTAGCCTACATTTGGTGAACCACGTTAAATATTGTCTTCATAATTACAATAATCAGATCTTGTTTGGAACTGCGCTAAAAAAACCCTCCCGAATTTGCACTTGAATTCACACACCCTATTCACCTTCACAAAAAACACTCATATCAATCCTATTGTATTTCCATATATATATAAGTACATCAATATGTAGACAAAGAGGTGGTTTTACAAAAAAATGGGTGCCGAAAAGCCATGGGCCCAAAACCAACCCATAACGGTTACCCATTACCCATGGGTTAATAAACCACCCATGAAAATTTGTGAGTAACACATGGAAGGTGTACCAAACTCTAACATGAAAATAGGCTCCACAAACATAACTATCTCCCACTTGGAGACTGATTTCCACTGAGCAAGCTTCTCAACCCTTTAATGTCATCCACGAAGGCCAATAAAAGTTGAACATAGGTTTAGTTTACACCTTGTGACCACCTTGGTCATCATGTCTAGAGGATTCTGACTGGTATGAATCTTCTCCAGCTTCAAATTATCTTCCTCCAAAGTTGTCCTAATGAAGTGATATATCAACTGTATATGCTTTGTCCTAGAATGGAAAGCAAAGTTCTTAGCTAATTGAATATCACTCTGACTATCACTATATAGCTTTCCAAATTCTTGTTTATGCCCCAACTCATCAAGAAAATGTTGTAGCCAAATCATCTCGTTGCTAGCTTTTGTAGCAGTAACATACTCAGCGTCAGTGGTTGACAAAGCCACAACCTTCTGTAACCGTGAAATCCAACTCACTGCTATATCACCTATAAGAAATACATAACTTGTTGTGCTCCTCCTGCTATCCAAATATCTAGCCATATATGAGTCAACATATCCACAAAAAGTAATGTCTAATCCATTGTAACACAAAAAACATACCCATGGTCCCTCTCAAATACCAAAGTATCCACTTTACTGCCTGTTAGTGCTCATTTCTTGGATCACTCATAAACCTACTCATTGCTCACAGTACATGGGAAATATCTGGCCTAGTGCATACCACAACATACATCAAACTGCCAACCAATGATGAGTAAGGTACCTTGAACATATGGTTTCTTTCCTATTTGTCTTGGGACACTGATCCTTTGATAACTTAAAATGGCCTGCCAAATCAGTCCCAACTAGTTTAGCATCCTGCATGTTAAACCTATCCAATACCTTCTTAATGTACTCTTCCTGAGATAAAGTCAACTTCCATTCCTTCTTATCCCAAGTTATCCTCATACCAAGGATTTGTCTGGATGCCCCAAAATCCTTCATATCAAATGATTCACTTAGCTATTTCTTGAGTACTTTTATTTCTAACATGTTTTTACCTGCAACCAACGTGTCATCAACATAAAAACACAAGATAATATAACTTCCATCCTTAAATTTCTTTATATACACACAATGGTTAGAATGACATATAATATAACTTTGCTCCATCATGAAGCTATCAAAATTCTTATACCATTGACGTGGAGCTTGTTTCAGGCCATACAAGCTCTTCTTCAGTTTGCACACCATCTCCTCTTTACCTTTGACTTCATATTCTTCTGGTTAGTGCATATATATATCCTCCTCCAAATCACCATGGAGAAATGCATTCTTTACATCTAACTATTCCAATTGCAAGTCTTCTACTACCACTATTCCAAGAACAGTTCTAATAGAAGTAATTTTTACTACAGGAGAAAAAATCTTATCAAAATCTATACCTTGTTTATGTGCAAACCCCTTGACCACCAACTAGGCCTTATATCTTTTCTTTCCTCCTTCTTCATCTTTAACTCTATACACCCACTTGTTCTGCAATGCTCTTTTTCCTTCCGGTAGCTTCACCAATTCCCAAGTCTAGTTCTCCATTGGAGACTTATGCTCTTCATTCATGGCTTGCTCCCACTTCTTACTGGCATCTACCTGCATTACTTAATCAAAGCTCTCTAGATCTCCACTATCAGTGAGTAATAAATAATAAAGAGAAGGAGAAAAAATTTCAGGTTCTTTTCTTACCCTAGAAGACCTCCTCACTGTAGGAGTTCAAGGTTCTTGTTGAGTAGGTTCCTGAACTGATTCATGGGTCACTGTCCCATCTGGAAGATCCTCTACCATTACATATTATTTCTTGGATTCTTCCCTATTTTCCTTCAACTTTTGCTTATACATGAATTTCTCATTAAAGACCACATCCCTAGCCCGAATGATTTTCTTGTCCTTAATACTCCAACATTTAAATCCAAAGTCATCACCACCATACCAATAAAAGTGCATTTTTCTGATTTAGCCTCTAGCTTGGTCCTATCATCCTTGTCAATATGAAAAAACACCTCACATCCAAAGACTTTAAGAAATGAGTAATCGAATTTCTTACCATACCAAGCCTCCTCAGGTATGCCTCCATCCAAGGAATTTGAGGGTCCTCTTTTTATTAAGTACACAGCTGTGCTCACCGCTTCTGCTAAGAAATAAAGAATCAGTCCTACATGTATCCTCATGCTCCTAGCACGTTCCATTATTGTTTTGTTCATCCTTTCTGATACCCCATTTTGCTGCAGGGTTCCTAGAACTGTCTTTTGCTTATGGATTCCATTTTTAGAACAGTAATCATTAAATTCATTGCTGCAATACTCCCCTCCATTATCTAACCTGAGACATTTTAGCTTAAGACCTGTTTCATTCTCTACCAAGGCTTTCCATTTAACAAAAGTGTCAAATACATCGAATTTGCGTCTAATACAATAAACCCAAACTTTCCTTGTTGCATCATCAATAAAAGTAACATAATAACTTGAACCCCCAAGAGATGATACCTGAGCTGGCCCCCACACATCAGAATGTACCAGCTCTAACTTACTCTCTTTCTTCATAGGTCCAACCTTGAGAAACCTTACTCACTTCTGTTTCCCATATATGCAGTTTTCACAGAAATCCAAACCTATTTTTGTATATCCAGGAAAAAATTTCTTTATGATGTCCATGCCCTTATGGCTCATATGACCAAGCCTATAGTGCCATAATGTTGTATCTACATCTAAAGCCACAAGATTACGATCATTATTACTATCAGTGGTTAAATACAAGGTTCCAACCTTCTTACCTCTTGCCACCACAAGAGCACCCTTGGTAACCTTCCAAGAGTCAGCTGTAAATATCACAGTACAACCATCACTTCCCAATTGCCCCACCAATATCAAATTTCTCCTTAATGTAGACACATGTCTTACATCCTTCAATAGCTATGTATTCCCATTCTGCATCTTAACCTGAACATAACCTTTTGCAACTATACTACAAGGCTCATCATCAAAAAGAAAAACATGCCCAAAATTTCCTTGAAAATAATCAACAAAATAATGCCTATGTGGAGTAGCATGAAAAGAAGCCCTTGAATCTAAAACCCAAGATTCAGTAATATTATGCAAAGAAATAATCAAAGCATCCTAGCATACATTACCCGATGCCACATTTGCCTCTTTGTTTTCCTCCTGTTGTTTCTTCTTATCCCGAAGCTCCCAACAGTCCTTCTTTGCATGCCCAGACTTTCCACAATTCCAACATACAATCTTGTTCTTTGATTTTGACCTTGCCCGATCTTTCGATTTTCCACGGTTTCCTCTATTCTTCTGTCTCCCTCTAGTTTCCACTGTCAAAGCATTCCCTGAAGTAGAAGATTCCCTAGAGATTTTTCTTCACATTTCCTCGCTTAGAATCACCCCTACAACATCCTCAAACTTCAACTTTCAGTTAGCTGGAACCGAGTTGCTTACCGCCATTACCAAGCTATTCTAACTCTCAGGTAAAGAGCACAAAATTAATAAAGCCCTAACTTCTTCATTAAATTCTATTGTAACCGAAGCTAGCATATTCAAAACCATATTGAAATCATTTAAATGATCTGCTACTAAACTATTCTCAGACATCTTCATATTAAACAACTTTTTCATTAAAAATATCTTGTTAGAGGCAGATGGTTTTTCATACAACTTCCCTAATGCATCCATTAGATTTTTTGTAGTCTTTTCCTTTGAAACATTAAATAATACCGAAGATGCAAGACACAACCCGATCATTCCAAGTGCCTTTCGATCCAATAAATCCCATTTTACATCTGTCATACTTGAGGGTTTGTTCACCTTCTAAGACAACAAAGTATAAAGATCCTTCTGATAAAGGTAATCTTTCATCTGCATCTTCAAAAGACTAAAATTGTACCCGTTGAATTTATCAACCCTTGATCTTCCATCATCTTCCATAGCCCCACTTGAACTAAAAAAGTTTCCCTACGATTCAACACTTCAGCAAACTAAACCAGGCTCTGATACCAATTGTTAGGAATTAATAGAATATAATGTGCAATAATTCCTTAGAATCACAATAATAATAAGTATGAATAGAAATTACAGAAATGAAATAGGCAAAACACGAAGAAAATATTTAACATGGTTCACCCAATGTGGGCTACATAAACCAAGAACACTTGCTTGGATTTTATTACAAGCCAACAGTCTTAAAAATTACAATAACCAGATCTTGTTAGGAGCTGCGCTCAACAAACCCTCCCGAATTCACACTTGAATTCACACACACTATTCACCTTAAAAGAAAACACTCATATCAATCATATTTTATGTCCATCTATATATAAGTACATCAATAGGTAGTCGAAAGAGGCCAGTTTTTCAAAACAATGGGTACCCGAAAATCCATGGGCGCAAAACCAACCCATAACGGTTACCCATTACCCATGGGTTAATAAACCAGCCATGAAAATTTACGGGTAACACATGGAAGGTGTACCAAAATTTAACATGAAAATAGGCTCCACAAACATAACAGAAGTTTGTGAGGTTATGGATGGAGTGTGGGTAGGGTGTCCCACCTTGTGAAGGCATAAGAGAATTTCTTGATTATTCTTGCATATTTTCGTGAGGGAGTGTGTAATGCCCCCAACATACCTTGTCTTGGTCAGCTTCATCTCCTTCTTGGCGTGGAGGGTGGAGCTATTAAAGTATGATGTGATGGAATCCTTGCTGGTGGCCGCACCCACTATTTTCCCTGATTTGTAAATCTTTTGTTTTCTTTTTTTATCTGCTCACGCAAGAGAATTTGGTGGCCACACATGCTCATTCATTAAAATGTTGACTTACACCTGCTGTTCACGTGGTCTACCTGTCGTGTCTTTCCAACCTCGAATGCTTGTTTTGCACTCCATCAAATGCTGAAACAGATGAATTGCTACAGCGTGTTCTGGATGGTGGATTCATTAATGGTGAAATGAAGGTCTTTCACCCTGATGTTGCGAGGGTGGGTGTGGGTTCTCACAATCATTCTGTACAGGCATTTTCAGTGGAGCGTAGAACTGAACTTTTCCTAGGAGAGTGCTGTGAGTAAGTGTTTGGCTATATGCAGCAGCTACAAGGCAGAGAAGTAAACTTATCTCAGAATATCAGTGGCCTCTAGAGAGAGTTAAGTGCGACAGCTGCTGCAGGGCAATCCCAAAGAACCGTTGGTGTTGATCCTGATGTTCTGGTTGCACGTGACCACAGTCGTGAGTTGAGCTGTCTTGCCTTTCCAATTTGGAAAGTCACTTCCACCCAGGTGATGTGTAAAGTGGAGGGGTATATCTTGGAGAGAGAGGCGGGTGAGCACAGAGGGTTTTGAAACTCCTTAATAAACCCTTATCGGAGAGGAAACAGATGGAGCGGCGCCGAAGACAGAGAGTATCTAAAACATAGCAGAAGCAATGGTGAACGTTCCAAAAAAACAAAGAAAACTTTTTGCAGAAATAAAGCATGCAAAAAGCACACTTTGCACAAGGTTACTCAGTACAAGAAAGGAAAGGACAGTCTTGTTGTCTAAGGAAAATGATGGTATGATCGGAAATAATCAGGCTACAGAGGTCAAACAAAGCCCATCTTTCACAAGAAGGCAAAGACAACAAAGAAGATTGTGTTGAGGCTGTAATGCTAGTCTTGTAAACATGTTTCACAGCATCCAATCAAGCATTGCAAACACTTTGAGATAGGTGGAGATAAGAAGGGGAAGGGAACATCCCTTTTCTAGAGATGCAGTTTTGTTCTGGCTGTGCTCAAAACATTTTATATTGTTCGTATTTACAGATACTTATTTGTCTGAGACAACAGATCTGTTTTGAAAATGAATGCTACCATTTAGATACCTATGGAAGACATCTATTTAAGATACCATTTAGTATTCATTTTATGATTTTAATGTACGCAACTTTGGATTTTTATTTACTTTGACATATGAGGGATGAAATTTTTTGAGAGCTATTCCTAGGTGACAGATCACACCCACAGGCATAGGATATCTACACAATGTTGGAGAAAATATCTTGGGAGATGAAGGTAGCAGGATATCTTTTAGATCCAGAGCATGTACAGAGGTTGTTTCTTCAAAATCGGTTATGTGAGAGTGAGGGTGTTACTAGCAGACCTGATGAAATTTATTTACAAAAATCCTACTTGTTGTATGATGTAACTCATGGAAGAGAACCTCATAGAGGCCGATCTGTTTCATATCAGAATATTCATGAAACACAATTTTCTCTACTATTATATGAAGCTGCTTCAACAAGTCACTAATTTGGTAGGCATAGAGGACTCTGTTGGAATTATCATCACCTTACAAGCTACAACTGTAATGTTTACACTGAGAGTTTGATGTTGTCCCCCAAATCTGATGAAGGAAAAGGTTTGTGTATCAATACGGTAGATTCCTTTCAGAGCCAGGAGCGATGTAATATTTATGTCTTGTGTCTGAGCTTCAAACCATGGTTGGTGTTTAGCTTTCTGGCACAAGTGCTCTCGGACTGAGTGGTAAGCAGTTCGACTCTCACCCCCAAAGCAGCTGCATTGAATCAATCTAGTGTTTGGATAGCCACCTATTGCATTCTTCTATTCGTGCCTTCAAAAGGGAATCCTGGTGTGGTATACTGCAAGAAAAGACCAGTGAAGCAGAGGATAAAGCGGAGGTCGTGTGGCTGTAGCAGTCCCTGCTGGATGTTCACGACTGGTGGATGCGTTAAAATAGGCAAGATAGACTAACCATATACATAATATGCTAGTATCTAATAAACCTCTTGAAAAGAAACTTTTTCTTTCTAGAAATTGGTTTAAATTTGTGATTTTGTGGATTTGTGTTCAGTATATGGGTAATAGTTTGTTATTTCCGGATTTGCCTCCATTGGTTGTTCTTGTTGAAGTGATCAAACCCCTTTATAAAAAAATAAAATAAATGTTCTCGGTGTTTATGCTTCGATTAATTATATGGAAATATATATATATATATATATATATATATATATATATATAATGGTACTGTACGGATAAAAATACCCTGTGCTAGAAATTGAGTCTTCTGGGTACGCTGGTTTTAACAACTTGTCGGCTTATATATATTTATAGAATATATATATATAATCTTAAAGTTACTTCCTTCTACAAAAATGTCGTTGTTTCTTTTGTGAACCTAGGTATGTAATCGCCCCTGGAAATTTGTAGCTTTGACTAGTATTGGGTTCCTATTATGTTATTGCCCTGGAGGAAAATATACAATTAAATTATTATTATTTTTTATGATAAGCTTGATTATGCACTTCGTGTATTGTGCAAATTATTAGGGCATTTGGAAATTAGAAGTTCAATATATATGCTTGTTAAGAAGGAAGTTTTGGACCGAAAATATGTCCTAGGTTGATAGAAGGGCATAAATTATTGATAGAACCCCATTTGATTCTACTCTTTCTATGAGTAAAATTTGATAAAATTAATGACCTTCATTGTGTTAAGATATGGTATGTTGATGATTCCTTGTGTGATCGATTTAATTATGTATAGACATAATGCCTTGATGGAGTAAGGTAATATCTTTCACGGTTCGTGAAAGTTAAGGTTTTCATCAACTACTTAAGGTAACATGAAGTTCCTTAATTTATTCAAACTTCTTTTTTACTTCCTTCTTGATGAGTGACCTTTCATTACAAATTTAGAATGATTGTGATGGAAGGTCGTGAATATATTTGTTGTTTAAAAAGGGAAAAGAAGCTACGGAATAGTTGTATATGTATCGAACGTAATAATTGTAATTACATCATTATAGAAGTTCATTATTGGAGGATATCTATCTTCAATGGTATATTATGTGTTTAATCATTGCATAGGTTACCATAAACTTAGTGATGAGATGTAAATTAAGGAGATTTGAGATACTTTTCTTTGTATACATCGTTTATGATATCAGAAAGTGAGTTGACATCGGAAAATTTCAACCAAGTCTAGATTCATGGCTATGTTCCTCTAGAATGGGAGGGTTATAAATCTAAAGTATTATGAAAATTGCAAGGATGTGTTTAGAATGCTAGATTGCCTACTCAACTTGGGAATTAATAAGGCTTGTCACTATTCTGGCCCTGGTTATGTTCAGTAGGTAGGGTGTTAGGCAATGCTTATTCTGGACATTCTTATTGTCCTTTCCACTCATCCTTATTAGCTATGAAGTCACTTATTACCTAAGATATAATGGTTGTGGGTTTGAATATAATATTTTCATCCTTTAAACCTTTTTGATTACATGATGGAACTTTGTTTTTACCCTCATTGTTTGTTTCTAGCCTATTAGGCCTATGGCCCTATGGAGCGATTGCAAAACTATTTTTTTTTTGGCAACTAAGATCGGGTCTGGTTTTTTATCTTTTGACTTCACCTTGAGAATGTTGATTGATGGGTTACACTTTAGATTTCAATCACGTAATCTACGGGATTACGTGATTGAAATCCTAATACTCTCAAATCTTGTGTCTAATCATTTAAATTTCATATTCTTGCGTATTTGGTTGCCAAATTTTTGTAGTTTTCGAGGTAATTTTCATAATTAAAACTTATGGATTTCTTCTTGTTGGCATGGTGAGAATTATGTCTTATATCAAAAGGTTGTTAGAGGTTAGAACTTTGATCCATCTCTTGAAATAGAATGTTTCCTTTCATGGTTTTGTTAGCTAGTAGCTTATTGTTGCTATGTATAGTCTTATCTTTCTTAGTTCTCGCGAAATGACTCAGGTTATTAATTTTTGCAGATGGCTTACGTGGTTAGATGATGGAAAGACTTGTAGATTATTGAATCAATCTTGGCTATGATGTTCCTTTGTATGAATGTGTATTTAATAAAAATTTGGAAAGGGCCTTTGGACATTTTAGAAGAAGGGTCAGTGCCTTAGTAAATGTATTGTAGAGTATTGTTGTTGTAACTGTTGAAAATTTGGTTTGTTTGGTTATCACGTGAAAGACGATATTTGATTACCGCTTGGTTATGGGATATTCTAGTGTATTTTAATCCTTAGAATAGTAGCAGGGCATGTCCCATGTTATTACTCTCTTGCTCCCTAGTCATGGTTCAATAGAGATGGTATGTCCCTTTGGTTTGTGCATCATGTTGGAATAAATTGATGTAACCTTGTTTTGTTTTCACAAACGAGTACTGTTAAAATTTGCTCTTGAGTTAAAATGTTGAGTTGTAAATCCTCCTAAGGCATAGTAGTAATGAGTTTGTAAGCACTATGAAGTGAGCTGGATAGTGATTATAAAAGTTAAACTAATAAACATTATCCTTTTATGGTGAAACCTTAAATGATCTCATGGTGAAATCAATGGTTAGATTTTAGAAGATGATAGGATTTAATAAGTAGGAGGGAAATTGATTAATAAAACCTTAAATATCTCTATATCATTTGAAATGTTCTCCTTTGTCAAACTTAATTAAGTAAAGTCTAGATGGAACATTAAACCAATCTTGATAAACTCTTAACGTCAATAAAAGATTGATAGTAAACAATGTGACCCTGAAGCTAAATCCTTTTGTCCTGTTCTGTTAACCCTTGCCTTGATTCATGGTGATATTTCTTAAGAAAGGTCAAAATTTGATCCTTAAACAAGAAGGTTATTGTTATGAACCCTAAGCGGTACTTTCCACTCAATCAGATGCTTATGCCTTCACCTGTGCAACAGAGGTGTGGAACATGTGTTAGTGGCTTGAGTAAGATTAATTAACCTTGTAAGGAATGGAAAATGTTCTAAAATCAAATGAATAAAAATATTTGGACATAAAATTGATGATCTTAGTTTAGAAAGCCTGGCCTTAAGCTATTTAGTCAATAGTTGAAAAGAAAGAAGTTCTCCCTTGTGAAAAGAATTGTGTGAATCATTACATGAAATTTTATAAGAACGTAAGTTAAGAATTAAGAGACATTTTAGTAAACAAGAAAATTTAACAAGAATTTTCTCATGGGATGCCCTAAATGTAAGCGTGTCATGTGGTTGGACTTCCTTGTTGTCTTGTCAAAAAGAAGAAAAAAAAATGTATTGTCCTTGATAGGTGTGAACGTCTCCGTGCTTCCTTTATGGCCATCCTTGTATCAAGTTGTTCACATTGTTAGTTGTATCCTTGGTGACGACATGTTGCATCATGTTATGTGTCAAGCAAGCAAAAATAAAATAAATTATTCTGTCTTTTACTGTGTTGTTTGTGTGTGTGGTTATTTGGGTTGTTACAGAGTGATAAAAGAATTTGAGGGAGGGATAAGAGATTATTTGTGTGATTTTTTCTATGGAAGTTTAAAATGGATGCCTAAACCACTGGTGAGTTATAAGGTGGTTCCCCATATTTCTTTTCTGTTATGGCTCTAGAATTGAGCCTATGTGCTAATTGAAATTAAAGATTTGTATCTTAATTTGTTGTGAGTTGTAGTTCTTGTTTATATGCATGTTTGTATTGTTGAAGCAATTTTTTGCAAGATTCTATTGGTTGTGAACATATTTTATAAGTTCAAGGTTGGATCTTGGGGGCCAATGAGAGGGTTCACTTTACCCCTTCATTGGATTTATCGCTTGGAGGAGAGTGTTTTCTAGCTCACTCCCATTTTTGTGTGTTGTAGATGGGA
Organism: Taxus chinensis; assembly: GCA_019776745.2. Lineage (NCBI taxonomy): Eukaryota > Viridiplantae > Streptophyta > Pinopsida > Cupressales > Taxaceae > Taxus > Taxus chinensis. The sequence continues at coordinate 640,686,998 of CM034146.1, read as the reverse complement.
TGAATAAGTTATACGTTTAAATCAAAGAGAAGAGGTTACATGATTAAATTAAAGAGAGGAATTTGCAAGAAGTTAGAAAAATGGGCATGTTTTCTTGGCCATTTTCAGTGGAGGGTTTCTATCACTTTCCTGTTAAATTTCTTTTCAATCTGATTTATAATGGACTTGTACATACTAGACATTTCAATTTAAAATATGAGCTCTAGTTTGTTTTCATTATGTCTGAAATTTAAATCTGTATGAATCTGGAGTTGTATATTATTGGAGGAAATGCATTTTATTTTTGTTATAACATTATGTTATTACTGTAGGTCAGAAATTGTTGAAAGTTGGTGGAATATTGTCAATTTGCACCATTTTAGTATTTGTATTTTTAAATGAAAGTGTATATCTGAAATGAAATTTTATCATACCATTATCTCAAGATGAAATATTGTTTTGTGTTGCTATCTCATTGGTTTTCCATTTTTTAGTCTTGTTGAGATTCAAATGATGAAACTCCCCTTTTCTTCCTATGTTTTGTTTCTTAAAATATCCAGTTGTAAGAGGAAATAAAATTTGAAATATAAATCTGTGAACCTATGGATCTCTATGTAAAATACAAATAAGAAATGATTATTGTGCTTTTGATTGAATATTTTTCCCCTTGCAAATCTGGTTATGGAAATCAAGCTTAAATATGTTTACAACAAGATAACACACACAGACACACACTATTGAATTTGATTTCAAATTTTGATTCATTGAAAAAAAATTAATAAAAAAAATTGAAGAGAGGGGTGGGCAGTATGGCCGACCCACCCCATATTCTGTAAAATTGGGGTGGGTTGGCCATGCCACCCACCCCAAACATACGAACTAGGGGTGGGTAGCATGGCCAACCCACCCCCTTTTTTATAAAAGAGTGGGTGGGTTGGCCGTGCCACCCACCCAACAAAAATTTCAAAAAATAATTTATAAGCAGCGAGCCTGCCATGAATGTAGCTGCAACCAACCCTTTTTGCGTTGATTTTACTCTGCAAAATACAAACACACACACACACACACAAACACACATCTTTGTATATATATACATATATATCAATTTCTTATTATGATAAAAGAGATATTCATTAAACCAAGGTAAAGATAAATACCCAGAAATAAATTTTAGAATAATAAAAAAACTTAGGGAGATTTACAAAAACAAGAGAATTTATTCGATATATGGGAGATAAAACCCTCCCATTGCATTCCTTGGATTTCATAACCAACATAGTTCATTTCCATGTACTCTTTCCTCCATTCTTTCCTTTCTTGTAGCTTCAGTTTTGAAAATGGAGGCACATTAGGGTTTACATGGGAATAAAAGAAGTCATAAGGATAGTTATGGCAAAAAAAAGGAAACCTAACATCTAAGGGTGATGATTAAATCAATCCTACAGTTGTGATTTAATTCTCAACCCTAAAGTGATGGGTAGGGAAACTTTAATAAAGTATGGGTAGAGAATTAAATAATTAATATCGGTTTAGGAATTGTATCCGAGTGTGGTAGAAGTAATACTTTTATTGTCTGGTTAGTTATTAATGTTTTTTATAATTAAATGTTGTGCATTGAAATATTAAAATATTAAAGGGGTAAGGGTGCTTTTAAATAATTGAAGGGGCGACGTGGAATTATTATTTTGTCTAGGAATCAAATTAAAGTGAACTTAGGAAATTTTATATTTTTTATATAAATGAACTATAAAGGTGAAAACAACCTTAGCAAGCTAGGATATATTTTTATTAAATTTGATTAAATCATTATAATCTTAAGGGAAGGAAATAAATGAAGTAAAATTAGGGGTTAATTAATTATTTATAATAAATTAAATTACTGAAGTAATTAAGTTGTAATGCTTCAGGGAATAAAATAACAATTCCAGATTAAATAAATGAAATTGATCATAATTAATGTATTTCAATTTGGTCTAGCGTGAACTTTAATTAATTAACAAAAAAATTAGTCATAGTTTTGCCTAGTTCAGTGTTGTGGTTTAGCATGGTTCTAAAACGTCAAATGTGGTCATCACAATTGTGAAAGTTGAAGAACTTATGTGCGAATCACATGCATATATGTCATGTAGTCCACAAAGATTTTAGAGTTCAAGATATATTCAATCACAGTGAGTAATGGAATATTTTTTGAAAAATATGTTGATACAATGTGTATTTCCATGCATGAACCTACATGTAGAGTTTTTCAAAAATATTCATCATTGGTAGGTTTCATGTATAATTATCATAGAGAAGTTGACAAGGAAAAAGAGTTGTTGTACAGTTTCACATATTTCAAAACCTTACTTACATTAAGTGGTATTCTTACCATGATGAAGGAAATCAATTGTTTGAGTAAACATGATAAAGAGATGTCCTTTTATATTGTTGAATTCATATAGAATCAATAATATATAACAACCTTTAGATATTTTACACCTATCCCAAGACAATTTTAAAGGGTTTGTATTTGTTAATTAGTAAACATTAACTGATATTAAGGATCCTAATTGTTGTTTGAAATTAAATATTAAATATTATATTTGTATCTTTATTAATGAGAAAGATATACCTATGTAAAAATGGATCTATTTTTGGAACTTGTGAACCCTTAATAATATCATGTGAATTAAATGTAATTGGATCTCCATTACCACTCTCGATGTCTAATAAATCGTCATTGAGATCAATTTGTTATAAAATGGTGGTGCCCATTGCACTAGGGTGAACACCAAATAAGAAATTTGAAAAATCTGTTTCAATGAAATGAACTGTGCTACCAATTTGAGATGGAAAAGATATTCATTTCACCCATGTTTGATGTTTTCTAGGAGGTGGTGGCGACATCATTTTATTTTTGGAATTTTGAAGTGGAACTGCAAAAAACAATTATGAACAAAACATAAAAATAAGAATTCAATGTTTAGTAATTTTATCATAAAAGTTAAAATTTGAAGTGATACTCATAATGTACCTTTGCAGACTATGTCTAGGTGTAGTTTCCTAAACTAAAATTGGTTGAATCCTTATGGATTTCGAAGTTTAATTTTGATGTGGGGAAGTTTGATGAAAAATATCTAAGGAATTAATAAATATGAAGTAATTATTCAAAACAAATATAGTTCTATTAATAAAAAATTTAAAACAATGTTTGTTCGATTATTCATAGATGACATACTGATAGTAGTAATACCTATAATAATTGATGAAGTTGTATGTAGCCATTTCAATTGAGGGTCTGTAATAAAAATCCTTATGTGTTTTTTTCTCAGAACTATAATAGGATTCGAAGATCATTTTATATCTAGGTATGAATATTTAGAATCCTCGTGATGTTGATGACCTCTAACTACAACTTGTTTTCTTGCATGTAATATAATGTTATTCTTTTGAATGAAAATAGAAAATTACCTCTATTTTTTAGATAAATACATCAATATATTTTACAATATTTTAAAATTTAAAGTTAATTCTTTCTAATCATTTGGAAGATATTTAATCTAATGTTTTTCATCAAATATATGTTAGAAAAATTAATTAATACATTGCAATTGTAAACCGACTTAGTCCGTTATTCTTATTTAGCATTTAATTTCTTCATATGGTTTATTGTTTCCTCTCCTTCTAACTATATCTCACATTTATATATTTGATGTCTTTATTTTGTTTTAAATAATACAATCTATATTTTATGCTCTCCATTCCATCATTGGTAAAGCGAGGCTGATTCTCTACATGATGGGAGTGTAAATTGATTGAAGGGGTATTTAGTATTTTTCTTGTCCCATATATGGAGATCTGAATTAGATCAATTACTCATAACCTGAAGGTTCCTGTTAGATTTAGTTTGAACTGTAAAAGCATTTGTGTAGGGATTTTCAGAGATTTATGGTCTGTATTGGTTATTTATGTTGACATGTCTCATCTCCAGCGACCAAGTACATGAATTCAGCCTTCCAGACATATATTTAATTAACTTTTTTGAAGGGAATCTTCGTTCAGTCTGATTGGAAAATGTGGACTCGCAGGAAATACTACAGAAGTGGCAGATTTGGAACCAAGGCATACTTGCAGTAGAAGACAGTGGCGTTAGAATTATCTAATATGCATTACATTTTAGGTCGCTAAAATCAAAACCATCGACCTGCATAGAGCACTAATTTGAAGCTTGTTGTTTGTTTTGGAAGCGAGAACGTGGCGTGAAGAGTAATGATTAGCGCAAGGTAGTGGTTTTCCTAAGGGCTAGGGCCAATCCAAGTTAAAGAAATCATATCTGGATCTTGCACAGAAGTAATAGGGAGGGTGGATACTAGTATCGGCAGTGAACAAGATAGCTAAGACCCTTGGAATGGATCTAAATTGTGTGTATGAAGTTTTCACATTTTATTCAATGTTTAATATGGAATTGGTAGGTAAATATCACCTTTTATATTGTGGTACTACCCCTTGTATGGTTCATGTGATATTGAGGTGGCACTTTTGAAGCATCTTGGTTTAAAACGAAATGAGGTACCAAAAGATGGCATGTTGTCAGTGGGTGAAATGGAGTGTATGGGATGTTTTGTTAATTCTCCTATGATTATTATTGCTGGGTACACAAAGGGCTCGAAATAATTTTTATACAACTACTACGAGTATGTTATACTTAAGTGTGTTATTGTTGAGATTGCGAGGCATGGTAAAACTCTTTCAGTTGGGACTAAAAATTCGAATTATATTATGTCAGGCCCAGCTGGCAGAAATACCACTTTGCTTTGTGAACCAAGTCCTTCACATTTCCATGACTTGAATACTTGTTGATATAAGTAAACTAGAGGCTAGAGCATACACAAAGGTTGAAGAAAAAATGGCATCATCTTGTTACTCACTTATTAAGGGGTCGCATCATTGCTATGGTGAAATTTTTGTTAATATGTTTTTATGTTGTGTGTAATGTGGTTTTTTTGTGTGCAATACATTTTTTAATAAAAAAATGTTGCACATTATTTTCCAGTTTATTACCTCCTGATAAAGAACATTGTGATGAGAAAACACACTAAAGTAGTGTTTGATTCTTGGAAAAGGTTTTATGGAAATTCAAGAAACCGCTGAAGTGTATAGTTAAGACCTCAAGTCACCTCCAGGTTCGTGGTCATCCCGTAGATTGAAAAACCATACAGGTTTGTGGTAATTTGGAAAACCACCAAAGGTGTTGGTAGATAGATCTACTCATGTCACTTCAAGGTTTTTGTAAATCCTGAAACAAAGAAAAAGGTATCACCAAGATAATGAAGCTATACAAATGGTATGCCACCTCAAAGGTGAGCATGATACACACATAGTGTAAAATTTTTTTACCATGTTTGAAAAAAGGGGGTGTTCACTATTTAGAAATACGATTTTTTAAAACATTGTATTAAGTGGGGGAATGTTAGAAAAATTAATTAATACATTGAATTTCTAAATCGATTTGGTTGGTTATGCCTATGTCACTTTTAGTTTCTTAAGATGGTCAACGGTTTCCTCTCCTTTCAATCTTCTCTCGCATGTATATATTTGATGTCTCTGTTTTTTTTTTTAATAATAAAATCTATATTTTCTACTCTCCATCCCATCAACATTGAGAAAATATTAGTATTTAATGAGTACAACTTGTAGACACAAAATCACACACATATTACTAGTTTAATCTACCACCAAGTATGTTTTTATATGCATGGATCTTTACCAAGAAAAATATTCACTAGTGACACACTCCCTAGTTCATCCAATTGCTTTGATTGTTTATATTATTTTCCTCTCTCACATATATCGTTTTTGTACCCAGTTCTTGTGAGGTCACATTGATCCATGTCTATCTGTATTTTGATATCTCATATCATTTACCCTAGGACATTTATGCCCATTCTTGACATTAGTGCCTAGGAACCCCTGTACATTCTTGGAGCTCATGTCCTCTTTTTTCTGGTTTACATTTTTGATATTTTTGGTCAGCCATTTTAGTTTTTGTACCCTTATCCTGAGGTCATAATTGGTATATCATGTCACTAGTGTCAAAATTCAAATAAAATATCCATATATACATAACATACACTCTATTATTTTATTAGGAAATTATAACGGGAAAGCACATCTACATACTTTCACTACCATCAAAGGGACTGCATTTTTTGATTGTATACTCTACATACACTCCATAGGAAGGAAAAGTATTTAATTCAGTCTAACACATTTGAATTTTATCTATTCATAGCCCGCTATCTTGGCATCATTGGTGTGAGGGAAACCTATAAACTATTTTATAGATATGTACAAAGAACTACATGGATTCTGCAATGTAATCCAACACTCAGTCATAATTTTACTCTTAGGGTGACCGTTGGGGTTAGTATGACTTCACATATTGCATATTTCTTTCCAATTTGATGTGTTTGTGAGCATATATAGGTAGATAAAGATTTTTTTTTGGTTATAGGTACCCTAGACAATGAAAGTGTGAATAACATATGACCAAAAGCAAATAAATATAAAACCCTAGAAACATTAAAGAAATTAGATTCCAAGCATTTGAGTAGTCACAATCACCTAGAAGTGGTCTCTCTCACCAACAAATCCTCACCATAGCCCAAACACCAGTGTTGAGCTCTATTTTTATATCCCATAATTAATACTACACATTTTTTACACTCTTCCTAGCCTGTTCACTAGTCATTCTAGTTCAAATTTTTTCCACGATAAGTGTAAATCAAATAAGTCTCCTATCATTCCTATTTTCTTACAGTGTTTCATCATTAGAGTGCATACGATCTGTATTCTATATTATTTTATCATATTAGTGACTCTGAAATTAGATTTAATATCATAATTTTTTTATTAAATCATTCGGTGAACCTTTCTCTTGTTCGAACTCCCTACATTAGGATCCCCAAAACCATCATGGCTAAAAATAGACCCTCTTTTCGCAAGTAAGCTATGGATCATATTAGTGTGAAACTTAACCTTGTTCATGTTACAATATCTAATATTAGTACTCTTTATCACCATGATCAATGTGATTGAGATATCCTCCAATATCTTCTTTCTTTTGAAAACACCATTCCCACTAATTCTCATAACTCTAGCATTTACATAGTCTAGCCATACAAAAACTTCATTTCATGTTTTTATTATTCTTCCATTGTCACCCATGGTGCTCCACCTTCTTATACTCCTACTATAGCACATGATTACACTATTGTAGATTTTTTTTTGTTCTTTCTTGTGAAAATGTAGATACAAATACTTTTACTTTTAATATTGAAAATATACATATGCGTGATGTTATTTCTGCTAGTAGTCAAGATAGATGCAATGTTTTGAATGTTACTCTTCCTACGTCATTTTTTTTTCAATAAATGCAATGATAAATCTCATGTTACTCCTCTTACTACTTCTCTATATGCTGATGATACTCTTTATGAACTACATTATTATGAAAATCTATCTAATAATGATGTAGGATATGATTTTGATCATGAACTTGTCTGTAATGATGTTTCTTCTATTCCAACTACTGAATGTGAATTATACGATCTGTATTCTATATTATTTTATCATATTAGTGACTCTGAAATTAGATTTAATATCATAATTTTTTTATTAAATCATTCGGTGAACCCCTCTCTTGTTCGAACTCCCTACATTAGGATCCCCAAAACCATCATGGCTAAAAATAGACCCTCTTTTCGCAAGTAAGCTATGGATCATATTAGTGTGAAACTTAACCTTGTTCATGTTACAATATCTAATATTAGTACTCTTTATCACCATGATCAATGTGATTGAGATATCCTCCAATATCTTCTTTCTTTTGAAAACACCATTCCCACTAATTCTCATAACTCTAGCATTTACATAGTCTAGCCATACAAAAACTTCATTTCATGTTTTTATTATTCTTCCATTGTCACCCATGGTGCTCCACCTTCTTCTACTCCTACTATAGCACATGATTACACTATTGTAGATTATTTTTTTGTTCTTTCTTGTGAAAATGTAGATACAAATACTTTTACTTTTAATATTGAAAATATAAATATGCGTGATGTTATTTCTGCTAGTAGTCAAGATAGATGCAATGTTTTAAATGTTACTTTTCCTACGTCATTTTTTTTCAATAAATGCAATGATAAATCTCATGTTACTCCTCTTACTACTTCTCTATATGCTGATGATACTCTTTATGAACTACATTATTATGAAAATATATCTAACAATGATGTAGGATATGATTTTGATCATGAACTTGTCTGTAATGATGTTTCTTCTATTCCAACTACTGAATGTGAATTCAGTACTCCTCTTTCTTCTATTTCTGAAGTTGTTGCTCATGATGATTCTACTCCTGCTACTAGTACACCTGTTATCATATTTTTTATTCTACTTCTATCATTTTGATTGATATTCCATGTTATCCTCTTCCTCTTTCACCTCTTTCTTCATCTACTACAAATGCTACTAATGAAGATTCTACTATTCCTACTAGTACAACTCTCATTGTTTTCTTTTTCATCTACATATAGTGTTCCCATAAAGCCTTCATGTTCTTCTCCTCCTTCCTCATTTTTTCCTTCTTCTCACATTCCCATGATCACTTAAAATTCAAAAATTCAACCTCTCAATGTACCTCTCACTTCTTCTACCATCCCCTCACATGATATTATATCTCTCATGGATTCTTTCAGTAATTTGAAGGCTCAAGTTCATACTATCACTCTCAAAAGTACACCCTACTATGCTTCCATTGATAATAATTTGTTGCAAGAAAATCATGTTCTTAAAAAGATTCACAATTCTACTTTTCCAAAAGACTTCATCATGCCTTACTTCTTATGCTTTGATGGAACTAACAATCCTTATCTACTGATCAGCCTTGTTTACTTATTCTAATGATTGATTGTTAATAAGAGTGTTCCATCATAGTATTGTTGATCAATCTCTCTAAAGGCACACTTGTTTACCTTACGGGTCAATTAGCACTTATTTCGATATGGAGAATGCTTTTATTCAAAATTTTATTTCTAATAATGGTGATAAGGTTACATATGAACACTTTCTTTCATTGCATCAAGGAAAGAAAGAACCACTTATAGATTACATTTTATTCTTTAATTCTTGTATACATTATTTATTATTTGAACCCATTGATCTAGAAAAGAATTTTCTTTTTTCGTGGCTTAGTTCTTGTATTGAAAGAAAAATTATTTTTATGATACATGTGAATGTTTTACGCTTTTTTTCTATACAGTTATAGATCTAAAACAAGATTTAATTGCAGCACATGTTATATAAACCCCTTATACTTTTACTACTACTATTTATTTATCTACTATCCATCGACACCTTTCATCTATCTCATCCATTGCTACATAATCTCTTCCTCCTCACAATGCTACTACATCCCATTGGCTTCCTAAGAAAACCACATATGTTCCTCTCACTCCTAAACCTCTTATGATTGACACCATTTAATATGAAATTCACGTTGTCTCTTACACTAATGTTTCTACTGCTTTGCATGCTTCCACTCTCCCTTAAAGGCATCTCCATCTTTGGTAGGTGATCTCCATATGATCACCTCATTACTTGATGATGAAATCATGTTCTTAAGGTTATTACATCAATGTTGAGGGATTTTTTCAAAAAGTTAACCTCATTATCATAGTGAGATAATCACTCTTCCTTTCTTTCCCCCCTCTTTTTCATCATTCATCACTTGCTATTTTCAACACACTCTTACATCTTCTTATTCTATCACTGTCAACATATCATTATTCTGATATCTTATAATATCTACATCACATTACTGTTTCCAATAATCTATCACATTACATCATATACTTACATTGTTTTAGGCATATAATTATGCTACTCATTCACATACAAATCATCTTCCATTCACTACTTACCTATTATATCCATATCATGATATACTTCAAATATTCAATAACGAAGACAACCATTTCAAAAATCATACAACATCTTGCAAATCAAAGTACATATCCTTTTACAAATCCTCTTAGATAATCATCACATCAATACAAGTGTACAACACATATGATACACAACACATAAAAATATATATAAATATATCACGTCAAAAATCATAGTTATAAAACTACAATCACTGGATACGTGCACCCATGCATCAATACAAAAATATAAATCATAGATCATCCTCACTATTACTATATATAAGCATAGGAGCTCTAGAAATAGATGCTTCACCACTCAATCTATGTTTCTAGTCATGACCTCTATATCTCTTTTCATGTCTCTGTAGTATATCCACCTTGATCAACTACTCTATGAATCGTCCCTATAGATCCACATATCTTGCGAATTCATCCTAAGCAAGGGTCCCTTCTCCTACATCGTATCTATCTCTCTCAATAGTAGCACAAGCCTTATATCATTAGATTAATAGAAAACTACACGTGGCTGCCGCTATAGTCATCACGTCCAACAAATGGGCATGTTTTTCCACAATTGTATCCAATTTCTCTAGCATGCCACCTCCCACGATCACATAGAGAGGAAAATATGATGTTAGAATGCATATCAGTGAATCAACAATCAATTACTAATATACATCACCTCTAACGATACAACATTATTTACTACACATTTATGATATAAAACAACCAAGAAACAATTAACAAATAGAAATGTGTAATACCTACACTTTTCCATCGTTACTTCTAATCCATCTCCATCACGGGAAGCTAATTTCTCCTCTACTCCTCCCACTTCCACCTCAAATGCCGCATAAATGATAACCACAAATAATAACACTGATTGGTATGTTTCCCACCGCTTGCGATAGGAATGGCTACACGTCACATCATGATCATGTATCAGCTTCATGGTAGTATCCACATCATCTCGACTAGATGTGTTATTTATGATCCTTTTGGACATGGCCTTGTTCCAGGCCACCTCACTACTCTAGTAGATCTCACCCATACATATGGCTTAATGGGCACATCCTAAGCCAAACCAAACTATATAGATATATGATCAACCTGGAATAACTCTGTCACTCCTTGAAATTAGTCCTCCAACCACATGGTTCATTGAATACATGACAAGTGTTCTCCATCCTCTAACTAACCATAAGAGTCTCTATATTGCCTCAATATAATGGCCCTAGAACTATCTCATCAAGCATCAACCTATTGGTGGTCATCTCCAATATCCTGTTATGGGTACCGACCCACCTCGATGCAAAAATCTCAGGCCTCATCTAATCATCCCATGGTCCACTTAGTGGCATCAATATAGGAATGGGCTCATAGGCCCATACATGTAATAAATTCGTGGCTCCTAGTTCATCCCTATGATCCTTGAGTGTGAATATATATATATATATATTGTTACGAATATATTGTTTGTAACATTATTAATAGTGTGTGTGAGTTACTATTTGTAAAATGTAATATTTAGATATTACATTATGTGATTGAATGATGAGTTGTAATAGAACGCATCATGAGAGAATAAAGGGATAGTTGAAATAAAGGTGGAGAGAATCATGTTGGAGAGATAAGTGGGAATGTGATATTGTTTGACTCCATATTCTAAGGATGTCATTCTCCTATATAATGTAACCTCTACCTGTGAATAAAATATCCCGAAGATTTTATAATATCAATATATTATATTTTGGTGTTATATAGTTTTCATTTAATGCAAAGCTCTTTCAAATCCATCATCTGGTATCAGAGAGGGTTCAATATTTTGTCATGATAGTCTATTTGCAAGGATTCTACACAAGGTCACAACATGCATCAGGGTTGTCGTTGGATTTTATTCAGGCTCTGAAGTGAAAAGCTTTATTACATCGACTGTCAACACATGAAACATGTATCTGTGATCAGATATTTTCTACGTGTAACTATTGTTTTCTTTCAAACTTGACATCCATATCTATTGTCGACATAACACATGCATCTTGTGAGGTCACCATATACCCACGTCCATCGAACAACATTATTTTTCTATTTCCTTTCTCACTGTTGTTAGCGCATTAATACATTTTAGTTTGTATTTGTTTAATAAACAGTTATGTAAATGTTTCTACCACGGCCTCCCTCTCTCACAGCCTATATAAGGCTTGCTCTATGTATTATCAAACACAACAATACATACAATATATTTGGGAGCTCTATCATTGGTATCAGAGCATGGAGCGTGGAGACTGAAGAAGAACCTGCTGTGTGGAGGAACAGGAGTGTGTGAAGAGGTCTCTACCTGCGTGGAAGGATTACTTGTCTATCCATTTGTTGTTCTTTTCTGGTGCATCCTCTGCCTATGCGAGGGAGTGTGCTGGTGCGTCCTCTGCCTGTGCGTCCAGACTCCTTTTTTGTTGTGCTTTGAACCTGTGCGTGGAGATTCAGAGAGAAAAATCGGCGTGAACTGTGTTGAGCGTGGAGACCCGTGTGGATTGCAAAGTGCTTGGAGGAAGTGGTTGTGCTGTCCTTGGAGCGTATTAGACTATTTGGAAGACAAGAAGAATTTGCTGTGCGTGGATAGTGACCATGAAAGGAAATCTTTTTGTGTGTATACTTTGCATGGAAGGAGATCTAGCCAGCAAATAAGTCATTGTTGCCTGTAGGACCACGTGGTTTTGACTTCATCCAAACCTCTATACGTGTAAGCAAAGTCGGTAAATTACAAAACTGTGTGTGGGTGTATGTCTCAATTTTCGGATGCACAAAGCACCGCAAGCAATGCACCAAATATTTGGGCATTGAATGACAACGAAGACACCACTGGGCTATTCTTTGCCTTGATTAATGAGCTACACAACACTGGGAACATTCTCTTTGATGAGATTCTGCACCGAGGACTGTTGGAATATTTTCGGTTCAACGTTTGATGTCAAGCACGGTGGATTCATGCAGAACTTGAATGTGGTTATGATGTAGATGACGAACACAAAATAGAACGCCCACAGGAGCGTCGGCGTCTCACTACACGAGCCTATAGATCCCATCTTGAAAGGGCCAAATTTAAAATACACCGCATGGAAAACCAAAATGCATGGATGATTCTTCAATTTAAAGATCTTTGGGGGATCGTCTCTGGCAAAGATGCCCCTCCCATAGACGTTGATCTGTTGGAAAAATATGAAAAGGCTGATGCGAAAGTGCTAATGCTCATCACCCTGAGTCTTTCTGATGAGGTGCAGCCATACATTCGGGAAGCAACCGCTTCTTCTCAGGCATGGAGTGCATTGTGTATCATCTACGAAGCTAAGAATCTGACAAAAAATTTGCAACTTCAGACAAAGCTTCATACGATGAGTATGCATGATGGCGAATCAGTAGAAGCCTTCTTGCGGCGTGTATCTATCACAAGGTGAATCAATGGTGCCACATTTGCTCCAACAGGATACGCACACAAATGTACGAACTGTTATTAAGCAACAGCCGCAGAGTATGGAAACTCTGATGAAGAGAGCAACTGTTATTACTCGGTATGGAAATTCTGGGAAGATAGGATTTCAAGAAATCTCGATGGCATGCTTGTAATTAGAGGCAGAAGGGCCACATTGCTGCTCAGCAGGATTCCACCTCCGATGAAGAGGTACCAGATATGACTCATTCTGACATTGTTCTAGTCTCACAGACTTCATAGCCGTTAGAAGATGTCTGGTTGATTGATTCAGGTGCCAGCAAACACATGACTGGCAACAAGAAGTTGTTCCATACTCTGAGTGACCGGCCCACTAGAGATCGGATCACCATTGCAGACAATCAAGAGTATATTGCAGCATCTCTCCTGCATCAACAAAGGCGGAGTCCACTGCAGGTTGAATTCTTTGGCAAGCTTTCCATCAGTGGTCATCTATTCTGCCGAGGCTCTGCATCAGCTCAGTCTGCATCAGAAGGAAATGGTAAGAGGGCTTCCTTCACTCTCCCATTCCTTACCTATTTGCTCAGGATGTCTTGTGGGAAAACAACATAGAGTTCCATTCAAACAAAGCTCTTATCATTCTACAGAGCATCTTCAGGTCATTCACACCGATCTGTGCGGACCCCTGCCAGCTAGCTTCCAAGGTTTTACGTACTTTCATCTCATCATTGATGATTACTCATGGAAAATGTGGGTATATTTCCTTCGGAAGAAGAGAGAGGCACTTGCAAATTTCCAAACCTTCTACCAGCAAGCCACCAGGCAGTCTGGGAAGCCTCTTCTTCTCCTCCACTCAGATCGAGGGGGGGAATTCGTGTCAAAGAAGTTCTTAGCATACCTGAAGCAGCATGGCATTCAGCAACATTTGACTACACCCTACACGCCCCAACAGAACGGGATTTCCGAGCGCCACAACAGGACTGTCATGGAGATGGCTCATTGTATGCTCTCGACCACCAAGTTGGAGGATCAGTTTTGGGCAGAAGCAGTCCAGACAGCAATACATACAATATATTTGGGAGCTCTATCAGCTGTAAGCTACATATATCCTTCACCAGATCCGCAGCAATAGAGCAATCAGATACCTGATAATTATGTGGTAAATATTCAGATCTAGTATTACCTATGTTCTGAAAATTTCTATTTTTGGCGTGGATCAAGAAGAATGCAAATTCCACTCAAGTTATAGTCGGAACTCGACAATTTGGATTGCATGCGTGAGTGAGGAATCTGGGCGAGTACATGCAGGCTGAGATCCATATGACAGGAAAACCTAACATGCATTCAGAGCTCGTATATTATAGTTAAGGACGCCATACAACCAGATCCGTCTCCACGTGGGTAATAAAAAAAAAAAGTCAACTCTCTCTCAATATTTGGTATAAGCACAGAAGTAAGTATTGTTTCATAGAGATGGAGACGTCTTAGAATCTTGACTATCGAGCATAGAAAAATTATCTCTCCAGATCTATTGCATGTTACTTGATTTATGAAGTGATTGATGATTTCCAGATCTAGTTGAACCTTCTACACATGATTCAACACGTCACAATATAAGGACATCCCTAGCATTCATGCACTCACACCTGAGACTTGTGTAAAACTTGAGTTCACGGCTCTATAGATCTGTATCTTGGTTGTGGAGGCCATTATTTTTGTTCCATATGAAAATTTTCTCGCCCACAGTCTGTTTGCAGTCCCATGAAAGTGTTTCCGTTTTGGATCTGACATCGGTTTCACCGCCATTCTTCATAGATCGGGTATTCTTTCAGCAATGATCAAATCTATTGACATTTATGTATTCTTGTATGTCTAACTCTGCCATATGTCCATTCACATGCCATTAGTTCACATGCCAGTAGTTTGATTAAATCTTAGATTCATATCCTTTCATTTTGTGTCTTGTTTTAATATTGGTATTGTAAGTTTGTGGTGGTCCGTAGTTATAAATAGTATTTCTTTTTCATGAGAGTCTAAAATAAAGTGATAAGTATAATGTCATTACCTTTGTCATATTGTCAAAATATTATTATCGAGTCTTGTCAATAGTGTCCTTATCAAATATTAAAGAAAAATAAAAACCTCACAGACGCATTTTCAGTGTTATCCGATGTCTGGAAATAATTGTTTTCACATTGCGGGGGAGAGACAAAATAAAGTACAATGTGAAACTTGATGAGCTTCAAAGATATATTATACTGTGTTAGCAGCATGCAGATGGAGGCAGGAGGCAATGGAGGAAGGAGGACAACTAGCGTCCTCTCACCAGCCGCAAGCGAAGGGGCCGAATAATGAGTTTGTGGCATTTTTCAGTTGTGTGTTTCATTGTTTGTAATAAGAATAGAAGTCACATTCCTGTTCAAAATTGTATTTCTTTTTATAACCTCCTGATGTAAATATGTTATAGCAGAAAGATAAAAGCACAAGAAAAAGCAAGATCATGTTTTTCTTGAAGGGGATGAACAGAGGTTCATGAGCAGGGGCTCGTACCTAGGACAGAGGTCTATTTTTTGTCGAACAGGGGTTCGTATTTGGTGAACAGAGGTTCAACGTATGAAGATCATGAGCATGCAGAGGCAGGCAAGCTGTAGAAGACGTGTGAATTTTTTTTTCTCTACCTTGTTCACATTAGGGGAGTGTTTAATAGGGATTAATAATGTAAACAATAGGGGAGTGAATGTTATGAATATATTGTTTGTAACATTATTAATAGTGTGTGTGAGTTAATATTTGTAAAATGTAATATTTAGATATTACATTATGTGAGTGAATGATGAGTTGTAATAGACAAATCATCATGAGAGAATAAAGGGATAGTTGAAATAAAGGTGGAGAGAATCATGTTGGAGAGATAAGTAGGAATGTGATATTGTTTGACTCCATATTCTAAGGATGTCATTCTCCTATATAATGTAACCTCTACCTGTGAATAAAATATCCCGAAGATTTTATAATATCAATATATTATATTTCGGTGTTATACAGTTTTCATTTAATGCAAATCTCTTTCAAATCCATCATATATATATAAGTGGGCTAACATACATTGTACCCACAAATAAATCATCCCATACTCCTCTACGGAGAAAAATATAGCTCATATTATATATAATATACCCACTTCAACACCCTCTACTTCCATTGATGAAGATAGAACCTGTGATAAAAATCCACAATCACATAACACCAGATCTCACTATAGCATCTAGATTGAAATGGATCTTTGTCTGTACTCGAGTCCTAATCAAGTACTGTCTCACTACCCTAATCTGACTATAGGCATCCACTATACTCAGAATCTACATTCTCTGTCCTATAATAAGTAGTCAAAATATCTAATACACATCCTCTAGGGTCTCTATCATCTCACCTATAGGTAACAAAAATGTAGATGTATTAGCACATCATCTCTCACACTAGGAAGTCAACATAGGAATATTATGGGGTATCTCTCTTAGTCTAGATATTTTTTATAGGCCGACATGGTCCAATATATCCCACTCATCATCAAATAACATCAAATTCAATAAAGTGCTTAAATTATGACCCATGTAGAGCTCTCTGGAGTGTATGTCCATTTTTAAAAAAACAAACAAAAAAAATTATTACATTAATACGTCATGCATGTTACAAAATAGATCATCGTAGTTCTAAATTTGATCAAAATATAAATATTTCACATTATATTTCCAAATCCCTTCCCTGGGATGCCAATGCTTAGGAGTAGGTCATGGGCACTCAAAAAAAATGTCAACAATGCCTTTAACTAGGCATGTGTGTCCTATGAGATGAAAATACCATTGCCGCTCTTTCCCATCTCAAAAATGCCAAAAAAATACAACAATGAAAAATTTCCAAAAATCACCCTAAAACAAACATTATTGATTAAAAAATTCAAATAATAATCTAAATTAACATCTCATCAATTTTTTGCAAAGCCATGACTGCCATTACTTACTCAAACCTCATTAAACTCGTTTCTCTAACACATGGCATCCTCATAGGTCAGAGATACAATTTTCACTTAGATGGTACAAATGAAATGACTATTCACTTTTCACTATTACTAGATATAAAAATCTTCAATTTTATATATATTATAGCTACTATTTACAATCATTTTTTCAAACTAATACACCACACACTATTTAATTCATATCTTGATCCTCGCTACTCTATCATCTTCCCTGTTTGTAGCACTCATATCAAAATTTATTCTGTCACCGTAGTATACACATTGCACAATTATATATTCAAATAAGAAACTGGTAATCATCAATCTAGATGAATTATTATAATATATTATATATTATCTCTTGTTCACTTTTATCTTTACTATTGGCTTAAAACGCGTCTCTTCACCCATCATTGTTTCAAGGAAAGGGAGAGCATACAATTGGGATCACCTTATGGTCCATTCTAACTTATAATAGAATCAATCGACACTCTTATCACATCATGACCTTGTAATATTTTTCTCTGATTCTATTCAAGCAAAGGAAAAAAAATGACTTTATATTCAACACTCAAATACTATCTACTAATTACAATGTATTTCCCATAATGACATAATGTGGGGGTAAATAAATAAAAATTATCCACAAGTAATTTAAATATACAATCTTGAAGAAATCCTTTGTCATTAGAATTAAATCAATCAATGAGTTCAACAAACGCATTTACGATTTCTCTGAGTTGAACTAACTTGGGAGTTACTTTACATTTCTATCACTTTTAGATGACCTAAATTGGAATCCATCTAGATCTATTCAAATAAAAAAAACCGTTACTATAAGAGTGGGTGATATTAGATGTCATTTCCTTTACTATACTTCTCATATATGGATTCTTCAATACGAAACAATACGGTACAACAAAAATGTCATGAAACTATATTTGGTCTCTATTTTTTTGTAGTGGTTCTAGACCTTTCAGGGATGTATTCATGGATGGAGATTAAAACTAGAACTCTCTCCCCAAAACTCTTCCTCTGGCGGAAAGACACCCAAATCTTTCCTTTTTCAAATATAAAAAATAGGGTTGGGAATTGATCTCTCCTTACCTCTTAAATCTCAATTGGAAACAATCACAATCTCCAAAATCTATAAATCATCTCAATGTTTCTCCAAGTGATCCTTAAAATGGTTTTCTATTTGTACTTACACAAGATGGGTCAAAACGCTTATCCATAGTTCACCACGCTACAAGATCTTACATTCTACATGCAATTTTACAATTTTCCTTCTCCGTACTTCTCACATCTATATTTATTTACTTCATTTACACTACTTTATATTCATTCAAATAACATAAAGGTGGGGAAAATGTAGACAAAAAATCATGCATATATTACTATATTACTATACCGCCAAGTATGTTGTTAGATACATGGATTTTAAGTAAGAAAATTTATTTACTAGTGACACACTCCCTATTCCATCCACTTACTTTGATTGTTTCTATTGTATTCTGTCTCACATCTGTCATTTTTTTAACAGTTCTAGTTAGGTCACAAGGATCCATGTCTATCTATCTTTTCATATCGATTATCATTCACCCCATAACACCAACACTTATTCTAGATAGTAGTGGCTAGGTGCTCCTGTGCATTCTAAACACTCCTTCCCTCTTTGTTTTTTTTACATTTACTTCCTTTACACTACTTGATTTTCATTCAAATAGCATAAAGAGGGGAAAATGTAGAAATAAAATCATTCAAATATTACTAAGTTTCTATACCACCAATTATGTTGTTAGATACATGGATCTTAAGTAAGATAAATAAATCATTGATGATACACTCCCTAGTCCATCCACTTGCTTTGATTGTTCATATTATATTTCTCTGTCACATCTTTCATTTCTATAACTAGATCTAGTAAGGTCATAAGGATCCATCTCTATCTGTCTTTTCATATCTGTTATCATTTACCCTAGAACACCAATGCTTATTCTAGACACTATCACCTAGGTGCTCCTTTCCATTCTGAAAACTTCTTCTCTCTTTTATATTTTTTATATTTTTAACATTTTTGGTGGGGATTTTTAATTGTTTTACCCTTATCCTAAGGTCATCTTCATCCTATTGTTTCACTAGTGTTGAAATTCAAACAAGAGATTCATATATATATACATAACATACACTCTAATATTTTGGTGGGCAATTCTAAAGGAAAATCATATCTACATACTATTGAACTTCCATAAAAGGGATTTAAGTTTTGGGCTTCATACTCTGGATACACTACATCGGATGGGGAATTTATTAATTTCATATAACACATTTACACTTTATCTTGCCATATCCTGCTATCTTGGCGTCATTGGCATGAGGGGAACCTAAGAACACTATTTCACACACAAGTTAAGATAAATACATGGAGTTTGGAATGTAGTGTAGTGTTCGGTTATAATCTCACTCTTTGAATTACTACTAGGGTGACTATGACTTCGTATATTGCATATTTCATTCAAATGTAATTTTTTTTTGAGCTTGTGTATGTAGCTATGGTTTGTTTTGTAGGTTACATGATGAAATTACAAATATAAGGTGATCAAAAGTGAATTATTGTGAAACCCTAGTGTTAGAGAAGAAATTAGATTATGACAATTTACATAGTCACCGGTAACTAGAAGTGGTCTCAGGCATCTAGGTGACAATTTTCAGTGCTTTCAATAAGTCCCAAAATTAATATTGAGCATTTGCAACACTCTAACCAGTTTGTTGACTAGCTGTTCTAGTTTAGATCTATTTTAGGATAAGTGTAAATAAAATAAGCCTCATATATTTCCTATTTTCTTACAAGGTTTCATCTTTAGCGTTCTCAGTATTTATATTCTATCATATTTTATCATATTAGTAACTTGGAAATTAGATTTAATATCACTATTTTTATTAAATCACAACTCATTTAAGGATTCGTAATATAAAGAAATTATATAATTACAACATGACAATGTTTAATTATGATTAAAATTAGAATATGACAAATCATTTCATATATTATACTGCATATATTTTTACACCTCTCAAATTATTGTAAACTTCGAGAACAAAGAATAAAGACAACAACCTAGTACAAGATGTCTCATTGTCTTCCCTTCAAGGCTATCCTAGCCTAGGAAATTTTAATCATATCTTGAAAAAATGTGTGTAGAACAACTTGGACAGATAATCCACTTCTTGATTTAGAGTACATAGCAGTACCTACACAAAAGGAACAATGCATGTTATTATCTTATTGTGATAATTATAAGATAGAAATAAAATGTAAAAAATACATTGTTACCTTCAACCTATATGTAAAGGTGGGACTCGAGATACCTTTTTGCTGATTTAGAGAGTAAGCATTTTGTTGTCATATGGTTACATTTCACCTGTGGAAGCCCTATTAAGTCGTGGAATCTTGTGAAGATGTTCCAAAAAAAAATTGTTGTGATGGAAACATGATTTGATTTTGAAGACATATTTAGATATTTCATAATTATATAAAAATATTGCAGCAAACTGTTATTAGTGTG
Organism: Taxus chinensis; assembly: GCA_019776745.2. Taxonomy (NCBI): domain Eukaryota; kingdom Viridiplantae; phylum Streptophyta; class Pinopsida; order Cupressales; family Taxaceae; genus Taxus; species Taxus chinensis. The sequence continues at coordinate 640,666,022 of CM034146.1, read as the reverse complement.
ATATTGAAACATATAAATTATCACTCGAAAAACAACATTTATCTATCCAATCACTAAATGTATCCTTTAATTTGAGTAAGTTGGAAATTCGCGGAACATAAGGTTTCATAATTGAATTTTTTATTGCTTATGAGAGGATGTATGAATGTATTCCATTTTTGGATTGGAAATGCGCAGTTAAAGCTTGTTTGTTTAGTCTAGTCTTTTGAGCTTATTTTGATAGCCGTATAAGCCTCGAGGTAGAGATTGGCACAAAACTTGAAGAAATAAGCTTAGAAAAATGAGTCTCCAATCCTAAATATATAGCCGAGTGAGGACACATGGCAAAAAATAATTTGTGTAGTCATGCGACCCTTATGTATTAACGCTCGGTTGTGTACATGCAATCGAGTGACTATATATGCAACCTCTCAGTTTACACTTGTATCCAGGTGTCAACATGTGCAGACACCCGGCTATGTATGAAACCGGATGGATGCATATGAAGACTCTCGATTGTGGACGAAACTGAGCGGTAGCATATTCAAATACCCAGTTATATGTGTAGCAAGACATCTGCATATGCAATCACCCAATTGCATATACAAACGCGTTTCTGTATATGTAGACACATAGATTCATGTTTAACTGGGCGTACATATGCATGAGTCTGACAGTTGGAGTCTTTGTATAGATGAAATTCTTCATATGCAGATTCATAACTTATTGTCCTACCTTGCAGGCAATGCGTATGCTTATGAAGACATCGACCTTGCTAAAATTTAATATAGATGCCACATCTGCAACTTATTTTGTAGTCAGTTTCCTACAAGTGGTGCGTCTAATTACTTTCTCTTACGCATTTTCATGAAATAATTATTCACCTGCATCACTATATACATTTTTCTCTTATTCTTAATCAACATCAAATCCATTTTTTACAAATTCTCTAAAAAAAAAATTCCAAGTTCGATTTTGGTAAGGTGTCTTTAAATTTTCCTTGCAATAAGGTGATAATTAGAATAGATGTGTAAATACATGTGGATAAAATAGTGAGTACTGTAGTAGCCTTATGTTAATAAGAAAGTGAATAATTTTTATTTATGACCATCTCATTAAAATCTCATTTCTTATTAAAAAATTAATGAAATATACTGAACAATTAATACTATATATTAGGGAACATTTCCTTAGCTTGTAAATGAAGCTAGGATTTTTTAAAAAAAATTAATAGCCGTCTAAATAATTGGTCCCACATTGCAATTTGGAAGGAAAAAATTCAGTGATGTTCTATAATATTTCAATTGTAGTTTTTATGTTTTTGTACATTTTCTCTTATGAGATTGTGTGTGTTTCCAATATACAATCACATAATGTTATTATTTTCATTTATCATAGTACACAAACTTAATATTAAAATCAATATCTAGAACCTTCGAATTTGTAATAGAGATATTTTGAGCCTAAGTTTCATTAATTTTAGTATAGATTAAAATGGATCATGTGAGCAATATTCTTTCATAGCCGGAATACCCCTTTTCAATAGAAGCACAAATATGATTATTGAAGTATAAAAATGGGGACCTTAATTTTATTCAAGGATGCATGAGAGATAGTTAAAAATGGGTCTTTCAAAAAACATGAATCCATAGGTGCTTGAAGAATTAACACAAGAAGAGGAGGATATGTTGAAGGTAAAAAAATGACAAAATATCCTATATATCATTCATAAATAAATGGATGAATACTGGTTTATATGTGTTGCATCTCTAACTAGATTGAAATAGGCATGAGAGATTCTTCAAAAAAATTATCAACTTACACGTAGTATGTAAAATTATAGTTCATTCCCCAACATTACCATAAAAAATCATAAGAAAAACACCCACACAAATGCATATATATTAAATCAATGGAATATTAATGCATATAATATACATAAATTTATCAAGAGTGTCATGAGTAACACAATTTTTTGAAGAATCTCTATATTTGTTTTATATATTAAAAATTGATCTATTCCATAATGCATTCTATTAACACTAACTGTAATTGGGAGTTGGAGTTATTAGTTAGCAATAAGATATTGAAAAATACTACTAATAAAAGAAGTCAAAGTAGTCAACAAACTGGTTTATAATCTTTCAAATTAATTGATGTAGATAAGTGCATACCAATGGATGAAGTTTCCACATGTTATATTACAATCAAATAATAATTGCATTGCATATCATATAATATCACCCTTTGTATACACCACTCAGAAAATAGATCAACTAATACATCTAAGCATGTCGAGCCCTAGCCATTCCTTCTCGAACCCTAAGAAAACCCATGCTAACTCTAACTTTGTTCCTATGGATCAGGGCGGTGGAAATGGTTTCTCGAGTGCTAAGATGTCACATGGACAATCTAGTAGCACTGTGTGTTTAGGTGATAATGTCCTAACTGATGGGGTGATGGTTTTGATGAGCTCTAGTGGACCTGATCTGACTAGCGGCACAATTTATTATAAGAATTACAGCCTGAGCGACAATGGTGGTGGTGGTGTTGATGAGGTGAGGAGGGTAGCTCTTGTTTATGGAAACCATGGCGGACTTGGTTCTTTTCCTCCTCCCTTTGTGTCGAACAAGTTAGTAGTTGCGAACCCTGTCTCTAGTGGTGCCGACCTTCCATGTTTGGGGCTAGTATGTGGCGTATTTGTTTAACTTGTGTTGTTAAAGGTTGTCTCCCCTATTACTGCCCCATTGTTGTCTTTTGGTATTGGGTCTCATGTTTTAGATCCTGCACATGGGTTAGGCTACGAGAACGCCTCCGATCGTCTTGTGTCTGAACCTCGTCTACAGCGATCGTATGCTTCTATAAATTTTTGAGAGATATCCCTCAAGGAAGCCGTTAGAATACCTTCTATAAAATTTTGTGTTCAGGTGATTGAAGCTAAGGAAAAATTAATTAATCAGAAAAGGTCTGATCTGTAGATTTAATTGACTGTGACCAGGTCTTTCACAGCTACATTTCTTGGATCTCTTTAGAATGGTGGCCCATCATGTTAGGTAGAGTGATAGTTATCCCTGTGCCAGAGGTTTTTTCATTGTGGTGTTTAACTTAATTGAAGATAGATATATAATTTTTTCTATGCTTTGGGAACTTAAAAATAATATCCTTCTCATGAAACCGTCATTTCCTTCCCTCAGCCTTCTCATAGAAACCTTCCATTTTAAGGTTGTTGTGATTTGGTTGCTTCACCTTCCTCTACAATTTTTTGGTGAGGAGAGCCTAATATTGGAAATTATTTGGGGAAATGTTTGGACATTGATACTAAAACTTAACTGTATACTCATACCACCTATACTCATATTTTTGTAGATTTGTATAGCTCAGTTAATCTACCAGATTTGATGGAACTTAGGGTGTTAAATTGGAGTTGGTCCCAACCTTTGTAGTATGAAGGGCTTCCCTTCAAATGTAGGAAATGTTTTGGCCTAGGTCACATAGCTCAAGACTATAAAAGTGTGAAACACAAGGTGAATGCGAAGGTTTCTTGGTGTAAGGATGCTCAACCTAATATGTTGGTTCTGGAAAATGATTTTGATTATTATTCAGAGGATTCAGAAACTAAAGAAGGTGAGAGTTACATTCTAGTTGGGAAGGTGGAGCATGATGGAATGTTTTCTTCTCATTCTATCATGGATAATAGTTTCCTTCGAGAACAAACTCTAAACAAGGAACCATGATAAACGAATCAAATTTAAGAAAAAATGAGATGTTGGAGCTCTTAATCCCAATCCATTTAGATGAAAAAACAAATCCTAATAAGAGTGAGGGTTGTGTTGGTGCTATAAATAGTCTTGCCTGAGTTTGCCTTTGAAAATCTAACGATTTACAGCCTCTGTCACTTTCCTTTTCCCCGTGTTGTGCCGGGTTAATAATTGTTTCCATTTTTAATTTGTTCCTGGGTCGTGGATCATTTATGGGTCCATGGTTTGGCCTTGTTTCTTTGTTCCTTTGGAAAAGTCCAAAAAACTCAGATTTTATCATACCTTTTAGTCTCCATAGTCGAGATTTGTCTTCCTTGTCATTTGTATGCTAAATAATTGAAGAAAATGAGTGGATGTATCTTTGATAAATGTTTCTAGACTCTCTATCCTTAAAGAAATTTTAATTTTCTGGCTCGAACGATCATTTTTCTGTATTTTACGGTTTGATGGGCATTTTATCCTAGTCAAATTTGCATCCTTGCATCGACAGGGGACATGGCTTCTTTTGTTTGGTCAGGGGACGACAGGCGGATTCTTAAACTTATCAATTTTTTCCTTTTTGGTGAAAAGGAAAAATTAGTCCCGTGGCCCTGCTTGTATCTTATTGGTTCTTTTGGTGCTTACGTTGCTTCTTCCGATTGGATGGGGCGTGGCGGGTCTATTTTTGAATTTGTTCCTTTTTTTCTACTTTGGCAAAAATTTTGAACCCGCCCCGTGGGTCTGCCAAGCTCTGATTGGAGAAAATTTAAGGGTAGGGAAAAGTCTCACTTTGACCCTGCAGGAGGACACATGGAAGGTTCGACTGCTTTTCCCGAACTTAGAAATTTTTTTATGTAGTTGGTAAAGTTTGGCAGAATGGGACACGTGGCAAGCCTGCGCTCTTTCAAGGTATTAAATATTTGGGACCATCTCAAGGTGCACCATGGTGACACGTGGTGATTTGAAAAGTTAAAGAGACGGGGAAGCAGACCATCGGAGGTAAATTGGATTTTTTTCATCTTATCATCAAAAGGATTAAAATCTAAAAATGACCTACAAGCCCAATGAATGTAAATTCAAAGCTTGCTCCAGTCAACGGTGGAGGTGCCGACTATCGGGGGAAATTTAGAAAAAAATCCTTTTGGGAAAAAGGGGTTAAAAGTAAAAGGGGAAACACTGTTCCGTTGCAATCATATTTAGACATGTGTCAGGCTGATTTTTTCAAGGGCGGAGTTGCGGGGAAAACTTGGAAAATTTTATCGTTTCCAAAAGGGGAGTGAAATGTGTAGAATTTGGTTGTGGTCCCACTGGGGCGCTCCTTAGGACACGTGTCAGGCTCATTTCTCGAGGGTAGAGATACGGAGAAAAATATGAAATTTTCCCAGAAGTTGTAAAAATTTAGAGGAATCCCCCAGGTCTATTTTTAATTTTGGATATTCCACGTGGAGGGTCCAAATTCAAAGTAAAGATCAACGGAATCTGAGAGTTGAAATCTAATATTACCTCCATTTCTCTGCAACACGTCTGGAAGTGTGAGTTTTCATGATTTCCTTGTTTTTTCTACATGCCAAAAAGAGAAGGAAGTTAGTGTTGATGTCAAAAGTTTGGTGGGAACATTCGGAAGGTGTATTTTGACATTAAAATGGTCTGACTTTCATGCTTGATTGGATTTTTTGTTTTTCTTCTCCCAAGCACACAAGGAGCCAGATTTGACAGATTAAGGGCCGAAGCGGTTTGAAAATTGAAGGAAGAGTGATAGACCAGATCAAGGAGTTGAATGCGGGAGGAATTCGATGAAATCTACCCCCTCAAGCACCTGGAGATTTTTTACATATCTGATTATGAGAATCACGAAAGAATCATGGCGAACATTCGTGCATTAAACGTTTTTTATCTTTTGGGGAGAAGGGGTTCTGTTGTAAATGTTATTAATGGAAAAAAAAAATCATGCAAATTTTTGGGAGTTTTTGGAAAGATCTGGACTGATTCTCTCCTGCAAAAAAATCTTGACAGAGCCCATCCATTATGAGAAGCCTGTATATCTCTCTTTGTATCAACTTTGATCATGTCAAGGTGGTTGCAAATGTATAACCATTGACAAGATTTGATATTGTTCTGGAAACTTTTCCTTGCTGCTAAATTTGATCTAACTTTGAAGTTATTATGTGTTAATCTTGAGTAAAGTGTATTTATTTCATCTCTGAATGCATATGAGTAGTTTTTCTTGTTTCTATTGCAATATTTTACCAAAATAGGGTCCAATCACACATGTCTTAGTCATGATAGTTTAGGGGCATTTCCAATTTCATTTCTTAGAAGATCCTTCACTTGGGAGTCTGATAAATGGTTTAAAATCACTTTTCTTTCATTTTTTTGATAGAGATTATTTGTAAGCCTCTAGGTGTACCTCAAGCGTGACTTGGTTTAATTCCTGGTGGTTTATTGGTTCCTTTGACTCAAGCCTTCATGAAAAAATCCCATAGGTTGTGTGAAAGAGTGCTGATCTGGGCGTCCATTGAAGCACATATTCTAGTTGAGGAAACAATTTAATTTGTGTAGCATTTTGTTGATTGAATCATTCCATTTTTCATAATCTCTCAAGGATCTGGTGATTCAAGTCCATCATGTATCCCCTCCCACCAAAATTCATTTAACAACATCCAATCCCATCCATACTACCCCTATTCTTCTCTGTATACCCACATAAAGACCAAAATCCATTTGCCAAAGTATGCATGATAGATCAGGGTCTGAAATGTCTTTAGTAAACTTTGCCTTGCTATGAGAATATCTCTATAATCTGGAGGTGATAACTTGTGAGAGTCAAATTTGGTGTGTTGATCATATTTTTCCTAAGGTCTTCTCTATAAAAATTTATGCAAAATAAGGATACCTGTATCTCCTTTATGATAATAGAGGATACAAAATAGATTCTCTTACCTTGGTTAAAAGGTAGAACCTAAAATAGTTACGATAAGATCATATCTTTTTAAGGTGCTACCAATCTCTCCACAAATCCAAATAACAAAGGGACAGCCAAACCTCCTCCTCAGCTACAAAATGACATATATTTATGATCTAGTTGCCTCTAAGCTCCATGATGAATCAGTGTTGCTGTTTGGCTTGAAAAGGAGAACAAATTTGGGTACTGGCATCAGTGGCATTGTTTCCGGGAATCTGATTTACTTTTCTAGGAACTTAGTTGAATTTAATCCACGTGCATACATATATGAATCCATATCTATTTGACCCATCAACAACACCAACATTAATGGCATCATTGTTGGGGACTCTGAGTTCGAAATCAAGAACCTAGTAAAACACTTCTTGCATGCTCCATGTGCTGTGTGTAATTCTTTCTTTCATTTGATAAATATGGGTGAGGAAAGGTCATAAAATTTCCATTTCTAGTTTCTTGCATTGATAGATCTTTGACAGATCATATTTATTGTATTCACACAACTAAGGTGAAATTCCTTGTAACTAGTGGAAAAACCCTGTTGATCTGATTCTTAAAAAGTACCATTGTCTTAAAACTCTGTCAAAATCAGATATGTTACTAATATTTGCAAAGATGGAGGGAAGAAGATATTTCTTTTCTAGGGATCCTGCTACGACATTGTTTACAGAGATAGGAAAAGCACAATCAGAAGGATGAAAATCTTGGAGAGCTATTGGAGATCAGCAAACAAGAAGATCGATCTCCATTTATGAAAGTGAGTCGCCTATCATTAAAGATTGCATTTCAAGTGCATCTGAATACGATAGCCTCTTTGTGGAGTTGAACTCTCTAGATGGAGAGGGAACTTCATTTGAATTTGAAAGGTTTGCTTCACACTTTTCTCTTATCTTTTCTAAGGTTGATAGAGATCTCCAAGAAACAAGGCCTTTGGGGTGTATCCATTTTGAATATTATACCCCTGTGTTCAAAGAATATTCTGCCCCTGTAAATTTTTCACCCCTCTAAGTTCACCTCCTCAAATCAAATGGCTCAACCCAGACCCTCTTTTATTGTAAACACCTTTGGGCCTTTACATGTTATGTGAATGGTTGGATATCCAAATGCAGTTCCTCAAGATGTAAGGAACAGAATGCAAAAATTTTAGGGAAATAATGCTATTATTGGTGATCAGCATCTAAATATTTTTATCAATATGATGGAAGACTTTGATATTGAACATGAAGATGTGTATATCAAGCTATTTATCCATACCTTGGAAGAGGATTTTAGGGACTGGTATAAAGAATTGCTAGATAAATCTATTGATTCCTTGACTGGGATGAGCAATGCATTCAGACTGCAGTTTGGTGATAGAACTAACCCCAGGTTTCTTTTAACAGAATTTGAAAATATCAAAAAGAACCCTAATGAGTTAGTACATGATTTCAACACAAGGTTTAATAAGACCTTGAGAATATTTCCTATTAGAATAAGGCCTTTTGATGAGTCATGTTTGATCAAATATACCAATGCATTTGATAAAAAGGTTGCATATTATTTAAGAGACAAAAACCCCACAAATCTAAGGCATGCCTTCACCATGGCTTTGCAAATAGAAAATAATATCAAGGAAATTGGAAAGCCTCCAAAGAGAGAAGGTTTAAAGTTGGTTAACCCGGAAAAGCCCCAAACAAGTAAGCTTGTTGATTTGGAAGAAGTTTTGAATACTTTGGCAGGGGTTGTCAAAGAAACATCCTACAAGCTAGCCTAAATTGAAAAGGGAATTGGGCAGAGCTCACAAGGTCAACACAAAAAACAAGGCCAAGACAGGTTCACAAATCCCCAAAAAACTGATGATAGAGGCAAAGGACCTGTTGGATTTGGAAATAGGAAGCCCCAAGGCAAAGAAAATAGAATGGTGCCTAATCCTTTGGCTACTAGAGTTGTTGTTGTGGAAGAAAAAAAGGTCATTGATTGGTGTGACAGATGTTTCATGCCCCATGCTCCTTGTGAAGAAGATCAGCAAGAAGAAGAAGTAGTTTATGATGATAATGACGATGATTCCTGCATTATGGAGATCCCTAAGAGTTCGTCAAGGGAAGCAACTTCAAATGAGGTAATAAGTGCTAGAACTGCTGCAACTTTTTGGGATTGCATCCACCAGGTACCCCTTCTTCCCCCCTCTTATACTTTAGAAGTAGACATTGTACAAGCTTCTAAATTTCCCATTAATTATTTTGAATACTTGAGGGCATTAATTATTGAAAAGTATGATGGAGGAGTTCCCTCAGAAGAATATAGGTAGCTATTAATGAATTTGTAGTTTCCCAAGAAAAGAAGCACAATACTAGAAGTAAAGCTACCATTGGGCCACAAACCAAGTCAAAATTTCCAGTGCTTACCAAAGATACCCCAAATAAAAATGCATCTAGCAGAGAACATGTTTTCCCAAGAAAAACTTGTGTTCCTCTGCATGCCCAAAATGAAAATAATCCCATTTTATTTGATGAATTTTCCAATCTTTCCCCTAGTGTTGCTTTACCCAAATTTGCTCCATATGACATAGCCCGAATTTTGAGTCAAATCAAAATTCATGTCCTAATTCTTGAGCTACTTAGGATCCCTAAGCACAAGAAGAGGGATTTTGAATATTTGGGATTCAAAGGGGAATAGATCATACAAGGTTGAGATGTAAAGAAGGTTGGGGTTCTCGTTCCCGTTGTAGAGTTGGAAAAGCCACAAGTATTGGAAGAGCTGGGGCAACCACAAGAGGTTTATTTAGGAACTTATTTGGTTAAATCCCTACTGAATGTGGATCCATTTTTCACAACCCTGGTTATCAATGACAAGATGTTACATAACTATATGTTTGATTATGGAGCTTCATGTAATGTCATGGCTTTTGACGTCATGAATGAATTAGGTGTCAAAGTAACAACAATATATGGGAAATGCACTGCCATGGACTCTAGAGAGGTGCCAGTAGTGGGGTGTGTCAAAGATCTAGTAGTGTAACTTGCATCTTATCATAGAAGGAACTTAAAGCTTGATGTTGTCATTGTTAACTACCCAGCCAAGTGGGGGATGTTGTTGTCAAGAAAGTGCGTAGCAAGTGTTGGTGGTAGTGTGCAAATGGACATGTTTTATGCCACTATCCCCATTGAAGGAAACTTGATGAAATTATATGGAGAGAAGAAGATGATGTACCTTATTGAAGACCCAAGAAATGCATCTTATGAAGTTTTGCAAGTAGATGCTGATCTTAAAAATTTTGTGAGCTTTATGGATTTCAGGGAGTATGAGAGTGTTGAAAACAGAGCTCCTAAGTATGCTACTTTTTCTAGGAATTTGGTCTGTGTTTCAGCCTTGAAGAATGTCAGAGAATTTGACTCAAACACAATGGAGGAGATTCAAAGACAATGGGTAGTTTACAAACAGAACAAAGAAGAAAAAGAGGTCCACTTCCAGTTGATAAAAACATATTAGAACCTCTTGGCATGGTCATATCTAGGATGGTAGGTGCTTTAATTATTTCCTTGATTATTTTCTTTAAATTAGGGAAAAGTCTTCTGTACAGGTATAGTTTGTTGTTTGTTCCCTATTTTTTGTATTTTTGCTTGTTCTGGTCCTTGGTGACCTATTTTTGCTAGTTTCTCCGGTTTTGTTTAAAGATGGCTCTGTTTCTCCAATCTGCAAGATGACTCCTTTTCCCAATGGATATTTTTGGCACTTGGTCTATATTTTTTCTTGTGGTACTTGTAGGGAGTACCCATCCCCGAGTCATATCTGATATTGGTGCTCAAAATAGTCTCACCCTAGTTTTCCTTCGAAACTATATCAATTTATGGCCTCTGTCACTTTCCTTTTCCTCTTGTTGTGCCTGGTTAATCTTTGTTGCCATTTTTAATTTGTTCCTAGTTCTTGGATCATTTATGGGTACATGGTTTTCTTCTTGTTTCTTTGTTCCTTTGGAAATGTCCAAAAAACTCAGGTTTTATCATACCTTTCGGGCTCCATAGTCAAGATTTGTCTTCCTTGTCGTTTCTTCCCTAAATTCTTGAATAAAATGAGTGGATGTATCTTTGAAAAACATATTTTAGCGTTGTAAACATTTTGAAACTCTTTGTCCTTGAAGAAATTTTCATTTTATGGCTTGAATGATCATTTTTCTATATTTTATGGTTTGACAGGCATTTTCTCCCAATCAAATTTGCATCCTTGCATCGACGGGGGACGTGGCTTCTTTTGGTTGGTCAAGGTATGGCAGGTGAATGCTTTAATTTATCCCTTTTTTCCTTTTTGGTGAAAAGGAAAAATTGGTCTTGTGGCCCTGCTTGTATATGATTGGTTATGTTGGTGCTTACGTGGCTTCATCCAATTGGATGGGGTGCGGTGGGTCTATTTTTGAACTTGTTCCTTTTTGGCTACTTTGGCAAAAAGTTTAAACCCACCCCACGACCCCACTAGGATCTAATTGGAGCAAATTTAATGGCAGGGAAAAGTCTCTCTTTGACCCCATTGGAGGACATGTGGAAGGTTCCGCCACTTTTCCAGGACTTAGACAAATTTTTATGTAGTTTGTACAGTTGCATGGAACGGGACACGTGGCAACCCCTCGCTCATTCAAGGTATTAAATTTTTGGGACCATCTCAACGTGCACCTTGGTTACATGTGGTTGTTTGAAAAGTCAAAGAGATGGGGAAGTGGACCATCGGAGGCAAATTGGATTTTTTACCTCTTAAAATCAAAAGGATTAAAATCTCAAAATGGCCCGCAAGCCCAATGAAGTTAAAGTCAAATCTTTGCTCTAGTCAACGGCAGAGGTGTGGACTCTCGGGGGAAATTTGGAAAAATTTCCTTTTGGGAAAAAGGGGCCAAAAGTAAAAGGGGAAGCATTCTTCCGTTGTAATCATATTTAGACACGTGTTAGGCCCATTTTTTCAAGGGTAGAGTTATGGGGAAAACTTGGAAATTTTTCCCTTTCCCAAAAGGGGAGTGAAATGTAAGAATTTGGCTGAGGTCCAGCTGGGGCCCACCCTTGGATACGTGTTAAGCTCATTTCCCGAGGGCAGAGATGCGAAGAAAAATATGAAATTTTTCCAAAATTTGTAAAAATTCAGAAAAAGCCCCCAGTTCTATTTTTAAGTTTGGATCTTCCACATGGACAGCCAAAATTCAAAGTAAATATCAATGACAGCTGGGATTCGAAATTTGATTTTTCCTTGATTTCTCTGCAACACGTCTGGAAGTGTGAGTTTTCATGATTTTTTAGTTTTTTCTACATGCCAAGTAGAGAAGGAATTTAATGTTGACAACTGAAGTTTGGTGGGAAGATCCGAAGGGTTTCTTTCACCATTAAAATGGCCTGACTTTTGTGCCCAATCAGATTTTCCATTTGTCTTCTCCTAAGCATGTAAGGAGCTAGATTTGAAAAGTTAATGGTGGAAGTGGTTAGAAAATTGAAGGAAGAGTGATATACCAGAGCAAGGAGTTGAATAATGGAGGCATTTGATGAAATCTACCCCCTCAAGCACATAGATACTTTTTGTAGATATGATTCTTAGGATCATGAAAGAAACATGGCAAACACTGGTGCACTAAATAGTTTTTGTCTTTTGGGGAGAAGTGGCTCTATATTAAATGTTATAAATATCACAAATTTTTCATATAAATGGTTGGGAGTTTTTGGAAAGATCAGGATTGATTCTCTCCAACAGAAAAATCTTGACAGAGCCCATCCATTTTGAGAAGTCTTCCAGAGAAGCCTGTATATCTCTCTTTGTATAAAATTTTATCGTGTCAAGGTGGTTGCAAGTGTACAACCATTTTCAAGCTTTGAGATTGTTCTGGAAAATTTCCCTTGCTAATAAATTTGATCACACTTTGAAGTTATTCTTTGTTAATCTTGAGTAAAGTGTTTTTATTTCATCTCTGAATGCATATGAGTATTTTTTCTAGTTTCCATTGCAATTTTGTACCAAAATAGGGTCCAATCACACAGTTATTTGTTGTTTTGATAGTTTAGTGGCATCTATAATTTCATTTCTAAGAAGATCCTTCATCTAGGAGTGGGATAAATGGTTAAATCACTTTTCTTTCATTTTTTTGATAGAGATTATCTGTAAGCCTCTGGTGTACCTCAAGCATGACTTGGTTTAAATATTGGTGCTTTTTTGGGTCCTCTGACTAAGCCTTCATTAAATAATCCCATAGGTTGTGTGAAAGAGTTCTGATCTAGGCCTCCATTGAAGTACATATTCTAGTTGAGGAAACAATTTTAACTTTTTGTAGAATTTTGTTGATTGAATTTTTTCCATTTTTCATAAGCTCTCAAGGATCTTGTGAGTCAATTCCATCCTGTATCCCCTCCCACCAAAATTCATTTAAGAACATCCAATCTCATTTATAATACCCCCTGTTCTGCTCTGTATACCCACATAAAGACCGAAATCCATTTGCCAAAGTATGCATGATAGATCAGGGTCTCAAATGTCTTTAGTAACCTTTACCTTACTGTGAGAATATCTCCTTAATTTGGACGTGACAACTCGTGAGAGTCAGATCTAGTGTGTTGATCATATTTTTTTCAAGGTCTTCTCTACAAAATTTATGCAAAAGAAGGATACCTATATCTCCTTTCTAACACCATAGATTACAAAATAGGTTCTCTTACATTGGTTGAACGGCACAACCTAAAATAGTTAGGATAAGATCATATCCTTTTAAGGAGCTACCCATCACTCCACAAATCCAAGTAATTAGTGTTGCTGCTTGGCTTGAAAAGGAGAACAAATTTGGGTACCAACAGGTTGGATAGTTGTGAATATAAAGAATAAAGGAAAAAATCATACTGCTCCTCTTAATATGAATTTAAGATCTCATGGACATGTTCCTCTTGGGTAATCCTTTCTTTTCCTTTGGTTAGGATTGTTCATTAGGGATTGAGGGTGTTCCTCGAGGATGATCAAATCTGTTTGACTTGTTTCTTTTGTGGTTCTCTTTATTTTTCATACTTTCCTATCCTAGCTGTTGGATAGGGGTATACAGGGGTCCTTGTTTTCTAGAATTTGAGCATGATTCACTTTGTACCTTGGTGTGCCTTGATGCCTATATTTCGATTCTACAGGGTTCTTGATACCTTCAAAATCATTATTTTTTTACTTTGGTCGTTTTTTGTCTTGGATTCATGTCTTGTATAGGGTTTTTTGGCCCCTTCAAAACCAAATCCTTATTACCTTATATAAAAAATCTAGACTAGTGAATATAAATTAAACATTTATATACTATAAATTCTTAAGAGGGAATAGAAAATTATTTCTATGGAGGACTCATATTGAGTAGATTTTTTTTCACCCATGCAATGCAAAATGTAATTAAGATTATGTCCCTTGGTGAGACATTAGTGGATCAAATAGATATAGAGACAACCATTATAATAATATCTAATAAGTTTGACTCAATATTTTTTTAGTAGATGAATTTGAGGATATATCATGGGTATTCATAGATAACTTAATGGAATATATTTTTCCCAATGGGAAAATTTTAAATGTATATGAATGATCTTCTCTTTAAAATGAATTTAAATTTCAAGTTTTGATAAGTATTGATAAAGGAATAGCTAGATCAAACTTCATAAGAGGATGAGGAATATATTTTCAGATAGGATGCGAAGACCCACCACATAATATGAAATAAGAAGAAAAAATAAACATGTTTACATGGTGAGTTTAAGATGCATTTGCATCACCAATAATCACACTTAAGGTCATAGGTATGAAAAATATCATGTTCAAAATAATAAATATAATACTTACGTAATTTATGCAAATGAGTGTAGGAGGAAATGGTTTCATAAGTGTAGATAATTAATTTTCATAGAGAAAACCAATCTCTAAATGATAATCATGGTGATTTAACAGAAAAATAAATTTATGCTATAGTGTGAAGGGGGGTTAATTAATTTTTATTTCTTTAATTTCATATTAGGGATAGGTAAATGAATTATATTTACTTTACTAATCAAGAACATGTTATCTCTCGAAAGTGCACCCTAGTTGAGAGATGACTGCAGGGGTTCTAAGCTTGCTTTGAATCTCTCACTTTCGAATATATAATGAAAACACCTAAGGTCTGTGGGTATACTTATTGTTGGGGTGAGTTTCCAGTATCAAGGTCGGTTCCTTTTTTATGTATCCTAAACTAATTTTTTGGGGATTTGAGGGTAAAAGATGATTGTAACTGAAATTGAAAAAGGGTGATACACCGAAGTTATTGAGGGATTTGACTGAGTTTATGTACGAGAAAATTATGAAAGAATTCTGGATGCACGAACCAGTGGTTTTCAGCAGAATATTAAGGAAAAACACTTTATGCATTGAGAGATAAATCACAACAACATAAAAATATAAACATGCACACTAAGATTGTGTAGAAATTACCAAATTTGTAGCAAGGTAAAATGATTAATCAGGGAATTGACATTCAAAGGAATTAACAAAGAGATACATACCACTGCAAATAATTAGAAAGGAAAAATTGGCTGAAAATTACTTCAACACTCCTATGACCAAAAATTCCTTTTTTTGTGTTTTGTCAATGCACATAATATATAGAAAAATTATTCACCCAATTCATCCTAAAAATAGGCTAAAATTTGTACTCGCCCATGCATGCTAATTTTACCCTTTTTATGATGAATAAATAAAGAAATAAAAACAACAATTCTTATTACAATGAGGCACTAACAACTTTGGCTATAAAAATAAAATCAATTCAAAGTGTAGTTGAGTGGTCTATTTTCAATAACTTGGATGAATAATTTAGCGAATAATATCTCTTCCTTTTTGTGCAAGTCTTCTCAAATGTGCATTTAATCTTTATCTTCTTCTGTTTGATGTTACACTTGTAATTTTATCTACTTGCAATGATAAACTTAGCACCTTTAAAAAATTCCCCGTTGGATGGATATGTAAAAAATAATATTCATGTGTGAGAAAAATAATTCCTTTGTCTTTAATAATTTAGAAAAACATTCACCCAATGTGTAGGGACCACTTGCATACATGTGTACAATAATAATACCCTTATTTTGTGAAAAATAGGGTAATTAACATGTCAAAAGGGTCTTCCTGGTCTCTGATGTTGACATCTATGTAAGATAGATAAGTCATGTTGATAATGAAATCTTTGTGCCTTTATGCATAATATTATTCTCCTACAAGAAAAATATTGTCCTCCTCTTGTGGGGACCACCATGATCATGATGAAAAAGCACCTCCCTTGCATGAATAATTTTTAGTTGTGCCTCCTTCTTCCATTCGAAGATATTAAGGTAATTTTTATTGTTTAAGGAATATTGACTTTCAACTTTTGGAGTCATCATGGGTTGAAAGGGTGACCACTTTGATTAAATTGGTTAGACTATAGTCATGTCATTATAGTCAGGGGCATCATTTGATTTGATTGGCATATTACATAAACCTTATTCTAAGGTCAACGCATAGTAATCGTTGTCTAAAATAATTCGGATTGCATAACAATGTTTACCTTTTGTGGTGGTCAACACACATACTATGATTTTTGGCTTTTGTATAATCATTTGATCATTGTTGTCAGTATTTGATTTTTGTTGCACTATGGTTTTGAACCTTTAATAGGTCAATGCAAATGATGACTTTTGGATAATTGTGTTGGCCCCTCTCCATGATGAACCAACCCATCCTTCGAATTTTCGGTTGCATTTATTAAAGTGGTAATTGTAGTTGGGTTTTTTGAAATTTGGTCAAGTTGCTGGATTTAATAAGGGACATAGATCCTTTTATTGTTGATATTATGACTGTCGATCTCTCTATACCCTTAGTTAGGGTTCTGACTCTGTAATGAATGTTGTCAGTGCTTTGATAATCATTGATCTATGTACATTTTGATCTCTACCATCAATTTTGACTAGGGTAAATGAGGAGATGACTGCGGTAACTCGAGTGTCGATTTTATCTTTGTAATTGAATCATGAACATTGATCTCTGTACCCTTGTAAACCTAGAGAATTTATCTTTCAATCCATGTTGAGCAAGGTAGTTAGGAGTGGTTTGAATTTTTTTCATTAGATCTTTGCACGATGTGGTCCTAAACCATTGATCTTTGTCCTTGATTCTTTGATAAGTTAATCATACCTAAGCCATGGGTTAAGGTAAGAAAAGGAAATTTAACTCACTGTTGGTCATTTGCAAATTTTTGAGCCTAAGGCTGGCAAAGATCTGGATAATTCACTCCAGAATGCCATGAATGAGCCTTTTGAGCTTCATGTAACTATGATTTCTTTACTAAGTTTTCACCATTACTCTGTTTCTGAGCTTGGTTATTTGCATTTATATATTTTTATATTCTGCAAGGGCTGGAACTCAAAATTTCCATTGTTTTTGAACAATCTCTAATTTTTTTTCTATTTTTGTAGGTTTTGAGCTTAAAGAATGATTCGTTGTTGTGGTTTCGAGCTTGAAGAAATCTTCATTATTGTTGGTGAGTTGGGTCATGGATTTGTACCCATTTTATCTATCCTTTTCTCATAATGGAGCCATTTTGTAGAATATTCGAGCTCAAGGGTTCTGTTTTCATTTGATTTGAGCTATTTACTTGGAGTTTCTTTAGATTGTTTGGTGGGAGTTTGCATACACCTTGGGCCACTATTGTATTTGAGACTCTATTTTATAGACCCTTTTGTCCATGTCTATAACTACTATTGTGAAGGTAAATATTTGTTTCACGGAAACACCGAAACTTCTGTTATAATGGATCCCTAAATGATGGAACTTTGTTTCTCTACTTTAGCATGCACTGATATTTGTTGTTATTTCATATATATCTATCTATTATGCTGTTTTGGATTTCCTGAAAGTGAAATGGCGTCTGGTTAGTCATTTCTTCCCTAGAATTTTTATAAGTTTCAATAGATTTATCTTGAAACTAGTAATTTCCTTCTTTTTAAAAAATATTTCTCATCTACAGTCTATTTATATCTTTGCGATACGATTCATCTTTATGAAATTAAAATATTGCTTTCTATTTTTAAAAAATAAGTATGAGGTTTTGATACATTAGCTTCACAAAATTTCTAGGTATTTATGAAATCACTCTAAAACACTGAGTTCTATTTGTTTACTAATGACAAGTTTTGATATTACAGTTGCTTACTTCAAAGCTTTAGATCTTTCTATACATCTTTGCACACTCTTTGAATATGGGTGTCTGAAATTCGTGATCGTTTATCTAGTATTTTTTTGGAAGAATGGTTGTTTCTATGAATCATCCTGAGATCATAAATGAGAACCCTATTCTACTTTCACCCACAACTCGGTATTCACCTAAGTGGTTTTTCATGTGGGTTTTGTTTTCATAAAATGTATTCTGAATCAAAAAAAATAAACAATGCATACTTGAGCCTAAACCTTGTAAAGCATAGTTTTCTTCTCCTTTAATCATATATACGATTGTGCTCTTTTTCAATTTGATCTGAAAACTCTTATTTCTGTACACATGCATAATTTCATTTATTCCCAGTATGATACATAAATTTATCAAGTAATTAGTGACTCATGTGGGTAGGTTATGACTCAAATAACAATACATTTATTTCATTTGATGCATATGCTCTACTTTTTGCACTTTGAATTTAAATATTTTGTTGTCCTGAAAAGCAATTTTTAGTTAATACTGTAGAATTCAAATTTTTGTAGTAGACAACTGAATCAAGCTATCACTATTCCTTGTTTGAACCATACTATTTTAATCTTATCTAACAATGCATCTATAGAGAATATTATACACTAAAATTTGTAAATAGAACTTCTTGGATTGCACTTGTCATTGTAAATTGTATTTCTTCTTTGATCATTTGAGGATTTTACTTCCTGTAAACTTGAACTTGAAACTTAATGCAAAGCTTGTTATTTTAATTCTAAAAATGCTTCGCTTTGAAAGAATTGTTAAGGAACTTGTGAATGGTTACTTTTGTAGATATGTATCAGGGTATCATGCCGTAAATCTTGATTTCGTGCTCATCTATAACATTTTTATCTTATCTAATCTATACTGGATGATGGATCTTATTGCACAACTTATTTCTTCTTAAATCTGATTGAGGTCATTAATTGTTTCTGTTTGTATGAATCATTTACAAATTTTATTTAAAAAATTAGTACCTATAGCTTGTTGTTTCTCTTGTAAAAAAATCAATCATCCTGAAGATCATGTTACAACAACATTTCTTGTCTATTCTAATACATGGTAAGAGTGTGCACCTATAAATTATTTTTCTTCTCTTGGATTTATACTTATAAGTTTTGAAATTGGTTCATTTGAGTGTAACCTATGAAATGTGTAGTTTATGACTACTTGAAATTCTGCATGAATAATTCTGTCACCCTTTTTGACTAGAAAATTTCCTTTCCCGGGATGTATTTCTGAAATTCTTTTATGGAAAACTGTTGTATGGCTAAGATGGTTCTTTGAACTGATCTATGTTGAAACTCTTGCATCTGATTGAATTATATAGTCTATTTTTTTTAGGATTGGCTACTTGTTCATCAAGTCAATTATGCATTGTCTTATTTGATATGAGCATTTCATCTTACTAAAAGATCTATTATGTAGCATGCAACCAACATCTTCCTTCTAAATTCATCATAATTCCACACTCCTTGGGTGGATGTAATAAAAAATTGATTTCCATATTTGAAATGTATTCAACCCCAACCCAATTTCTGTACTTTTATGATTTCCTATATGATATCTCAAATTTTTGAAACCTTTCAGAAGCCTACAATCTTGAGTTTGTCTTTGAAAATGAAGCTAGTTACTCTTGAAAATTTGGTTTCAACTTGCATATATTGAGCTCAATTATTTTTAATATGCATGATAATGATGTTTGATCTTTGTGGATGAGTAACCTGTATTTTGACTCTCTTGTATTTACATAGGTTCAATTTCAACTCTTATTGCTCCATTAAACTTGATTATCTTTAATTCTTACAATATTCTGCACCTTGTAAGGCTTGATCTCTTTGAGATATCATTGGAAAATGTGTCTCATCACTGTAATATTTGATGATATTTGAACCTTGATAAGTACTTTTAGTTGAAAAGCTTAAACATGTGCTTTCACTTTTATCTCTTCAGTCTGAACTTGTATTTGATCAGTCTGTACTTTGATTATTTATCTTTGTTTCTAATCTAGAAATGTCACCATGTCTTTCATAATAGCTTATGTTCTCATGAATTTCTACTTGACTGTATCGTAATCAAGAGTTTACTTGAACAATAACATGATTATCCTTCAATGTGAGCCTTGAAAACTATTAAGTGCTCTTCATTCAATGTTGTACCTTTTAATGCAATTTATTTCCTTTGATAAGCTATGACATTTAGATCATTCATGTACCTATTTGAACTTGTAATTTCTACTTTATAATTTTCCCAAGTTATGAAACAAAATGAATCTTCTTTGAAATTTGTACCTTCATTCTTATTTGAGTGGAAAATATGAATAATTTTTCTTTTGTATCTTGATCATTGTGAAATACATAAATGAATCCTTCTCTTGTAGCGTTGAATACTATTATGTACTAAAATAAATTTGTACCTGCTATTATAGAAGTTAAATAATAAATTTCATTAAAATTTTCTACAACTTGTACTTGCACACTTTAAAAAATAGCTAGAAAATAATAGGCTTTTTGGCATCTCTTATGTTTCATAGTCTATTTGTTTTCTCTTTCTTCTTATATAATGATTCTGAGAATCATATGTGATACTGTAATTATCGCTTTCTTAAATTTACATTTGTCTCTAATGTACCTTATGCTTATGATATTTAGGAAATCCATTTGCATGTAGTTAGACATTACATGAGTAAAAATCAAAACCAGAGCTCTTGAATGACGTCGTTCTTTTCTTTTTACTCTTCAGGTACACTTTAGTTTCTTGGAACATGGATGAAGGATGGAGCTAGAACTGGAGACGAGAATATTAGAAGAAAACCCAAGGCAATGATGGGTTTATTTTATACTCTTTTACTTTTAACATTATGAAAATGCATTTCTTTCTTCAGTAGTTATGACTTACATCCCATGGATTATGTGGGAAAAATTGAACTTCTTCATGAATAACTAACATTAATTTTTGTAACTAATTTTTATACTTCTTTTTGCATTTATCTTTTCTTATGGATATTGATTGTATAATGAAATAAACAACTCAATCACATAGTTAAATGTATTCAAACATGCATAAATAATGAGTTTTGAGGTACCTGTAACATAATAATGAAATCACTTTCATGTAAACTGCAACTCTGTTTGTTGTTCCTGAATTTAACATTTCACCTAAACTGTGATTCCCGCCTTCATTAAGGAAATGCATTAGTCCTTCGGAGATTTTGTGTTTCCTTGCTGAAGATGGACATGGAATGATAGTCTATGTGAGGTGTTACATTTTGTAACAACATACATAGTTGCATATTACATATAGTGAATCAATTTCTGTAACTAAGAAACACAATAAAAATGTAATGCATTCCCCTAGTTAGGTCCATTTCATTAATGCCTTCCATTGTAAACAAAGTTTTGAGTTTCTCCTTTTTGCATGAGTGTAAAAATTATCAACAAAATATAGACTTAAATATACACATATATAAATTTATAAAATAATTTAATAGAAAAATATGTCAGTGGAAAATATCTAAAGGGTATAGATGCACTTATCTTATGCTGCTTTTCAAGAATATCATCTGGGTATGAAAAAAGAATGAAAATATTGATAATTATCTATGTAAATGATTCACTTTTTATCCTATGATTGTACAGTTACTAGGAATAGAAGCATTACTCAAGTATGGAATTGTTTGGTAGTTATGTACTTACTTGTAATTATATATACCAATAGATGATGGTTTTCTATATATTTCTATGCTTTTTCAAGTGACAAGAATATTCCTTCATGTGAAACCCTAGGTATCAAAAATATGTGAAACCATATGTAAAAATTGATTTAACTTTAAACTGTAACCTCAGGTAAAAAAATTTTAAAAAAATTAATTCTTGGGATCATCAAGGGAAATATGTACACCATCGACGTCATTAATACTCTCAAGTTGTCTAGAAATGTACATAGTTATGTACCTAGAGATGTGAAATCTATATAGGTGTAACTATATTTTGAACATGTTTAATTGATAATGCTTTGTAGTTGTTTTATTTCTTGTGCTTGAATTGGCTCTGGTGTACTTTGAATTTGGGAATGTCGACTCTAGAAACCAATTTTAAAAGCATCATGCACATGTACAAGATTCTCTTAATGTATTTTAATGCTTTAAGTATATTTATGATATCTTTGAATATATTGAGAATTTTTTTATAGAGGAATCATTTAAAGATCCAATTGATTCAATGAGTTCATTTTACTTGTTAATATAGGATTTTGAAAGTAAGAAAAAATAAAATATTTTAGGCTAATAAAATGATTTTTGGGAGGATTGAAATAAATCCACCTATGTTGGACCAAATAGTTTGGTATTTTGATTATCTTAGATAAGTGTAAGGATTTATATTAGAGAATAAGTATTGCAAGTGGGAAATAAAGTCTTTCTATAGGTATAATCATAGTAAAATAGGCTTAGTATAGCCCCATAAGTTTTGATTTAGTGATTAATAAAATATTTACATTATCGAGTGATTAATTACAAAATTTAAGCATATATACATAGTTCTATGTTTATAACATGCAAGTTTTCATAACAAGCCACCAAGGATTTTTTTTCATCTAGATGTTGGATGTAGGTATTATACGATTATATGTAAGTACATGTTTATAAAAAAGGATGATACAATTATATCTCACGTGACATTAGCAAATGATAAAACAAATTGTGTGGGAAAAGGAATAACATTTTTAAAACTAAGAAAGGTGAGAAAATCCCAACTTTTTAAGTTTATGATATAAGTTTTTTTGACTAGGATCCCATCTAGGAACCCAAAAAAGGGATAAAAACCTAGATAAAATGATAAGTAAAGAAGAGAAAATATGAAGCACACTTCCAAACAATACTATAACAAACAAGATTCATAACTGATATCCAACAAAAACATAAACAAAAGGAACAACTGGATAAAAGAGGAAGAGGAAAAACCTTTAAGAGGTGAAATTGCATTTTTTTGTTCTTCTTGTTATGAACATACTTCCACCCAATAGAATTTTCCTCTATAGGAAAGAAAATTTCAATGCTTTCATTCACCTGATACTTTTTATTTATATAGGAAGATTCGTTCTCCTTCGCCGCTTCATGAGTTTGTGGATCTAGAGTTTGGATCCTCTTAATATCTCCTGAGGTATATTATTCCTTATTTAAAACATATTTTAATGATTACTGGTAAAATAATATAGTTGGGATAAAATGTCTATCTTAAATATTATGCATGTATTTTATTGAATCAAAACATAAGTAACAAACCAATTGCAAAGATTTAATTGAAAATAAATATTATATAAACTTAATGAAAATAAAATATAGTGTTTCAAGATCATAAACACCTTCATAACATTTACATATTACCTCAAGGATCATATCTGGTTATGGAACTTTAGGTTTGGAAATCTATGTTTTAGTAGTCTAAATTTGATGCAGAAGAAAACTATGGTGAGATTTTTCCTTTGATAAAGAATCCAATACTACTTGTGAAATTTTTGTTCTAAGAAATAATTATAGAGAAACTTTCCCTTTTATAAATTCATATAGGGATAGATATCCTATTTTTATAGTTCACTCCGATCCATGTGAACATATGAAAACAAGTTACATACGTAATAGCTTCCATTTTAAAAATTATTTGAGAAACAAATCCTTTGTGTATTTCCTTAAATATAAGTTACAAGTATCTTGTCTATTCAAAGAGTTTAGGGTCTTGTTTGAAAATTAAATTGGTAATTGTAAAAATATGTTAGGATGACACCAAGGATGAGAGAATGAATAAAATAAGACATTAAAGGATTCAATAACTCATGAAATTAGGATAATATATACAAAACGATATACACTATAATTTATAATGGTGGGGGAATTAAAAAAATGTAAAAATCATGAAAATTTAAAGATTTATGTTGAATGCAAACATTTACCAAATGGATACTAAGATAAATCAATAATATATGAAGTTAGCTATGTGAACATTTCATAGAAAAGTGTAAAAGTCAGTTTCTCAAGAAGAAATGAGTAGTAAGAAACCTTCTATTTCTCATCTAGTAGTTTTTTTATGCCTCTTTATGCTAATGTTCCAATTGAAATTATAATTAAAGTAAATTATAAAGGATAAATATTTTTTTGATTGGGTTATAGCGAGAAATAAATATCTCGTTAATTACATAATCCGATCACAAATAATGTTATTATTTGTAGAGATGTAGAGTTCATTGAAGATCAAACATCGAATGAAAATATTGATAAGAAAATAATAATTGTTGTAGGGATTTGTCATAATGAGAATAGCTTAGGAAAACAAGGTACAATAAACATTAATCAAGATAGAAATGGAATTTCTCTATTGAAAACTTATTCAACATGAATTATTGTTTTATAGCGCATTACCACAATGACATGACCCAAAGAACTCTCGGCTCATAGTCCCTAAATGTTTTTACTTAAAATAAATTGTACGTGGTGTTTCATCATCTCTGTTAAGTTTTCAAAAGTAGTGAAGAATAAAGAAATAGAGGAATATTTTCACCCTTAACAAATCATTACAATGAAATATCATATCCAATATGTAATGACCCACCAATTCACACACGTGAACAACACAGTAAAACACAGGATAATTTTTTTTTTTGACTTACCTCCACACATAACATGACACAACATGTCATCACTAAGGGTACAACTAACACTGTGAGCAACTTGATACAAGGATGGCCATAAACGCAGCACAGAAACATTCACATCTTTCAAGGGCAATTTACTTTTCTTTTAGACATGACAACATAGTAGTCCAACCACAACACACACTTACAGTTAAGGGCAACCACAAAGAGATATTCTTGGGGTTTATTTATTTTAAAAGGACATCTTGCAATAATTAGCTTACGTTTTCAAGGAGGCTCAAGATATGATTCTTACAAATCATCTTTACCAAGCTAAGTTTATTCTTTTTACACTGAGTAATCATCTTTAAATCTTCTCTGTTTTGACATTTATTTGCTTAATTCATTATTTGGAAAAAGGGGGGGATTGTAAATTAATTTTACAAGGCCATCTAAAAACCCTTACGCTACTAGAACTTGTTCATGCCCATATGACAACATGGGTTTCCGTTTAACCTACTTAAGAGAAGAAAGAAAAGGCACCTTGGAGAAAGGTTAGAGGGAGAAGGTTGAGTTGAAATCATCTTCAAGACCTCATTTGATATTACCAAGATTTAATTGAGGCTTGAGAACTTAACCAGAATTATTAAAGATTTTACTTAGGCTTGACTAATTGAGTTTTATAAAAAAAAAACAATTTACCATCCAATGGCTAAGAGATAGATTGTGTGATTTCAAAACTGATTCCTCCTACTTATTAAATCTTATTATCTTACAACAACTAACAATTTTTTTCACCTTAGGATCATTTTAAGAATTCACCAAGGAAAGGATAATGTTCGCTAGTGTAGCTAGGGATATCAAGTTATATAATTTTTACTTCACAAAGGATGGTTTCATTTTGATCACTCATGGAATTATTTGATTTCAAATAGATCACCTCTACATTTATTTGTTGAATATAAAATTATTATTTTTGTTTAGCTTCTTTAAGGGTTAACTGACCCATTTGACTTTACTTATAATATATTGTCACTCAGTCTTAGAAAGATTTAACTTGACAATTTATTCTCAAGATCAAAGTTTTACAATACTCATATCAATGTAAAGATTGAATACCATTTCTTACAAAGGTAAGTTACCAATTTACCTACAGAAGGAGAAGACAACATCATCACGAAATTTCAGAATATCCCAAGGAAAGAGGTCTTCTAAACTCCTTTGCAAGCACTATTACAAAATTTACCTCACATTGGACATTTTTACAAGGAACCTCATAAATTGCACTGATGAAAACTTTACAACTCTTTCCTTTAATCTACTCGCATAATCCATCTGCACAAATACTAGTTGGAATTAGTTCGCGAGAACTGAGCATGTTAAGGCTACACATTGCAACAGTAAGCTAACATTTAACAATATCAAGAAAGGAAAGTTCTAATTCAAAAAAATGGATTAAAAACACAACCCACAACTCCAAACTTATTCGCATGAGAAAGAATTCTAAACCATCCAGCAAGGAGAAAGTCAAAACACCAGTAAGAACAAAATCACATAAATCAAGGCAAGACCTTATGGGTTAGGAACAAGAAGGTCAAGAGTGTTGATATCTCCTTCATGTAATCCTATGGATTACATGATTGGAATCCAAGACTTACTCCATCCATCTAAAGGGGGTCCAAGAGAAGACAAAACCTACTAATCATGATCGTAGGCGCGAAGCAAAATGACGTTATCCAATTATCACAAGGGGAGGCTTCATAGCAATAATTAGGGTTCGACGCCCTTAAAAGAAAAACAACTATAGTTTCAGTTTTAACCAAGGAGCTTTACCGCTACCTTCATGTAGGATTTCTTAAACATAGGACTAGTTAACCAAACAATTCCACTCTTTCAAAGTGTACAAAAGAGACACAAAAAGCGCCATTATTCTACCAACAACCTTATCCTAATCGTCAACCTCTCGACATAAAATAAGGGAAGGCTAAACCCAAAAGTCGTTAGTAATTTTTATATATTTCCGACAAGCCAAAAATTATTTTAAAATAAAAAAATAAAAATTGATTTCCTTAACAAGGCCACAAAATGGGACTTTTAGTAACCAAGTTCGAAGCATAAGATATTCGAGTTCGAAAACAAAGGGATTCGATACACGGTGGGTAATACACCAGCGATGCCCTAGACTCAAAAGGCCTTACCACGAGTACAAGCACAAAATAAGAACCAACGCACAATCCATTAGGAAGGTTACGCAGGGCAGTCAGGCCTAGAAGTTCTATGAACTCCTTGCCAATGGTATAGAAGTTGGAAAATTTACCCAATCCATGTGGGCTTATCAAGGACATGTCTAGCAAATATCAAACAGATGAATATAGTAACCACCTATTATATTATCACTGTAAACAGCTATCATCCAACAGGAAACGAGTTCACAAGTACAATACCATGGATTCACCTACAACTTTTGTTTCGGTCCAGCTATTAATAGCTTGCTTGCGACCCTTAATAAAATTTGTAGAAATTTCATTCAATAAAACTTACAATGTTTCCCCCTTACTTCAATCAAACAAGAGTTTGAACCAGGTAGTAGGTATAGTAATTTTCTCAACACGTAGAGGCCAAAATAGATGTCAGGTTATTCCTCCTCTAGAACTAGGTACAAAATTCAACCATGTACAGTTCTAAAACAAGACCCTAATGCCATTTTCCAATTAAACAGAAAGTAAGGAATGCCCACAGGCTTAAACAAGTTTTAGAACACAACGTCACTATTAATGTACCTTTTAGCAAAACAGGAGAGCCCTAAACAGGAAATACGTATTTACTCAACCAGATAGAGATATGAAGGCTTAACCTTCCATATAGTAAGCCTTCTAATATAATTACCATCACAAAATTCTTTTAAAAGAGGGTCATATAAGAAAATAAGACTCAATAATGTTTCCTTCCCTACGAACTAGACTGCATCACTCAATATTGCAGTAGCCCATTTAGACAAATATAAATAGAGTAATCTATAAGAGAGGAAAGAACATTCCAAGCAAAACCAGCGAAATTGGAACAAGATTTAAAGGAACAACTAACACATTCAGGCAGCGATTTAAACAACCACGAAAACATTTTGTCTAGGCACCATTCAAGAGGAAAGAATATTCATTTCAAGATACTGAAAGAAGGTAGAAAACTATTACAAGGAGTAGATTTAACATGCCTGATTATAATTCTTCCAACCAACAAGCACATCGACCAGGGCTCGAGCAACAACAACACAACCTGCGCAACTTCTCTTCCTTAGCCTGCTGAAGGTCCAAACTCTGTTAACGGCCATGCCCTCGACTTCATGAAATCAATTGTATAGTCCGCAATGTGCATCTCTGCCCATATACTGATGGGGGTAAATGTTAAAGCCTCGTTTTACAATATCATGGAGATGCCGTGACATTGAATTGTTTTCGAGAAACTTGTGCAAGTCTGGGATGATAAGTAGGGGGGGTTTAGAGGAAAGGAAAAAGGAAAAAAAAGGAGTGGATTGTGGCCATGGGCATGAGAAGGCCCATGCTGGTGATCATTTAAACAAGTAAACATGTGAATAAAACACGTAGATGGCTCAGTAACTCGAGCTACAGGTGACTTGGAAGTTAATGCTAAAAGCAAGCTCAGGGCCATCGGCCCGGATCTATAGCAGGTCAAACCCAGCTAAATTCCTCTAATGAAACAGAGCCATACCAAATCTGGGTCAAGCTCATGGCTGAAACAATAAAATACAAGCACAAATAAATGGCGAGTTAAGAACTAAGACCAGGTCGAGCAACAGTTAGATTGGAACATAGAAAAGGGAGGTCATGAGCCTTTGACACGGTGGCAATAATGATATATTGCACCTAGTGCATCCCTAGTGTATGCTGCCAACACTGCCAACGGGTTATGAGCATTGCTGGTGGAGGGACAGAGCACTACAGCTTGCATGAAATAATTAGCAGTAACAGTCCAAAACGATTACTTGCATTTTGCACTGCAAAGATCTCCTGGCTCTGAAAGGCATCTACCATATTGATGGATAAACCTTTTTCCTTCAGCAGATTTGAGGGCAGCATCAAACACTCGGTGCAAACATTTCAGCTGTAGTTTGAAAGGTGTGATAATTCCAACAGAAACCTTTATGCCTGCCAACTTAGTGACTTGTAGAAGATGCTCATATAGTTGTAAGGCAAATTGTGCTTCATGAATATTCTGACATGATACAGATCCACGCCTAAGAGATTATCTTCCATGAGTTACAGCGTAAAACAAGTAAAGTCTCAAAAGAGAATCCTTGCAATAATTTTCATCAGGTCTCCTGGTAACTCTCTCACTGTCACAAGGTCGATTTTGACAGGAATGTCTTGAAGGAGAGTCCCGACTCAGAGGATGCATTGATATTGCACAGAAAACAACATAGTTGGACAACCTGCTCGCTTGAAATGCTCACATAGGATTCCACTAAACTGCCACCTACCTGCCGCCGCACTTCTTCCATACCGACTAGGAGGAGCCATGACATGCCATGGGGGGGGGGGTGTCTGCATTCACAAAGCGTGGGGAAAATGAAGCGACAGAGGGAGAAGAAGGGCCTGCGACTGGAACAGCGAACTTCCTTCCCGTGTTTGATCCCACGTGCTCCTGAAGGGAGAGTTAAACAGGTCGCATCCTCTCTTAAACCTAGAAATCCACCAAAGGAATGGACAGAAGGCTGCACAGAATGGACTGCCATCATCCTGCTGCCTGGCTAAACACTGTTGCACGTCCCTGACCAGAACACACCGCGCAGCGCCCAAGAGAATGGAGGTAACATGCCTGCTATCCTGTAGCTTCATCTAAACAACCAAATCAAACCCAACATTCACGCAGTCCAAGAAAAATTCATCCAACACTCCACCTCCACGCATTCAAGAAGGAAATCAACAAAAAATATCATGGTGAAGAAAAAAGGACTCCACCGACTCCTCACGCAAGGACAGACATGACAGTCATAATCGTTGGCAGGTTGGGGTGGTTGGGAGGAGGCCAACGTGGCAAAAATAGGATTTGATGCCCTATGGGGCATTACAAGTACACAGACTTGAATCATGTAATTTCATAACTAATGCCTCAAGGCCACTTTTAGGTGTTTAAGTGCATATGAAAAGTATATCAAGGAAGCTCTGCATTTCACTGCGTACCATAGACCCAAAAACAAATCCTTTTCTTTATTACTTTGCAAACTTAGGTGCCTCATAATGGTTTTCAAAAAGTAGATAAGGAAAGTAGGTTTATATTAACAATGCACTTACAATTAACCACATACGCTGCAATTTAGATCTAAACAGATATCAATCTGAAAAATTAGACCTAGTTGCATACAAGAATGCTCTTGAAGTAATAATACTTATTAAGAAGAAAACTATTTGAATTTGTAAAAGCAAGAAATTTCTTTATTTCAAGAGCATCCCCATGGCAAAAGCAGAATTCAAGCACATAGAGAAGAGCAGCTAGTATTTATTTACTACATTAATCAGAGGATTGAAGACACAAGGGTTGCATTACATTCTCCTCCCCTTAAGAAAGCATCATCCTCGATGCGACATTACACAGAGGAAAAGAAATGGTACACAACAAGGGGAGATAAAGAAGCAAACACACCCTATGGTTTAAAATTTTAGTCAATTAAAGCACGGCCATAGGGTAGCCTTAGGAACATTTGGTAGAAATTTTAATTTTCAAGGTTCTGTGAAGATTGGCAGTTCTTTCTTGTTCATCATTTCATTAGTCTCTTTCCATTATCATTATTTCTAGTTTTAGTTTCTTTTTTTAAAAATGAAAATAAAAATATATATCATCATTGAAAAGTTTTGATTTATTCCTTATTGTGGGTGCCCAACATGAGCTGCTAACACAACACCCTAACAGGTTCACAAGACCCTACAGATTCACAAGTACACAAGTATATACTTCAAGATTGTATTACACCACAAAAGGTTACTCAAATACAGAATGGAATAGGCACAGTCCACATAACATAGTACTCGACACACATCAATGACTCACATACCAAAATATTTAACCAAAATAGTACTACAATACGCTAGACATTTCCTCAATTTGCATCAATGAAAAACTCACATAACACCAAACCATGCTATAGGTACATAGTGTCCACAAGGGAATCAATGACATAACCAAAACATCACAACACATATCCATCTGACATGAGTAACCCATACATCAAAAGACCATTACCAAAAAACACAATAACTCAACATATATCTTGAAACATCAACCATACAGACAAATATCATAAGCCTCCCTCAAACTCTTATGCCTCCCTCAAGTCTCTTATGCCTCCCTTAAACTCTTATGCCTCCCTCAAATCTCTTATGCCTCCCTCAAGTCTCTTATGCCTCCCTCATGCTCTTATGCCTCCTTCAAGTCTCTTATGCCTCCCTCAAGTCTCTTATGCCTCCCTCAAACTCTTATGCCTCCCTCAAATCTCTTGTGCCTCCCTCAAGTCTCTTATGCCTCCCTCAAACTCTTATGCCTCCCTCAAATATCTTATGCCTCCCTCAAGGAGGCCGGTTGACCCTATGGTCCAAGACATATAGAGTTGGAACACTCCTAACCCAAGTGACATAATAATGCATGGTTCAACAACCCGCTAGTTATATGTACTCCTTGGGGCGTACCCCCATACAACAAAGCGGGTCCATAGGTCCAACCAATCCATGGTGCATCCTATGACCCTATTCCACACATCACGACAATAGAACCAACACAACAATCCAATTCAAAGTGCCAATTGGCAAAGTACAAGCCTTGGGCAAGGCGGTAAAAATTCCAAATTTAAAAGAAGACCCCAAATCAAGCTAAAATAAATGGCCAAATAGCCAAAGTTAGTATCAAAATCCCCCATGTTAGTGCCACAAACCAAGGAAATGCCCAAAACTGTAAAGCATTGCAATCAAGAAAAGCTTCTAGTCCTTACAAAATAAAGAAAAAAAATCAATTAGGAATAAAATCAACTTATAATGATGTCACATTACGATAACTGTGTGGCATTATCTAGCCACCAAAGGGGTACTCAACGAGTTGCTAGCACTCGGAACCTCGAGCCTCAGCTCGTAAAATACATATCAATAATACCACCATCATCACCTCCATCTGAATCATCCCGCCACCACTTCGACAAGGCTAAACATAGTCATAGTTGCACTTAGGTTGTGTACATACAACCACATATGGAGAGAGGAAAGAATCACATGTAATCTACTAAACCGAGTTTTGACTTGAGTTATTGACCCATGGTACACCATTCCTCACTCTCAACATACACTTCTACCGATTTCTCTCAGGCTCGGTTAGCGTAGGGTTCACAACATAACATACAACAACATCACTAACATAACGGTGGCACACACATAACTACCATAACGTCTTACATATGGTATGTATATAGGGTAGATCACAATCATACATCCACAGGGTGTAATACATCACTTTACCACATTCTGCACCCAAAGCGCAATCACCATACGATAGGGTTCATACACTCACCGTATGACCCAAAATCACAACATGAAGCATTACCTATTTGCACAGTCTTACATACGATGAACATATTACATCACAGCATAACATCCATTGCAACATAGCAAGGTGGTACACACATTTCTTCAGAACATGGTAAAAACATCATGATACAACTCGTTTCTTTTAACATCAAACTGGTCATACAACACATTGATACACCCACATATCACAATATGCCACAATGCTCCAACACTACGTCATCCACATTAGAATTCTTTTCACACATCACAAAAAATAATTCACACATGAACTCTTCCTATAATCCACAAGAAGGAGAGAGAATACTCCCATCCCTATCATATCAACATGATCACAAACACGCACAAAGTGACATACACATCACGTGCATTCACAATATCACAATTACGACAATAATCACATCACGTTTAAAGCACATTACTCTTCCAATATCTACCACCATCATGCAACATCATCATCATCATGCAGTATCATCATGTAACACCACCACCACCATTATAACATCATCAAACCTAGCTAAATTCCTCTAATGAAACAGAGCCATACCGAATCTGGGTCAAGCTCATGGCTGAAACAATAAAATACAACCACAAATAAATGGCGAGTTAAGAACTAAGACCAGGTCAAGCAACAGTTAGATTGGAACATAGAAAAGGGAGGTCATGAAACTTTGACCACGGTGACAATAATGATATATTGCACCTAGTGCATCCCTAGTGTATGCTGCCAACACTGCCAACACGGGTTATGAGCATTGCCGGTGGAGGGACAAAGTGCTACAGCTTGCATGCAATAATTCCAACAGAAACCTTTATGCCTGCCAACTTAGTGACTCGTAGAAGATGCTCATATAGTTGCAAGGAAAATTGTGCTTTATGAATATTCTGACATGATACAGATCCACGCCTAAGAGATTCTCTTCCATGAGTTACAGCGTAAAACAAGTAAAGTCTCAAAAGAGAATCCTTGCAATAATTTTCATCAGGTCTCTTGGTAACTCTCTCACTGTCACAAGGTTGATTTTGACAGGAATGTCTTGAAGGAGAGTCCCGACTCAGAGGATGCATTGATATTGCACAGAAAACAACATAGTTGGACAACCTGCTCATTGGAAATGCTCACATAGGCTTCCACTAAACTTCCACCTACCTGCCGCCGCACTTCTTCCATACCGACTAGGAGGAGCCATGACATGCCATGGGGGGGGGGGGTTGTCTGCATTCACAAAGCGTGGGGGAAAACGAAGCAACAGAGAGGGAAGAAGGGCCTGCGACTGGGACAGTGAACTTCCTTCCCGTGTTTGATCCCACGCGCTCCTGAAGGGAGATTTAAACAGGTCACATCCTCTCTTAAACCTAGAAATCCACCAAAAGAATGGACAGAAGGCTGCACAGAACAGACTGCCATCATCCTGCTACCTGGCTAAACACTATTGCAGGTCCCTGACCAGAACACACCGCACAGCGCCCAAGAGAATGGAGGTGACACGCCTGCTAGCCTGTAGCTTCATCTAAACCACCAAATCAAACCCAACATTCTCGCAGTCCAAGAAAAATGCGTCCAACACTCCACCTCCACGCATTCAAGAAGGAAATCAACAAAAAATATCATGGTGAAGAAAAAAATGACTCCACCGACTTCTCACGCAAGGACAGACATGACAGTCATAATCGTTGGCAGGTTGGGGTGGTTGGGAGGAGGCCAAGGTGGCGAAAACAGGATTCGATGCCCTATGGGGCATTACAAGTACACAGACTTGAATCATGCAATTTCATAACTTATGCCTCAAGGCCACTTTTAGGTGTTTAAGTGCATATTAAAAGTATATCAAGGAAGCTCTGCATTTCACTGCGTACCATAGACCCAAAAACAAATCCTTTTCTTTATTACTTTGCAAACTTAGGTGCCTCATAATGGTTTTCAAAAAGTAGATAAGGAAAGTAGGTTTATATTAACAATGCACTTACAATTAACCACATACGCTGCAATTCAGATCTAAACAGATATCAATCTGAAAAATCAGACCTACTTGCATACAAGAATGCTCTTGAAGTAATAATACTTGTTAAGAAGAAAACTATTTGAATTTGTAAAAGCAAGAAATTTCTTTATTTCAAGAGCATCCCCATGGCAAAAGCAGAATTCAAGCACATAGAGAATAGAAGCTAGTATTTATTTGCTACATTAATCAGAGGATTGAAGACACAAGGGTTGCATTACACAATATTAGTGATACCAATGTATTTCTTTAGATACACCTTAAGAAATGTTAGAAAAAGTGCTTACTTTTTCACGTAAAAAAAAAAAAGAATATAATTTTTTTACATACTTTTAATTTTTAGATAGTTCACTTTTAGATTCCTATTTTAGGAAAAAAAATAAAACAAATAAATCAAAAGCTTTGTATTACACAAAAGTATGTGCTAATTTTAGGAGAGTGGCGTTTTTTATTGTTAGATGAAATCGATATATTTATTAGAGGAAATTATAAGTGTTTTGATATAATACATTTGGAGATATTGTATTGAGACGAAGCTTTGATAAAGAAGAAAAAATATATGCACAGAAGTGTTGATCTGAGTTTGCAATAATCTATTTTATTTGTAATTCTTTTTTTATTTCTGTTAGTTGTTATTTTATGTGCCCATTTTCTACAAATTAGTATTAGAGAGTGGATTTTTTCAGCAGGTTTCTAATTGACAATAGGTTATGGCTTCTACATCTGGTCTTCCAACACCACAATTTACAGGAAGGAATTATGAGTATTGGTCATTAACCATTAAGACACTATTCAGATACCAAGATCTATGGGAAATTTTATAGAATGGGTACACAGAGTCCGGAAATGCAGCAACATATAACACACTCTTATAGGAAGAGAAAGACACTTTGAACGAATTAAGAAAGAAAGACAGAAAATATATTTTCTTCATTCATCCACCCATGCATGAAAGCATCCTTCCCAGAGTGGAAATAGCTAGTAAAGCACAAATTGCATGGGAAAATATCCAAGTTATGTATCAAGGTAAAGAGAAAGTAAAAACCACCCAGCTAAAGTTACTTCGTAGAGATTTTAAGAATATGTCAATGAAAGATTAGAATTCTATAAAATCATTCTTTACTTTTGTAGTTGGTTTAATCAATTAAATTAAATCTCATGGTGAAACTATTTAGAACAGAAAAATCATTTAAAAATCACTTAGAAGTTTTCCTACAAAATTCAATCCTTTCGTAGTTGCTATTGAAGAAACTAAATATCTAATTTAGTTTTCAATTGCTAAGTTCCATGCATCTCTAATAAATCATGAAAAAAGGTTGAATAAATTTGATACAATTATATATCAAAAATTTTCATCACAGGTATCAAGCAAACCACAGAAGCAGAAGAGGAAATTTCATCCCTAGAGGAAGAGGAAGAAAGTTCATCTAGAGGATGTACAAAGTGTTCCATCAAAATCAAGTGGAAGAGGAAAAGTTCAGGATCAAAATCATAATCATTATTCATGTATGAGATATGATAAGTAGTATGTGCAATGTAACTATTACAAGAGATATGGGTACTATGCTTATGAATGTAGGAAAAATTAGTATGATCAAAACAATCAGAATAAAAATCAGGTTGAGAGCTCTACTTCAAGCTCCATATTTTATTACATTCACAAAGATTTTCTAAGCATTTCCTATTGAGTGTAATCGATCACAATGAGAATTCCTAGCTGAATGTGTTGGGTATTTGGATTTTCGGTTGCAGTAATCACATGTTAGGTAACTTAGATTTATTTTCTAATTTGGATGAGTCAGTAGAAAGAAAAAATTTACCCTTGGGAATAATAATATAGGGAATAGTAAAAGGAAAAGGAAAAATCAACATTCTAACTAAAAAGGGGGAGAAGAAAAGATTATGCAAGATGTTTATTATGCTACAAGTTTGAAGCATAATATTATGGGCATTGGTCAATTGGTACCAAAAAGGATAGAATGTTTACATTGAAGAAAACAAATGTGTGATCATGGATACAGCTCCAAGTACCTAGGTTATTGCTAAAGAAAAGATGGCAAGAAACATAATGTTTTCCTTTTAAATTTTATACTAGCCACATCCCATATTTCATACTATAGATCACTCTAGAGCTACAAAGATTGAATCAACTTTTCAGTCAGTTGAAAAAACATGAATCATGGGCTATGGCATCTCTAGGTTTTGGTCATTTAAAACCTTTGGTGGTTTGTATTTATTACACAGAAAAAAATATGGTGAAATATTTACCTTTGATTCAGAAATCAGATAGAGTTTGTGAAGGTTCTATTTTGGTTAAGCAACACAAAATATTCCTTCCTAGTTGGTAAAACAAGAAAAACACATGCACCACTTGATATTTTTGACTCAGATGTGAACTGATGTAAACAAATTCTATTGGAGGTTTCTCATACTTTATGCTAGTTATTGATGACTACACAAGGAAGACATGGGTGTAATTTTTGGAGACAAAAATCAAATGCTTTTGATATATTTCAACAGCTCAAGGATTTAGTGGTAAAACACAAAGTAAGTACTACTTCAAAGTTCTGAGGACCAGACAAAGGAGGTAACTATGTTTCTAATTATTTTATAATTTTTTTTAAAATATCATGGTATACACAAGAATTTTACTTCCAGGTATACACCACAACAAAATGGTGTGGCAGCGAGGAAGAATAGAACTAATCATGGAGAAGACGAGAAGTATGATGAATGCAAAACATATTTCAAATGTGTATTGGGGTAGAAGTAGTAGAATATATTGTTTACATCATAAATTGGTGTCCAACAACAATTGTACGAAACATGGTTCCTCAACAAGCATGGAATAAGAGGAAACAAAGTGTTTCCCATTTTAGACATATTCATTTGTGTGGCATACGCACATGTGCCTGATGAGCTAAGGAAGAAGTTAGACAAAAAAGGAGAAAAGTCCCTTTTTTTTTATATTCAAATAATACAAAAATTCTTACAAGTAGTTTAATCTAGTTACTAGAAAGGTCATAATCAACATAGATGTACCATTTTTTGTAAAGTAGGCATGGGATGGAAGTATTAAAAAAATAGTTAGTGTAGCAAAAAATATTCCTCATGATGATATGGCAGATGAAAGCATAAAGCAACAAGGTATTAAATCTTCTTCAAATATTTTACATGCACCACAAGTTTTAGCACAAGCTACACCTCCATCTACATCTAGGAGGTATCTAAGATTTCAGTCATCTTCAACCATGCAAAAAACACCAGAAGCAACTCCTTTAGTTGAAAATAGTTCATCATCAAATAACCCTTTGTAGCAAAAAAGAAAGGAGTCTTAGAGAGATTTCTAATGTTGATACAATTAATTTTTTTCTATTTTTTGTATTTTTTCTCAAGTTGCAAAACCAATATAATTTGAAGAGGCTTAAAAAAAATGAAGTTCTGGTTCAAGGCATGGATGATGAGAGAGACATCATAGAGAAGAATAAAAAATGGGAATTGGTAGATCTTACAGAAGTAAAGGACATGATAGGAGTGAAGTGAGTCTATAAGACCAAATATACTGCTGATGGTAAAGTACAAAAACATAAAGAAAGGTTGGCTGCTAGATGTTTTTCACAGCATATGAAGTTAGTTTAAAACGTGAAATTTGCACCTGTAGCACATTCGGACATAGTAAGAATGGTTTTCAGCAATTATAACTCAAAGTAAAATGGCATATTTATCAAATGGATGTAAAATTAGCATTCATGAATGGTTTTCTTGAAGAATAATTTTATGTGAATAAGATATAAGATTATGAGATTGAAATTCATGAGGGAAAGGTATACAAGTTGAAAAAAGTGCTCTATGGTCTTAAACAGGCACCTAGATCTTGGTACATCAGCATTGATTTTTATTTGATACGGAATGGTTTCAGTAGGAGCAGCATCGAGCCTACCTTATACATCAAGATTAATGAGAAAGGTAAAAAATAAAAAATAAAAAAATTAATATTTCGATGATTTAATCATCACTGAAAATCTATTTTTCTATTCATTCAAATCAGCTATGAAGAAAGAATTTGAGATTACTGATCTGGGACTCGTGCACTATTTATTGGGCATTGAAGTTCAAAAATCAGAAGCTGGATTTTTTTATTTCACAAGGTATGCTAATGATGTTTTGAAGAGGTTTTGACATGTTGAATTCTTAATCAATGTAAACACCAAGTTACAGTAGGTTTGAATTTAATAAAAGATGACATCAGATCATTTGTAGATCCAACATTATTCAAAAGGCTAGTTTGAAGTCTCATGTATTTGACGGCCACAAGGCTGGATATTATGTATGGTTTTAGCCTCATCTCAAGGTTGATGGAATATCCAAAAGCTTCACATTGGCGAGCTAGAAAATAATTTTGAGGTATATATGTGAAACTAAAAATAATTTAATTTTGTATTCAACATCAAATGAGTTCAAACTTATAGGCTACACAGACATTGACAGTGTAGGAAGTATAGATGATATAAGGAGCACATCTGACTATGCTTTTCACTTTGGAATAGGTTTAGTTTCATGGGAATCGAAGAAAAATCCCATAGTCACACTATATCCAGAAAAAAATAGAGTATCTAGGAGCAACAAGAGAAATCATGTTAGGTTGTTTGGATGAGAAGAGTGCTCAAAGTTTTGAGGCAGAATCAACAATAGCATTATCCAAAAATCTTGTTTTTCACAAGAGGAGCAAGAATATAGACACAAGGTGTCACTCCATCAGAGAGTTGGTTAACAATAAGGAAATTTGTCTTGAATTTTACAGATTCGAAGATGAGTTTGCTTATATGTTTACGAAAGCTTTTTGGAAATGAAGTTTTTGAGTATTTGAGATGTTGTTTGGGAGTTTCTGATCAACAATATGTTAGATCTGGAAGCGCACACTGAACTCCAAAAATAATAAAAATTGAGAAGGTCAAAATTGAGGGGGAGTGTTATAAAAAGAGTTTAATTTTGTCCCTAGGAAAAATAAAAAACAGTTTGGTTTTTTTTTTACATGCTTTTAATTTTTAGATAGTTGGATTTTAGATTCCTACTTTTAGAAAACACTATTAAAATAAATAAATACAAAAAAATTGTATTGCAAAAAACCATGTGCTAATTTTTAGGGAGAGTGAAGTGGTTTATTGTTAGATGAAAGTCATCTATTTATTAGAGTCAATTGTAAGTGTTTTGATATAACACATTTAGAGAGATTGTATTGAGCCGAATCTATGAAAAGGAAGAAATATATGCACAAAAGTGCTGATCTGAGTTTGCAATAATCTATTTTATTTGCAATTTTGTATTTTTATTCTATTATTTGTTATTTTATGTGTCTAGTTTCTACTATTTGTTCATCTTCATCTACTAAGATAAAGCAATAACTTGTGAATTTAAACCATGTAAACATGTCACACAAAAGCGTAAAAAGTTTGTTTGCTCAAGAAGAGTTGAGTAGTAAGAAACCTAGTATTTCTAATCTAATAGTTTTTCGATGCCTATTTTCATGCTCATGTTCCAATTGAAACGAGAAATAAATTAAAATTATAAAGAAGAAATATTTATTTGATTGGGTTATAGCGAGAAACAAATATTTTATAAATTGTAGAATCCCATCACAAATAATGTTATTATTTGTAGAGATGTAGAGTTCATTGAAGATCAAACATCGAATGACAATATTGATAAGAAAATAATAATTGTTGTAGGGATCTGTCATAATGAGAATAACTTAGGAAAACAAGGTGCAATAAACATTAATCAAGATAGAAATGGAATTTCTCTATTGACAACTTATTCAGCATGAATTATTGTTTTATAGGGCATTACCACAGTGACGTGACCCAATGAACTCTCGGTTCATAGTCCCCTAAATGTTTTTACTTAAAATAAATTATACGTGCTGTTTCATCGTCTCTGTTAAATTTTCATAAGTAGTGAAGAATAAGGAAATAGAGGAATATTTTTCACCCTTAACAAATCACCACAAGTGAAAATATCATATCCAATATTAGTGATACATTAATGTATTTGGCTCTTTACATACACCTTGAGAAATATTAGAAGGTTTAGGAAGAATTGCGATCATACATAAGGTGATGATTTAACATACAATATTACTTTACATTATTAATTGAAATTAATTCTAGAGAATTTACATACGACATTGAAATTGAATATCTGGTAAAATATATGTATGAAGAAAATTGATTATATTAAATAAAATCATTGACATGATCTTGTAAGTCTTATAGACGAAAAAGTATCCAATAGGCTGTAATGTTGGTATGTAATACTAAATTCTATGTAGATGAAAAATAGTGAAAAACATAAATCCAGGCTAGTCGGAAAGGGTTTTTTTATAGTATCCCAGAAGTTATTACATTGAGAATTTTCCCCTAGTTCCATTTTAAACCCCATAAAATTAGTATTAGACACTAAGAAATAAGAATAATTGGAAATTCCATCAAATGAATGTGAAGTCATTTTGAAGTCATATTTAAAAATGATAGAGATATGAAATCTTGCCTGAAGAATAAAATCTATATTAATTAAATATATCCATTTCCGCTGTGTAAACGAAGATCTTAGACCTTTGTGTATAGTGTGACTGATTCATAATTTGTGAAGAATTGATTTGGCATAAATAATAGTGATGAAGAATTGGACATCAAGTTTAATAATCAAAAAATATATTCTCAGTGTATTTATATATATGTGGATAACCCGATATTCAAAGGATACATATCATAAAATGAATAAATAGTTTGAAATGACATATTTTTCTTTTATGAAGTACTTACTATTGCTATAAAAATATGACAATAACGTGTTGCAAAGATTCAACATGATAAATTATAAATCAAAATCAACACGAATTACTGTAGGACCAATTACTAGAGGATTGAAGCAATGAATTTAAGATAGTGGATATAGGTGTAGTCACAACAATGTAACAGAGATTTTTTTGATATTCTAAATGTATGTGATTGACATGAAACATGGCATTATATAGGGCTTAATATTTATTTTAATTTTACGGAGTATCTAGAAAGGACTCTCATCTATAAATATATTTTAATGGAATGATTTTTTTTTGGAATCTTATATACAATATAGGATCATTTCAAAGTTAGTTGGGTACATAAAAAAATTGAGTTTACAAACATGTAGTCACAAAGTTCAATTTTATCAATTTCTTGGTAATATAAGGATCATGACATTTCCACTCTCTCTTTGATACAATAACAATGTGCCGGCATATATATCAGTATCATTACAAATAGTTAGGATGAGAAGGGTAGTATTAGATCTAGATCATCAAAACTATTTTTTTATAACAATTTAGTCATTGCATTATCGAAGATCCATACATTCTACAAAACGGTAAATTGCATAACACACTGGGATATCTTATCATTATAGAAATAGTCAATATTAGATAAATAATAATTGAGTATTTTTGTAAATTGGAATAGGGTTTATAAAAACCCTACATAAAATAAAAAATATTATTGAGGAAAGATCTCAAGCACAAATTTGAACATTAAAATAGAAAATATTCTATGATTAGTATGAGGAACGATAACATAATTCGACAGAATGGAACTATGCTACATTACAAATTTAATCATCAGGAGACTTCATAAGAATTACTCTAGGAATTTCATAGCAAAAAACCTCTATCTTAATCTTAGAGACCCTAAAAAAGTGCGCGCAGCACGTGTACGCACACACGCACACATGTCATGGTGGAAATCTATGACTAGATGCAGTCCCAATTTAAAGAATGATATACTTCCTCTCTCATAGATACAATCCCCATTTAAATAAGGATATACTTCCTCTCTTGATTTACATAACCGCGGAATATTCAAGAATGAGGATAAATATGGCTCTTATATCTAATGATATCTTTGTTATTAATTTTGAAGTCACCCAGATTAGTAGTTAATATACTATATACATTATTCACTATTATATTAAGATAAATTAACTAATTTTGTTGGTCTTTGGATCTAATGGATTGATCAAGATCCACATATACTCCCTAGTAATTATTTTAATATTGACAAATGATTGATCTTGAAATGGAATGAATGGGTGTGACATAAGTCAATTTAAGTGTTCATGGATTGATAGCAAATTAAGTCTATAGAATTATCTAATGTATATGGGTAAGTATAATTCCTATTGATTATGAATTAATGTAATGTCCAAGGAATGCATAACCATTCTATGCACATCCGATACTCCAAATATTGAAATTTTATGTGGATAAGTATATGATTACGAGAGAAAGCGAAGTGTTACATGATACATGGAATTTTGTGTACCTTTATAAATGTTGCATGATTTAATAATCTTGTGTTGGTAAGATAATGTTGAAAACGATAATATTTTATGAATTGGGTAATTTGATATAGATTATATATTTTTTCTACACGGATCTCTAATATCTATTCGGAATGGATAGGAGTTTATGACTTCTAAAATAATGAATAAGTTAAATGATCTTTACTAAAATTTCATAGGAGTGGAAAAAAATTTGTGAAGTCCTAATTTACTAACTTTATCTATTTATGGGTGATGCAATATTTCTCAATAACATTAATGCTCCTACATTAAACACCCCTTACAAGATAAAAAATAAGCACATACTCAAGAAAGTTTTCAATGTTTTCTAGTAGAGTGACCAAGCATATTTATTTATTCATTCATAAGATGAGCACATTTTGGGATACTCTTTTGGTACATTTTATAATATACTATTTATTCTCCATTCCACATGTCACTTTTAGTGTGTGGTCATTTATAATATATTCAATTTATATTCTCCTATGATATGGTATTTATTGTATCCTATCTACATCTACATAGTTATCTCTTGTACTTATTCCGCCCATATATATATATCGGTGATATGTATATCTTTTCTCATATCTCCAAGATATATATATGTATGTATGTATGTATGTATGTATGTATGTATGTATGTATGTATCGGTGATATGTATATCTTTTCTCATATCTCCAAGTCATGTGTTTCTTAAAAAGTTACCCAAAAGTCTATATGGTCTAATATTCTTCATTTTTTCTTCATTATATGTTTCATTAATGAACCTCCCCTTGGGTTGGTACGTGAAAAATATATATATATTTTATATTTCTCTATAATAACTTTGCACAATTATAATAGAAATAAACACATGTATAATAACAAATCAATGAAATACTAACTATTTTTTTTATAAAAAATTATGAATTGTCATATATATTTCAATAGTTCCTGTAGAGGATATAGCTTAAATTTTCCATAGTAAGATTAAAACTCTTCCGCAATAAATACCACAAACACTAGTATTATGCCCTTATAAAAAATAGCTAAGAATTAAAAAAATACTATTAATATTTTAATTCAAACTAATATATATTTGTGCTGATACTCTTCCCTAATAGTTGGGATGCCGACATGTAAGAAAAAATGTTTGAATTACTCACATTCTGTTACAAATAATAATACAAGTATATCGAAGGGAAGATTGCAGGAAGGGGAGATAGCACATGGGCGATAAGACTGTTTGTAGAACCGAACCTGTGAAGCTCTCGCCTTTGTGGAGGGATGCGGAACCGTTACTAGAGATTATGAAGGCCATCATTGACAGGGCCAAACAACGATTTCACTTTGCAATTGTGGGCAGGTTTCCTGGTTTGCGACCGAATATTGATTCAGTAAGAGAATGGAGAAAGAAAAACTGGGGTTGCAAGGTTGACGTACGGGCTATTGCCAGAGAAGGATTTCTTTTTGGTTTTCACAATGAGGTGGAAATGCAGAAGGTTTCGTAGGAAGGGCCTTAGTTTTTTTGTAGTGACGCCTTCACCTTCCATCAATGGGAACGTGGTATGCCACATGATTTTTGTTTCCATGCTCTTCGTTTTTGGATTA
Source organism: Taxus chinensis (assembly GCA_019776745.2). Classification (NCBI taxonomy): domain Eukaryota; kingdom Viridiplantae; phylum Streptophyta; class Pinopsida; order Cupressales; family Taxaceae; genus Taxus; species Taxus chinensis. Next base: position 640,621,973 of record CM034146.1, on the reverse strand, counting down.
GACTTCCGGCTGTGGCTCTGGAATTCTGGGAACCAGGAGTTCTTCTAGGGATTGGTAGGTCAATGCGTTTGCTAATTGTTGTGGACCCAACGACCAAAAACCGATCCAGATTGATACTGGTTTTTGCAAGGCTTTTCATGAATATACCTATGGGTTTCAAATTGCCTAAGATAAATTTCTTACATTCTCCTGCTAGCAAATAGGAACAGGTGATTGAGGTAGAGAGTTTCCGAATATTTTGCAGCAAGTGCAGAATAGTTAGATAAAAGATGAAAGAATGTTGTGGTCATGTGGATCCTCTCGTTGAACTCAATTACCTTTAGGGTGATGATGAATTGGAAGAATCAACCAAGGAGGAGTATGATTTGGTGGAAAACGTGGAAGATACCCCTGTTCTGATTAGATGGGATGGACAGGATGAGTCGAATGATTGCGATCTGTATCATAAGGTTTCGATCCATGTTGGAGAGTCGTCTACTATGGAGAGATGTGGGTCCAAATATTATGTTTCCGGTGGTTCTTTAACATCGCTTGATGAGGTTTGAACCAGGGTTGATGGTGGTAGGTCGCAGGAGACAGATGGAGCCAGTCTTTGCAAAAGGGTGGACCAGTGGATTGGGTGGGAGTCCAAGTTTTTTCAATGTCGATCTAAGCTGGATGATTATGCATTTAGTGACCAATGTGTGGGAGTAGCTAGGAATATTTTGATGAAATGTAGCCCGCCTACTAGGGGTAAGGTGCTGGATCTTGTTAATGGGAAGCTGGAGGTTTACATTAGGCTTGAGCCTATGGGTTTCCCATCCCTTGAAATTGATGGAATTGATTATTTGTGTTAGATGGAGGTCCACGGAAAAAACATTATGTTACTCATAGTTGCTCTAGAGCGTCTTTTGGTTGAGGGCATTAATTTTTTTTACAAGTCAAGTCTTCTTGACTTGTACTCTAGTACTGGTTTTTTGCTGGTTTGGTTTTGTTTCTTCTGACCACTGGGAGAGGTCATTTCATTTATTCTTTAATGCTTTATCTTCTCCTCCTTTGTGTTTCTCACGTTATATTTTCATGTAAGGCCCCTGAGAGCCACAATCCCTTCTTATTACCTTAACTAATAAAGAAAATACAAATATATCATAAATAATATAATAGTGTAAGGTGTTGGTGCTGAATTTTATCTCGCCCCGTTTGTCCTTGAAATTCTTCAGTTTGCGGGCTCTGTCATGTTTTCTATCTCCCCGTATTAATGCATAAAAAATTTGTCCTCCATTTGGTTACCATGATCAGTCCCTTCTTTTGGTCGAGGATCAGTTTAAATCAAGAGTTTGTTTTCCATTCTTATGTCTATGTGAAAGAATTTGTAACTTGGGTGTAAAATGGTGTTTTTTCCCTTCCACAGTCACCTTTTGTTTTCCCTATCAAATTTTTTCCCAGTATCTATGGAAACGTGATTGGATGCGGCTCCAAGGATCATATCGGGGCCTTATATCATTTCCAAATTCTTTGTTCTTAATGAAAGATTTATTTCCAAGCACAAATGGTGATTTTCCTACATTTTATAGTGTGACGAGTGTGTTTTCCCCATCAAATTTATATCTCAACATCTGTGGAAACATGGCCCTTTCTAGTTAGATGTGGCTCAGCAACGCACTTTGAAATTATAAGAACTGCTTCAACTCAAAAATTATCCATGTGGAGGGTCGGAACTCATCTGAAAAATTCACCTTTTGGTTTGACCTTGGAGTTGTGCCAAGGAGACATGTGGAGGTTTCCGCTACCTTGCCAAGACTTAGACTTATTTTTTCATGCCGTTGGTGTAGCTCTGTTGGACCATGGACACGTGGAGTGACCGCCTGTTTGGAGATTAGCCCCGAAATTTTATTTTGAAGAATCGCTAGGAAGAAACTTGGAGGCTACTGCTCACTCTCTACCCTTGCTTGGACTTTTCAACGGCCAAAGACAAATGTCTCTGACCCTAGACACATTACGCCTTCTACTGGTTCTTCACGTTTTTTAGCAAACTTTGCTAAAATAAAACACGTTGTGAGCCCACGCTTGTTTGGGATCTCCAATTTTTGGGGACATCTCAAAGTGTGCCATTGAGACATGTGGAGACTTCACATCACTCCTTTTCATACTGATACTTTTCAAAGGTGAAAAGATGATTTTCTTGGGCCACGATACGTGGAAGGCCCACGCTTGTTTCAAAACTTGCCTCTATACCTCACCTTTGTTGTCGTGCCAAGAAAACACATAGACGACTCTAATCTAGAGTTCAAAAGGGGCAGAATCAACTGTTGTTGTGCATTTCACCTATTTTTTTTCCATTTTTTGCTCCAAGACTCCTGGAGATGCGAATACGCATTGTTTTTCATCATTTTTGATGAAATTCCTTGTCATTTTTTGTCTACAAAGTGCCATTGAATGGATTTAGAACTTAATTTTTGAGTCAAAGAATTGTTAAGGTTGATATTTTGAAATTGGAATTGCTCGGGAACTTGCAAAAACGTGAATTACTAAAGAAGATGGATGCGGGGCAGAGTTGAAGAGGAAATAGAGGGAAAAGGATGAAATGATGGAGGTGGTAGGTGCAATAGATGAAAACAGTGTTGCCTCGAGAGTGAAAAGGATTGCTTATCATATCTAGCTCTACATAGCCTCCGGAGAATGAATAAAATGGGAATTTTTTGCATGACAAAATTAGAATGATTATAAGGACTGTCTAAAAGGTTTTGGCAAGACATCCTAGTCATTAGTCGAGGGTCTTAGAAGTGTGATCATATCATAATTAGTCCACTTGGTAGATTTCAGATGTTATTTTGTTAAACATCGCTTTCTGAGGAAAATTGGTAACAAGCAAAGGTCCCTCGAATATTGTTCTTTCTTGGGGGTAAAATTTGGGATGAGTGAATGAGTGAAATGTATAAATTTAATGAGAATACTCTTGCAAATGTTCAGGGGTTGAATTCTTTTGAGAAATTTTGAGTGAGCGTGTCTTCCTAAGAGACCAATCCGAGAAACCTGTTAATTTCCTCTGTGTTAGATTTCAATCACGTTAAGTTGGTTACGAGTGTAAAACCATTGAAAATATCTAAGACTATTCAGAGAAACTTTCCCTGCTGATGAATGTAATAAATTTCGAATTAATCTTTGTCAATCTTGGAGCAATTTAGGTCTTCTTTATTTTAGAATGTCTGCAAGTAGTTTTTCTTATTCATATTGCAATCTTGTGTTAAAGTCTCTCAAAATCACACATGATCTCATCCCTATGACAGTTTAGTGGCATTTTCAATTTCATTTCAAGAAGAGCCTTCATCGTGGAATGAGATAAATAATTTAAAATCACTTAACTATCATTTGTTGATAAAGATTTTCTATAAGTCTTCAAGTGTATCTTAGGCATGAGGAACCAGGGGTCTTTAATGTTTTATTGAGTCTTTAGCTCGAGCCTTCGTGTTAAATTCTTGAAGATTGTGTGAAACTGTGCAAATCTGGGCCTTCATTGATGCACACCTTCTGATTGAAGGAATATTTTAACTATTCTGAAGATTTCTATAATTTAGCTTTCCAATTATTGTGAAGTCTCTCAAAGATCTGGTATAATCAAATTTATTTTGCTTAATCTCCCACCAAAATTACTCAAAAATAATGAATCCATCCTGAACTACCCCTGTTTGCCTTGTGTGTAAACAAATGTATAAACTACTTCCAAAATATGTAGAAGCAATCAGGATTCCATAATGTCTTTTGTAACCATAGCCCTGTCTAGGAAATATCACCATTCTTTAGAAGTGACTACTCGTGAGAGTTAAATTGTGGTGCATTGATAATATTTTCACAGGGTCTCCTTTCAGATTCATGCAAAGAAGGACATATTTGTTATCCTTCACTGAAAGACGTTACAAAATGAGTCCTCTGACCTTAGTCGGAAGGCACGGCCTAAAGCAGTGAGCATAGGTCAAATCCTCTTGAAGGTGTTATCCATTTCTCCATAATCTGAGTGACAAAGGGCTAGTTAGATCTCATCCTCAGCTACAAAACGACATACATTATGATCCATCTGTCTCTAATCTCCATGTCAAATCTGTGATGCTACTCAGATTGAAAAGGAGAACAAATTTGGATACCAACAATCATGGCATCATTGCTGGGGACCTGATTTGTCTTGCGGGGGATTTCTTTGAGCTCTGAGATTTATTTGTGTGGTAACAACACTTATGGCACTGTTTCCAGGGATGATTTGTTGATTTGTTTCTATTTCATATCCATTTTTCCTATCAACAACACTCATGGTGCCATTGTCAGGGAATCTTTGAAGTATTTTACAAATGCAATATATACAAACCTTCATAATACTTCTTACTCATGTTTTTTGCTAATAAATTTCTGAAACATCATTATCTGTAAAGATTTGTAAGAATTGTTATAAGTTTTAAGTTTTAAGTGCAATATTTCTAGCTCATACAGTTATTGCACTAAATTTTGTATCATCATTAACAAATTTTGGTAGAAGAAGAGAAGATCATGTAAGCTTTTCATGAATCTGATATTGATAGACATTTGATAGGTCTTTAATAGTGCATTTACACAAAATAAGGTGAAAATCCTTAGTGGTGACTTCATGTTGTTAAAATTCTTAATAAATACCAGTGTCTGAACATATATCAAGTAATATTTGTCATTAATCTTTGCAAATTTGGAAGGAAGAATATCTTTCTTCACTAAGGACCCTAGTAGAAGGTTGTTTCCAAAGCTGGGAAATTCTAATTCAGAAGGAAGGAGAATTTGGAAGGTTATTAGAGATCAAGCATCAAGAAAAGAGATCTCCATTGGTGAAACTTATCAGCCTGTGATTGAAGATTTCAATACTTCCTCAAGTGAATCTAAATCCAGTAGTCTCTTTGTTGAACTGAATTCTCCATCTGCAGAGGGGCCTTCATTTTTATTTTAAAAATTTGCTTTTTAATCTGCCCCTGTGTTTTCCAATTTTGATAGAGTTTTCCAAAAAACAGAGCCTATATAAGGTATTCATTCTGAGAATTCCATCCCTGTACCACACAAACTTCTCACTCCTCATCAGTTTGCATCTCCTCTAAGGTCACCTCTTCAAAATAATATGGCTTAGCCTCCACACAGACCTCCATTTGTTGTTAATAATTTCGGTCCCATCAATTTTAGAGGCATTGCTAGCTATCCAAATGTTGTGCCACGATATGTAAGAAATAGATTGCCTAAGTTTCAAGGAAATAATGTAATCACTGGTGATCAACACTTAAAGCCCTTTGTCAATGTGATGGAGGACTTCGAAATATAATATGAGGATGTGTACATTAAATTGTTTTATCCATACTCTAGAAGAAGATGCAAGGGACTGGTATAAATATTTTCTAGATAATTCCATTGATTCTTCGACAGAAACAAATAATGCTTTTAGGTTGGAGTATGGTGATAAAACAAACCCTAGGTTTCTTTTATCAGAGTTTAAAAATATTAAGAAGAATCCTAATGAATTGGTGCTTGATTTCAATACCAGATTTAACAAAACATTGAGAAGACTACCTATTAATTTGAGGGCATGTGATGAATCATGTCTGATAAAGTATTCGGATGCATTTGATAAGAAAATCACTTACTGCTTGAGGAATAAGAACCCTATAACTTTGAGGCGGGCCTTTACCATGGCTCTGCAAATTGAGAACAACATTAAAGTAGTTGGAAAACCTCCTAAGAAGGAGGGTGTTAAACATATAAACCCAGAGAAGGCTCAATCAAGTAAGGATATGGATATTGAGGAAGTTGTAAAGACTTTGGATGGAGGTGTCAAAGAAATCTCTTACAAGATAGCCAGGGAAGAGAAAGGAATTCGACAGGGTTCTTAAGGTCAGCATAGGAAACAAGGACAGGATAGATTTGTAAATCATCTTAGAAATGATTAGAGATCTGATGAAAGATGTAAAGTACCCATGGGAGCTAGAAAACCCCATGCAAGAGAAAATCGAGTAGTGCCTGATTCTTTAAATGCCAGAGTTGTTGTTATTGAAGAGACAAATGAAATTGACTGGTGTGACAAATGTTTCTTACCCCACTCAAAATGTGAAGTAGATCAACAAGTTGAAGAAGCTGATGATGGTGATAACACTGATGATGATGCATGCATGGTGGATTGCTCTCCAAGCTCATGGTAAGGAGTAACTTCAATTGAAGTAATAAGTGTAAGAACTGTTGCAAGTTTTTGGGATTACATTCACTGGGTACCTCTTCTTCCTCCCTCTCATACATTAGAAATAGATATGGTACAAGATTTTGAACTTCCTAATAATGATTTTGAATACCTAAGCGATCTAATGATTAAGAAGTATGATGGAGGAATGTTATGTTTGTGGAGCTTATTTTCATGTTAGAGTGTGGTACACCTTCTATGTGTTACACTCGGGTATTTTTAAGGGGGTTCAGGGGTGAAGCCCCTGAAGCAAATTTTCATGGGTGGTTTATTAACCCATGAGTAATGGGTAACTATTATGGGCTGTTTTTGGGCCCATGGTTTTTCGGTCTTTTGCCCATTGTTTTGATACCCAGGGTTTTTTGCCCTTGGTTTTGATACCCATGGTTTTGTATCAAATTGCTTAAGCAGTTGTCTATTTATATGGTCTTATGCATATGATAGATGTACAAGCAAATGTATTGCAGATGTGTTTTGAATTTGGTTGTGAATTCTGTAGAGTTTGTTGAGCATAGCTCCAAACGGATCTGGGTATTGTGTTGAGAGAGCAGTGGCTTGTAATAAAATCTGAGCAAGTGATTCTTGGTGGACGTAGCCCAAATTGGGTGAACCACGTTAAATACTGTCTCTTTGTGTTGTGTTATTTTATTATGCAATTTTATTTGAGATCTGTAATAATTTCTGCATATTAGTTTCTTCTATTGCGATTCTGTGAGGGATTATTCCACATATTTTATCCCTTATTTCCTAACAATTGGTATCAGAGCCTGGTTTGGTTTGCTGAAGTTTTGAATCACAGGGAAAGTTTTATCTTGAGTGGGAGTTATGGAAAATGATGGAAGATCTAGGGTTGATAAATTCAACGGGTAGAATTTTAGTCTTTCGAAGATGCAGATGGAAGATTACCTTTATCAAAAGGATCTTTATACTCCGTTGTCTGAGAAGGTGAACAAACCCTCGAGTATCACAGATGCGGAATGGGATTTGTTGAATCGGAAGGCACTTGGAACGATTCGGATGTGTCTTGCATCCTCGGTATTATTTAATGTTTCAAAGAAAAAGACTACAAAAGATCTAATGGATGCATTAGGGAAGTTGTATGAAAAACCCTCTGCCTCTAATAAGATATTTTTAATGAAAAATTTGTTTAATATGAAGATTTCTGAGAATAGTTCAGTAGTAGATCATTTAAATGATTTCAATACGGTTGTGAATATGCTAGCTTCGGTTACAATAGAATTTGATGAAGAAGTTAGGGCTTTATTAATTTTGTGCTCTTTACCTGAGAGTTGGAATAGCCTGGTAATGGCGGTAAGTAACTCGGTTCCAGCGAACTCAAAGTTGAAGTTTGAGGATGTTGTAGGGGTGATTCTAAGCGAGGAAATGCGAAGAAAAAGCTCTGGGGAACCTTCTACTTCAGGGAATGCTTTGACAGTGGAAACTAGAGGGAGACAGAAGAATAGAGGAAACCGTGGAAAATCAAAAGATCGGGCAAGGTCAAAATCCAAGAACAAGATTGTATGCTGGAATTGTGGAAAGCCTAGGCATGCAAAGAAGGACTGTTGGGAGCTTCGGGATAAGAAGAAACAACAGGAAGAAAACAAGGAGGCAAATGTGGCATCGGGTAATGTATGTCAGGATGCTTTGATTCTTTCTTTGCATAATATTACTAAATCTTGGGTTTTAGATTCAGGTGCTTTTTTTCATGCTACTCCACATACGCATTATTTTGTTGATTATGTTCAAGGGGATTTTGGGCATGTTTTTCTTGGTGATGATGAGCCTTGTAGCATATTTGAAAAAGGTTCTATTCAGGTTAAGATGCAGAATGGGAATACATGGCTATTGAAGGATGTCAGAAATGTGCCTACATTAAGGAGAAATTTTATATTGGCAGGGCAGTTGAGAAGTGATGGTTGTGTTATCACCGAATCACAGCACCCTTATGTTTATACAAGTGCATATACTTGAATTCACGGTGTGATTGGATAACATGGGTACTATCTCCAAGTTGTGGGACTTACTACTTGAGATGGACCTCCAGAGAAAGCTGGTTCTTGCTCGTAAACTACCTGCCACAATCTACTCTAATGCAGGGGAAACTAACTATTCTAATCTAAATTTCCAAGGGACCAGGGAGAGAGAATGCATAAAATTAAAGCCTACACTAAAGCAGTGATACACCAGAAAAGGAGGGTGTGAGAGTAGTCTCCAAATGTGTGAAATACAGAGGAAAAGTGCACACTAGAAGAGGTGATGACAGTTCTCCATAATCTAGCAAAATGCATTCACAACAATATTCCAAGCATACACAATGATAATGGATCCCTGCAAGAACATAATAATAGACACAATATTATTGTAGAAAGATTAAAGGGGCAAGAAGAATGTAAGAAAACACAGCAGGGGAAGATACATCCACAAACTGATATTTTTATTGCTTCATGATATGCACAGTTCAATCTATTACAAGATAAGGGCCTGGATCACCATGCAAGGAGTCCACTACAAATTCCTACAGCACATTGGCTTCACAAAGCAATTTTGACATAGCTTTGCTATCTGAAAACTCTGCCCTTTACAATGAGCCCAACACTCCAATTTATAGAAAAATGAGAAGGGAAAGAGAAGGGAAAATGGAAATCCTGAAATCTATCCTTCAACCACCTGTAAGAGGCATTAAATGGAGTAAAATGATTATATATTACTTGAAAAAGGCTCCCCATACTGTCCCAGGTGCTGCAGCAGAGAAAGAATGATGACCATGCCTCTTAATTGTACTCCCAACCACCAAATAAAACACTGTTATGAACCCGGCCACGTTTTCTAAAAAATCTCAACCAATTTCTCATCAAATCCAAAATTTATTTATTTTTGTGCATCAAGCTCGGAGCCATGATTCCAGCGGTACCAATTTTGTGTGATTTCGTTGAGAAATGCAAAAGTTATGTCCTTCTGAGTGCGGGCAGCTATTTTGGGTCTGGTAGGCGTTTTCTGTCATTTGACGGGAATGAGCATTAACTGAGTGGAGCCAAACATGTTTCTCTTATTTAAATATATCTACCCTGACGGGAATGTTTCTCTTATTATGAGCATTAACTGACTGACGGGAATGTGTTGCATGTGGCGTAGAGGACGTTGTGGTCGTTCCAGAAAGTCCAATTTTGTGAAAATCGGAGCTCGGAGTCAAAAGTTATGGCCGTTTGAAGTTTCACAGGTCAAATGTTGACTTTTCTTCTTTGCCTTAGGCTACTTTGGCTTTCCGCGTCCCTTGTGTCCCACACGTACCTTTGTCCCAACTGTCCCGGATGAAAATCTCCTACCTCGGCCGACTCAGGGTTCCTTGTCCCTCTTTGCGGTGAAGACATGTGGCGAGATTCCATTCGCTCTCGGCTCTTTCAGCTTTTTGCATCCCTCACTTCCCACGTGTACCTTTGGCCTGGATGTCCCAAACTATCCCAGATGAGAGACTCCTGCTTCGGCCGAATTGGTCAGTTCACGTCCTCTGCGTACTTTTGTCCCAACTGTTCCGAACCGCGTGATAACAAAACTTGGAAAATTTTCCCACTTTCGGCCGGTTCGCCTTTTCACGTCCCTCGTGTCCTTTCATCCCAACTGCTCTGCAGAATGCCTAGTGGCTTTTCGGCTGATTTGCGCCCCGACGTTCCAACTATCCCAACTGCTGCGCAAACTAGGACTTAGCCAATTTTCTTCATTTTTTTGGCACCAAGCTTGGCTTTTGCAATTTTTTCACATTTTAAAACTTGCTGGGTTTTCTTCTTGGACAAGAGAGTTAGAAAGAAGCCGAGGGGACCCCAAAAACATGATTTTTTGCCTTGAATCAATATAATTGCTTGGGACTAAAGAATTTGATGCATGTTATCAAAATTACCTTGAGGGGTGAATTTTGGACAACAGGTTGTACTGTGATATTTACAGCAGACTCTTGGAAGGTTAGCAAGGGTGCTCTTATGGTGGCAAGAGGTAAGAAGGTTGGAACCTTGTATTTAACCACTGATAATACTAATGATTGTAATCTTGTGGCTTCAGATGCAGATACAACATTATGGCACTATAGGCTCGGTCATATGAGCCATAAGGGCATGAACATCATAAAGAAGAATTTTCCTGGATATATAGAAATAGGTTTGGATTTCTGTGAAAAATGCATATATGGGAAATAGAAGTGAGTAAGGTTTCTCAAGGTTGGACCTATAAAGAAAGAGAGTAAGTTAGAGCTGGTACATTATGATGTGTGGGGGCCGGCTCAGGTATCATCTCTTCGGGGTTCAAGTTATTATGTTACTTTTATTGATGATGCAACAAGGAAAGTTTGGGTTTATTGTATTAGAAACAAATCTGATGTATTTGACACTTTTGTTAAATGGAAAGCCTTGGTAGAGAATGAAACAGGTCTTAAGCTAAAATGTCTCAGGTCAGATAATGGAGGGGAGTATTGCAGCAATGAATTTAATGATTACTGTTCTAAGAATGGAATCCGTAGGCAAAAGATGGTTCCAGGAACTCTGTAGCGGAATGGGGTATCAGAAAGGATGAACAGAACAATAATGGAACGTGCTAGGAGCATGAGGTTACATGTAGGACTGCCTCTTTCTTTTTGGGTAGAAGCGGTGAGCACAGCTGTGTACTTGATAAACAGAGGACCCTCAAGTGCCTTGGATGGAGGCATACCTGAGGAGGCTTGGTATGGTAAGAAAGTTGATTATTCATTTCTTAGAGTCTTTGGATGTGAGGTGTTTGTTCATATAGACAAGGATGATAGGACCAAGCTAGAGGTTAAATCCAGAAAAATGTACTTTCATTGGTTATGGTGGTGATGACTTTGGATTTAAATGTTGGAGTATTAAGGACAAGAAAATCATTCGTCTAGGGATGTGGTCTTTAATGAGAAAGTCATGTATAAGCAACAGTTGCAGGAAAACAAGGAAGAATCCAAGAAAGAATATGCAGTGGTAGAGGATCTTCCGGATGGGAAAGTGACCCATGAATCAGTTCAGGAACCTACTCAATAGGAACCCCAAACTCCTATCAGTGAGGAGGTCTTCTAGGGTAAGAAAAGAACCTGAACGTTTTTCTCCTTCTCTTTATTATTTATTACTCACTGATAGTGGAGAGCCAGAGAGATTTGATGAAGCAATGCAGGTAGATGCCAGTAAGAAGTGGGAGCAAGCCATGGATGAGGAGCATAAGTCTCTCATGGAGAACCAGACTTGGGATTTGTGAAGCTACCTGAAGGTAAAAGAGAATTACAGAACAAGTGGGTGTTCAGAGTCAAAGAGGAAGAAGGAGGAAAGAAAAGATATAAGGCCCGGTTGGTGGTCAAGGGGTTTGCACAGAAAAAAGGTATAGATTTTGATGAGATTTTTTCTCCTGTAGTAAAAATGACTTCTATTAGAACTGTTCTTGGAATAGTGGCAGCAGAAGACTTGCACTTAGAACAGTTAGATGTAAAGACTACATTTCTCCATGGTGATTTGGAGGAGGAACTATATATGCAGTAACCAGAGGGCTATGAGGTCAAAGGTAAAGAGGAGATGGTGTGCAAACTGAAGAAGAGCTTGTATGGCTTGAAACAAGCTCCACGTCAATGGTATAAGAAATTTGATAGCTTCATGATGGAGCAAGGTTATATCAGATGTCATTTTGACCATTGTGTGTATACAAAGAAATTTGAGGATGGAAGTTATATTATCCTGTGTTTGTATGTTGATGACATGTTGGTTGCAGGTAAAAACATGCAAGAAATAAAAGTACTCAAGAAAGCAGCTAAGTGAATCATTTTCTATGAAGGATTTGGGTGCAGCCAAACAAATCCTTGGTATGAGGATATCTCGGGATAGGAAGGAACGTAAGTTGACTTTATCTCAGGAAGAGTACATTAAGAAGGTCTTGGAGAGGTTTAACTATGTAGGATGCTAAACCGGTTGGGACTCCTTTGGCAGGCCATTTCAAGTTATCAAAGGAGCAGTGTCCCAAGACAGAGCAGGAGAGAAACCAGATGTCCAAGGTACCTTACTCATCAACAGTTGGTAGTTTGATGTATGCTATGGTGTGCATTAGGCCTGATATTTCCCATGCAGTGGGAGCTGTGAGTAGATTTATGAGTGATCCAGGTAAAGAGCATTAGCAAGCAGTAAAGTGGATCCTTCAGTATTTGAGAGGGACCATGGGGACAGTTTTGTGCTATAATGGATCAGATGCCACTTTACGTGGTTATGTAGATTCAGACATGGCTGGAGATGTAGACAGTAGGAGGAGCACGACAGGTTATATTTACACTGTAGGTGGGACAGCAGTGAGCTGGATTTCACGACTACAGAAGCTGGTGGCTTTGTCAACCACGGAGGCTGAGTATGTTGCTACCACAGAGGCAAGCAAAGAGATGATTTGGTTACAACAATTACTTGAGGAGTTGGGGCATAAGCAGGAGGAATGTAAGCTGCATAGTGATAGTCAGAGTGCTATACACCTAGCTAAGAACTCTGCTTTCCACTCAAGGACGAAGCATATACAGTTGAGATATCACTTCATCAGGACAGCTTTGGAGGAAGATAAGTTGAAGTTGGAGAAGATTCATACCAGTCAGAATCCTGCACGTTCATGATGACCAAGGTGGTCACCCAAGGGATAAACAAAGCTATGTTCAGCTTTGGTTGGCCTTCGCGGATGACAGTGAAGGGTTGAGAAGCTTGCTCAGACATGGAAATCAGTCTCCAAGTGGGAGATTGTTATGTTTATGGAGCCTATTTTCATGTTAGAGTGTGGTACACCTTCTATGTGTTACACTTGAGGTATTTTTACAGCGGTTCGGGGGTGAATCCCCCGAAAACAAATTTTCATGGGTGGTTTATTAACCCATGGGTAATGGGTAACCGTTATGGGTTGTTTTTGGGCCCATGGTTTTTCGGTCAATTTCCCATTGTTTTATACCCATGGTTTTTTGCCCTTGGTTTTGATAAACCACGGTTTTGTATGGAACTGCTTAAGTAATTGTCTATTTATATGGTCTTATGCATATGCTAGATGTACAAGAAAATGTATTGCAGATGTGTTTTGAATTCAATTGTGAATTCTGTAGAGTTTGTTGAGCATAGCTCCAAATGGATCTGGGTATTGTATTGAGAGAGTGCAGTGGCTTGTAATAAAATGTTGAGCAAATCTGATTCTTGGTGGACGTAGCCCAAATTGGGTGAACCATTGTTAAATACTACAGGAGCTCTTTGTGTTGTGTTATTTTATTCTGCAATTTTATTTGAGATCTGTAATATTTTCTGCATATTAGTTTCTAGGTTGTGATTCTTATTGAGGGATTATTCCGCATATTTTATCCCTTATTTCCTAACATTATTAATGGATCGGTTCATCAAAAGGGGATAGAAATTTCCGTACCCCGTATGTATCTTGTTTGTTGCCCAAGACAAAGGGTATAACACAATAATTTGCTACAAAAGTTTTCTGCACTTATAAGGATGCCTCAATAATCAGAACCAAAAACCTTAATTCTCACCATTTTTCCAAAAGAATACTCTAAAGAAAGATGCATTTAAGAAAAGGCACAACTTTTTGATCTTTGGTAAACTTGTTCCCAATGCTACAAAATGTGAAAAATCTTTTGATCATGAGTTTGGTCATCTTTGTATAAATGTTGCTTTGGGACCAAATACATTATTATGGCATTGCCCAAGTCTATGAGTCAGATCAAAGATTTCATGACCCAATAGGTTGAGCTACTTAGGATTCCTATGCACAAGAAAATTTGAGTATGTCGGACATGAAGAAAAGATTACCCAAGGTACAATGTGTAAACAGGCGCATTGAATACTCCTACCATTTTCGAGTTGAAGATAGATGTGCCAAGTGCTACAGGTAAATAGGTGAACCAACTGGATGTTTACATGGGAAGATAGATGCGAGTACTTATGGGGCCGCAATTAAATGTTGATCGCATTTTTTACAATGGATTGACATGAAGGATAGACTACTGCACAAAATGTGTATGTTAATTCCAAGGCATCATGAAAATGGATGCCTCTAGAGTTCATGAATGAATAGACATTAAAGCGACCACAGCATTATGGTAAAGGGCGCTGTAAATGGATGTCTAGACAGTTGTAGGATGTGAGCCTAGGTTTGGTGGTACAAGGCTTGCAGCTTAAAAGGGTAAGCCATTGAAACTGGATGTTGTTATGTGAAGATAGATGCCTACAAAATGGCGCATGGAAAAAGTGGGCCTATAAAATAGATGGTCGACAGTGTTCAGATGGATATGTCTATGGCCACCTTTCAATTGAGGCCATCATTTTAAGTCTATGGCAGAGAAGCAAATGGCGTAGATCATTCAGATGACCCCAACTTTTGACTTCGGATTATGCAAGTGTTGTACTGTCTGGAAAGTTACAATGTCCTGATAACCTAAAGTTGGATATTCTTTGGCAATTGGGTGAGAAGCAAGTTCTTAAAAACTGCAAAATACAGTTCGCCACTTTTTGGGGTTTAGCAATGGAGTTCTCACCTACCATCATGATGAGATGAATTAAATACAAAGTCTGGAGGTGGTTGGGGTAGATTTGGAATTCCTCTCTTCTCCCTCTCTTTTTCTTCCTATAAATTGTAAGGTGGGGATTCTTTCTAAAGGTTGGACATTCTTGTTTTGTACCTCCCTTCTTCTCTTTGGCAGGTGAATTTGTTGAGTTAAAACGTCCCATTTAAATCTATAATGCAACCTTACCTCTTGGCATTTGTAGTGTATTGTATCAATATTTGGAGCAAATAATGCATGTTTATGGATGATTCTCAACCCTCTCTGTGATCATTTGTATCTTCCCCATTGATCTTTCACTTGAAATTTGGTTATATGTGCATGATATTCCATTGCATTTTAATGGTCTGTGTTCATTGGCAAGACAAGTGTTCTTCATTCCTTTGGTGCATCACCATTGGTAGATTAGGTTTGTTTTATTGCATCTTCTTAACCCTGTCTCCTTGGCAAGTTAGATTAGGTTTTAGAGTAGAACCTTTACATTTTCTACATGTGCATCTGAACAGAGGAATAGGAACCGGCCTTTATCCCAAGAGCTTTCCTGATTTATAAGGTCCCACACTTGGGAAAAGCTCCATGTTATGAAATCGACATTGAGAGTCTCAACCCATTGAGTTCCAGAAATTTAGGGGTGTTTTGATTCACATCAACAGTTTTGGCATGCCTGATGGGACCAAGAGGTCATTCCATAATATTTGAAGGAATTTTCAAGAAATTTGGACTTAGAAATTGCAAGTTTTACAATTTCATTTTTCACCTTCCAGGCTGAACTTTGAAATCGATTTTCAAGGGCTTAACTTGCTCAAAACAAGTCAAAATTTCACCAGTTGGTAGATCGAGGAATAATATTCAAAAGGGTATCCTTATATTTTTGAGATTTTGACTTTCAAAATTTCATATTTTTTAGTGATTTTTTTCAGGTTAGAGAACATCAAAGAAGACCCAACTCATTCGTTTCGGGTTTTGGGGGATGTGTTGCATGGTCCTATTTCATTTCAGGATTTTCCTATGGTCGAGCATGTCCCAAGTCCTAACACATGGCAATTAAAGTTTTGTAAGTT
Organism: Taxus chinensis; assembly: GCA_019776745.2. Classification (NCBI taxonomy): domain Eukaryota; kingdom Viridiplantae; phylum Streptophyta; class Pinopsida; order Cupressales; family Taxaceae; genus Taxus; species Taxus chinensis. The sequence goes on along the minus strand of CM034146.1, from coordinate 640,606,141 downwards.
TCCTTGCAACCGGAGTTCCACCTATAATTAGCAGCTACAAAAATTACCTGAAAACTGAATTAAAGACTTTATCAAAATTTTAATTCTATTTTCAATATTGTCATGTTTGTTGTGTAACTTGGTAAAATATAGCCTTTTGAGGCTCATTTCTAACACATCTGGGGACTCTGAAGGGATAGAATTCAGCAGTGTAGTAGAAAAAGTTTCCCAAGTACATGAGAATAATTCGAACCAGGTCTGATACCTGAGAAGAGGGGATATTTTTCCACTTGCAACTTTCACCAGGAAAAGAGAGGAGAGGAAGAAGACCACAAAGATCACCATTTCCACATAACAGGACTTTGTCTACACCTGCACCAGTAGACCTTTTCTCGCATCAACCAGGGTTCTTAGGCCAATCATAATGGCACATCTACCACTGAATCCCTTTGTCAATTTCACGGGAAGTAGTCCACTTGTCCTAAATGTTCAGAATCAAGGTTTGGTTGTAGCGCTAAAGAATATCCCCTATTTCACAGGGGAAAATCATACTACTCCTATTGACCACATCCAGGATATTGCTAATGCATGTGCAATCCATGAATTACATGAAATGGATGTTATAGTCAATTTTTTGGCTTCATATTTCAAAGGTAAGGCCTTATAATGGTTTAAGAGCCTAGCAAAAGGGTCTATTACGAATTGGAACTAGCTTTGATCAGCTCTTTGCAACCAATTTGGGGAGAGGGTAGACAATTTGTCTTTATTGGAAAAATTGACAACAATCAAAAGGGCTCCTAACAAAAAAATGAAAAATTTCAACTTAAGATTCCAACGGACATGGGATAGGATTCCAATAGCTGTTAGACCAACCGCTGAAGTAGCATTCCTTTATTTCTTAAAGGCTATAAATTCAGACATAGCCATGATGATCCAATCAATGGGAGGGACAACGCTAGCTAGGGGCCTACGACAACAACTATCAGAGCAGAGAACTATTTGATCCAAGTTGGAAAGCTTGCACCAAGGCCACCAATGCCTCTCTATCCGGATATGGGGAATCCTACAACCAGTCAAGCACCAGAGTTGAATCCCATTCCAACTCCTAGAAATCAAAGCAATAATGAGGCATCGACTTCTTCAGATACTTCAAAGGAATTGCAGGAGGTTATGAAATAGCTGCAGAACCTTGGAAATGAGCTGGTGACTATCAAAAGACAACAAGCTCAAAGTGCTAGACCATATCAGCCTCAAGTGCAATACCAAGCTAGGCCCCCATACCAACAAAATAGACCACCAGCTTAGGCTGCAAATCAAAACCAAAACCAGGGACAACCTCAAGTTGCCAGGCCATTTCGACCGTATGATCCAAATGAAACGACATCCTCAAGAGCCTTGGTTCCAACACAAAACAACATGGCACAGGAGTACGACTGGTGTTACCCTTGCAATCTACCTCACAATCAGTCAGCGTGTTTCAATGGTGCACTAAATTAGGCCTTGATGGTGCAAACCATTGGTGTGCCTCAAGAACCGAGCCAAGAAGAGAATCAGCAGCAAGAAACGCAATAAGAAGGACCTCCAATAGAAACCACATTGGCCAATTGGCAAACGGAAGACTTCTGTGGAGTTAACCAACAGCCTTTTCAAGGCGTGGCTTCCAACACACGGTCAAAGAAGAGAAGCATAGAAGAGTGACAACCGTCTAATCAAATTTTTTCTTAGTCCAATCCTACACAACAAGGGGTCAGTAGACCAAACGCAGCTCCAAATGTTTAAAATCAGCCTTAAGGTACCTGTTGTAGCAACACATGCACCTGTTCAAGCTCCAGAAAAGGTTGCGCCAAGTAAGGGACAACAAAAGGACAATTCATCCCCTTTCAACATCATCGATCAAATGAAGAAGACACATGTGAACATTTCCATGTGGGAATCACTGGCGATCCCAGGGCAGTGAGATTTATTGCAAGCTGCAATGGCTAATTGGTCTGCCTCAAATGTATCAAACCGGGGACATGAGAAAGTTCTCACTAATGCAGTGCAACATGATGGGGGCCAGACAAGCAAAAATTTGAAGCCTCCACCATTCTATGTGTCATTGATTGTTGGGAACCACTTGATACACAACTGCATGATAGATTCAGGGGCAAGTAGTTCAGTGATGCCGAAGAAAATAGTGGATCAACTAGGTCTAAAGTATGAGCCAGTGCTGAAAGGAGTAGTGTAGCTAGATGGAATGATAGTAGGAATAGTTGGGATCATCAAGGGGTTAATCCTAACAATACATTCCTTTCCTAATGTCACAGTTCTGTAGGATGTGTCTGTAATTGACCTTCCACCACTCTTTGCGTTGTGTCTATCAAGAGACTTCACTGCAAAAATTGGTGGATATCTATCTGCAGATTGGTCACACATGATTTTTAGGACGAGGTATGGGGCCAAAGCAACAATCAGGTCAGAACCAATTGCCAATTTCCATATTGAGCCTCATGTACCAAGTCCTATCAATGTAAATTGTTCAGCCTTTGATCAGGAGGAGTGTTCAAATGATCTAGAAATAGGTACTAAGGTTGAGGGAATTCTTTATTTGACTTTGGATGAATGGGCAAACAAAATTCATGGATTTGACCCATACAAGGAAATTGAAGAATCTGAATTGGGTGTGTATTGTGTACATGAAGAAAATTCACCCATTCCTGACATCACTAAGCCTGAACAAAAGGATGAAAATGAAGTTTGGAAACTATTTTTCGATGGTTCGAGAAGCAGACAAGGTGTTGGAGGTGGTGCAATGTTGATTTCACCAAAAGACATCAAATATTATTCATATTTTCATTTCCAGTTTTCCTGTTTAAACAACACATCTGAATATGAGGCCTTGATTCATGGACTTCATTGGGCCAGGAAAAAGGGCATAAAGAAGTTGCAGGTGTTCAGAGATATTGAGCTAATTGTCAACCAAGTCAGGGGACAACATGCTACAAAGAATGACCTGCTGAAGAGCTACAAGAATAGGGTATGGGACCTCATTGAGGATTTCAAAGCTTTCAACATTGTGTCCATACCCAGGAAGAAAAATGAAGCCTCGAATAGGCTCACAACATTTGGAACAACGTTTGATGTGGTTGAAAACATCAAAAGGGAAAAAACACAGCCACATATCCATGTTATTGTGAGGCCAGCAGTGCAAGAAAATAACACAAGCTGGCAGGTGTTTGAGAATGATCAACAGATCAACAATTTCTTACAAGAAGAGGCTGAATTCTCCGCTAGGAATCAGGACCGACTAGATCAGCAGTATGGGGATCAAGTAGTGTAGCTGTAGATAAACAAACTTCCCAAGGGTTTAGTAACATTGGAATCCATATTCAATCCTAATGACCAGTTCTGTAAGGAAAATGCTAACATACATTTCAAAGGAGAAGATTCAGAGCCAATTCTTGTTGGGGAAGGCAAAGCACTTCAAATTGGTAAAGTATTCATTGAACTAGAGAAATCAGATTTCATACAGCTTTGCCAAGAATTTCAAGATGTCTTCGCTTGGAGCTATGAGGACCTACGAGGATTCAACCTGAAGTTGGCACAACACACAATAGAATTAGATTCAGATGCTAATCCCATCATGCAGAAACAAAGACTAGTCAACCCTCACATTGAGCCTCTAATGAAGAAAGAGCTAAACAAGCTAATAGAGGTAAGCATTATATTCCTCATCAAGCACTCAAGCTGGGTTGCAAACTTGGTACCGGTGAGGAAGAAGAATGGAGATATCAGGCTTTGTGTGGACTTCCGAGACCTCAACAGGGCATCTCTCAAAGACCATTACCCACTTCCTTCAATGGAGAAAATATTGCAAGTGGTATCTGGCTCTGAGATATTCTCTCTCCTAGATGGCTACTCAGGGTATAAACAGATAATGGTGAAAGAAGATGAAAAGTTTAAGATGGATTTAACCACCAAAAGGGGTGCCTATGCCTACAAGAATATGCCATTTGGGATATCAAATGTTGGAGCCACTTTCCAAAGGGAAATGGATTTGGCATTCAAGGGGTTGATCAATAAAATAGTTCTGATATATCTTGACAACATCACTGTGTTCTCCAAAAATTCAGCGGATCACCTCTTTCATTTGAGACAGGTATTTCAGAGATGTAGGAGATTTGGGGTATCATTAAATCCCAAAAAATGCATATTGTTGGCTCACGAAGGAAAAATTCTAGGCCATATTGTTTCAAAGAAGGGGTTGATGATTGACCTAGAGAGATTTGAAGTAATTAGATCATTGCCATTTCCAAGTCATTAGAAGTCTCTTCAAAGCTTCTTAGGAAGGATCAATTTTGTCCACAGGTTTGTTCCAAACTTTGCAGCTCTTGTAAATTCAATAACACTAATGTTGAAGAAGAGCATGGCATTTAAGTGGACAACTGAAGGCAAGGCAAGTTTTGAGGTAATAAAAGAGGCTATATCTCAAGCTCCAACTCTCATCAATCCAAACTTCTCCAAGGATTTCATGTTATATGCCTTTGGTGGTGGGGACACGATTTCTACAATCCTAGTACAACAAAACAAAGAGGGATTGTAACAACCAGATGCTTTCTTCAGTCAAGGCTTGGAGTAATACGAAACTAGGTAATCTTTCATTAAAAAGCATGTCCTTGCAGTGATCAGGAGCTTAAAGAAATTCAAGCACCTAGTCTCAAACAACAAGATCCAATTGCTGGTCTCTCATGTGGGAGTCAAGGACTTCCTTCTAAACAAGGATCTGAATGAGAAGCATGTAGGATGGATCACTCGTGTCATGGAATATGACATCGAGATCAAGGTCACCAAACTAGTACATGGAAAGGGACTATGTGAACAGCTAGCCTTGAGTCAACAAGTTGAAGTAGGTGATGAAAAAGAGACTGTCTTGGTACTACAATATGGTTAAGAACATGAAAATTATGATGTGCCCACTCCTTGTTGGACTCAAAATATGATACACTTCCTATAGATAGGCCTATGCCCTCCATAAATGAGCAAAACAAAGATGAGATACTTTAGACTACAAGCCATTCCATATGTGCTTGTTGATGGTGTTTTGTTCAAGAAGGACATCAATGGAGTTGTATTGAGGTGCATTGGGATAGGTCAAATTGAGAGGGTGTTACAAGATTTTCACGACGGATATTCCGGAGGACATTTCACCCCATGGGTAACAGCTCTCAAGATAATGAAGGTAGGGTATTATTGGCCCACAATGTTCAGTGACTGCTATACGTGGATAAGAAAGTGTAAGAAATGTGCACTCTTCACAGGAAGAGAAAGACTAACAGCACTTCCATTGCACCCGATTTTGGTTGACCAACCATTTATGCAATGGGGATTGGACTTCATCGGGGTCATCAATTCAAACTCGAGTCAAGGACACAAGTGGATTGTCATGGCAACGGACTATTTCACCAAGTGGACCGAAGTGGTAGCACTCAAAGAAGCAAATGAGTCTAATATACTAGACTTTTATGAAGGAATAGTGACCAAGTTTGGTGTGCCAGCCACTATCATATCAGACAATGCATTTACATTTGTAGGTTCCAAGATTACAGAATGGGATGTAAAGAATGGAATCTACTTGAGCACTTCTTCCAACTATTACCCACAGGGTAATGGATAGGAAAAGTCCATGAACAAAAATTTGCTAAGAATCATCAGAAGGACTTTGGATGAAAATCAAAGAACATGGCATACCAAGCTAAAATCAGCATTATGGGCTGACAGAATAACACCAAAGAGGTCTATAGGTAATTCCCCTTACAAGTTGGTCTATGGGAAAGAGGTAGTATTTCCTATATCATTAGAACTACCTACATTGGAACTCATGAAGCAGTTGGAGTTGGCTGAGTTTGAACCAATGGAGGCCAGGTATGCAGAGTTGACGGAATTTGAAGAAATCAAATAACATGCAGTTCAAACAATTGAGAAAGATAAAACCTTATTAAAAATATGGTTTGATAAGAAAGCAAGAGCAAGGACCTTCCAAGAAGGGGACCTAGTTGTGAAATGGGATGCAGATCGGGAAAAACCAAGAAGGCATTCCAAGTTTGATGCCATTTGGAGTGGCCCCTACATGGTCATGGGGTGTAAGAATATTAATACCTTCTAATTTTCTACATTATATGGAAAATAACTCCCAATTCTGGTTAACAGAATCTATCTTAAACATTGCTACTGAAAAGAAAAGGTTTACCCTCATAAATAGTAGCCTAGGGTTTTAATTCCTCTAAGTGTGTATGCACATTGTCTTTCTGTAGTTAGGTTTCAGTTTCCCTAAGTGCTTCAGCATAGGTTTTGATGCTCCCGGGTTAGATTTCTATAGTTCAGCGTGCTCCCGGAGAAGGAGTTGTGGTATCAGGCTCAGGATCAAATATCAGGTCAGTTTCAGGTTATTGCTTATGACTCCATGCCCAATGGATTGCTTAAAGGCCATGGATCTTCTACCTAACACTCAGGTGATCCCGTTGATTCACCAAATTGTTATATATATCTACCCCTCGGGTAAATATAGAAAACCCGACACAAAGGAAATATTTCAAAGAGGTCTAAAAACTTGACACAAAGGAAATATGTCAGAGAGGTCCAAAAACTTGACACAAAGGAAATATGTCGGAGAGGTCCAAAAACTTGACACAAAGGAAATATGTCGGAGAGGTTCGAAAACCTGACACAAAGGAAATATGTCGGAGAGGTCCAAAAACTTGACACAAAGGAAATATGTCAGAGGTCAAAAAACCTGACACAAAGGATTACGGATTTTGGGTTTCAGGAAACATGAGACATAAAGCATGAAAATCGCAAGGCATGTCCCAATGCTTGGGAGTTCCAAAAACCCGAAACACTACCTAGGAAAATCATGTTTTGAAGTCGGGAAAGCATGGGACAAAAACATGTTGAGGTACCCTCCAAACCCAATGCAAATGCAAAGGAGAACCCCAAACCTGACTAGAAACAAACCCTGACTTGGGGAATATTCAAATGGCCATAACTTTTCACATGGAGCTCAGATTCATGCAAGGTTGGACATTCTTGTTTTATCCCTCCCTTCTTCTCTTTGGCAGGTGAATTTGTGGAATTAAAACCTCCCATTTAAAACTATAATGCAACCTTGCCTCTTGGATTTGTAGTGTATTGTATCAATATTTGGAGCAAATAATGCATGTTTGTGGATGATTCCCAACCCTCTCTATGTTCATTTGCATCTTCCTGATCTTTCATTGTAAATTTGGTTATTTTTGCATGATATTGCATTGCATTTTAATGGTTTATGTTAATTGGCAAGACAAGTGTTTTTCATTCCTTTGGTGCATCACCTTGGTTAGATTAGGTTTGTTTTATTGCATCTTCTTAACCCTGTCTCCTTGGTAAGTTACAATATGTTTTAGAGTAGACCCTCTAAATTTTTATGTGTGCATCTGAATAGAGGAATAGGAACTGGCCTTTATCTGGAGAGCTTTCCCAATTCATAAGGTCCCACACTTGGGAAAAGATCCATGTTATGCAATCGCATTGAGAGTCTTAACCCATCAAGTTGCAGAAATTCAGGGGTGTTGTGATTTTCTATCAACAGATTCTTACCTTTGAATTGATGGCTCAAAAAGGTAATAGGACAACCTTCTTGCATGAGAACTACCCCCATACCCACCCTTGATGCATCACATTCAACAATGAATGTTTTGGAAAAATATGGAGTAGCCAAGACTAGAGTGGTGCACATGGCCTCCTTTAGTTGCTCAAATGCTTTGGTTGCATCCTCACTCCAATGGAAGGAGTCCTTCTTTAATAAAGATGTGAGAGGTGCAACTATTCTTCCATAATGCCTTACGAATCTTCAGTAATAACCTGTAAGCCCCAAAAATCCTCATAGATTCTTGAGGGTTTTTGGAACCTTCCACTCCATCATTGCTTTGATCTTATTAGGATCCACTTTAACCCCTTTATGAGAGACAATGTGACCCAAATATTAAACCTTCTTGAGTCCAAAAGAACACTTAGAGGGCTTTCCATAAAGTTGATGTTGCTCAATGGTTTCCAAAACCTTAGTTACATGATACAAATGTTCCTCCCACTTTTTTCTATAAATTAATATATCATCAAAAAACATTAAGACAAACTTCCGTAGGAATGACTTAAAAATAGAATTCATAAAACTTTGAAATGTAGAAGGTGTAATTGTGAGTCCAAAAGGCATTACTAGGAATTCATAATGGCCTTCATGTGTCTGAAAGGTGGTTTTATGAACATCTTCATCCTTGATTATGATTTGGTGGTATCCCGAACAAAGATCAAGCTTTGTAAAATAAACAACACCATGCAACTTATCAAGCAAATCACCAATTACAGGAATAGGAAACTTATCTTTGATTGTGTACTTATTAAGTTCCCTATAATCAGGACACATGTGTAACATGTCATCTTTCTTAAGTACCATCACTACTGGAGAATAATAAGCACTCTGACGATGACCAATGATTCCTACTTCCAACATCTCTTGTATAATCTTCTCGATTTCACTCTTTTACACATATGGGTACCTATAAGGTCTGATGTTAGGTGGTTGAGTTTCTGCTAATAATTGAATAGCATGATCATGATCTCTCTTTGGAGGTAATCCCTATGGTATATTTTCAAATACAATAGAGTGTGCATCCAACACTACTTACATATCCGATGGTATAATTTCCTTAGAAGGATGAGCCTCCAATGAAAAAAGTTGTGCCACAAATCCCTCTACAACATTTTTTATCATTTTGTGCATCTGATGAGAACTTACTATTTTTGGAGACTTTTCTCTTAAGCCTCTTAGCTCAAAACTCCTTCCTTCAAAGTGAAATCACATGAATAAGTCTTGGAAGTTCATCTCAATGGTTCCCAAAGTTGTAAGCCATTGAACCCCTAACACAATGTTTTCTCCTCCCATAGAAATGAAATACATGGGACTATTTAGTATGTAATATCCCATAGAAAGCTTAATGCTATGGCATTTTCCAAAAAAAGTAAGAGTACCTCCATTAGCAATCATTACATGACATTCAGGAGCAGGATAAATGAAATAGTTTAGGTGCACTACTAACTTATGATTGATAAAGTTTTGAGTACTTCCTGAATCAATCAACATTGTGACCCTTTGCTTTTTTAGCAATCCAACCACCTTTAGGGTTTGCGGGGTCCTAATATCTTAAATTTCATGGCATGAGATTGTTGGGTGAGGATCTCCTGACTCCTCCTCTAGCTCAACCAAGACCTGGGTCTCTGAATCTTCATCCTTCTCTTCATCTTCACTAGGCCCATCAATGTAGAACAAATTCTTTTCAGCACATTTATGTCTGGGTCCAAATTTACTATCACAGTTAAAACATAACCATTTTTCTCTTTTTTCTGAAATTTGTTGAGGTGTCAATCTAATTGGTCAAGGGAGTGTTGGGGCCAAGGTGTTGTGATCTTTGGTTTAAGTGAAATGTTGTCTCCTACTTGAAACAAATTTCTCCTCTACCCTTCTTGCCATAATAATCAAATCAGAAACCTTATGAGGATTAAACATACACACCTCATGCTAAATGTGATCCTTAAGACCCCCAAGAAATAGGTCATTCATATTCTCTTCAGTAATTCTTTTCCACCCACAGAAAGATTTTCGAAGAGATGAATGTAATCCTAAACAGATCCTGTCTATCTCAACTTTGCTAATTGGCTGAAGTAATTATCTGACACACTAGAATTGTAGTGTAATTGCAAATCTCCAGTGAATACTGTCCATGTAACATTGAGACCACTCTTTTTCCTTTGAGCACATAACCATCGATACCAGATGAATTGGTCAGGTTCAAGATACAAAGCTACCATGGCCACCTTTTGTCCTGATGGAATCTGATGTAGTTCAAAGAAATTCTCCATTTGGTTGATCTAATTGAGTGGATCATTTCCATCAAACTTGCACATCTCAACTTTTGGAAACATAGTACGAGCCTGTAGAGTGCTCGTATTTGGATTGTGCACACTCAAAGATCCACTCTGGCTCATGTGTCTATTATGTTTACTTGAGGATCCACCTTGATTGACATAAGTATGATTACCCATCATATGCGTACTAAATTTTTGCATGAAATCCTCCAATTTTTGTCCAATCCTATCCACATCTTCTTTGTTGGCCACCAGAGATTCAAGGTCTCTCAGGTTAAACTCAAGTTGGCTTACTTTATGGTCTGTTGAAGTAAACCCTAACCCTGTGGAATCTGTAGCTATATCTTCTATCTCCAAATCCTCAACTAATATCTCATCCTTTTCTGGCATTTTACCTGGAGTGATGGGCTTCTTTTTTCCTCTTGTGGAAGGCTCCACTATGATGCCCCAAAATAGTAGGATGTACGGATCACGGTCATATTTTAGGGTTTCGGATTTCGATACAAATTTGGTCAAATATAAACAGAATTAAAGAACAAACCCCAAATAGTTTTTTTTTTCCTTTCCGAAAATGTAACGAATTTGAAAAAACTTTCACAATTTACACCCTAGGGAGTGATTTTATGAAAAAAATTACATTTGTAATAAATTTTGAAAAATAAATCAAAAAATTATAAAATTTTCAAGGAACCTTACTTGAAATATTTCTCAACTCTGGTAAAACTATCTCCCACGAATTCACTATGGTTCACAATATATCATGGAAACAAAAATTAGTTTTTTTTACCATAATTTTGGCCTAAATCACAGCTCTAATACCACTTGTAATGAAATTACTTGTATAATTCAGATCATGAGAATAAATATAACACAAAATACCACAATATTCCAGAATAATGATCTCAATATGCAATTAGAATAGATTCACCGCTTGGAGGGGGAAAACTCCAAACCATACAATAATACTCAAATACTCAAAATGATGATGAACTACTACCTACAATCCCCTATATATATTATTCATATGTTATGGCCATCATGAGGGCTGACCTACTAAGCATGACAAAGTATAAATGATATAATAAAATTATATGGTAAGCCACAAGTTGGCTACTCATATCCTAATATAAGTAATAGGTTAAGGGCGTACAAGTTTTTTCCCTTCCTTCTATTCTTCCACATTCATGTTTTTTTTTCACTGTCAATTTTTTGTCCCAGTATCTTTGGAAACGTGATTGGATGTAACTCAGAGGATCATATTTGGGCCTTATATAATTTTCAAATTCTCTGTCTTGAAGAAAGATTCATTTCCGGGCGCAAATGGTGATTTTCCTACATTTTACGGTTTGACGGGTGTGTTTTCCCCATCAAATTTATATCTTAGCATCTATGAAAACATGGCCCTTTCTGTTTGGATGTTGAAATTCTAAGGCCCACTTTAACTCAAAACCTATCCATGTGGAGGGTTGGTGCTCATCTAAAAATTTTCCTTTTGGTTTGACCTTAGAGTTGTATTAGAGAGACATGTGGAGGTTTCCATTACCTTGCCAAGACTTAAACATTTTTTTTCTTGTAGCTGATGCAACATTTTCGGACCATGGACATGTGGAGGGACCATGCCTATTTGGCGACTGACCCTAAATTTTATTTTGAAGAAGTGCTAGGAGGACACTTAAAGGCTTCTACTCACTTTGGCCCTGCTTGGACTTTTCAACGGCCAAAGAAAACTATCTCGGACCCTACACACATGGCACTTTCCACTGGTCCTTCAAATTTTTAAGAAAACCTCTACTGGACTGAAACACATGGTGAGCTCGTGCTTTTTTAGGGTATCCTCTATTTGGGACCATCTCAAAGTGCTCCATTGAGACATGTGGATGCTTCCGCTGGATCATTTTTATACTCAGACTTTACAAAGTCCAAAAGATGTTTTTCTTGGGCCCAGGGCACGTGGAAGGCCTGCACTTGTTTGGAAACTTTGATCTATACCTCACCTTTGTAGTTGCGCCAAGAAAACATGTGGACGGGTCTAATCTAGAGTTGAGAAGGGTCAAAATCAACAGTTGTTGTGTATTTCACTTGTTTCTCTACCATTTTTGGTCTAAGACTCCTGGAGATGCGAATACACATTGTTTTTCATCATTTTTGATGAAATTCCTTGTGATTTTTATCTGTAAAGTTCCATTGAATGGATTTATAACTTAATTTGTGATTCCAAGGATTGTTAAGGCTGATATTTTGAAATTGGAATTTCTCTGGAACTTGTAAAAATGTGAATTACAAAAGTAGATGGATGTGGGGAAGAGTTAGAGAGGAAAGAGAGGAAAAAGGATGAAATGATGGAGGTGGCAGATGTAAAATATGAAAAAGGTGTTGCCTCAAGAGTGAAAAGGATTACTTGTCAGTCCAACTATACACAACCTCCAGAGAATGATTAAAACAGGGATTTCTCGCATGACATAATCACAATGATTAAAAGGACTGTCAAAAAGGTTGTGGCATGGAATCCTAGTCATTAGACAAGGGTTTGAGAAGTATGTTTAGTTCATAATTTTCCCACCTTGCAACTTTCGGATGTGACTTTGTTAAACATCACTTTCTAAGGTAAATTGGTAACATGCAAAGGTCCCTTGAATATTCTTCTTTTTTTGGGGTAAAATTTAGGACGAGTGAGCGAGTGAAATGTATAAATGCAATGAGAATACTCTTACAAATTGTCGGGGGTTGAATTCTTAAGAGAAAATTTGAGAGATCCCGTCTTCTTGAGAGACCAATCCGAGAAACTTGTTAATTTCCTGTGTTTTATATTTTAATCACGTCAAGTTTTTTACGAGTGTACAACCATTGAAAAGCTCTGAGACTATTCAAAGAAACTTTCCCCTGCTGATGAATCTAGTCAATTTCGAGTTAATATGTGTCAATCTTGGAGAAATTTATGTCTGCTTTATTCTGAGATGTCTGTAATTAGTTTTTCTTATTCCTATTGAAATCTTGTGTTAAAGTCCCTCTGAACCACATAGGATCTCGTCCCTATGACAGTTTAGTGGCATTTAAAATTTCATTTCAAGAAGAAACTTCATCCTGCAATGATATAAACAATTTAAAATCACTTGAATGTCATTTGTTGATCCATATTGTTTGTAAGCCTTCGTGTGTATATTAGGCATGAAGAACCAAGGGTCTTTGATGTTTTATTGAGTCTTTATCTTGATATTTTTTCTTAAATTCTTGGAGATTGTGTGAAACCGTGCAAATCTAAGCCTCCATTGATTCACACCTTCTGGTTGAAAGAATATTTTAGCTATTCTGAAGCTTTATGTCATTTAGCTTTCTAATTGTTGTGAAGTATCTGAAAGATCTTTTATAATCAATTTTATCCTGTTTAATCTCCCACCATTATTACTCAAAACTATGATCCATCCTGAACTACCCCTGTTTTCCCTATGTGTCAACAAATGAATAAATTCTACTACCAAAATAAGTAGAAGCAATCAGGATTCCATAATGTCTTTAGTCACCTTAGCCCTTTCTAGGAAATATCACCATTATTTAGAAGTGACAACTCGTGTGAGTTAAATTATGGTACATTGATCATATTTTCTTGGGGTCTCCTTTTAGATTCATGAAAATAAGGATATATTCATTCTCCTTCACCGACAGAGGTTACAAAATGGGTCCTCTCACCCTAGTTGAAAGGCACGGCCTAAAGCAGTGAGGATAGGTCAAATTATCTTGAAGGTGTTATCCATATCTCCACAATCTGAGTGACAAAGGGCCAGTTAGATATCATCCCCAGCTACAAAATGACATACATTATGATCTATTTGTCTCTAAGCTCCATGTAAAATATGTGATGTTGCTTAGCTTGAAAAGGAGAACAAATTTTGATATCAACATAAGGTAATTAAATAAAATAACATCCCAAATATTAAAATGTACTTGGATGAATGTAGGATAGATGATTCAAATAACTAAATCCCTTTGAGGAATCCTTCATTCACTCCCAAATGTTCCTAGATCTAAAATCTTAGACCTCAAACACGTGCTTTGTGAATATGTATATCTAACTTGATTTTCTATTTAAAAAAATTGAGAAGAATAACCTTATTGTAGATCAAACTCACATTATATTTCAAGGTAAGCTAATTTTTCTTTCTATGTTAGTGCTTCTTTGGGTTGTGAGAGATACTGATTGCACTTGGATTATCACTCCAAATAATTATCATTGATGACTATGGAAATATAAATTCAGATAATATATATTGTACCCCATAAGAATTTAATTCATATAGAAAAATGTAGACTTCACTTTACCTTTGTAGTAGAAATAAAATTGATAGTATGTTTTACAAGAACAAGTAATAGTACTTTCTCAAAAATTATGTGTGTGCATATGAGAGAGAGAGAGAGATTGTATTTATATGTAAGGTTGTGTGGATTTTGGTCTACATTTTTATTTGTATAGAATAATACAACACATAAATATACATTTGTGTGTAAAAAAATATACTTTTACTCATAAAAATACCCATGACTATCTAAATGGCCTATAAATATTCATTCAAAAGGAACATAGCTATTTTCCACTTTCCCCAATTAAATGTAACCATATATTGAGATTGATCTATGGAAATGTTCTAAATATTATATTTAGTAGTATGGTGAAGATATAATTGAATGTGTTTTTCTAATTATTGATGATTTTCATCGGGATACTTACAATATTGTGATAAGATATTCCAAGAAAAATATATTTCAAAATGTTCACAAGTAAGTAGATTATATTTCCAACTAAATTCCTATATAATGTACCATCAAGTACAGGATTAGAAAATTTGGATAATTTTTTACTTTCAATTCAAATGGAGATAGTTTGTACTTGCATTTTTCTATATCAAAACACTAGTGAATGTATTGTGGATATGTGGAGTAATACATAAGAATAAATTTTCCTAAATGTAAAATATGAATAACAACAATATAAAAAAAAGAATACTCAAGTTATTCATCTAAAATAACTTTCTTCAAACATGCTTTGAAATATAGAATCTGATGTGAGGAAGGTTAGGTGATGATGAACTCGTGAAGAACTAGAATTCATATCTCTCTATCTACTTTATTATGGTATACTATATTGTAATAGGAATGTAGTGTACAATTAAAATTTATAAATGTTCTCATTCTAAGCTCAAGGATATTATTTTAATCTATAAAAGGAAATATTCAATCCTCAATCACTATCAATAAACCATGGAGGGTGGGTATGTCCATTTCTTCATGTATTTCATTATACAAGAAGTATCTTTTGGTATCTATATGGTGCACTTCCAATACCTTTTTTCAACTAAAGAAATAACTAGAGGAAAAACATATTTTGGTGATTAGAGAAAAGGTTTCATGGTAATGAACACATTAATCTAGTCAAAATTTTAGTTTGGACACCGTATTTGTGATTCGCTATTTTTATTTATTCTAAAGGGAGATCCTAATATAACCTTTTTGTATTTTTCATTTGTACAAAATCTTTAATATAAACCACCAGTCATGACATTTGGAATCTTTAAATAAGTATCAAGATCTTATATTGCTACAAAATATGTGGAATATACAACTCTTTATTGACATTGAGATCTCATCCTTAATGGTTATCTAGGATCTCCTCCCAAGGTACTGGTTTCATTGCATACTATAAGGAATAATTATTAATTAGGTTGGACATGAGTGGGTTTATTTAGAATTTCAGCTAGTACTAGAAGTGTAGGTATTGGATGTCTTCACTATGGATCATCATGTAGACTATTGGGGATTTTTAAATTAGATTCTCAAAAACTATCATGTTGATTGGTAATACAATTATAAGTGATGTGTTCATTAATATAAGGTAATGAAATATATGTAGATGATACTCAATGAAAATTCTATATGTTCATAAAACTCTACATATTATTGATATATATGTTTAGTAGTTTCTTAAACTAGAAGATGTTATGA
Organism: Taxus chinensis; assembly: GCA_019776745.2. Classification (NCBI taxonomy): domain Eukaryota; kingdom Viridiplantae; phylum Streptophyta; class Pinopsida; order Cupressales; family Taxaceae; genus Taxus; species Taxus chinensis. The sequence goes on along the minus strand of CM034146.1, from coordinate 640,590,238 downwards.
ATTCACATATTTAAGTTGACGGACACATATAGAAGGTAATCCCTCCTTTTTATTGTTTTTTCCCACACATTAGTTAACAAAAAATTGTTGTTAGAAATGTAAGGCCTAGCACGAAACACACTTTTTTGGTTTCATATCAAGACAAATCTATGTAGAGTGTTCTTTTGAATATTATTTCAATATGTAATATAGTATTCCTATAAATGAGGAGGCATATCATTAGAATGTATTACATGATCATCCATTTCCCTGATTTTGTAAAATTTATTTTCAAATAAGGCCTTTCATCGGGCTTATAGGGAAAATGGTTTTAATTTACTTTTATGCTTGATCAAATAATATATTAACTCGTTTTCTAATAAAATAGTATCCATTATCTATTATAGTATTCTTTACTGTACAATCACATCAGTTCTGGTTTATGGGAAGTAGACCAAACTTTGGTTGAAGAAAACATAAATTATTGTAAGCACGTATATATTTTTCTCAAAATAAGCATGGGGAAATTACATATGTCACTATGAAAATCCTACAATTTGTCACTCTCTCCAAGGTTTAGTTTTTGAAAACAAATTCTTGCGTTTTTCCACCTGAACAACCTAAAAAAAATCTATATGTGAAGGAGATGTTTAATAACCTAGGAACCATATTATTCGTATATAAAATTGGTAATGAAAAATAGTTAAGATTATAAAATACTCATGCAAATTTTTTCTTGATTCATTTGTATCAAAAAAACATAATTGTAAAGATTGATTATACAAAACGTTGTCATTTTTTTTAATCATTGTTCATTATCAACTCTGGTAGTTGCTGAAATATAATATCGATGTTTATCTTCCCTAATAAAAACAATGTTGATAGTCAATTGATTTGATTTTCCTTCGAAATAGTTATTGATTTTATAAATAGACGGTAAGTTCACAGACAAAAAATTAACATGAACACATTTATTGAACTTTCCATTCACAATATTGATGGACCATTCCCTATAAACATTTACACAATTTATATTTGACATATAATTTTTTTATTTTTACCATTTAAGGTAGATTAAATTCTAGAACCTTGAATTTCCATGTAATTCTTGAATCAAAATTTCAGTCACTAAATCTTGATTCCCTACTTGTTAAAAAAAAGTACATAACTTGTACGGGAGGTAAGATGTTGTAATTTTTTCTTGTCTTAAAAGTATTCTATTTTTTTTCAATCACTAGTGTTCACAATGATATATTTTACCAAAATAGTAAAAATATTTTTTTATTTATTTTTCTATTAGTTTCAGTTTACCTTTTTGTTTACTTGATGTAGAAGTTTTATTTGGCCTAATAATTGCCCTTATGTGGAGAATGTTCATTGGAATTATATTTTTAGAGCCCTATCCTTTTATAGTGTTATCTTGTGGATTGATGGTAGTTTCAGTGATAGGGAAAACTACTATGTACATCCAATTTAGATATCACCAATTTTATTTTTCCATTCTTTCTTAAGTTACTAACGAAAGATGTATAGGGGTTGTGCCATATATGTTGCATTAAAAAAAACTAATGTGTGTACTTTTTAGAGAAAAGGTTTTTGTAATGCCACAAATTAGACATGACTAAAACCATAACGTATGCTATGAAATCCCAGCAATTTTTTTAAAAATATATTATTTTATTTATATTTAAGGTTGGTCAGACTATAACAAGCAATTAATCTTACTAATACTATTTTATTTTCCATAATTTTATTGGGTTAAAATTCACATTGTGTACATTAAAATTTTGTTCCCAAAGAGGCCTACAATTCTAACCAAAGCCCAATATTTATTTAAGTAATTACTTTTTTAAATTTCCAATTTATTAATTTCTACTCTCTATGGCCTTTAAAAATTCTAAAAGGACGCATGGCAAATATTTATAAGTTAACCCACTTCTTCTATCCCACCTTATTAATTCATACCCACCATGACCCAAAAAAAATCCATTAGGTTATAATTTATTTTTATAAGACTCCTTAGGACCCCACTTATTGAAATTACCCAATTCCAATTAATCATTTTATTCCCACAATCCTAAGTGGTGAGGATTTAATTTGGGCCATTCGATGGATTTAAACCCCACCCTAGATTTTGGGTATTTTCTAAAAACCCTAATCCTCCCTTACAAATTTATTTCTAACAAGTTTTCCAAGATTTCCTTATTATTATTATTAGTTTCTTTTTGAAGAACTAGAATATTCTAGTTTTGTACGTGTACGCGCATGTGCACGTGTGTGTGTGTGTGTGTGTGTGTGTGTGTGTGTGTGTGTGTGTGTGTGTGTGTGTGTGTGTGTGTGTGTGTGTGTGTGTGTGTGTGTGTGTGTGTGTGTGTGTGTGTGTGTGTGTTGGTTAAAACAACAAATCAGCTTGAGGGGGGCTTGAGGGGGGCCAGACTATATATGAGGGGTTATAAGGGTGTGGTCTAGTTGCGGCCACACTGGAGACCCTATGTGGTGATGGGTGGGGTTGGCCATAGCCTGTATCCCCCAATAATGCTTTTTAACTATAAAAAAACAAACCAATTTCCAAGATATTTATTTATTTATTTATTCTTATTTCAATTTACTTTTATATATTTGTGTATATATATATATACACAAATATATACATTTATTATTATTTCAAATTACTTTTATACATGTATATATTTGTAAATACACACACACACACACACATGTTAAGAAATAAGAGATAAAATATGCGGAATAATCCCTTACAGATTCACAACAGTAGAAACTAATATGCAGAAAATATTACTGATCTCAAATAAAAGTGCATAATAAATAACACAACATAGAGAGACAAGATTTAACATGGTTCACCCAATTTGGGCTACGTCGACCAAGAATCACTTGCTGATATTTTATTACATGCCTCCACTCTCTCAATATAATACCCAGATCCATTTGGAGCTATGCTCAACAAACTCTAAAGAATTCACACCCGATTTCAAAACAAATCTGTAATACATTTTCTTGTCTATCTATCATATGCATAAGACCATATAAATAGACAATTTCTTAAGCAGTTTGATACAAAACTATGGGTATCCAAACCATGGGCAAAAAATCGTGGGTATCAAAACAATGGGTACGGAAAAACCATGGGCCCAAAAATAACACATAATGGTTACCCATTACCTATGGGTTAATAAACCACCCATGAAAATTTGCTTAGGGGGCTTCACCACCCAAACCCCCCTGACCCACTCACCGGTGAGCGGGATTGCCATAAAAATACCCAAGTGTAACACATAGAAGGTGTATCATAGTCCAACATGAAAATATGCTCCACAAACATAACAATATATATTAAAAATCCACAGCACACCAAAATATTTTAGATTATTAAGTAAATTTTCAAACCTGATTTTACAAGAAACCTTTTCAAATATATTCAAAATACATTTACTTGAAATCCACAAGTCAATAGTTCATCCAAATAGTCCATTCTCTCTTTTCGTTTCGAAAACAAATTACAACAAAGAAAGTAAACTTTTCATTAATAAGTGGTGTCTCCAAATGACAAAATTTATTCTTTTCCTTACAACTATTCTCGCATACAATGCATTTCAACTCAAATGGCAGCACAATGAGTATACAATTTTTTGAATGCAACACAACCTTTATTATACTCTTAAAAATAAGAGAAACCCTTACCAAATTCCACTTAACAACAATAATTCATATGGATCCATACCCAATAGTTTACAAGATTTTAAATCTTATTCTCAAGAGAGAAAGTAACATACCAGGATATCCATAATGATTATAAAACAAAAGTTTCAAAATACTAGTGAACAAGCCATCCCAAAATGTGGAACAACATGCCCAAAAATTTAACTATTTCCTCCATGCTCTAAATAATTTTCCAAGATTTCAATCCATGTGAAAGTATTCAATAGAAAAGTGAAAGACGCTCAAATTTTTTCCAAACAAATTGCATAATCACATTCCATGTCCACTAATGGAGTACATGTTATCCTCTCTCCAATTCCATGGGAGAGAAAGAATGCATGCCCCAATATTACACAAGTATAGGGAAGAGAAAGGATGACCAACACACACATATTTAATCCCATAAAAGAACCCAAAACCAAAAACCAAAGCACAAGAGGAGAACTCCATGTTTCCTCATATGGGGAAGAGTGTCAAGGAGCCCATTGTAAAAAAAATTTTAATCCAACCATAGGAATTGCAATAACATCAGTATATATCCCGCCTTATAACTGCATCAAAAACTCCAAGTCTCTTCCTTGTATGGATTTTCAAACCATTTTCATTTATGAGATAGTTTCCTTCACAAAGATAGAAGATGAGATTCAAACCATATGAATAGTCATCTTCCACATCTAATTATATGAGGGGAGGAAATAATAGAAAGACCATCTTGGATGTCCCATCCAACCATTTGGTGTAAGAGGGGATTTCCTCCCTCTTCTCCTAAAATTTTAAAATCCACCTCAAGTGTAATGGATGGAGAAATGAAAGTAACAAGATTTACAAACAAACCCACAACAAACATGCAAGCTTACAAGATTATAAAACAACCATATTTCTTTTACACATTATACTATATATATTTAAAAAAGAGGTATGAATTCCTACCCACAAAATAAGCCATCCAACTCAAAAATAATCCAAACCTTTCTAGCTACAAGTTGCTAGCTCCAAGCTCTCTCGAACTCACAATAGTAAAAATGAGAAGAAAAATTACATACCCCTCTCTAAGAGAAGGTATAAAAATATGAACCAAACAAAAGTCATCAAAAATTTGAGGGTTCCATGTGTTACCCATCTCATTATCCAATACAAGATTCCCTAAATCCCATTAAAACATAAAACAAAAGACATTTAGGAAGAAACCTCCCAAATTTCCCAAACAGACAATAAACCAACTTACTTCAACTTTTGAGAAATGTCACTATTAAAAATTAAATGATGGTGATAAGAGAGGGGGAAAATGGGAGGGAAAATCCCATTTGAACTTGAAAAGAGGCCCCCATACCCATAGGTAGTGTCCAAGGGATCCATTTACATGTAAAGGTGAACCTTAATGTGAAAATAGACCCTTACAAATGCCACATTTAGCCGAATTTAGAGATTGGGTAAAGTGACTACAAGGAAGGGGTAGGTGGGAACACCTAAATGATAATTAGATGATACCATAACATTAACAAAAAGTTTTTTTTAACATAAAACAACAGTAATTTATTTAGGGACCATTAGGTCCTTAACCTAGCTTACCACAATGGTTTACCATATTAAAATAACAAAGATCAATTAGGACAACACCAAAGGATGTACAAACATGAATATATTCAAACAAATGATGTAAAATAAAGGTCAAACATAGTTTAATATTTTTGGCATAGTCAACAGCTTGTGCAACTTGAGGTGCAACTCTGAAACCCACGTTTTTATTTGTGATCTATAACCTGCACACTCAATTCACATGTAAAACTTACTTGCTTGATATTATAGAATTAAAAAATGGTACAACACACATCGATAATTATTTAACTTATGACTGACAATCTGAATCTACAAATAAACTAGAATGTAAATGAGATAACTATCCAAAAAGTCATATATTTTTCTATAGTAGATCAAAACATAGAATTCATCTAAATTATTCCATGATAATGTCCAAAGAAGTATTATAATAATCATAATATGCAATAATTTCATCAATCATCCATCATATATCTATTAAAATCTAATGAACGTCCATACCCAGCTCCTGAGTTCACATTTTGGAATAGGATGGGAGTGTAGAGGTAGATGTAAGCAGATTAGGTTAGAGAACTATTTTCTACAATGGGAAATTTGGAGACTATCTCGTGAGGAACCCATGAATTCTGTAGAATTCTTCGATGCAATTATCCAAACAATACTAAATTTACAATGGTAACTTGGTTTCAGTGTGGTAAGCATGTGGATTTCAAACAAATTTGTTTTTGTATTATTATGCAAGGAAAATGAAAATTTTAATTGCTAGAAGGCTACCCATATGCCCTGTCAGCCCACCTACCACATTCCACCACCCTCCATTAATCCCTTCTACCATTTCAACCACTCTCAATAAAAATCTCCCCCAATTCTTTCTCCCCCCTTTTTTTTAATTACATTTTATTAAAATTTGTGGTGGCACTAAAGTGTGGGACAAGCCTAAAAAATGGCTGTTAAGCCCAAATCCAAAATTCCACTCAAATTCACTTACACTCAATCAAAATCACATACACCAAAACATCAACAACTCTAATAAATGAATCCATTTGTCACATTAATCAACAAAGATTAAATAAATTACATCACAAAATAAATCACATACTCTACAATAAATAAAATAAAAATGGAAACATACACACAAAGCCCATGGTCACAATTGGAGGTCATCCTCCCATGGGGACCCCCTAAAAAGACAACAAAAAACATAACAACAACATTACACAAGTTTTCACAGTGACCTTGGTTGTATCCACCCAGTATTCCGTTTTGGTTGGACTCCATTCCCCCTTTTGATTGTTGTAATATAATTACCTACAAAATCACACAATACCTCCTTAAGCCTTGTGGCCACATCAAAAACATCCAAGATAAAATATACACACGTAAATCAATAACCATCCTGATATGGCTAAATCATCATCTCAATTAAACAATGCTATCATTTGTCTAAAAATTTAACAACATCTTGATTCTATCTTTTATCAATATCAACAAGATTACAAGATTAGTTCAAAAAATATATCATAGTCAACATGACATCAATTTTGAATATCATTAATATACATGCTAACACATCATCATCATCAATATAAAATGTTTCTCTATGTATCTAAGAATCCACACAAACATACTTTGAATTAAAATCCATCAATGATAAGAATATCTCTATCATCTAACATCATGCTAAACCAAAATGACACAATAATATCCATGTATATATTCAATAGTGGTCAAAATGAAAATATAATAAGTGTCGATGAGGAGTGAGAACTGCATGTTGTATCTTATTCTTCTCTCTAAAATTTATATGTGAAAAAGAATGATTTACATTCGATGTTATACTCAAAATTTACAATTTTGTTTTAAAGGAAAGATACTTCAAATTTAATATTTTGATCAAAGAAATGAATTAGATGCTCTTCATAGTTTTTTTCTATCTTAAAATAGTGTATAAAACTCTTTTCTTGATATATATATATATATATATATATATATATATATATATATATATATATAACAATATCTAGTGACTGATGTCGATACAAGGTCTACCAACGACAGTTAAGAAGACCAGTATTAGTCACTTTGGAAGGAAGAATACTATAAAAATGGAAATATATATAATAATATATACATCAAGTGAAATATATATATATATTTCACTTGATGTATATATTATTATATATATTTCCATTTTTATAGTATTCTTCCTTCCAAAGTGACTAATACTGGTCTTCTTAACTGTCGTTGGTAGACCTTGTATCGACATCGGTCACTAGATATTGTTATAGTTTTGAAAAATTTAACTTATAGCTTAAGTTACTTGATTTGATACTTAGTACATAGTACACAAAAACTGTAGATATCTTCCTCATCCTTTTGAGATTCATTTAGAAGAGTAAGAATGGAAATTTATAAATTTGTGCTTATGTTATTGAAAATATATCAAATCTACAGTAACCGACATCAGCTACTATACGGGCGTCAAAATTCTTGTGATCAACACTAATCACTAGAAATAATATGCAAAACATACTTTCCCCTTTAAACTTAGCAATGTTTACATTTTGAGAAAACAAGAGAATTCACAAATTGTGTTAAACTATAAAATGAACCAAGAATGTATACAGATGGATATATCTAAGGATATATTCATTTATATACATTGGTTATAAATTTTTCTAGATGTACAAGAACCGACTCTGTTAGTGGAACGAATGTCCATATCCTATTGTGTACCATGACCTGTCAAGCGAATGCCACCTATCACCTATGTTTGATTTTTTTTTTAATAAAAAAATGTGGTTTGATCAAACCAACAACTTAAAAGTATATTTTTGGAAACCTAAATGTAGATCTAACCACATAATGAGTATATATACACGTATATCCATATATACAAGCATGTATAAATGTATATGAGTGTATATCCTCATAGATCTAATAGAATGAGGGTTTTCCCAAAATAAAGAACTCAAAGAATGTAAATAACCAAATAGTTAAACCAGATTCATGGAGTAATATCTACAATAAACCAGCCAATGAATAAATTAAACTAAATGAAATGAAGAAAAGAGGAATATTTCCCCATTTGCAAACTTGATCCAAAGAAATTCCACCATGGTTTCACTTCTTTCTTCCATGGCTTCCACTCCTCCATCCTCCTAATTAAAATGGAGAAAATGAATGAGTTAGAGTAAAAGAATGAATAGGAAGACCCCATCAGAATGATTACGGTTAGAATTAAAACCTAAGATCTAAGGGCCTAAATTGAAATGATCTAAGGGTATGGAATCAATCCTATAACTTTTAGGTGAGGGTATTTTATGGGTATATATGTTTTAATTAAATGTATGTGTAAATTGTGAATGGGGCCACTTAGGGCATTAGTGTTTTAAGTTAAAATGTAACCTTCTTATTAAGGTTTAGTAAATAATTAAATGAAAGTAAAACTATAGTAACTAAATATTGGTATTGTGAATGGACATTAAAGCTAATGACATAAGGGGATTAATTTAACCAAGGGTAAATATATAAGTGTGGAGTATGGATATTAATTGCCTAAAGGAATTAAACTTAACTAAGGAATTTATGGATGGATTTCTAGAAGATTATAACTGGAAATAACTTTAGGAATAGATTAAGAATATTTAATTATTAATCTAGGCTATATCAACCTAATGTAATGAAGAAAATTATTGGTAAGAGTTAATTAAATGTACTTTAGAGTTTAACACCCTCGTAACCCTTTCCAACAAAAAAAATCACAATTTCTTAAGTAATTATTTAAGATTTAATGTTGTTTGGAATGTCAAAAATTTGGGCATTAAAAACTAAAAAAATATCAAGAACACACAAGGGAGAAGTTCTATGCTTTCCCCTGACATGGGGAAGATTGGTAAGAAAAAAAATGAAAAAAAGTGGTGAATTCAACCATAGGAAACACAATTAAATCTCCATGAAACCTCTTTATCTCTCTAATCCATGTACAAATCCTCCTCCTTGGATTGTGTTTTAAACCATTAAGATTTCCTTACCAATGATGGGGGAAGAAGTTCAAACCATATGAACATCTTAAGCCACATCAAGCCATATGATGGGAGGAATAAAGAGAACCATCATGGCTTATGCATCAAACAATGTGGTGAGAAGATATTCCTCCCTCATCCCCAACACTCCAAATTCCAACACAACTATGATGGATGGAGAAAAAGAACCATAACAACAATCCACATACACACACAAAATCTTGAAACAACAAAAATATAATAGAAACACCATTTTCATTCCATAACATAACCTATTTTCATAAACACAAACATTGAAGAACAACGAGGCTTACCTTAAATAAGCTCTACTACAACTCTAAGAAATCTATAATCTAAAGCTCTAAGCTCTAGAAGCACACCCAAAATGTCCAACACTAAAAAATGCAAGAATGACCAAGAATTACCAACCCCTCTCCATGAGGGAATATTAAAAAAAAACCAATAAAAACTTCCCCCAAATGAGAGGGTGATATGTGTCACCCTTATCCTATCTCCACACAAAGATTCTGAAAAAAAAAAAAAGAATAAAAAAACTCTGATTTTGGAGGTAAACTCAAAACTCCCCAAAATATGATTAAAACCAAAACCTCTACGACTTTTAATACACACACAAACCATCTTACTTACAATAAAGTGATGTGTGAGGAGTCGAATGGAAGGGAAAATCCCATTTTTCTTTGAAAAGAGACCCCCTTAGCCTTAAGTATAGTCCAAGGGGTCCTTTTCCATGATAGGGAAGTTCCCAACACGAAAATTGTAACTTTTAGCCCAAATCCAATTTTGGGTGAAATGGCACAAGATTTGAGGTGGTATGTCCCACCCAAGTGGCACTTAGGTGGTCCCATACCTCTAACAAACTAGTTAATTAACACTAAAGACAAACTAGCATAAGTAGGGAGAAGTAAGTCCCTAAACATGCTTAATACAACTAAGTAAATTACAAATAATAAAATTTTATAAGTAGGGATCACCCATGGTACCCAAATATAACTTGTAAAAATAAAATAAGGATTCAAATAACAAACATTGCTAGGAATTAGCCCTATCGACCTCTTGTACAAACCCTAAGTGTAGCTCGAAAACCCACATTTTCATGTACCCTGTCATCAACACACTCTATGCAAACATTAAACATATATGCCCAATAAAATTAATAATTTAAACAATCTACATAAATCATACATGGATAAATCATTGTAACTATATACCAAACCATGTCAGTATGAAATGTGTAATGCTAACATATATTGTTTCAATCTTTTCTTTATGTTTTTACACGAAACAGATAAGGGTGTGGGCCAAGGAGGAATACCTATTATGATGGTTAGTTTTAAGGTTGTTGCGTGCGTTCTGACTTCTTGATCTGATCTTTACTGTGAGAGATTCTTTTTTCCTAGGAAGAACTACCTGAAGGAAAAAAAAGATCACAAAGAGAGGATTAAATAATAAATGTCAGTGGGTTGCGCAATGTTTGCTACATCCAGGAAGTGTGATATTTCATCGGTGGTAGTCAACCCACTATTTAATATAATTTAGTGTAGGCAATAATGTAAATAAATAGAATCCTATTGTAGTTGATATAATTTGGGTATCTCATCCAAATACAATAAGAAAATCTAACATAACAGGCTAGGCTATGATCAGATCTAGAAATAAGGTAAATAACTAAGGTGTTAAAATAGGTCAGGGTCATATTCCAGGTCACTTGAATCACTGAAAAGGGTTATTAGGATTTTGTATTAGTAGCACTGCCAAAGATAGGGACTGACATCAATCTGGTATGACCGACAACGGTTTAGTAAGAACCGATGACGGTTACTATGGGCTGGTAATAACTCAATATTTCATGGTTTTGGAGATTTTTTTGAGACTAGATCAGTGACGGTGAGGATTTGTTTAGGTCTAGAGAGATTTTGGGAATATTCAGAGGTACTCAAGAGTAGAAAGAGATGAGTAAAAGTGTTATGAGTGATGGAAATCGTCGGGTTCATAGGAAGGCAATAACGGTTGGGTGAAAATTTAACTAATGGTTGATAAACAAAGGTTAAGGACTCTTATAAAATTAATAGAAATAAAGTGGTGTAGGTTAGAGACACACTTACTATTGTGCATGTTTAATAGGTGGGTCATGGTGATGGTTGATTGGTTAGATGGCAATCAGAGTCATGACAATGCTTCCCAGAGTGCTCCTATGAATACAGATACCCTCTAATGAATGGTTGTTGTAGTTATGGCTACCCAGATGTGTGAAAGAGCTCTTGCCCTTGCTTGCATGAAGATTTTATTTTCTCCCAAAACTCGAGAATGTGTCTAATCCCCCAAACAAGGTTTCCATAATGGTTATATTATAACTGACGATGGTTTAGGATTACCGGTATCGGTTTTGGGTTGATCGGTGTTAGTTAAGGTTGGATATCCTAGGTTACTTAAAATAGTAGATTTTGGCTATCCTCTTACATTTTTTCTTGTTTTTTCCCAGGTCTAAATGGAACGTTTTGCTTAGGTACATGGGAATATGGTTTGAGGGAGAAAAGGCATGTGCTTATAGGGTTGTACTAATTCTTAGGTCATTAAGGTAAGTAGGGCTAAGTCTTAGTTAGTTATGGAAACATGCTATGAATAGGTCTATGGTGATGTGTTTAGGTGAGATGGTGGGGTGTGGCAGAAATTAATTTTAGTTAAGGTAATTAAATAATGAATGAAGTGAGGATGAGTATTAATTTAATTGTAAATAATTAAATTAATATCAATGTGGGGTATAATAGTCATGGTTATGTGAATGTGTTTAAGTTGGTTATTCGAAAGGGGGCCAAGGGGAGTGTGACCCAATTTTGGTATCTAAATTTTAGCCCTTTTTTTTGTGTAGCTTGTATTGTTAGGTGACGATGACAAGAACATGAAGTGATTACCCCATGTGTGGGTGAAGGTGATCCCCCTCAAATAAGGCACATATGAGGTGTAAAATGGAATCCATGCATGGTTTGATAAATTTTTAGGTGGTAAAGATAGGTGGGGAAGGGTATGAGTAAAATGGTAAAGGGCGATGGTCAACACGGGTGATAGGTAATAGGCCATGGTCAAAATCAAGTCATGGGTAATGGTAATCAAATGCAAGCATGCGTATGTATTGTAACATGGTACCATGTTGAAGAGCTTACAAACTTCACATTGTCCATGGCCGATAGGTTTATCCAAACACGGGTTAAGTGATTCAAGTATCCAAGGTATAGGATATGGTTAACAAACACAATGTAGGTTAGGTGAATGAACGTTTAGGTATGCTCCGATACACCAAAGGTTTGGTTAGGAAAAATGGCACGACAATAGACAAGGTATGTTTGTTAGGCTAAAACAACATAGGCAACAACATCACAAGGTATAGCTAGTACATAAGGTCAATGGTCAAACCAAGTATGTCAAGTTTATTCAAAAAAGTCATGGCACGGGTAAGGCTAAGGTATAGGTAAAATAATAACTCCTAAGACGCATCAAAGAAAATATAGGGGTAAGTTGGGCTTGTAGGTATGGTTCAATGGGTGGATGAAATGATAAAAGGTATAGGCATGAGTATCGGCAATTAAAAAGGAAGCAGGGTAAATGCAACTATTTTTCAAGTGTGACCGATGCCAGTTACATGTTAATTGGCGATGGTTGACTAGGGCAACAATATGACCGACGTCGGTCATAGTGGATTGGGATTAAAAAAGGAAAATTCCACTTTCTGTGGAATAATTTATCATTTCCCAATAATATAAAATGATAAAGGAGTGATGGAAAAGTGGAAAGTGACAGAGAGAGATGGAGAGGTGAGTTAGTGAGCCTCAGAGCGAGTGATTGATCATTCGATAGGGTGGGTTCACGAGATTGGTGTGAGAAATTCAGTTAGTTGGTGGTGAGGAGGGCATTTGGTGATGGTAGAGGTAGGAGAGGGGAGGAGATAAGTGAGACTGGTCTAGAGGATATCAGGTGGGGTGACGATTAATCACTGGAGATGATCATTTTATCAATTTTTTGATATACATGGATAAATCACTGTAACTATATACGAAACCATGTTAGTCGAAAATGTGTAATGCTAACATATATTGTTTCACTCTTTTCTTTAAAGTTTTTACATGAAATAGATAAGGTTGTTGGCAAAGGAGGAATACCTATTATGATGGTTTATTTGAAGGTTCTCGCGTGTGTTCTAACTTCTTGATCCGATGCTAACTCTGAGAGCTTCCTTTTGGCTAGGAAGAACTACGTGTAATACAAAACAAGATCACAAAAGAGGATTAAATAATATATGTCAGTGGGTTGCGTAGTGTTTGCTACATCCAGGAAGTGTGATATTTCATCAGTGGTAGTCAACCCACTATTGAATATAATTTAATGTAGGAAATAACATAAATAAATAGAATCTTATTGTAGTTGATATAATGTGGGTATCTCATCGAAATACAATAACAAAATCTAACATAACAAGCTAGGCTATGATCAAATATGGAAATAAGGTAAATAAAATAAGGTGTTGAAATAGGTCAGGGTCATATTCCAAGTCACTTGAATCACTTAAAAAGGTTTATTTGGATTTGGTATTAAGCAGGACCTGCCAAATACAACAAATGATTTTGTTCTGGTATGACCAAGGATGGTTTAGTAAGAACCAATGACGGTTTACTATTTGCTAGTAGTAACTCAATATTTCATGGTTTTGGGGATTTTTCTGAGACTAGATTAGTGATGGTGAGGATTTTGTTAGGTTTCGGGAGATTTTGGGAATACTAAGATGTACTCAGAAGTAGACAGAGATGAGTAAAAGGGTTATGAGTGATGGGAATGATCGGGTTCATAGGAAGGCAATAACAGTTGGGTAAAAAATATAACTAATGGTTGATAAACAAAGGTGAAGGACTCTTATAAACTAAATAAAAATGAAGTGGTGCAAGTTAAAGACACACTTACTGTTGTGCATGTCCAATGGATGGTTGGTGGTGATGGTTGATCGGTGAGATGGCAATCAAAGTCATGGTAGTGCTTATCGAAGTGCTCCTGTGAATGAAAATACCCTCAGATGAATGGTTGTGCTACTTATGGCTACCTAGATGTGTTAAAGAGCTCTTGTTCTTACCTTCATGAAGATCTCCTTTGCTCCCAAAACTTGAGAATGTGTCTAACCCGTCAAACAAGGTTGCCATAATGGTTTTATTGTAACTGACGATGGTTTAGGATTACCCGGCATCGGTTTCGGGTTAACCGACGTTGGTTAAGGTGGGATATCCTAAGTTACTTAAAATAGCATATCTTTGCTATCCTCTTCCATATTTTTCTCATTTTTTTCCTGGATCTAAATGGAACATTCTGCTTAGGTACATAGGAATATGGTTCAAGGGAGAAAAGGCATGTGCTTTTAGCATTGTATTAAGTCTATAGTTCATTAAGGAAAGTAGGGATAAGTCTTAGTTAGTTAAGGAAACATGCTATGAATAGGTGTATGGTGAGAATGTCTAGGTGAGGTGGTGGGGTGAGGTAGAAATTGATAATAATTGAGGTGATTAAATAATGAATGAAGTGAGGATGAGTATTAATTTAATTGTAAATAATTAAATGAATATTAATGTGGGGTATAAAGGTCATGGTTAGGTGAATTTGTTTGAGTTGGTTATTCAAAAGGGGGCTAAGGGGAGTGTGACCCAATTTTGGTATCTACATTTTTCCCCTTTCTTTTGTGTACCTTGTATTTTTTGGTGACACTAACAAAAAACAGGAAGTGATTGGCCCATGTGTGGGTGAAGGTGATCCCCCTCAAACTAGGCACAAATGAGGAATATGGAATCAGTACGTGGTTTGATAAATTTGTAGGTGGAAAAGATAGGTGGGGAGGGGTATGAGTACAATGGGAAAGGGTAATGGTCAAATCGGGTGATAGGTAATAGGCCAGGGTTTAAAATAAGGTCATGGGTAATGGCAATAAAACCCACACACGTGTATGGATTGCAACACAGTACCATGTTGAAGAGCTTACAAACTCAACATCATCTAAGGCCGATAGGTTTATCCAAACAAGGGTTGAAGTGATTCAAGTATCCAAGGTATAGGATATGGGCGATAAACACAACATAGGCTAGGTGCAGGAACTTCTAGGTATGCTCTGGTACAACCAAAGGTTTGGTCAGGAAAAATGACATGACAATAGACAAGGTATGGTTATTAGCCTAAAACAACAAAGGTAACAGCATCACAAGGTATAGCTAGTACATAAGGTCAATGGTCACACCAAGTATGTCAAGTTCAGGAAAATAGGTCATGGCATGGGTAAGGCCAAGCTATAGGTAAAATAACAACTCCTAAGACGTAGTAAAGAAAATGTAAGATTAGGTTGGGCTTGTACGTATGGTTCAATGGGTGGCCAAAATGATAAAAGGTATACCATCATGCGTACCAAAAATAGTGAGGTTTTATATGAGCATTTTGAGATATTTGTATTTATTTATGTGTTCCCACATATGTATGGATGCACTGACTTTCTCATTTATATAGATGATGATATTTATTGTATGGATGGTTTACTTTCTTTAATTTCCATTATTATTTGTGTATGTGATGGAATCCAAGGGAATTAGGTATGATTGATTCGAGGTCCTGTAGGCATGGTTGAGTTAGGTCAATTAGGCATGTTGGAGTTAGGTTATAAGTTATGATGGAGTGAGGTTATAGGCATGATAGATTCAGGTTAGTTAGGCATGGTGGAATCAGGTTATGTTTAAGGGTTTGATTTAATTTCCAAGTTATTGGTAGCTTGGAAAAATGAATGATGAGGAATATGTATGTTATGGTGTAAATTTCTGACATATTTGATATCATGAAAATGTTAAATGATTAATTTATGATTTGATGATGTAAGAAATAGGCAGGTATACATGTATATATACTTATATGTTTTAATTTCCAAGTGTAGTAGAAAATGAAAACTAACTAAGGGAGAATATGAATAGGGAAATGGGGGGGAATTGGTTAGGGTGAATAATGGATGAGATAACCTCATAGGGCTCCATTCCCTTGGAGTGCTACCTATAGAGCCCCGGTGAAAAGGGGCCTTAAGCCAATGAAGTTATCCCATAAGCTAGGGAAGAATATGATGAATTAGGGGGATGGGTTGGTATATTTTAGGCATGATTGAATGTAGGTCATAGGAATGTTTGAATGTAGGTTGTAGGCATGGTTGAGTTGTTGGAAATATAGGTGTCGATGATCTGGTCATGTATACGATAATCAAAAATTAATGAGGATGGCAAATGGTAAGGGAGAAAGCAAGATCCTCCTAATTGATAAGGACCATAATGAGTCTATCATACAAAGGATTAGATTATGAACATAAGACCTTGAAGGCATTGTATAATTGACTATTCTAAGGGTGAAGAAAGTCACAAGATCACGAAATGTCACATTTGTGGCACATCCTTTGAATGGGTAGAAAATTATGGTGACAAAGGGGATGAAATGAAAATACATTGGTTTGAGTGTAGCCTAGTGTGAGACAGCACACCTATTTGGAAAGAAACCAAAGATCAAAATAGGCAAATTTATGATGAAGAAGTTATTTTTTTTTCTTTTTACTTTTACTTTTGTTTTTGTTTTGATAGATTGATCGATGTGGGAATTCTATGTGGGATGAGTATATTTTCTCCATGAGTTCCTCATGAAGTTGATTGCTGCGGGATTCTTCTAAACATTTTATTGTATTTTTGCAATGACTTTATATAGTTGTCCTTCAAGGGAGCAATCTATTTATAGTAGCTAGATAGAGAGAAGAGATGTCCCTTTTTTTAGGGAGTCATCTTTTGCTGGAAGTTTGACTCAAGGAGTTGAATCCCATTTTATTTTTTGGACGTTTTAAGTCATGGAAAGACTATAGAGGAAAATTAGGTTGTTGTTTAGAGGACAAAACCATAGCACATAGAGGTAATTTTGAGTGATGAATGACTATGGGATTCCATATTTTTAAAAGAATAAAATTATCCATTAGAATCATACTATGAGTAGAGCCGTGGTACTCATATTGAAGATAAGGCTGAAAGGTGATGGAGAATAACAGGATTCTTGTTTAGTCATTGATCCTCAAAAATGAGTAATATTAAAGGTTAACAGTACTTGAGGGATGAGCGGTCAATTAACAAAAAGTCATATATGACTTAATGTCAACAATAAAATGGTCAAAGATGGAAGGCGTTGAGAGGATTAGGTTCAGGTTTACCTTCAAGTGAAGATAA
The DNA here is from genome assembly GCA_019776745.2 of Taxus chinensis. Classification (NCBI taxonomy): domain Eukaryota; kingdom Viridiplantae; phylum Streptophyta; class Pinopsida; order Cupressales; family Taxaceae; genus Taxus; species Taxus chinensis. The sequence continues at coordinate 640,572,684 of CM034146.1, read as the reverse complement.
AAAATAAGCACCTGATCCATAGGCATGTGTAACAATATAGGGTCCAAGCCAATTAGGAGAAAATTTTCCCCATTTACTTTTCTCTTCTTTTGTTACATGCTGATTTTACTTCAAGATGAGGTCGCCAACCTGAAAGGTTCATTTTTGGATGCGTTTTTCGTAGGAATGTTTGATATGTTTTTGGTAGATTTGGAGATGGTCAAGAGCATTTAGACGATGTTCATCTAATAACTCAAGTTACGCCAAATGATCTTGGAAAAAGTTATCTTCGTTGAGCATGTCTTATAGTGAGATGTAGAGAGATGGAATCTGGACATTGATAGGCAAGACAACCTTAGTACCATATACCAGAGAAAAAGGTGTGGTAGTAGTCAAAGTATAAATATTAGTGCGAAAAACCCAGAAAGTGAAAGGAATGTTTGAATGCCAATTCTTGCCAGTATCGTCAATAACTTTCATTACAATTTTGTTCAAGGTTTTATTGGTTGATTCCTCTTGGCCATTGGTTTGTGGGTAATAAGGTGACGAGAAACTGAGTTGGATGCCAAAAGTGTCACACTACTTCCATAGGGTTTTATTTTTGAATTGATTTTCGTTATCAGTGATGAGACGATGAGGAACAAAAAAGTGACAAATGATGTGATGGTTGATGAATTCACATATTTTCTCAACTTTTGTAGAAATGAGGGGGATGCCTTCTACCCATTTAGTGTAATATTCAGTAACGGTTATAATTTGTTGATGGCATTATGAAGAATGGGGATTGATCTCACCAACAAGATCTAAGACCCATTTAGAGAAACGTTGAAGGTATCGTGTGACCTGTAAGACATGACTAGGTGTGTGATGAAGATCAGCATGTTGCTGGAATTTTACACAACGTTTGACATAGTTACAACAGTCATGGTTTAGGGTTGGCCAATAATAGCCAAGGCGAAGAATGCACTTTGTGACAACTAAACCACTAAAGTGACCTCCACAAATTCCATCATGAACTTCCTTGATAATGTATGTGATTTTAGAACTTGTAAGGCATCGTAAGATAATACCATCAAAGCCACACTTATAAAGGAGACCACCCATAATAACATAATGAGAGAAACTTTTAAGAAAGGCACATTATCTGTTATACATGAGATCAGTGGGTAGAATGGAAAGGGAAAGATAGTCTGTAAACTGCTTATACCGAAGGTCACATGGATCAGTTGCAACGGTTCCGATGCAGTAGACCTTATGAGGTAAGTAAGAGGGTTATTGCAACCTTTATATTGTGACAAAGATTTAGAATCGGCAGGTGAAGTGGGTATTTGAGAAGCCAAGTAGGCCATGGTATTCACAAATTTACTGGTAGAATGTGGGGTGGTTTAAAGTTCATGACAGTAAAAGGTAGTCAAAATTATGTCTATATGATGTTTGTACTTTTAAAATATTTCATTACGACATTGGTATAAAACCATTGACTTGGTTTATGACTAGCTAGGAATAGCCAAATATATTAATTGACTTGACATCTAAGGCATTAGCATCCTGGAGACCTAATATGAGTGCTTTGTATTCAGAAATATAGTTTGTACACTGAAAATCTAGTTTGAAAAATAAATGCATAGGTTCACCATCAAGAGGAATGAGGATAACACCAGCCCCACCTCCCCACTGACACTTGGGTCCATCAAAGAAGAGTGTCATTTCATATGTGGTATCGTCAAAGGAGAGGGTAGCTATGGATTTTTCTAGGAAATCAAAGTTAGAGGATTGATTCTTGGAAAGAGGTGCATCTGCTAGTTGGTTAGCGATAGCTTAGCCCTTGATGGAATTTTGATGAATGAATTCGAGGTCAAGGTTGGAAAGAAGCATAAGCCAATGTGCGGCATGTTGTTTTTGATAGGGTTTGGCATAAATGTAGTGTAAGGGGTTAGTGTTGGTAACGACGAAGGTTTTGTGGTTGAGTAAGTAATGGAGAAATTTGATGGTGACAAAAAACTAAGGCTAAGTAGAGTTTTTCGGCATGAGTGTATATATTTTTTTTGTCCAGCAAGGTATGATTTATGTAATAAACCACTTTCTTCTATGGTACTCGTCACGATGAGTGAGCATGGAACCTAAAGAATGGTCAGTGGCATAAATATATGGGTAAAAGGGTTGGTCATCCTTAGTAGGAATGAGAACTGGTGGTTGAAGAAGGTATTGTTTTAAGTCATCAAAGGGTTTATGGCATTCATCATCCCATTTAAATGAAATGTCCTTCTAGAGAAGATGATGAAATTGTTGCTAGTAGTTAGAAAGCTATGAGAGGAAACGATGAATGGATTACAACATACCTTGCAAGATTTGAAGTTGATGGAGATTAGTAGGTGGAGGAATTTCTAGAATAGAGTTTACTTTAATAGGATTAACCTTTCTGCCACGCAACGAAACAATGAAACCGAGGAGTTTTCCTGAAAATACCACAAAGATGCACTTCTTTGGTTGAAGATGAACACAATACTTGATGAGGTAGTCAAAGATGACATTAAGGACGGTCAAGTGTTTGACTCAATTTTTCTATTTGGCAAGAAGATCATCTATGTAATCTTCCAATATGTGATGTGATGTCATGGAAGATATAATTCATTGCTCGTTGATATGTAGCACCAACATTTTTAAGGCCAAAAGGCATGACTCGATAGCAGAAGGTCCCCCAAGGAGTGATGAAGGCAATTTTGTGTTGATAATCTAGAGAAAGTAATATTTGATTATAACTCGAGAAACCATTCGTAAGTGATAGCATTTCATTACAAGCAGTGAGACCAACTAGTTGATCGATTCAAGATAGGGAAAATCATCTTTGGGACAAGCTAGGTTGAGGTCATGGAATTCTGTGCAAAGGTGGAGTCCCTTGTCACCTTTGTGAAAGGAATGATGTTATAAATCCATTGGGGGTAATCAATGGGTAGGATGAAAGAAACTCAGAGAAGGCGCTGAAGTTCTTCTTTGACCAGAAGAGAAATGCGAGGATACATTTTATGCAGCTTTTGATTGATGGGTTTTGAATTAGAAATGGTTACGAAATTGTGGACCATGATTTTTGGGTCAATACCAAGCATATCGGAATAAGACCGGGAAAAAGCATTTCTATGGTCCTGAAGGAAAGAAGTAAAAGATTCTTGTCCAGAAACATCTAAATAGTGACCTATCTTGAGGATGCACAGGTCATCCTAAGATTTTAATGTCGATTTCAATAGTTGATTTGTTCAACATAGTTTACATCTCAGAGGGTAACAACCGGTGAATATAAGATTCTTCCACACTAAGGAAGGTCAACATGGACTCATCATCCTGACATTGAATGACATTAATGGAAGGTGTATCATCATCGATCATGTCAAGATATAGGAAGGGGAGAAAAGAGGTAGCCTCGCCATCACATTGATAGGTCAGAGGTGCCAGGGAAATTGTGTTTACAAAAAAAAATAGTTGGGAGGAATAGATTCGGTATCTATGGACTCCATAGATGAAGATGTTGACGTTGGTGATTGAGGTAGAGAAGGTTTTTCTTCTTCAATGAGGTCGACATGGGTCTTCTTGGGAGGTGGTGCAGGGAATCCAATTTCCATATGGTCATTGTGTTTATGGGTGGTATAGGAAATGACATTAGGGTGGCCTTGTTCATAAAAACTGAAGCCAAAGTCTTTCCATGGGTAACTATGGAGGAACTATGGGAAAAGTGGTGGTTGGTAAGGGATTGTAGATAAGATGAAAAAAAGTCTTGTTTAGAATGGGCGTTGAGGTAAATAAGTGGAAATATCAAGTCCACCAAACGTTAGATTAGTGCGAAGGTGGGGAGGACCATAAGTAAAAACCTCACCTACTTGGTAGTCATAACTAGGGTGTTGGCGTAAGATTCCATACTCTTGCAGAGTGAGGAATGTGTTGGTATTGTATAGGCAGTACTCACCCAGAGTGAGGTGTTGAAAAACACCTTCTAAGGTATCAGTAGTCGATATGTGGGTAAGTGGGAATAAATGACTCGCTAGATGATTGGGAAGCAGATGAGTTAGTGGTAGAGACTACGATGACAGTAGGAAGAATAAGTGGTGGGAGAGGCGGTAGCAGCATTGGTGGATGGGATTATGGGTGAAGGTTAAGTGGGGGTACAAGTAGATGCCTTGACTTGTACAAGCATGTCATTAGGCTGGTTTATCATGTTACATGTCTTGAATGGTGATGGGTTGGCAGGGATGGTGTAGTTATGTCCCTCATGTTCAAATTTTACATAGTGGTGTAAAGTTTAAGGGACAAAACCCATGACGTGAATTTAGGGTCTGCATAGTAATAGGTCATACTGGAATTCCCCCTCTAAGACTTAAAATAGTTCCAAGATAGTGCGAGGGCCTACACAAACATGAAGGATAATAGTACCAAGGGAGGATGAGATGGCGTCATTAAAGGAGAGAAAAATAACTGGGTTATTATGCATACAATTAGAAGGAATACGCATTTGATTATATGTATGGGAGGAGATGTTGTTAATTCTAGCACCACCATCAATCATGAAATGTCATACACATATGTTATCGATATAAACAACAATGAATAGTGTAGGATCAGGGTCATCAGACTAGAGAGGTACAATATCCTCATTAGAGAAGCTGAGTGTGGTGACATGAGGAGTGGGCATAGGGGTAGAAGAAGGAGATGAATTGGTTAGCGAGGCCAGATGGTGAAGGGTGATAATCAAGGCCATTGGTGTGGGGTCATTGGGTAGAACTTTAATGGATTTTAAAACCTCGATAAGGGCTTGTCTGTGGGATTCAGAATTCTAGACAAGATCATACAAAGAAATATTTAGAGGAGACTGATGTAATTGTTTTATCATCATGCAATGGGTGACCCCAGTAGAGATAGGGTATGTAGCTCCATGAATGGTGCTTTCTGGAGTGGGTGCAGATGGTATATTGGATATAGGGTTGGTTGATGGGCTAGTTGCTTTTTCTTTGCCTTTGTCTTTCTGAGCGGGGGGTAGCAACATGAACCATGTTAATATGAGGGAAGGTGGATGGAAAGGGTGTGTCATGAAAGGTATAATGGCATGAGGGGTACAATCCTAGCGGTGGATAAGATCCTTGTGAAATGAGTAGGGTGCATTGACATTTGGGTGGTGGTTTGGCCAACTCTCTAATACGGACCATGTTGATCTCGAATTTTGGAGGTGGGAAATATGGTTGTGGGGGTGGAGGTACCGATTTCTAAATGGGTAAAGGATAATGATGTATGATGACATGTGAAGGTGGAGCATGGTCCTTATCAAGAAGGTTGTCATCATCAAAATTTTGTTCAGGAGGACAAAGTTAAAGAAGAATGGTCTTGAGAGCCTTACAATTTTCAACATCATGTCTTGGCACATGATGATAGGCACAAATATTGGCTTCATCAAACCACTTTGGTTTGGTTTTGAGAGGATCATAAGGTCAAAGTGGTGGTAATGTGATGACGGAAGTCTCCAAGAGATTGGTTAAAATGTTGGTATATGACCTCTCTAACGAATTCCAATGGGAAGTGAGTGTGGGCTTGGGTACAAGTGTGGTTGATTGTGAGGGAAGAGGCTTTATAGGAGGGTGAATGGGTTGGTCTATTATTTTGGTATGTGGAGTGGTCTTAGGTTTTGCTAGCATCTTTTTGGGTAAAGGTGGGGTAGAAGAGCTGGTGATGGAAGGTTTGGTTGATTTGACTACCTTATTGGAGCGTAGTGTATTCTTAGCTTTGGGTTGAACCTTATTGGGTAAAGGTGATATAGGAGGACGGGATGTAGAAGGAAAAGTAGATAGTGGAAGACGATGGGTTACCCGTAGGGGCAACAAATTTTCGGGGTGAGGAGGTTGGTAAAGTTTGGGTAGGTGGCATTGGTTGAATTCGTATAGACAAGGTTGGGGTTATAGTAACTGGTGGAGGTATAGGTGGAAAGAAGTGCATGGGTGAGGGTGATGGAGTTTAGTTTTTGGTTAATGAGGTGTAGCAAAGGCTCATGATGTAGTAGTAGGATTTTTATCTTTTGACTGGCCTTGGGTATGAGATTTTTTAGGTCAATTTTGATGGATGAGGCCCTGGGATGGAAAGAAGGGGGGAAGGTGACAAAGGTGTGGTAGGCGAGACCAGTGTACATGGTCTAGAAGGTTGGGTTTTCCTTTTAGGTGGGAGGATTATACTATTGCGGACTTGGAAAGATATGGCTAAGTCCAATTTGATAGGTGGGTGAGTAAGGATTGATGTTGGCATGACACCTAAAGTGGTGATGGGTCTAAATACAGGTGGACGGATAAGTGTGAGTAGGATTTTAGGTTTGGGAATAGTTGTAGTGATGGGTAGAAGTTTGGATGGAGTAGGCATGATGGAGAGGAATTCGTTTCAATCGATATGGCCAGTGTATTTTTGGTTTCCAAAAAATACGTTTTGGTAGATCGTGGAAGTATCTTTAATCAAAATTTGCATTTGGATTGAAACGGAGAGACAAAAACGTCCCAAGAGTATGGAATGATCAACATAATATAAACAATCAAACAATCACGAAAATGGGACTACTGAAGAAGAAGATGAAATGGATTGGGTTGCAATCCCTGTAAAATAGGTATGTGAGATAGGGAATTGTCTAGCCTTGGATTCTGTAGGCAATAGATCCGAGATCATGTCAATAGCGTCCTGTGATGCTCGGGAAAATGTATCCTCAACAAGTAGTGACCTATCTTAAGAATCTCTCATGGGTAGGAGAGCTAATAGGTCAAGTGAGGCAGACTTCTCTCTTGCTGGAGAAGAAGGTCATGATGATTCTCTCGTGGATGGGAGAATAGCAAATGTTGACGGTTCAGAAGGCTGGGAAGCAGACGATGACACGAAATTAGTAGAAATTATGAGTTCCTCTGTGAGAGAAAGGGTAGATGAGGGGGACTTCTCTATGAGTAGAGTATAAGAGGTATGCTCCTTTGTGGGTGGAGGAGCTTGGATTAATATTTCCTCAATAGATGAAGTAGGTAGGTTTTGAGGAACAGTTGGCATGATATCAAAAAATGCATGAACCTCATAGACGTTGTTGTCATTGGATGAAGGTTCACTAATTTGATTAGATGATGGTTTATGATTAGGGAATGGATATTTGAAGATGTGAAAATTTTAATTTGTTGGCGCATTCAGGTTGTCTACGAAAAGGTATCCATTCTCTATCATCTCTTGAACAATGTTTTTAAAAGTTATGCAGTTACGATCACTATGTCTTTTAACATGATGATAGTTACAGTAGTTGTGTTCTTTATACCATGTCAACATGGGATGAGTAGGATCAAAACCTATATGAGGTTTTATGGGGGGAAGTGTAATGGCTCCATCTTTAAGAATATTTTCTAATACTGATGAATAGGGATCTCTTATCAAATTATATTTGTATTGTTCCCACTAGAGTTGAAAGGATTCAATGGGAGAAGCATTGGAAGAAGGTTGGGCCTGATTAGAAGGATGAGGTGGACCCGCCTTAAGGACTACCACGTTGGCAGATCCTTTGGGCTTTAAATAGTTATTTTGAGGTTTTGAAGATGAATAAGAGTCGTTTGATTTGAATGGGGTGTTCTTGCTTCATAATTGGATCTTATTTTCTTTAATTGTGTGAATTTATAGTTTTTTGGGTCATTGTAAAAGATTCATCAAAGATTCGAAAGGTTTGTACATCTAAAGTTGGTGAGATGTGTCTAGAAAAAGATAAATTGAACAACTCAATAAGTTCAATCTGAGGTAGTTGGAATGTCAATTGGCTAATAAGACTTTGCCAACGGGCATTGAAATTTGTGATAGATTCATCTTCATACTGCCGGATTGAATAGAGATCGGTCATGGTGACTTTCTTGGTAACATTGATTGAAAAAAGATATAAGAAAGCTTAGGCTACTTGATTACAGGAATAAATAGAATGCCGAGGTAGTCCATTATACTAATCGAATGTTGGTCCTATCAGGGACATTGGTAAAGTTCATAGGAGAAAAATGACACTGTGGGTGATTAGGCCACACCCATTTTTGAACGACCACAAGTGTTGTTGCAGGTCTTCTTTACTATAGAAGTGATTGAATTTAGGAATTTCCCAATGCACGGAGTAAGGACGGATGGGAATAGATGGATGGTTAGGATCATTTCATATTTCATCATATGCTAAAGAATTACAGGAGCCAGAAACATATGCTTCTAAGGTCTTTATGTTATCCATCATCATTTTAATGAGGTCATTCATAGGTTTAGATGAATGGGTTCCCCCTGGAGAAAAAGTGGGTGGATGCTAAATGTATGAAGTTGGCGATATGTTCATGTATGGTGGAACTGAGTTTGAGAAATTTGTAGGAGGAATAGATATAGGTGGTACATAGCCAGCATAAGCGATAGATGAGGTCGGGGGTTATTGGTAGTATGTGTAAGCAGGTGGGGTAGTCGTAACAACAATAGTGGAAATTGGGGGTAAGGATTGTGGGATAGAAAGGATGAGGTTTTGGAAAGGGGTGTAAGTTGTTGACAATGGAGGTGGTTGTGATGCGATGGGTATATGTGAAATTGCGGGTAAAGATGAAGCTATACTCATATCGACTGTCAAAGGCACAATCGATGTCACGGGTGCGATCGATGACTTAGATGTTGCAGTTGTAGTGGTTGTGGGATTTAGCTGAGACACCATAGGTGATAAAGCAGATGATAGAAGCATCGAACTGGTGCTAGCTGACGCATAAATGGGAGCTAGAGCAAGAGGGATAGATATGGGCATGTCATACATTAACTGTCCTAGGGAATCCTGGGTGGAAGAATGAGCAAGGTAGAACTGGAGAGTAGTGGGACTTTGGTCGAGGAGTCTCGTGAAATCCTCATCGTCAGTAGTGACAGGGATAAGCTGAGTTGGATTCATAGGTGATAGAATAGATGGTGGTAACGGACTAGGTGGGAGTGGCTGACGGATGGTGTGAAATATGATGGCATTAGTTTGGCTGCGAGTCAACACCATGTGAATCATCCTATATCAGGTGAATTGTACTCTGTAAATGACATAAGGAACAATAGAGATGGGAAAAAAAAAATTCCAAGAGGGAAAGTTCGTAAATATTTTGATTAAAATTGAAACAGAGTGACCGATGTCATTCGAACTAACCGATGACGGTTAAGGTGTGACCAATGCCAGTTACAGGAACTGATACTGGTTACTATGAGAAAATAACAGTTTCAGCAAATGAGGCAAAAACTGATGACTATCATATAGGTAAGGTGTAGGTGATGACTATTATTAGAGTACAAAGAGTACAATGATACACAAAGACAAAAAAAGAGAAGATTAGATAACTTTCTTTTGGGTAAATTATCCAAAAGAATAAAGAACCGATGGCGGTCAGATGTAAACTAACGATGGTCATTGGACCAATGTCGGTTACTATGAAATCATAAGAATGAGAAAATAAATAAATTTTTGTGAATTTAGATTAGTTGAATAATCAACCAAAAGTTTGGAGATGATAAGATGAGGTCCTGACACACTATGAGAAATTCAGAATACTCCAAATGTGATGGCGGAGTGTGAAAGGAAAAAAGAAAGAAAAACAAAAATGAAGAACCATATCCTCACACCTCAAAACACAAGTCAAACATAAGAAAAATACATAATCCAACAAGTGATTTTAATGTGTTTAGCTTATGCTATTTAAAAGACTGACTCGTGAATTCTCTGAGGTAATGACTAGAAAACAATAACTAATTGGGTACCCACTATCAATCCTCTGATCATGTGATCGTTGAAATATTTTTCCGGGTGGGATTTTGTTTAAGAAGATTTATATATTTCAATTTGTGCAGTTTGGAAAAGAGAGAGAAGAAAGAATGTGCTCTTTTATGATTCAATTATGTCAACCATCGGCTGGGCATGACTTCCAGCATATAGGTTTCCCTAATTTTAATGTGAACTAAAATGTAATTAATTTGAATGTTATGCAAGTGTTTTAAGCCTAAATCGATGTTTGTTATTCAATGTAACAAGTAATGGATAGGAAGAGGAATGCTTTTTCACTAATAGAATACTACTGAAAGAAAGGAAGTATTCTTTTTATAGCACCAAAAATACAATTGATTTTAGACAAAAGAAAGAGAGGAAGATTCCAGAGAGGAAAATCAATGTGTAATCTTTTTAGAAGGGAAACAAATACACAAATTTCACCTAGGAATGAATAAATGCAAGGAACCCTGGATGGGCCCCACCGGGCATGCCAAAATGTTTCACCATTTTCTTTAAGTTCTTCGACGAAATAGATAAGTGTGTGGATCAAGGAAGAATACTTGTTATGATGGTCAGTTTGAAGATTGTTGCGCGTGTTGTGACTTATTGATCTGATGCTGACTGTGAGAGATTTCTTTTGGCTAGGAGGAACTACCTGAAATACACAACAGGACCACAAAAACAGGATTAAATAATATATGTCATTGGGTTGCCTAGCATGTGCTAGAACAAAGGAGTGTGATATTTTATCGATGGCAGTCAACCCACTGCTGAATATAATTTAATGTACAAAATAACTTAAATAAATAGAATCCTACTATAGTTGTTATCATTCGGGTATCTCATCCAAATACAATAAGCAAATCTAACATAATAAGCTAGGATATGATTAGATCTAGAAATAAGATAAATAACTAAGGTGTTGGAATAGGTCAGCATCATATTTCAGGTCACTTGAATCACTTAAAAGGGTTATTGGGATTTGGTATTAGCATGACTGCCAAATACAGGGACCGATGTTAGTTTGGTAATAACTCAATAGTTTATGGTTTTGGGGATTTGTTTGAGACTAGATCAATGATGGTGAGGAGTTGGTTAGGTCTGGGGAGATTTTGGGAATATTCGGAGGTACTCAGGAGTAGATAGAGGTGAGTAAAAGGGTTATGAGTGATGGGAATGGTCGGGTTCATAGGAAGGAAATAGTGGTGGGGTGAAAATATAACCAATGGTTGATAAACAAAGGTGAAGGACTCTTATAAATAAAATGGAAATGAAGTGGTGCAGGCTAGAGACAAACTTAATATTTTGTAGGTTCAACAGCTAGGTAGTGGTGATGGTTGATAGGTGAGATGGCGATTAGAGTCATGGCAGTGCTTCTCGGAGTGCTCTTGTGAATGCAAATACCCTTTGATTAATGGTTGTGTTGGTTATGGTTGCATGAATGTGCGAAAGAGCTCTGGATCTTGCTTACAGGCAGATCTTCATTGCTACCAAAACTCGAGAATGTGTCTAACCCCCCAAACAAGGTTGCCATAATGGTTATATGGTAACTGACGATGGTTTAGGATTACCGACTTCGGTTTCAGGTTGACCGGCATCAGTTAAGGTGGGATATCCTAGGTTTCCTAAAATACTAGATCTTGGATATCCTCTTCCAGCTTTTTCTTGTTTTGTCCTGTGTCTAAATGGAACGTTGCACTTAGGTATGCGGGAATATGGTTAGAGGGAGAGTAGGCATGTGCTTTAAGGGTTGTAGTAAGTCCTAGTTCATTAAGGTAAGTAGGGATAATTCTTAGTTAGTTATGGAAACATGCTATGAATATGTCTATGATAAGGTGTTTATGTGAGGTGGTGGAGTGAGGCAGAAATTGGTTTTAATTGAGGTAATTAAATAATGAATGAAGTGAGGATGAGTATTTATTTAATTGTTATAATTAAATTAATATTAATGTGGGGTATAAGGGTCATGGTTAGGTGAATGTGTTTAATTTGCTTATTCCAAATGAGACCAAGGGGAGTGTGACCCAATTTTTGTGTCTACATATATATTCATACTAGCTCAAAATCCAATTAGTCCTTATAATTCCAAAAGATAGCCAAGTATATAACGAAGCCATAAGTAAATCCATCACATGTGTATTGAAGCCAATTATAACATAATATACGGATATCCCAAAATCATGTCATGTCAAATATAAGAAGTAACCACAATACTAGCTTGACGCTACACTCTGAAATAACAGAGGTGTCACCAAACGAACCATAACAATAACATATAGAAATCAAATGATAGTAAAGTCCATGTCCATCATCCATAGAAAAAATTAGTCACCAAAGAAACTATGGTAAGAAAAAAGGTTGGCACTACATAACTCAGCCATATTTAATCCGATGCTAGGAAGGCAGCAACTTCAAGTGCAAAGAAAGATACAGAATTGCGAAAGTAGTGGAATGGAGAAGTGTTACAGGGGCTGATAATTATGGATTGTCGAACGAAAGGTTTCATTTTCTCCACTTTTTCTCCACCACTATAGTGGATTGGAAAATTAAATAGGAAACAAAAAAATAAAATTTTGATTGGCATTCATCCTTACAGTAGCAGGGAAATAGAGTCAATGAGTGTTGTGTCGTACTTCATTTAATCTTGAAATTACAATTACTGTTATTCTGTCCATGATATTCTAATCCAATATTAAAGGTTCCTTACATATATAACCTTTAAAATAAAATATTGAAAACAAATTAATTTTTTGAATAAAAAGCAATTCCGAGGACCTATCTTCGAAAATAAGTTTTGAACATAAAAACAATTTAAAATATTTGTTTTTCTACGCGAAATTCTCACAGAATATGCTGCTCTGGACATGGAAAACAAACTAATAAAAACAAGAGAAATGTTAACTGAATTTACCTTGGCGTTAGTTCAATAATCTTCATTTTAGTACGGTTCCGCGGACGGAAATGTACAACAAAAATAGATGCCAGAAGCACTGAAGTGAAGCAAATATTAGTGCTTAATCACCTTTAAACATAAAAAAATAGAAAACCAGTTATAGAAAATGCGTGCAATTGTCAAGTAGTAGGAAAAAAATTCCAAACAATCGTGATACCATTAAGCAATGGTCTCAAATAGAAAAAAATCTTATCAGGGAAATCATCCAACTTGTATACAGAAAATGAAAAATTCCTAAATCTTACTCATACACACGAATGAAACTGAGTGCAATCTAAAAGAAAATCGAATCTAGAAAGACATATCCTGCCTAATTTACTTGTAGATCAATATGTAGAGAAGCGTAGAAGATGAAAACCGACCAATGGAGCCACAATGGATAGAAACTCTTCATTTTGGGAGCCAAAACAATAGTAAGTGAAAAGTTTTTGGAAGTACAAACAAATAATCTGTATAATAGAAAAAACATTCACAGTGAATGAGTGTAAGTCACCAGTGCATTCTGGCTGACAATCAAACGCAGGTAAAAGTGGTAAGCAGCCCACCACTTAATCGTTAAAAATGGATTATCAGCCAGAAACACTGGCTGGATAAGTTCTTGCATTATTAGCAGATGTCAATTTCTCTGGAAGAATCCCACGAAATGTAAGACACCATATTCAAATTCACAACGGAGAGCAGCCACTAATGTTATTAGTGGCAGAAGTTCTGGAGGCATAAGAAGTTGTACTTGCGAATATATTGAAAGAAGCTCAAGAGAACGACCTAATTTAAAACACGAAGTCATTCCACTCCGCAATTTGCGATTGTGAATGAAAAGGCTAATTAATCAACCATTAATGTCGCAATTTCGTTGCAAGTTGCAGTCGTCTGATTCAGTCTGAATATGGAAATAAGTAATCGAGCGCGATTCCCGCTGTCCAACACACACATACGGAAACTGATGGTGCAAACGTCGCGTCGCCAGCGGCATGCTCAACTGTCGGAATACCATCATTTGAACATTTTATGGACAATCGCATTATCTCATCATGCATGTAATAACATTGTCGGAATACCACTTTCAACAAACCGAAGTGCGTACGAATTTGTGTACGGTAAAAGCCTTGAAATTGACGACATGTGGTGTGGTTTTTCTGAAACTTAAATCCTCGAGTAGATGGCCCCAGGCGGTCATTAGTTTTCAGTAAATACGAGCTTATCGTTTCATTACCGCTATGTTTGGGAGCCAAAAAATCTACTTGACATGTACAACGAGTGGCGTCTGGTACTTAATATATCGGCGGTTGTCCAGTTTTGGTTTGACGGGAAAGGCCTTGGCCGAATACCACACCTGGTCTTACGGTACCGACTTGCAACTGGTAGAGTGCCCGTCATATCTCTTTCGTCATAAAGTCGAACGAGGGACCCGCAGTTCACATGACACATGCTACATAATACTGAAAGACATTTACATGTGGGCAGGCTTAGGTGGGAGCAGTGATCAAATTTGAAGGTAAGGTTAAACTTTACCCTTCCTAAATGACAAATTAAACAATACATTAACTTTCAATAGGAAAAATAAAAATCTTAATTTCTTTATGAAAATGTTAAATTTCATTTAATATATATTTGATTAAGTTAAATAAAATAAATATGAAAAAACTCAAAACTATTAAATATGTAACACTGAATAATAATTTTTAAATTTATTTAAATTAAATATTCAAACTTCAAAAATGTAATTACACAAGTTATATGTTTGACAAATCCTTGTAATAAATTTATAAGTTGGTCGTCGAAAAAAAAAAATGAGCATGAGACATTGAACCTTAGGCTAACCGACTTAAGTAATCGTAATGTCACATCTTTTAAATCATTTCATTCCCAGTAAAATTGTCTTAACCAATAGAAATCATGGATATGGAGGAGACACCGAGGAATCTCCAATCTAAAGATTATTGTTCTCCAACTAGATTCTACCTTTCTAAGGCAATAAATAGAACCTTTTTGTAGAATTCAAGGCATTGCCCTCATATATTTGTTAAAACATATAAATTCAAAAAGTATAAGGTTGTTGAAAAGATTTTTTTTTTTAATATAATAGAATGCTATACATTGAATCAATAATCTCTGCTTACTAAACATATTGTGTACTATATTATCACCCATAACGTATTGCACATAAAAGAATTGAGAAATAAAAAATTGGCATAATTACGGTGTTAATGTGTAAACTAGACATGTATTATAACAAATTATACATTATATAACAAGTTGTTCCAAACATAAAAAATACATTCGGTATTTTTATCAAACAATGTCACGGCCAACACATTTACATTGATAATATTGTGAACAATGAAACACACTAGGACTTGACTTCACTTGTTTCATATACAAATTCACAATCGTGCATAAGGATGCGGATTTGAAAATCAAACATTTATAGAAACAAGTAATATTAAAATCATAAATTTACAAAATAAATAAGGGTATTGAGAATAAACCACCAAACTCCAAACATGATCTACAAGCAAAAAAAAGTTAAAAGAGAATACTGCTATTTCGCTTTAAAGGCTGTTGACGAATTCAAATTTCATCCCTAAGTGGGAGTTAACCTAAGGGCATGTTGTGCACAAAAACTTATACGCTAACGGTTATCATTTAGACGGTCGTGTTTCTTTCTTTGCCGATGTCAAATATTTGATAATTGCCCACATTTGGTTTAGAAAGCAGGGCTACAATTTCAAAATACCGGTCCCTATTAAATTGACAACTCAGCACTTTTGCGTGGTTGTATATTCGAATATTTTGTATACGACTTTTTAATTATTTTTTCTATATATAAAATAAGTATAATAAATTTACAATGTACATATATTATTTTAATGAAGGACTATTTAAAAAGTATACAATTTTCTAAATTTCACTTTCGAATTGTTAATGTTTGCATAATTTTGTAATGATATATATGATTTCCTCGGAAAGTATATACCTATTTGTGAAACAAATTTCAAAATTATTTATATGCAAACAAATAACATTGTTGTGGATTCCATTATATGCACGCAAATAGTATTGTTTTGGGTTCCATACCTTACACGATACAATGTGAATGGTTTTTCCTCCATTATTATTACAATACTCATGCTTGCAAAATATATATATTTGTCCCTTGTCACAACAGTTCACATAATTATCTTGCCTAATACTATTGTTTTCTTTTTGAGGTTAATAGTAGGAATATTGAGAGGGTCCTAACCCTCATACAATAAGATAATTTTTAGATTTATAATGAAGAACCAATGCAGAGATACTTAACGGGGTGTTGGACGCAAATATATAACACACTGTCAACAAACAAAAAATTTACAATAGTTTAATTTCTTTTGATGAATCTAATAAGAAAGAATCTCTTAAATGAAATATATCTTTGTTGTGGATTCCATTATATGCACGCAAATAGCATTGTTTTGGGTTCCATACCTTACACGATATAATGTGAATGGTTTTTCTTCCATTATTATTACAATACTCATGCTTGCAATATATATATATATATATATATATATATATATATATATATATATATTATATATATATCTGTGTGTGTGTGTGTCCCTTGTCACAACAGTTCACATAATTATCTTGCCTAAAACTGTTGTTTTCTTTTTGAGGTTAATAGTAGGAATATTCAGAGGGTCCTAACCCTGATACAATAAGATAATTTTTAGATTTAAAATGAAGAACCAATGCACGAGATACTTAACGGGGTGTTGGATGTAAATATTCAACACACTGTCAACAGACAACAAATTTACAACAATTTAATTTCTTTTGATGAATCTAATAAGAAATAATCTCTTAAATGAAATATATCTCTACATCTTTTATTTCCCTTCTTCTATAAGATCCAGCAAAAACTATCTATAAATCATATTTGTGCATTTCTATTTTTTGTAAGGACTAGGTCCTTATTAGGCTCAATTTTTTTACAATATTTTGATCTCTTTAATCCCTCTCCTGAAGCATTCTATACATTTAGCTTGTGGGAATAGGAATCTACATATTTCCATCTTATTCAATAGCATCTGCATCGCTGCATCATTATTTGTTGTTCTTTCTTTATTTTTATTCTTTACCATTGGAGAAGGAAATTTTACTGTATCCTAATCGTCTTCAATTGATCAGAACTGCACCCATTTTTTTTGTGATTAAGGATATTAAACATGTCTTTTAAATTATAAATAATATGTTCAAATATGATGAAATTTAATAATATGCCTCCTATATTCGTCCCTTTGGGATCGGACTAGCTAATACTTATGGTGTTGATGTATTTGTTACCACAATATTCCATTGTTCTATGTAACGCGACCACCCACCTTCCACCTAGCTATTTGTTTCACATTCCTTTCTTTTTCGATTGGGATCCTCATCCATTGGTCATGTTTAAATATAGCTTTTTTTAATTGGTAATGATCATCAAATATTTGAGTCTTTTCTGCATACGAAAACTTTGCTATTACAGTAGATATCTCTCATACCTACATTTAGTAGAGAAAGAAATATACTGAAGGGAGTCTTGGACCGCAACATAAAACAGTGTCAATAGATAAAAAATTTACAATAAAATTATAAAATTTTAATTTTGTTTGATGAAACTAATAAGAAATAATCTCTTAAATGGAAGATTTCTCTACATCTGTTATTACCCTTCTTGTTTTTGACCTCTATCTAACCCCTCTTATGAGGTCCAACAAAAATGATCTAAAAACATTTTTTAACAAGGGCTATGTTGTTATTAGGTTAAGCTTTTTAGAATAATATGATCTCTTTAATCCTTATCCTAAAGCATTATTTACAATTAGCTAGTGGGAATAGGAATCTACCATATTCCCTTATTATTCAATGGCATTTGCATTGGTGCATCATTATTTGTTATTGTTACTTCTCTATTTTCTTTCTTTACCTTATAAGTAGAAAAATTTGTTGTATTCTAATCTTCTTCAATTGATTGGAATTGCACCTTTTTTGGTTTTTTAATGATTAAGGAGATTTAGTTTGTTATTAAAAACATAAATAATATGATCACATATGATGAAATTTAATATTATATTTTTTTGTGATTAATGAGATTAAGCTTGTCATTAAAAATATAAATAATATGTTCAAAGATAAAATTTAATAATATGCCACCCATATTCGTAGATTTTGGATGGGACTAGTGAATACTTATGGTGTTGATGTATTTCTTACCATAATATTCTAATGTTTCATACCTAACGTAAATATATACCTTCCACCTTTCTATTTCTCTAACGCCCAAAAATTTGACGCTCTAAAACCACGTCAATCTCGTTTAAATAATTTAGAAAAATAAAGGAATTTTTTTGTTAAATACATTTAAATTAAATTAAATCAATATATCACCACCAACTATCTATCTGTTTAATAATTCGATCCTTAATTAATTTAACTTTATCTTTTAAAATTTAATATGTGATTTAAATCATTTTGAAAGGTTTCCAATAATTATTTTTTATTTAAATATATTGACTTATTTAATATCAATATTTCACTCCATTTAAAAATCCACGTTAGTTTATTATAGGCTAATTGTTAAGGTTGTATAAATCTAACTCCTTTAATAACTTATTATCAATACCTATCATTTAATTACTTAACTGTATGTTTTACTTTTAATTGCTTTAATCCCTTTAGTTCATTATCAAAATACTATGCACAAAATTGTATAATTAATCCTTACAACCGAGAACCATTTATTTATTTATTACTCGATAAAAAAAAATTCACAACTTGACCTAACCACTAAGTGACCCCATTCAACCAATACCCATACTTAATATTTAAAAAGAAATTACTCTTTCACACAAAACTTTCAACTACTTTAAATGTATAGGGACAATTCTCTACCCTAGGATTGAGCCAATTACATCCTTGGATTTGATCAATATTGCCCTAAAAATCCATAAGTTGTCTTTTTATTCCTTTCTTACCCTAATCTCTTCATTTATTGATTGTTGTGTTGCAGGTTGAAGGAAAGTGAAGGCCATGGAAACTTGAAGCAAAACCATGTAGGAGTTTAGTTATAGTTTTACAAATGGAAGGAACTCTTCCTCTATTTTTATTATTTTTCTTAGGGTTGTAGAATGTGGTTTTCTCCTCTCTTTTTTGTGTTGTAAGGATCCCACGAAGATCTAGGTATTTTCAAGTTTGAGATCACACACACACACACACACACACACACACACACACACACACACACACACACACACACACACACACACACACACACACACACACACACACACACACACACACACACACACACACACACACACACACTAATAGCCATTGATTTTTATTAATAACGAAAAAAATACGATTTGGCCCCAATCGTGCAAAAAAAAATACGGGTTTAAATTTTTTGGTTTTTGTAAATGTTTTGGTGTGGGTCAGCCATAGCCACTCACCTATTTTTCACTTTTATTAAAAGCATACAACTAGACACAAGTGTGAGGGGGTTCTGCCCCTTCGCAAAAATATTTAAAAAAAAAAGATTATTGTAAAAAGTCAACAATGGAAACTATGGTGGCCGCCTAGGCTATGTGGAATGGTAACTCTTTTTTTCATTTTATTTTATATACCTTACTTTTATAAAAGTACACTCTATCGATTAGGGCCTAATCATCATTTATATTTATATATTTCACTTGTCAGGTTATTTTCAAAATATTATGTTTTGGTACATTTATTTGAATAAAAGTTTATCTAAATATATATTTGATAGGTTGATTGTTTAAAGGAAATTTCACAAATAAGGAGGAGTAATTTTCTATCTTAACCAAAGAAATTTTTTTTGTCGCAATACTCTTTATAAATGTGATAGTATCTTGTTAAATTTTTTACAAATTGAGCATAGCTTACAAAAATGAAAGGCAAAGAATGAAAACTCAACCAATTGTAATTTTTTCCCTTTAAAATGCAATGAAGTATGACAATATCATTTGAAAGGAAACAACATAACCTATATTATTTTATATTTCCATTTCAACAAGAACATTTTCCATTGATAGTTAAAATTCACCCTTGATATAAATGTACAAGTTGAAAGGGACACAATGATCAATAAGGATGTAATCTTCACATTCTCCTTTCAAACATCTATCCACTTCTCAAATGAATAATATCAATCAGATTTTTCCATAATACATTTACAAATGGAGTTATAACCTTTAAAGTATCAAGTTTACAAAATCCCTCCACATCGAGTAGAGATAACATAATAATATTTACAAAAATAATATTTCTCTCTATTCTTGGTCTTCAACATGCAAATGTCACCATCCCATCGAAAAACTAGCAACTCCAAAAGATTTTCCTTCATCTCTTAAACTTCACAACAAACAAGGAAGAGGTAGTAGGAAACACTCTCCTTCCAACCTATATTCCAATGAGAAGGAGAATTCATCCTTCTCCTTAGCCCCCAAACCCCAACAATGAAGAAATAAGGGATGTCAAGAAAACATGATAACTTCTACAAAGGATTCAACAAACATCCATTCAAATCAACAAAAATTGCAACACATCTAAGCACAATAACATTAATAGCAACAATACACCATTTTCCCAAGCACAAAAAGCTTAAAATATAAGCCAAGGGAGAAGAGAAATATATGGAATACCTTATAACTCACTAAATCAGTTAAGTACCCACCTTAAAATATTCCAAAATATTCATCCACAAATAAAAAAAACTCTTGTCCTCCCCTCAATCTCTTATCACTCCGTC